>OY759214.1:85827764-87103403 GCA_963662175.1 Aradus depressus
ATAAATATTTTTTACTTCCCCAACTATACAAAATAAGTATGGAGAAGTTATGTAATCGGTCTTAAATTCGATATTGCGTTTTCACCGGAATTTCATGTTTTCCGACCCTTACATAAATGAAAGAAAAAAAATCTTATCTGTCCAGTCTGTGAACACGATGACTCTCTATTGAATGAATATATCGACACCAAATATGTTTTTTTTTTAAATTCTTTATTTTGAATATTTAAAATCGTATAACCCATAAGTAAATGTGATAAATGACATTAAACAATGAAATATACATTGAAAAAATAAAAAATAAAAAAAATATATACATCGAAAGCATATGACTATATACAAAATAATAGGTAAAAAATAAATAAATATAATAAAATAATAATGGTCTCTATGCAAATAATATAATATACATATACAAAACAAAGAGGAAATATTAAATTTAAATAATAATATGTAAACATAAACATAAAACAATAACAATAAAGATAAAATAAAATGAACATAAAAGCCCTTCAACTCGAGACACCCCCGGTTCTCTCTCATCCCCATCTTTCTTCAAACCAACTTCATCAGCCAAATCGACCAAAGAGAATGGATGGAATAAAGGCGCTGGATACCGCCGATGTAAACACGACATTTTATGTATGGATAAAGAACTCAAAAATCGTAATTTTCAAGTAAATCGGGCTAAGGAAAAAGCGATGAGAGGAGGGGGGGGGGGGGGGGGGCTTTGTTCCTGTTTTCAAGGCTACTTCCCAGCTATACGAAGTATAGGGGAAGTTATTTAATCAAATCAGAATTTTCACTGGAATTTCATGTTTTCCGACCCCCTCATTCCAAGAAAAAAATGTCTGAGTGTTAGTGTTTGTGTCTTATACAGTGGAATCCGCTTATTAGAACCACATCTGGACCTCCGTACTTTGAACCTAATAAACGGACGATTCTAATAAACGAATTGGGTGGGGGGGGGGGGGAAGAGATTTTCCACCTGCTTATCTTTACCGCCTCTCGTCCTCTTTCTACGCCCACTTGCATTTTCCTGAACAGAAAGTTCAGTTTCGTACCGGTTCTTTAGTAGTCTGCACAGTACTGACTGGGAAATTTCAAGACGTTCTGCAGCCTCTCGTTGCATCATTTTAGGCAGGGCATCATACGATTTTAAAATGTCAATTTTTTCCGACAAGGAAAGATCGCGTCGTTTGTGACTCATCGCACCTTTTTAACAAACAACACGCACTCCACAATGACCCGAGTACAACTGAATAGCTTACTGTGGGGGTTCGGTTCAAAAATCAAAGTCTTCTGAGAATTATGTAATTATGGCTTTACTCCTTTCCTTTTTTCAGAGAATAGTCAGAAACTAAAAGTGTTTACGCAAGGGTTATTTTTCCCCGAATACCGACCTTCCGAGAAACATCTTATTTTCCTATCTCCCACCCTTAAACCGGACATTCATTGCTAATAAGCGGACAAAACTCACTGTATTTTGCCGATCCGGTCCGTTCCAGCGTGTTTTGACGCTAAGGTGCGGATATTCCTATTAAGCGAATTGCTAATAAGCGGATTCCACTGTATAACAATAACTCACGATTAATAACGACACATATTTATTTTCACCCAAATCTGCCGAAAAGAAGGGAGTAATTAAAAGAGGGGGGGGGGGGGGGGGGGGGGGGGGGGCAACAGCCGTTGTAATGAATGTATCGAATACGTCATTAATAATTAATTAATTAATTAAATATAGGATAGGGCAGGTTTTATGACACATGCCCCGGCTTTAATTACGAGGTCATATCCGCCTACTACCAAAGCACTCTTTCGTCACTCTAGTGGACATGAGCCCGACCCTACTGTGGAAGTTTTGCCTACCCTAAATTTTTATTTATTACCTAGGGCAGGGGTCTTTAACGAGTATCTGACATCGTACAGGCTCGGGACCATCGCTTAACGTCCCATCCGAAGGACGGCGTGCTTAAGGGTCTGGGTTGGGTTTCGAACCCACGTTCTTGAGCTCAGAACACAAGCACGTATAGCACTGAGCTACCGGCGCCCCCTAATTAATTATATATAATTATTATAATAATTATTAGCACGAACCGTTGATTGGGAGAGCGAAAACTTAATTGATCAATTTACGCTCAGAGTGTACATTGTCGATGGTTAACTGAAGACTTTCTTATTTTTGATGGTGAAAATAAACAAATTATAATGAAATGATTGGGTTTTGGAGATTTTTTTGAGGTTAATGCCCATACCTATTGACTAACTACTCACATGTTGGACATCCAACGATGAAAAGTAAAACTTGAAGTTGACATCAATACATCGATAGGTACTGTGGAATGTGGACTGCGCGATGTTTCCCCTGATTCATTGATGGGCCCTTGACAAGTACTGGCCCTCGTCATGTGGAACACTACAGGTGGTCGACTCAAGTCAACTAACCTTTCAAGGTCTTCTCTTCTAATTCTTAGTAATCAAGGTCAATCAAATTGTTTATTATTTATATCTTTATTGATTATGACCTGTATGACTTTCTTTCGTCTCCATATTGCATTTGAAAATATTGTAGACAACGGAAACACTAAGGAGAGATAATCTAACAATGGGATACATCATAGAAATACTTTGTCTTCCCACTGTTTTATTTTGGACCATAACCGGCTTTGAGAGTAACTGCGTCATCATCAGTGGCACACCTTAGAGTATGGAGTCTAAAAGGAAACTGTTTGAGTGATGTGCTACTGGTGATGACGCAGTCGTGTGAAAGCTGGTTCTGGTCAGAAATGAAACAATAGGAAGATAAAGTATTTTATTTTGATGAAATATTCAATCACGTACGAGTATGAATGAGGGACCCATGAACAAAAAGGTCGGGAGGCGCAATGAACTTGAACGCATGTAGCATCCACGTTAAATTGAATTACTTCTCCAGGTGTACGAAGTATAAGGGAAGTCATGTAATCGCTCAGAAATTCTATGTTCAGTTTTCACAGGAACTTGTGTTTCCGATCGCCTGTTTTCAAAAATGAGAAAAGAAAACGCTGTTTGTTTGTGGACACGATAATGATCGAAGGAATGAATGCATGAACACCAAACTTTTTAAGTTTATTCAAAACCCCATAAGTGTACCTACTGATTTTCAGCTAAATGATATAATAAATGTGTGGAATCATCTTGTCTGTCTGGATATAAATACAATATTAAATTCGAAATACAACTCCCTCTACCGATTGGTCATTGCTTTAGGGTCTCAGGAAACCTATCTTTCATTAAACTGCCATATTGAAAAACTCCGACTTCTAGCTCAAATTCGTCTCCACAATAGCAATAGAAATTTTAGAATATTACTTGGAGGGCTTAGGTATGAGTTTTGTCCTGAAAGTGTCTGCAGGCTCTGTACCCTAGACGAAAAGGACGATCTCATACACTTTTTGTTCCATTGTCCCTCTTTGTGTATCCCCAGGCAAGCATTTCTCCACAACTATCTCACCAATAAAACAGAATATTACTCAGAACTAATTGTGCATCTTTTAAATAATTTAGAAATTAGAAAAATTAACAATTAATTTTTATTTTTTACTGTTGCCTTGAAAATAAAGAATAACATAATTTAATTTGTTGCATGTAAGATGGATATATATTTTTAATTATTATTATTATATATATTTTTTTAAATTGTTTCTTTTATCCTGTTTGTTTGCATTATTCATATTTAAGCATTTAGAGCATGTCCATTTTTACTATTTCAATATTATTGGTATCTTTTAATTTAGTTGCTATATTGCTTATTATTTACAATTATTTTTATAAATATTTTTTCTTTTATTTTATTTTATATACTTAACTATAAGAATATTTATTTTGTAAAAAAAAAAAAAAAAAAAAAAAAAAAAAAAAAAAAAAAAAAAAAAAAAAAAAAAAAAAAAAAAAAAAAAAAAAAAAAAAAAACTCATTGCCATAGAGGTTGTAATCTTTTGTGCAATAAAAGTTTATCTATCTATCTGATATAATAAATGTATCAACACAAAATTTATTATGATTATACTGAAGCCCCTATCTGTCAACTATTGATTTTTATTTCACAAAAATTCGATGCGAAGTTCCAATGGAATTTCATGTATTCCGACCTCCAGATTCCAAATATGAAAGAAAATGTTTGTGAACACGATAACTCCCGATAGAATGTATACATACATGTATCAGTATGAAAGTTTATATGTGAATCCAGAAACAGGACAACCCTATTGATTTTCAGCCAAATCGTCCGAATGGAAGGGGGGAGGCTTAACCCAAAACTTTTAATAATTGCCGTTGTAATGAATATAACCACACAAAAATTCAAATTTTCAGCGGAATCGGCCGGAGGAAGGGGAGGATCAGAGGGGCTCAACTCAAATACCCCAATAACTGCCGTTGTAATGAATATATCGACATGAAATTTCATATTTAATTTCAATATCCAATGAGGACAAGACTTTTCAAAATTCAGCAAGATCGGCCAAAAGTAAAGAGGGCTTCCAGATAGGAGGCTCAATTCAAAAACTCTAATAACTGCCAATGTGATGAATTTGCATCAGCTAATGCACAGCGTGCACCAACACAAATTAATCAATTACATTTTATATTTAAATACAAAACGCTATAAGGAAAAGGATCCCATGAATTTTCAGCCGAATCTGCCGAAGGGAAAGAGTGGAACAGAGGGGGGAGTCAAAATAAAACACCCCTATAACTGATGTAATGAATGTATCAACATGAAATTTTATATTTAAATACAAAACCCTATAAGGAACCACAACAAAAACCCTAATAACTGCCAATGTAATGAATTTATCAAATTTTGAAAATATTCAGAAGTCCTCATTTCAACTATTGATAATTAGTACAAACGGTCGATTGTTTTTGGTAGAGCGAAAACTGGGGAAGTACCATTGTCAGTGATTCACCGAATACTTTTTTTGGTCGATATCAAATTTCGTATCGATACACTCCCCATCCTTAAATCTGGCCCGGATTGCATTATGAATAAAATAACAAAAACAATAATCAGTCAAAGATGGAAGAAAAGACTATTCAAACGCCAACGTTTGGATATATTTTATATCATCATCAGGGCCTACAAATATGGGGGAGGGGGGGGGGGGGGGGATCAAGATTAGAATCACAATTAAACAAAATTAGTGTGTTGATAAACATTACTGAACGTTAAAATAGACATTGTAACGAGTTAAAAATTGAAACTGACTTACTATGAATACATTAATCAACATTAAAATTAAATATAGATACATTGTTAACCACGAACATAAACGTACCCTAATACAAATTAAAATTAAATATAGATACATTGTTAACCACGAACATAAACGTACCCTAATACAAATTAAAATTAAATATAGATACATTGTTAACCACGAACATAAACGTACCCTAATACAAATTAAAATTAAATATAGATACATTGTTAACCACGAACATAAACGTACCCTAATACAAATTAAAATTAAATATGATAACATTACTAAACATAAACATTGATAATCATGGAAGTACATGCCTTCTCTCCAACCCTGCTTATTCATAGTAAGTCAGTTTAATTTTTACTCTTTATTATGTTCCACCTATTTGTCTATTTCCATGATTATCAATGTTTATGTTTAGTAATGTTATCATATTTAATTTTGATTTGTATTAGGGTACGTTCATGTTTATGGTTAACAATGTATCTATATTTAATTTAATGTTGATTAATGTATTCATACTAAGTCAGGTTCAATTTTTAACTCCTTACAGTGTCTATTCTAACGTTCAGTAATGTTTATCAACACACTAATTTTGTTTAATTGTGATTCTAATCTTAATCCCCCCCATCCAATGTTAGTAGGCCCTGATGATGATATAAAATATATCGAAACGTTGGCGTTTGAATAGTGTTTCCTTCCATCTTTGACTGACCCTCAATATTCCCACAATTAGAATCGACAGTCGCTAATCAACATCTATAAAAACAATAATAGTAATAAATAAAACAAAATAATAAGATTAATTTATAAATAGACCAAAGAAGAATGTCAAATAATTCTTTTCTTTATCATAAAAATATATAATTATTATCTGAATTTATAGTTAATTAATTAAAAAGGAAAATCCCAGTTATCTCTTTGAAATTGTTGATGTCATAAAGAGATAAAACTATGAATGTGATTTCGCATAATAGGGTAAGAAAAAAAGGAAAAAGAAATATCTTTGGAATAAGGAAACACATAACTTATTTTAAAGTTTTGTGAAAAACAAAAATATGGTGGAGAGATATAAATAGACGAAATAGATAGACAAATGCACAGTGTTCCAGAATCAACAAGACTGGTAAGTCATGTCTTAGAAACTATTATCAAATGAGGGTTTTACTACTAAAATAAGTGATATTTTCTATATTATATAAAAAGTCGTCGTTTTAATCACCGGCTATGTACTTCCCCAACACAAATTAATCAATTAAGTTTTGTCTCTCCCTCCGAAGACAATCAACCGTTTGGACTAATTATCAATAGCTGACTAACAAATGGTCTTCTGAATCGTAATATTCAATTTTGTGCCGATACATTCATTACATCGGAAGTTATTAAGAGGGAGTCGAGTCGACCTTTTCTGGTCCCCCCTTCCAATCGACTGATTTTGCGGAATATTAATTGGTGCCATCCTTATTGGGTTTTGGGTTTAAATATAAAATTTCATGTCGATACATTCATTAAATCGGCAGGTATTGGGATTTTTAATTTGAAACCCACTCTGATCCCCCTCACCGAAAATGAACAGGTGTCATCCGTATAGAGATCTGTATGGAGGGTCTTTTTGGAAATATAGTAAGGAGCATTGGCGAAGGATTTTGGATTGAAGGGAAACCCTGACTGCATTGTCTATAAATCATTTTATTTTCCAAGTTAATTTAGATTATTTGTTTAGTTGTCGTTAGTCAGTATCGTCTGTTCATTTCTTGTATTTTCAGTCTCGTGTGAGGGTCCCATACTAGTCGCTTGTATAGAAGAAGGCCTCCTTCCTAGACCCACCTTCCCTTAGGTCCATTTGGCTGAAAATAAATAGGTGTCGTCCTTTGAGGTTTCTGTACACACAGGGATCCCCCCCCCCCCCCCCCCACCTATTTTTAAAATTAAGGGTTCGGAAAAAATGAAATTCCATTGAAAACTAAGTATTGAATTTCTGACCGATTACATCAAAATTATGAACTTGATGCGATGTGGTGTGACGAGAAGATATCTAAGTAAGCTACTGCCTCAGGTAGTGTAATAATAATAATTATTATTATTTCCATTAAACCATACACCATACAATTGTTAATGATACATCATACGATTTTATACATCAAAATAGCTTATATAATATATACAACCGATATTAAATAATAAAATAGACACATTTAGGTATGAGATAAAAAAAAAAATTATAAATATATTATATAAATAAATAATAAAAAAAGGAAGATGAATATCAAAACGCTAGTGCCATAGGTTCTATTTAAATTTTAATTATAAATATTTTATAATTATATTTCTATAGATAAATCTTCTTTCAAGAGATTTTCGGGGCCATTAAGGACCTCTTCTTCAGATCACAAAAAGGTTATTCTATATTTCGCTCTTTTTGATCTGAAGAAGAGGTCCTTGATGGCCCCGAAATATCTCCTGAAAGAAGATTTATCTATAGAAATATAATTATAAAATATTCATAATTAAAATTTAGATAGAACCTATGGCACTAGCGTTTTGATATTCATCTTCCTTTATTTATTATTTATTTAAATATTATTTTTTAATCTCATACCTGGGAAAAAATGCCTGTGTGTACAGAACCCTCAAAGGACGACACCTATTCATTTTCAGCCAAATGGGCCTAAGGGAACGTGGTTATTTGTTTGTATAAAAATAAATAAGTATAAAAATAAAAAAATTGATGATAATATTAAAAATATTGAAGAGAAGTAATTACGATTATAGTATATTGATGGAGCACCTCTGCCAAGGAGAAAATAAAAATGAAAGCCAAAATTATAGTTTTTACATAAGTAACACGACTTTCATGTATGGCTAGTTACGTTATCGGTCAGAAATTCGATGTTGAGTTTTCAGTGAAATTTAAAGTTTTCCGACCAGCTGATTCCAAAAATGGAAAAAAAAAGTCTGAGTGTCTGTTTTGAGAACTAGGTATATGTTATATGTGTTAGTTATTAATTTCTCCTTTTATTACCTCAAATACCGGTATGTGTGCAAGGAAGGAATGATGAGGATAAGGGGCCATTCATAAATAATGATATAATTGTAAGCTATCATAAGATTTCAATTACCCCCCCCCCCCCCCCCCCCACCCTCCCCCCAAGAAATGATCTTATTGATAAAATAATAGTCGATGTAAATATCCAGACATGTCAGGTATAATAAACAAATGATACTAAAATGACAATTATTTTTCAAAATTCAAGAAATAGGGAAATCCCTAGTCAGCGAGACAATAGAATAAAAAATGTCTAGAAGTACTGAGACCGTATGATTTCTGTAGGATTCAACTAAGTACAGATGGCGCTATCGAATAGCGCCATTTATTAGCGCGAAAGTAGTAAATTTTAAATTCAAAAACTTACATAAGATCAAATTCTTTACCCCCCTCCCCTATAGTAAGAATTAGTAATATTGAGCTTACCCCCCCCCCCCCCCCCCCCTGAAATGCCTTACGTAATTTATGAATGACCCCTAACTCTAGACTGAGTGCATATAACGACACGAAATTGTATAATAATGAAATTGAAATTTTCATAGGATTATATGTTAGCTCTATGAGATCTGGGACTTGGATATAAAATGTTTTATATCCCAGTTGTAGACAGGAAGTTAAGCAATCAAGTAAGTTCCTGGAGACCTCACGGGGAGGAACTTTAGATCAGATTGAGTTCTTGGAAATCAGTTCAAAAGTTGATTACATTCATCAGAATCCAAATCTGGCTTTTGCATAAAATTAGTACTCACTGTCAAACAATATGCGCTATGAAACGCAATTTCTATCTGTTTTTGCCCAAACTGCGGATTACAAAATTCTAAATAATAATAATAAATTGTTTATCTTCAATTTCAGAAAATGGCAATGCAACAACTCCTTCTTGTGGGCCTTTGTGTCATGGCGGTAAGCTGCATCCCTCTATACATCGAAGACAGTGATAGGGAGCAACAACAGCAGGTATTAAAGTTCTCTTTAAATAATATTGATAGAAAATTATCTTAAGCCCTTTCTTAATGCTAACCTTCATTAATTGTTTCACCTAGAGCTAAGGAAAGTCAAAATAGTTAGTTTTTTTTACCCATGCCCGGGCTTTAACTACGTGATCATATCGCATACTAGGAGAGCGCTCTTTCGTCACTCTGGTGGACATGAGACAGACTAGAAAGTGGGAGTCCTAAATTTTGCTTATTCACCTAGGATAGGGGTCTTTAACAAATATCTGACAGGATCCAAAGGACGGTGTGCTCAAGGTTTTTCCCGTCCCCGAGATAAAACATCTAAGGGCCTCGGGCAGGTTTCGAGCCCCCGATCTTGGGTTCAGTAGGTTAGGAGGCTACCTACGAGCTACCGAAGGTGAATAAGTGACTCTCTAAAAGTGAAACTTTTAATAATATAACAATTCAAAAAGCAAATAAATAAATAAAACTGTCTAAAAGATAAAAAAATAAAAAATTAACAATTAAAAATTTCATGGAAGGAGCATGGAGGGACTCCCTACTCTTTTTTCTAATTTTATTTCAATGCTGTCAATAATATCCATTTTCTTATTTTTTTGAATATTGTGTTCTCTCAATACTCTAGCTCTCAGTTTAGGCCTGTCTGTCCAAGATAAAAAAAGTAACAATTTTTACAATTAATTTTATACAAGCCAGGTTTATTAGGGGATCCAGAAGGTCTTTAGTTTTTGATAGCATCCCTTTAAGAGACATCCTACTTTTGACACCCACATACACATGGTTCATTAACTTTATTATCTTACATGAGAAACTGAGGAGGTACGGTTGGGCGATAGTCGATAGTTAGCCACTATCGATAATTCATTAAGTTGCCGCTTTTCATGCAAAATACTTTCCAATTCCAATATTATATTATAAATTGATTATTTTATTTTTATTTTTTCATGTACATCTACCTAATTTAAATTATTCTAAGTTATGGAGGATAAAAGGGATATTTATTTCATATTACAAATATTAATCGAATAAGTAATTGTTCTTTCAAATCGAACTTTTTTTTTAATGGAAATAACATGTTCTTTCGAAATTAATCACATTAAGTATAACATTTGGCAAGAATAAACACTTATTGTAGATAATCAAAAAGTAGGTACAATAACATTAGATTCAACAATATTTATTTCAATCAATAACTTTTATAAAACAATATCAAAAAATTAATTACCAATTGACGAAAAATAATTTTGTAAAACTTTATGGAACAGTAGGCAGTGATCCAGCTTCTGCAGTGGTTTGTTTGGTATTGGGTGCCGGTTTATAAGTTCCTTGGTGGCGTCTCAAGAGGTGATCCCTTAAATTGGATATATGAACATTTCAATAAACTTCGTATTTTTTTTTTGTTTTTTATTTTTTTTTTGTTCAAAACATATTTTCTTTAATGAAGGAAAATTCATAACGAAAGTTACTTGGACTAACGATAGTACTGTCGATGGTACTACCGATATTTATGAACTAACGACTATCACCCATCCCTAGGTGGGACTGCCATTCCTACTGTCCCATCACTAGTTCCAATTAGGGTGCAATAGGTTCCACAATGTTCCGACAGATGATGAACAATTACAGCTAGGTACTTTCAGCAACATTGAGAGAACCTGCTTGTTTGAATATATATATAATTTTTTGTTTTTTACCAAATTTTTTCATGTTTCAGATATATTACAGAGAAAAACGACAAGCAATTCCCCCACTGAAACTTGAGATAGCGACACAACCACCTGTTAAACTATCGTACAATGAAAATTTGAATCCAAGGGAAGGATTTCAGAATTTAGGGGCTCAGAAAACCCTTTTTGACAATGGAAAAACGAAACTGGATGCAAGTGCCGGCTTTGCTAGAGCATGGAACCCAAGTGGTAAATTTGAACAAGGTCAGGTACGACTGGATGCTCAACAAAAACTTTTTGAAAATGACAGAACTCAAATTGCACTACAAGGTGGGGCTCAACGAAATTTTGGTGTTGGACCAGCTCATCAGTTTGACATAGGGGCAACGGCAAAACAAAATTTATGGCGAAGTAAAGACAGAACAGGATCCTTAGATCTTACAGGGCAGGTTAACAGACAGTTTGGCATGGGCCCCCCTAGAAATAATTGGGGGACTGGAGTAACTTTCACTAAAACTTGGTAGCGGACCTATAGCAAGATTCTTAATTGTCATTAAGCTATGTTATTTTATGTCTCATGTATAAAAATAATAATTTAATTTTATAAATAATTTATTACAATGTTACAAAATAAAACACTATTTTGCATTATTTAATTTGTTGTAATAATTGATTATCCATTTTATGGTTCTGGACACTAAGCTGTCATGGGGGGCACACTTAAACAAACATCACACTACAACAATTGAAGAAACAATTTTCTCAGACATATCATCGACTACTACCTACATGTATTTCAACTACTTGTACTGCTACTATGTAGCTATATGTCATGTATCTTTGTACTGCTACTGATGTAACTACAGGTCATATAACTACTTCTATGGGAGTTACATGTCATATAACTACTTGTACTGCTACTATGTAGCTATATGACATGTATCTTTGTACTGCTACTGATGTAACTACAGGTCATATAACTACTTCTATGGGAGTTACATGTCATATAACTACTTGTACTACTACTATTGTAGCTTATATGAACAACTACTACCTATTGTATTTACATCACCCATTCCTAGGTAGGACTGCCATTCCTACTGTTCCATCACTAGTTCCAATCTGGGTGCATTAGGTTCCACAATGTTCTATATATATTATATAAACTACATGTACTACTACTGTATCATATAACTACATGTACCTCTATTATGGGAGTCATATAACTAGACTTGCATAGGGGCTACTGAAACCTCGTACCACATTTTAGAAATTATTAGCCTTTTCATATAGCGAAAATTTTGTTTTTTTAACAATACGTTACCTCAATTTACTCCTATCAAAAAATTAGCCATCGCCAAAAATGTCCCTTATGAAATTTCCAACTATCGAAATGACGTCAGATAGGAATTCTCATATAGCGCTTCGAAGAACGAACCTTTGAATTTTAAGATATGTGTTTATTAGTGGTGGTATTGTAGTAAAAAATGCTTAAAAATAAAGAAGAAAAGTCGTCAATGAATCACCGTTCTGGTGATCTGAAGTTACATATAAAATTTCACGTCAATACATTCATTACAACAGCAGTTAGTAGTCTTTTTGTGTTAAGCCTCACACTAATCCTTCTTTTGCTTTGGTCGATTTGGCTGAAAATCAATGAGTGTCGTCCTTAAAGGGTTATATACACATATAAAATTTCATGTCGACACATTCTAAATTTTTTTCTTACTTTTTGGAAACAGGAAGTCGGAAAACATAAAATTCCAATGAAACTCCGCATAGAATCTTTGACCGATTAAATAAATTCCTCTATACTTCGTATAGCTGCGGAACTAAACAAATACTGCACTTTTCTCCCCCCCCCCCCCCCCCCCCCCCCCCTCCTTTTGTAATCATTTCAAACTGGCATTAATGGTTATAATAATAATAATAAAAAATGTATTTCCGTTAAACCAATACATAATTTAATACATTAAGAGGATATATATTATATCGAATGTCACTCTCAGAATTACGCTGTACAATGATGCCAACACATTACTTTCTTGCCATTTTGAAATGAATTTGAGAGGAGAGGGGAGAGAGATAAGTAAAAACTCCCGTTACAGCTTTACTTAGTTAAACATAATGAAAATCATTTGTTATGTGCATCAAATTTTCGTACTGATACAATTTATGATTTTTTTTTCTTTATGTACGGTGCATATTAGCCATGTCAATGTGTTATATCTAATTATTTAGGACATCCATGGCCCCGGGAGGGAGTTCTATCTACGAAATAAAACTCACTCCCGGACGGGATTCGAACCCGCAAACAATGGTGAGACCATGCGACCAAAGCCTTACGCTCCAGCCCGCACGGCCACCATGGACCCCAAATTTATGATTTGACTGATCCATATTATCAATATAATAGGCACCTAGTCAGCTGAAGAAGTGACGTCTTTCCATGTTAAATTGGAGATTTAAGAAGGTGATAATATTCAACACGATAGAACTAATTTGAATAAACCACGGCCTCTGGATCTGATATGAAGAGCACAGGGGGCAAATTTCATTAACTTGCAAATAAAAATTGTTTTAAACATTTTAAGAGAAATTCAAATGGAAAATCATATTTACTTTCTTAATCCTATATTACAGGAAAGTATTGTAATTGTGCGAAAATTCGTGATTGAGGTTTCAACGAAATTTCACGTTTCAAGGTCTCCTGAATTCATAGATGTCTGTCTGTCAGTAAGTGTGTGTAATGTCTGATTGGAAAGTTGTGAGCTCTCTACAGCAAAAAATGATTCCAGCTATGAACTTGAAATTTGGAGCGAAGGGATCACATGTGCTAACTTAGATCTAGTTAGATTTTGGCAGAAAAACCCTTTTCAAGTAAAAGTTGTAATAAAAGACTGAAATACTTCTTTTATGTACAGTAGAATTTTATGCAGGTTGTACGGTTTTTAAAATACAAGGCTAAAACCATCCTGAAATGTAGTTTTTTAGACATTTTCTTGATTTACCCGAAAACGGTTATTCTTATCGAAAACTTAGTTTTACCAAAAATGTTTCTTATTAAATTTCCAATATCTGGTAATCCTTAGATTTGAGATAGAATCAATACGACAAAGGTTATAGTGCCTCAAACAAAAAAAAAAACAAACGTAGGAAATATTTCAAAATAATGTTTAAGTTGTATATAAAGGCTTTATATACGTATACAAATATATACATTCTATTTGGAGTTATCCATTTTTGGAATCTATTCGAATCCTGGATTCCAAAAAGGGGTAATCCGCACGATTACAATATTTCATTATTAGAAAATTTTTATTAGCGTTGGAATATGCAAAAATTCACAAAAACTCTCCATATATTCATTGTTTTTGTTGCTGTGCTTGGAGCTTTGTGAGCGCACTAAAGATACTTTTTTAATTAAATAATATTTTTCGAACGCCTCCCAATTTATGACATACATGCTGAAACCCTCTAAACATGACATCTCGAAAACTAACTTTTTCAGACGTTTAATTGATTTATGCAAAAAGAGTTAGTCCTATGGAATCATTGTTTCCTATTAAAAATGTTCCTTATTAAATTTCCTATAGTATTCATGCCCTCTGATTTGAGATAGAATCAATACAACAAAGGTTAAAGTGCCTCAAACAAAAAAAAAAAAAAAAAATAGTTAATATTTGAAAATAATGTTTAGGTTAGGTTTTATGACTCATGCCCGGGCTTTAACTACGAGGTCATTTTGCCTACTACCACAGCGCTCTTTCATCACTCTGGACATGAGCCCGACTCTACACTGTGGGAGTCCTAAATTTTGCCTACCCTAAATTTTTATTCACCTAGGGCAGGGTCTTTAACGAGTCCCTGACATTGTACAGGCTTGGGACCATCGCTTAACGTCCCATCCGAAGGACGGAGTGCTTAAGTTTAATTTACCTCCCAGATAAAATAAACTAAGGGCCTCGGTCGGGTTTCGAACCCACGTTCTTAAGCTTAGAAGGCAAGCACGCATACCCCTGAGCTACCTGCGCCCATAACATAATTGTATATAAACGCTTTATATACGTATACAGATATATTACATTCTATTGGGAGTTATCCATTTTTGGAATCCAGAGTTCTTAAAACATATAAATTTCGGTGGAAACTCAACATTGAATATCCCCCGATTACATAACTTCCTCTATACTTGGTACAGCGAGGAAAGTATAAATGAATGTACCCTGACCGGAGACAAATGACCGGCTTACATCAGCGAGGTCTACCTTGAAAAATTGAACAGGCTTGGTTACCCACTGGTTTATGGCCTCGTAAACGTACAGTGCATCGTTCAGAGTCAGTGAAATATGCAATTGGCTGAGACGGTCTTGAGCACTTCCATCCCCTCCTCGTTCCCGGGTAATATTGTATCTGTACGAAGTTAGCCACCCAAAATCGATAAAGTTGAAATTCCACGCTATGTGTTTCAAGAGAATTTTATCTTATACGAACGACACTGACTGCAAAATTGAAAAATAAATATTTCCTATCTCTCTGAGAACACTATAACACGCGATAGACTTAATATATCGACACGAAATGTTTTGTGAGAATCCAAAAAGGGAAGGATGCATTAGGACCCCATGAGGAGGACACCACCAATTGATTTTCAGACGAATCGGTCATAGGGCAGGAGGATTAGGGCCTCAGAAAGGAACGTAAGAACGTCCCAAAATATTATCTTGAAAAAGACACCTAATAAAAATTTTCATAATTTAAAGTAAATTAAAAACTATTTATGGTCTATTATTTCGTACTCATTTATTATTTTTTTTTTTTGACTTTATGTAGGTACTTGATGCATATCAGCCATGTCTCTTATAAATATGTGATCTAGTTATTTACGACATCCATGGCCCAGGGAGGGAGTTCTATCCACGAAATGAAACTCATTCACGGACGGAATTCGAACCCGCAAACCTTGGTCGCATGGTCTCACTAAAGAAATGAAAATAGTTAAATCACAACTTGATGAATCACAACTTGATCTGAATACAGATAAAATAGACAACTGCTATATGTTAAGTAGACTACTGAAGTGTCTGAAATACGAAGTGACAAGACAAAAGTATCCGGACCTCAACCGGACGGACATCCTGCAAGATTGGCTGAAGAACAAGAAAAATATAAGTAGATAATAGACTTTCTTAAAGACATTCAAGTAGTCATTTTATTTATTCAGAATCTGTGACACGCCGTCCTTCGGATAGGACGTTAAGTGACGGTCCCGAGCATGTATGATGTCAGGTACTCGTTAAAGACCCCTATCCTAGGTGAATAAAAATTTAGGGTAGGCAAAATTTAGGACTCCCATAGTAGAGTCGGGCTCATGTCCACCAGAGTGATGAAAGAGCGCTCTGGTAATAGGCAATATGACCTCGTAGTTAAAGCCCGGGCATGAATCATAAAACCTAACCTAACCGCTTTTACCTTTTACGAATTTTCTTTTTTCTATACTTCATCACTTTACTTAAAATCTTTATTAATGTCCGAATACATTTTTTGCGTTCTGTGTGGTTATAGTGGAAATACTAATAAATAAAATAAAATGATAGATAAAACACTTTTTTGAACACTTATATTGTCTAATTCAACAAACATATACTGGTATATAGTGTTCAGAGAAGTGTTTTATCTATCATTTTATTTTATTAATCTTTATTAGTTTACTATATTGTTGACATCTTGTTTTTTATCTTCACATGACAGTATAGTTCGTAATTGAGCTGTTGTCATTAAAAAAAAAAGCTAAGTAAAGGGACGTTTACAGATCTACTGTTATTTTCTCCTTCATTAAATACTCAGACTTAATAAGGTTTAGCGAAATGAGACGAGAAGGGGGCTCAACTCAAAAGCCCTAATAACTGCCGTAGTAAATATATCGACAAAAATTATAATTATAAGATTCAGATGTGTATGTTGTAAACTATTGAATGAAACTGAATAAAAAAGCGGGAGAGGAAAACTTGAGTTGAATAATTCGAGTGGAGGAAGTACATTAACGGTGATATGCCCGAAATAGGTCAGGGATGTGATGATGGTTTGACGATGTCAGATATCTGTGAAGCTCGGTGGAGCGAGTAACGTTGATAAGCCACCATCTTCAGATTATGTCACTCCCATGGATCTTAGAGCTTTTAAAGCAAACATTTCTCGTTATTTTTTTGCTCTTTTTATCCTTTTAAACATGATAATGTTCGAATCTGGGCTCTAGGAGGGAAGTCCATTAAGCCCTGGAGCTCGAATTTCGACTAATATGCAAATACGCATTTAAGACATACGTGCGGCCCCATGCAAAACTAGTTCATGAAATAAATGGTAATTTCGGGAAATTTAGAATGCTTTCTAAGTATCTTATAAATCACTTTAATTTACCTTAGTTTTCCATTATATCACTTCATTTTATGTCATGTATTGATTTTATTTATTAAACTTATTTATATTTATTCATTTTTTGCACCAATATTTTTATGAACTTATTTTGCAATTAGAATTGTGTAATTTTCTTGATTGCCTGATGATGAACCTCGAAAGCCGGATAGCATATAATAAAAAAATCTGTGAGATCACAATAAATTTTTATTTTGCAACCTGTTAAATAATCATTTCTCACTACATCAGCCATCTATCATAAATAGTTGCTAATTTGTTTAATTAGATATTAAGGTTAGATTTTGGAATAACTTATTTTAGCTGGTCGTCATGGATAAACCTGTTTTTGTTTAATCAAATCGAGGTAAAAATGGACAAAGCAAGAATTTTAGAAAAACTATATATTTACATTATTTTAATGAAAAATACGTTGACAAAATGATTTTGATAACAAAATTTTGATGATTAAAATGTATTAAAATGAATGCAGGAAAATAATGACTATTGCCTCCTCTCGTTTTGACTGTGTGGTTTCTCTTGACACTTCTAACAAGTTGATCATTGTTGTCTGTACGATGTAAGGTACTCGTTAATGACCCCTACCAACAAAACAAAACTTAGGTAGGCAAAATTTAGGACTTCCACAATAGAGTCTGACTCATGTCCAACTCATAGTTGAAGCCCGGGGATGAGTCACAATAACTGGAGAAGCCGACAAAACAGCTGGACGTGACATGACGCTACGAAGGGGAATGAAGCGTTTTTACTGGTCAAATGGACAAATTTAATATTCCCTATGATCAATGATTTTTCTCATCATCAAAATTTAAAAAAAAATACTTCTTCACAGTAGACAAGGAACTTTGTGCTAATTGTGTTCTCATGCATTAGTTAATAACTTTTCACATAATTAGGGTATAAATCCGTCAACCTGAACCAGAACTTTAGGCCTTCGTCTCCGTGTTTTTTATTCTAGTAGTAAGTCGAATTGGACTCTATAAAACGTTTGAGCCTTCGACATTTCAGATCTGACCTGTTATACTGTATCGCACATTAGCATTCACCATATCGAAGGCTAATTACATGATTTCTCTTAGACATATAAAAGATATAAAAAATATACAATAATGTATTAGATTTGAATGTGACATTTTTAGACAACTCAAGTACGACGGGAGTTTTGAATATATCCCCTAAAGTTTTCCTGAAAAGTACCTCTTACTCTGCTTCCCTCAAAATGTTTCCAGATTTTTTTAAACTTTCTAAAATGAGGGGAATTTTTTTATAATTTCATACTGAATAGTTTTCCTTAAATATCTGAAAAATATTTATAATGTCTGAAGGTAAAACCCTTTCATTTGATATCCCATTCAAAATACATAGCATCAAAAAGTGAGGGGTTGCAATTTGGGATTATAATGGCAGTTCCACCTCCTCTTTATTCTCCTGGGAGGTTTGTTTGGAAAGTGTGATGGAGAAAGTGTCTGTGTGTATGCGAGAAATTCGCTTGTGAAATATCGGTAATGGTTCCTGATTTTGTTAAATAAATAATTAAAAGGCAACATTTGTATACTCTGCCAAGGATAAATCATCTAGAAAATCCGAATTTCAGATTTTTAGTCATAAAAATTTCCAGGATAAACCCTTCTGACGAACAGACGATTTTGTAATAATAGTAATATTTATTTCTATTATAGTATGTGTCATAAAAATGTATACATCAAGATACTTAATAAATTAGATATCTCAGTTATCACTTCCTATTACCATTTATTTGTCTCTTCTATAAGAGAACATGGAAAAAAAAAGAGTTGTCGTTGATTCACCGCCTATCTACTTCCCCAGAACGACTTTTTTGAATAATTTTTTATAAGGGCTCCAAAATCCTCATACAAAATTTTGAACCGATAAATTCATTATATCAAATCTCTCCCTAACCCTTCAGCCAATACTGCAGAAATTTGACAAGTTATGTTCTCATTGGGATTTTGACTTTAAATATGAAATTTCATGTTGATACATTCTTTACGTCGGCAGTTGTAGTTTTTGAGTTGAACCCCCTCTTTGAACTCCCCTTCCCTATACCTACGTATGCGGCTGTACAGTTGGAGCAATCAATTCTATAAACTCCACATTTTTACTTTATATCTGTTTTTAGGTTAGGTTAGGTTAGGTATATCTGTTTTTTCTTTTGCATTAAATTCAAACTTGTGTCGACATATTCATTACAACGGCAATTATTAAATTTACTGAGTTAAGCCTCCCCCCTAATCCTCCTTTCCTTTAAACGATTTGGCTGAATATTAATAGGTGTCGTCGTTAGAGAGTTTTAGATTTTTTTTTATAAAATCTCGTGTCAATACATTCATTCTATCGGGAGTTATCGAAAACTCCGCATCAAATTTTTGAACGTTTACATCACTATACTTCAGGAAGTAAAACAGAACAGGTTTTGTTGAGAGAGGAGTAAAGAACAAATAGTAGGTGACCCGTCAGGTGTATGTTTAGTAAGATATGGGGTTTAGGATAAATAACCTCCAACAGTGTTCGAGTTGCCAGCCTTATCCCAGCCCAGCCAACACCCTGCATAACCCTCTCTAGGTAAACATTCATGTGGGCCTACCATCCATCTCCACAGTGTATCTACACAATATCTTACACAAATACGACAAAAGAGGGCCATATGACCTCATAGTTAAAGTCCGGGCATGAGTCTACTTAACTAACTCTTACAAAAGTTTTCAAAACAGTGCTCATGACCTTGAAGGTCGGTTCTATTGTACTGTCTAATGGCGTGTTTATACTATTTAGCAAAACAGCTACATATATAGCCCAGCTATGTACCTGTGCTACAAGTTTTTGAAAAAGCCACCCGAAAACAGATATATAGTCCGGCTATATAGTTCAATTCAAGAGATATATAGCTGGAAATGAGTTTCCCATTGGTTGTCGGTAAGATCAAAGGGAACTATGCAGCTGAGCTATATAGCCGGACTGGAAGCACGTTTTTTGTTGTAACACAGCTATATAGCTTTCGTCATATATCTCAAAAACCGGACGACCTGCGAAAAACTGTATTATCATAAAATATGTATTTTATGTTCTTCTAAGTTTGCACATTTGATCTCTTCATTCCAATTTTCAAGTTCATAGCTACAATCGTTTTTGCGGTAGAACGATCACAACTTTTCAACCATAGACAGACATCGCGAAAATGGACAAAACGTATTCAGGAAACTTTGAAACTTCAAAAATTCGTTAAAACGTCAATATCGAATTTTTGTACGATTACAATACCTCCTCATAGATATAAGAAAATATCAAGTTGTTGTGCTGCTACCATTCCTAGTAACCATTAATGCATATTTTTGTCTATAAAGGCCTCCCTCTTAGATCGATAGAAACCAGAGGTTGGAAGGGACTAAAAGATATGAAATGCGATAGAGTCCGGAGACTCAAACTTTTCTTTCTAGTTCATCTTTTCATTAGCATAGATAACATTTTCATTAGAATTTTACGTGAATTCAAAGAATGACAGAAAGAAATACAAGATTGTGATTGTTTTTGTGTACACGATATCTCCCATAAGAGAAAAAAATCTACTCAATTTTTTATGTGTATACAAAACTCAAATATTATATTTAAATTCAAAACATCATATGAACGACACCGATAACTTTTTCGCGAATTCGGCATAAGTGAAGAGGGGGATCCTAAATCTATAACCTAATGACTGCCGATGTATCCTCTCAAAATTTAGTATCAGCCTTCAAAAGTGAACTGCTTGTTCAGAACCGCATCCTACTAAAGTCCAGCCGAATCGGTCTTAGGAAACGTTAGAGAGGAGTTTTCATCCCAAAAATTCTATTAAGTCCCGATGTAACGAATATCTCTAGTTGAAATTCTATATATGGAATATAGTTAAGATGAAGAGTGAAAATATAGGTGATTACAAAATAATTCGATCTGGAGAATCGCATTGCCGGTGATTCACCGGCCTTTTTTTTTAAGTGTATTTATTTTTAACAACTTAACTTTTGATAGTTTCCCAATTTTGAAAATTCATCAATACCAACAGTAAAGTTATCGAGGCTGGAAGTTGAAAAAAATGATCGATATCGTCCTTTCGTGCTTAATTGCTTTGTGATAGTATCAAGTATTACAAAGACAACACGAAATGTCTGCCATTGATGAGTAGAAAATAAATATTTAAAAAAATTGAAGTGAATAAACATTGATCTGTTATATAAATTGACTTTTAAAAATAATCCTGTGTGGTTTATTGGTTTTGATTTTTTGTAAGACATATTTTAGTTCTTCAGCTAAACGAAGTGTAGGGAAAGTTTTTGTAAATTGGCACACTTTTTCAAATATCGTAGCTAAAGCCCGGAATAAGTCCAAATAACTAATTAAACCTGGATTTAAAAAATCTATCTTGCATAAAAAATGCAAAAAAGTGTACTCTTTCTACTTTTCATGGGTGCAAACTACCTGAAGCAAGATTCCAATTGTTTTTATCATTTCTTAGTCCTTCCTTTGGTAAAACATCTATTGATTTTAAGATCGGTCAACGGAGAGAGGGAAGGGGATTAGAGGGGGCTTAACTGAAAAACCTGAGTTACTGCTAATAAAATAAATAAGGAGACATCAAATTTTGTATGAGGAATCTGAATCATCCACGTATAAATCCAGCAAACAAGAAAAGGTTTACATGAAGAGAAGTAAAACGTTTGATATAAATAATTAGACCAGGGGAAGTACAACGGCCGATATTCACTATCGACATTTTATTTATTTAAACCTAGTTATATACCTAACTGGTCGACTGCACCAACGGGCGATACATTCTAAATTGTGCCTGGCAAAAGGTAAAAATTGCCAAAAATTGTTGATTTTTGAGAGTGTTAATAGTGTCTCGCTGGGTTAGTGGCTTCAGTATAGTTCAAGTAATGTTTTCTATTTTATAACTCTATCAAAATACTTGGGCTTTGGGCCAGATTAACTGACAGATACAAGAATAAAAAAAAAAAAGAGTTCGCTGACCTACGAAATTCCCAGAAGAAAAATATTATTATTATAATATTTAACTATAATTACATTTATTTATTGTCCTATATTTGAATCTCCAGAAATTATTATAAATTTTATAATGAAAAAAAGTCATCGGTGAATCACCAGATATGTACTTCCCCAACACGAACTAATCAATTACGCTTTCTTTCTCCCTTCAAAGTCAATCGACCGTTTGGTCTAAAACTAAATATTTGACTTACATAGTAGCTTCTGAATCTTCATACTAAATTTTTTGTCGATACATTCATTACATCGGCAGTTATTAGGATATTTGTGTGGATCCTCTTCTTTGGTCCCATTCCCTTCAACCGATTTCTCGGGAAAGTGATCCCTCTCTCTTCTTCGGTTGATTTGGCTGAAAATCAATAGGTGTCGTCCTGAGAGGATTCTGGATACACATATAAAATTTCGTGTTGATACATTAATTTAATCGGAAGTTATCGTGTTCAGATACTTTTTTTTTTTTGGAAACAGGTGCTCGTAAAAAATGAAATTCCGTTGATAACTCAGAATCAAATTTCTGTCCGATTACATAACTATACTGTGGAAGTAATAATGAGAAGAAAAATTAAATAATACAAATAGAGACAAAAGTGTTTTCTTTTAATGGTATACGTTTTCACTTTGGGACGTGAATGCCATTTTGGTTAGTCTAAAAGAGTGGAAAGTAAATACTTCCTATTGGACGTGGCCAATAATCGATACCACTATGTGTAATTAAGGGGCTGTTAAATCGAGACATCGATTGTTATCTAGAGGTTTATTGTGGAATTTTTCAATTTTATAAGAAAAAGTGTTATTATTGACACAAAAAGACACAGACATGGAAATACGTTGACGTAAATATATTCAGTGTATATTTATATAAATATTTCTTTTTCAAATACAAAATTTTAACCCCAGATTCAAAAAAAAACACTTATAAAACTTGTTAAAAAAAGTTTTAAAATTGAAGGACACAATAGAGAAAACTACAGTATGTTGAGAGTTTGTGTGATCCTAGATACCTAGCGCCTGTATGAATACATTAAAAAAATATAATTTTAGCATATACATGTAATTTTAACGGTATATTGACAGTTAAAATTTCAACAAACATTTCCCATAAAAGTTTCAGATAATTGCGAAAGACTTTTTAAAAAAAAGTTTGAGTGAATAAGAAATAAATTGTAAAAATAAAAGTGTTCATATTATAGGAAGTAATATCAGTAGATGAATATAATTTATAAGCTATTATAATATATATATAATAACCATCGAAATTATATTTAAATTCAAAAATAATAAGATTTGATCTATACAGTTAAATGAGTTATCTCGGTCATTACATGAAATAGATGAATAGTGCAATAAGTATGATGAAATTCCGCAACTAGCTCAATCATAGAACTTTTTTTTAAATTCCCATAATCAACTTATGTACCTCGAACTATTTATTATAAAATAAATTATTATATTTTTGATAATTAATGAACTATTTTTTAAATATTTTTGTCGCTAAGATATTTAATAGTGACAAAAATATTATATGCATTGCTACCTAAACATACTGTGCATATATATATATATTTATTCTTTAAGCATATTTTATAAATGTATTTTATTATTATATCGGAATACAATTCATATAGGTTTTGAAGCCGATTTGTCTAATTACGTACCCATATATTGTCAATAGTTAGGTCTAATTTCATAATGTGGGAAAAGACGAGGAGTGATCACGTGTTCATGTCGACATGTGTCCCATTGGACGCGGCGTCTCCAGGTCGAAGCGCGGCACGTTACTATAACCATCAGGCGACCGCAGAGAGCGCAACAAGCGGCAAAAACAATCGAATACGCCCTCAGCGATATCTCTTGTCAACTTGAGGAACTACCACAATTCTCAGGCACTTTAGCGGACTCTCTGGACATTCTGTTGAACTAACAGACCGTATATAATCTCATCTTCAAATGCATGTAAAAAATCTATAAAACAATTTTAAGAAAGAAGTGACACAAAAAAAGTCGTGTGGAATGTATATTTTTAATGTAATCATCCTCTTAACGCCTTGTTCATTCTGTATCATAACAATGGCGACGGTGTTATTTGCATTTGAAAATCAATATATGGATTTTCTTCCATCATTAGTGTCTGTTTGTGAAGCTGCTGACCCATAAAAAGAACTTATATTCTATTTTGTAATAAATAACTTGTCAATTTTCATTAAAACTGATAGACTAAACAAACAAGAAGCGTTTTAGGGACTTCATTAAGAAGAAACCTAAAAGCGTTTGAACATAAATTATACTTGTGTATTTATTAGATAGATAAATACTCGTACGTCTATTATATCCATACATTTTCCCTCCTCTTGAAAACAGATTATGGAACAGTTATAAGTGATGATAATCTGGTGATAATAGGTGAAAATCACTATCTCCGAGGAGCATTGGCGGATCTGTGACTTAAGCCTCAGGGCCAAAAACCCAACGGGCCACCGCTTAAGAAGTAAGGTCATCTTGAAATAAATGATCCGACTCTACAAACTGTTAAGACAAAAGATTTAAATTAGATTATTTAAAAAACTACATAAATGCAACTCAGCGCTGACCTCAGCATTTCCTTCGTCGCGGAAGTAGCTAAATCCAGATACAAAAAGTTATTTCCCACATTCTCTAGTCCGTGCCCTTCATTCTGTCACACTTCCACAACGACTCCTTAAGCGCCAATGGCCTAGAGACCTCCTTAGTAGCAGCAAAGACAGTGAGTTATAAATGTGCGCAACTCGGTGCCTAGGGCCCTCCCTAATCACCACTGCGTAATTTCTCCCCTCTTTATATTCCGACATTGCCTGCCATATTTTACTCTTTTAGCGAATTTGCTTGTTGTATATAATATTTATACAGTTGTGAATAAACAAAATTTGTAAATAAACTAAAACATATATATTTCTATAATATAATTAAAATTTGAAAGACTGAATTACTAAATAATAATACAAAAATATTAAACTAAAGCAATAACGACAGAACCATAGGATTTTGGTAATAGACCTCTGCCTAGAAAATAAAAAATGGTTCGTGAAAATCCTATCTATCTATATTTAAACAAAATAGATAATGTAAGATAGGAGGGCGCCGGTAGCTCAGTGGTGTGCGTGCTTGCCTTCTGAGCTCAAGATCGTGGGTTCGAAACCCAACCGAGACCCTTAAACATGCCGTCCTTCGGATGGGACGTTGAGAGATGGTCTTGAGCCTGTACGCCTGTCAGGTACTCGTTAAAGACTTCTGCCCTAGGTGAATAAAAATTTAGGGTAGGCAAAATTTAGCTCATGTCCACCAGAGTGACGAAAGAGCGTTCTGGTAGAAGCGATATGTAGTTAAGCCCGGGCATGAGTCATAAAACCTAACCTAATGTAAGATAAATTAATACAAAATTCCTAATATATATAATATTTTATGTTTTTGTATTTCTTTATGTAATCTTCTTTCAGGATGATATTTCGGGCGATTGCAAACTCCTTCCTCACGTCACAATAAGCCAAAGAAAAAAAAAAAAAATTATATGTATAAGAAAACTTTTTTACAATAATAATAGATGTATTAAACTTTAATTTTCAAAAATTTATCAATTTAACAAATTCTAATAATTTTTTTAAAAAATATTGGTATCTAATTTATATTGTTATGAGTGACTATTTTTGTTGATGTCTTGATGTTTTCTAAATGAATTACATTAGCCTTACTATCAACATATTTGTATACATAATATTGTTTATCTTTCTTCTCTTTCTTGAATTAGCTAAACAAGGGCACTCCCCACTCCTTCCAAATATTGTGTTTGGTTTTTATACAAAGACAAAAAAAGAAAAAAAAAACAGGTTGTCTTGTTCGAGTCTACTTCAGTCGTGTCCTGTGACCGTCAAACACACGAACGTAGTTAACTGAATCACATCTCTCCACTCATACGACACTACACGTAAATATGTTTATTATTTTAATATTGATATACTAATTATTATTGATTAAAGTTATTAATAACAACTGAGAAAATATAAATTTCTATATTATAGGTAGGGAAAAAAAATTAATCAAATGGTAAATAATTTAAATTGAAGTTATTAAAAGTATACATCACTTGGGATTATTTTAAATTATATTGAAAATATAATTGTCATATTTATATTCTTGGATATACACTATATTATTTTAATTTTCATTTTTCTTTTTTTTTTTACTATTACTATATTCCTCAATTGCACACTCTATTTGTACTTTGTATATTCTATATTACCATGTATACAATGCTCCTATATTATAGACAATTATATGTATATATAATTTCAAAATGATTATTGCCAGCTAAAATATTATTCAATATTTACAATAAGAAACACAAATTTCATATATTAAAAGAAATATTTGATATGAGATTAATGGACTATTTTATAACTATAATTTATGATAATTAATTGATGTTTGGATAAATTCGTATTATGATGGCTATTTGATGTTTTTTACGAAAAATTAAAATATTTAAGTATTGTTACTGCTTTAATTTAATTATTATAAAAATATATATTATACAAGGAAACACATTTTAAGGTGGATATTATTTTGATTTGTTATTTCATTGAAATAAAATGAGATTGATTGCACAATGATTAAGTAATCAATAGGTACTAATTACTTTGGAATAAATTCCAATTTGTGTTATATGATAATAGCAAAATTTTACTTTTACAACTTTATGTAGTATGATAAAAAGATATAATATAACGAGCATTTAATCTTCAATATGACTCCTTCATTTGTGTTACAACAGTCAAAATAAATAGGCCTTAAAATATATGTATATATAACAATGTTAATTCATAACAAGAATTAAACAGGTAGTAGTTACCCTGAGTCCCGCGAATTGTGAGGATGGCGCTAGGTGTTTGGCCGAATTTTTTAAGGCAAAAAAAAAAAAAAAAGGGTGTTCTTCAAGGATATCTGACGTTCTAA
Organism: Aradus depressus; assembly: GCA_963662175.1. NCBI lineage: Eukaryota > Metazoa > Arthropoda > Insecta > Hemiptera > Aradidae > Aradus > Aradus depressus. Next base: position 85,855,153 of record OY759214.1, read on the forward strand.
TTTAATATTTTGTGCAACTTTAGGAACTTAAATTATTATTATTATTATTTAACATTTGTTGGTAAATTTAAAAAGTAAAGAAACTATGTTAAAATATTGTTTTTATTTTTTTTAATGCAATTGTAGCTGTTATTTAACATAATTTTAGAAAACATCTAACCATATTGTGATCTATATTTTATTATTATATATTACCAAGAACTGATTTAAAACATTCTCAAAAATTATAGTTATTTACAGTTTTCGCAATTGTTTAAATAGTTACGTTGAATAGTATCCGTTGACTTAATTCAAAAAAATTGAATATGTACACATTTGATTTTTTAATTAAAAAAAAAAAGACAATGGTAAATATTTGCCATAGTTACGTCCTGAACACATTCTGTTACGTAATTAATCCTCAGAGATAGTCAGATCTTGGAGAGACGGCACCAATTTTCACTTTTCCATTATTCACTATAAAAATTATCATAATTTTTCTTAATTCTGCGGATGATGTCGGTAAATCATCGGCCACTTCCCCAGTCCGAATTATTTGTAAATAAAACAAGCTTATTTTTTGAAATGTTGTCTATTCCACTAAAGATATTTATAAAAATACAACTACCGGTTTCGGCTTCACACCATCGTCAGGTCTAGTTATGAACTAAGTTTGCAGAGTGCGACCCCTCCAATACCTCTCTGGTGAAAGGTGCCACTTCAATTAGGGAATCCCCCGGCTTAACCGTTAGCTACATCATGAAATATTTGACAAAACACTATTTTTTCTTAATTTACATAAAATAACATCTTTTGACTAATAAGTAAAAAATAAAAATAAAAAACATAACAGATAATAACATATATATGGAAACCTATTGTCGATAATGTGAGTCGCGAATGTAGAACGGTTGCCTCAATTTTTTATTTCGGCTGTGTGTTCCTTGATCCTGTCTTTAAAACGACGTCCCGTCTGTCCAATGTATAATTGACTGCACGTCGCGCACTCTAAGCTGTAAACTCCGCTTTTATTCTCAATATCGGTTTTGTCCCTACCTCTCTCTAAGCACTGGCTTATGGGATTGATAGTTTTAAACCCGATATTAAAACCCTCGAATTATTTGTAATAAATAGTATATTTTCTCCTTCTTAACTATTTTTTCTCCGGCCGTCTGGCTGAATATCAATAGAAACGCCGTTTTTAACTATTTTTTATCCTGACTTTAAATATAATATTAAATCTCCTCCTATGCTATACCCCGATTCAAACTTTTTTTTTTCTCAGACTCAGAGATAAAGGAAGAGATGAAATTTCGGTTAAAACTGAAGCTCGATTTTTGACATGAAAGAAACACTACTTATCACTATTTTCTATCCTATGTTCTTCTTTTCAAATTCTGAAACTTGTTTTTTTTTTTTTTTAGTTGAACGGATAAGTAACTCTGAATATATTCAGAATGGCTCAAATTTCAATAAGCCCCATCTCCTTAAGGGAAAGGGGAAGGTTAAATGGCCCTATTAAAATTAGGTCAACAATTATGAAAAATGGTATAGTATGTTTCTAGATATGGGAGAAAAATGAATATCGTATTGAAAATTGCCCCTCCCCCATAAATATTATTGTGTAATTGTTTTTCCAAAAAATAATTTTTGGATTTGGGAAAAAAATACAACCAAGCGTACCATTGAACGAAAAAAAGGATAGAGTCCGGGGTAGGTTGTTCAATGTTGGATAGGACAAAAAACAGTGAAAAGCTGTGTTTGTTTGATATTTATAACTGCAATTAGGGGCGTAACCGGGGGAAAGGGGGGGGGGGGGGGTTATTAATCAGTATCATAAAAATGCAAAGCGCAGCAGCAGCAGATGAACGCTATTGGATGTTAGTCTAATTCTAAAAGCACAGAAACGACAGCGTCCATTTGCTGCTGCTGCGTTTTGCATTTCTGCTGCTCATGTAAAGTCAGCTTAAGTATTACAGTCAGTGGTTACCTCAGGGGGAGCTTCTAAAGGTCCGAGTATCCCAAATTAATAACAAAAAGTGTGCAGCGCTGTGGAAACTGCGGGCTGTGCCCCCGGGATTCTATACCCCCCACCCCTGTAGCCTAACTTTGCCCCTCTTGCTCAAAAGCCTGGCTACGCCCCTTGACTGCAACCTAAGTGACAATAGGGCGTTCCATTGAATATAAGCCATCCTTATGATGAACGGAAAAACAGCAAGCAACATATCTTTTAAGGGCATTTTCTGAAAAAAGAAATAGACTTTGATCAATAAAATAAAGTGCAAATTTCGAAAATTGCTCAAGGTGTTCTACTTCATTAATAATACATATTATAATGTAATAACAATATATTAATAATATAGTATACATTTTTCTCAATACAATATACAATAACCGGATTGTTTGTTGGAAACAATTCATTTTATTAAGAAAAGGTTTCCTGAATTATAACGATAATAAGTAGGGTAAGAATGTATGTTTTGGCGCAGCCACATGTGGCACCAGTGTGGCTCCCTTGTGGCACCTCCCCCCGCCACATCGGTGGCACCTCCCCCCACCCCTGTGTGGCTCCCCTGAGACTCCCCTGTGAGGCTCCCACTGCGCAACATCACATCTGAGCACCCTCACCTTCGGACCCAGCAATTTTTTTTTCTCCATAGTGTATGGAGTCCATGACGTCACACCGACATGTCCAGACCTGCTTTTCCTAAGAGGTACTTCCCCAGCTCAACCTGTGAGCACCCGCACCTTCGGACCCACACAATCCTTTGATTTTTTTAAATTTAGATATTAGTAAATTATAATAAGCACACTAGCGCTCCCAAGCGTCTAGAATGTAAATTAATATTTATATAAGTAGCTAGGTGCGGCTTCTTAATAAAAAAAATAATAACTTGCACTTACGGTATCGAACCCATCTACTTTGATTTGAGAGGCCGATACGCTAACCACGTGACCATTGTGACATGGTTGCTGAAGATGGTGATAATCTAGGTATATAAATCTCCGGGGAGTATTAGCAGCACCAAGGTTCAGCGGTTTCTTGCCTTTTCACATATTTTGATCACCCCTCACCCCAAATTTCTTTCAAGTCATCCTTACTATATATTTTTTTAATTCCCATTACCCTCTCCTAATTTTCCGCGATCGTATAGCAATGTGGTTCCACTGAGGTATGGAGGACGTATAGCAATGCGGTTTCTCTGAGGTATGGAGGTCGTGTAGCAATGTGGTTCCTCTGAGGTATGAAGTAAGTAGTAATAACATAGTGGTTCCTCTGAGGTATGGAGTAAGTATAACAATGTACCTCCCCAGTTTTTGGTTCGATTTATGCATAATTCCACATTTTTATATAAATATTGGATTTTTATCTAGGAAGAGATGCATACAGCCATATAGCCTCTCACATGGCTCGGCTACACAGCCCCCATCTCTTGCTAAAAGTCAGTAAGTATAAGCCTCGACTATATTATGTACAGACCCTCACACCAGCTATATTATATACAGACCCCCAAACCCGGCTGTAGTAGTTACTCCGTTTAGAGACCCCAACCCGGCTTTGCAGCCCTCATCTCTCGTCAGAGTCAGTCAGTAGATGTTACAAATTTACTTCAAGTTCTATGAAACTCCTTAGAAAATGTAGATGCGAGGAGAGTTTAAACTGTATACGCCCGAGCACACTGTATCTCGGAGAGGTCTTCTGCCGGCTGTGTTGATGTAACAACATTATCCAGTTTATAATGTCTAATTTGTCTCATTACCACGTTTTTTTGACTGAGTTATGTAAAAACACCACATTTTTCAATAATTATACACTTTTTGGTCCGATTTATGTATAATTCCACATTTTTATATAAATATTGGATTTTTATCTAGTTTAACTTGGTATACGTTGTTAACAGGTGTCCTCCGGTCGTTTGACTCGTCTATAATCGGGGTGTGTTCGACTATAAGCGGCTCACTTCAGGCGTGATCTGTGTCGAGGGTGGTGAAAAGCACCCGAAGTGACATAAAGTAAATGCCGGAGTTCGCGTTAAGGATTAGGTGGTCTATGCTAGAGTTATGATGCATGATGGACTAGGATGTAGGTTGGTTTGGGGTAAAAAGTGGGTAGATGTCAAAGAAATTTTAAGTGTCTGACCTCTAGAAAGGAGGGATGGGAGGTTCGGTACAAGGGCTCCTATTGGGGTTAAGACTCTCCGGAAATATTCTCTGTTTCGACATGTAGGATTGGAATAAGTGGGGTAATTGATGTGTGATGGTGTGAGAAATTATAAGGTTCCTGAGAGAGCTAACAATTGCTGTTGGTAGGTGAGACTGATCAGAACCAGAAAAATTATTTGAGGGGGTAAAAAGTATATTTTCAGTATGATACAGGTCTGAGGGGACTCCTGGTGTAAAGCTCTGATGTTGGTGAGGAGCATCCTAAGTGACATAAAGGAAATGAATGTATGAAATAAGTAAAATATTATTTGATGTACTTAAATTATGTTTAAAGAATTGTTTCACAGGTATGTGGGCGATAAAAAGTCACATATATGAAAAATGACTTAAAAAAGGATACGAATCGAAATATGACACATGCCAAAGAGATGGACGGAGCTACTTGTGATAGAGTTCGCTGTAAGGTGTGGATGGTGTTTGATGCAGGCCTATAAGACTATAATAGGTGTCACATGTGAACAAAAAAGTCAGTGGGTTTGTAGCGCTTTTGACATAGTTTGAGAATAATACAGGGGCTGACGGTTATAATTTTATAGGGTATGAATTAAAATTGAAGTGTATGTAAATGTATGTAAGTATGTGTGTTGTATGAGTAAGGTCGGTGTGAACTATAACCTACCGACTGTGCTGTACGTGCTTAGATGAAAAAAGTAGTTAGGTAGTGAAGTAGTTTTAATGAATGATTTTATGAGTATAGGGTTCAATAATGATGGGGTCTGTGATGTATATGAAAAATGCGTAATGTAAAGGACCTAAAGAAAAACGCAAAACCTGGGTTTTGAAGTATTGTTGTTGCCAAAGGTTATGTCAAGGTATGATATGGATTGTACTAAAAAAATGTATAGTTTTAGTGCGATGAGTATCAATGTGTTTGAAGTTTTGAACCGGTGGTTTCGTAGTAATAAGGTTGTATACCTCTATAATGTGTTGTTTGTGTAAAAAAAAATTTAAATGGTGTATGGTGGTAGGTTACGTTCTCGAATGATGTGTTGTAAAGTATGTAAAATATATATTTTATCCTAGCCTATACTATTCTAGCATTAGTTGGATGTTATAATGGTTCCTACTTTGGTTATCGGGATCTGTGCTACTTTATTATAAATGTAAAGGTCTGATGTGTTTTGGGGCCTACAAGGCCTAGATTTTACCATTTAAAAAATAATTATCCGGCTAAGTGGGTAAATTGTTCAATGACTTCTTCGCATAAGATGGTTTTGTTGGTTAATTTTAAAAGGAATAAAACAATTTTGCAGCTGTGTGACTGGAATGAATACCTACGTCAGGGTGTTATTATAAGAGTTTCTATTGTCGAAAAATGGGTGACCTACAAGGATACTAATCGAAATATGCTACATGTCTAATAAAACACTGGATACTTTATGAAAAGAGGTATATTGGGTACAGCTGATGATAAAGTATGTAATTTAAAACAAAAGATGGATTTTGTGTTAAACACTTTAAAACTTGAGAAATGCCCGCTCCACAGTCCCATGAGCACACAAATACTGTGTCTAAGTTACATTCTGTGAAACTTGAAGTTTAAAGATGTTAAGCCAAGGATTGATAGGAATGGTATTTAGGTATCCCCATTGAGTTGTACATCATACAAGGAGTGGATTTGTTTTCAGTTTATTCATGATAATACTGTGAATACACATCCTATAAGGTTGAGCTTCGAATGAATATGGTCCGGTCTTCTTGAAAGTTCTGGTAAGAAATTTATATGTTGGGAGAATGTTGATGGTTATGAAAATGTAGTTTGTCAGATGTATGAAGACGTATTAATATACTCTTATAAGACTTCCAGCATGAAATCAGGTCCGAATGTACCAAGTATTGGGGAGTTTGTGTAGGACTGCTTCAGAGGCGGTAAGGTATATACATGAATTTATTGTATTAAATACACAAGGAAAAACTAATAGTACACAGACTGTTTTGAAGCTTCTTGTGACATCGAATTGGGGTCAAATAACTCTGAGAACTCTGAAAAATACCGGGGATTTACGATTATGAATCTAATCTTGTAAAATATATGTTAGTAATTCTGTTGAAAATGGATATATATGATTTATGTTAAGATAGTACAAGTCTTTGGAGAACTATGATGTACTGCTCCCCAGCAGTACACATTACAAAAATTTCGGAGAGGTTGTGGTGCTGGGAGTTGAGTGAAGTGTGAAGCAGGGGTTTTAGGGTATAGATGGTTCTAAAGAAAAGAATAGATCATAGGTGTTAGGTATGAAGATGATAAATGGAAGATGTTGGAATTATGGGTATTGTATACAAGAGTATTAGAAAATGCAAAGGGCACATGAGGGTGTGAGGTCGGTCTGAATTACTCGGCTGTGCTGTACGTGTTTAATTGACAGAATCCATAGGTAGTGAAGTAGTAGGGAGGGTTCAATAATGATTGTGGTCTGTGATATATATGAAAATGTGAAATGTAAAACCTAATGAAACATTTACAATGGTATTGTTGCATACTAGGGCGATGTCAAAGGATGGTAGGGAATAAGCAAATTAATTAAATAAATGCGTATAGGCTGAAAAGGTTTTTAGTATATATAATGTTGTATGTGTGTAATAGGTTGTAGAGGAAAGAGTATGAAGTCCTAGATGAGATGTCCGTAATACAGTAGGTGAGGTCTATTGGTGGTAGGAAGTTGGTGATGAAGTATGAATTAAAGCTATCGATGTAACTGAAATGTATTCCTACTTTAGGTTTTAGTCGAAAAATATAGTGAGGCTAAAGTAACATTGGAAATGCGAATCTAAATATCGACGAGAACTGTGGATGTTGTCATTGCCGGATTAGGTATGTGAAAATATTTAAATACATATAAAACAGGGTGTAAATGAAGACCTGGGGTGCTAGGATCATAGGATTTGAAGTAAGAATATCGATGAGGTTGTATAAGTTGGTTGAAGAAATGTGTGAATCACGAGGTTTTTTGGTACATGTTAAAGAATAGGCTAAGAGTGCCGGTTAGGTTATGATGAATTCTGAAGAAAATCCCTTGGCTGATGTTGTATGCTAGTATGTATGTATGTCTCAGTGAAAGGTTTATTGGGATAGAAGTGGTTTGAATCAAATGTTGACGGAGGTGTGGTCTATACTTGTAGAAGCCTACCTCGGTATAATGTATGGTAAGTAGAATTGAAGAGCGGCAAATTGGTATGGATTGGGCGAGGTCTCTAAGGCTATGAGAGCAATTACTGTAGACTGTTGGTGGCAGGAGAAAACAAGTGTTTAACCAGTAAAACCGAGGATTGGTAGAGATGTAGCCCTCATAAAGTATGTTTCAGTATGAGGTGAATGTAGAGGTTGGCGAGAAGCAGCCCAAGCGATGGCTGGAGATGAAAAGCAGTCCAAGTGAAATTAAGGTATACAAAAAGCAGCATGTAAAATAATTTAAGTTAAATATACCACATGTTGATCGAAGAATGTCTCCATGAGACCGCGGAAAAGGTACATCTAGTCCTAAAGAGTATTATAGAGCAAGGGAGAGGTGTGTTGTAGATTCAAGTATCGTAATGGGTATGATGAAAATGTCGTATGTACGGGAATGTGTTCTACATCCAGAGTAGTGTGCTGATCTTAATTTGGGTACTGTTGAATGTTAGTTGTAGGAAAATGTTTTGTGATATAACTTACCATGATAAATACAATAATATGTATAAGGCGATAGACATTGTGTTAGGGTCGGGATGGTTCACTGTAGAGCTTAAGGTATACTATACAGGAGAGGGAACGAGAATTTAGCTGGGAGGGAATACCTATTTACTTTGTTTTTGGGTTGATAGTTTATATTGAGTAGGGTCAAAGGAGGTTACCGCCCTGGCATTAATTCAAAAATAACATTTTAATGTGTACTAGGAAATTGGTATGTAGAGTAATGATGCTAAAGATTGGTGACTAGAATTAAGGGATAAAAAAGTCTAAGTTGAATGGGTCTGTAGGATGATACCGGTGTATGTATGGGTAAACCCGGTTATGATGAAAAAATGTTAAACGAATCATGTCTAGAGAGATTGTGGGAGTTGGGCGAAGAAAACGTGTGAAGAAGGATGGTGCTAAGGAAAAGGTTAAGAGTACCGATTAGACTATGACGAAATCTAAAGAAAATCCTTAGGGTAGTGGTGTGGGTGGGTCTGTAGTAGTGGAAGCAGAATAGTGTGTGAGTAGAAGGGTTAGAGGGGAGAGTCGAAAATTGGTTAGGACAAAACGAGAAAAAATTAAAAAAATTCATGTTGTTAAGTATAAAATATGAGAAAGACCCGAGAACTAGGTGTAGGCGGATCTGTAGTAGTGGAAGAAGTACAATTGGTCTGAGGAAGTCGAACTATAATTAAAGATTATGATTTTAGAATGATTGATGTGTGGAAGTAGGATTGTAATGAGAAATTATGATTTTAAAGGAAGTGTTGGCGTTGGTATGTACATTGAAGGTGATTTGTGGTGGGTAAGTACGACTGATTCATAGGGGAAGGTTCGTGGGCGTAGAATGTATGAATAGACCGAAAAAAATGTCAGACGATCTAGAGGAGAGGTTGTATGAGTTGGGCAAAGAAGGATGGTGCTAAGGTCAAAAGTAATGGGCTATTATGAAATCTTAAGAAAATTGCTCGGGTGTAGACAAGCTGGAGTAAAAAATTATCTAATTTATGTGGGGAAGTATAAGTGAGAAAATTGAGATGGACTGACTATGACGCTGTTCTGAGGGTTGACGGAGAATTAGTATGAGGAAGTAAAAGTGAATGTATGCCGGTCTTGAAAAAATATTTTGGATGGAGTGTAAGGGTTCCTATTGAGGTTGTTCAGGTTTAGAAGGAGAAGTAAAATTGATCTGGGGAAGTAGGATTTACGAATTATGATTTTATAATGATTGATGTGTGGAAGTAGGACTGTAATGAAAAATATCGTGTGAGATGGGTCTGTATGAGTGATCAGAAAAATAATCTTTAGTCGGATTACAATGCCTCTTGAGATATCTGTTGACTTGTATACCTAGATTTTCGCCTGCTTCAACAGGGTAGGTCTCGGGGTTAGCTGCTTGTCTCCCATGCCAAAGGTGCCGGGACCGCGTTCAATCCCCGTTAGGGCAAGTTATTTTTTTCCTTAAGTCGCATCTAGCAATCTATAAATTCTAGAAGCTTGGGAGCTCTAGTGGGCAAAGTAAGAAAATAGTGGCGTGGTTGGTGAGCGCTGGGTAAGTGATTCAAGCGAGAGATGACTTATAGGGGTTGAGCTGGGGAGGTACATTGGGTGAAGAGTTGATGTGGGATGGTACATTGAATGTGATTCAAAGTGAACAACTCTAGTATAGGTTGACCTCATAGTGGCTTCTGTAATGTGATGAGGGGGTCTGAGAGATGCAAAAGTTTTGGGAAGGACGATTGGTTACGCCAACTTGAGAAAAAAAAGGTTTAAAGGACATCATTGATGTGGTGTGTAAGACTAGATAGAAATAAAAAATTAGAAGAAATGTTCCTAAGAAGTGACTGTTGTTGTGTTGGGGAGAGCGGAAACTTCTTTGGGTTAAGAAGGATGAAAAAATTTGGTCGAGTGGGGGCTCTCTGGTTAGGTCTCCTTCAACCCAGTTGAGCGCCCTCAAGGATTTTTCTGGAAAAGGGGCGGGGAATGGGAGGGGAGGGGAAAGGACCTATACTTTGTCTATGCATAGGATGTAGCTGGGGAGGTACATTGTTATATTTACTCCATACCTCAGAGGAACCACTATGTTATTACTACTTACTTCATACCTCAGAGGAACCACATTGCTATACGACCTCCATACCTCAGTGGAACCACATTGCTATACGATCGCGGAAAATTAGGAGAGGGTAATGTGAATTAAAAAAATATATAGTAAGGATGACTTGAAAGAAATTTGAGATGAGGGGCGATCAAAAATGAGCGAAAAGGTTAGAAACCGCTGAACCTTGGTGCTGCTAATACTCCCAGAGCTTTATATACCTAGATTATCACCACCTTCATCAACCATGTCACAATGGTCGCGGGGTTAGCGTATCGGACTCTCAAGTCAAAGTGGACGAGTTCGATCCCCGCAAGTACAAGTTATTATTTTTTTTATTAAGAAGCCGCACCTAGCTACTTATATAAATATTAATTTACATTCTAGACGCTTGGGAGCGCTAGTATGCTTATTATAATTTACTAATATTTAAATTAAAAAAAATCAAAGGATTGTGTGGGTCCGAAGGTGCGGGTGCTCACAGGTTGAGCTGGGGAAGTACTCTTAGGAAAAGCAGGTCTGGACATGTCGGTGTGACGTCATGGACTATATTTTCTCCATACACTTTATAGAAAAAAAGGGTGGGTCCTAAGGTGGGGGTGCTCAGGGGTTGAGCTGGGGAAGTACATCGGAGGGAGCTGCGCGAGCCATGGGAATAGATGTTGTGCGGTGGGAGCCTCACAGGGGAGCCTCAGACGGGTGCCACACAGGGGTGGGGGGAGGTGCCACAAGGGAGCCACACTGGTGCCACATGTGGCTGCGCCAAAACATACATTCTTACCCTACTGATAATATATCTAGAGTATCTACGGTCTTATGTAAGGTAAATAAAGTTTTGCGTGAATCGAAACTGTAACTCGTTTATTGCATATTAGAATACATACGTTAGAGGCCAAAAAATGATGTAACGGAATTTTTGACCCCCCCTCCCTGTTGGGAGAGTTTGGTTTGTTTTTGTAACATGCTTGGACTTTATCTTAGAGGTACTTTCGTGGGAGTACCTTTGCATATCTAATTTTAGTTACCTAGAGTAGGGGTCATTAACCATTACCTAACATCACATGGTCGGAATCATCGCTTAGCTTCCCCAAAAGACGACGTGCTCAAAATTGTTTACTCCTAGGTAAAAAAAAAGTTGATGGTGAATCACCCCTGAAACCAATTTACCAAATTGGTTAAAAATCAATAAATGTCTTACTAAGAAACATCTTTTTTTGGCTTATTTTGGGATAAGGGTCCTAACTGTTTATATTGTGTTGTCGGCTGACCAATTAATAGGTACCATCGTTACTGAGTTTTGAATTTACGTATAGAATTTTGTATCATAACATTTATTACCAGGGCAATTATTAGAGTATTTGAGCTAAGTCCCCCCTAATCCCATTGGCCGGTTTGGCTGAAGATCAACATCCTTATGGGGCTCTAGATACACATATAAAATTTTGTGTTGATATATTCATTCTATCGGAAATTATCGTGTTAACATTTTTTTTTTTTTTTTTTTTATGTAGTCATTAGTTTGGAATATAAATTCCGATAAAAACACAACATCGTACTTAAGGCCAAATAACGGGTTTCAAACATGCTATCTTGAGCACGGCAGACAAGTACGCTATTAACCCCCTCAAGGTAGGGTGACATCTCACTTCCCAAACCCACCACATCATTCATATTTTTAGTATACCTCTAAATTCTTATAAATTTGTAAAAAAATATATAACCAGTTAAAAATTTCCAAAGGAACCTTTAATTGTGCCGTGCTATGCCACTTGCCTTCAATTTTTAAAAATTCCTAAAAAAAGAGAGAACTATTTATTCAGGATAATCTACAGATGATTTTCATCATAATTCATGTAAATTCGGGCGAACTGACTACAATCTCATTAAAAGGACATTGACCTCACAAGTTTGGACACTGATTTAAGAAGTTAAAAAAATTCTGAGATAGGAACAGGTTTTTAAAGAAATGACCAACTGAATGTTGTCTTTCTGAGTCTGATTAGTGTGAGAAACAAAATGTTAGCGGTGAGTCTTTCGTGTCTTAATTGTAAAGAGGACTCAGTTCTGATCTGGGAGTCGCAAGTATATAGATTTTGTAGATTCTTTACTTACTTAACAATATAAATAATATTTTAATATATAAATAGGTTAGGTTATATGACTCATGCCCTGGCTTTAACTACGAGGTCATATCGCTTACTATCAGAGCGCTCTGGTGGACATGAGCCCGACTCTACTGTCGGAGACCTAAATTTTGCCTACCCTAAATTTTTATTCACCTAGAGCAGGGGTCTATAACGAGTACCTAACATCGTACAGGATCGGGACCATCACTTAACGTCCCATCCGAAGGACGGTGTGCTTAAGTTTACCTCCCAGATCAAATAAACTAAAGGCCTCGGTCGGGTTTCGAACCCAAGATCTTGAGCTCAGAATAGCAAATTAGATGATATTGTGTTTTCAAATTGACATTTCATGATCTTACCTAACAACCATTGATCATTAGGACATTAACCCCATTCATTGAAGTGCAGTAATAATTATTTATTTTCATATGTATTTTTTATCCAAATAAGGTAAACACAACTTGTCATTCAGCCTTGAATATAAAATATTTATTACACTCGAAAAACCACTCCATTTGTCTGCGCCTTATAATTTAGCTGTTTTTTGTTTTTTTAATTCTCAGCTGTACGAACGTATTATGCTCTGTCTATTTTTATTAATTTATTTTAGTCACTGTAAAAATTATTATACTGCACCGGAGCGATGGGGGAAAGTCAAATATAGACTTATTACGACAAATCAACCCGTACGTTTTGCGGTACGGATAAGAAAAAATATAAACTGTACACTTTACAATCTGCACAGTAAAGTTTACTTGATTCTCGAATAAAATTTCTTAGTTATTCAACAAAAAGTAAAAATTTCTATTATAAAAAATATATTTTGTCGTTGTTGTACCCTCAATAAGAAATAAAGAAAATATACCATGACCTGTACATTTCATTATATTAATTTTATAAGGTAGACAAACAGAGCGTTATTTAAATGCAAGTAGAATATGGTGGATACTCAACTAAATTTGTATCCAATTTTTGGTTTCGAATAAACATATTAATAAATCAGAACGAACTTCCTAGATAATAGGTATATAACTCTCATACAAATTGCGAAAACCTAGATCCGCACCTGGGCACAAATTGGATGTTAAGATCATTATGGCGTGTGAGAAACATAAAATGGCACATCGGTAATGTGGCGTAGTATAATGTAGTGTAATAATTTTCCCTGGGTTTTCACTATATAGTGAAAACCCAAGGAAAATGATTAAAAGAACCAATAAATAAAGAAAGTTGAAGAAATCTAGAGGAAAAGGAGTGGAATCCGCAAAAGCGGTCATCAATCGAAAGGTCATGGGAACGTAGTAAATGTGAAACGTCTGTACTTCAGAAAGCGTTTCTGAGGTGGACGCTGAAGCCACAACGTTTTACTTAAACTGTACAAATTGGGCCTAAATATCAAGAAGAGATGGAGATTGACGTCGTCAATCAACATTTTCAAACTTTCGCAACGGTGTACTTTGATTACGTTGAACGTGTAAGATCGTGCCATGAAATTATGTGGCCATCCTCACTTCCTCTTTTAATTTATATTGAATTTGCAAATAAATATAAGTCCATAGACGAAAATCTGGAAAGGGAGGTAATGACAGTGTTTGTGATCTCAATGACCTAAGATAAGGTATCTCTAGGTTTCCATTTATATGAATTAGGCCAACATCCGGTCACTGACCTTACTCGTTCTGCCTCCATCTTTTTCACCTTATCATTGTAGAGTTTTGATAGGTAGGTCAATGACCAACAACATATTTTTGTTGCTAAATGGGTCGGTAATACCAAGACAACGACTTGACTCCAAGGTTCGTGGAACCTGTATATGCTTAGATAGCCAAGCAGCCATATATGCATCAACTGCATTCGAAATATAATTAAGGCTGGTCAAAGAGTATGCAGACTAACTCAATGAAAGAAAGGGAATCCGACTCCTCTCGGTTCTATGATATAGAGAACTTGAAGGAAATGAACAAGCCGATAAAATGGCTCGTGCAGCAACGCATTGGACGAAGGCGATTCGCAAAACAGTCCTGAAAGATTGGTCATTGCGAAAGAGGATCTTAGGATTGTTGACAGTCGAAAGAGAGAAGACAGTATAAAAAAAATAAGAACAATATATTTTAATCAACCTGGGAAGACAATGAGAAAACTGATCGAGTATCTTATAGAACAAAACACGGCAAGAAAACGACCATTCTGCAGATGGAGAAAACCATGCTACACAGGATGTAGCCCCAGGATGTGCGAATGTGAAGGTTATTCACATCACCGGTGAGGCGTTCCTCAACTAAGGTGAGTTGAGGAAACAAAACTAAAAAGTTGCTGCACCTCATTAAAGAGGTAGAAGAACATATTCTTCATATTATGTGTTATGTCGCGAGTTGAGTGTGGGTGAATTCGGGAACACGCCGAGACAATCGATAGGAGTCGGCGGGACTCTTGAACTACATGAGTCAGTAAGCAGTTGGGCACCACGCGGGGTGGACTGAGTTGGTTGAGTTGGCTGTTACCACGCGGGTATACAGTGAGTCGTTTGTTACCATGCGGAAGTGAGTTGTTTTGTTACCACGCAGGGTGGACTGAGTTGGGCACCACGCGGGGTGGACTGAGTTGGCTTATTACCACGCGGGTATAAGGTGAGTCGTTAGTTACCATGCGGAAGTGAGTTGGTTATTACCACGCGGGTATAAAGTGAGTCGTCTGTTACCAAGCACAGTAAGTGAGTGACTTGTGTAGTTCCCAAGCGGTATGGGACTTACATTGAACAACTGACTTTGTGTTCGTTACCACGCGGTTTTGTAATAAGGGTGTTGACCAAATAAATATATCTGTTGCTCTACTCTAAGTTCTCATTATCCTGTACCCAAACCTAACATGGTTTTTACCGGGCCGGATTAAAGTAAGTAATACAGTCCATCTTATTTCATTATTTTCAATTCAAAATGTCGCGAAGAAAGTCAAATTAGTCGACAGAAAAAACGATACCCCGTCGGCACCAGCGCCGACGCCGTAGATCTTCTGCTGCTGAGAAGACTGCACCTCCCGCTACCGCGAACGAACCCCCCTGCGACGCCTCTTCTGCGCAAGCTGAACCGACATCCGCGACTTGAGCGCTCGCGCCTCCAGCCTCTTTGGATGAAGCCTGCAACCCACGACCTCAACGCACCAATTGGCCTACTCATCGTATACCTGGACGCAAAAGTCGGCTCGGACAGCCGCCTTCCATTCCAAGCGGCACTGAGATCACCATTCGCTACACTGATGCATGTCGCCTCCGCTCCGTTCATGGACGACTTCCGCGCCTTTTCTCGATATTCGCACGCTGCATGAGCTGGCTGATCGGGAGCTGCAGCGGTACCCGCTCGCGTCAGAAGTGCTCTTGTAGGAGACCTACGGGGACGACAACGCTCCGCCGCAATCCTGGAAGCTGGGACGGATCACCCAGCTCTACCCGGGGCAAGACGCGATCACGCGAGTCGCGGATGTCGCAACGACCACCGGGGTTGTGCGCAGACCCTTTCGCGACTATGCCCGCTCCCAACCCAATAATGAAGCCGAGCCTTCATGGGGGGCGGGATGTTAAGTCGCGAGTTGAGTGTGGGTGAATTCGGGAACACGCCGAGACAATCGATAGGAGTCGGCGGGACTCTTGAACTACATGAGTCAGTAAGCAGTTGGGCACCACGCGGGGTGGACTGAGTTGGTTGAGTTGGCTGTTACCACGCGGGTATACAGTGAGTCGTTTGTTACCATGCGGAAGTGAGTTGTTTTGTTACCACGCGGGGTGGACTGAGTTGGGCACCACGCGGGTATAAGGTGAGTCGTTAGTTACCATGCGGAAGTGAGTTGTTTATTACCACGCGGGTATAAAGTGAGTCGTCTGTTACCAAGCACAGTAAGTGAGTGACTTGTGTAGTTCCCACGCGGTATGGGACTTATTATTGAACAACTGACTTTTTGTTCGTTACCACGCGGTTTTGTAATAAGGGTGTTGACCAAATAAATATATCCGTTGCTCTACTCTAAGTTCTCATTATCCTGTACCCAAACCCAACATTATGTATATTCACATATTATATTACTTCATATTATGTATATTCACATATTCAGTTAAGTGCTCTAGTGAGGGACTATTTTGAATAACATCTGTACAAAATCCGTACCTGCAATCAATCCCTCAATCTACAAAAATTAACGGAAGATCATGAATACTTTTAATTGTTTCTATATACGTAGTCGATGAAGATATGGCATCTGTCAAGAGTTCTTTGATGTTTGATTACTTCTGAAAGAAGTCGTATTTCTTTCTTGGCTCCAGTGGACAGGAGCCTTATACCAATCACTCCTTTACTGATCACTTTACTTACTTACTTTCCCTGGCGCTACGGTCCTTGTACAACCTGGGCCTCCGCAACGATCTTCCGCCATACTTCTCTATCCTCGGTCTCCCGTCTCCATCTTCTCACACCCATCGTTCTGAGGTCGTCCTCCACGTCCTCCAGCCAACGTAAGCGGGGTCTACCTCTTCTTCTTTGTCCTCCCGGGTGTCCCTTCAGTATCCTCCTCGGCTATCTGTCTGGTTCCATCCTCTGTAAATGCCCCAGCCATCGAAGCCAGGTCCGGGCTCTTGGTCCCTCAGCTCCCTATTGGTCCGTATCCTCCATCTATCCCATCTAGCCCGTATTCAGTAAGACTTCGTCCCTCCTAATCAGGACCCAGGTTTCACTAGCATATGTGACGACCGGTCTCAGGACTGTTTTACTGACCACTCTCCCCCCAAATAATCATTTCTTACTGGCGTTACTGAGTATATAAAAGTAAAGTCTTGGCTTCAGCATTTTTCATTGTTTTATTGTACAGAGTAATTCTGAGAGTGACTTTCTTATACTCAGTAACGCCAGTATGAAATGATTTTAGGGAGAGGGGGAAATGTCCGAATACGATATAGTGGAAAGCTAATAAAATATAAATAAAAACACAAAAGTTCATGCAGACGATGGCGTACGCCGAAACCAGTACACTTTTGTGGTATTAGACAATAAAAGTTAAAGTTCTTTGTTTTTATCTATGGTATATTTATATAAGAAAGTCAAATTATGGCCACATCACATACTTTTTGACTTATTAACTACATACTATCTATATTTACAGTTTGACTATTCAAGTTCTCTAATGCCAAAAGGTAGTTAGTTATTATGACTCGTGCCCGGGACTTAACTACGAGGTCATATCGCCTACTACCAGAGCGCTCTTTCGTCACTCTGGTGGACATGAGCCCGACTTTACTGTGGGAGTTTTAAAATTTGCCTACCCTTATTCACCTAGGATTAGGGGTCTTTACCGTTTACCTGACGTCGCACAGGCTCAGGACCATCGCTTAATGTCCCTCCGAAGGACGGCGCAGCCAATGATTTAGAGAAATACATGTACCGAGTATTATCTGTTGAAAAATGAAATAACGAAATGGGATTATAAGGGTAAACATGCCCAAATTGACGTTGATTAAACAAAACAAACACCTTTATGAACACTAAAATGTCTCTTGGGTTCCCCACCAGAGTGAGAAGGGGATCCTCGAACGTATCTTGAGAGGCCACTTGAAGGTAACTTATCTTAGCCATATGTACCCGCACTCAGCCCCATGTACTCACTCATGCACACCAGGTACGTACACATATGATACCTCATACATATCTGAAACATACGGTTTAACATCAATATCAATGTTTCGTTCTTTTAATTCATCTAACCAAAAGATATTGTTTAGGCAAATATTGGGACCCGAAAATTATTTGCATCCTGTAAAATTTTTTTGAGGTTTTCCTAGATTTTCTTAATCTTTAGAATTCCATTGGAAGGGCGTTCGGTTATAGTTCAGCTTTGATGGTGCAAAAGGAATTCCGAGAGATTCCCTAAAAATATGCATCAAACAAAATTTATATTAAATTTTTTTGTATACGAAGCGTTGAGTATCAAACGTGGCTAAGTCCATGATCCAAAATTTCGGGAAATTACGAAAAACCTATTTATCTTTCCCTCTACACTCTTCGTAATGTTTAAATTGTAATTTAAAATCTATTTTATTAATTAAATAGGGGAAAAAAATAAAAAATGTGACGTGGCCAGTGGTATAATAAAAAAAAGTCCTGTTATGGCCACATCACGTGTTTGTACTCGTATATCTCTGGTATTTGGCAAAAAGGCTTAACAACTTCTAAGTTGAGGAACGCGGACATATTGTGGAAGCTTGTAATAAATAAATAAAACAAACTTATTTTTGAAGTATTGTCTATTCCACTAAAGATATATATATACCTATATACTTATTTATCGGGTTTAAAACTATCAATCCCATAAGCCAGTGCCTAAAGAGAGGTAGGGACAAAACAGATATTGAGAATAAAAGCGGAGTTTATAGTCTATAGTCTAGAGTGTGCGACGTGCAGTCAATTATACATTGGACAAACAGGACGTTGTTTTAAGGAAATAATTAAAGAACACACGGCCGAAATAAAGAACCGAGGAAACCGTTCTATATTCGCGACCCGCATAATAGCCACACTTTCGACCCATCTACAGGCATCAAATATCTCCATTATTGCTCAAAAAGCAGGCTACTTAATAGCTTAGAGCAATTAGAAATAAATAAAGCTAACAAAAGGAACATTTGTACGAATGATCAAATTTATTTCAACTATTCCCCTTTGTTAACACCCTGATCCAGTTCTGTTTCCACATATATGTTTGTATTATCTGTTATTAATATTTGGTTCCACATATATGTTTCACGTTATCTAAATCTTAATATTATTATTTATTTTATTTCTATTTTTATTATTTATTTGTTATTTTTCCACGTAATAGTCTAATGATATTGTTTTATGTAAATTTAGAACTAAGTTTTGTTAGGAAATATTTCATGAGATAGCTAACGGTACAGCCGGGGGACTCCCAAGTTTTAATAGCACCCTTTCACCTGATATGTATTTCAAGGGTCGCTCTCTGCAAACTAACTTAGTTCATAACTAGACCTGACGATGGTGTAAGGCCGAAAAAGGCTTAAGTCTTGTGATCCAAAGGACAAGTGCATTTAAATATTTTTACCAGATGTAACTCATTGTTGAAATATTTTACTTTGTTTATATTTAATACTTTATATAAATAATATTTTAAGTAACATAAATGTGCTTTACCTGATTTGCAGGAATTTTTCAAACCTTCAGAAATTCCCCTCCAAAAATTCATATTTGCTATCTCAGGCCCTTTTGCCCAAACACCCGAGATATACTTTTTTGTACTTTTCATCTACAATTCTCTAGTTTCTTCGTATGTTATCATTGTACAAATAAATAATTTTTTTTTAAATACATAAAAACAATAAAAATAGGGAATAATACGATAAGGGATACAATCCAATTCACATTTTTTTTTTTGTAATTATTTATTTCTTGTCCTTCTTCAACTAATCACATCCATTATTCTTTTCTTATGGGCCTTCAAAACTATAGATCCGCCAAAGTTTATATCATAATGTTACTTAATTGACTATCTTTTAGCTTATAACTATTGTTTTACTTACAGGGAATCTATTTCTTATCAGTGTTACACCAGCAGTCTGGGTCAACGCTCCTCAACCACCTAATGAATATAATTGTGTCTACTTTTCAACGCTTGTCACCGGGATTATTACTGAAAAATGGACACATTATATACAGTAGAAAGAGAAGCAGAGAAACAGTCGAAAGATTTTGGAAATTTAAATAATCAAAATTATGGAACAAACAACAATAATAATAAACCAATTGGTGAAAGCGAACAACTGACAAGCAATGAGAAGTTAACGTCAAGATCTATTGTAGCGCAGGTAAGTCAACTTATACTTAGTTATTGTTTTGTAATAAATATAAACAATAGTCAATGTTTACTCATGTCCGAGTTTTAACTACGAGGTCATATCGCCTACTACCAGAGCGTTCTTTCGTCACTCTCACATGTGCCTGGCATCGAATAGGCTCGGGACCATCGACTAACGTCCCATCCGAAGGACGGCGTGCTAAAGTTTATTTTAACTCCCAGATAAAATAAAGTAAGGCCTCTGCCAGGTTAAGAACCTGCGACCTTGAGCTCAGTAAGCAAGCACGGATACCACTAAGCTTCCGGTGCCCTCAGTTATCTTTGCAATATGTAGGTACAGCAGACTGTAAATAAAAGAAAGTATTAAACTATAATTTTATATTTGCTCTTCTTTATGTGTTAATTCTCCCAATTAATTTTATTTTTCTCAAAGTACAAATAACAGACACAGCATCTGATGAATCCAAACTTCTTCCGTGATTCTTATAGAAAAAATTTAATTTGTTCTATAAACATTGATTTCTAAATCAATAGTTTTTCTACTTAGTTAGTTTTTTTTTTTAAAGACACCAAAACCAAGTTTTTAGGTGCTCAGCTAAACGAAGTAAAGGGAAGTTAGGTAGCCGGTGTTGAGATTTCACTTTTTTTTCATAAATGATACCTTGGATCCAAAAATAAAAAAAAAAAGAGTCGTCGGTGAATCATCTGCAACGTACGTTACATTACGTTTTCGCTCTCCTTCCAAAACCAATCGTCCGATTGGGCTCAACATCCATAGTTGAATTATATATCTATATTAATAAAGCTGAAACGGGGTTTGTTTGTTTGTATGTTTGTTCCAGCATCACGCCCAAACGGCGGGACGGATTTTTATGAAACTTCACATGTAGCATTCTTTTGAGCCCGATTGAATAATAGGCTATGTCGCGTCCCAAAATTTTGAACGGGAGGGGGGGTTGTAGGGGGGGCCTAAGTATATAAATAGTGCTAACTCATTAACTAATGGTCGAATTGTCATGAAATTTCACATGTAGTATTTTTAAAAGCCAAATAGAAATATTAGGTGTGTGGCGTCCCAAAGTTTTGATCGGGAGGGGGGGTTGTAAGGGGGGCCTAAGTATAAATATAGAGCTAACTCAATAACTAATGGGCGAATTGTCATGAAATTTCACATGTAGTATTTTTAAAAGCCAAGTAGGAAAAAAAGGTGTGTGGCGTCCCAAAGTTTTGTACGGGGAGGGGGTTGTGGGGGGGCCTAAGTATAAATATAGAGCTAACTCATTAACTAATGGGCGAATCGTCATGAAATTTCACGTAGTATTTTTAAAAGCCAAATAGGAAAAAAAGGTGTGTGGCGTCCCAAAGTTTTGAACGGGAGGGGGGGTTGTGGGGGGGCCTAAGTATAAATATAGAGCTAACTCTTTAACAGTTGGTCGCATTGTCACGAAGTTTCACATGTAGTATTCCTGAAGACCAAATAAAAAAAAAGGCGGTGTGACGGCTCAAAATTTTTTACGGGAGGGGGGTAGTGGGGGGGCCTAAGTATAAATATAGAGCTAACTCATTAACTAATGGGGGAATCGTCATGAAATTTCACATGTAGTATTTTTAAAAGCCAAATAGGAAAAAAAGGTGTGTGGCGTCCCAAAGTTTTGAACGGGAGGGGGGGTTGTGGGGGGGCCTAAGTATAAATATAGAGCTAACTCATGAACTAATGGGCGAATCGTCATGAAATTTCACATGTAGTATTTTCAAAAGCCAAATAGGAAAAAAAGGTGTGTGGCGTCCCAAAGTTTTGAACGGGAGGGAGGGTTGTGGGGGGGCCTAAGTATAAATATAGAGCTAACTCTTTAACGGTTGATCGAATTGTCATGAATCGGATTGTCATGAATTTCACATGTAGTAGTAGTAACTATGTATTCGCTGTGGGGTTCACTGTTGCAAGACATTTACTAGCTGTGATGTCCAGCGTTCCTAATATCGTACTAGCTGTGGGGTCCGCTGTTGCAAGGCACTTAGTAGCTGTAGTGCTCAGCCCCAGCGTTCCTAACTATGTACTGGCTGTGGGGTTCGCTGTTGCAAGGCACCTACAAGACATTTACTAGCTGTGATGCCCAGCGTTTCTAATTACGTACTAGCTGTGGGGTCTGCTGTTGCAAAACTCATACTAGCTGTGATGCCCTGTGGTTCTAACTACATACTATCTGTGGGGTTCGCAGTTGCAAGGCACCTACTACCTGTAGGGCCCAGCGTTCCTAAAAACGTACTAGCTGTGGGGTCCGTCGTTGCAAAAGCATACTAGCTGTGATGCCCAGGGTTCCTAATATCGTACTAGCTGTGGGGTCCGTTGTTGCAAGGCATTTACTAGCTGTAGTGCCCAGCGTTCCTAACTTCGTACTAGCTGTGGAGTCCGCTGTTGCGAGGCACATACTAGCTGTGGTGACCAGCGTTCCTAACGTTGGTCGGATTGTCACGAAATTTCACATGGAGTATTCCTGAAGACCAAATAAAAAAAATAGGCGGTGTGACGGCTCAAAATTTTTTACGGGAGGGGGGTAGTGGGGGGGCCTAAGTATAAATATAGAGCTAAATCATTAACTAATGGGCGAATCGTCATGAAATTTCACATGTAGTATTTTTAAAAGCCAAATAGGAAAAAAAGGTGTGTGGCGTCCCAAAGTTTTGAACGGGAGGGGGGGTTGTGGGGGGGCCTAAGTATAAATATAAAGCTAACTCTTTAACGGTTGGTCGGATTGTCACGAAATTTCACATGGAGTATTCCTGAAGACCAAATAGAAAAATAGGCGGTGTGACGGCTCAAAATTTTTTACGGGAGGGGGGGTAGTGGGGGGGCCTAAGTATAAATATAGAGCTAACTCATTAACTAATGGGCGAATCGTCATGAAATTTCACATGTAGTATTTTTAAAAGCCAAATAGGAAAAAAAGGTGTGTGGCGTCCCAAAGTTTTGAACGGGAGGGGGGGTTGTGGGGGGGCCTAAGTATAAATATAGAGCTAACTCTTTAACGGTTGGTCGGATTGTCACGAAATTTCACATGGAGTATTCCTGAAGACCAAATAGAAAAATAGGCGGTGTGACGGCTCAACATTTTTTACGGGAGGGGGGGTAGTGGGGGGGCCTAAGTATAAATATAGAGCTAACTCATTAACTAATGGGCGAATCGTCATGAAATTTCACATGTAGTATTTTTAAAAGCCAAATAGGAAAAAAAGGTGTGTGGCGTCCCAAAGTTTTGAACGGGAGGGGGGTTGTGGGGGGGCCTAAGTATAAATATAGAGCTAACTCTTTAACGGTTGATCGTATTGTCATGAATCGGATTGTCATGAATTTCACATGTAGTAGTAGTAACTATGTATTCGCTGTGGGGTTCACTGTTGCAAGACATTTACTAGCTGTGATGTCCAGTGTTCCTAATATCGTACTAGCTGTGGGGTCCGCTGTTGCAAGGCACTTACTAGCTGTAGTGCTCAGCCCCAGCGTTCCTAACTATGTACTGGCTGTGGGGTTCGCTGTTGCAAGGCACCTACAAGACATTTACTAGCTGTGATGCCCAGCGTTTCTAATTACGTACTAGCTGTGGGGTCTGCTGTTGCAAGACGCTAGCAGTGTGGCCCAGCGTATTTCACTACGTAGGTACTAGCCGTGGGGTCCGCCGTTGCAAAACTCATACTAGCTGTGATGCCCTGTGGTTCTAACTACATACTATCTGTGGGGTTCGCAGTTGCAAGGCACCTACTACCTGTAGGGCCCAGCGTTCCTAAAAACGTACTAGCTGTGGGGTCCGTCGTTGCAAAAGCATACTAGCTGTGATGCCCAGGGTTCCTAATATCGTACTAGCTGTGGGGTCCGTTGTTGCAAGGCATTTACTAGCTGTAGTGCCCAGCGTTCCTAACTTCGTACTAGCTGTGGGGTCCGCTGTTGCGAGGCACATACTAGCTGTGGTGACCAGCGTTCCTAACGTTGGTCGGATTGTCACGAAATTTCACATGGAGTATTCCTGAAGGCCAAATAGAAAAATAAGGTGTGTGGCGTTCTAAAGTTTTGAGCGGGAGGGGGGGTTGAGGGGGGCCTAAGTATAAATATAGAGCTAGCTCATTAACGGTTGGTCGCATTGTCACGAAGTTTCACATGTAGTATTCCTGAAGACCAAAAAAAAAAAAGGTCTGTGGCGTCCCAAAAATTTGAACGGGGGGAGGGGGGGGGGGTAGGCCTAAGTATAAATATAGTGCTAACTATTCAAAGATTGGTCGGATTGTCACAAAATTTCACATGTAGTATTTTTAAAATCCAAATAGAAATATAAGATGTGTGGCGACCCAAAGTTTTGAACGGGAGGGGAGGTTGTGGGGATAGGCCTAAGTATAAATATAGTGCTGGCTCATTAACGGTTGGTCAGATTGTCACGAAATTTCACATGTAGTATTTCTGAAACTCAAATAGAAAAATAGGCGGTGTGACGGCTCAAAATTTTGTACGGGAGGGGGGGTAGTGGCGGGGGGGCCTAAGTATAAATATAGTGCTAGCTCAATAACGGTTGGTCGTATTGTCATGGAATTTCACATGTAGTATTCTTAAAAGCCAAATAGAAATATAGGGTGTATATGTCACAAAATTTTGAACGGGAGGGTGGGTTGATGGGGGCCTAAGTATAAGTATAGTGATGTCATTAACGGATGATCGGATTGTCACGAAATTTCACATGTAGTATTCATAAAGGCCAAATAGAAAAATAGGGTGTGACGTCAAAAAATTGTGAACGGGAGGGGGGGTATGGGGGTAGGCCTAAATTTGAAGATAGTGATAGGTCATTAACGGATGATTGGATTGTCATGGAATTTCACATGTACTATTATTGATGGCCAAATAGAAAAATACACTAGCTGTGATGCCCAGTGGTTCTAACTACGTACTAGCTGTGGGGTCCGCCGTTACAAAATCATACTAGCTGTGATGCCCAGCGTTTCTAACTAGGTACTAGCGGTGGGGTCCGCCGTTGCAGTACACATACTAGCTGTGATGCTGAGCGTTTCTAACTACGTACTAGCTGTGGGGTCCGCCGTTGCAAAACACATACTAGCTGTGATGCCCAGTGGTTCTAACTACATACTAACTGTGGGGTCCGCTGTTGCAAAGCACTTAATAGCTGTAGGGCCCAGCGTTCCTAAAAACGTACTATCTGTGGGGTCCGCTGTTGCAAGGCACTTACTAGCTGTGATGCCCAGCGTTCCTAATTACGTACTAGCTGTGGGGTCCGCTGTTGCGAGGCACATACTAGCTGTGATGCCCTGTGGTTCTAACTACATACTATCTGTGGGCTCCGCAGTTGCAAGGCACCTACTAGCTGTAGGGCCCAGCGTTCCTAAAAACGTACTAGCTGTGGGGTCCGCCGTTGCAAAAACATACTAGCGGTGATGCCCAGCGTTTCTAATTAGGTACTAGCGGTGGGGTCCGCCATTGCAGAACACATACTAGCTGTGATGCTGAGCGTTTCTAACTACGTACTAGCTGTGGGGTCCGCCGTTGCAAAAACATACTAGCGGTGATGCCCAGCGTTTCTAATTAGGTACTAGCGGTGGGGTCCGCCATTGCAGAACACATACTAGCTGTGATGCTGAGCGTTTCTAACTAAGTACTTGCTGTGGGGTCCGCCGTTGCAAAAACATACTAGCGGTGATGCCCAGCGTTTCTAATTAGGTACTAGCGGTGGGGTCCGCCGTTGCAGAACACATACTAGCTGTGATGCTGAGCGTTTCTAACTACGTACTAGCTGTGGGGTCCGCCGTTGCAAAAACATACTAGCTGTGATGCCCAGCGTTTCTAATTAGGTACTAGCGGTGGGGTCCGCCGTTGCAGAACATATACTAGCTGTGATGCTGAGCGTTTCTAACTACGTACTAGCTGTGGGGTCCGCTGTTGCAAGGCACTTACTAGCTGTGATGCCCAGCGTTCCTAATTTCGTACTAGATGTGGGGTCCGCTGTTGCGAGGCTCATACTAGCTGTGGTGACCAGCGTTCCTAACTACGTACCTGCTGTGGGGTCCGCCGTCGCAAGGCACATACTAGCTGTGATGCCCAGCGTTTCTAACTAGGTACTAGCGGTGGGGGCCGCCGTTGCAAGGCATATACTACCTGTGGTGCCCAGCGTTCCTAACTACGTACTAGCTGTGGTGCCCAGCGATGCAAGGCACATACTAGCTGTGGTCAAAACGTTCTTATGTACGCACTGGCTAGGACGTCCAGCGATGCTAAGTATTCACTAGCTGTCGTTTCCGCAGTTGAAAGGCGCATACTAGCTGTGGTGCCCAGGGATCCTAAAAAATTACTAGCGTTACTACAGTTGAATTCCGTATGAATAATTAAAAATTATAACATCACTGTCGAGGAACTGAATAGCCTTATAGGAGATATTGGGAGAAATGTCAAAGTTCCCCGGGTAACGCCGGGTATTACTGCTAGTCTATATTAATAAAGCTGAAACGGGGTTTGTTTGTTTGTATGTTTGTTCCAGCATCACGCCCAAACGGCTGGACGGATTATCATGAAACTTCATATGTAGCATTCTTTTGAGCCCGATTGAATAATAGGCTATGTCGCGTCCCAAAATTTTGAACGGGAAGGGGGGTTGTGGGGGGGCTAAGTATAAATATAGAGCTAGCTCATTAACTAATGGTCGAATTGTCTTGAAATTTCATACGTAGTATTCCTAAAGGTCAATTAGAAATATAGGTGTGTGGTGTCCCAAAATTTTCAACGGGAGGAGGGGTTGTGGGGGGGCCTAAGTATAAATATAAAGCTAACTCATTAACTGATGGTCGAATTGTCTTGAAATTTCATACGTAGTATTTTTAAGAGCCAAATAGGAAAAAAAGGTGTGTGGCGTCCCAAAGTTTTGAACGGGAGGGGGGGTTGTGGGGGGGCCTATGTATAATTATAGAGCTAACTCTTTAACGGTTGGTCGGATTGTCACGAAATTTCACATGGAGTATTCCTGAAGGCCAAATAGAAAAATAAGGTGTGTGGCATCCCAAAGTTTCGAACGGGAGGGGGGGTTGTGGGAGGGGGGGGGGCTAAGTATAAATATAGAGCTAGCTCATTAACGGTTGGTCATATTGTCACGAAATTTCACATGTAGTATTGTAGTATTGAATAATAGGCTATGTCGCGTCCCAAAATTTTGAACGGGAGGGGGGGTTGTAGGGGGGGCCTAAGTTTAAATATAGTGCTAGCTCATTAACGGTTGGTCATATTGTCACGAAATTTCACATTTAGTATTCCTGAAGGCCAAATACAAAAATTAGGTGTGTGGCGTCCCAAAAATTTGAACGGGAGGGGGGGTTGTGGGGGGGGGCTAAGTATAAATATAGTGCTAACACTTTAACCGTTAGTCGGATTCTCACGAAATTTCACATGTAGTATTCCTGAAGGACAAATAGAGAAATAAGGTCTGTGGCGTCCCAATGTTTTGAACGGGAGGGGGGGTTTGGGGGGGCCTAAGTATAAGTATAGAGCTAGCTCATTGACGGTTGGTCGCTGTTGCAAGGCACTTACTAGCTGTAGTGCCCAGCGTTTCTAACTATGTACTAGCTGTATGGTCCGCTGTTGCAAGGCACATACTAGATGTGGTGCCTAGGGTTCCTAACTACGTACTATCTGTGGGGTCGGCAGTTTCAAGGCACTTGCTAACTAGGTTTCAAGGCAGCTGTGATGCCCAGCGTTCCTAACTACGTACTAGCTGTATGGTCCGCTGTTGCAAGGCACATACTAGATGTGATGCCCACCGTTCCTAACTACGTACTAACTGTGGGTCCACTGTGGCAAAGCACATACAAGCTTTGGAGCCCAGCGTTCCTAACTATGTACTAGCTGTGGGTTCGCTGTTGCAAGGCACTTAATACCTGCAGTGCCCAGGGTTCCTAACTACGTACTAGCTGTGGGTTCGCTGTTGCAGGGCACTTAATACCCGCAGTGCCCAGCGTTCCTAATTTCGTACTAGCTGTGGGGTCCGCCGTTGCAAGGCACATACTAGCTGTGGTCACAAGCGTTCTTAAGTACGTACTCGCTAGGATGTCCAGGGAAGCAAAGTATTCACTAGCTGCGGTTACCGCCGTTGAAAGGCGCATACTAGCTGTGGTGCTCAGGGGTCCTAAAAACTTACTAGCGTTATTATAGTTGAAGGACTATACGCCTTATTCCGTATGAATAATTGAAAATTATAACATCATGAATGTACTGTTAAAGGGTAAGCGGATTGTCTTGAATTTCACATGTAGTAGTAGTAACTATGTATTCGCTGTGGGGTCCGCTGTTGCAAGGCATTTACTAGCTTTGGAGCCCAGCGTTCCTAACTACGTACTAGCTGTGGGTTCGCTGTTGCAAGGCACATACTAGCTGTGATCACAGGCGTTCTTAAGTACACACTGGATGTCCAGCGATGCTAAGTATTCAGTAGCTGTGGTTTCCGCCGTTGAAAGACGCATACTAGCTGTGTTGCCCAGGGGTCCTAAAAACTTACTAGCTGGGGTGTCTGACTATAAGCCTTATTCCGTATGAATAATTGATAATTATAACATCATGAATGTACTGTTGAAGAATTTAAAAGGCTTATAGGAGATATTAGAAGAAAAGTCAAAGTTCCCCGGGCAACGCCGGGTATTACTGCTAGTATATACAGTGGCGCAAAAAAGTATAGGCAATTTTATTTTTGTAGGTTTTAATCTTATAACAAAATAGAGAACAAAACAAAAAGCTTTTTAAAAGAAAACATTTATTATGAGAAAGACTTGAACAATAGTAGTTTAGAAAAAAAAAACATTGCAACAAATCAATATTGAAAAATGGGAAAAAACAGCATCAAAAAAGTATAGGCAATTGCCTGAAATACCAATTAACTACTTCAATTTTAATTACTATTCCAATTTTAAGCAAAATTAATATTTTGTATGCATCCCTTTGGCTTCTATTATGGCATTAAGCCTTCTGGGCATTGAAGTAACTAAATTTTTAGTGGTGTCGGTCGATATCTTTTGCCACTCATCCAGCAGTACTTTTTTGAGCTCATTTTTTGAAGAAATTTTGCTCTTACGGATCGCTGATGTCAGGTGACTCCAAAGGTTCTCTATCGGGTTCACATCTGGTGACTGGGGAGGAGGTTTGAGTTGACGGGGTGCATTATATAGCAACCATTCTTCAGTTTTTCTGGCCTATGTTTGGGCTCATTATCTTGCTCAAATATAAACGTTCTCTCTAATCCTAGTTTCACGGCCCTCTCCTTTAAATTATGACGCAACACATTGATGTAAACATCAGCA
This sequence comes from Aradus depressus, assembly GCA_963662175.1. Classification (NCBI taxonomy): domain Eukaryota; kingdom Metazoa; phylum Arthropoda; class Insecta; order Hemiptera; family Aradidae; genus Aradus; species Aradus depressus. The sequence continues at coordinate 85,884,413 of OY759214.1, forward strand.
GTCATAATAACATCAATAAAGGCTAAATAACCCACTCCACTTGCAGCCATAGACCCCCACACCATAACACTCCCACCGCCGTGTTTTACCAGTGGCCTTAAATTCTTTGTTTGGAATTCTGTATTGGTTTTTCTCCAAACATAACGACGTCCATCGGATCCAAAAATATTAAATTTCGATTCGTCAGTAAAAATTACTTTATTCCAAAATTCTTCAGTTTGGTTATTATATTGTTTGGCAAACAGCAAACGTTTCTCCCTATTAGCTTGTGAAATGAACGGTTTCTTTCGGGCGGCTCTTCCGAAAAATTGCTTTTCATTCAAAACATTTCGTACTGTTTGGACACAGAAAGACTTGTCTACACAATTTGCCACATCTAACGCCAAGTCTGGTCCACTTATAAATGGATTTTTTTTACCTTTTTACGATTTCTCGTGTTTCCCTGTCTGTGAATATCCTTGGGCGTCCAATTCGTTTCCTATTTTCAAGAGACCCAGTGTTTTCAAAATTTTAAATAATTGTTCTCACAGTAAATAAGCTTAATTTTAACTTTTCACCAATCGCTCGATAAGTCACCTGGGATCAGCGATCCGTAAGAGCAAAATTTCTTCAAAAAATGAGCTCAAAAAAGTACAGCTGGATGAGTGGCAAAAGAAATCGACCGACACCACTAAAAATTTAGTTTCCTCAATGCCCAGAAGACTTAATGCCATAATACAATCCAAAGGGATGCATACAAAATATTAATTTTGCTTAAAATTGGAATAGTAATTAAAATTGAAGTAGTTAATTGGTATTTCAGGCAATTGCCTATACTTTTTTGATGCTGTTTTTTCCCATTTTTCAATATTGATTTGTTGCAATGTTTTTTTTTTCTAAACTACTATTGTAAAAGTCTTTCTCATAATAAATGTTTTCTTTTAAAAAGCTTTTTGTTTTGTTCTCTATTTTGTTATAAGATTAAAACCTACAAAAATAAAATTGCCTATACTTTTTTGAGCCACTGTAGATATATCTATATCGTGATGTATAAAAAAAAAAAAAATACACACATTAAAATGATTAAATTCTTAATATTAAAAAATTAATTATATTTATTTTTCTATAAAAAGCAATTTTCTTTAAAAACAAATGAGTAAAAAAAAAAACACTGCCATCAGTTGTTTTTTATGTGTGTAGAGACGAGTCGAGGCCTGGGTTAAATGGCGACGGTCTGAGTGAAGATGAAAAGTGGTGTTTAGGCTTAAGTTGTAATGAACTAAATAGAAGTGAATTGACGGTGAAATTGATCCGCAAAGAAGGTACTGTTGTTTGTTTATATGTACAGGATATATGCCTAGAAATATATAACATAAATTTAAAGAATGGCCAAAAAGTATAGAACAAAAAGAAAAAAAGATTGAATTAGTTTTAAGATTTTTCTTTTGATTTTTGTTTGTTTCAATGTTTAGTTGTTTTATTTAATAATGTAGATGATTAAGAAAACAAAACCAAATTATTTGTTCTCGTAAATTATATTCTATTTATTTTCCCTGTTGGCCCAATAAGATAATTTGAAAACCTTTGGATTAGATTTAATATAAAAAAAAATTAAAAATGGCATCTCTTTAGAAATCCAAATGAAAAGTTTGTTAATTGAAACTTTTTTAAATATACTACGTGCACTTTCTTAAAAATTGCAGGTCTTGAACTTTTGATATCTTTTAGAGCCCTTTTCGGAAATTACTGTAGAAATCCAAATTTAGTAAAATACTAAAGAGTTAAAATTTCTACAGGAAATGTGGTAATTTATTGTTTATTTGATTATTCTTTTTTGTTTTAATTATTATTAATTAATTTAATTATTATTTATATTTTTATTCATTTAAGATTAACACTTAAACCTTTTCTTTTAATTACCACAATATATATACTAAATTTTGTGACGATGCATTCATTATATCTCCTCTAATGCCCCCACAATTGATAGATGACGTCCTCATGGGCTTTTTAATTTCTTGTCGGTAGATTCATTCTATCTGGAGCTGTCTGTCGTCTTCACAGATTTTTAAAAAATTTTTGGTGATCGGTCACATTTATTGATCAGGTATCGAAAAACATGAATTTCTGACAGATTACATAAGTTACCCGATATTTCGTACATAGGTGATGGTAAGCATTTCTGTGATACAAAATAACTCCCGAATCAATGTTGTAATATAAACAAGCCCGTTGCCAAGGCAACGGATTTAGAAGCCACTATACATTTATTTTAAACCGAATTTAGAAGACGAAATCAAAGTAAAAGAAGAAAGAAAATTAAGAAAGAAGAAAAGAAAATGGAAATCTGAAGAACAAAACAAGTTTAAAAAGAAATAAAATACAGTAAAAGTAAAGAAAAGGTAGTTTTAGGCCTAACCTTACAGTTATCAACAAACATTTTAAATAATAATTACAAGATCCACCGACTTCAAAAGGAAACTAAATTTTCAGAAGGGATTAATTTAGCACCCAGAAACAAAATGAAACAGCTAAAAAGAGAAGGAATGAAGAAAATTTCAGGAATTTATAAGCAAAATTAAGAAAAGGTCAATAATTAAAAAACGAGTCGGTAGAAGGTTGCGAAAATTTTTAGGAAAAGACAGTTAATTATTAAGAAAAGATTAAAGAAGAAAAAGAAGAGAAAAACTGCCCACATCAGAAAGAAAAGCCAGTAGTAAATTTTGAAGAAACGGTCAGTTCTAAAATACATCGAATCAACTAGGCCGGATCCCATCTGAAATAATACAAGTGATCCGAAAGTGTATACCACAAACTTTAAACACTGTTTTCGAGAAATGAAGAAGGCAAAATTAAAAACAAAAGTTACAGAAAATTAAGATGACAATTTAGAAAAGAGAAGAAACGGAAGAAAGGAGAGAAAACACCAAAAAATATTAATATTTAGAAGTATAACAAGAGACAACAGAAAAAAGAAACTCGAATTTGCTACCCATAATTCCTTGCGGAGGCAGTTTAGTCAGTCTATGCTGGGTCCTGGTAGAGGTGGAACCGTTGAAAGACTGGTCTCTGTTTTTTTTGTTAAAATATGTGAAAAGTAGTGAGTAAACAATTAAAAGTGAGTAAAAGTGACCGGTAAAAGATTGAAGGGATGTGGAGAGAGTGTGGACTCCAGTTTTTATGTTAAAAAGTAAAATTTATTGTATATATGTTTCAAGTGTGACGTCACCAAGGTATGATCCATTTTTTTTGTACATATAATTTCTAAGATGGCCATTTTTAATTTCAAAATTCATAATAGTTTTATTAAAGTTATGTTGTTTGTAAATATGTTTTAATTTTCTTTTAACTCCCCATATCTCTCTCAATGAAATTCAAATCTCAAAACTCATAGGCCTTGCGAATCAACACCTTTGAGATAACAACAACAAAATTTATTTGGACCAGCAAAAAAAGGTGCTATACACAAATATATAAGAAAATTAAGGGTTTAAAATAGGAAGTCCTGGTACAGTCTTTGTTTGAGTCGCCTCCCAGGAGTAGGCGCTCCTAGACTGTAGTGTACAGCCCCGGAACAATGCACAAGGGCTTCGTGGTGGTTCTTCACTAGTTTCTCGATGTGAGCTGCAAAAAGAGGAACACCCAATTCTTCGTGGATTTTGTGATTCCTGACAAACCAGGGTGCGTTTGTTGCTATTCGGAGTACTTTATTCTGGAATGTTTGTAGTCGTTTCATGTTAGTGTTGCTGGTACCGATCCAGACTGGGCAGGCATATGTTAGAAGTGGAAGTAGGAGTGTCTTGTATAGCAGAATAGTACACGTGTGTTTAAGTGGCGTGTTTCTGTTTATGAGAGGGTAGAGGGTGTTAAGTCGTGAATATGCTAGCTGTAGTTTTCTGTTAACGTGTAGTTTCCATGTGAGTCGTGTATCTAAAAGTACTCCAAGATAGCGCACACCCTGGTCCTTAGGATTCCAGAGAATCGGGAGGTCATCAATTTGCAGCTTGATTTGTTCTTCTATGGAGAATCTGCGAAGAGTGAAAATTTTGGCTTCGGTCTTCCCTGCGTTCAGTTTGAGCCTCCATTTTGAAAACCAGTGAGAAACTTCTGTCAGGGCTTCCTGGAGCTGTTCAATGGCGACGGAGAGGACACCATGCTGACAGGCGATCATTGTGTCATCGGCATAGGTGGCTAATGTTGCCGTGGGAATTTCGGGGATGTCTTGCATGAACAAATTGAAAAGTAGAGGGCTCAAAATAGCACCTTGAGGGACCCCGGCTCTTATTCTTTTCTGAGTGCCCATTGCGTTGCCCACTTTAACTTGAAATGTTCTGCCGTGGAGAAAAGACGTAATAAGTTGAACAATGTATCTGGGTGCCAGGCTTTTCTTCAGTTTATATATCAGCCCCTCATGCCAAACGGTGTCGAAGGCTGCGGCTACATCCAAAAATACGGCGGCAGTGTATGTCTTCGCCTCAAAGCCATGGACGATCATTTCGGTCACCCGTTGGAGCTGCTGAACCGCCGAGTGCTTGGCTTTGAACCCAAACTGGTGGGACGGTATGGTGCCTTCTAAACATTGAAGAAGTCTTTTATAAATTATCTTTTCGAAAAGTTTAGACATTGAGTTTAAAAGACTTATTGGCCTATAGCTTTCGGGGTCTTGTTTCGGCCTGCCTTGCTTATGAAATACAACCACGAATGCATTTTTCCACGTGTCAGGAAAGTATCCTCTCCTTAAACAGCCATTGAACAGCCCTGTCAGATATGCGATGCTTTTTGGAGGCAGGTTTTTCAGGACGATGTTGGGGATGAGGTCTTCACCAGGGGCCTTCTTGTTGGGGAGTCTCTGAATGTACAGTGTGATTTCGGATGGGTTCGTGTACTGTATGTGTGGTTCTGCGGTGTGGAGTGGAGTGGAAAGAAATTCGTGGACTGTGTGGAGTATTTCGTGATCTTGTGTGTCATGAGTTCTGAATTTCTGTTCAAGGTGTTGAGCCACTAGCTCACTCTTGTCTTTGTCCGTTGTTACAGTAGTCTGTCCGTCTGTCAGGGGCGGGAGGCCGGGGTCTTGTCGGAGGAGGCGTCGTGTTTCCTTCCAAAGGTTGCTGTCTCCAGGTGTGAAGTCGCTGGTGTATTGTCGGTATCTGTTGATTCTGTCATTGTCCAATTCCCATCGTATTACTCTCGTCAGTCGGTTCAGCTCTCGTTTCTCTTGTGGATCGCGTGTTCGTTGCCAGTGTTTACGGAGTGTATTTTTGTCGTGTATCATGTTAAGTATGCGTGTAGGGGTCTTGTTTTGTTGGATGTTGCGTTGGTCCTTGTAGTGGTTATATGTTGAATTGTGTATCGAGGTGTAAATAGCTTGAGTGAAATATTTCAGTGAGTCGTCTATGTCTTCAGTATTGTCGTAATGCAAAGGGATGTCTATGTTTTTGTCCATCTCCCATCTAAACGCGTCCCAATCTATTTTCCCCTGTATCAGTCTTGGCAGATGTTCTGCCTGTTTCGGGTTCACTTTGAAGGTACACACGACTGGAAGATGGTCTGAGTCGAGTTCTGTCAGTGGTTCGTGATAAAGGGGCAAAGTAAAATTTTGTACTAGTCCAATGTCCAGGATGTCTGGGAGGTATCTCTGTTGTGTAGGATAAAATGTCGGTTCGTCCGGTGCTGATATCTGTACGCCCAGGTTATTAATTATGTTTAATAGTCTTGTCCCGTTGTTGTTTGTCCGTCTACATCCCCAAATTGTGTTTTTACTATTTAGGTCCCCTAGTAATATGGTCGGCCCCCCAGTGAAAATGTGTTCAAAATCTGTCTGGTGAATTCTGATGCCTGGTCGGTGATATGCTGAGATTATGTTAAGTGTTCTGTTGTTGTCGAGTGTGAGTGTGGCCCCAACGGCTTCCAGCTGTTGAAGTGTGGGTAAGAGAAGCTGAGAGTGTGCGAGGTTCCTTTTTATACAAACAGCGACGCCTCCAAATCTGGTTTGTCTGTCTTGTCTGTATATGGTGTACCCTTTCAACTTGAATCTGTCGGTATTATAGAGGTGAGTTTCTGTGATACAAATGATGTCGATGTCGTAGCGAGTTAAAAAGTCCGAGAGTATCGTTCGTCTGTTTTTTATACCGTCAGCGTTCCAGTTAAGGATGGATAAATTAAGAAAAATATTTAAATTAGGGTCCACCATTGTTAAATGAAAATACTTGGGTGAGGAGATTAGATAAAAATGATTTTATGATAGGGATGAATGGTTTGAGAAAGGTGATTAGTGTATTGGTGAGGTCAGTAATGTCGTTAGCTGGTTGGTTGTCTTGGTTGCTGGGTAAGTTAGGTTGAGGTCGAGGTTGGAAGGGTCGGGGTCTACTTTGGTCGAACCAGCTGTTCGGTCGGTCCGGGGTCCGTCTTGGGGGTTGTCCTTTGGGTGGTGCATTGGGGGGATCTTGTCGTTTAGGTTGGGTCTGTCTGGTAGTCCTGTCTACGTATGTCTTGTAGGAAGCACACCCTCTGTAGCTGGCTGGATGGTTGCCCTGGCAGTTGGCACACTTGGGAGAGTCTACCTTCTTCTGTCTGGAGGGGCATGCTGTGAAGTGGTGGTCCTCCCCGCACTTCACACATTTGGGGTCCAGTCGGCAAAAGTTTTTGGTATGACCAAAAGATTGGCAGTTTGTGCACTGCACGACACGGTTGGAACGTCGGCGTGGCTCCACTTTGACAACTGTATAGTAGAGCCGCGTCAGTTGGAAGATGGCCTCTCCAGATGGGGTGTTCTCCAGCTCAACTGCACAGAGGGGTGTGGGGCGTCTATCGTGGTTCAGGATCCGGGTCACTTTTATAACAGGGTATGTCGGGGTCAGTTCGTCTGTTATTTCTGTGTCGGTCAGTGAGTAAGGAACTCCCCGTATAATTACGGAGAGTTTCCTGTCCTCGGGGTTGACGAAGGTGTAGTATTTCACCTTATTGTCGTCATAAAATTTCGTCACTTTGCGGTAGTCATCAGTCGTTGTGAGGCTGATCTTTATTTTTTTGTTGCACTGTTTGGTTTCAAACGGCGAACAAATCAAACTTTTCAACTCGGTAATAACCAGTTGATAATTATCAGCCTCACAAAGAAAGATGGGAGGGATCTTGGTCTGTCTGTTAGGGGTAGGCTGTCCGTCCGGCTTTGTCGGTTGGGTTGTCTCCTGTCCGTCTTGGAGAGTGAGAAGTGGCTCATATCTGTTCTGTGTTGGCGTTGGTGTGGGTGTTATATGTAGAGTATATCGGTTCCTCTTCAGCTGAGGCTCCTGGGAGATGGCTCTGTTATCAGGGACTACTTGGCCTCCATCTACTGCCATTGATATCCCAGAGTCCTCACAGCTTGAAGTGAGCTGCCTCTTAGCAGGTAAAAAAGTGGATATCATCTCACCTGTTCCGGCTACATTGTTTATTTGCTTGGCAAGGTTAGAATTTTGATTAGTTAAATTATTAGATTGTTCACGTTTCGAAACGCCGGGTTTCATTCTCACCCAAACAGAGGGGGAACTTCTGAGTGTCTTTGTCACTGTTTGGTAATAAAAAAAACTTATAACACCGTCACAATATTAATAATAAATGTTAACAAACTTTAAAACGTGTTACGCACTTTTTAGCCAAAACAGCTGTTCCCTTTGAGATAAGCGCCAATCGTTATCGGGACATAATATTTAATAATCTTTATTTTCAGAATCACACCGGGAGACTTTTGGATTTTTGGATTGGTGCAAGTAACGTAGTTTGAAAATTTTACAGAGTTATTTATAACATATGTTTTTCATTTTTTTAAGAGCTTCACTCAACCATATGGTAGATTATTTTATTTTTGAAATTATAGATTTAATTAACTTAAATTTTTTTTATTATTTAAAATTTTATTCATTTTTTAATTTATTGTGAAAGGCAACAAGTCAATATACTTTATAAAACCTAGCAATGTATGTATCAATTCGAAATTTTATATTTGCATCCAGAATTCATAAGGACGACACCTATTAATTTTCATCGAAACAGACGGAAGTTCTCTATGTAATTAAACTATTGATAATAAACTCAAAAGGTTGATTGGTTTTGGAGGGAGAGCGAAAACTTAGTTGATTACTTTATGCTGAGGAAGTACATTCCCCGTGATTCACCGACCAATTTAATATTAATAAATTTATCTCCGAAATCGCCTCCTCAGAGGGTTTCAAAATATATATTTTAAATGTCTTCCTATTTATTTCGGAAGGTGCAACAGAAAAAAATCATATTGATATTCATTTTTGTCCCTAAAAACAACAAATAGCAAAATTGAAAATATATTTTTTGTCTGTTCACATGTCACAGCTAAATATTTCCAAAATTACTTCCTGGGACATGAAATTTTGATTAAATTTGTAAATTTATGACTTCAACATACACATATAACAAAATGTTGTTATATTTTTGTTTCGAGGTGGGGGTTTACCTTTGGAAAAATTAGCGCACAACCTTACCCTAGGTGACACCTTAATAGCGGTCTTTTTAACCATTAACATCATATGAATGTCAATCAATTTTAGTTTTTGAAAAGGCGGTGTGATGCGAAAATGTGAACAAATACGAATTGTCTTGTTGGGAATATTTTTGAAAAAATTGTCTTATGATATTATTTCATATTTATTTTACAAGAGAGAAGATTTTAAAGTTACCATTGGAAAGAAAGTTAACTTGCATACTGAGCAATATAGACTGAAAATAGCTGTTGCAGTTCCAATTATGAAATTTGATTTGTTAATTATATAAGTGTATATATACTTGGCATTAACAGAATAATTATTTATTTAATAATTTTCAGACTCTTGCCTGCTTTGGAAAATATATGATAATGCTAAATGTAGGGATAACAGCTTCTTATCCAATGATTGCCCTTCCACTTCTGCAGCAAGGCTCCGAGACTATCCACATATCAAAAGAAGAAGCTTCATGGCTGGGTAAATATTTTTATTTACTAAAAGGAAAAACGCAACAATATTTAAATTTAAACAATTTATAATTCAGCATGGGCTAAAATATATAAATCTTATTCTGTGAGAAGCATATTACTTTGCAGTGTAGATAGTACGTACGTTTACCGCTAGAAAGCGCAGCCATCTCCATGTTCGTGATAGTACCATTAAGAAAATGTATTTTTTATCATACGATATTTTTTACTTATACTTTTATACTTCTTTTATAAAAACTCGGAAATACCTTATAATTAAAGTGAACTAGCAGGCTGTCTGGCGTTGCCGTGAGTAAGTTTACATGTTATTAGGTGGCCTTATAAAAAATATAAACATAACCTGATTATTTTATATTGAGGTTATATTTATTCATGTAATGTCAAAAAAATTTTAAATTATATGAAATCGTTTCACATCAAGACTTGGATTTTACCAGAAAGGGTTGTTTTTAGAAAAGGAACATGAATGTTCTGTATTTGGGTAATTTTGAAACAATTTTACTTTTGTTTACTATTTTTATTTATGATTATTATTATCATTTATAATTTGTATTATTTTATAGTGAGTGCTATGTTCATAATGATGCCTTTTGGATGTTTGATATCAATTCTTCAGATAAGATGGGGTCGCAAGATATCTATGATTTCCACTCAGATTTTAGCTGAAATCAGCTGGATTATATTGTATTTTGCCAATGACTTTAAGGCACTTTTAATTGCAAGAGCACTCGCTGGAATTGGTAAATAATTATTAATTTACATAAAACGTAATTTCTTCCGTAACATGTGAGAGGCGGTATATCAAATGAAACAAACAAATTGTCCTATCACTACTGTATTTTATTTTATTCATTGTTTCAACCTAATTTTATTCTAATCTATAGAATACTTTTGCAAATCACCTCTCATAAATTTGAGTATAAATAGACGTTAAAAATTAATTATTTCTGCTTTCCATCAATATTTAGTATATAACTATGAAGGGGCGAGTTGATGGAACATATTACATACGTTGCAAATATGTAATTTTCCTCAAAATTGATTTTAATGTGATCTCAATACGAATTTTGTACTAACTGTGAGTTTTTTTTCTGTTTATTTTATTTTTTTAAATAAAATTTTCATTTCGCTCTAATTTTGAAAGAATTACAATAATATCTGGCAGATGATAAAGTTAAACTGAAATGAAATTATCAGAAAGGTGATCTAATTCAAGGAAAATCAAATTAATGAAAGAACATGTTATGATACACATTTATTATTTTCCGAAATTCGAATTATTATTTTTTTACAATATACAGATTTTACTAAAAATGTAAATTTTTACAAATGCGAATTTAGAGAAATACAAAAAATCAAGAATAACTCAAAACCAGAGGCGGTTCAAATGGACACGAGAGGGGGAACATATTTGTGCGCCGCAATCGCCCGGACTTCAACCTTTTTTTGCATTTAAGAAAAATAATCAATCTAATTGTGTTTTACAGCAACGCAACCATAAAAAAAAAACAATAAAGTTATCGTGTTTCTTAAACTTTTCTGGGATATTGTATTGTTCTTTTTTTCCGTTATTTCTTCCAGAGGTATCTTCTTTTTTTCTGACATTTCTTCCAAAGGTATCTTCTTTTTTTTCGGCATTTCTTCCAGAGTTATCTTCTTTTTTTTTCGGCATTTCTTCCAGAGGTATCTTCTTTTTTTCCGACATTTCTTCCAGAGGTATCTTCTTTTTTCTGACAATATTTTGGGACACTTACACGTCCCTTCTGGTCACTATGAAGAAGGGACATGTAAGTGTCCCGAAATATTGTCAGAAAAAGTAAAAAAGAAGACACCTCTGGAAGAAATGCCGGAAAAAACCAATAATAAAGTTATCATCAATCAATTGATTTTGCTTAGAAATAACTAATCCAGAGGGACGCCGTTAGCTCAAAGCTGGTATGCTAGGCTATTGAGCTCAAAATCGCGAGTTCGAAACTCAAACATGGCTCTTACGTTTTTTATCACACTTAATTAATACTCTCGAAGCCGTCAGACTAAATCTTAGAGTCTTAAATAAAAAAAATAATAATAACATAATGTTGTTTTTATGTTGGAGGGATTGGAGTGAGGGGGTGGGGCGGAGGGGAGGGGCCACTCGCTCCTTGGAGATATTTGTATTTGATTTTGGTTTGATATAAATGTTAGAAGTTCATGTAGTTGAACATTACTTTGGTAATCATGAGATCATCTCAATAGTCGCCATACTGAAGTAGCATTCACAATTTGAGAGATTTTATCTCCGATTCTAACTGGCACTTGACAGAATTTAATTATATTTTACCGATTTAAAAGAGTCGTGTTACAAAACAGAAAACAATCCAATAGCATTCGGTTATTATAACTGTACAAAAAAAAAAAAAGTCGGTGAGTCAGCGCCAATGTAGTTAATTAAACGAATTAATCAATTATGCTTTCGCTTTCCTCCAAAGTCAATCGACCGTTTGGGCTAAAACTCAAAATGTGGCTTCTGAATCCTCATACTAAGGTTTGTGTCGATACATTCATAACATGAGGCAGTTATTAGGGTATTTGAGTTGAGCAGGAAATTAATAGGTGCCATCCTTAAGGGATTTGGAATGTTAATACAAAATCTAATGTTGATACATTCATTACATCAGCAGTTATTGAGATTTTTGAGTTGAGCTCACCTGTGATCTCTCCCCTTCGGCTGATTTCGCTGAAAATTAATATGTGTCGTTCTTATTGGGTTTTTGAAATTTTATGTCGATACATACATCCTATTGGGAGTTATTGTGTTCACAGATACACACACACATACAGACTTTATTTTTGAAATAGAGTGGTCGAAAAACATGAAATTCCGTTGAAAACTGCGCATCGAATTTTTGACCGATTACATAACTTCTCCTATACTTCGTATAGCTTTGGAAGTAAAAATTAGTTGTGTAATGATTCTTGATGCTTGATGTTCAATCGGCCGAATGTACACATATATTCTTGGCTTCTAATGAATGAAACAATTCTTCTATGGCTAACATTAAAGAAAACACACTTCTCTATTACTGACCCAAAATAACCAATTCGATTTCATTTCTTTCGAAAATTCAAAATTTGTGAAATGAATTGTCAGTCAGATAACTATGAGGATATCGCCTACTACCAGAGCGCTCTTTATGAATTGCAAATTGCAAAAAAAAATTGCATACCCTGGTTTAGTTTGGGGTTTTCAACATGACCGTACTGGCTCAGGACCATCGCTTAGTGTCCCATGCACAAGACTGCGTGTTCTTGGTTTTTGTACCTCCTAGATAAAAAAATCTAAGGGCTTATGGCCGGGTTTCGAAGCACGTATATGCTCTATTGATTTTTAAAAAATTTGAACTGAAAACTGTTGCGCTTTTCTTCGAGAGTAATAATGAATGAAGGCTCTCGCTTTCTTCATAACGCATTTGTTATCTTCTTTGAATGGCGAGATATTATATCGCATTCAATATCACATTTTTTTTTTTTTTAAGTGATAAAAACAATATGAATCTCGCTTAAAAAATTGTATTTCCTTTTCTCTTTTCCTAAAAATAAATGAATATTTGAAAAATCTTTAATTAATGTTTGAGATAAACTTCTCCAATTTAAGCAACATTATGTAAGTGTATTTATTAATATCATGTCTATGTGTCTAGGAATGACGGTGAACCAGCCCCAGGTAGCGGCCTACATTGGAGAAGTGACAGACCCCAGGCTGAGAGGGACTCTAGGCAATGCCTGCCAAACCATGAGCTTCGTTGGTATTATATTTGCAATTTTCAATTATTATAATTTGAAAATCTAATTTCAATTTATTAACAAGTATTAAACGCTACATCTGAGCCACCAACGCCCTTGCACTTGCAAGTTAAATAAGTGATTTGTATATATTATGAAGTATACATTTCCAAGAGGAATATTGGTGAGAAATCTGCGTAATAATAATTTTCTTAATTTACTCTTCCCATCGAATACGGTTAACGAACACATGCATCGTGAAATTATACTCAGTGTACGAGCAAAGATAAATATATCGGCAAGAAATTTAACGTGTATTCAGAGACTGTCACATTGGCCAAAGGGAAAAGGGGATTAGGAAGGGAGGCTTAACACACAACTAACTAATAACTGCCGTTGTAATAGGGATGTAAAACAATCGATAGTTGACGTTAACGATAGTTTAGATATTATCGGCGTTAAACTATCGATAGTTTAAGGACTTTGTATTTCTGGGATCCACTGAATCGAAGGAAGGTTACATTTACTGTTCTTGTAGAGTGTTTCGTTGCTTTGAACTGAAAATTTACTATTCTTGTAGCGTGCTTTGTTGTTTTGAACTGAAAAATGAGTCGTACACGGAAGTCCGATGTGTGGAGTTAATTCGATAAGGATGTGGGTCCAAAAAAACTGGCTAAATGTCGTTTTTGCAGTGCCGAATACAGAACTCCCGGGAACACTTCCAATTTGAAGGATCACTTGTTGGTTTTTTGTTTTATTTTATTTTGTTGAGGTTTCTGATGTTCTAGTGTTTGATTTTAGTTGTTCGTTTTTGATGTGATTTTTTTCTTAGTACCTAACAATGGAAACTCATCTGGTTATTATAAAATATATATACACGTGTTTTGTATTCATATTTTAATGTGCAATTGAAGTTTGTAGTTTAGTTTCTGATTGCGTTAACGAACCGATCTGATCAGTTGAAGTACGTATTGCTGTTGTGCTTTTTTGCTACTAAATGAAATATAGGTACTTACACTGTACGACATCTTGTTTTTCTTCCTTAAATTACTTACATGGTACATGTGTGCATATTCATGAGTGCAGCATAGAGTGACTGGATGTCACTTCTGCTTGAAAAAATATTTCGATATTACTATCGATAGTCTCAATAGGGTGTAAAACTATCGATGCCGACCTCTATGTTGTAATGAATATTCGGCACAACATTTTATGTATAAATTCCCCAGTAACTACCGGTGTAATGAATGTATCAGCGTAAAATTTTATATTTAAATTTATAACCCCTTAAGAAACACTTCTTGTTTCTACAAAATATACCGTGGGTAGAAGTGAGCAGAGAAGTAAATAAATTGCAGAATGGATGAGAGAAGCAATTATTGCTGACACTCTTAGGTAGCCTCATTATCATAGGAGATCGCATGGCCAGCGTCGTATCAAAGGCGTGGAGAGTTGTCGGGATTGGACTGAGAGAACAAGTGCCGAAGAGCGAAAGGATTGAGACAAGAATTTAATTTAAAATGGGTTTCCTTGTAGCGGAGTTGGATTAGGTCTGAGAATATTGAGGTCTTTGTGGTTGAACTTTGTTGGTAACATAAAAGAGAACATTGACAATACATTGGAAAGGACTGTATTCTATTTATGTCGGAACTCTTGGCTGAGCCCCACATATCCAGTCCGTATGCCTACATTGGTTCACAAAGTTTAATTTTGATTTTGGTCCAAGTCGCGAAAGTCCATTTTGTCTGTTGAGTTCGTGTCGTTTGAATCGCTTGGACCTTAGAGAACAGCCCAGCTTGCCAAATCCGGTCGAGAGGATTAGCCATGTCCAGAAAGGCACCAGCAAACAGCTCTTTCGCTTAATCGATGTGAGGAAATAGTGCCTAAAACTCGGAAGTATTGCTGGATGGTGGATTAGAGGATATTTTAGGAATTTAGGAGGAGTTTTTGAAACATCTTCGACAGGGAGAGAGAAGACTGTGATGGGGCGGTCTGAAGTTACGTCATGGGGTTTATGAGGTTTCAGGGTAAAGTCACTAATGGATTGTTTTAATTTTATGGGATAACATGTTCTGAAGATAGAGTTGATTATAGAATTAGTGACATAATGGTCTTCCATGCAAGTTATAAAATAATTTTTAAAGGTGGCCAGGGAATGTACGTGTTGAAGACACTGCATTTTTCTAGACTTGAACTGCTTAGGAGGGAGAAAGAGGAGCTGTCAGCTGCTCTTCGACGCCAGAGACATGAGAAGGATCCTATGATGCGCAAATATGCTTTATAGATGTGGTGCAAAACAGGGCAGTTTTTTGGACCCAAGGGCTATCAGAGGGCGCGGGTAGCCCAAAGTTAGCGTTCTCAATATCGTGGATACGAAACCCGGCCGAGGCCCTTAGGTTTTTGGAAATATTGTAATCATACGAAAATCCGAGATCGAGAATTCAACGCATTTTCAGAAGGTTCAAGGTCCTCTTGGTTTTGACCATTTTCGTGGCGATGAAGGCTGCGTGCATGTGTGGAAAGTTGTGAGCGCTCTATCGTGAAAACGATTGTAGACCACATTACTTCGGGACCTAGGTACATTTTACAAGAAACCGCTTGATATTTGGGACCTAATCAAAAATCTTTTCAAGTACAAGTTTCAGAAAATACTTAAATAACTATCTTAAATGAAATAAGATTTTTTGCAGGTTATCCGAATATATGACAAATAAATTTCTGTTGGAAATATTTCAAAATAATGTTTAAATTTTATTGCAATAAATTATTATTGGTTATATTGGTACATTATGGGTTATACTGGTACATTGGTACAATATTTTATTATTGATTGTTTTTTCGAAATATTATTTTAAAAAATAAGGAAAATAAAAGATATGGTATGTGGCCAATACATAATTCTCTTATACCAACCACGCTTATAGATCACTCTCTCTCCCCCTCCTCCGGCTTTCATATACCCAGTAATGCCTGTATAAAAAGGGTTATGAGAGGAGGAGGGGGTGAGAGGGTGATCTGTAAGCATGGTTGGTTAAAGAAAGTCCTGTAATGGCCACATCACATATTTTTTCATAAACCATAAATATACAATTATTAATATATCTATAATTCTGTGTTAATAATGATTATGTATATTTCTAGGTGCCATCATTATAAGTCTTATGGTGCCTCTCCATAGTTGGAAGAAAGCTGCTCTTGTCTGTTCTGTCTTTCCTATAATTGCAGTCCTATATTTGTGTTTTGTAAGCCTTTTATACACATTACTGTAAGGTGATTCAATGTGTCAAACGTACTATTTTTAAAACATTAATGTATATTATTACATATATACTATTGTATATCTATCATTAATTTACTAGTTTCAAATCATTGGGTTTTAGTTCCTTAGCTATGTTTAATATCGAAATTAACTTCATCGAGACATCTTAATGGGCAACTGCCATACATTTTAGTAGGAAATGTGCATCACAGGCATTATAATTTCCCAGCGCGAATTAATGAATTACATTTTCGCTATCCCTCCAACCTTAATCTATCGTTTAATCTGTAAATCAATCGTTAACTTACATAAGTGCTTCTGAATCCTCATACTGCATTTTTCTTGTTGATAGATTCATTATATCGGGTTTTTCGAGTTGAGGCCCCTATTCTGATCCTCTTCCCTTTGGCCAATTGGGCTGAAAATCAATATGTATCCGATGCATTCATTCATATATGCAAAAAATGTTTTTTCATTTTTGTGATAAGCGGGTCAGAAAATATGAATTTCCGGTGAAAACTCAACGTATGAATTCTTTTGACGATGTTTGACGTCTGTCTCCATTTTTTTCACGATTAATTTAGTTTTTTGCAACATTATTCAAAACAACCTCTAAAACTGGAGAATATTTCTATTGGAATGGTTATAATTACTATTTGTTATGTACATTGATCAACAGTTGCAAAATTATGCAAATTATTATATCTGTCGCCCATTTGCGAAATCGGATATATCCATTAAACGAACTTAAATAGTTCTGGAAAAGAGAAAAACAAATATCTTACTTCAATCTTATGGTTCCCCTTTATTAAAAAAAAAAAAAAAAAAAAAAAAAAGAAATTGTGAAAAATATTAGTAAACATAGTTCTTTTATATACACTAGGAAATTGACATTCAATATTGTGAAATTTACAATTAACTTATCCTTTTTTACAACAGATAGAAGGTTTTGTCCGTTATTGCCTCTTTATTGGATGAAAATGTAAAGAAAAATATGGGTTATGTACAAACTAAGCACATTTATTGTTAAGGTTAAAAAAAAAAAAAATTGGTAATTTGAAAAAAAACATGAATACATTATTTAAATAAATAAATTTTATATTGTCTAATCCCACAAAAATATATACATTAAGTGTACCGGTTTGGGTTAACACCGTCTTCAGCACTAAGTTCGAAAGTGACTTTATGCTGACGATGGCGTAAGCCGAAACTAGTTAGTATATATTTTTGTGAAATTAGAAATACAAAAGTTAAACAAGTTATTTGTTTTTATTTATTTTATTTTTTACACTTTATCGACACAGATCGCAGAAATGTATTCTGACAAATTCATTTTTATTTATTTATTTAAAAGAAACTTATTATAATCCTCAACAGTTTCTTCAATATTACTCTCGGCATCCACACCTTGTAGCATTCATTGTTGTTACTCTGCTATTGGCTTATAATAATTAGGTTCTGGTAGATCCCTTCAACCTTCCGAAAACGTGTAGTTAGTTATGACTCATGCCCGGGCTTTAACTACGAGGTCATAATATACTACCAGAGCGCTCTTTCTGTCACTCTGGTGGACATGAGCCCTACTCTGATGTGGGTGTCCTAAATTTTGCCTACCCTAAATTTTTATTCACCTAGGGTAGGGGTCTTTAACGGAGTACCTGACATTGTACAGGCTCGGGATCATCGCTTTACGTCCCATCCAGCATGCTGAAGTTTATTTTATCTCCCAGTTGAAATAAACTAAGGGCCTCCGGTCGGGTTTCGAACCCACGATCTTGAGCTCAGAAGGCAAGAACGCATACCACTGAGTTACCGGCACCCTCATATTAATGGACTTAATTACATTATTTTTCTTTTCCGGAAATAGGTACCTACTTATTTTCTTGTAAAGTTCGGATTCAAGTTTAACAATTTTCCATGATGTCTGCAGTTCCAACATCAATATCTACTCCTAATCTTGGAGATGAATATTATAATTTAATCTTAGTATGGTTTATTGATATCTTTGTAAAGTTTAAAAATGCTCTTAGGTTTTTTATTTGGGAGATAAAAAAAAAACTTGAACACGCCATTCTTCACATGGGACGTTCAGTTATGGTCCCGAGCCTGTACGATGTCAGGTACTCGTTAAACACCCCCCCACTAAAGGGAACTTAGGACTCCCACTGTAGAGTCAGGCTCATATCCACCCGAGCGCTCTTTCGTCGCTGGCTGGTATTTATTTTTAAATTACCCTGTTTGACATGTGTTGTCGAGTCATTATGCCCCATGGTTATATCCCATTATGCATTTTTGTCGACATATATATCCATTATTATAAACTAACAGAATCTGAACATATCCTGTCGCATCAAATTTGGAAGGTTTTTTAACCCCATTTTGTCACTATTTCTGTGTTATTCGCTACAAATATGAACGAAAATCAAAATGGATAATATCACAAACATTTATTTTTCGGAAATATCCCCTTTTGCAAATGATTGACAGTAAATTTATATTTTATATACATATAAAGAATTTCTGACATGTTAATTATTTTACTAGATTCCAGAATCTCCTGTTTGGTTGGTGAAACAACAAAAATTAAAAGAAGGACTGGTGGCGCTCAAGTGGCTCAGAGGATGGACTTCCACTAAAGCTGTGCAGGATGAATTCGCCAAAATTAAAGAATATTGCGAAAATGAAGAGGAAAAAGCCTTAAAAAAATGCAACTCAAATCCTGCTTTTGAAGATGAGGAATCAGTCTCCAACTCGCCTAACTATTCCAATCAGGGTAGTTTAAATGCATTTTCAAATTCTGGTATAAATTTAAATTTTTTATATGTTTTTAATACTAATGAAATATAGCAGGCCGAAGAGGGGTCATATTATCAACGCAAAGAGTGAAAGTTCACATCCCACTGAGCCAAATCTTGTTTAACAGATTACTCATTTTGCTAATAAAAAAAGCAGGAGTTAGAACCCTACTGTACCAAATGAACATTTTAATAGGTATATCATGTTACCAAAGCAAGGACCACGACTGACTTGGATCATGAGTTCGAATCCCACATAAACAAATCAACAGATCTCTCATGTTACCAATCAAATGATAGGTCACTGAATTTGTTGATTAATTTCAAAAGTTTTTTTTTGCCCATTTGGGGCTTATCTTTATTTCGGTTACCCATGTGAAAGGTTCAATTTTAACATTTGTCAATAAAATTAAGTGGAAGATCAGTACAATTTCTTATAATTTTGAATTGTCATTTATGAAAAATAGAGCTTATCCTTGTCGATTATCGTACTAATTTGAAGAGTGGAATTTTTACATTCGATCAACTAATTGGGAAGTTAGTACAATTGTTTGCTTTACTTCCCCAGCTTTACGAGGTATAGAAAAAGTAATGTAATCGGAAAACATGTCGATGTGGAGTTTTCAACGAACATTCTTAACAACAGCAGTTAGTAGAGTTTTTGTGTTAAGCCTCTCCCCCAATTTGGCTGTAAAACAACAGACGTTCTGAGGGCGCCGGTAGCTCAGTGGTATGCGTGCTTGTCTTCTAAGCTCAAGATCGTGGGTTCGAAACCCGACCGAGGCCCTTAGTTTATTTTATCTAGGTGGTAAAAAAAACTTAAGTTCGCCGTCCTTCGGATGGGATGTTAAGCGATGGTCCCAAGCCTGTACGATGTCAGGTACTCGTTAAAGACCCCTACCCTAGGTGAATAAAAATTTAGGGTAGGCAAAATTTAGGACTTCCACAGTAGAGTCGGGCTCATGTCCACCAGAACTCATGTCCACCAAACCATAAAATTGAATAAAAATCCTAATTTCTAGGCCACTATTGATATGTTTATGTTTCTTGTTCATGTGTTTCTTAAACTTCTCTGGGATGTTCCATTGTTGGTTAATTCCGGCATTTCTTCCAGAGGTGTCTTCTTATTTTTTTCTGACAATATTTCGGGACACTTACACGTCCCTTATATACGTCTTCTATGAACCGTTCATAGTGACCGGAAGAAGGGACGTGTAAGTGTCCCGAAATATTGTCAGAAAAAGATAAGAAGACACCTCTGGAAGAAATTACTTGTTCATGTCACCAAAATGGAATAAGTGATTTGCCACTAGATCTCAGCACTGGCTAGGATTTCACTTGTCCAACTTTTTTCCTGAACAGAACTATCATTGTTTACCCGATTATGCACTTAACGAATAATTTTCAAAAATGTCACTTGGACCATTTTGATTCTAACCCCGTCATATAACATTTCATTTTATCGGGGTTATCGTGTCACTCACACCGACAGCTTTTTTTTCTTTTTTGGAATCCGGAATTCATGTAATTACGTTGAAAATTCTGCATCGAATTTTTGATTGATTACATAATTTACACTATACTTCGTATTGATGGGAAAGTAAATAGCTATTTGGAAAAAAAATTGGCATGTTCTGAAGAGTGAAACGAATTCATCTTACATTAGTTATTTATAAAATAAAATAAATAATGTTTTTTTTAATTTCAGAAAAACAAGAAATATCAAAGAAACCTGGTACCACGTCCTTTGTCAGATATATCTTCAAACCTGAAATGTACAAACCAATTTGTCTGATGTCAGTTTGCGCCTTTTACACCACTGGCATCGGCGCTAGTTCCGCATATTTGTACGATTTATTGACTTTCTACTCTTCTACTTTCAATTTTAATACTATTTCGGTAAATGTTTTTTTTTTTTTTTTTTTTAATTATTTGAAGGCCATAGCCTTGTAATAAGGAGGAATTGACCTCTCGCATATTGGATGATTTTTTGAACATCAGTTTCTATATAACCTTACACATAGTCAAATATTAACCTAATCCAAAAGTTCATGAGTTCGAATCCCACTTAAACAAATCAATATATCTCTCATGTTATCAATCAAGTGGTAGATCACTGCATTGTTGATTATTTTCAAAAGTGTTTTTTGCCCATTTGGAGGCTTATCTTTATTTCGGTTATCATTTATATGAAATGTTCAATATTCTTACTTGAGATCTAGTTCGCGGGTTCAAAATCCGACAGGGGTCCTTAGTTTATTTTATCTAGGAGTTAAAAATCGGTTCTTCGGATGGGACGTAAAGCGATGGTCCCTAGCCTGTACAATGCCAGGTACTCGTTCAAACCCCCTTTTAAAAATTGTATTATTTTTTTTCTCGTGTGATATATACAGAGAGAGGATTATGATAATATTACTTCTGATGAATACTAAGTACCTCTTTGATATACTGCAAGCGCGATAAAATTGCAGAAACGGATTATCGACAAAATGTTTTTTGAAACCCTAAATTATTTATTCTCTCAGAAAGCATGAAGTTGGCATGAATAATAGCAAAACATGACATATATATATATATATATATATATATATATATATAAAATCAATAGAGATATTGAGATATTGGTATGGTTAACATAAATTTTTTGTGCTCTCCAATATTTTTGTTACAAAAGTATTTTGTGTGAAGTTTATAGTTTAAAATATTTACTTATTTGTTGTTTAAAGGGTTCATTTATATATTATTTTTGTGTTCCACCAAGTTCGTGAGTACAAATCAATTTATTACATAAATACAAAGCAACAAAATGAGCATACCGCCGGATAAACGGCCCAAACGTGGGAGAATAAAATCTCCAGTAGAACCGTTGTCTGTCAATATACAGCTCCCGAAGTTCCTAATAATATCTCGTCAAGACGAGGGCAATCTTAGCGACATATCTCCTTTCTTAGTAAATAAATCTATAATAAGTGTTGCAGGCGATGTGAAAAGCATTAAAAAACTTAGAGACGGAACCATTCTAATTGAAACTCTCAATAGCAATCAATCGAGGAAATTACTGAAAGTTGAAGAACTATTCAATAAAATAAAAGTAAAAGTCGAACCTCACAAAAAACTTAATTATAGTAAGGGTGTAGTCCGTTGCCGCGATTTCGATTTCCTGGAGCCAGAAGAAATTTTATTAGAATTGAAAAGCGAAAATGTAATAGAAATAAAGAGAATCATCGTGAAGCGGGACAACACAGAAACAAAAACAGACGACTATATTGTCACCTTTTGTACCCCAACAATCCCATCTCGCCTAAGAGTTGGTTATTACAATATTCCGGTTAGACAGTTTTTCTCCAATCCCTTGAGATGCTATACTTGTCTGTCATTTGGGCACCCATCCTTCTCTTGTAAACGTGAAGCACTTTGTGCCAAATGTGGGGAAAAAAAACACAAGGAATCCGAATGTAACATACCTGTTAAATGTGTTAACTGTAAAGGGCCACATAATGCCTTCTACAAACAATGCCCAACTTTCATTTACGAAAAGGAAATTAAAAAAATTCAAGATAGTGAAAAAATCCCTTATGGTTTGGCCAAGAAAATGTATAATGAACGTCAAAGTAGTATTACTTTTGGAAAATCATTTGCATGCATAACCAAAGAAGTCAATGTTAGAGCAAATACGAAAGAAATTAGTGTTCAAGTAGACCCTTCTGAATTGGAGGCAATGTCTAGACCAAAACTGATTAGAGATAAAGCCATGGGGACCCAGGTCCCTTCTCCCACCCCTCCTGCTTCACGACCTCGAGTAGTACCTCCTGTTACCTCCGTTCCGCCAGCGGTACATGCTACTGTTACCTCCGTCCCGCCAGCAGTACCTGTTACTGGTACCTCTCAAACTCCGCAGCCTCCTCCCCCCTCTACCCAGAGTGGGAGTGCAGAAATCCCCTCCATCCCTCCCCCCAAAATTGTTTTAAGAAAAAATGAAAAAGATAAACAATACAAAATAGTAACGGATGCATCGAGGAAAAAAGTACCTCAAGAGATGGAGACAGATAATTATTGTTAATTAGTTTATATTTATCAAATTACATGGCCATACTGCAATGGAATTTAAATGGACTCAAATGCCAACTTGAAGAACTTAAGATACTACTGGAAGAATACCATCCGTGTATTTTTTGCGTTCAGGAATCCCACTTAAAAACCAGCGACAAAATAAACATCAAGGACTACAACCTCTTCAGGAAGGACAAATTAAATATGACCCGTGCCTGTGGTGGGGTCTTAACTGGTGTTTACAAAAATTATCAGGCAGAAGAACTGAACATGAACACATCCCTACAAGCCGTCGTCATCAGGTTCTATGGAACATTCCCACTGACCGTGTGCAACGTTTATCTACCACCAACAGAAATCATAAATGAAGCAGAGATGACTCACCTTGTCAGAGGGCTACCCCAACCCTACATCATACTGGGTGACATGAACGCCTCCCATAGCTGGTGGGGCTCTTCGAGCTCAGCCGTGGAAACACCATCAAACGCATATTTGATAACTCCGACTCGATTTTGTTGAACACAGGAAGGGCAACCTACATCAGTCCAGCCTACGGCACTGCCTCAGTTCTGGACCTGGCCTTCTCCTCTCCCAACCTCTCCCTCCAGCTTGAGTGGACCGTATCGGAAGACCTGCATAACAGCGACCACTATCCAATTAGAATAGTACTCCGGGGATTAGACAGTCAATTCGAGAGGAACCCCAGCTGGATTATTGACAGAGGTAACTGGGAGGAGTTCAGAGCCTTGGTGCACATTCATGAGAAGGACATCACTGATAATGTGAATGAGACGAATGAGTTCATCACCAACTGCATCGTGAAAGCTGCCGAGGAGACCATCCCCAAAACCAAGCAGTATTATAGTAAAAACTACACACCCTGGTTCGACAGCCAATGTCGACAGGCCAGGAAAGAAAGAAGGCAAGCTCTCCGTATGTTCAGGAACAATCCAACCACACAAAACCTCATCCTTTATAAAAAAAACCCGAGCTTTTTGTAGGAGACTTTACAAGGGGAAAAAGAAGCAAACATGGAAAAATTATGTCGCAACAATCAACCATCACACCCCAACTAAAGCGGTATGGCGGAAGATAAGAAGCATTTCTGGTAATAACCTCCATGTCCAACCATCACTCAAAGTGAATAACAACGTTATATACGAACAATCCGAAGTAAGTAACCTGTTTGTAGAATATTATTCTTCCCAGTACCCTCATGCAGAGATTAGTCTGGACACAGAGTATCGCAACAAGTTTGAAGATGGGAACATCAATCTGACGTACAACTCGGAGTTCACGGAATGGGAGCTGGACTCTGCCATAGGAGAAGCCAAAAATACAGCATGCGGTCCTGATGAAATACATAATATCATGTTAAAACATTTGACCCCGGGAAACAGGAGAGCGCTCTTGGTGTTCTTCAATAAGAGTTGGACAGAAGGATCCTTCCCTGATGCTTGGAGAGAATCGATCATCCTCCCACTACTGAAGCAAGGAAAGGACGAACTACTACCGGCCAGTTATAGACCAGTCGCACTGACGAGTTGTCTCTGCAAAATTTTCGAAAAAATGGTGAATCGACGGCTACTCTGGATACTCGAGACTAACAGCCTCTTAAAGAATATCCAATGCGGGTCCCGGAAAGGTAGGTCGACGCTTGATCATTTGGTGGCTCTGGAGGCAGAACTGCTCAATACCTTTATCAACAAAGAGGAGAGTATAGGAGTTTTCTTTGATATCGAAAAAGCATACGATACTGTTAGGAGGACCACAATCCTGCAGCAACTGTTTGAGTGGGGAGTTCGTGGAAACTTGCCCATATTTATAACCAATTTTCTATCAAACAGACAGATAAGAGTGAGAATTGGGAACTCGTTATCTGCAAGAAGGCAAATGACCAATGGTATCCCACAGGGAAGCGTCCTTAGTTGCACAATGTTTGCAATAGCGATGGATAGTGTAGTATCTGTTATACCTAAAGGAATGAAAGCTTTCCTCTTTGTTGATGACCTCACTGTTCTGTGCAGATACCGCAATACACGCAAGGTTCAAAATGACTTACAAAGGCTACTCCACAACCTTCACGATTGGTCTGAAAAAACCGGTCTAAGATTTTCAAAAGACAAAACTTGCTGTGTACACTTCTCTCGCAAGAGGCGTCCTAGCCCCGACCCAGTACTCGCTCTAGAAGGAGAACCACTAACTTTTAAAGATGAAACCAAATTTCTTGGATTGATTGTGGACAAAAAACTTAACTGGTCCAGCCATATTAAATATTTGAAGAAAGAGTGCAACAAGCGACTCAATTTATTAAAGATTTTGGCCAATACACAATGGGGAGCGGATAGGACATCTCTCCTAAGAGTATACCAAAGTGTTGTGCGCTCCAAATTGGACTACGCTAGTTTTATATATGGTTCAGCTCCAAAGCGTTACCTGAGCAGTTTGGATCCCGTACACCATGCTGGACTTCGACTTGCCACCGGGGCCTTTAGGACGAGTCCCGTCGTCAGCCTTTGTGCCGAAACTGGGATACCCCCTCTTCTGTATCGCCGCCTTTGGTTAGCCTCCAGTTACATTGCGTCTTTATCACTGAACGAAACCAACCCTGCCTACAACTATGTTTTCAAACCGAAGTACCGCAGATTATATGAAGGAGCGCCGAATGCGTCAGCTCCTCTGGGAATGAGGATAAGGCAATCCATATTAGATCTCATAGAAGTGCAGCCACGAAGTGACCCTCCGGAGGAGCCACTTTGGACACATAGAAAACCCTTACTCCAACTAAATCTGCATCGGCTAAAGAAGTCGGAAACTAACAGTTACATCTATAAAACCGAATTTAATAAAATCCGGAGCCGACATCACAAATTTGAATTCTTGTACACTGATGGGTCTAAGAGTGGTGGAAACACTGGATTTGCTGTGGTTGCTAAAGGCGCTACGATAAAGCACAAATTACCATCATGGAGCAGTAGCTTCACTGCAGAACTGTGCGCTCTCTCTGCTGCACTCCATCATGTGATGACCATGGATGGACAATCATTCATCGTCTGTTCAGACTCAATGGCAGCACTACAAGCAACCCAAGTATTGTATACTGATAATCCTCTCGTGAGTAGAATACATAGATACACAGATTATATCTTATCTGAGGGCAAGTCAGTCATATTTATGTGGGTTCCATCACATGTAGGCATAGAAGGAAATGAACAAGCAGACCTTGCTGCGAAAGAAGCCTCAACTTCAGCTGCTGAATGTAATGAAATTTCTACAAAATCGGATCTCAAACAGATACTACATAGTAAGGTTCAACTGGGTTGGACCAACATGTGGAACGAAGTTGACGGCCGCAACAAATTAAAAAACATCAAAAAAGGGGTGGAACCATGGAAAACGTCCATCAGGGATAACCGACGAGAAGAAGTGGCAGTGATGAGGCTACGAGTGGGTCACAGTCGGCTGAGCCACGGCCACCTGATAAGAAGAGAGCAAGCCAGGAAGTGCGAACTGTGTGAGGAGGAGCTGTCGGTGCGGCACATCCTGGAGGAGTGTCCACTCTATCAGGAAGAGCTGGCCAGGAGAGGCATCACCAGAGCACTGCCAGCAGCCCTGGGCAACCACCGAGAGGCACTCCAGAGAACAATAGACTTTTTTAGTGACACGAAACTAATGGACGAGCTATAATAATACGTAAAAAAAAAAAAAAAAAAAAAAAAAAAAAAATTTGTATATATATGTATATGGATGTATGTCTGTATATGTGTATATATATGTATTGATGTGTATATATATATGTATTGATGTGTGTGTATGTGCATATGTATGGATATGCATCTGTCTCCATCCCTAAGTATTTAGATGCTTATGACCTTGATGTTGAGCATCTATAACCCTAATCCTAATCCTAATCCTATAATATAAAAAAAGTAGGCATTAATGGCTAACTCAACCTAATTAGTAAGGTCTGGACAGCTAGCTGCACGTTCCAGTCGCAAACAGACGATACCTTATTTCACAAGCTAGTTTCTTGCCCATTTCTTATCATTTGATATTAATATCTTCTATTGATTTTGAGGGCGCCGGTAGCTCAGTGCTTGCCTTCTGAGCTCAAGATCGTGGGTTCGAAACCCGACCGAGGCCCTTAGTTTATTTTATCTGGGAGGTAAAATAAACTTAAGCACGCCGTCCTTCGGATGGGACGCTAAGCGATGGTCCTGAGCCTGTACGATGTCAGGTTCTCGTTAAAGACCCTTGCCCTAGGTGAATAAAAATTTAGGGTAGGCAAAATTTAAGACTCCCGTAGTAGAGTCGGACTCATGTCCACCAGAGTGACGAAAGAGCGCTCTGGTAGTAGGCGATATGACCTCATAGTTAAAGTCCGGGCATGAGTCATAAAACCTAACCTAACCTACTATTGATTTAGTTAATAGTGACGGTGTCGATGTTCGTTGGGAACCTGATGTCAATATTCCTCGTCTCAGTGATGAAGAAGCGCCGTATAATCCTTGTCTCCATGATGAGCTCCTTCCTTGGCTACGGAGGCCTGGCTCTGTTCTACATCTACAGGGCAGAAGTCCCGCTCTGGCTTATTGTCCTCTTCCTCGCCTGGGTCTTCTTCGTTGAGGGGTTTGGTCTTCAGTCACTCATCAATTCGTTGATGAGTGAGGTGTTTCCACTCAGGTAAGTCTTGCTAGGCAGTTCTTAGTGTAGTTCAGGCATATTTCACGCTTATAGAGAATGTCATGGAAAATATTCGGTGTTTCTGAATAATTCACACCTAGAATATATTGTCTCATTGCTGCCAGAAGCCTTAGTAAGTTAGTGTCACAATAACCTGAACATTTACTGTTTCATTAAAAGGACCGACGAGAGAAAAAAGAAATAAAAATAAAGCGTAGACAAGGCCGTTTTTTCATTTTCTTTTCGATGCTGCCATAGCTCTTGCATTTGCTCGGCACTAGACTTTTTAGATTTTTCAAATTCCTTTTGATGCGAGCTTTCCTCTGATTTGCGTTTTCTATAATTCCGCGCATATTTACGATTCATATGAGACGTACATCTTTAATTTTTTTTTCAATTTTTAATTTAATACCGATTTTTACATATATTTCGGCGAATATTTTTATTATTTTACTTTGATTCTTAGTAGTGCTCCTCAAGCTCATTATAATGACACCCGAATCAACGTCCTATCTAAACGCGTTATCACGCTACACTAATTTCTAATTTTACACAACGCTAATTCGCAACAATCATTCGCCGGCTCCCACCCTAGCCCAATAACGTCACAGGCAAAACAAACACTGTACAACAAACACGTACAGACATGCTCTATCCATTGTGACCTCAACCGTTGTTATCGCATTATTAGTCTCGTAGTTATTATCGATTGAAATCTGATGGTATTTTGTAACACAAGAAAGTTTGACCTGCTATCACTGTGCTTAATGAGCGAATAGACGTTTTCACGTCAAAAAATTGAAAGTTTCTATTAAAAAGTAAAAAAAAAATAAGTATCTGATAAATTCTTGAAAAGTACCCAAAACTACAATTTGTCCCCTCCTGGCGCTCCATCAGGAAAGACCATTGATTGGCTACATTGGTTGTGTGGTTAATTGAAGGCAATTTTTTTCTTTCCCCATCAACCTGTCCGCTTTTCCAAACACACATTTTGGAAAAATAAATAAACCCTAGCTACTGCTGCCTGGAATAAATTGTACATATACATATTTTATGTATTACTTGTTCAGCTGTACAAAGTACAGGGGAATCGGTCAAAAATTCAATGTTTATGTTCTCCGACACACTGACTTCAAAAATGAGAATAACGAAATTCCTGTCTGACAGTGTATATAATTGTGTTTTGATATAAAACGATAACTCCCAATAGAATGAATATATCGACACGAAATTGTATGTCTATCTAGTACTCGATAAGGTCGACACCTATCGATTTTCAGCCAAATCTGCGAAAGAGAAAGGAGGGATTATGGGGCTGCTTAACACAAAAACAATCACTGCCAGAGTAATGAATCGACACGAAATTTTATGTGTGGATCCTAGAAGGCAATAAGGACGAAAACTGTGGATTTTCAGCGAAATTTATTGGAGGGAAGATGGTGGAGGGCTCTAAACTAAACCCTCAGTCAGTATAATGAAATTTTATATGAGGGTTCAGAAATCTCTGAGTAAAACACCTATGGATTTTCAGGCAAATCGATCAAGTGGTTTTGGAGATCAGAGTGAATAGCTAGTTATTTCACTTTTGGGAGGTACATTATAGGTAAGACATTCTTTGAAATACAGATTGTAGATTAATAAAACAGCGATTCACTGCTTAGCGTTGCTGAATGATTCAAATCATTATCAGAGGAGACGGAAGGATGTAATCATCCTTACGACAAAGCACAAAATATACACTTCTCTTAAATTTAATTAAGACCCTTAATAATTTTCGACTTATTTGATCTTGTTATGAATATTCCGATACCTTCAAAAAAGTATATACGCCATCTATCTTCTACTCGACAAACGACTAACATGGAACCCCACACGAGACTGACAAGACACGTAATGCTCAGACGATACAAACTGTTAGTAAGACTATTAGACAAAAGATCTAAATTAACTTTGAAAATAAAACGACTTGCTGTGGGCCTGTCAAGGTTTCCAATCTGCAGCGCATCTAATCCCTTCAATCCAAAATCCTTCGTACAATAGCCAATGCTCCTTACTGTGTTTCCAACAAGACCCTCCCATACTGAACTCAGTCACCCAAGTAAGCGCCAATGGCCTACATACCTTAGTAGCAACAGTTATAAATGAGTTATAAATGAGTGCAACTCAACGCCTAGGGAGTGTTCACCACTGGGTGATTTCTTCCATCTTGACTTTTTTTTTTTGCCCTTATGTACGATACATATTAACCAAGTCTCTATAACGATGTTATCTAGTTATTTACAACATCCATGTCCCCGGGAGGGATTTCTATCTACGGAATAAAACTCATTCCCGGACGGGATTCGAACCTGCAAACCATTGTGAGACCATGCGACCTAAGCCCTGTAAATAATATATACAACAAGCAAATTCGCTTGTTGTATATATTATTTCTTCAGTGAATATATATTTGTAAATTAATTTTTTTTTTTTTAATGAATATTAGAATAATACGCCTTTATAATAATTTCCAGAAAGTTGAATCTTTATCAGGAATATTTCTCTGAATTAATAACTGTTTTTTAACAATTCATTTCTTTTTTCAGGGGTAAAATTTTTGGTGCAGCTGTTTTCGGTGCTCTGATCACTACTTTTGCCTTCATTTCGTCGAAAACCTATTTGCAGCTGTTGTCAGAGGTTGGAGTTGATGTGACTTTGTTCATATATAGCGGTCTGTTTCTATTGGGTAGTATATATTTTTATTTTTTTTTCGTCGAAACAGAAGGTAAAACATTGGCTGAGATTGAAGAGAGCTTTAAGCAATCCTGAGTTAATTTTATTATAGGTGTGTATTATGTTCTCTATATTGTAAAATTTGCTGTATTTGCTAAGCTAATTCCAATATTCTAATTGTAAACAATAAGAAATTATTTCATGTATATATAGGAAAATTATTTGCGAAATGATCAAAATATGATATTATTGCCTCGGTTGGGATCAGATGGTCCTGGGGCTATACTGGACGTACATCCTCAACGTAGAATATGACTTGTCATACGGATTCTTGCAAATGAAACAACGGTCTACATAAAAATGTAATTTATTTATACAAATTGACTTGTACCATCGCGTACCTCCTCGCATTTTCCACCAACTATTCGATGTCGAGCTACAAGAGTTTCAAATCTTACCGTTTTTCTTCACATTCGATCCGCCTCATACCGTGTTCGGACAAAGACAGATTCTACGTATAAAACTATTCATTATACTTACTGTTAATTGTAACAAATGAAGATATGTGACAACTAAGTGTAAATTCTTCTTATGTTATTATGTACCACTATTTTTTCATTTTTATTTTGTAAATCGTTTGTGTAGTCAAACATGCTTGTAGCTCCTCCGATTGGTGAGTTACGACTATAGCAGTAATGACGGGAAACATGGTAATTCATACCTCGCGTTCGGCCGCATCTCTTATCTCAAAACACATGACCCCTCATAGCACGCGTATCTCCTCGCATTGCCCACCAACTATTCCACGTCGAGCTACAAGAGTTTCAAATCTTACCGTTTTTCTTCACATTCGATCCGCCGGTATCGGTATACGATGTTCGGACAAAGACATATTCTACGTATAAAATTATTCATTATACTTATTGTTAATTGTATAACAAATGAAGATATGTGACAACTAAGTGTAAATTCTTCTTATGTTATTATGTTTCATCAGTATTGTCGAAAATAGTTTCTAAATATGCTTTTTGCCCTGTTACTGCTTTTAAATTGTATGTTTCTGTATTTATTTACTCAACAAATATGACTTTCAATTAATATTATATATATTTGTAAAGTGTATTTCGGTTTATTATATATATGAAGATTTCATATGGCACATGTTTATCAGATATAATTGTGGAACTTATTTATTTTTTGCTTCGGTCAGGAACTAAAATAAAATTATATTCTTAAGAACATTCGTTCAAAATCAAAAACAATATTGTTTCAGAATATATAT
Organism: Aradus depressus; assembly: GCA_963662175.1. Taxonomy (NCBI): domain Eukaryota; kingdom Metazoa; phylum Arthropoda; class Insecta; order Hemiptera; family Aradidae; genus Aradus; species Aradus depressus. The sequence goes on from OY759214.1 coordinate 85,915,915, forward strand.
ATCATTATATACTTGAACGGGACATTATACTTGAAAAAAATGTTATCCTGGTCCGGAACAAACAGCCACTAATGTAAAAAGAATGGGTTTCGGGAATGTTATTTGAACTCCTTGAGAAAATAATAGGGTGGAGCATTATTTTGATACTCCAGGGCACTACTATTCCTCTCCCAAGGTGAACTAGTTAGTGTTTCAAAAAAAATTCTAGAAGACAATATTTTTTCAAATTTACTGTTAGTAGTACATTTCGTAATTGTTTTCTTCCTTCTATATGTGTCTATATCATAAATTAACATTATTTTTATTTAATTCGTTGAACCGTACAAAATAAATAATTTTTGAAAAAACAAAAACATTTTAGTTATTATGACTCATGCCCGGGCTTTACCTGCGAGGTCATATCACCGGGTCTCTTTCGTCACTCCGGTAAAAAAAAAATCAACATAATTCGAGCAGACAGATTCGGCCTTCTTATCAGGCTTTGGTCTTTAGATAAAGAATGATGAGCATGTCGTCCTCACAAACACATAGCTTCATATCGGAACCATTATCTGAAGAAGTTCTCAGATGCCTTTAATATTCATATACGCATACTAACCCTGACTGAAGTCTGCAGCTATCTGTTGTAGATTGTCGCTCTTGGCCCGGGTCGCCTCCCGCTCCCCATGACCTTCTGAGCAGCTCTGCACAGATATCCGCGTCTTCCGTACCCAGTCCACAGCCTCTGTCTGACAGGACAGATATCCGTCGTAGCTTTTTACCTCTTTCTCAAGCTCTTCCACCATGTTGGACACCTAGAACAACAAGAGGTCATATGATCTATTTCAAATATTGACTCTTGAAGAGTATCACTAGTACAAATGTTTCGTTAACTAAATTATATTGAATTGATGGCTTCTGATTGAGGGCGCCGGTAGCTCAGTGATATGCGTGCTTGACTTCTGAGCTCAAGGTCGTGGGTTCGTAACCCGACTGAGGCCCTTAGTTTATTTTATCTGGGAGGTAAAATAAACTTAAGCACGCCGTCCTTCAGATGGGACGTTAAGCGTTGGTCCCGAGCCTGTACGATGTCAGGTACTCGTTAAAGACCCCTACCCTAGATGAATAAAAAATTTAGGGTAGGCAAAATTTAGGACTCCCACAGTAGAGTCGGGCTCATGGCCACCAGAGTGACGAAAGAGCGCTCTGGTAGTAGGCGATATGACCTCGTTGTTAAAGCCCGGGCATGAGTCATAAAACCTAACCTAACCTAGTGTTTCAATTTAGCAATCTGTTATTTTTTTTATCTGATATTTTCTTTCAATAGTAGCTAGACTGCTACTTAAATAATAGTAGAAATAACCTATTAATCTCTTTTCCTGTTATTTGTGTGATCTGCTATCTTCTATGTGCAATTATAATATAAGAAAAAAATATATATTATAAAAATTGTTAACAAGTCCAACCGAACTGTTATTTTGCTACTTATATATTTAGAATGAAAAAACCGCTTCCAAAATCCAATCCTGTTCATTGTGAGAGTTTTCTTCATAAGTACTGTTATTAATTATTTCATCAACTTATAATATAATAAATACATAAAATATATAAAAAAAAGTATAAATATATAAAAAGTCGTAAAGATAAGAAATAATGAAATAAAATAGCAGTAAGCCCTAAGTAAGAACAGAAAAATTATTATAGTGCTACAGTAGTGAAAGCAAACAAAAAAAATTGTACAATAATAAATATAAATAAATAATTAACAACTTAAGAGGAAATTAAACGAAAAATAAATGTATCCATACAAAAAGGAGATCAATTTTTTAGGAGAGAGAAGGATGCCCAGACGGTTTGAAATAATATTGATTTAAAACTAATTTAGTTATAAAATAAAATAAATATAGAGATAATAAAAATTGTTGATATGTTCAAAATGAAAAGAAGGGAAGTGAAAAGGCTAATCAGAAGGAAAGGATTTGTATCGAAGAGGAATTGGAACAGAAAGGATGCTTTCGTGTACATTCTGCTCTTTTAATGAAATTGTGAGCTAAATATGTCAAGTGTAGTAAATTTGGTAAATATGTTAGAATGAATTTAATGTATACATTAATGAATGATGTTAATTTAGTCTGAACATTTATTTTAATGTCATTGTTAGCGTTGACAAATAGTGATGCTATTATTTTCTTGAGCCCTGACTGGGTAGTATACTGGATTGTGTCTATAATTAAAATCTCCAACTGTAATGCTAACATTCAAAAGTGTAACGGAATTTTACACTATTTGCTTTGTGTAGGATGCATAATATTTTTTTAACATATTTTTTAAAGTACCAAGAATTTAATTTTAAACAAAAAACGGAAGTGTGAAAAATATAAAAGAAATATAAATTTAATTTGGACAAAACACGTTTTGAATGAAATCAGTGGACATGTCATTGTCTGAATGGAACACTCTTACAACGAATATACACTTTATATTTTAAAAGATTTTTAAACTTTAAAAAAAAATGTTTAAACTTAGTAATGTGATATCGTACAGCTGAAACCGTAGACATAGCTTTTTCATTTATTCGACAGTTTACAACTGTTGTACCTATTATTGGTCAAGGACTTTTTGAATGGTATTCAGTTATGGACAAAACTCGTTCTGATAATATGTACAATATTGTATTTTATTTAAATGGGTTACATTTATTGTATTTTACCAACAAGAATATATTGGTACTAGTAACTCAACTACCAATTTTTTTTTACAAAACAAATTTTGAATGTTAGCTCCTCAACTATTATAATATAATTATTAGACCTGTCTTCTTTTTTTTGTTCATTATTTTAATGAGAATTGGGCCCTTTAAACATTACTTCTACATAATTGGATGCATCTATAAAATGTAATAAATTGTTTTATGAATTCGATTCGGAAAAACTGCAAGAAACTCAGTGATGGATATCTTTTAGGTCTAATCCTCTTAAAATATTAATAACATTGATCATTTTTAGAGTTCATACACACGTGGAGCTGGTGATTGTCCAACGACTCTTTTTAATCTGGTTCAAATGTAGTGACAGGAGGCGTACTTCCGATTTCCCGTTTTGCCATGTACAATATCCTGAATGGGTGGGTGGCTCTCTATAAATTGCCATAAAGGTCTTTCTTTCTAACTTTTCATATGTATCAATTCTTCCCTCTCTCAAATTTATCGACTAATATCAGACATTTTCATTATAATTTTATGAATTAGATTCAAATAAATTTTAAAATATAAAAAAAACTTGATTATTTTTAGAGGTCTATATCTTTAAATAACTGTAAGAAGGCAGGAATAATAAAAACAAAATTCTATTAAATTGTTGACACTAAATTATTGACGAAGAGCTAGCAGTCAAATAATGGTATATTTTTGAAATCAGTATTTCATGACTGCTAAGCAATATGCTGATATGCTAAGCAAATCCCAATTTTCAAATTGCTGAAAAAATAAATTCTTATTCGGTGTAGAAAAACTATTTATAAAAAGAACAAAAAATGATAATATTGCCTCTTTTAGACTGAGACAGTCTATGAAAAAAATTATTCTTTATACCTAGGTACTGTATATAGTAACAAATAACTATATGTGACAACTATAAATTAATTATTTTGAGCAAATTTATTGTATATAATTAAACTGAACAAATGACGTTTGTGTTTATATTTAATTTTGTAATATATTTTGTGTAGTTTATATATTTTATTCTACATTTATAACAGATTTGTATTACATAAGTATAATTTAAATTTAATGTATTAGTTTGTGATGTAAGTAAGCAATTATACAAATCTATATGATACTGCCGACTTGTAGTTCCCTTAATAATTTTGTAAATTTTTTTTTTACACATGTGTAGGTTTAAGATGCTATTAAGGAACAATATTTTCCATACGACGTGTAATATCGTTAATTTACAATCAATATAAAAAGATGTAAGATTATACCAGTTGGTTAACTGTCGCAACGTCAGTCGTTGGCGATCTCAAAGCGATCTGGTACTATGTCAGGGCATTTCTTCGATTAATCGCCTTATGAGCATTGTTCTCCCACAACTGATGTTTTCTGTTATTGTTTCAAACCAACACGGTTTAAAGCAGACTTTCTGATAGTAGCTCAGTGGTATGCGTGCTTGCTTACTGAGCTCAAGATCGCGGATTTTAAAACCCGGTCGAACCCCTTAGGTTTTTTATCTGAGAGCTGAAAGAAACCTTGAACAGGCCGTCCTTCGGTTGGGACGTTAGGCGATTGTCCCGAGCTTGTACGATCTCAGATACTCGTTAAGGACTCCTACCCTAGTTGAATAAAAATTTAGGGTTTGCGAAATTTTGGCCTTCCATCAGAGTGACGAATGAGTCACAATAACTATAAATTAATATAAGTAACTTATGTCATGTATACACTGTATATATATATTCCACATTTATGTATATAAAATTAATTAAACAAATGAAAAAAATGTTGCCAAACCCTTATATTACTGTAACGTAATTATTTAAATAAATATCGTTCATTAGGACACGTATTGTTTGTTGATGTCCAATTTCGATATTTTACGTGCATGTACAAAATGCAATTTTATGTATTTATTATTATTATTTATATCTAAATAATATATAATTGTTGTCGCTGATTAAAAAGCAATTAAAATAAAATGTTATGAAAGAACTGTTTTTTTTCTCATGGAGTTTTTTTTTATTTCCTACAAAAGACTGGCATTGATTAAATATTTAATTTATTCTCTTTATCAGAAAGCATCTGAAAATGTCAACTAAATGAAAAGGGCGAATCACCGGCAATGTACTTCCCCAGAACGAATTAATCAATTAACTTTTCGCTCCCTCTCCAAAACCATTCGACCGTTTGCGCTAATATTCAAAATATGACTTATATGTCGATGCATACATTACAGCGGCAGTTTTTCAAGTTAGGCCTCTCCTCTAATTTGGCGCCTCCCCTTTGCCCGATTTGGCTGAAAATCTTTCGGGGTTTTGGTCACACAGATAAAATTTTGTGTCGATACATTCATTCCATCGGCAGTTATTAGAGATTTTATATTACGTCTCCCCCTTTCCCTTAGGTCGATTTGGCTGAAAAACGAAAGATGTCATTAGGCTGTTCTGGACTCACATAAAATTTCGTGTCGATACATTCATCGTGTTCACTTTTTTTTCAAATTTTGAATCTAGAGGTTTGAAAACAAGAAATTCCGTGGCATTACATTGTCGTGAGGTTTAATTATAAACTAAGAACAGTTTGCTGATTGCAAATCATTCTTATAGGTACATCAGGTAGGTAAGGAAGCGGTTGAAATTTCAACTAGGAAATCCCTGTGGTTTTACAGTTAACATTTTGTTATGAAATATTCCCTTTTTTCAATAAGTGTTTTAATATAAAATTAAAGATAAGATAATTTAATTCTAACAAGATAATTTTATAAATTTATTTATGTATGATAACCGTAAAATTGTGTTTGTATATTTAACAAAATGGTAACTTATAGTACGTGAACATTAATATAATTAAATTTTGAGGGCGCCAGTAGCTCAATGGTATGCCTACTTGTCTCCTGAGCTCAAGGTTGTGGGTTCGTATCCCGACCAAGGCCCTTAGTTTATTTTATCTGGGAGGTAAAATAAACTTAAGCACGCCGTCCTTCGGATGGGAAGTTAAGCGATGGTCCCGAGCCTGTACGATGTCAGGTACTCGTTAAAGACCCCTGCCCTAGGTGAATAAAAATTTAGGGTATGCAAAATTTAGTACTCCCATAGTAGAGTCGGGCTCATGTCCACCAGAGTAACGAAAGAGCGCTCTGGTAATAGGCGATATGACCTCGTAGTTAAAGCCCGGGCATGATTCATAAAACCTAACCTAACCTATAATTAAATTCAAAACCTTTACTTATTTTAACGTAATTAAATGTTAAATATGAAGTATAATAATAGAAATGAGATAACAATAATAATAAATATATAATAATATAAATGAAGATAAAAATTGAAATTTTAATAATATATAATACTATAGTAGGGATATAAGTATATGGATGTATGGAATGTTATCCCTTATCTTATATACATATACCTATATATATACCGATTACATAACTTCCTCTATACTTCGTATTTCATGTTTCACCTCTGCAGCTATAAAAAGTATACAAGAATTCACGCAATCGGACATAAATTCAAAGCTGAATTTTTAACGGAATTTTTATGTTTTCCGACCTATTGATTTCAAAAATGAAAAAAAAAAGTCTGTACACGATAACTCACGATAGAATAAATATGTTTATTTTTCACTCTTTAATATATTATTATTTTTTTTTTTTTTTTTTTTTTTTTTAAAGGCATGTCAACCATATTGGTTATGAGGTTATGAGTGCCTAGGTACTGTAACAGTAAAACGGATCCCCGCGGGAGGCGAAGGGGGGAGCCAGACGGAAACCCAGCCCAGGACCCGGGGGCACCCAGTGGGCGTCAATATATTATTATTGAAATATAAAGTATATTCTTGGAAAACATGTTTTTATGTACATTGTTTTATCATAATTTGCACTGAAATTGTGGACAAAAAAAAAAAATCAGAGGCTAGTTAAAAATAAATTACTTTTTTTTCGTTTTTGCTCAATTTGAAGTCTGGCCAATTTTTTTTCTCCCGAAACCAGCAAAAAATATTTAAAAAAAGGGGGGATTAAAAAAAGCAGGCAATCATGGCTACTCTCATCCCCTCTCTTTTATTTCATCTCCAGTCATTTGCATTTTTCCAATTAATGTCCAACTCATCGGAAATTAAAAGGTGATTTGTAGTGAGGGGCAGTTTACCCCTCGAGAATGACCAACTGTCAGAAGCAAAAACTGCATGAAACCCCTGACTCCAGTTTTTTTTGACGTGAAACGTCTTTCATTTCGGTGAATACGGGGTCGCTTGCTAAAACATGTAACACTATTATCACTTATATCTTTGCAACCGTACTACCTGCGCGCCATATTTTGGTATCATTGTGTAGAGTAAATAAGCCATTACTCGATCACGCATGTGTCGCGCGGGCAGATGGCGCCGTTGTCGCTCCACACATGACGCTATCAGAGCTAAATTTAGCTTCGCGCGTGGCGTTCACAAAGGCGTAGCTCGGTAGTACGTATCTCGATCCGACCGGGAGCGGTCTCGTTTGAGAGATCTTACTCTGCCGTAGTAGGTATAATCCAGAAATTTTTAACGATTCAGTAATGCGGTGTAAAATGACCGTGTTTCTTTTTAAATATATTATTTTTTCCATTTTCACGGGGGCTTCAATTCATGAACTCTAATAACTGCCAATGGAATGAAATTATTTATACACCCGAAATTAGTATAAGTATTCGTAAGTCCTTGTGTATGTTAACTATTGATTTTTAGACAAAACGTTCAGATGGTTTTTGAGAGAGAGCGAATACAATTAATTCATGCTGATGATATTCCAACGACTCTTTTTAAACTGGTTCAAATTTAGTGTCAGGACGTACTTCCGATTTCCCCTTTTGCAATGTACAATATCCTGAATGGGTGGGTGGCTCTCTATAAATTGCCATGAAGGTCTTTCTTGGCACACTTAGTGTCAACATCATAGCTTTCAGCCAGATATGCCATATCTCTCTTTGTGCACCTCTGATTTATGGCTCGGCTTATCGTCCATGTTGTTTTCAACTTTTATTACTATCTCTATCGTTCTAAATCTGTTGGCTACATGAATGCACTGTTTGTTTTATTTATTTATTTTCGTTCATCTGTAATTTTCATATGTAACAATTGTTCCCCTCTCAAATCTGTCGACTGTTCTCTCTACAACAGAAATTTTATTATATTGAAAAAAAAACCTGACACAATTCTGTGCAAAAGCATTCATCGTGCAAAAGAAAATACTTGACTATTAATCGGAGAGGAATAGTCAAGTATATAGAAAGCTAACGTCGGAAAAGTGTCTTAATTTCCTAATGACCGTCAATTTGTCGGAACTGTTTTTTAAAATTTTATTTATCAAGGGATTATTAGGATTTGTTTTATCGAAACCAAATATATTTCGAACAATTCCATTAAAAAGTATTTTTAAGTGTACAAAAACAATTACGTAGATATAATTAGACTTTAATCCTGCCAACGACACTCATCAAAACCGAGTAAATTTAAGGACACACTATAGATCCACCCACCTCCTATGAAGCGTTAGCTTTTTAGAATTTTTCGATCCACTTTGATTGATTGGAGGGTTGGGTTTTGTACCCATATTATCCAAAGCCGAAAGGTGGATATAACAGCCCCTCACTAGTATTTAACTACCTACTCTTCTGCATATTTAATGAAGAGTAAGTTCTTAGGGGTTAGTTCCGCCAGTAAATATGTTACTGTTGTCATACCTTTCGGTGGATACCGTCGTCACTGGCTGCGTGAGCTCTTTCGATGTGAAGACTTCATCTCCACAGTACAACATTAACAGTGGCTTGAAGATGATGTCTTCACATCGAAAGCGCTCGCCCACAGTACTCGACCAGCAGCCAGTGACGATGGTATCCACCGAAAGGTTTGACAACAGTAACATATTTACTGGCGGAACTAACCCCTTAGATCCTACTCTTCATTAAATATGTAGAAGAATAGGTAGTTAAATACTAGTGAGGGGCTGTTATATGCACCTTTCGGCTTTGGATAATATGGGTACAAAACCCACCCCTGCAATCAATCAAAGTGGATCGAAAAATTCTAAAAAGCTAACGCTTCATAGGAGGTGGGTGAACCTATAGTGTGTCAAGGGTAGGATCCTTTCGAAGCTCTGTTTTCTCAACTCATCTGGATTGAGGTCCATGGATGTAGTATAAAGTCTGCTCACTAGCCCCCCACTACCAAAAGCACTATCATTTTCCTGTTCTTTATGGAAGTTAGTCACTATGCCTGGTTAATATATTTGTCCAGTTAGAGATGACAATTTAGTATAAAAGTTTCTTCTCAACTTCCCCTGGCCTTCTTGACTTCCAACTTTTGACCAGTCCTCTAAGTTTATCTTTTGAAACTTTTTGAAGCTGCCACCTTCCTCTTCGGGGGCTCCTTCGTTCCTTTTAAAGAACACACCTGGAGAAGAAAAGCCCATGGAAGACTTCCAACTGCTGTAAATCACCGGATTCTTTCCCTTTCTACACCACCTGGTTGTCACCTTGTAAGAAAGCTCTCAGTAATCTCAGATTCATCTAATTGGAACTACTGTACCGACCTACTATCAGGCGTATTTTGATCAAATTGAAGTTTTTTTTTTTTTACTTCCCCCAGCTATAAAGGGGATTACATAATCGTTCAGAATTCGATATTCTCAGCAAACTTTTTTGTTTTACAACTCCTTGATTCCAAAAATGAAAAAAAAAAGTATTCAATGAATTATCGGCAATTTAGTACCCCAGCATGAATTAATTAAGTTTCCGCTCTCACTCAAAAACCAATCGATCCTTTTGACTAAACTTCATGAATCCTTATAATAAATGTTGTCTATAAAATATATTCATCAAATCGGCAGTTATTGAGATTTTGAGTAAAAGCCCCCTCCTCTAATCTCTCCTTTCCTTCTCATTCCGCTGAAAATTAATAGGTTTCATCCTTATGGTGTTTTGAATTAACATATGAATGTTGTGTCGATACATTTATTTCGACGGTAGTTAATAGAGTTTTTGTATTAAGCCTTCCCCTCTTTCCTTCTGATTATTCCCCTCTTTCAAACTCACTTGGCTGAAAATCAAAAGGAGGTGTGTCATCCTTAGAAGATTTTGGATACACATATATAATTTTATCGTGAATCCCAGAAGGGGACTTAACACAAAAGCTCTAATAACTGTCGTTGTGATAAATGTAAGGACTTGAAATTTCAGTTAAATATTAAGACTCATGGCAGGGCTTTAACTACGAGGTCATATCGCCCACTAACAGAGCGCTCTGTCGTCACTCTGGTGGAAATGAGCCCGACTCTACTGTGGGAGTCCTAAATGTACTCTAAATTTTTATTGACCTAGGGCAGGGGTATTTAACGAGTACCTGACATCGTACAGGCTCGGGACCATCGCTTAACGTCCCATCCGAAGGACGGCGTGCTTAAGTTTACCGGTTCATATTCTAAGCCGGTGCTGGGCACTAGAAAGCAGACGTTTCCACTGCTTTGGGTCTGCCATAACAGAACCGAAGCAAGTAATGGAAGGAACCTGCAGAAGAATCCTGGACTATATCAAAGATACAGGGCTGCTGTAGGGACCAACACATACAGGGCACACAATAGGCCTACTCTGGCCGCGGTGACACAAATCAGCCCTCGGAAAAAAAAAATAATAATAATAATAAAAAAAAAAATAAGTTTATTTTACCTCCCAGATAAGGCCTCAGCCGGGTTCTTTTTTTTTTCACCTTTATTACATAATTTCCAACTATGAAATATATCACAACAAGGAAATATAATCACAAAGAAAAACAGAAATACCACTTGAGTCTCTTGATGAGACGGCTGGTCAATACCACCGCCTCCTCAGGGGTCCTCCTCAGGCAGGAGGTCACGCGGCCAACGACGATTCAGTCGCCGAGGAGGCCCGCCCAGCAAGGACCGGACCGACATGGCTTCCACCAGTGTATTCGGATGTGACGTGAACTTGTTGTGCAAATTTGTGTATAATTGTTGTCTAACTTCGTGTAAGAATGGTATGTTCAGGTCATGATGTAATGTTATGTTTGATACGTAGTAAGGGCATTGTGTGATTGTTCGGAGGATTTTATTTTGAATGGCTTGAATTCTTTTTGTGTGTGAGGGCTTAGCTGAACCCCAGAGCTGAACGCCATACGTCCAGATAGGCCTGATAACGGTCTTGTAGACACCCAGTTTGTGGTTGAGGTGAAGTTGAGATCGCTTGTCTAGTAGTCTTTTGAGTAGTCCAAATCGCCGTTTCATTTTCTGTCGAGTCTGTGTAACATGTTTATTCCATGTCAGTCGTCTGTCAAGATAGAGTCCTAAGTATCGTACGTCTTTGTCATGTTTTAGAGGGACATTATTCAGCCATACAGTTGGGCAGTCACCGCGCCTCAAGGCGAATGTAACATGAAGGGATTTGATCTCATTTATTTTCACCTTCCACAGACGCAACCAACCCTCTAGAAGGTGTAAGTGCTCCTGCAGAGATTTGGATGCGTCCCCAGCCGATTTATTAGTAGCTAAAATTGCTATGTCATCGGCGTAGGTGGCTAACACCGTCTCAGGCGATGTTGGGATGCTGGATGTGCTTGCAACATAGAGAAGTGGACCCAGAATGCTCCCCTGTGGGACACCAGCTCTTATGGGTTGAACGTCAGAGTGGACACTGCCCTGTCTGACCTGGAAAAAACGATCATCCAGGTAAGAGCGGAGAAGACGATAATAACCGTCAGGGATCACATGTTTCAGCTTATACAGCAGCCCAACATGCCAGACACGGTCGAAAGCTTGACTCACATCCAAAAATGCTGCGGAGCAATAACACTTCCTTTCCAAAGCAGAGGAAATCTCATCAACTAATCTGTGACATTGTTGAAGTGTTGAGTGTTTCTGTCGGAATCCGAACTGATGATTCGGAATAAGGTCGTGTTCTTCGAAGAGAGGTAATAGGCGGCTAAGAAGAATTTTTTCAAAGAGTTTAGAAGAAGTGGGAAGAAGACTTATGGGGCGGTATGAAGAGAGTAAGTGTTTAGGTTTATCTGGTTTCGGAACTAAAGTAATGATAGAAAATTTCCAAAGAACTGGGAAGTAGGAAAGGCGAAGGATGCAATTGTAAATGTAGGTAAGAAAGATGACAGCTTTGCGCGGAAGATTTTTCAACACTCTGGAAGTAATGAGATCATAGCCAGGGCTCTTCTTGTTGGGAAGCTGAAGGATAGCCTGCTGCACCTCAGACGGAGTGATGGGTTTCGGCGGTAAACTCAGTTGTAGAGGTGTGTTGAGGAAATCGTGTATGTGTTTATGAAGTGGATGATGAATGTCATGGGGTGTAAAAGTGTCTGTTAAGTGTTGAGAAAATAATTGTGCTTTTTCCTCGTCCGATTTAGCCCATGTTCCGTCCGGGTTTTGAATGGGAAAGGAGGAGGAAGAAAAGTTCAGTAGACGTCTGGTTGCTCTCCACAGAGATCCATCGTCAGTGGCTAGTGTGTCAGTGTAAAGTGAAAACGTTTCTGCTTTGTATTGTGCTATAGCTGTTTTGAGTTCGTGTGTGAGTCTATTGAGTCGTGTTTTGATGGATGGGTATCTATGTATTTGCCACTGACGACGACATCTGCGTTTCTCAACCAGCAGCCTTCTAATGTGCTGTGGTACGTTGTGTGTGTGTATGTGGACAGGCTGAGCGGAGGTGCTACTGCTCCATGCCGCCTCCTGAAGTGTTGTTGTGAAAGAGTTCACTGCATCATCCAGGTCATGAGGTGCTTTCAGGGTGACTGACAGATTAAGTCTGTCTGTCACAATATCTCTAAATCTGTCCCAATCAATGAGCCCTGAAGTGAGGGAGGGTCGGGGTGTCTTCTGAATAGGTTGGGAGTCTAGGGTAAAAATTACTGGAGAATGGTCTGATGTTAAGTCGGGATATATTTCTAATGATGTATAGGGGAAGAATTTCGAAGCTACAAAAAAGTCTAGGATATCGGGAAGTTTTCTTCTGTTAGTTGGCCAATATGTGGGTTCTCGGGGGGAATAGACTCTGTATCGTCTGTCCGTCAATACGTAGTTAAGTGTCTGTCCTCGCGGGTTGTTGACCCTACATCCCCACTCCAGGTGCTTAGCATTGTAGTCTCCACCGGCCATGAAGTCATCACCCAGAGTGTCGAAGTAGTTGGTGAAGTGTTGCGGGGTAATGTTGTGGCGTGGAGGACAGTAAACTGAAGCAAGTGTGAAATTGTGAGAAGCTGATGAGATTTCGACCGCTGTCGATTGAAGGTGAGGTTCGCAGAAGGAAGGCAGAAAGTGATGCACCAAACCTCTCCTGACAAGCACCGCCGTTCCTGCATGGCCTGTCCCGTCTGGATGGTCCGTCCGGTAAGTCGTGTATCCGTCTATGTGAAATCGGGTCAAATCTGTAAAGTGAGTTTCAGTTATTAAAGCGACATCAATTCGCCTCTCCCGAAGTACGTAAGTCAGTTCACCTGAATGTCTAACAAGACCATTAGCATTCCATAGGAGCACTATCAGGGACCTGCCTGTGAAGGGATTAGACATGTGTGAGGGTTAACTTTTGGATAAGCGAAGTGAGCAAGGAAAATAGAGGGGTGACCAAGTTTTGAATTTGAGAAATGAAGGATGAAAGAAGATCGTTGATACCTTGGAATGAGTTTGGCTCGGTCCCTGACTGTACTGGGTCAGCCCGGGGTTGCTGCATCCGCACCCTCTTGAGGGGAGGCGGGGGTGGGGAGGTGACGTGTGCATAGGATAGTGGGGGTTGTATGGTGTTGGTGGAGAAATGGGGCCGGGTAGCTGGCCGGGCAGCCTCCCGAGGACCTCCCACAGACCCCCTTACCTGAGGAGGCGGGGCGGTGACCAGCCGGCTCCCCGCATTGGTCACTGGTGCTGGTACTGGGGCCGCACGTCGACTGCCAGGGTTGCTCCGCCGACTTCTGAGATCCCGGTAGACAGTGCACCCCTTATAGTTGGCGGGATGCTGGCCTTGACAGAGCGCGCATGTTGGGGGCTCCTTAAGACTCCTGGGGCACTCCGGGGATGGATGCTGCTCTCCGCACCGCACGCAACGCACCATGTTATTGCAGTAGGTCCGAGAATGCCCGTAGGCCATGCACCTCTTGCACTGTATAATTTCCCGTTTCTTCTTGGGTTCCTCCACTTTAATCCTTGTATATAACAAGGAGCCTAAGTTAAAAATGTCCTTATTGTTCACTCCAGGCTCTAGGTCAACAAAGAAAAGAGGAAGAGCCTTCTTCGTGCCCGCCTGTAGAACGTTTGTGACGTTCCTTACAATGAACCTTTCTCACGCAATCCTTCCTTTATTTCGATAAGGCTCGCAGAAGGGTGTAGGTGTCATATCACAACCCGGAAAGCCCTATCCTGTTCCAATTGAGAGGTATGAAACTCATACCCCCTCTCTCGGAACAGCGTGACCGTCATTCGGTATGCTTCCGCTGTGTCAAGGTAGATGATTAACGAGCCTGCCGTAGATTTGCATTGAAATTTATCTTTTATGATGCCATTCAGTTGTTGGCATAACTCCCGAAAATTGACATTAGTCTTCAGGTAAATAGGAGGTGGTTTGCACTCCTCAGAAGGCAAGTTCTCCAGTGGACTATACGTGTTGCTGGTACTCACCTGGAGATCCTTGAGTACCTTCACCTTATGCATATCACCTGATGGGGGTGTGTTTTTTCTTTTGATTGGCACTTGATGCCACTCCATCTCCGAGGTGCTTGGGATGTTCAAATCGCTGTCAGTTACTGCATCCATGTCCTGGATGTAGAACTCCCAGCAACGAACAAAATTAAAAAGAAATGAAAATAATATTTACAAACAAAACATAGAACACAATTATAAAAACAAACGAAAAGAAACAAACAAAATAACAAGTAATTAAGAACAAAACGTATTTTTAAATTAAGAAAAGAAAGTAAGGTTAAATTTAATGTTTATCGTACTAGATCACCAGCTGTTCTTTTGCCGGGTTCTTTATATTTAAATTCAATACTCTATAAGAACGGTACTTATTACTCTATCTAATCCGAGAGAATATATGGGATTATTGTTCTTCCGGATAACTGAATATTTAAAAAAAGAGCTTTTCTTCAACACGAATTAATCAACTAAGTTTTTGTTCTCCTTCTATCACCAATGGACGGTTTTGACTAAAAATCAATATTTTTGTGTAGGTATGATGTACTCAAGTATGATGTACTCGTAGGATAATTTCTTCGCAAACTTGTAACTAGTAGTTACTAAATAAAGTAGGATGAGAAAGTAAGTAGTAATTTTCTCAAAGAACAAACATTTAAAAGTTGTTAGAAGGGTTGAAGATTTGAAATTAGGTAGAGAATCTGAAAGTAATCTCTGTTGAATATTTTACAGAATCTCCAGAGACCTACTTGAACGAGCCCCTTCTTGTAGAAACTACAAACTGGAGCATTCTAACTAATTAACAGTTAATTAGATTGAAGACTTTCGGGAACAGAACAGTTTCTTGGAAGGCACCAATTAGTTTTATAAAAATGAGTTCTATAAGGCAACAGTTTTCATGATCCCAAAAAATATTTCAACTACTTAATATATTTTATTATTTCAGTGTTTATTAATTCTAAATATCTTTATACAAAATGTAGGTCCAATTCGTATATTGTTGAGTATTGAAGTGTGATGTATAAAAATACATTAATAAACAGGAAATTTAGTATGATATTTTCCGTCCTTGAGTAATTTTCAACCAAATCGTTCAGTTGGGTCCAGAGTGAAAACTTAAGTCATATGTTCGCAGTGGGGAAATACTTTTTCTTTAAAATTGTGGAATACACAGAGGAACTATTAACTCAGGTTTCAGGTTTGAATTGTTCGGTTTCAAAAAATGAGTACACATTTTCAGGTGTTCCCAAAATTCTATTTCACAATTCAACTTAAAAAGTTTCAAACTCATTATAGTCTATTTTTAGATAATGACGTTTCACTCTCTTACTCTGCACTCAACAACTATTGAATTGTTGATGCACTTGTTGAGAATACAGGTTCAACACTGCTATCAGGTTATCGAGTTTGATAGCTTAGTGACGAGGTTTGTTGATGATTAGATTGGAAACTGCAACTAATGTATGTACAATTACAGAATTGCATTAAAGTTGACACGTTCGGTTGACTCGCCCAACATTGGAATAACAATTCTGTATAATGCATTGATATAATTTCAACTGTGCAGACAGAAGGCCTGGCTATGTTAAGGTTTTTTTTTTGGTTGTAGTTGTTATGTATTGTTGGGATGCTATATAAAGATGCAAATGAAAATTATTTGAGACTTTCTTATACCAACCACGCTTACAGATCACTCTCTCTCTCCACCTCCCCTTTCTCGAAATAATTTCATACTGGCGCTACTGGGTATATGAAAGGAATGAGCGGTATTATTTGTTTCACCGTTATTCTGAGAGTGACCTTCTTATATCCAGTAATGTCAGTATGACCATCGCTTAGCGTCCCATCCGAAGGCGAGCGTGCTCAAGGTTTTTTTCACCTGCCAGAAAAAAAACCTAAGGGCCAGTCAGAGAGTACGCACACCACTGAGCTACCGCCGCCCTAAATGTGATGCAGAGTATTCATCCCCAAGTACCTCTTGACTCGGGAGGGCATGTTATTGATTTTATCAGATTCCTGTACGGTCATCTCCTGCCCATTAGGAGATAATCACGAACTGGTAACCTAATAAGGTCTCTATAACTCCGGATCGATCCCTTTAAAAGTAAAATGGACAGTTTTTCTCAATATGTAAGCCGCTTTTGAAAACTCTAAACACATTATAGCTGGGCGAATGAAGAGGCAGTCTCAGGGAGAATGAACAAGTTTTTCGAACAGGGGATTCTACAGGTAGCTAGAGAAGGCGAAGTGCGGGTCTACTGCAACGGGGACCTAGTGGAAACTGCTGACGACCCGGCACTATGGTGTGGAGGAATGGTAGAGTCGACCAGAAAGTTTCATGCAGGGTACAGAAGACAATCAGGGTCTACTACCTGATCTGCAACTTCATCAGAGAAATGAGAGGTGAACAGACAGGTGAAGCTTCACATCTCAAGGCAATCTTTCTCCTGAGATTTATTTATTTAATTTTTTTTGTATTATGGCCATTTTGTACCTATTTCTACACATTTTATGTAGGTATATAAATATATGATCTATGTTTTATTATTAATGATTGTTAGCCCATTAAAAAAAACTCACACCATTAATCGACTAGATAATTTGATCCTTGGCCTTCTCCCTGTTGGATCGCGAGGAAGCTCTTCTGTGTACGTTTGTAAACTTTCTATTTTTCTCTATCTTTGGATTTGAGATGGAAATGAAACTAATATAAGTATAAGAAATTTTGTGGAGACTCAAGTTTTCTCCGAAATAAGGGTTAGAAGTTAGTATGTGGATTAGAAGCCCTCATGAAGCTGACAAAAGTTAACTCCACAGATGTGCCCACAGTCCCCCAATACGGTAGAACTTCTCAACCACCGCCAAGTCCTTTCTTGTAGTCTCAAAGTTCTTTTAAATCAGTGGTTTCCAAAGTTTACATAAGTCGTATAACTAGAATTTCATCATGGATTCCGAGGAAGTACATTTTATCATCGTGAGATTAATTTCAGTCTTATGAATGCCTGAATGCATTTTTGTGATCTATGTCGATACAGAGGAAAATTTAATAAAAACATATAAAAGCCAAGAATTTGTTCGAAATTTATATTGTGTAATTCCACTAAAATATATACAGTGGACCCTTGATTATCCGCCCAAAAAATGCGAACATCTGTTAATTAGCGCGATTAAAAAATAAAAAATAAAGATGAAGTTAATAAATTAATAAATAATATAAAAATTGAATGTTCCCGGATATAAAATGAGACCCCTATTTTTCTAGGAAATTTATACAAGTTGGCAGAACCAAAACCAGATAGGAAGCTCAAACCTCGTCTCAATCAAGAATTTGTTAATTATCCATGAATTTTTGTAATTTAAATGTTACCTTTCCATTCCGAATGTTTTCAATTTTGTGTATAGCACCAACCTGTGCTGAACCAATAAAACTATTTTTTATTTATTTTTTAACTAGGAAATTGATTAAAACTCCATTTCTTCCCCCTCATTCCTATTCTAAGTAAAGTCTGTTTACAAAATTATCATCTTTTTGTATGATTTTTTTTTAGTAATTCACATAACCAACAGCAACAAGAAAACCTTAATATTAGGTCGGGAAAAGGAAAAAAAAAATAATAAAAAATATATATCTAGTTCATAAAAAAAATGTATTTCTCAATATAAACGATATAATATGTCAACAATTCTTCATATTTTAGTTAATTTTGAATGAAATAATCTAGGATTAGAGCATAAAATTGTAAACCACGGTAAGAATTTCAAAAATACAGTTGATGTATCCGAAGAAATAAAATGTTGACCCTCCAGTCGGTCCTTTTGTGAAACAGTCCAGATTGTCCTGATATAGAGAAACCCCATGGGGGAGCATAAAAAAAATATCTAATTGACATATTATAGTGTTTATATTGACAAATATTTTTTGTATGAACTTTTTTTTTTTTTTTCCAGTAAATTCTTAATATTTTGAATATTAAATAGAAATAAAAGACGTTGTCTTCCCACTGTTTTATTTTATACCAGAACCGGTTTTCGACGCAACAGCGTCATCATCAGTGGTTCATCCACCCACACAGCACAGCGGTTGGAAGATAACTGGCCAGTTATCTTCCAACCGCTGTGCTGTGTGGGTGGATGAACCACTGATGATGACGCTGTTGCGTCGAAAACCGGTTCTGGTATAAAATAAAACAGTGGGAAGACAACGTCTTTTATTTCTATTAGAAATCTCGTCCCACAACATCTTACTATCACATATGATTTTGAATATTTACAATCAGTATAAACTACATATATGTAAATGTAATGAATGACATTAAACATTAAAACAAAAACAAAAAATTAAAAATATATACAACGAAAGCATATGATTATGTACAAAATAATAGGTAAAAAAAAAATATAGGTATATATACATACATAATAAAATAATAATGGTTGCAATTTAAATAATAATAAACATAAACATAAAACAATAATAATAAAGATAAAATAAAATCAACATGAAAGTCGAGAAAAACGCGAAACGCCCCCGGTTCTCTGTCATCCCCATCCCTCCAACTTAATGGGGGCAGGGAAGACCGCGGGGGCTCGAGTGATCCTCCTGACTTCTCGCCCCGCCAATCACTGTCCAGCAGTGGAGGCAGGCCAAGAAGGAAAGGAGAGTTGAAGGTAAGACATGAGGGGAGAAGCTGTTCATCACCGGCATTCCCAAAATATTGTTGCTAGATTACAGTAGAAGGTCTCTCGGCCAGCGCCGCCTCAGTCTTCGGGGGGATTATCTGGATGGGAATGGGATGACAAGAGTCGAGCAACTGGATTGACATGGGATTTTTATGAACTAGATATTTTTTATGCTCCCCCATGAAATTTCTCTATATCAGGAGAACCTGGACTGAAAAAATCGAAAAAAAGGAGGAACGTTTTTTGGAAGTTCATTGCTGGTGATTCACTTAGTTACTATCCCTCCTGTAATAATGCGTTACATATACCGTATCTCCCTGGGTTTGTTGGTAGAACGTCTAGAGATGAGATGCACCGGTAGACCAAGTTATTGTTGCTAGTAGAGAATGCAAAAATGTTGGTTCGTTTCGATGGTGGTCTCGTTTGTATTGAAAATAAAAGGATGCCAGGTCTGTTGGGTTATTGAAAACAGGGACTTTCCCTTCAATATTCCCCGTCCCCCTCACCTTATAGCAAACTTCCAGTTGACAGCTTTCAGATTACAATACTTTTCATACTATGAAATTACCTTTTGTCCCACATTTCTTACCTTACCCTGGTGTTTTCATACTGTACTCGACAGGTTAGACTAGTCAATTTTATATAACTTTTTACTTTCTTATACCTTAGTATAATATTTATATTTATTTAATAGTGTAGGTTAGGTTAGGTTTTATGACTCATGCCCAGGCTTTAACTACGAGGTCATATCGCCTGCTACCAGAGCGCTCTTTTGACACTCTGATGGACATGTGCCCGACTCTACTGTGGGAGTCCTAAATTTTGCCTACCCTAAATTTTTATTCATTTAGTGCAGGGGTCTTTAACGAGTAACTGACATCGTACAGGCTCGGGACCATCGATGGTCCCGGTGGTTCCGGAAAGACGGTGTGCTCAAGATTATTTTACCTTCCAGATAAAATAAACTAAGGGCCTCGGTCGGGTTTCGAACCCACTTTTTAATAGTATATCTATATTAATAAAGCTGAAACGGGGTTTGTTTGTATGTATGTATGTATGTATGTTTGTTCCAGCATCACGCCCAAACTGCTGGACGGATTTTTATGAAACTTCCCATGTAGCATTCTTTTGAGCTCGATTGAATAATAGGCTATGTGGCGTCCCAAAATTTTGATCGGGAGGGGGGGTTGTAAGGGGGGCCTAAGTATATAAATAGTGCTAACTCATTAACTAATGGTCGAATTGTCATGAAATTTCACACGTAGTATTTTTAAAAGCCAAGTAGGAAAAAAAGGTGTATGGCGTCCCAAAGTTTTGAACGGGAGGGGGGGTTGTGGGGGTGCCTAAGTATAAATATAGAGCTAACTCTTTAACGGTTGGTCGGATTGTCACGAAGTTTCACATATAGTATTCCTGAAGACCAAAAAAAAAAAATAGGCGGTGTGACGGCTCAAAAATTTGTACGGGAGGGGGGGGGGGGGTAGTGGGGGGGCCTAAGTATAAATATAGAGCTAACTCATTAACTAATGGGCGAATCGTCATGAAATTTCACATGTAGTATTTTTAAAAGCCAAGTAGGAAAAAAAGGTGTGTCGCGTCCCAAAGTTTTGAACGGGAAGGGGGGTTGTGGGGGGGCCTAAGTATAAATATAGAGCTAACTCTTTAACGGTTGGTCGGATTGTCACGAAATTTCACATGGAGTATTCCTGAAGGCCAAGTAGAAAAATAACGTGTGTGGCGTTCCAAAGTTTTGATCGGGAGGGGGGGTTGTAAGGGGGGCCTAAGTATATAAATAGTGCTAACTCATTAACTAATGGTCGAATTGTCATGAAATTTCACACATAGTATTTTTAAAAGCCAAATAGGAAAAAAAGGTGTGTGGCGTCCCAAAGGTTTGAACGGGAGGGGGGGTTGTGGGGGGGCCTAAGTATAAATATAGAGCTAACTCTTTAACGGTTGGTCAGATTGTCACGAAGTTTCACATGTAGTATTCCTGAAGACCAAATAAAAAAATAGGCGGTGTGACGGCTCAAAATTTTGTACGGGAGGGGGGGTAGTGGGGGGGCCTAAGTATAAATAGAGCTAACTCATTAACTAATGGGCGAATCGTCATGAAATTTCACATGTAGTATTTTTAAAAGCCAAATAGAAAAATAAGGTGTGTGGCGTTCCAAAGTTTTGAACGGGAGGGGGGGTTGTGGGGGGGCCTAAGTATAAATATAGAGCTAGCTCATTAACGGTTGGTCGCATTGTCACAAAGTTTCACATGTAGTATTCCTGAAGACCAAATAAAAAAATAGGCGGTGTGACGGCTCAAAATTTTGTACGGGAGGGGGGGTAGTGGCGGGGGGGCCTAAGTATAAATATGGTGCTAGCTCAATAACGGTTGGTCGTATTGTCATGGAATTTCACATGTAGTATTCTTAAAAGCCAAATAGAAATATAGGGTGTATATGTCGAAAAATTTTGAACGGGAGGGTGGGTTGATGGGGGTAGGCCTAAATTTGAAGATAGTGATAGGTCATTAACGGATGATCGGATTGTCATGGAATTTCACATGTAGTATTCTTGATGGTCAAATAAAAAAATACACTATGTGACATCTTAAATATTTGGGAGGGGGGGGGGGGCTAAGCATAAAAATAATGCTGAATCATTGAAGGGTAATCGGATTGTCATGAATTTCACATGTAGTAGTAGTAACTATGTATTCGCTGTGGGGTTCACTGTTGCAAGACATTTAATAGCTGTGATGTCCAGTGTTCCTAATATCGTAATAGCTGTGGGGTCCGCTGTTGCAAGGCACTTACTAGCTGTAGTGCTCAGCCCCAGCGTTCCTAACTATGTACTGGCTGTGGGGTTCGCTGTTGCAAGGCACCTACAAGACATTTACTAGCTGTGATACCCAGCGTTCCTAATTACGTACTAGCTGTGGGGTCTGCTGTTGCAAGGCGCTAGCAGTGTGGCCCAGCGTATTTAACTACGTAGGTACTAGCTGTGGGGTCCGCCGTTGCAAAACTCATACTAGCTGTGATGCCCAGCGTTCCTAATTACGTACTAGCTGTGGGGTCTGCTGTTGCAAGGCGCTAGCAGTGTGGCCCAGCGTATTTAACTACGTAGGTACTAGCTGTGGGGTCCGCCGTTGCAAAACTCATACTAGCTGTGATGCCCTGTTGTTCTAACTACATACTATCTGTGGGGTCCGCAGTTGCAAGACACCTACTACCTGTAGGGCCCAGCGTTCCTAAAAACGTACTAGCTGTGGGGTCCGTCGCTGCAAAAACATACTAGCTGTGATGCCCAGCGTTTCTAACTAGGTACTAGATGTGGGGTCCGCCGTTGCAGAACACATACTAGCTCTGATGCTCAGCGTTTCTAACTACGTACTAGCTGTGGGGTCCGCTGTTGCAAGGCACTTACTAGCTGTGATGCCCAGCGTTCCTAACTTCGTACTAGCTGTGGGGTCCGCTCTTGCGAGGCACATACTAGCTGCGGTGACCAGCGTTCTAACTACGTACTAGCTGTAGGGTCCGCCGTTGCAAGGCATATACTACCTCTGGTGCCCAGCGTTCCTAACTACGTACTAGCTGTGGTGCCCAGCGTTGCAAGGCATATATTAGCTGTGGTCACAAACGTTCTTAAGTTCGCACTGGCTAGGACGTCCAGCGAAGCTAAGTATTCACTAGCTGTGGTTTCCGCCGTTGAAAGGCGCATACTAGCTGTGGTGCCCAGGGGTCCTAAAAACTTACTAGCGTTACTATAGTTGAAGAACTATAAGCCTTATTCCGTATGAATAATTGAAAATTATAACATCATGAATGTACTGTTAAAGGGTAAGCGGATTGGCATGAATTTCACATGTAGTAGTAGTAACTATGTATTCGCTGTGGGGTCCGCTGTTGCAAGGCATTTACTAGGTGTGATGCCCAACGTTCCTAATATCGTACTAGCTGTGGGGTCCGCTGTTGCAAGGCACTTACTAGCTGCGGTCAATAGCGTTCTTAAGTACTCACTGGCTAGGATGTCCAGCGATGCTAAGTATTCACTATCTGTGGTTTCCGCCGTTGAAAGACGCATACTAGCTGTGATGCCCAGGGGTCCTTAAAACTTACTAGCTGGGGTGTTTGACGTTGAAGGACTATAAGCCTTATTCCGTATGAATAATTGAAAATTATAACATCATGAATGTTCTGTCGAGGAACTGAAGAGCCTTATAGGAGATATTGGGAGAAAAGTCAAAGTTCCCCGGGCAACGCCGGGTATTACTGCTAGTATACAATATTTTATAAATTCTACATATTTCCCGACCACAGATTCACATTTACTTATGACGGTTTACCGTTTATGCAAACAAAATAAAAAATGTAAATAATATAGTGTAAAAAAAAAATTGAAGCGTTCTTGTCACGAGCAGTATCAGAGAGGATAAATAAAAAAAATCTCTGACAAGTGCTCTCTCATCGAGTCTCTACTCAATATAAAACATAAGGAAAATCATGTGTTTTTTAAAAATATTGTCTATTTCACAAATCATGTATATATGTATATAATATGGGAAAACTTTCTGTATTAACTTCTTCAGCCAAGACTTAACAAAAACTGAGTATTTGTTAAGTCGTGTCTGAAGATGTTAACAATACCGAAAGTACTCCCATATTATATAGGTTAGGTTTTATGACTCATGCCCGGGCTTTAACTACGAGGTCATATCGCCTACTACCAGAGCGCTCTTTCGTCACTTTGGTGGACATGAGCCCGAATCTACTGAGGGAGTCCTAAATTTGGCCTACCCTAAATTTTTATTCACCTAGGGTAGGGGGTACGAGTACCTGACATCGTACAGGCTTAACGTCCCATCCGAAGGACGGCGTGCTTAAGTTTATTTTATCTCCCAGATAAAATAAACTAAGGGCCTCGGTCGGGTTACGAACCCACGATCTTGAGCTCAGAAGACAAGCACGCATACCACTGAGCTACCGACGCCCTCCTTTATTTTTTATTAATTGTTTCACAACATCTCTGCAAAACCTTTTTTTTTTTTTTTTGGCTTTATGTACGGTGCATGGTTATTTACGACATCCATGGCCCCGGGAGGGAGTTCTATCTATGAAATAAAACTCACTCCCAGACGGGATTCGAACCCGCAAACCACATGAAGAGACCAAAGCCCTACGCTTTAGCCCGCAAGGCCACCATGTAGTTTCTTTTGGGCTAGTCTGATTATTATTATTTATATAAAGAAAGTTTATGTTTTCTCCTCACATTTTGAGTTTGTCAAGTTTTACCGATATAAGAAAAATATGAAATTGGATAAATGAAGTCTATTATATTATATTGGTAGTAACAGATGAAGATATATATGAAAGAGGACTAGAAGAGAAACCAAAACATTAGAAGGATGTGTTTTATGAAGCATTGGTTGGTGTTATTTTTGTGTTTCTACTATAACGGAGAGTATGGTGTGTCCCATCCTCGTAACGAGCTCCCATCAGCTATATGGACCCCCCTCACACTGTCTGTGTCTTCATTTAGACAACACCCCCAGCTGTGTCCTCTCTTTATATACCTAGAGGTATGTGTTCCTTGAGAATGGGGCGCATTTTTCCATGATTTCAGTTCCACTCTCGAGAAAAAAAAAAATGTTACTTCGGTTAGAAATTAATTTTTAAAAAATACTTCCCCATCACGAAATAAACAATTACGTTTTTTGCTCTCCCAATAAGGTCGACAACTGTTAATTTTCAGCAGAACCAGCCGAAGATGAGGGGCGATCAGAGGAAGGACTCAACTCAAAAAACTGATTGGCTATCGACGGGAGCGTAGCCAGGGGGCAGGGGCCATAGCAAAAAACCAAGATAAAAATTAAATAAACTAAAAAAAAATATATTTATTAAAAATGGATTGCTTGGAAGTTACCAATAGGATCTTCAAATTTCCCGTGCGTCTGATTCGTAAATCAGCAATCAACTGTGACATGCGTAGTAAAAATGCAAAGCGCAGCAGCTGCAAATGCACGCTATTGGATCTGAGTAATTTAAATCTAAAAGCACAGAAAGCACAGCGTGCATTTGCTGCTGTTGCGCTTTGCATTTTTGCTGCTCATGTAAAGTCAACATAAGTACAGTCAGTGGTTACCTCAGGGGGAGCCTCTAGAGGTCCGAGTCTCCCAAATTAATAACAAAAAGTCTGTAAAGCTAACCACGGAAACTGCAGGCTGTGCTCTCCGGAGTCTATACCCCCCACCCTCGTAGCCTAACTTTGCCCCCCCTGCTCAAAATCCTGGCTGCGCCCCTGACTATCGATGAAATTAATGTATGACGATTCAGAAGCCACTATGTAAACCGAATATTGAGGATTAACAGTCGACTGGCATCGGACAAAGGGCAAAAACTTCATTAATTAATTCGTGCTGGGAATGTACATAGCTGGTGATTCACTGAGGTCCTGACCGCCTACATAACTTCCCCTATACCTCATATAGCTGAGAAAATAAAATATGGGGCCAGTGTATGGGATGACATTATCAATGTTGGTGTTATAATGGCCTTGGAGGGAGAGAGAGAGAAAAGCGGATGAAGGTGCGGTAGGAAGGGGAGCCCGGATCTGAAGTCATGTTATTTATGCCAAAGGGCGGTAGGGTCGGAAGGGCAATGTTGACCCAACACGGCCCCGACCCAATCTTGGAAGGGTAAAGTCTACCTCGGCCTCACCCTAGCTCAGACACAAAGGACACAATCAATATCTATCTATCATGGCCCTTTCACACTCTCATCAATCATCAATCCGTCCATTTGACATATTAGTTGACAAGGATCATCTTAAACAAGGTATTACTGTGTTATATAAGGGGAGTAACCAGAAACCTAGAAAAAGGTTCATCTTACATTCTAAGCTGGTTCATGTACCTTGTAGGCACAGTATTATTATTGTATTACTTGACCAGAATCATCATAAAATATTACTGTGTTAATAAGGGGAGTAACCAGAAACCTAGGAAGGGGTTCATCTTACATTCTAAACTGCTTCATATACCTTGTAGGCACAGTAATATTATTGTATTACTTGACCAGAATCATCTTAAATAAGGTAATACTGTGTTATATAAGGGGAGTAACCAGAAACCTAGGAAGGGGTTCATTTAACCTTCTATAATAAAAATAATATCATTTCTCTGATTAGTAGGTAAAGTAAATTTTATTCCCTGGCTTGAATCTCGCAATAATGGCGTTAAACGATGCATTTTAGCTGTACTGAGGATTCTATGAAGCTGGCTGCAATTCATTATTTAGACTTTTGCGCTCTTTTGCCGGGTTCCTGTGTTTCAGCTCGAGCAAGCATATCTTACGGAACAGTATTGCACAGGATAGAGCGTGGATATTAAGGGACAGTAAAGATCAGGGTAGCGAGGCGTTCCTAGGAACAATAATGTTTCGGATTCCCGGAGATGCAAAGTTGTAGAAAGTTTTAACTTCGATAACTCTTGGCCAATTAAACTACACTCCTTCCCAGAAGGAAGATTATTAAAAGTAATTTCTTCCTCTGATTCATCCCAAGTTATAATTAAGATCTCGGAAGATTATTTTCAAGTTTCGTTTCAAATCTAGCTTTTTGTATAAAATATATTTCTTTGGAATATTTGAGCATTAGCGTGAATGGAAATATGACTTTGATTACCCGTAGTACTCGATTTATAGTACTCGATAATTACAAATGCTGAGGTGGATGTTAATCCTAACGGAAACCAAAAAAATGCCGCTGCCACTGATTATTCTCATTGCTGTGTTAGTGTTATGTTGGATGCCTCTGTAGTAAGCTCCAGGGTGAGGTGGACACGATAATAAAGTGGATGTTAAGCCTAACGCAAAAAACAATGCTAGGAAATTGTTAGAAAATAAAGGATATGGTTCTTCACTTCATTTGGAACAAAAAAGTTTCAATAAACCATGGTCCGATTCGTTCACCTTCAAAAGTTATTCTTGTTTTCGTAAAATTTTCAATTATTCTACTATTTTCATAAAATTAATCATATCTCAAAAAGTATTTGTCATAAATCAAATTCAATTACACCATTGAAAACAGCATTAAATTTTCTATAAGGGAAGATTTATTTAAACTTAATTTATTCATTATAGGTTTTTACAGTGACTTTAAGCTCAACTCTACAACTGACGACTGTTAAAAACAACTTTTGAATGGTGTTTTCTTACAATTTCTTTAAGAGTACGGTTCGATTACGGAAAAAATATCTACATTTCCGCAGCTTTCCAATAAATATAAGCATGGGGTTTCTCTTTTGTTTTCACAATGAAAATGCGAAAGAAGTGTAAAAAAACAACGAAATGCAAAATTAAACTGTGAGAAAATTAAACTAAGATTAATTAATATTTTTTTTCTCATAAATCAAAGTTTATTACTATGGTTACAATGATGGAATTGGGAATGATAAAAAAATAGTCCGGGGACCCAGAACAACTTTACTTGACCAACCACTGAGAACATTGAGAAATCTAACAGGACACCACTCAGTGAGAAAGTCATGTGTCTGGGAAGAGAGATCTCCGACGGAGGATCTTCGATGAAACGTTCCTCAACCCAGATTAGTTGAGAAAGAAAACTTCCAAAGTGATACGAGTATGGTTTTGTTATGTACTAGCAAAGGGCTCTCCTATGGGCCTTGAGGATTTGAATAACACGTAACACCCCTGCATGCAGTCAATCCGCGAGGGTTTGGTGGAGTTGGCAAATGAAGCAAGCAGAGGCAGAGTTATTAATAATTTTTATTAATCTGCTGGAGAAAAGGCAACGTTGGTAGGACGAACATTAAGAGGAAGATTAGCAACGAAATATTATTATAATGAGAAGGATCTTAAAGGATCACCGGAAGATATTCCAGCTTCAGGATGGTGTAAAAGCTCCGATTCATTAAAAACTCGTTAAGGATAGTCACAAAGTGCTTTCTGGGACACGCTGCTATCATTTCATTCCCCTATCAAAATGGAAGTGGGGATTATGAATTTTTATTGCTAGCCTTATTTCTTCTTTAAAATCTATTCTATTTTTTTAAAAGGAAATCTCCATTAATGTACATTTTTAACCATCTCAAACGTTAACTAGTAAAATCACAAATTGTCGTTTTTTTTCTCGTTATAATGAGAAATCCGCGGGAGCGAAGCCAAAGGCAACCAAAGTCAGTGAGCCCAGCTTACGAAGCATGGTCATCTTACACAGGTAGCTCTTCGTTTATGTTATATTCATAATATCGTTATGGATACAAAAATATATGAAAATAATTGAGATACCCAGCTTTTCCTTCTTATATACCGCCTCTGCTAGATGTAAAATATATTGTGAGAGTAGAAAGGGACATAGAATTGTCCCGAAATATTGTCAAAAACTTGGACCTTTCAGGAAGAAATGGAATAAAGTAACCAATAATCATCCAAGAGAAGTGTAAGAAGCACAAATATTGTATTTATTTATGTTTCATTTGTTGTTTTTGTATTTTTTAGAAGCATATAAGATCACCCCTTATCGTACTCCTCCTTGTAATATATATGTCCTACCCCAACTACTCTTCTCCTGTCCATTGAGCTGTACTGCCGAGTGGCTTCACACTCGGGAGACCACGTCGGGGCTACTTTGCCGTAGTCTATCTCCAGGACTGTCCTGACCCTACCCCAACTACTCTTCTCCTGTCCATTGAGCTGTATTGCGAGTGGCTTCACACTCGGGAGACCACGTCGGGGCTACTTTGCCGTAGTCTATCTCCAGGACAGTCCTGATCCTACCCCAACTACTCTTCTCCTGTCCATTAGCTCGGCTAGGACGGGTATGACTGATGAGAGAGGCAGGTCTCCTTACAACGACACTGAGACCTAGTCCATTACAGCTCTGCCCCCTAATGCATCTCTCAGGCTAATGACTAACCAACCCTTAAGGAACCACCCTTTTTTCCCTCTTTAGCCTTTCACACCTCTCGACCCACGATGAATGAACTTCCCCTCATCTAATGCCCTCTTCTTGGTACTTTTCACAAAGATCACTCCCAGCCCACACAAAGAATACACCTTCGTTTCTTTCGCTCCCCCCCCCCCCCCCCCCTTAAGGGCGACTTTTCACAGCTCTCTGACATAATGAAAAGTTTATGTATAATAATGACAATCTTTTCTAATTGCTAAATATATACGGAAACTAACCTGTTCTAATTTACAATTAATTCAGTTCCTCCGGCATCAAAAGTATGATCACGCCAAGCCGAAATCCACTACGGGAACCGTCCTTTGAAAGCTCTCAAAAACACAAAAAAAAAAAATTCCAAAAAAAGTACTACTACATTTTTTTTCGATAAACTCCATTACATCGGCAGTTATTAAGGTTTATGAATTGACCCCCTCTTCTGAACTCCCTCTTTCCTTCGACCGATTTCACTGAAAATTTACAGGTATTATCCTTATGGCGTTATGACTTTAAATATGAAATTTCATGTCGATATATTTATTACATTGGCAGTTATTGGGTTTTTTGTGTTGAGCCCCTTCTGATCCCCCATTCTCTTCGGGCGATTGCACTGAAAATTAGTAAGTAGTTAAAAATTAATAAGAGTCGTCCTTATGGATTTTTCCCACTAACCTCTCCTTTCCCTTTGGCCGTCTTGTTTGAAAAGCAGCAGGTATCCGGTGAAAACTAAACTTCGATTTCGGGCTGATTACGTAACTTCCCCTATACTTCTTATACCTGGTGAATTAAAATGTTTTTGTGTTTCTGATTTTCTGTGAACACGGTAACTCCCGGTAGAATAAATGTATCGACACGAAATTTTATATATGCATCCAAAATTCAAATTATGAAACTCTCATTAGAAAGATGGGAACAATTGGTATTGGAAGTAGACTAGTTGTAGACATTGAACCCATGAGGTGGGTTCTCGGTTGTTTACAATAAGTGAGCAAAGCCGGCATGTAAACATAGGAACGACACGTCATTATCTTTTCACATCAGTTACATTCTGACAGTGGTACAGTGCAGTTCATTTATTTTTCAAACCTTAGCTAATATGTCTGATTCAGGAGAAGATAAGTGAATAAACTATATTGTTTATTTTGCCAAAATAGTGCATAAATTAATTAAATTCAATGCATAAAGTTGTTTATTGGAAATTTTACATTCTGAAAGCCGCCCAAAAAATTGCAGTCGATTGCATGCCTTCTACTTAGCATTTTTCTCTTGGTAATTTAGTATTCTAATTGTTGTAAAAGACGCAGAACCTTAGCTCTCCTTGATAAGCCACAGTATTTTTTTTTTTCCTTTTACAGGAAGTTCTAATGTAGTGAAGAACTCTTACGTGTTTTCACTAAGGTTGAAATTCAAGAGTCTTAAACGAAACGTAGCGGTTCGGGGAATGGCGGTTGCACTTCAAAATCGATGACAAAGCTCTTCCAAGAAAATTGAATAATTTCATAAAAAGTGCGGAATTGCGTTGGAAGCGCTCGGCAAGTAATTTATCTAATTTTAATTATCAAAACCAAGTTTGGCTACAGAAGGACTTCGATATTCCTTTTCAAAGGAAAGTCAGTTCCCGTGGTAAGGTTGGCCGTCCTAGTAAACCATTCACTGAATGTAGTGACAGAGGAAAACAACTTAAATGTAAAACCTTAGTTGACAATACAACCCTCGAGAAGCTAGCTTCCGCGACAAAAATGCAACTTAATATATCTGGGAAACGTTTGGACCTATAGGTGCATTATACCTAAAGGTCATCTTGGGGAAGAAACACAAGAAGGTAAAAATCACGATTTTAAGTTCATACGAGAACACAGGACTCGTAAGGACAACAGAATTCATACGAACCAAGATTTAATTCATCATCTTCTATATTCTGACCCTATAATTTCTCTAACAGGTCGAAAGTATCGTTCTACAAGAAAATATTTTCCGACGGATGTGTTATGGGTGCTAAGAGAACCCAACTTGTCGTTACCAACCAACTCATCCGATGATTCATCGTATTATTTTTAAAATAATTTTATTATATTTTCATTATTAAACTGCTATTGTACAAGCAAGGGCTTTTTTCATTTTTTTTTTTACCAAGACAAGTATCTCTTTAATTATAATCTTTTACTATCATATAGATGATAGACCACATGCAGGCAGTCGAAGATGTTCCTGGGAGGGGAGTCCAGGGTTCTGAAAGACGGGATCCTGAACCTCAAAAGGAACGAGCTTAGGCAACTGACTGGAGTTCTCACAGGACACGGTTCGTTCAATAGACACCTACATACTGTGGGAGTCAAGGACAGTCCTACCTGCGATAGATGTGGGGAAGAAGACGAAACGGCGGCACACTTCCTGAGCATCTGCTCGGGATATGCGCGAATGAGATTCCGCATATTTGGTGGAGATGTAATCGCAGAGGAAGACTTTAGAAGATTGGACTATGAGAGCATTCTTAGGTTCATTAAGGAAACTGGGAGACTAAGCACTCCATGAAGGACTTGGGTCAGGTAGTACAAGCATTAGTATAAATATAGGCATATAGTTAATATAATAAGGGGGAAGCCAAGCGCTTCCAGGGAAGGGATAAAAGCACTGAATGCTTAGGTCCCTAGGTGTAATACACCAGCCCACCATATATATATATATATATACCATATAGATGATTGTAAAATATGAAAGCTGTACTTTTTAATTTTTTCGCGCTAATTATGCGTTTTGCCCCACTATGTGCCGGTAGAATGAATGTTTGCATATGCATCCAGAACCCAATAAGGATGACACTTATTTTCTTATATTCTTATTTTCAGTGAAATTGACCATTGGGAAGAAGAGGATTAGGAGAGGGATTAACACAGGAATGCCGGAGGGCTTAACTGCCGGTGTAATGAATGTATCGACGCAAAATTTAATATGAGGATTCATAAGCCCCTATGTAAATCAACTACCCACACGTTAAAATCCAATGAAAACTCAATCTTGGATTTTCTGAAAAATCTGTATTTTTGAGTTATCACCATGGTAAGGATTGGGAAAACGTCCTTTATCAAATATCAAAAGTGTACCAACTTAGCTTCAAATCTCGCCCATTGAGAGCACTTGTGTCGCATGTTTAGAAGCTCCCCCCCCCCCCCCCCCCCCCCCCCCCCCAACTGATTCGACAAGAGTTCCATATTATCAGTTGAATATCGAATCTTGTGGTGTATAAGTATTATAAACTTTGTTGAAAACTGTGTCTATAAATTTTGGAAAAGTTATTAGTTGTGTAATTGTTTTTGACGTGAAAACGTCTATTCGCTCGTTAAGCACAGTGATAGCCGGTCAAACTTTCTTGTGTTACAAAATACCGTCTGATTTCAATCGATAATAACTACGAGACTAATAATGCGATAACAACGGTTGAAGTCACAATGGATCTATCCAGAGCTCTAGCATGTCTGTACGTGTTTGTTGTGCAGTGTTTGTTTTGCCTGTGACGTTATCAGGCTAGTGTGGGCGCCGGCGGATGATTGTTGCCAATTAGCGTTGTGTAAAATTAGAAATTAGTGTAGCGTGATAACGCGTTTAGATAGGACGTTTATTCGGGTGTCATTGTAAAGAGCTTGAGAGCACTACTAGGACGGTATTAAATTGAAAATTTGCGAGGAATTATAGAAAACGCAAATCAGAGGAAAGCTCGCATCAAAAATTCGAATTTAAAAAACCTAAAAAGTCTAGTGCCAAGCAAATGCAAGAGCTACGGCAGCATCGAAAAGAAAATGAAAAATGATTTTATCCCGACGTTTTCACGGAAAATCTATAGCGTGAACCTTGACTACGACTTAATGTTTTATTGTTAAGCTCATTAACAGTTTTTCGCGATTTTCTCATAACTAATTTTTGACTTGTGTCACTTTAGAAATACATGTGCGATATATGTTATACCAACCACAAATCACTCTCCACCTCCTCCTCCTCTCTATTAATTTCAAAATGGCGTCACTCACAGAATTACGCTGTAGAATGTAACAAAGAAAACCACTATGCCAACATATTAATTTTATATATCCAATAATGGCAGTTTGAAATGAATTTCAGTAGTTGGTATAAAAAGTCCTTTATGACATCATACATATATACTTTTTTAAAGTAACATTAAAGTGCCATCATATTAAATGAGCTTCATCAATTCAAACAAACTTTCCCTAATTCAGTAAATTCAAACTTTTAATTAATGGAAACTCAACAAAGATCCTGAGGCTTTTATTTTCTTTCCTACTTTCGACTTTGTTTTTTTTTTTTCTTTTTTCTTTTTCACCCCTTCGAGTCGACACTCCTTTCAGAAAATTCTTTATCTGGTAATGGATTCGGGGTTGAAGTGAAGTAAACCCCGGGAGACGTGGAAGAAGCAATTACTTGTTTGGAGTAGGACGGTGACAAAAGAAGTGGTTTCTCCTGAGACAAATCCTTTTAGCGGCTCTGCCCAATCTTCGCAATATATCGGCCCAATCGTTGCTAATCAAGACAACCATGATTTGACTCTAGCCTAAAGCTATAATTAAATTTAGAAAAATGCGGGCTTGATTTAATTAAGTTCACATTTTAATCAATAGTTGAACCCTGACCCTTCTCTCCTACCGATTCCGCTGAAAATTAATTGATGTCGTCCTTTCAAATTTACATATGAAGTTTGGTGTCAATACATTTCATGTCATTAGAACGGCAGTTATTAGAGGTTTTGTGGCAAGCCTCTCCCCTAATCCCTTTCTTCCTCAAGCCAATTTGGCTGAATATCAATAGGTGTCATCCTTAGACTGTTATTGATACACATATAAAATTTCGTATCAATATATTCATTCTATTGAGCATAGGACGGCTTCGATAGACGAGTTGTCGTCTCCGAGCATCTCATGTAGGTGTCTTGTTCGTAAACCCATGGCCTCTAGTATTTCCTCATATCCAGGGCACTCCTCCAGGATGTGGCTTACTGTGAGAGGCCAGGCCTCACTCCTGCCACAGCCCGGGGGCCGTCACCCTGTTGATGAGGTGGCCATGGGTTAGACGAGTGTGGCCTACACGGAGCCGCTTCAGACATACCTCCTCCTGCCTTTTCTGCCTTTCGGAGCTTTGCCATTTATCTTATATTTGTTTTGATGGACCTAAGTATGATGAACCACCTTTTTTCTGCCTTATATATATTATACCGGCGCCTCACTGGTATATGTGCTTCCTTACTGAGATCAAAAATGCGGGTTCGAAACCCGGCCGAGGTCCCGAGCCAGTACGATGTCAGGTTCTTATTAAAGATCGCTCCACTAGATGAATAAAATTTAACTAATTTATTTGTTTGATTAATTTGTTCTGGTGTATTTCCGGATGCAAGTATAACGTCCCGAGACAGCCCTACCTAAATGTCCTCTTCCCGTTTATGAGTTGGATAATACCCATGGTTTTTTCTTATTGCTGTTTTATTAATTCAATTTTTTCTTTTTTTTTTCACATATCTGTAATGGAGTATGGCTTCGTTTGGAAGCTCAATACGGCTGGAACCTATACAGAGAGGATGGTATAACCATTAAAAAGGTGCCCCGTTTTAATTTTCCCCTGAGGTAATGTCCGGTAAGGGCCGTCCCAGAGCTGCCATCCTAATAAATACCGTGCTCGTAATATTGAGCCTCCATTCTGCACCTCAAATTGTTTCTCATGTCCCCCATTCCCTTTATGGCATTTTGTACACGAATATACCTTTTCAATAAATCGACCCTTCTGGGCAGCCTTTTTTTATTACATTCGCTTTGAGGCACGGTTACTGTCCTGCTGTGTGGTATGGAGACGTACAGAAATAGTTAATAAGGTAAGTTTAGAGGAAGATCTGAAACTTAGTTAAGGGGAGGCATTTTCTCTGTCTATCGAGTTAAAAATTGGTAGTACTTCATCATCGGAATGGGAATGATTAAGATTAAACTTGTTATAATAGCTCATTATAACTCGTTTTGGAAATGGTTTCCGTTTCATTTCTATGAAGGTGATGATGTGGGTCAAGTACCCCAACAATTTGAGGGGGGTCCCTGCCTATACTGCTACTTTGGGATAGGAGCAAACATTGAAAGAAGGTATCTTGGGTATGTGACGAGTTGCAAGGGTTCCTATTTAGGTTGTACATTGAGAAATGTTCAAGGTTAAAGATGGAGCAATGAAGGTATTGATAATTGGCAAATTGTGTTGCATGTTTAGACTTGTAGGAGGCCTGTTCAAGGTTATAGCCGGGTAAGTGGAATGGAGGTTTAGAGGGAGAGCAACAACTTACGGGGTAAACTTTAATGGTGTATAGGGAGGCTCAGTTGAGGTGGGGAAGTACAACGATTTAGAGGTAGAGCGGCAAATTGGGAGGCGCGCCTTGCTTCTTCACTCTCTGTCGGACAACCCACAACAGGCGACTCAAACCTACTCTTCCAAAAAAACTTTGGGGCCCGACATTTTGAGGAAATAAGGGATACGTCTCAGGATGGTTAAGGCTGGTTTTCTATTGTTAGACCCATCGTATTGCCAAAGAGCTGGGGTGCAGAGGAGATGCGCGTCGGGGTGTTGTGGTTGCTCCTCATTTAATGACGTCACTTCCGGTTCCAAGACTGGTACACTCCGTCTACTATCTTTTTTTTTTGTAGTTTTTTATTTCTTAATTTTTAGTATCAGGGGCCCGAAAACATGAAACTAGTATCAAATTCAGCAAAACTGAAAATCATGGCCAAGTACGAGTTTCAAAAATGTTATAGGTACTGAATTGGTAAAGATAAATATTGTATTTATATTGCAATATTATAAATATTGCTCCGCTCGCTCAGAAAGCGCTTCATATATGTATATATATTAGGGTGGTCCTTAAATATGCCATTTCGCGATTTTGAAACGTGCGCACCCTAGAAAATTTCTTCAACCCGAAACAAAATTTTTGGCGCTATAAAAATTAAAAAAAGATCAAAAAAAAAAATGTAAACTAAGATTTATTCTGAGTCTGGAATTGTATGGTTGTTTATTTGAAAAATAAATTTTTAGATTTAGCGCCTTCATTAGTTGAACTCAGTTGCGTTAATCGCTACTTGGCGCTAGTGTCGATCAAGTATTTGCACTAAGTTACACAGTGCGATCAGTTAACCTCCAAGTCATAAGCGTGTATCATACTGGTCGAGCATGGAGCTCCCAACTTTGCGACAAAATATTCATCTGATCGGTGATATTGACGTCCAAATTAGAGGCAATAAACTACCAAGCAAACTACAAGTGTTGAAAGTTCTTTTTTTTCACACGCAGATTCTGAAAGTTAGTTCAGAATCAAGTATTCATGCAGTCATAGAAGAAGTTTTGGTATTTTGGAAAAAGGCGCAAACTCCAACGAACGATGATAAGTCATAATTAATATTAACTTTTTTTTTTGTTCATCAAAGGGATGATGTTTGAACATGATTTGTTGTAATAAATATTATTTCTTTGAATTAAATTACTCTGTGATATTTGCATTATGTGCCTTTAAAAACTACCCCAAGGCATGATTTAAATGAAATTATTTCAAAATTTCTTTTACAACTCTATTTAAAACTGCGACGTGTTGAAATTGAATTTCGACCCGAAATTTGAGCTCAGTGACCGCGAAAACATATAAAAAGCGTTCTTATACGGCTTTTTTGAAAATTGGAGCCTTGTTGACAGCGTTTTGACAGCTGTCAACTGTCAAAATCGACTTTTTGACAATGGCATCTTATTCAACGACCTCGAAAACCTCTAAATACCATAAGTTTTAAGAATACCAATGAAAACCTATGGAGCTAAACATGCGCGAAAGCAATAGTCGTTGAATCCTATGTTAAATTCCATTAAAATTTCAACCCTTGTGGGGCACGGGTTTTTTAATGGTATTTTTAATTTTTTTAGCGCCAAAAAGTTTGTTTTGGGTTGAAGAAATTTTCTAGGGTGCGCACGTTTCAAAATCGCGAAATGGCATATTTATGGACCACCCTAATATATATGATATAATAATATATATTAAACAATTAATTAGCAGTTTTAGTAGTAATAACAAACACAAACTTTTTTCACTTTTTTCTTATTATTATCAATTTCTTGAATGTATTTTTTCGTTGCTGTCTTTTTGTCGTAATATTGGGTTATTTTTTATTATATATATATTTTTAGGATAGGTTAGGTTTTATGACTCATGCCCGGGCTTTAACTACGAGGTCATATCGCTTACTACCAGAGCGCTCTTTCCTCACTCTGATGGACATGAGCCCGAACTCTACTGTGGGTGTCCTAAATTTTGCCTTTTTATTCACCTAGGGTAGGGATCTTTAACGAGTACCTGACATCGTACAGGCTCGGAACCATCGCTTAACGTCCCATCCGAAGGACGGCGTGCTTAAGTTTATTTAACCCCCGAGATAAAATAAACTAAGGGCCTCGGTCGGGTTTCGAACCCACGATCTTGAGCTCAGAAGACAAGCACGCATACCACTGAGCTACCGGCGCCCTCTATATATTTTTATCTTTATCTTTGCATATATAAATCACATGATATTTATTATACATTTAAAAAAATTCATATATGAACATTGATGACGTCATCCGGACATGATATATTTTGTCTCAGTTAAAACTGTACGAGCTCTTATCAAACTTGCACTAATTTGTCAACTTACCATACTTTTTTTTTTTTTCTTCCAAAAATAATGCAGAAATGGGGTAAGAATAACTAGGTACCTACATAAATATATAATTATATAATAAATTAATAATAATAGGGATAGAATGCAAGAAACCTTTCCAGAATAGGAATGAGGGACCTCCTGCCCTGTGGGGAAGGTCCAGCTTCCCCTCCCACTATCTCCTTCAGAACCCCTCCCCGTACTTCTCATTGTTGTTGCCCTTTCTTAGCCCCCTCCAACTAGGTATTTAATATAATTAGTATTTAATTTCAGTATGCGAATTGATCGACACGGTTTCTGACGAAAGTGATTTTTCCTGTCCTCGTGGCTATATTGTTATCATAATTTGTTCCGGTGTAAACAACATGGGTGACTTGTGTGTAGTATGTGAAGAGTCATTATCGGAGGGTGAGACAGTGACCGTGAAAACTAGAGGAATTAAAACATTGATTGAGTGCAGCAAGAAAAGAGGTGATGAAAAACATTTTATTTTTCAAAAATTTGAGACTGTTAAAATGCATGTTGCATGTCATAAATTGTATACAAGAGAAAAAAGTGTGACTGCAGCCATGAAAGCAGGTGGGAGTGAAGCACGAAAGGTGGTGCGATCAAGTAGAACAATTTTCGATTTCAAAACTAAATGTGTTTTTTGTGCTGAGGATGCCTCTGAAGATTTTATCACCAAACAAAAAAGAAAACCTAACGGAAAACGTGAGATTGTGAGTATTGTGACGACATGTAACTTCAAGAACAACATCATAGAAGTAGCTGATGGCAGAGGTGACAAGTGGGGAGAAGAAGTAAACTCCCGCTTAACACCTGTGACTGACTTGGTTGCCAGTGACGGGAGATACCATCGGTCTTGCATGCCAGGAAGGCCCCATGATGAAAAC
Source organism: Aradus depressus (assembly GCA_963662175.1). NCBI lineage: Eukaryota > Metazoa > Arthropoda > Insecta > Hemiptera > Aradidae > Aradus > Aradus depressus. The sequence continues at coordinate 85,954,519 of OY759214.1, forward strand.
GTAACTGCTGCTTTTGAACATATTTGCAATTTCATAGAGAGCAATGAAGATGAATGCCAGTTTTCTGTGAAAGAAATACTGAATGATTTTGAGGGAGTTATCCCATCACAAAAAATACTGAAAAAGAGGTTGGTAGAAAAATACGTTGATGACATTATTATTGCAACTGGCAATAACCGAGAACCAGTACTCTGTTTCAAAAATACTGGATACAAAATGTTGACTGAACAATGGTACGAATCTCAAAAAAAGGATGAGGGGGAAGAGCGCCTCCGTATAGTTAGAGCTGCAGCTGACATCATTCGAGAGGATATCAGATCTAAACTGTACACACTTCATGCTCACCCGGACCTCCACAGCTTCTTGGAGGACTGTGAAAATGATATCCCCCAATCCCTGAAGTTGTGGCTTCAGGCTATAATAATGAAAGGCAAACGAGGAAACCAACGTAAATGGAAAACAAAAGTGACCTCCATTGCACATGCAATAATATCTGCAACAAGGCCAAGGTCCTTTCATTCTTCCCTTCAAGTCGGCTTTGGTGCACTCCTTTCCGAGAAATATGGCTCAAAGGATCTAATACAAACAGCATATGGGTTAGGCTTGAGCTGCTCCTACGAAGAAGTCAGGATGTTTGAGGTATCTTGTATAAACCACCCCCAGAGTACTGTTCTTCCTGACACATTTTCGCAGTTTGTGTTTGACAATGCCGATGTTAAAGTAGACACCATCGATGGCTCTCATTCTTTTCAAGAAGAAGTTTGTTAAGCTGGCTGTTCAGAATGAAAAACTGTTGGAAGTCAATGATGTCTTCATGAGCAAAGACGCCCACCCGGATATTATTGTAAATGCAGGGCAAAAATTCTTGATAGCACTTTACGGAGGTAAAAGTGATGATACATTGAATAATTTACGATTCCACCTATTTGCAAAATCTCTTGTGAAAACCAACTTCAATTTGGCTTCCCTACCTCCAACGCTGGAAGCAGCCCGCCAACACTGCTTTAGGGTCTACCTGCAAGTGCAAATGTGGTTAGGTAACTGCATGAATCCTGTGAACTGGGGTTGGCAAACTACCAAGTATGGCCTGGCTCCCGTTCCCACCACCATAGAACCTGCTCCACGGTCACTTTTGACAACTATATCCTGCAAATGCGCCAAAGAGTGTAAAGCGGCTTGTAGTTGCAGAAAAGCAGGAATAAAATGCTCAACAATTTGTGCAAAATGCAGAGGGCATTCATGTACGAATGCTCCCATCGGAGCAGATGTAGTAGATATTTCTACTGGAGACGACGATGACCTCAATGAGATGATCCTTCTGAGTGAAGAAGAAGACGACCCGAACGAAGATGAAGAAATGGAAAGCGGACCAACATTTCCTTCAAAACATGCGCGATTGAATCTATGAATTAATTGAAATATTTTCTTATGTCGTCGTTGTCATTTAATAAATATACCAATTTGATTCCCATTCTAGAAAGGTTTCTTGCATTCTATCCCTATTATTATTAATTTATTATAAAAAAGTATATAATTATATATCTATGTATACCTATTATAATGTATAATACATATTACTTATTATTACCCCATTTCTGCATTATTTTTGGAAGAAAAAAAAAAGTATGGTAAGTTGATAAATTAGTGAAATTTTGATAAGAGCTCGTACAGTTTTAACTGAGACAAAATATATTAAATTGATACTCATTTTACGCAGAATTTACCGCTCTACAACTTTCATAATAATAATTTTGTTGATTTATTGGTTTGTTTTCAAGATAATTTGAAAAAACCGCAAAAACACCCCATTTCAGGTCACATTGCGCAACCTAGGAGCCGACGCTCACCTCGGCGGAGGAGGAAAACCTAGGATAGTCATATTGGGACATAACTGAAGAGATTAAAACGATAAAACATTTGTCATGAATTATTTCCGAATTGGATTACCTAGCAACTGGCCTAGAGACACTGCCGTGTCTCTTGATTTTGGTGAAAACTCAACAGTGAATTTCTGATGGAACCATACTTCGTATAGTTGTGGAAATAAAAAGATATATCGTTCCCTCGATGGAAAGATGGCACTTTGCATGTTCCGTATAACATGGACTGATATTCGTTCAAAATAAATAAATAAATAGAAAAAAGTTCAATGAAAATGGAAATGTAATTAAAGTGAACTAGGTTGGAGTGTTAAATATTAACAGAATGGAAGGAAGAACAAATAAAAATGAAGAGAAAGACCGTAAAAGTTATTTGTGATAAGTGGGTGGAGAGGGAATATGTGGTTAGAAACCAGGAGATACAGGACTCATGTTTATTAAAGCGGGCCCTCGACTCCTTCCCGGAGATACATATCTTGTAGGGGTCCCAATTCAGGCTTTCCCCCGATATCCTGTATATATTTGTAGGGTCCTCTCTGGCACACATAGCGACTCCCTCTCAACGGCCCAACCGCCTTCATCTAATGTGAGTACGCCAGCAAACCAGAAGACAGGAATTGGGGAATTCCCTGAGTTTTTCCAAATGATCTATTCATTCAGCAAACATGACTAAGAACCATCTCACAAATACCAGCTTTTGAAACAAAAAACATTCAGGCGTAGTCAAGGTCCACGCCGTAGATTTTCAACGTCGGAATAAAATCATTTTTCATTTTCTTTTCGATGCTGCCGTAGCTCTTGCATTTGCTCGGCACTAGACTTTTTAGGTTTTTTAAATTCCTTTTGATGCGAGCTTTCCTCTGATTTGCGTTTTCTATAATTCCGCGCATCTTTACTATTCATATGAGATGACATCTTTAATTTGATTGCAATTTTCAATTTAATACCGTCCTAGTAGTGCTCCTCAAGCTCTTTACAATGACACCCGAATCAAAGTCCTATCTAAACGCGTTATCACGCTACACTAATTTCTAATTTTACACAACGCTAATTCGCAACAATCATCCGCCGGCGCCCACACTAGCCCGATAACGTCACAGGCAAAACAAAAACTGCACAACAAACACGTACAGACATTCTCTATCCATTGTGACCTCAACCGTTGTTATCGCATTATTAGTCTTGTAGTTATTATCGATTGAAATCAGACGGTATTTTGTAAAACAAGAAAGTTAGACCGGCTTTCACTGTGCTTAACGAGCGAATAGACGTTTTTACGTTAAAAAACCGCTTTGATATTGGTTCAGCCTTGGAGCTACGATGCCACAGACACACCCAGACAAAGGCTTCAAACTTATAACATCCCTTCTTTTGCGTCGGAGGTTAAAAAGTAATAAGTTGGTATTTTTTTGTTTCATTGCTCAGCGTAATTCTGAGAATGACTTTCTTATAGCCAGTAATTACTTAATAATTTCATGAAAAATTGAAAATAATTTCATACTGGCATTATAATGCCGGTATGAAATAATATTGTGAAGTGGGAAGAGGAGAGAGAGATCTGTAAGCGTATAAGAACGTCCTGTAATGGCCACATATATTTTATTAATTTCCTTATTTTATCATTTTTCATAAAAATTACCAATAATAAAAAAAATATTTTATAATTCCTTCCTACGCGATACAATTCAAACATTACTTTGAAATATTTTTTCGAAAATGTTATTTCATTTTACATTCATTAGGTCTCTATAACTTGGATCGTAATGAAAATGAAATAAGAAATATTTTTGGTAAATAAACAATTTTTCGATAGGACTAACAGTATTCTGGTAAATTAAGAAAACGTAGTTAGGGGACCTTGAAAAGTGAAAATTCGCTGAAAACTCAATTTCGGAAAAAAATAAAAATAAATAAGTATAAGATAAAGAAATCAACTTCCTTAATACCCTTCCCCACTTCTTGAATGCAATGGAAACCATTAAAAACATTAAACCCTCTAAAAAAATATATAGAATTTTCTTCCATGAAATTTACACATGGTTTTCAAAGCTCTTCTTCATCTTCCTTCATTCTCTTCGGGCCTCGAAAGGACGGTAATATCCAATGACTTTTAATACATATTCATCGTTGCATTTCCTCTCCCGCCTTATACAATTGAATTTACAATTATTCCGACTTTGTACATTTAGTTAAATTATGCACATTCTTGCACACAGGAAGTGCAGGATGTCGGCAGAATTTTTGATGTCGCTTAGATTTCTTCTATCAATGCATATTGAAGACGATTGTATGTAAAAAGATTCTTCAACATGAAATTATAAAAATAATTTATATTCTTATCAGTAATCGTTTAATATCGTGCCGACTACCGAAATATGTTGTGTGACTCAATACCGGCATATTTGGAACGTCTCGGAGACACGGGTTCGAATCTTAAGTATTTTCTTTGAGAAGTTCAAAAAAGGCTTTGTTAGGTCTTCTGTTAATTATGATAGAAATTATAAGATATTGGGTGTAGAACTCTACCAAAAAAAAAAACGGGAATACGCTAAACCACTAGCCACAAATATATATGACAGCTGGCAGTCCATGTGGAGCGAAATTCAAGACAACAAATTGAAAATGATCAAGAGATCTGTAACCAATTGGAAGTCCTGCTATCGGAAGAACAGAAGAGAAGAGGTGTGTATCGCACGACTCAGGATAGGACATAGCCGCCTAATTCACGGGTACCTGATCAACAAAGAGGATCCCCCCATCTGTCCCACCTGCAACGTGCAAATAACAGTCCACCACATCTTTGAAGACTGTCTTAGATACCGGGGACTCCTGGAAATACACGGCGTTCCTGGGAATGTCTCCGAAGCACTAGGGGATGATAACAATACCATAAACAAAGTAATTAATTTTATTACGCTGAACTTACTTCTAAAATATAAGTAAAAAAAAACTATAAAAATAAAATAACAAAATATATATAGGTATATATAAATGATTAAAAAAAAAAAAAAAAAAAAAAAAGATTATGCGTCATTTATATATCTACTACTGATCATATACAACAATGTACACTTTTTGTTAGTAAAAACATTATTCTACGTAGGTATAGAAAACAAATACAAATCACTAATAAAATTAACAAATAAAACTAATAAAACTAACGAGAGGTAACCTCAAAAAATCATGGAAAAGTTGGTTCCTGAGCCGATATATGTGTCTCTAACGAGTGTAAGCAAGACGGGCGAAAATGACCATAGCAGTTGAGCGCTCTCATTCCCTAATTCTTCTTCTACCAAAAAAATTTTAATGAACGTAAGTATATATATACATTTTTTAAAATTTTCATTGTGCATTTTTACTAAAACCATAAGTAAATTTGATGATAATTATGATAGATAATAGAACAAAGTATTATAATAAATAGAAATTTGTACAATGATAAGTAAATACAATAAGAAAATGAACGGAAAAAGAAAAATGTCTCCGTCAGATCATAAAAAACCTAGACAAAATATTGAGTAATATATACGTACATAGTGAGTAAAATATATTCAACGGTTATAATACAAAAAAATATATAAAAAAAATAATATAAATAAAAAATACAAAACATAAATACATAAATTTAGCTCGAGATTTCACGACATACTTCGCGATTAGGCCATCATCATTCTTCATCTGGAGGCCACGGTTGGCTTGGTGATCCCTGGAACCATCTCGCATACAGCAGTGGTAGCAGACAGAGAGAGACAGGAAGAGCTTAATGTGAATACATGAGGGGAGATACTGGGCAGTGCTGGCACTCCCTAAATAATAGTTAACAGGTATATCCGCCAGCACCGCCTCTCCCTTCGGGGAGGGTTATCGGGATGAAAATGGAATGATAGAAATTGAGCAAAAGGATTTTCATAGTGGTTGTGCAACGTATGCTTAGCATTACTTCATTTAACGTAAAGCAGAATATGTTTTTTTTTATTTCTCGGCGTGCCGCAAGGGTCTATTTTATCTCCTTTGTTATATACACTTTACACCTCAGACATGCCAACGTCACCACATACCTTGACAGCTACATACGCCGATGACACTGCCATCTTAGCTGCAGCTGAATCTTCCATACATGCCTCGTTCACATTACAACACCATGTTACTCAAATTGAGAACTGGTGCAACATTTGGAAAATTAAACTCAACACGGACAAATCACAACATATAACATTTACACTAAGACGAGATACATGTCCCGCCGTTTTTATCTACAACAAGCCCCTCCCTCAGACTAACACCATAAGATATTTGGGACTTACTCTGGACAGACGACTGACATGGAACCCTCATACAAGCCTCATACGTAACACACTAAACAAACGACTTAAAATGCTTTATTCTCTTCTGCACAGACATTCAAATTTACCCTTAACACAAAAGCGTAACTGCTATTTATTTCTATTAAAACCACTCTGGATGTATGGCTCACAAATCTACGGTTCGGCTAAAATATCTAACCTGAAACTAATCCAGGTTTTCCAGTCAAAGACACTCAGACTCATTACACAATGCCCACCATACGTACGTAACAGAACACTCCACAATGACCTCATGATAAACACAGTAAACGACACAATTCAGGACTTTTACAGACGTTTCCACAGCAAATTGCATTCACACCCAAATTCATACATCCACTCACTTTCTTCACCAGACTTGCCACACAATCCTCCCAGGAGATTGAAGAGGAGGTGTAACCGTGACTTACTATAATCCCAAATGGCAACCCCCCCACTTAAAGTTGAAACAAGAACATATTTTGAATTAATTTTGTAATTTTTCTTCGGTTCAGGAAACACAGAATTTTTAACAGAACAATAAACTTTGTTTATTTTACAGCTTTGCGAAATTCTTATTTGTTAGAGTCATGCCTGCGGTTGTTGCATTAATTGGCCGCCTTACTTAACAAAACCTCATCTCTTCTTATCCTTGGGAATAATTTAAACCTTTAATTAAAGTTGTTACCTTCTTCGTGAAAACAACCTCAATCCTTCACTGTTCCTGGCTCTAAAATGAATTGCCCATAGAGTAGCAGGAGACTAGCGAAGATGGAACAAAGTGACCCGACGTACTATAAGATCAACCACAGATTTAATTTCAAACAGCAGCCTAATTAATGATTCTTTTATGAATGAAGAAAGATATACTGGGACGGCTAGTGTGTACACCTATGGACCTATACGGTGAGTCTTTAATGGGTAGATGACTACGCACAGGCTCGGAGCTATTGCTTAACGTCCCATCCGAAGGACAGCATACGTCCCAGATGGAAAACTTAAAAGGGTTCGAACCCGTGATCTTGAGTTTAGAAGGCAAGCATGCTAAGAGGGTTCTTCTCCCGATCTGAACTCGCTGGATAATCTCCAATAGTAACCTTTCCTCCCATGCTGATCTCTCTGAGCACTCAGTAAGCAGTTCTCCTTTCAATTCTGAACTCTTTGAGTACTCTCCAGCAAAAACTCTCTTAACTAATTGCAAGTACTACTCGTTGGTACTGCCGAACCTTCAACTACCTACAAAACAAGAAGTACCCCATGTGGACACCTTCTGGTGGGCAACCGCAAGTACTCTGGGGATCCTTACACAATTAGTTGTACTAAAAAGCCAGCTCCAATTCATTTATATAAACTTTGTTATTGTCAATGATTTTGTTTTTTCTTTTCGTCTTTTGTGGTCATTTCTTCCCTAGAAATTGAGATCCCCGTTTCCGCAGATTTACTACAACAGGGTCGCGGGTGTCGAATGGTTTGAATATATTTTTTAAAACATTGTTTCTGGAGGGCCAATAACTCAAGGCTGGGGTGAGCTGTCGAGAGTGTAGCGGGAGGCAGATTTCCTAACGCAAACCCCGTCCCTGCAATTCATCACACAATTCATTACCACCCTGAAGCCAGCCTCGCCGCGCACCGCCCCCGCCCTTCGACTCAACACCCCAGATTTATCGGCGGGTTCACCACTCATCAATATTCCAATAATAAATAATTATAATCTATCCCTTACAAATACAGAATCCTCTCGGTACAACACTCAACCCAATTGTCAATTATTAATAATTTTCATCCATAAGCCCGCGTTATATCGATACGACGTCCGGTAGATGTTTCTCGATAGCACTTGAGTAAATCTCGATCGAAAAAGGCGTTTTAACAAATCATTTATTCTATAATATATAGTGTGACATATCCTCTGAAAGGTCTTGATAAGGGTAGAAACATTAATAGACAGGTTATATACAAGTTCATCAATGCAACATAACATGCAAAACCTGATATGTCGAAATTAATTTTTTTAACGACTATTATTCATATTCCAGCCCAAAGAGCCAAAAAGCCTGCGGAAAGAAAATGTTTATTTTCTACTTTTCAGTATACTACACGTATAATTGAAATATAAAATATTTATTATCATAAGTTTTATATCACAGATCAACAGCTATATATATATATGTTATAATATAATATCTATATTTTTGTAGTTAGGTTAGGTTAGGTTAGGTTTTATGACTCATGCCCGGGCTTGAACTACGAGGTCATATCGCCTACTACCAGAGCGCTCTTTCGTCACTCTGGTGGACATGAGCCCGACTCTACTGTGGGAGTACTAAATTTTGCCTACCCTAAATTTTTATTCATCCAGGGTAGGGGTCTTTAACGAGTACCTTACATCGTACAGGCTCGGGACCATCGCTTAACGTCCCATCCGAAGGACGGCGTGCTTAAGTTTATTTTACCTCCCAGATAAAATAAACTAAGGGCCTCGGTCGGGCTACGAACCCACGACCTTGAGCTCAGAAGTCAATTTTTGTAGTTAAGGCAAGCAATTTTTGAAATGACAACTCTAAGCACGTTGGATCTACTTCAAATTAGACAACAATTGTTGGTAAGACATTTGAAAAGAAACAATTTTCAAGAAACCGATATATGTTAAGCATTAGATATACGGTGAACCGCTCGACTCATCTGACTGAAATGTTGATATGACGTATTGTCACAACGGAATGAGGAAGTGACTGGATGGAAAACGACCGTTAGATTTGACGCTACCATACCGAATTAATGTAAGGATAGGTTTGTGTTCCTTATATCCATTAGAACTCAATTAACATTTCACCCCCCTCCAAAACAAATCGGCGGTTTGCGCTAATATTCAACAGTTTATTTACATATGGGCTCTCAAATCCTCATACAAAATTTTGTGTCGATAGATGCATTACATCGGCAGTTATTAGTGTTTTTGAATTGAGCATCCCTCTGATCCCCCTTTCCCTTCTGCCAATTCCGCTGAAAATTAATAAGTGTTTTCCATATGGGGTGCTGGTCACACATATAAAATTTCGTGTCGATACTTTCTATAGGGAGTTATCGTGTTCATAGACTCACAGACACCCTTTTTTTCCCATATTTAGAATCTAGAGCTCGGAAAACATTAAATTCCGCTGAAAACTCCCCTTAAATTTTTGACCGATCACATGACGTTGATTTTTCCGACATTTTTTTCAGAGTTGTCTTTTTTTTGACAATATTTCCGGACAAAAAAAAAAAAGACACCTCTGAAAAAAATGCCGGAAAAAATCAACATATCCCAGAGAAGTTTAAGAAACACGATTACATAACATCCCCTTTACTTCGTATGTCTGAAGAAGAAGAAATGCTTTTTCCCCCATGTATACCTAATGTATTGCGGGCTTTTATCATATTCGTCTTCAAATTGTCACCTAAATCGCTTACACGATAATCACGTTTTTCATTGATTACAGAAGAGCTGATTTGTAAACTTTGTTTAAGGTTAGTGAATTCCGCGCAACACCTGGTACCTCTGACTAAAGGATTCGAACTGTACCTCTCTTGTCCCTATAACTTAAACTTGACGATGACTAATTAGTGATTAGTATAGCTAAATATGTATAACTGAAGTGAACACATAACAGGCTTTAACACAAACTTGGTTAGTCAATAGCCTTAAACACAATTACAGCCTCAATTTCATTATATTAACCTGTCTGATATGTGAGGTTAAATGTCGAAGCATAACTGACATTAAATGTGCAGGAAGAAGGGGATGTACTGAGAACAGCTGCAGGTGTAGAGCAAAGTAATGTTAAAAATAAAAAAAAATATATCATTTGGACACAAAGTGCAATATGACAAATATAATGTATATTTAGTTATTAAGATAGGGGTTTAACAAAGAGGTCATACCGCCTACTTCAGGAGCACTCTTTCGTCGCTCTGATGGACACGAGCCCGAATCTAGAGTTTGCCTGCCCTAAATTTTTATTCACCTAGAGTTTTCAACGAGTAACTGACAACGAACAGGCTCGAGACTATCGCTTAACGTAACATTCGAAGGGTTTTTTTCAAGGGTTTTTTTCACCTCCCAGATAAAAAATCCGCGATCTAGTACTCAGAAGGCAAGTACGCAACCTGTGAGCTGCGGGTGCTCTCAAATTAAAAATATCGTTGAAAATATTAACCTGTCTAATAGGTGAGGCTAAATGTCGAAGCATAACTGACATTAAATGTGCAGGAAGAAGGGTAGTGAGAGGACAGCTGCAGATGTAGAGCCAAGTAATGTTACAAATATGCTAAAATAAAAAAAATACATCATCATTTTATGCCATTTGGACATAAAGTGCAATATGACAAATATAATGTATAGTTAGTTATTAAGACTCATGACCGGGCTTTAACTACGAGGTCATATCGCCTACTACCAGAACATTCCGTGGCCATAAACATGACTTTCCTGTGCTAAGCATATTTTGTACAAATCATTCTTCCTTCTCCTCTCTCCTCTCAAATTCATTTCATAACGGCATTACTGGGTCTAAGAAAATATTGTGCTGACATCAGCTGTTTTTTTTTTCATTGTACAGCATAATCGTATACCCAGTTGCTGATAAGTAAAATTTCTTGAAATTAGTGAATTCCGCGCAACGCTTGGTGCCACAGCTTGGCTGACTAAAGTTACTACTTTTAGAAGGGTCTCGCTACAGTGAGCCGATTCGTTGGATCCTTTCTCTTACGTTATACGGCTTACGAATCGACACACGGAACCCTAAGAAACGAATTATAAGGAAAGAAAAAAATAGTATTACTTATGGCATTAATCCTGCTAAAATGATAGATAAGCCCTTTCTGCTTCTAAGCCCTCCAAATGAAATGGAGCATTCAACTGATTTAATAAAAAGTAAATCCCCCCCCTATCTCTTGGGGTGGGTTCTTCCCTGTTGACGTATTGTTCCATTGTTCAACTTTTGAAGGAAGGGAGCTGCTGAGTCCTTCTCTGTTTGACGGAAGAAGAAACCTAAACAGTATTGAAAGGATCGACTTCACCCGATTATTTTTGGGGCTGTCCTGGCAGCCCAATGGGGAGTCAGACTCTGAGACAAAAACCCCTTATCCTTCTCCCCTCACCCTCTGCCAAAAAGAAAAGAAAACTGGATGTGGATATTGACTCGTCCATTGGAAATTTATTAGGTTCTTTCATTGTGAAAAGGGGGTGGAGGTGGTCTTGGGGAAAACTCCGGAGAAGAAGAAAAGGGGGTTGGGATAAAGTATAAAGTGTAAGATGGGGAAGTTCTGTTGTGGGAGTGGAGAGCCATAAACAAAAACCTGGGACCTTGTGAGAAGGACATATTTTCGCAATTTGTCTTTTCAAGAAATATGAGGCACATTTATCATAACTTGGAGAATTCCTAATGGTACCGATTATACACTGCTTGTTCAGGTTCTCTTTAGGACATTCCTTGGTTCAGTGTAACTTATGCATAAATAGAGGATCTTTTGTAGAGGCAATATGTCTTTCGAAGCTGATATTGATGAGCTCTTACCCCTAGCTCTGGGAGTAGAGATGCGTGGTCAGTCCAGACCAGAGCGTTCAACGAATATTATCCAGGAATTAATAGTGAGAAAAGGCTAACATTGGTCATGAAGTTCGCAGGACACAGGCAGAACAGAACCCCCGATAAGATCCCGAGATCACTCGGCGTAAAGAGCCGGGAGAACATAGGGTGATGTGACCAACCCCCCTAAGGGGTCAGGAGCACCCGAAAAAAAAAATGAAGTTCGCATAGCCTGGTGGTCGGCAAACCGCGGATATGCGAGCCATATGCGACTCTGGCCCCTTGCGTGTGGCTCTTCCACAAAATACCACGTGCGGGGGCTCACACGTACAGTGCGAATGAAACTTCGTGATTGGTTTTCTTATTTATATTTTTACATACTTAGTTGGTGACTTAATTTTATGAATACCTTACAATTTAATGTTATCAATATATGATATCATTATTAAGTATGATATCAAGTTTTATTCAAAGCACATATACTTTAACTAAGACTTAAAACTTTAAGTAAAGCGAACATACCTCAATCAGATTGAGGACATTTTTAGCAAAGGCCAGCTTAGGAGTACCCTAATTAAGTTAATAACAGTGTATCTACCTATATAGTTTAAGTTTAAAAAATTTGGCTCTCAAAAGAAATTTCAATCTTTGTACTGTTGATATTTGGCTCTGTTGACTAATAAGTTTGCCGACCACTGGCATAGGCGAATGAAGAACCATACTTTTCGGGTCCGAGTACGCCTGGACTCTACGTGGGTATAGCCTGACCACTCGGTGTCTCAGATATTATCAGGTCATAGAAATTTTAAGTCCAAACTCTTCTTCTTTAAAAGCAAAAATAACCTGAACTAATCTATATGATATTACATATCCTGCAATGTCCTCTGTAATAATAATCAAAGCAGTTAAATAAAATCTATGATAACATTAAAATGCAGGTAATTTTTTTTTGGCCTGTACGATGCATATTAGCCATTTCACTGTGTTATCTAGTTATTTACAACATCCATGGCCCCGGGAGGGAGTTCTGTCTACGAAATAAAATCCACTCCCAGACAAGATTCGAACCCGCAAACTATGGTGAAACCATGCGACCACAGCCCTACGTTCTAGCTTGCACGGCCACCCCAGGTATATATTTAAAACGTAAGAAAAAAATATATGTATATAAATACATATATAAAACAAGTTTTTCAAATATATATAAAAAACTTCTTTTTTTTTCCGCAGACGATCTATGGTTGGGGAGAGTCAGTCTGGGTATGTGGCAGGAAATGACATCAAAACGAAGTTTTATGTGTGTATCCAAAAATCCATAACGACACTTATTAATTTGGAGTCAAATTGGCCAATAGGAAGTGAGATTAGGGTGGGACTTAACTCGATTACAACGGTTGTAATGATTGTATCGACATCTAATTTCATATTTGAATTCAAAACCCGATAACGACGACAGCTGTCAATTTTGAACTGAAAAAGAAAAAGAAAGGACCAGAAGAGGGGGCTCAACTTAAAAACTTTTGATGTATTGAATGTATTGGACAAGGAAATAGGTTTGTGTATTCAAAAGTCCCTAAGGTATCCATATATTTTCAACCAATTTGGGAGTTTGGTTTAGATGTAGAACAAAAACATAGTTGATTAATTCGCACCAAGAAATAATTATTTTTTTTTTTTTTTTTTTTTTTTCACAGCTTGTATTATTATAGGTTAGGATTTATGACTCATGCCCGGGCTTTAACTACGAGGTCATATCGCCTACTACCAGAGCTCTCTTTCGTCACTCTGTTGGACATGAGCCCGACTCTACTGTGGGAGTCCTAATTTTTGCCTACCCTAAATTTTTATTCAAGGACCTGACATCGTACAGGCTCGGGACCATCAATTAATTCGCAGGATGTCAAATATAAGGTAGTCTGACCTCTCACAGATTTTTATTTAAGTAATAGCTAGCCGGCTTTCGAGGTTTCCCTCATCATCAGGCAGTCTGATAAAAATTTTTGAATAAAACTAAATAATAAAAATAAATAAATAACAATCTACAACAACAAACATTAATATGAAGTAGTCTGACCTCTCACAGATTTTTATTTAAGTAATAGCTAGCCGGCTTTCGAGGTTTCCCTCATCATCAGGCAGTCTGATAAAAAATTTTGAATAAAAATAAATAAATAACAATCTACAACAAAAAAACATTAACAATTTAAAATATCATGGATGGGGACAGACGAGTTATTCCTGTCCACCATCTGAGTCACAACTCTTGCCATCGATTAACGTCCCATCCGAAGGACGGCGTGCTTAAGTTTATTTTACCTCCCATATAAAATCAACTAAGGGCCTCGGTCGGGTTTCGAACTCACGACCTTGAGCTCAAAAGACAAGCACGCATACCACTGAACTACCGGCACCCTCTGTATTATTATATTTTATTTTTGGTTGTTTCCGGCATTTTTTCTCCAGAGGTGTCTTCTTATTTTTTTCGTTGGACAATATTTCGGGACAATTGCAGGTCCCTTCTTCTGGTCACTATGAACGTCACTGTTCATAGTGACCAGAAGAAGGGACCTGCAATTGTCCCGAAATATTGTCCAACGAAAAAAATAAGAAGACACCTCTGGAGAAAAAATGTCGGAAACAACCAAAAGTGGAACATCCCAGAGAAGTTTAAGAAACATATATTTTATTTATTCTACAATCTGTACAAAAACAATAAGTAGAAGTGTTGACTATAAGAATACAGTATACAGGTAGTACAAAATATTTAAAACAGATAATAAGAAGCAAGAAAGAAATGAATATTAATATGACATTGTAGTAAGAAATGAATACGTACAAAAATATATAAATAAAATATGGACAAAATAAATATAATCTATATTAATAAAGCTGAAACGGGGTTTGTTTGTTTGTTTGTATGTATGTTTGTTCCAGCATCACGCCCAAACCGCTGGACGGATCTTCATGAAACTTCCCATGTACCATAGGCTTAATAATTGTTGAAACTGATTCGACAGATTCAGATTTATCCGGAAAGTCCCATCCGAAGGACGACGTGCTCAAGGCTTTCAACCTAAGTAGAAATTGACCTACCCAGGTTTATTAACATAACATACGTCTCATTATCGAGTACCTCACATTCGAAAAAGCCCTGGATCATTGCTTAATGTCCCATCCGAAGGACGACGTGCTCAAAGTTATTTTTAGCTTCCCGATTAAAACATCTGACCTAAGTGCCTCAACTAGATTTCTAAGTGGCGATCCTGAGCTCGGTAGACTCCATTCTTGAAATTTCTCGCTTTTTAACGGTTTATAGATTTAATATTTGTTAAAACTGATAGAGAACGACCGGATTATCTGAATCCTACACAAAAATCAAAATAAAAATGTTTTTCAAAAAATTTACGCTATTTAACGGTTTATAGGCTTAATAATTGTTAAAACTGATACGAGAGATTCAGATTTATCCGGAAAGTCCCATCCGAAGGACGACGTGCTCAAGGCTATTTTCAACCTAAGTGATATTTCACCTACCCTGGTTTATTTACATAACATACGTCTCATTATCGAGTACCTCACATTCGAAAAAGCCCTGGATCATCGCTTAAAGTCCCATCCGAAGGACGACATGCTCATAGTTATTTTTCACTTCCCGATTAAAACATCTGACCTAAGTGCCTCAGCTAGATTTGTAAGTGGCGATCCTGAGCTCGGTAGACTCCATTCTTCAAATTTCTCGCTTTTTAACGGTTTATAGATTAAATATTTGTTAAAACTGATAGAGAACGACCGGATTATCTGAACCCCACACAAAAATCAAAATGAAAACGTTTTTCAAAAAATTCGCGCTATTTAACGGTTTATAGGCTTAATAATTGTTAAAACTGATACTACAGATTCAGATATATCCGGAAAGTCCCATCCGACGGACGACGAGCTCAAGGCTTTCAACCTAAGTGGAAATTGACCTACCCAGGTTTATTTACATAACATACGTCTCATTATCGAGTACCTCACATTCGAAAAAGCCCTGGATCATCGCTTAATGTCCCATCCGAAGGACGACGTGCTCATAGTTATTTTTCACTTCCCGATTAAAACATCTGACCTAGGTGCCTCAACTAGATTTCTAAGTGGCGATCCTGAGCTCGGTAGACTCCATTCTTGAAATTTCTCGCTTTTTAACGGTTTATAGATTTAATATTTGTTAAAACTGATAGAGAACGACCGGATTATCTGAATCCTACACAAAAATCAAAATAAAAATGTTTTTCAAAAAATTCACGCTATTTAACGGTTTATAGGCTTAATAATTGTTAAAACTGATACGACAGAATCAGATATATCCGAAAAGTCCCATCCGACGGACGACGTGCTCAAGGCTATTTTCAACCTAAGTGAAATTTCACCTAACCAGGTTTATTTACATAACATACGTCTCATTATCGAGTACCTCACATTCGAAAAAGCCCTGGATCATCGCTTAAAGTCCCATCCGAAGGACGACGTGCTCAAAGTGTTTTTTAACTTCCCGATTGAAACATCTGACCTGTGCCTCAGCTAGATTTGTAAGTGGCGATCCTGAGCTCGGTAGACTCCATTCTTCAAATTTCTGGCTTTTTAACGGTTTATAGATTTAATATTTGTTAAAACTGATAGAGAACGACCGGATTATCTGAATCCTACACAAAAATCAAAATAAAAATGTTTTTCAAAAAATTTGCGCTATTTAACGGTTTATAGGCTTAATAATTGTTAAAACTGATACGACAGATTCAGATTTATCCGGAAAGTCCCATCCGAAGGACGACGTGCTCAAGGCTATTTTCAACCTAAGTGAAATTTCACCTACCCAGGTTTATTTACATAACATACGTCTCATTATCGAGTACCTCACATTCGAAAAAGTCCTGGTACATCGCTTAAAGTCCCATCCGAAGGACGATGTGCTCATAGTTATTTTTCACTTCCCGATTAAAACATCTGACCTAAGTGCCTCAGCTAGATTTGTAAGTGGCGATCCTGAGCTCGGTAGACTCCATTCTTCAAATTTCTCGCTTTTTAACGGTTTATAGATTAAATATTTGTTAAAACTGATAGAGAACGACCGGATTATCTGAACCCCACACAAAAATCAAAATGAAAACGTTTTTCAAAAAATTCGCGCTATTTAACGGTTTATAGGCTTAATAATTGTTAAAACTGATACTACAGATTCAGATATATCCGGAAAGTCCCATCAGAAGGACGACGTGCTCAAGGCTTTCAACCCAAGTGGAAATTGACCTACCCAGGTTTATTTACATAACATACGTCTCATTATCGAGTACCTCACATTCGAAAAAGCCCTGGATCATCGCTTAATGTCCCATCCGAAGGACGAAGTGCTCAAAGTTATTTTTAACTTCCCGATTAAAACATCTGACCTAAGTGCCTCAGCTAGATTTCTAAGTGGCGATCCTGAGCTCGGTAGACTCCATTCTTCAAATTTCTTGCTTTTTAACGGTTTATAGATTTAATATTTGTTAACTGACAGAGCCATAGAGTGTGCTGGTTTCGGATTATGCCAACGTCAGCACAACGTTCAGACTGACTTTAAATATGGTGACACCGATCCACTATGGAAGAAAAATGCCAAAAAAAAAAAGATGTATGTATAGATATGAACACAAATTAAAACTTGTGTACATTGTGATATCTATATTAATAAAGCTGAAACGGGGTTTGTTTGTTTGTTTGTATGTATGTTTGTTCCAGCATCACGCCCAAACCGCTGGACGGATCTTCATGAAACTTTCCATGTAGCATTCTTTTGAGCCCGATTGAATAATAGGCTATGTGGCGTCCCAAAATTTTGATCGGGAGGGGGGGTTGTAAGGGGGGCCTAAGTATATAAATAGTGCTAACCCATTAACTAATGGTCGAATCGTCATGAAATTTCACATGTAGTATTTTTAAAAGCCAAATAGGAAAAAAAGGTGTGTGGCGTCCCAACGTTTTGAACGGGAGGGGGGGGGGGGGGGGGGTTGTGGGGGGGCCTAAGTATAAATATAGAGCTAACTCATTAACTAATGGGCGAATCGTCATGAAATTTCACGTAGTATTTTTAAAAGCCAAATAGGAAAAAAAGGTGTGTGGCGTCCCAAAGTTTTGAACGGGAGGGGGGGTTGTAAGGGGGGCCTAAGTATAAATATAGAGCTAATTCTTTAACGGTTGGTCGGATTGTCACGAAATTTCACATGGAGTATTCCTGAAGGCCAAATAGAAAAATAAGGTGTGTGGCGTTCCAAAGTTTTGATCGGGAGGGGGGGTTGTAAGGGGGGCCTACGTATATAAATAGTGCTAACTCATTAACTAATGGTCGAATAGTCATGAAATTTCACATGTAGTATTCCTAAAGGTCAAATAGAAATACTAGGTGTGTGACGGCCCAAAATTTTGAACAGGAAGGAGGGTTGTGGGGGGGGCTGAATATACATATAGAGTTAGCTCATTAACGGTTGGTCGTATTGTCACGAATTTTCGCATATATTATTCCTGAAGGCCAAATAGAAAAATAAGGAGTGTGACGTCCCGAAGTTTTGAACGGGTGGCGGGGTTGAGGGGGGGGAGGGGAATAAGTATAAATATAGAGCTAGCTCATTAACGGTTGATCGTATTGTCATGAATCGGATTGTCATGAATTTCACATGTAGTAGTAGTAACTATGTATTCGCTGTGGGGTTCACTGTTGCAAGGCACTTACTAGCTGTAGTGCTCAGCCCCAGCGTTCCTAACTATGTACTGGCTGTGGGGTTCGCTGTTGCAAGGCACCTACAAGATATTTACTAGCTGTGATGCCCAGCGTTTCTAATTACGTACTAGCTGTGGGGTCTGCTGTTGCAAGGCGCTAGCAGTGTGGCCCAGCGTATTTCACTACGTAGGTACTAGCTGTCATGCCCTGTGGTTCTAAGTACATACTATCTGTGGGGTTCGCAGTTGCAAGGCACCTACTACCTGTAGGGCCCAGCGTTCCTAAAAACGTACTAGCTGTGGGGTCCGTCGTTGCAAAAGCATACTAGCTGTGATGCCCAGGGTTCCTAATATCGTACTAGCTGTGGGGTCTGCTGTTGCAAGGCGCTAGCAGTGTGGCCCAGCGTATTTCACTACGTAGGTACTAGCTGTCATGCCCTGTGGTTCTAACTACATACTTTCTGTGGGGTCCGTTGTTGCAAGGCATTTACTAGCTGTAGTGCCCAGCGTTCCTAACTTCGTACTAGCTGTGGGGTCCGCTGTTGCGAGGCACATACTAGCTGTGGTGACCAGCGTTCCTAACTACGTACTAGCTGTGGGGTCCGTTGTTGCAAGGCATTTACTAGCTGTAGTGCCCAGCGTTCCTAACTATGTACTAGCTGTGAAGTTCGCTGTTGCAAAGCACTTACTAACTGTAATGCC
This sequence comes from Aradus depressus, assembly GCA_963662175.1. NCBI lineage: Eukaryota > Metazoa > Arthropoda > Insecta > Hemiptera > Aradidae > Aradus > Aradus depressus. The sequence continues at coordinate 85,973,722 of OY759214.1, forward strand.
CAGCGTATTTAACTACATACTAGCTGTGGGGTCCGCTGTTGCAAGGCACTTAATAGCTGTGATGCCCAGCGTTCCTAACTTCGTACTAGCTGTGGGGTCCGCTGTTGCGAGGCACATACTAGCTGTGGTGACCAGCATTCCCAATTACGTACTAGCTGTGGTGCTCAGCGTTGCAAGCCACATACTAGCTGTGGTTACAAACGTTCTTAAGTACGCACTGACTAGGACGTCCAGCGATGCTAAGTATTCACTAGGTGTGGCTTCCGCCGTTGAAAGGCGCATACTAGCTGTGGTGCCCAGGGGTCCTAAAAACTTACTAGCGTTACAACAGCTGAAGGACTATAAGCCTTATTCCGTATGAATAATTGAAAATTATAACATCATGAATGTATTGTCGAGGAACTGAATAGCGTTATAGAAGATATTGGGAGAAAAATCAAAGTTCCCCGGGCAACGCCGGGTATAACTGCTAGTAATAAAATAAATTTCAGCTCGAGACCTCTCGAAACACCCCGATTATAGTCCTCCAACTTAATGGAGGCAGGGGAGGTCACAGGGGGCTGACTGATCCCTACGCCATCTTGTCCCACGCTGGAGGTAGATCAAGAAGGAAAGAAGAGCTGAAAGTACGACTTCATGAGGGCAAGTTTAACGTGGTTCCGGGGATAACCGCTGGGTGCTTAATTATTAATTAATAAATTGTCTGTGATTTTCAGACGGTTTTTTAAAAAATTTTCAAAGAACTTGTTCAACTGTGTAACTCCATCGTCAGCACAATGTTCAAAAGTGAACTCAAGGTCTTTTGAACTTTGTGCCGACGATGGCGTCAGCCAAAACCGATTCACTTTATGTATATATTTTTTGTGGAATCAAACGGTAGAAAATTTAAACAAGTTTTTTGTTTTTATTTATTTTATTATTATATTTACACTATATCAAAATAGATCGCTGAAATATATTCGGAGACTTATCTTTAGTCTAGTTTCACATGCATCATAATCCTCATCACAGTTATGTTTGCATTTTATTATACCATTATATTATATTTCATTTCTTGAATTTGTCATGTTTTATAAAAATATCATATTTTTCGTGTGGAGGGGAAACAGAGTTAATATAACTTTGTTAGATGCAATTTCAGGCTAATTGTTCGTTTGGTCGGGACAAATATTCATTATTATTTGTATTGCAGAGATAGCCTGAATGTTATTACTTCATGATGCCAATATTTGTACTTGTTATTAAACTTTTATTATTATTAAAAACAGCAATTCAAACAATTATATTGGAATGAGGTTTTAGATTGATTTAATTATTTCAGCAACCAATCCAATTAAGTCTAATTGTTTTGTTTTACCTTAACATTTAATTATTTGTATCTAATTACTATTAGTATTAATGAAATGAATTTAAAGTAAATAATGGAAAAGAATATTTCATAGGAATTTTTAGGATGATGCTAATAGGCGAGAGCAGAGTTGGTTATTCAGGTAAGTTGGCGTAGTTCTAATCCTGCCGTCTGTTGACTCGTAGCGCCACCCGTCACATCGTGTCTTCCGTGTTACGACGTGCATCTACCTTTGTAGTTACAGTGCACTGCTAAAATGAATGTCTGAGAGCAGAAACACCCTAAGCGCCATTTTTCACGAATGTCATGTTTTGTTAGATTTCGTTTCTCTATCCCAAGACGCATCGATTGGGAGCAGAAACACCCAACGTAACGTACTTATAGTACCAATATTGAAGCGAAACTTATCTTGCTTTTAGGAGAAACACCCTAAGTGCCGCACCTAGGGTGTTTCTCCTCTCAGTCGTTACCTGCTTTCCCAAGGTCAGTCCCCGTCCCCCACTTTATTACGCTGCTCTGCGTGAAGCAAAAGAAAGTGTGCAGCCCGATGTTGTTGCATTAGCATTTGACTACATGCAAAATGTTTCCCTCCCAAAAGTTCCTGTTCAAGAGCTTTTTTACTTGAGAAAATTAACAGTTTCTGTTTTTTGTATCCACAATTTGAAAACTGGTCAATCAGTTATTTTTGTATATCATCAAGGATCAGCTGGGAAAGAACCAAATGAAGTCTGTTCAATGTTACTTCAGTACATAAACATAAAGTCGACAAGAAAATTGCTGTTATTCAGTGACAATTGCTTCGGGCAAAACAAACATTATTGCTTGTCAAGACTTCAAATGGCGTTAGTAGAAACTGGGCGATTTGATTCCATTCAACAAATTTTCCCCATCAGAGGCCGCTCATTCTTACCATGTGACAGAGTTTTTGGTGTGATCAAGCGAAGTTTGAGCAAAACAGATAGAATTTACTCAATAAGAAACCTGATCAAAGTTATCCTCCGTTCGTCTAAAAAACATAGTTTTACCGTTCACCTGCTCGATAGTGATGAAGTTCTTGATTTCAAATCCTGGTGGCCTAAGTTTTACCAGAAAACAAGTATCTCTCTTGAGTCATCCAAGATAAAATTTAAAAAGGAAGAAAAAGTCAAGTTGACCATTACAAAATACAACCATTTCATCTGCAGCAAAGATGTTCCTGGCACACTAATTAAAGGACTAGTGAAGCACACTTTCAGGTTGAGAAAGCCAACTGATGATCTGATCATTCTACCATCTGAGCCAACGCGACTGGGCCCAATCGCCATAAATCAAGAAAAACTTGATGACATTCGCTTATGCTTAAAATACGTTCCAAAAAGTGTTGTTACTTTATTTTGGCGTAAGATATTAGCCTTACCGACCACTACGACTGCAGAAAAAATTTAATTTCATTTACATAAATTCGAATTCCACAATATTTTAAACACATTGTGCTCAACTGCCTATACAATTACGTAATGCATTCAAAATTACTTTTTTTTAAAATTTTTTATGTGTGTGGGAGCTTCAATAATCATATAATTTGTATTTTCTTGAACTTACGGTATGGTTACTGTATTAATATACGTTGTTTGCGTTTAATAAAAATATTTGACTACGTGTTGAAAGTGTTGTGACTATTTTTCAAAATCCTATTATAAATTTAGACCCCCTAAAAATCGTTGAGAGGAAAAACACCCTATCTATATAATAAAAATGACTGGTTAATTTTGCTAAGCGCAAAACTCGAGAACGGCTGGACCAATTCGGCTAATTTTTTTTTTCAAATATTCGTTGAAGTCCGAGGAAGGTTCTTATGAAGAGTTCTTAGCTGTTAATTCTAGGGATGGCGATCTAAGATAGATTAATCGAAAAATCGATGTTTGGGGTCGTAATGATCGATGTGAACCCTGAATCGATCAAGTGAATCGATCTCAGACACCTTAAAATCATTTACATACCGTTTCGTTTTATACAGTTTTTAGTACATGTTATTTTCTTGATTGTTTTTAAATCTTCGCTTCTGGCAAGTGCGTGTTAGGCAAGTTCCTCGATTTATCTTTGGTTGCCATCTTTGTCATTTACTTACTGTTTCGTTTTATTCAAATTTTAGTGCGTGTTATCAGTTTTTTTCTTGGTTGTTTTTAAATCTTCGCTTCTGGCAAGTTCCTCGATTTATCTTTGGTTGTTTGGTTGTCATCTTTGTCATTTACTTACTGTTTCGTTTTATTCAGTTTTTAGTGCGTGTTATCAGTTATTTTCTTGGTTGTTTTTAAATCTTCGCTTCTGGCAATGTTCTGGCAAGTTCCTCGATTTATCTTTGGTTGTCATCTTTTTCATTTACTTACTGTTTCGTTTTATTCAAATTTTAGTGCGTGTTATCAGTTTTTTTTCTTGGTTGTTTTTAAATCTTCGCTTCTGGCAATGTTCTGGCAAGTTCCTCGATTTATCTTTGGTTGTCATATTTTTCATTTACTTACTGTTTCGTTTTATTCAAATTTTAGTGCGTGTTATCAGTTTTTTTCTTGGTTGTTTTTAAATCTTCGCTTCTGGCAAGTTCCTCGATTTATCTTTGGTTGTTTGGTTGTCATCTTTGTCATTTACTTACTGTTTCGTTTTATTCAGTTTTTAGTGCGTGTTATCAGTTATTTTCTTGGTTGTTTTTAAATCTTCGCTTCTGGCAATGTTCTGGCAAGTTCCTCGATTTATCTTTGGTTGTCATCTTTTTCATTTACTTACTGTTTCGTTTTATTCAGTTTTTAGTGGGTGTTATCAGTTTTTAGTGCATGTTATTTTCTTCGTTGTTTTTAAATCTTCGCTTCTGGCAAGTTCCTCGATTTTTGTTTGGTTGTCATCTTTTTCATTTACTTACTGTTTCGTTTTATTCAGTTTTTACATATCTACATCTATATAATAAAAATGATTGGCTAAATTTTGCACGGGGGGGGGGGGGGGGGGGGGGGGGGGGGGGGTAGGCCTTAGTATAAAGATACCGGTAACTCATTAACTAATAGTCGGATTGTCATGGAATTCCACATGTAGAATTCTAAAAAGCCAAATTTAAAAATAGGATGTGTGAAGTCTCAAAATTTGTAAGGGGGGGGGGGGGGGGGCTAGGCCTACATATAAAGATAGTGATAGGTCTTTAACGGATGATCGGAATGTCATGGATTTGGACATGTAGTATGCTTTAGGCCAAATTGAAAAATACGCTACGTGACATCTCAAACGTCTTGAACGAGAGGGGGGGTTGTGGGGGTAGGCCTACATTTAAAGATAGTGATAGGTCTTTAACGGATGATCGGAATGTCATGGAATTTGACGTGTAGTATTCTTGAAAGTCAAATTGAAATATAAAGTGTGTGACGTCACAAAAGGGAGGGGGGTTGTGGGGGTAGGCGTAAATATAAAGATACTGATAGGTCATTACAGATGATAGGTCATTACAGATGATTTCGAAATGGCGATCCTGAGCTCGGTAAACTCCATTCTTCAAATTTCTCGCTTTTAAACGGTTTTTAGTTTTAATATTTGTTAAAACTGATGAACAACCGGGTTATCTGAATCCTACACAAAAAACTAAATAAAAATGTTTTTCGAAAAATGTCGGGCTAAAAACCATTCTTCCAATTTCCTGCTTTTTAACGGTTTATAGATTTAATATTTGTTAAAACTGATAGACAGATTCAGATATATCGGGAAAGTCCCATCCGAAGGACGACGTGCTCAAGGTTTAATAAACCTAAGTGAAATTTTAGCTACCCAGGTTTAGTTACATAACATACGACTCATTATCGAGCACCTGACATACAAAAAGGCCCTCGATCATAGCCTAAAGTCCAATCCGAAGGACGACGTGCTCAAATTTATTTTGTCTTCTCGATTAAAACATCTGACCTAAGTGCCTTGGCTAGATTTCTGGCGATCCTGAGCTCGATTCTTCTGACTCCATTCTTCAAATTTCTCCCTTTTTACCGGTTTTTAGATTTAATATTTGTTAAAATTGATGAACAACCGGGATATCTGAATCCTACACAAAAATCGAAATAAAAATGTTTTTCGAAAAAAGTCGGGCTAAATCCTATTCTTCAAATTTCTTGCTTTTTAACGGTTTATAGGCTTAATATTAAATAAAACTGATAGACAGATCCAGATATATCGGGAAAGTTCCATCCGAAGGACGACGTGCTCAAGGTTTTTTTACCCTAAGTGAAATTTCAGCTACCCAGGTTTAGATACATAACATACGACTCATTATCCAGTACCTGACATACGAAAAGGCCCTCGATCATAGCTTGAAGTCCAATCCGAAGGACGACGTGCTCAAATTTATTTTTATCTTCCCGATCAAAACATCTGACCTAATAGACTTGGCTAGATTTCTAAACGGCGATCCTGAGCTCGGTAAACTCTATTCTTCAAATGTCTAGCTTTTAAACGGTTTTTAGTTTTAATATTTGTTAAAACTGATGAACAACCGGGATATCTGAATCCTACACAAAAATTGAAATACAAATGTTTTTCGAATAAGTCGGGCGAAATCCCATTCTTCAAATTTCTCGCTTTTTAACAGTTTTTAGATTTAATATTTGTTAAAACTGATAGATTCAGATATATCGGGGAAGTCCCATCCGAAGGACGACGTGCTCAAGGTATTTTTGACCTAAGTGAAATTTCAGCTACCCAGGTTTAGATACGTAACATACGACTCATTATCGAGCACCTGACATACAAAAAGGCCCTCGATCATAGCCTAAAGTCCAATCCGAAGGACGACGTGCTCAAATTTATTTTTATCTTCTTTTGACCTGAATGCCTTTGCTAGATTTCTAAGTGGCGATCCTGAGCTCGATAGACTCCATATGTAAGATAAAATAAGTTACCGTTTGGTTCCAACTAAAATTATCAAGGAAGAAATGTGGAATATAATTGGGCTTTGAGGTACCGTTTTGACATATTTTCTGAAAAACAAATTAATACAGCTATGTTGGTAGATAGGCAGCGACCATAAATGAAGATGGTCAACCAAAGACAAATTCAGATGTATCGGGAAAGTCCCAACCGAAGGACGAAGTGCTCAAGGATATTTAAAAATATAAATAATATAAGTCAGTTAAAACAACTAAGAGCTCCCTCTAGATTTCCAACTTGCGATCCTGAGCTCAGTAGACACCAAATATAAAGAAAAAATACGTTTCCGTTTGGCTCCAACTAAAATTATCAAGGAAGAAATCTATATTAATAAAGCTGAAACGGGGTTTATTTGTTTGTTTGATCCAGCATCACGCCCAAACGGCTCGACAGGTTTTTATGAAACTTCACATGTAGCATTCTTATGACCCCAGTTGAATAATAGGCTATGTGGCGTCCCAAAATTTTGAACGGGAGGGGGGGTGGTGGGGATAGGCCTAAATATAAAGATACCGGTAGCTCATTAACTAATGGTCGGATTATCATGAAATTTCACATGTAGTATTCTTAAAGGCCAAATAGAAAAATAGGGTTTGTGACCTCTCAAGATATTGAACGAAAGGGAGGATAGTGGGGGTAGACTTAAGTATATAAATAGTGGTAGCTCATTAACTAATGGTTGCATTGTCATGGAATTTCACATGTAGTAATTTCAAAACAAAATTTGAAAATTCGTTGTGACGTTTCAACTTTTTGAACCTGAGGGGTGGGGTGCATTAAGCTGAAGGAATTTCACATGTAGCTTTCTCTTCTTCAATATTAAGCAGATACTAGCTATGGTGTCTGCCGTTGAAGTACTATAAGGCTTATTCTATATGAATAATTGAAAATTATAACATCATGAATGTACTGTCGAAGAATTGAATTGGATTCGAATGAGAGATATTAGGTGAAAAGTCAAAGTTCCCCGAGCAACGCCGGGTATTACTGCTAGTATCCAATATTTTCAAAATGGCTTCCAACAGACAATTTTCAGACTAAACCATTAAAACCTGTGGCAAGTAATGGTGAATAAGTGTACAATTACAATTATATCATAAATTCAATGCAACAATTGAATAAAAGTGCTGCATCCAGTGTTTTGTTGCTCCTGTAAAATTTACTTTTTGGCGGATGAGGCGTTTCTGCTCTCAGACATTCAAATATAGTTATTGTTATTTTTTCTGATTTACTTCCCCAGCTATACGAAAGTGTGGTCGATCAACAATTCGATGCGAAGTTTTCAACGGAATTTCATGTTTTCCGACCTTTAGATTCCAAATATGAAAAAAAACCATTAGAAGTCAATCCAGCTCTAACGGCGTGTCCAAAACCCCATAATTTCTCCCAAATTATCTAACCTTTAATAACTTTCAAAAACTTTAATAACTGCCATTGCAATGAATATGTCGACACAAAATTTCAAACCACTGTAAGGACGACATTTATTGATGATCGGCGTAATCAGCGGAAAGGAAGGGAGGAATCAGGTAGAGGGCTAAACTTTAAACAGGAATTTTCTTATTAAAATTCAAAAACCAATGAGAACTTAACCTGTCAAATTTCAGTAACGGCAGAAGATTCAACTCAAAAACTGGCCAGCAATGGCACTCCTCAAGTAGTAACTACTGGAATAACTGTTAACAGAGAGGGCGCTGATAGCTCAGTGGTATGCGTGCTTGTCTTCTGAGCTTAAGATCGTGGGTTTGAAACCCGACCGAGGCCCTTAGTTTATTTTATCCGGGAGGTAAAATAAACTTAAGCACGCCGTCCTTCGGATGGGGACATTAAGCGATGGTCCCGAGCCTGTACGATGTCAGGTACTCGTTAAAGACCCTAGGTGAATAAAAATTTAGGGTAGGCAAAATTTAGGACTCCCACAGTAGAGTCGGGCTCATGTCCACCACACCGACGAAAGAGGGCTCTAGTAGTAGGCGATATGACCTCGTAGTTAAAGCCCGGGCATGAGTTATAAAACCTAACCTAACGTTTAACAGATCTCTCGGCCAACACCGCCTCACTCTTCAGGGAGGCTTGTCGTGATGAAAATAGAATGACAAGGGGAATATGTTTTATTTCTTGTGACGCTCCCAGGTTAAAAATATTTCGTAAATTCTAGTAATCACAGATATTTGAGATTTTTGTCTTTTACTCAACCTCTCGGCATGTAGTAAATTTCGGATGCATAACAATCTATGTTAGATTCAGGAATTCACCTTAAAACCCCAGAAAAGGGCCCAACCAAGGTTATGAAGCCTTTTTCAATGTTCCCCGAGCTGCCTCATTGAAATATGCAACCCCTAAAAACAAATTAATTACCAAAGTTTATAAACAGTCCTTTCTAATTAATCATCATTATCCCGGAGTCGGCTCTCGGCTCAGAGATTGATTTTTAATATACCTATCGATTATGATCATGGAAGGTGCCTCGGATCGTAAATGGAAGAGTCGTGTTTACTGCTATTATTGTCCATATACGTTGTTGCAGCGAAATTAACTTAAAAAATATTGAAAATTTCCTGTGGGACTCAAGTTTGTGGCCAATAATACCAAAGGATCTACGATAAGTTTACATGCAAAGAGAAACCTCACAGCGCATAAAGCCTCAACCACTGCAGGCCGAAGACAACAAACGCCGCAGCCAAGTTCAGTTTTATGATTTAATTCATGAAGAATCTAGTCTGTCAGGATATAAATACAATATTTAATTCTAAATATAATTCCCTCTATCAGAGCTTTTAGGTCTCAAGAGAACTATCTCACAATAAACTGATGTATCGAAAAAACTCCGACTGCTAGCTCAAATTCTTTTCCACAATAGCAAAAGAAATTTTAGGATATTACTTGGAGGTTTTAGATATGTGTTTTGTCCTGAAAGTGTCTGCAGGCTCTGTACCTTAGATGAAAAGGACGATCTCATTACACTTTTTGTTCAATTGTCCCTCCTTGTGTATCCCCAGGCAAGCATTTCTCCACAATTATCTCACTAATAGACCAAAATTCGACTTAGAACCAATTGTGCATTTATTTCATAACATGAATGTTAGAAAAATTAACAATTTATTTTAATTTTTTATTGTAAGTTTGAAAATTAAGAATAATATAATTTAATTTATTGCTTGTAACATGTATATATATATATTTTTTTTTTCTTCTTTCCTTTTTTTTATTCATTTTTTATTTTTGTGTTATGGCTACTACAATTTAACTATTTTCCCTTATCAAAGGTCATATTTTGTTTTTGTTTTCTAGTTTCTTGCACTATTTATATTAAAGATCATGTCCATATTGATGGCGCCGGTAGCTCAGTGGTATGCGTGCTTGACTTCTGAGCTCAAGATCGTGGGTTCATAACCCGATCGAGGCCTTTAGTTTATTTTATCTGGGAGGTAAAATAAACTTAAGCACGCCGTCCTTCCGATGGGACGTTAAGCGATGGTCCCGATCCTGTACGATGTCAGGTACTCGTTAAAGACCCCAGCCCTAGGTGAATAAAAATTTAGAGAAGGCAAAATTTAGGACTCCCACAGTAGAGTCGGGCTCATGTCCACCAGAGTGACGAAAGAGCGCTCTGGTAGTAGGCGATATGACCTCGTAATTAAAGCCCGGGCATGAGTCATAAAATCTAACCTCATGTCCATATTTATTTTTATTAGTATCTTTTCATTTAGTTTAGATTTGATATAACTATAAGAATATGTAAACATTCCTTGTCATAGAGGTTGTTATTAGTGCAATCAAAAGTTTATCTATCTATGATTTATTTGCAGTCTCTGTTCTATTCTGGAAGTAACCTGTTATAGAATGTAGTTAGTTATTGTGGTTCATGCCCGGGCTTTAACTATGACGTCATATAGTCTACTAACAGAGCGCTCTTTCGTCGTTTTGGTGAATACGAGCTCAACTCTGTTGGAGTCCTTAATTTTTCCTACAAAAATTTTGTTAATCCAGGATAGGATAAAGGACTCCTACCATAAGTATAAACCTAGGTAGGCAAAATTTAGTATTCCCAACGTCGGGCTCATGTCTATCAGAATGATTAAATAGCGCTCTGGCAGGGATGGGGGTATTCGTAATATCAAATATGAATACGAATATATTCACAAAAATTATTATATATTAATAGGAATACGAATATATTCATATATATCTTTGAATATAAATATATTCGTATTCATAGCCGTGAATTCGAATACAGTTGTATATATGAAAACAGTTGTATATGTATCGTATGCATATTTGTGAATATGACGAACGAAAACCAAATTTTACATGGCATCACTCATTACTATACTACTCGTTATAAACCCAAAATTATTACCGTATTCTAGGGGTAGGATTTATGCACTTCGGACCGTAAGGACGTACACAATTTTCAAACGATTAAAAAAAAAATTATTCGCTCAAACGTTTTGTCAAGTGTCTCATTTAATAGCAGGCTATTATTGAGAAATAAAAGAAGTAAATATTTGATTATTAACAAACGCGTTTTTGAGACCTAGAGCTATCATACGAATATATGAATACAACTGTATTCGAATTCACAGCTATGAATACCAATATATTTGTATTTGTAGGTGTAAATGCGAATATATTCATATTCACAGATGTGAATACGAATATATTCATATTCATAGGAGTTCATATTCACAGGTGTGAATACGAATATATTCATATTCAAAGGTGTGAATATGAATATATTCATATTCATAGATAATAATTTTTGTGAATATATTTGTACTCGTATTTCCGATTACGAATACGCCCATCCCTGTCTGGCAGTATGCGACATGGACTCGTAGTTGGACATGAATCACAATAACTAACTATAATTTAATTTAAATAACTTATGTTATGCACACGCTGTATATATATATATATATATATATATATATATATATATATATATATATATATATTCACATTTATGTACACAAAATATATTAAACAAATAAAATATTGTAATATTTAAAATGTTGCTACGGAAATTTCATTCTTTTTTTCTTTTCTAGTGAACACAAACATACTAACGATATGTACACATAACTATGAGAGTACTAATTGGACTCTGTACTGAAAGTACTTTCGGTCTGTTTTTTAAAAATATTTGAATGTCTATCATTTAGAGTTCAACCAGTGACAGGTAAATTCTGATTGGGACAGGCCTGTCCAATGAAAGCCACAGTGACAGTCAATTTGTGAATTAATAACAACAGGTTTAGGATCTGAGAGTCTAGTGAAGAGTTAGGATGACAGATGGACAGGCCAGAGTGTCATCATTGATGTTATTTCAGCCATGTCAGTTGTGTTGACTATGTACAAACATGGTTCTGGTGATACTAAATTCAATGAAGAGTCTCTAAGTAAATCATGACAAACGTATGTCATTTCCTTTGTTGGCAGTGCTCTTCAGGTATTATTCAATTGATGAGGAAGCATTGTGAAAATTACCTTATGAAGTTTTATCACTCATTTGAAAAATAATATAAAGTCGTAGGGGTATAATATGGCTGATGTAGTGAGAAGTGATTATTTCACAGGTTGTAAAATAAAATATAGTCTGACCTCTCACAGATTTTACTAATTTTTGCTAGCCGGCTTTCGAGGTGGCTCTCATCATCAGATCGTAAAAAAAAACCATCATCTAGCAACCTAGCAACCTCAAGGAAGAGAGGTATGAATTGTAAACTCAAACACTGCAATAATAACTGCTGTGGAAATGAACGTATCAACACGAAATTTAATATGGAGATCAGATCCCCCTGAGCCTCATGCCCGGGCTTTAACGATAAGGTAATATCGCCTACTACCAGAGCACTCTTTCGTCACTCTGGTGGACATGAGCTCGACTCTAGTATGGGAGTCCTAAATTTTGTCTACCCAGATTTAGTTACCTAAGGTAGAGGGTCTTTAACATGACATCGTACTTTCTCGCGAAAATTGCTTAATACCCCGAAGGACGGCGTGCTCATGTTTTTTTCACCTGAGCTTACTCGTCTTCAAGTTCAGCTATTTCGGGAATACGCGTAAACTTAGTAAATTACAACCAATTCTATCTGGGGAAGTACAACGTAGTGATCCACTGACGATTTTTTTTTGTAACTTTTTTTCTCTTAAGTATTCTATATTCGTTACCAGACTTAATCACTTCAAATAAAAAGCTACATTGAATGAAGGGACGATGCTCTTTATACTATCTTAAAGTAACTGATGTATCTCTTGAATCTCAATGCACCACACTGCAGTAAAATGCAGTTAAAACAGTGGATAGTAAATCCACTGCTTTTCAGGTTTTGGAAGAGTTCTTCCATCTCAATTTTTGGTTTATTTAACACGAAGCAGTGCTCTTCATAAATCATACTTTTGTTACACTAAATATCATTTGGAAAACGATTTTCAGAACTTTTTTCGCAGATTTGTTATTGAAATTAACTTTATTATCTATATAAAAAAACAACAAAAACTATATGAATTAAAAAGAAAAAATCGACGGTGAATCATTGGCTATATACTTCACCAGCACGACGTAATCAATACGTTTTAGCAGTTACTAAAATATTTGAGTTGAGCCCTCTTCTCCTAGTCCCCCTATCCATTCGACCGATTGCGCAAAAATATAATAAGTGTCGTCCTTAAGGGGTTCTGGATACCCATATGAAATATCGTGTCAATACATTACATTCTATTGGAGGTCTAGGCATGTTCCGTAGTCATTTGCTGCCATTCTAAAAGGTGTTATAATCAGGGTATTTTACATTAGTCTAGCACTTTAAATACTTTGCGCAATTCTGAAGTCCAAACGAATAATCATTGATCGATGATATTTCGTTCTATCGGGAGTTACAGACAGACTTTATTTGTTTATTTTTGGAATCAGGAGGTAATGAATTTGAAAGGAGAGGTTGAGGGAAGTGCTCTGTAAGAACGTTATAGGTATAAGAAAGTCCTGTTAATGCCACACCACATGTATTTCATAAAAAAGTACAGAAATTTTTTTTTTTTTAAATTAGTTGCTATACAAGATAATAGACGTGATTAAATTGATTCAATGAGGTGACTTGTCTTCATAGAGCATAGGACGGCTTCCATAGATGAGTTGTCATCTCCGAGCATCTCATGTAGATTTCTTGTCCGTAAACCCATGGTCTTTAATATTTCCTCATATCCAGGGCACTCCTCCAGGATGTGGCTTACTGTGAGAGGCCAGGCCCCACACTTGCCACAGCCTAGGGCCGTCGCCCTGTTGATGAGTGCCATGGGTTAGACGAGTGTAGCCTACACGGAGCCGCATCAGACATACCTCCTCCTGCCTATTCTGCCTTTCGGAGCTTTGCCATTTATCTATACTTGTTTGGATGGACGTAAGTTTATTTGTTGGGTCCATGTTAATCCACACAGAGGCCCAGCTCTCTTTTATTTTGCGATGCAGGCAGTTCTTCAGGTCTGGTATTGTCACTACCTTTTCTTCTCCAGGCAACGTTGCTGCTTCCTTTGCCACTTCATCTGCAGCATCGTTCCCTTCGATTCCCACATGTGAGGGGATCCAGCAAAAAATTACTTATTTTTTTATTATTTGCAATTTGCGTTACAGTATAAACGTCACTTAGTTAATTTCTAAGAAAATTTAGTGTACGTTTTTAGGGTCCTATAACTTGGATCCGATTGGTTTTATCTCAAAGTTAAGGGCACTTGGAAATTGGAAAATTACTAAATCGCGCAAATTACTAAAAAAATGGTTTATGAAACGACTTTTCAGGGCCATTTTCGGCATTTATCTCGCAAAGCGAGCGACCTTTGAAAAAACTCATTTTTTTATCAAATATGCCTCTTAGTATGCTCTACAACTTTTATTTTGATATAAATATAAATCTGTAAAATGTACTTAGACCCCAAAGTAAAGTGGCCTCACGTTTCGTTCGATTTCGACCAAAATCTAATGAGATCTAAGTTAGCACATATGACATTTAAATTTTCAAGTTCATTGCTTCTATCGCTCAAGTTCCTTTTTGCGAAAATGGTCCTGAAAAACTCGTTTTGCGATTCTCGCACGATTACCTTTGTCGGGAATGAGAAGCCGCAAGAAGACCGGTTCGAGGAAAGACACGGAGCCGGAAGAAGCACGTGAGGAGACAATGTCAAGATGTGGACGCGAAGAGGACGCGGTGCGGTGGTGTGCGACTCGGAATGGTAATCAATGGGGTGGTTCTAGTGGCGGTGGAGGTGGAGGTGGGTGGAGGGTGGAGGCCACGCTCAGTCGACAGGGAGATGTCGGGCCGTCACCTCCTGGTGTGGGTCCTTCTCATGTTCGGCTTCCTCGCCGGCTCGTCCTCACCATGTTCACCGGACAAGTTGGCCACTTATACGGTCGTCATGCACACCTTCTGGACCCGGGACCGCTTCCCTAAACACTACCCAGATTGGCGACCCACTGCTCAGTTCTCCAAATTAGTAGGTAGGTACATACATCAGTTTTATGTCAACAACGTCTATGTTTTACTTTGACATAGAGTTAGTTATTGTGACTCATGCCCGGGCATTTCGAGGCCATATCGCCTACTACCAGAGCGACAAAAGAGCGCTTTGGTGGACAAAGCCCGCCTATAAACGTTGCCTAATACGTACGCCCTGTAAACGTAGGGGTCTTAACGAGAACCTGACATTGTACAGACCCAGTATTGCTTAACGTCCCATCCGAAGGACGGCGTGCACAAGATTTTTTCACTTCTGAGATAAAAATTTTGAACACGACGTCCTTCGGATCAAACGTCCTTTGGCATAAAGGAAGTTATGTTATGTCAAAATTAGAAATGATTTTTTTTACATGTCATCTGGATCTCAGGATCAAATTAATACATTTCTGAAAAATATCTGCTGTATTTGTATGCCATGTATGTTTCTACACTTCTCGTCCCGCAAATGTCCGAAACAAATGCACTGATTTAGACCAAATTTATTAATAATAATAATAATGATATATTTAATTCCGATAAACCATAACTTTCTAATGTGATACGTCAAACAATTTTGTACATAAGAATAGCTGGATGTAGTACATTATTACATACATCTTTCGATAGTTAATCTAAAACTATAAACTCATATAAAATTGATAATATGTACTTAATATTTTTTTTTCAAATAAATAAATTATATTAATTAATTTAATTAATTAATTAATAATAATAATAAATACAATAGGTATCATTTATATTTTTAATGATAAATATTTTATATTAAATTTTGTGGTGATGAATCTTCTCAGGGCGATATTTCAGTGTGATCGCGGACTCCTTTCTCAGACCTCAAAGAGCGAAGAAAAGTGCTAAAATACAAAAAAATATATATATAAAAAAATTCCATTTCTGAATTGAGGAGGATTTTCTTTAATATAAACATTTTTAATTGTGATTTTAATTTGTCTATTGTTTACAATGATATGACGTTAAAGAAGTTGATTCCTTTATGTACGAGTTATCCTTCGTTCAAGAATATAGGAACAATGTTTAGTTATTGAAAATGCATCTTCTTCCTGATATCATAATCTTGACTAGTGTTGTTGAGAGCGAAAATATATATATTTTTTCTAATGCATTAATGCTTCGAATATGAATAGCGTTTTTCTTTGATCAATATCATTTATTATTCTTAGTACTTTCTCCTGAAGTCTGAAAATATTAGCATTAGTGCTAGAAACTCCCCAATGTATTAAACTGTAATTAATGAGAGTGGGAATGTGAGAGAGGGTATATTCCTCTTCAGCAGCTTAATATATCTTACATCTTACTCGTAGATACACTGACATTTTTTTTTAGTGGGAATATGCATAATATAATGTAATTAATGTTTCCCTCTAAACTCTCTTCCTCTTCAGCAGCTTAATATATCGTACATCTTACTTGCAGATACACTGACATATTTTTTTAGTGGGAATATGCATAATATAATGTAATTAATGTTTCCCTCTAAACTCTCTTCCTCTTCAGCAGCTTAATATATCGTACATCTTACTCGCAGATACACTGACATATTTTCTTAGTGGGAATATGCATAATATGATGTAATTAATGTTTCCCTCTAAACTCTCTTCCTCTTCAGCAGCTTAATATATCTTACATCTTACTCGCAGATACACAGACATATTTTTTTTTCAAGTCGCCAGCTTTTCGAAGTATACAGGAAGTTATGTAATCGTTCAGGAATTCAAAGTCGAGTTCTCAGCGGAATTTCATCTTTTTCGACACCCTGATTGCATAAATGAAAAAAAAAATGTTATCTGCGTGTGTCTATGAACATGATAACTCCCAATACAATAAATGTATCAACATGACAACTTATACGTGTGTCCAAAACCCTATAATGGACAACACCTATTGATTTTCAGTCAAATCGGCCAAACCCTTAGGGGGAACAGAAAAACTATAATAACTGCCTTTGTAAAGATTGTATTGACTTGAAATTTCATAAGTAATTTCAAAAACTCACAAGGACGGCACTTATTATTTTCCAGCGGAATCGGCCGAAGGAAAGGGGTGTTCAGGGGAAGGAGCTCAACTCAAAAACCCTAATAACTGCCGATGTAATGAAATTATCGACACAAAATATTGTTTGCGAATTGGCGTCGAAGGGAGAGCAAAAATAGGAGATACACATTTTCTGATGGTTCATCGACGAGTTTTTTTTTTTCTTTTTTTCAAGATATCAAAAAACGTGAAGTTTTTGAGAAAACTCAGAAGAGAAAAAGATGTATATATGTTACCATCAAAAACCGAATTCAAGCAAAACCGAAACTCTCATCGGTCAAAGATATTAAGTTACTGCTGACTTTTTGCCAAATGGATCAATGATCTTATATATTCAACATGTGAACCTGTACCGCTTCACATAAAGGACCGGTGAGAAGATCAACATTTTATTTCTTCGGATATATGATATCACATCATTATCCGAAAAAATAAAATTTTGAACCTCGGTTCGGTCTTTTATTTAAGATGTACAGGTTTTCCAAATTTTAATATATTAAGGGGGCATGTTTGCTTACTGAGCTCTAGATCGCGGGTTCGAAACCCTCTAAATACTTTTTAAAAACGCTGTCTTTCTGATGCGTCGTTAAGCTATGGTTTCGAGCCTGTACGATGTCAGGTAGGTACTCGTTAGAGGCCTAAGTCATAATAATTAACTAACTTAATATATTAAGGACAATGTGTATTACTAAAAGCTAGCAATCTGTCCTTTTAGTGTCTGCAGTCGTTAGGAGTTTCGGATTTTGCCTAGTCCTTTCGCGAATTGCCTAAATTCAACTTTATGTATATAAATATATAGTTTTAAAGGTTCAACCTTTTCTTAATGAGAGCGGAAATAATAACAATACCGCATTTTACATAATAATTTCATTCGAACGAAAAGGACAGGAAAATTTAAAAAATAGGTTTGATTTGTAAAGCGGCATGCAAATGACATTCAAACAAATCAACACAAAACTCGGGTATTGATCAGTTCTACATTCAGACAGAGAATGAAGAAAAATCATATTTTATTTTATTCTAATTTTCACATCGGCATTTACATATCTTTTCACAAAACTTTTTAACCATTCACTTGTTTAACTATACATTGTTTCCTCAGAACACATTTGTGGACATATTCGTAGACTAGTTTACTAAAATCGAAACAAAATATACTGAAATATTTTTGACAGTACATTTTTGCGTTGAACGAACAAATTGAATCGTAACTCTCTTCAAATCTTAGGACTTATGGGAGTGAAAGGAAATGATAAAGTCGCCAAAGTGGCTTATGCAACGACGGACAAGGACTTCATTAGACCCGGCCGCTTAATAGCGAATAAGAAGGTCCATTGCAAAACAGTTCTGTAAGAATGGGCATTGCGGAAAGGAAACTCATCTTGGCTGGAACAACTAGGTTGTCGACAGTCAAAATTCAATAGAGGAACATGACAAAAGAAGAACAACTCGATTTGACCAACTCCTGAGGACAGTAAGAAAAGTGGTCGGATATCTAACAGGACACGATTCGCAATTCGGGTCTGGTTCTGGAACCATTCAGCAGAAGAATGGAATGAATGTGAAGGATATTCACACTGAGAACTTAGATGAGTTGAAGAAAGAGCTTCGAAAGGATCCTGCGCTGAGGTAGAAGAGTAGGTAGTTAAATATTAGCGAGGGGCTATGGATACAAAACCCACCCCTGCTTTCAATCAATCAATTTCTCTTGGGCTATATTATCATCAATAGACACTCACATATTATAAATGTCGAGGACAGTCCCACTCGTGACAGATGATAGCTCACTCATTCTTAGATTTGCTAAAGAAATTGTGAGACTAGGTCCATGGCGAGGTTATGGCGTGCCAAGAGCCGACAAACCTACAGAACACTGGGTAGCCGGTCTCCGTCACCAGCTGCGCCAGATCCAGTCCCAGGTATAATCGGGTCCCGCGAATCAACTCCTCCGTGGTCTGATAATATCGGGGAAATCAAGTGGTCAAGCTGTACCACGTCGAGTCGAGGGATACCCGGACATCCGAAAAGTAAACGTAAGTCGTTCGGCCATCCGAACTTCGTGACCAACGTTGTTGCCAATTTCCCCACATCCGTTCCTGGACAATGTCCTTGCAACGCTCTGGTCTGGACTGTCCGCTCACCTCCTGCTCCAGGTCGTCCACACATATATAAACTTCCGACCGACTCCTTTCGACTTGCTTACTCTGATGAAGATCGCGGGTTCGAAAACCGACCGAGGCTCCTAGGTTTTTAATCTGGGAGATGAAAAAACCGTATGCACGCCATCGTCATTATGCGATGATCCCGAGCCTGCACGATATCAGGGAACTCGTTAAAGACCCCTACCTTAGGTGAATAGAGATTTAGGGTAGCCAGAATTTAGAAGTCCTACAGTAGAGTGTGGCTCATGTCAACCAGAGTGACGAAAGAGCGCTCTCATAGAAATAAAATACGTCTTCCCACTGTTTTATTTTAGACCAGAATCGGTTTTCGACGCAACGGCGTCATCAGTGGTTCATCCCACCCACACAGCACAGCGGTTAGAAGACAACGTATTTTATTTCTATGAGAAATCTCGTCCCACAACATCTTACTATCACATATGAAAGAGCGCTCTGGTAGTAGGCGATTTGACCTCGTAGTTAAAGCCCGGGCATGAGTCATAAAACCTAACCTAACGTCCTGAAATGTCGTTCTGAAGTATATATATATTTAGACGTTTCCGTGATTTACTCGAAAACTGTTATTTCTGTCGAAAAATTGGTTCTTACCAAATATATTCCTTATTAAATATCCAATCGCTAATATTTCCTTTCATTAGAGATGAGATCAATACGACCAAAGTTGTAGTCCCTCATAGGAAGTAAAATAAGTTTCCGTAGGAAATATTTTTAAATTGTATCACAAAAAATCAATGTCATGTGACATGTAATATCCGGCATATGGTACTAGGCATTCTTCCGTAATGTAATCTACTGGTTATCTTTCCGGAAATGCGTTTTAAAGAATCATTTCAGAGCATTAACTCAGCACGGACTCCCCTTTATCGGTCACGTTCCATTTTCCTATAACCGTACACATTTTTACTTGACAATTTCCCAGCGTTCTAGTATTCGCTCTCAATCGTTCTGCTCGATTAGATTTAACTCTTGATACAATCAATGTCAAACCCTTCCTCAAGTATTTTTAGTCTTCATAGAACTTTTCTGTTCCAGGATATTCAGTATTTTTTTTTCGACCACGGGGGTCATGGATGCCTCATAACTCGAGACCTGATTTTTATGCAGTAATAACTCCCAAAATATGCCATAAAATATGCAGTTTAAAATGCTGAAATACCCAAGTAATTTGCAGTATAATATATATATAAAAAATGCAAAAAAAAAACGCGATATTTCGGTTCGTGTATTTCGAAAGAAATTCGTTGAGGACGGAAATCTTCAGTTTAAAGAAGGGAATGTCGGCCGAAACTAATGCCAGGTATAATAAGTCTTCAGAAAAATTGTTCTTTTGCTTCGATGTTGATTGAGTTAGCAAAACTTGACTTATGACAAATTTTTGTTCGGCGTAAAAATGTGTTCCTGCAAAGAAAAAATTAAATCAATGCACGAACATAATTACGCCCAGAATTGGTGTGTAAGTTTTAAAAATGTATATGTAAGTAGACATTTAAGTACGTGCTTACTTCAGGAAAGACAAGGAAAAGAAAAAACTTACCAGTTTTAAGATGTTGATCAAGTTAAGATTCCTCTCACACGTTATCGTTTTGCCACAATGAAATCCTCCAGCCACCCTCTGACTTTTGACGAAAAGTTTTGCGAACTTTTCGGCATTTTCGTCCTTCGTGTATAGCAGTGAAACCACGACTGAATTGACATAAAAATGGACAGGGGTTGCTGTTATGTTTACGTCGTTTTCTTTGATACCTAGAATCACTTCCTGCCGTTGGGCCTATTTTAGTTTTCTTCGAATTTTAATTATTGAGCTTTCATCCCCGTTTTATTTTTCTTCATTCTATCTCCGAATTGACTTAAAAACTATTGATATATTGCTCGAATTATGCAGTATATGCAAAAATCCTTTAAATATGCAATTTTATGCAATATTCTTCATATATGCAAAAATATGCAGTATGCAATTGCATAAAAATCTGGTCTCTACTGATAAAGTAGGATCACCAGGAAAGCCGTAGAAGCCAGAGGCAGTTTGTGGGGATCCTAGCGGGCTATTTTTTTTATTTTTTTATCTAGGAGGTAAAATGAACTCATGCATGCCGTCCTTCAGATGGTCCCGAACCTGTACGATGTCAAGTACTCGTTAAAGAACCCCTACCCTAGGTGAATAAAAATTTAGGAATCCCATAGTCTAATAATGAATGTATCGACACGAAAGTTTATATGTATCACCAAAACCCCATAAGAACAACAGCTATTAATTTTCAGCCAAATCGACCAAAGGGAAGGGGGGGGGGGATTAGGAGTGAGGAATAACTCGAAAACTCTAATAACAGTCATTGTAGTGAATGTATCTACACTAAAGTTCATATGAGAATTTAAAACCCCATAAGGACGATACTATTTTCAGCGGAATCGCCAAAAGAGATTAGGATATATACTCAATTCCAAAACCTTAACAAATGCCGATGTAATGAATTTATTGACAACAATTTAGTATGATATTGATTAATTGGTTCTGGAGAAGTAGGTACTTTGCTCGGAAAACATAAAATTCCTGTGAATACTCGACATCGAATTTCTGACCGATTACATAACTTTTCCTATACTTCTTATACCTGGGGAAGTAACAAACAATGACTGACACAGAACTGCTGAAAGTTTTGACACAGATTAGGTAGGTTCTCCAGCCACCTTTGAGGTGACTGTTTCCTAACTTGAACTTCAGATCAATAATTTTACCTTGATTTTAGTTTGCAATAAGGAACTTAAGACTCCGGCCTTGCAGAACAATGAATACACTCAGCATAATAACACAATGCCGCTATTACGTTCCCAACAGCACACACAGACACACAATAGACTTCTGCAGTACCTATATACCCGAAAGACAAACCCTCTGCATAGTAAATTTTCTCATCACCACAACACATAGGTATCATTCATGAGGGTCATACGGCAATGGCCCAGAGACCTGTAAGAAACTTCCTTCAGGAGCTATGGGTACGTAAATATTCGAAATAAAATTGCGAAAGGAGAAGAAAAAAGAACGTTGGTGAGTATATCACCAGTGAATTATCAGTCGACCGTTTGCGCTAATATTCAACAGTTGACTTACATGGGGGCTCCTAAATACTCATACTTAATTTCGTTTCATGCATTTACAATACAATACATATACAATAACCTTAACCATTACCCTTATACACTAAATACAAACCAAATATAATCAGTTAAATTAAAAACAATGCTACTGCTTAAGAGTAAATTTTAAAAAACTCTTAAAGAAAAAAGAAAACAAACAAATACAAAGTAACTGAAATGAATAGAAAATAAATTAATAAACATTCATTAGTTTATTCATTAGCAATATATAAAACAGTCCTGAGACCGGTCGTCACATATGTCAGTGAAACCTGGGTCCTGACTAGGAGGGACGAAGTCTTACTGAATACGTGGGAGAGGAAGGTATTGAGGAAGATATACGGCCGTACTCCAGAGGGGGATAGATGGAGGATACGGTCCAATAGAGAGCTGAGGGACCTGTACAAGAGCCCGAACCTGGTGGCCTTAGTGAAGCAGGGGCGGCTGCGATGGCTGGGGCATTTACAGAGGATGGAACCAGACAGATATTGCCGAGGAGGATACTGGAGAGACACCCGGGAGGACAAAGAAGAAGAGGTAGACCCCGCTTACGTTGGCTGGAGGACGTGGAGGGCGACCTCAGAACGATGGGTGTGAGAAGATGGAGATGGGAGGCCGAGGATAGAGAAGAATGGCGGAAGATCGTTGAGGAGGCCCAGGTTCTACAAGGACCGTAGCGCCAGGGAAAGTAAAGTAAGTAAGTAAACATTCGAAACAGAGATTATAATTTAAAATCGTGAACGGATATTTTTGTGTTTCCTTCCCTGAGTTTTCCCTATTTTCTTTACCAAAAGATTTGATTTGTGTCACACTTAAGTAAAACGTTTTTGCTGAAATTTATTATGTAGTCCAGTAGGAGCTCAACATTTAGGTCTTCATTTGGAGGATGCAGGTGTCCCTCGAGTAGCTAACAAACAATCTAAGACATTTGTTTTGGACCACTTGAATTCTCAAGTTGGTATTGCTTGCAAGACCGGCCCACACTGGGCATGCATACGTTATCACTGGCCGCAACTGAAGCTTGTATATGAGGAGTCTATTGGTTAGATTAAGGGCTGCCTTTCTGTGGAGTAACGGGAATAAGGAGAACACAAGTCCGCTCACAGTATTTGCTTTCTACCTCATATGTTGTCTGAAGGTCACTCGTTTGTCTAGAAGAACAACAAGGTATTTAACTGTATCGGTCCAGTCCAAATGTTCTACTTTCTGGGGTAATGCGGGGCGGGAATCATTTTGTAAACAGGATCGCTTCAGTTTTTCCTTCATTAATTTTAGGTTTCCATTCATGGAAAAACCGTTTGATTCGCCTATAAGCGTTCGATAAATTCCATTGGCAGTTATTAAACTTTTGAGCTAAGCCTCTCCCAATCCCCCCTCCCTTTGGCCAATTTGGCTGAAAATCACTAGTACTCACTAGTTTGCTATATATTAGTTTGCTATATTGTATATGTTAGTTTGCTACATTAGTTTCCTGAAAATCACTATTAATCACTAGTTTTGTCATTGGAGGGTTCTGGATTCACATATATAATTTCGTGTCGTTACATTTATTCTATCGGGAGTTATCCTGATCACAGACACACAGACATATTTTTTTTTCATATTTGGAAACTGGAGGTCGGAAAGCTCCTGCGAATTTCTTGTATATATGTTCAACCTTTTCCCCCTGAGGCCCAAACAAACATACTTACAGACATTGAAATGATGGTCTCTAAGGCTTCTACATAACATGAAACGGATTTCTGATCAAACAAAAAAATCATTCCGACCATGTGTGGACAAAACATTAATTATATATGTATGGATGACTAAAATGAGCTTCAAGCAATATGCATGTGTACCCTGTTTATAAATCAATATTTGAACAACATATTTTGGCAAATATGTACCTAGTGAACCCAAATATCGAAGCTACCAAGGTAATTAATAATGATAAATAAATAAACATGTCGCTTCAGAATATGCCGAGTCTCTGCTGCCTCAGTAACTCCAATCATAATATATAGTTACCGAGAGCTCAAAATCGCGGCTTCGAAACCCGTTTATCTGGAAGCTAACCTTGAGCACGTCTTCCTTCGGACGAGACGAACAGCGATGATCCCGAGCCGATTGAGGGGATTAGTTAACGTAGTATTCATAGGCCTAATCGAATCTCTTAATAGTTCTCTTTTTTGGTTCCGAAGTCGCTATATGGAAAGCCTATTAACGAGTGTTTGTTCCTGTTTTTTTTTATTTGTTTTTTTTATTAGGCGCATCGACATCACATGCCATTAACGCCAGCACAACTATTATTATAATAGTGACATCATGCGGATAAGGCTATCTCAGTAGAAATTAGCTATTCCTCCGTGAAAGGCACCATATAATTTTTTGGTGGTATAATCCAGCGTTTCTAGAGAATTGGAGCAGCTGAGATGTGTAGGCCGAGCTATCTTTCAGTACCTACTACTCGAGCATCATGAGGCAGTCCCTGTTTATTGTGTTATGTTTTCAATTTCTTTAGGCATGAATGTCAATTCAACTTTCTATAAATATATTCTAATGTTACTTTTCGTTAATTAAGTGGCTTTGATATAACTCACCATTAACTTTAATCAGACTTGAAAGTAATTTAAGCACTTACATATTTTGTGCTGGAGAAAAGGATGTTCTACTATGATTTAATAGTTTGATTTTAGGTTCGCATTATTTATCTGACTTTATGAAAAGTATTAGAAGTTATAACACCTTCTTTTGGTTCTAAAGAAGTGAAAGAAGGAAACTTTATGCTAACGAATAACGATGGGTATATATACGCCTGCTTAGAGTTACCAACCTGTAAAGTTACTAACGTGCTTAAAATTACTAACCAGCTTATTTTATATAAAACCTCAGAACTTGCCGAAAATAACAAAAAGACAATTTAAATGGGCCATTGATCGAAGAACGTAAACCATTTTTTTTTTTTACATTTGTGTACCTACAAGTGTAGGGTATAAAAAAAGCATAGAAATAAATGTGAAATACGATGAATGGGAAATATAATTTGAAAATTCTGAAGCTGTGGAAAATTGACTGGAGAATAATTGAATGAGTTGAACTGAAAAGAAAAAAAAAAAAAAAAAAAAGTATAATTAAATGGGGAAACGAATGAAATGTATTTGACACAACCTCAGTTGATCAAAGCTTTTCATCGATTTATATTTATTCATCGATTCAATTTATATCATTTATTTTGAAAGAATTCTAACTCTTTGTCGTGTGAATATTATTTATAATTTTTTAAAAATTATTACTACTGATATTCATAACAGGAGATCTCTATGCCAAACTCTTTTTAATCTTCTTGCGGGATTGTGAAGTAAATTTGTATTTAAGATATTGCGAACTTCCGGATTGGTATGTAAGTAAATTTTGTTGTAGAAACGTTGGTATAAATGTTTAATGGTTGTGTCGACGGGTGTGATGTTCAAGTCGCGGTGTAAAGTCTTGTTGCTAACGTATGGTGGGCATTGAGTGATCAGTCGGAGAGTCTTGGATTGAAATACCTGTATTCTTTTGATGTTCGAAGTCTTGGCTGTACCATATATTTGTAATCCATAGGTCCAGAGAGATCGGAGGAATGACAATTCAGTTTTTGTCGAGTAGATAATTTAGAACGCCTATTCAAAATACTGTACAATAGTCTAAGTCGCCGGTCTAGTGTGAGTCGTGTCGTCCGAATGTGAGGGTTCCAAGTCAGCTTTCTATCGAGGTAATCCTAAATATTTTACTAACGAGATATGAGATAATGGCTGATTTTCCATGAATACTGGGGGGCAGTCACCACGGCGGAGAGCGAATGTTATGTGTTGACATTTTGTGGTGTTAAATTTAATTTTCCAAGATTTACACCAAACTTCAATGTTGTTGAGGTGTTGCTGTAGTATGAGTGAGTGTGAGGATCTTTATGAGAGGCTAGAATGGCGGTGTCAACTGCGTATGTGGCTGTTGATGTGAGAGGGTCGGTGGGTAAGTCGAAGGTGTACATGGAGTATAATAGGGGGGCTAATATTGAGCCCTGAGGCACGCCGGCCAGTTTGGGGTAAATTCTCGCCAAGATGAGTTTCCTTGCAACGCCCATTCCTCCATGTTTTGCTATGCTCCTTCTTGATCCCTATTGAGAGGCCGGGTCCAGTAAGATCCTCTTCCGTGGCTGGACGAGCCAGTTTTCGACTTGTATTTCTTTCCACTCCCCTGGGGAAGTACATTGCGGTGATTCACTGCTGATGAACTATTAATTGAACACTTCATTACTCTATAGAGAAGTGTGTGTTGCATCATCGCAAGTGTTACCTAATGCCCCCCTGTTTTGTCCCAATTATTGATGTCTTTCCCCTCATACTTTATTCCCTGTAATTAACCCAATATTAGTGCTGTTTGATGACCTCTCTGTGTCCAACATTGATCGGTAATGTCTCCCGTTCCATCCACTCACATCAGTCCTCCAGACTCATGAATCTGTTATGTGGATCATGTGATCAAATTCACCCTCTAGCCAACCTCTACTCAAATTTTGATTTATAGGATAATGTTTGCATTTACAAGGGTTGCAAATCTATAATTTCACTTAACATTAGTCATGAAAGCTCCGATTAGGTTCCCGAGCCAGTCTGATATCTTCTTTATAAAAAAAAATTGTAACGAGTGGTACATTGTGCATTTTTGAAAAAAAAAAAAAAAAACAGGTGTACCTCACCCACATAAGCGCACCATTGAAGTGAAACTTCTTTTGAAAGAGACGATTTTCTTTAATACGTTTCCGATTTTTTCGACAACGATCAGCTGTTGTTTTTGTCGTATTTTTTGTCTCCGTCTTGCACCTCTTGGCCCCTTGGTGAAGAGGCTGACCCTGACAGTAAGAATATTGTACCGGGCACTCATCACCCTTCGCGGTTGAGATTCCCTCAAAAAAACAAAAAAAAAAAAAAATCAATAATTTTAATGAATTTTAATAATTTGATAATTTCTTGTTGCTGTATTTGCTTTTGTCTTTCATGGAATTGTCGAACAAGTTCCGTTGAAGTTTTTGGCATTTTTAACTATTTAACACTAACTCAGAATAAAACTAAACGTATTAAATAATCAAATGTATTAGTTTAACGCATAAACCGTATACAAACATGTAGCACACAACAGCTGATGCATCGACACCGACCTAAACTCATAGTTGACTTGTACGCATGCGCTACTCATCCCCTCTCCTTAGCGTTTCATGCTTGATTTTTTATGTTGAGTAATTCCGATACACTAGTCTCGCCAAAGAAGTTTCACTTCAAAAATATTTGGGTTTTATCCGTTTCTGGTTAAACGATACAAGTGGTTAAATAACTAATACGGAGGTATCAGTCCAACAATATGTTTTATTTAAATCACAACTAGTTTCGACAATTATCTCCATGGTGGCCGTGCAGGCTAGAGCGTAGGACTTTGGTTGCGTGGTCTCACCATGGTTGCGGGTTCGAATCCCGTCCAGGATTAAGATTTATTTCGTAGATAGAACTCCCTGCCGGGGCCATGGTGGACCATGGATGTTGTAAATAACTAAATTCAACCATTATAGAGACATGGCTAATAGGTTAGGTTAAGTTTTATGACTCATGCCCGGGCATTAACTACGAGTCATATCGTCTTCTACCAGAGCGCTCTTTCGTCACTCTGGTGGACATGAGCCCGACTCTACTGTAGGAATCCTAAATTTTGCCTACCCTAAATTTCTATTCAACTAGGGTAGGGGTCTTTAACACTGACATCGTACAGGCTCGGGTCCATCGCTTATCGTCCCATCCGAAGGACGGTGTGCTCAAGTTTATTTTACCTCCCAGATAAAATAAACTAAGGGCCTCGGTCGGGTTTCGAACCCACAATTTAATAGTATCACCTAGGGTGGGGGTCTTTAATGAGTACCTGACATCGTATAGGCTCGGGACCATCGCTTAACGTTCCATCAAAAGGACAGCGTTCTTAAGATTTAGCGTTTTTTAAAGTATTTAGTGGGTTTGAACCCGCGATCTAGCAAACACGCATAGCACTGAGCTACCGGCGCCCTCAGTTATGTCAAATAAAAAGTGATAACATGTTAAGTGGTATCAAAATAGACACTGAATATACATAAAAATAATTAAAATGATATTACACGTAAAAATTACCTTAAAGTAGAGAAGTGAATGTTATAGACTCTCTTATGGTCAAATTAGATGTTGTCTGATTGGGGGCAATGCAGGTTGTCTCAACATATAACTAATGCTGGGTGCAACAACTAGGAACTATTATGTACCCATTATGTACATGTACACTTGAAGTGCGAGCATATTACAATAAAAGAAAAACATAAAATAAAATAAATTATTTAAAAAAAAAATTGAAAGAATTTTGATAGATGCGCAGTAATAAAGGTAAAGGAAATTAGCGCTGAAAAATAATAATTACGAAGATTATTGAAGGTGGCGATAAGTCGCGGTTCTACCTTCTCTTCAACCTTCGTGGGGTTGTTGTATGGTAAGTGTAACAATACAACACAATTACAAATCATGAAATATGTACATTGTCTTCATAAAAAAATTTTAATTATTTTTTTCTTTCTTCTTTTTCTATAAGGGAGTATTGTAATCGCCGGAAAATTCAAGATCGAGGTTTCAAAGGACTTTCACGTTTCAAGACCTCCTGAATACGTTTTGACTTTTATCGCGATGATGTCTTTCTGTGCATATGTGTTTTCGAACGGGATAATTCCCAGTAGATTGAATGTATCGACACGAAATGTTATATGTGTATCCAGAATCCTCTAAGGACGACACCTATTTATTTTCAGCCCAATCGGCCAATAACTAATGTTATAATGAATGCCGATATAATCAACTAACCTCTATGTAGATTAACTATTAATTTGTTATGGGGAAGTACATTTCCGGTCATTCAACGACGATTTTTTTTTATTGTGTTTGTAATTTTGATGGAAATAAATGGATGAAAAATATGATGTTTGGGAAGGATAACAATGAGCCATTAATCAGGCTAGATCTAAACATGGGGCAGATCCGCGGACGTGGACAGATATGAACAAAGACCACAATGATGTGCTACACAATCCATCATGTGGAGCTTTATGTGTGTTGATCAAGTTTTCTTTGACCATTTTCAGCATTGTAAATGCACTTTTTGTGGGTTCTTTGTTT
The DNA here is from genome assembly GCA_963662175.1 of Aradus depressus. NCBI lineage: Eukaryota > Metazoa > Arthropoda > Insecta > Hemiptera > Aradidae > Aradus > Aradus depressus. Next base: position 86,003,069 of record OY759214.1, read on the forward strand.
CCCAAAACCAATACGTTAGACTTTTTGTCATTTGGTTTAATTAAGTCATATATGCTACTTGGCAAAATATGAAAGAAATTAGTTGAAAGGCGTCACAATTTAAACATGACTTTGAAGGGATATTTAACATTTTTGCAGAGAGATTGTGAAACATTTAATAAATTATAAAGAAAACACGAATGTTTTTTTAAATATTATCTATTTCACAAGATATAATATTTAGTACCCAGATATAAGATATAATATATGGTAATATATTGTAACAACCATTGTGGGTTACTTAATTTAATAATATTAATTTGAATGCGCCAGCTATGTGAAACTAAATTCTCAGGGTCATTTCTTATTGTAGGTTCTTTGAAAGGCCGACAAAGTCACAAATTCTAGCAAAGAAAAGGGCAAATAGGTGATAAATCATTCTAAATAATTGTTCACTCAAACTGTTAAACCATACCATTAGGTTAATTAAAACATGCTACTCATCCATTGTTGAGAATCCATGAGGATAGAGCTGTCTTCTCCTACAAAGTGGTCTCTCCTAGCCCTCGTGGTTGTAAATCGCCATGCTTTCCATCTCGTGCATCGTAGTCCTTTCAGCCATTCATATGGTGGATTTAAACCATATATGCTGCTGTGGTCTTGAGGTTGTGATCAGGGTCTATGCAGAATTATTGTAACATGTAAAAATTTCAAAGGTGAATCTGCTATGCAGCAAGCTGGATCCAACACATCCAGGAGTCGGGTTCGACGTTCGATCAAAGACTGAAGATTTGAAGTTCGACCACTCGTTCGTTTCTTCGCAGAGCAGTCCAACTCTTTTCGATGAACCATACCATTTTCGAAATGATTTATATTTATTATTACTTTAATATTTTATATGCCTGTTTTAGTTATTTGATTCTTAATTATTTATTATAATATAATTAATCATTACATTATCATTCTTGTTATATCACAAATACTTAATAATTTATCATCTCTGCTTCCTAGATTTGCAACACGTCTCTCATTCCAATTACCCCATCTCTAGGGATTTTATTTTATAATTGTTTATTTTTATTTTTATTTTATAATTCAATTTCTGAATTTTTGCACAAATGTGACCATGAGGCAGGAGCACCGACTGTCTCAATATATAGTACCCAGTTCAAAAGACCAAGATTAAAACTTTTCTAGTATACTTAAGTGAAAACTCGGAAGAAATCAGACACAACGCCCACCAAGCAGCTACTTTCTAATAACTGTTCCGAGATCTGTGCGTTTTTTGGAATACTGAGTGGAAGGAAATTATTTAATTTAGAAATTGTTCAAAGTATAGATTTAAAAAATGTCGATTTAAGAGGATTAGGTGGAACTTGGCATGTGTCTCAGCATCCCCGTTTCTACCCTCATTCTTAAAAGATTTTCAACTTATTTCAACTCCCGCTCCTAAGGTAAGGGGGCGTTCAAGTATTACGTAACGCAATTTTTGAAGATTTTTGACCCCCCCCCCCCCCCTCCCCCTCCCTAAACGTTACGTAACACCCAAATGACCATTTTTACCTAAAAGTCACAATTATGTTGCGCAAAGTACCGGAAAGTCGCTAAAATACCTTTGTTATGGTTTTAATTGCGTTTGCGGTAATAATATATAAAGCAATAGATTTCTAACTCGCAATACATGCGTATGTTGTTTATTTTATTTATTCATATTGTTATTAATGAACAATCACACATAATGTAATAAACATTTGCTTAAGTTTAAAATATGTTAAAATGGGCTCAAATTTGTCCTAATAAACTTTTACTACTAATCTTACATTTAATTACGCCATTTTCCTGACTTGGCCCTGTCCTTACATACATTTTTGGCTTCATCCACCATTGTTCTTCTCATGCATTCTACTAATAAACTCTTAAAATAAAATAACATATTTATTTTAACCTTTGGCAATGCAATTAGAAACGGCAACCTAACGAAAAGGGTTGCCAACTTGGGAGATTGTAATTCCCTAGTTTCCCCCCTCCCGCCCCTGTAACGCGTCGTAATGTTTTACTAGACCCCCCTCCCCCCCAAATTGCGTTACGTAAAACTTGAACGCCTCCTAAAGTACTTCGGAAGTGCTAGATGAGGTCTCATTGTGGTCTGTGATCTATGGTTCGTTCGACCTTAAATTTTTGTTAGAACAAAAAATGAAATATTTATAGCGTGGATTTATACAGAGGAGTTATTTATTATTATTAAATATATAGTTATTTTATATATCTTGTGAAATAGACAATATAAAAAAAAACATTCATGTTTTCTTTATAATTACTTTGTAGTATTTTCAACGGGAATTTATTTTACATTGTTATGGCGCTAATAAACTGATCGTATTGATCCTATCTCCAATTTTACTTCACATTAGCAATTAAAATTGAATAGGTTTGGTAAGAAACAATTTTTCAATAGAACTAACTGTTTTCAGGTAAATCAAAGAAACGTCTAAAAATATGTGTTTCAAAACGACATTTCAGGCGGATTTCGGCATATATCACGAAAATCGGACGATCTGCGAAAATTTGTATTTCATATAAAATATGTATTTCAGTTTTCTCTACAACTTTTATTTGAAAATATTTTTGATTAGGTCATAAACATAAGCGGTATCTTATAAACTGTACTAACGCCTTAAAGTAAACTGATCTTAATTTTCGTTCGATTGGGTCCAAAATCTAATCAGATTTAAGTTTGCATGTAACTTCTTCATTCTATATTTCAAGTTCATTCTACAATAGTTTCTGCGTTAGATCGCAACACAACTTTCCAATCACATAGACAGACACGAACAGAAATCATTGCGAATATGGTCAAAACGTATTCAAGAGACCATGAAACCTGAAAGTCCACTGAAAACTCGATCTCGATTTTCGCATGGTCACAATACTTCCTTATACTATGTACAGGAAAGTAATAAATATCCATATTGCTTACGGGCATACTGCATAATAATATACAACTTCCATTCTAGGTTGTCTTTAACTGCACTTCCAGGACGCATCCTCTTTCATCCTGTGTCGTTGGCCTGGGGATCTATAGTAAGGTATAGGAGAGTAAAAATGAAATTGGTTTTATTTATTTGTACCGGGGTGAAACTTTTAGCTCCGCCATCTTGCGCATTTTCCTCTACTCATAAAAGTAGGTATGTAAGATTTCTGAAGTTGAGATTGTTGAACTATTACTCACCTCTATTATGTTGAGTAAGTAAGGTGAGAGTTTGAGGGTGAAGGGAAGGGAGCAGGGTGGGGCTTATGGTGAACCCTTATAATCTGAAAGGGTGGTGTTGACCCTTTGAGGACCATCCTGAGTGGGTGAGAGATGGTTGGTATAGTCCGGCCAGTCAACCCACCCTCACCCATTTCTCAATGGCGGATCTAGGGATCTCTAGTAAGGCTATGCACTTCAAATAATACCTCACTTACCCGACTAGAAATATTTGGGTGAACATTACCAGGACCAGATCGGTCATGCCCGATGAGGATAATGTAACGCAGATGAGTACTATGGAAGAGAAACATCCATTAACTGTTGATACTCTTTCCGTATCATTCAAAGATAATATAAAATACCTAGGTCTCCATATTGCGTAAATTACATGAGCTGGTAGGTAAGAAACTGAGTTCTGTTTGCTTCTTACTTGGAAATCTTAAAATGATCGTGTCAAAGGAAACATTAACTACTCTATATTACGCCTATTTCCATTCCATAATCAGTTACGGTTTAATTGGGGCTCATGTAGCTGGAGTATTAATATTTTCAGACTCCAGAAAAAAGCATCGAGAATTATAAACAATATTACTCAAAGAACAAGCTGCAGAGAAATATTTAAACAACTTAACTTTGCCATCGCTGTTTATATTTGAAACATTAATGGTTATTAGGAAAAATAGAAATATTTTCCCTCTCAACAATACTACTACATTGTTTTCTTTCTTTTCTATATCTCGCACATTGGGAACTGATGATGGGACGTAAGAACGTCCCGAAACATCGTTGGGATAAAGACACTTTCGAAGAGTTTTTTGAATATAAGTAGTTATCTTAATTTTTTATTAAATTGAAAATCTACTTATTATAAATGTGTCTATGTATTAATTTTTTTTATACTCATATATTTTTAAGTCTTTATTTGTTCAGTTTTTATTAATTTCATTTTACTTTTTTTAATAGTTTTGTTATTACTACTAATCATAGATGTGTTAGACTCAAGTAGTTATAAATCTAATTTATAAGCTATCTTAATGTATAAATTCTTTTGACGTATCCTATTACCATTTATTGATTTAACGGAAATAAATTTATTATTATTATTAATGAGGAATGCCTGTTGTGGAACTGATGAAGGGGGATGCCGGGGAGGGAACTCAAAATGCCTAATAACTGCTGGTGTAATGAATCTATCCGCATGAAATTTTATATTTGAAATCAAAACCCAATATGTATGACACATATTAATTTTCCGCGAAACCGAAGGGAAGGAGAGAACAATTCGACTAAATGATGTGAATGTATCTACACAAAATTTAGTATGAGGATTCAGAAACCACTATGTAAGGGTACGTCCATAGTGCACCGCTTCCCGCTTAAACGGCGGCAGTTGCAAACAGCGAGGTGAACCCGCGCGATTCTAGCTGGTGGTGGTTATAGAGCACCGCTCGCGGGAGCGTACGTCAGTTGGAGCTATCACGTAAAGATCTATTGTGTATTTTGTTGACAACAGATAATATTTATGATAGAATTAAACAAGAAAGAATGACGAACATCCATGAAATGAATAGGACTTGCCTTGAAGTAGGTGAATACCACACTTTGTTACCTCAACTCAAAGCTCACCCCGAGACATTTTCTGAATATTTCCCAATGGATAAACAGACATTCGACTACATCTTGAACAGCTGTGTTTTCTGAAATATGTTTTGAGTGTCAGAAGCTTGCGTTTCCACTTCCTGCACACCCTCCGTAGGTTCTGTTCCAATGACAGCAGTGTGAGCTACTATTTGTGAATTCTCATTGTCCAGATGAGCTCGAGTTTTGCTGCATTTCAAGTTGGCTTGACGATGCCGACTAAGAACATCAGCGATTTAAAATATGGCAACTTAGATTCTGGATGACCACCATGATCACCTGAACGACATGGAGGGAACTTTCCCATTTCTATGGCGAATTCTGAGTATCTCTCAGATACTTCCACTTTTGTCACAAATGGCACTTTTCATAAACACTTTGGAGATTAAAATGTCTTATCCGCTTCCATTTTATAAAAACAAGAGTAAGAACAACGTGCACAGTCGGAAGATAACAGCAAACTGACCGGGCGTGCTAAGCGGTAAGCGGTTCAAGCGGGTAAAAGAAACAATAATTCATTCCAGTTAAAGCGGGTAGAAGCAGTTTGAGCCGGTTAAAGCAGGTAGGCAGTTGCACTATGACCGTCTCAATAAGTTTTCACTACTCTTTTTCCCCCGCTCGCCCGCCGCGATAAAGCGGGAAGCGGTGCACTATGGACGTACCCTAAGTCAAATATTGAGTTTTAGTGGAAACGGTCGATTAAGGAAGGGGCTTAACACATAAACCCCACTAACTGCCGTTGTATTGAATACATTGCCCCGAAATTTAATATACGTATTCAAATGTCCAGAAACACTTTTGATTGGTTTTGAGGGAGCACGAAAACATACTTGATTGACTCACATTGCCGGTGATTGGACGACCTTGTTTTTTTTTCAGAAAGTTTGCTATTATTAGTTGAAATTGTGATCTGTTGTTTTTGAAATTTGTGCTGATAGTGAGGGGGTGGGGGGGGGGGGGGGGGGTTGGATAGGGGGGGAACCTTTTCCAAGCTCTATTTGGAAGTAGATCTTGATTGGAAAATGTAGTCTGTCCGAGCCGACTAATCCAGTGAAGTGGAACAGATGGACTGGCGGCATTCATCATCCTCCCCACTCCTGGGTGGCCGGCCATTCCAAAACAACCAGCCCTTTGATCCATTCCAATCCACCCAACGTTCCAATCCACCAACCGTTCCAATTCGACGTTCCAACGGCAACCCCCCCCCCCCCCCCCCCCACTCTCTCCCACTCTCAATTATCCTTTTGTTGACTTTATAGGTTCATTCATGCTCTGGTCGTCAGATTTATAATAAAAAAGTATGATACATATGATGGCTGTCAATTCCAAAATAGATTATTTCAATTTTCATAAATTCGCCAAGCAGAAGGTAATTCGGCGATTTGTGACATATGCTCTAATTCGTACAGCAAACAAATCTGATATACAGGGTGTCCCAGGATGGAGGTAACAAAAGTTGAGGCCGTATAGGAAATTTAATTTTGAACAAAAAAGTTCCTATAAACATAATCCCGATTCGTAGCCGTTTCAGAAATATTCAACATCTTCGATTTTTTTCACTTAGCACATTTTTTTGGTCTAAAATCTCTTATGACTCCTTAACTGTAAACGTTAATAAAAATGTAATCACACCATCGTGTAGAACGCTAAATTTCCTTCAAAAAGAGTTTATTACATTATTTCAATTACGAGAATTTGACAGTTTATAGGCAGCAGAAACCCGAATACTGTATTATTCTGAATTGTGCGACCGCATTACACTGACCTTCGAACAGCTGAGATTGCAAGAAGAAATGAAGTCAGTAGTGCGATCAGTAACCCACCGCTATAGGTGCTGTTTACACGTTAATGGTAGCTATTTCGAACAATTATTATGATTTTAAAATGAACTTCTGTTTTCTGCTGCCTATAAACAGTCAAATTCTCGTAATTGAAATAATGTAATAAACTCTGTTTAAAGGAAATTTAGCGTTCTACACGATGGTGTAATTACATTTTTGTTAACGTTTACAGTTAAGGAGTCATAAGAGATTTTAGACCAAAAAATGTGCTAAGTGAAAAAAATCAAAGATGTTGAATATCTCTGAAACGGCTACGAATCGGGATTATGTTTATAGAAACGTTTTTGTTCAAAATTCAATTTCCTTTTGTTAACTCCATCCAGGGACACCCTGTAATAGTAATAGAAAATAAAAAATTGTGTGTATGGTGAAATATGCCTGTAACAAGAAGGAATGGAAAGGTCTCAATGTGGAAGAACTTGTTTGGGTGGCGGCGGGTGGTTTGTTCTGACATGGATAACCATAAAGGAAGGTTAAGGCTGGTTGAGTTGGTGGGGGGTGATTAGAGCAAATTAGGCTGTCGTAACCATAAGGGGAGGTTCCACCAAAGGGAAAACCCAAAAACGCCAATGACTGCCGATGTAATGAATGTATCTTCATGAAATTTCATTTTTGAGTCAAAACCTAATGAGGACCACCGTACCTGTCAAATTTAAGTGAAATCGGCCGAAGGGAAGAAGGGGTTCAGGGGAGGGTCCCAACTCAAAAACCTTAATAAGTGCCGATGTAATGAATTTATCGAAACAAAATTTAGTATGAGGATTTAGGAGCCTCTGTGAATATTGATGGAATCTGTCGACTGGTCTTGGAGAGTGAGCGAAAAGTCCACTCAAAAATAATAATGACTGCCGATGTAACGAATGTATTGACACAAAATTTAGTATGCGCATTGAGAACTCTGTGTCAGTCAACTATTGATTAAAATTAAACATTTATGGGGGTTTATTTCGTTACTTCAGCCTTCTCGATTGAATGTTGCACCCTCTGTATCATTAAATTGACCAAAGGGATAATGACCTTCCAGGTTTACCTGAAAAGTTTGAAAAGGAAGGCTACCAAGTTATGCCCCGTCAAACTTTATTCTCTCCGTTAACTTTCATCGAGTTGGCTGCCCCAGGGAAGGTTTCCTTCCAGCTAATGCCACCTTATTAATAGTTTCTCAAGAAATTTTCAACTTTTTTCAAATCTCGCCACCGAGTACTACCTCTTTTAACCTTACTTTCGTGCTACTCGTATCAGCGTCTTCAATTATTAAACGTATAACTCTCTATGATAAACAAATATAGAAATAATAAAAAAGAGGTTTCTTGGGGACATTTGTTTGCTCCTTCTTCCGTCGAGTCCTGTCGTAGGGATGAGTTTAATATTGATGATTTATTCGTATATCGATATTCAATGCATCGATATTATTTACCCGATGTATTGTTTTTTTTCTTCTTATAAAAGTATATTTATGTATTTAAAATAAACCTATTTAAAACTACTATATCCGAGGACGCCGGGAGCACAGAGGTAGGTACCTTCTGAGTTCAAAATCGCAGGTTCGGAAACCGGCCGAGGCCCTAAGGTTTTTTATCTGGGATGTGAAAAAACATTGAGCACGCCGTCCTTCGAATAGGATGTTCCCGAGCGATGGTCCCGAACCAGTGCGATGGCAAAACGTAGGTAGAGAAAATTTAGTTATTTAATTAATTCCCATAGTAGCGCTCTGGTAATAGGTGATATGACGTCTTAGTTGAAAAGCCCGAACATGAGTCATAATAACTAACTAAAGCCTGGGCATGAGTCAACTAATTCATAAACTTTCCAAAGAAATAATTTCTTTAGTGAAAAAAGATAAGAAAGAATAAATGATTGCCGGTAAAGTTACCTGAGTGGAGTTTCAAATCGTTTGCCATCGAGGAACAGTTAGAGTGTTCTTTGCCCAGAAAATCTCCTTTCCTTTACCGATTTAATGAATGATCAAGTAGAGCCTTTTTAAGTTATTGCTCATTGTCGCTGTAAATCAGAGGTAGCACTTGGAGAAGAAGATAAGAACTGAAATCTCAGTGACTACACTTATATCGAGTGTTCCTAAATCACTTGGGGGGAGGGGGGGAGGGGGTCCCCGCTACCATTTGGAAACTTGCCAAAATTCTCCAGGTTCTCCAGCCTTTCTGTTCACCTTGTTTGCCCTTTGAACATTTTCTTGGCTCTGCCTATTTTTGCCCTCTGAGAATTATTTTTTCAGGTATTTTCACTTCCTTATACTTTGAGTTATACCTTAATCGTGCGAAAATTTCAGATTGAGTTTTCAACAGATTTTTACGTTTCACGGTCCCCTGAATACGTTTTGACCATTTTCGCGATGAGTGGGTATATGTTATTGAAACTTTGAGAGCGCTCTAAAGCAGAAACGATTGTAGCTATGAACTTGAAATTTCAAATCTCACACAACTCACATTGTTATGATGTTCGCCGAAATCGGACGAAAAATTAGACCACCTTACTTCTGGGTCTAAGTATATTTCGGTGATTGGGTTTAGTAGACACCACTAGGTGGAAAGGGAATAGTTGTAGACACCTGCCGGTGATAGGGTACAGTAGACACCACTAGGTGATTCTCTCGATGAGAATAGAGTTTTACTATCCAATCTATGCAAAGTATGAGGAATGTTTTTTAATTTAATTCTGTAAGAAGATAATGTCAAGTAAATATCTTCTTGCCGTAAGAATATAGTTTTCTCCGTGTATCGATGTTGTACCAATTGGTATCCTACAAAAGAAGTAATGGACTGGTTATCCTTGGAACATGAGACTCTCTATGTTTATAATAATATACAACTTCCATTCTAGGTTGTGATCTCTGTCCGCCAGCTATCATTGTCTTTAACTGCACTTCTAGGATGCATCCTCATTCCATCCTCTGTCGTTAGCCTGGGATCCTCCTAATTATATATCCCAACTTTATTGTTTCACTTAACCCAATTACTGACTAGTAACTTCCCAAGTCCCTCGTAACTTGGGGTTATAGGACTTCCAACTCAGGATCTTGTCTTAACCCAGAAAATTAGAGACTCTCCTCGTAGGGTCAAAGCAGGACTGGGGTAGTGAATTGCTAATGTGTGAGCCCGGAATCGATTTGTTCCTTCCATTACACACAACTCTTTTGAAAATAAAATCAGCTTGTACTCTATGATCAAGATAGTAATTGAAAACCATTAGACAATATGAGCAGAACGGAATTGGGTGGAACTTTTCTATAGGGTTGAGAATTTTATATTATATGTCCCTTGACCGTAGTTGATGGTTCAGTTGATATTGTAGGAAGATTGTCCATAATTTTTGAACGAATGGTTGTATCAAGATGGAATAAAGTGTGATCTTGACTGGGCCAATGGGCAATGTGAAGAGTAGGATTGGATAGCCTTGACAGTTGGCTACTTTCAGAAAATATGGGGCCGTTTTTCCATTAATGTGTTGAATGTGCGTTTGCGTTTTGCTGAAAAAATCTGTTCAAATATAAGTTGATAACAAATACGAGATTGATCCGTTTGGAATGTATGAGCATACAGACGGTTTCCCGTTGACTGTTCCTTCGTATACGTAAGAATTTAGTTATATTTATTACACATATATTAAGAGCGCCGGTCGCTCAGAAGTAGCTTGCTTGCCTACTAAGCTCAAAATCGCGGATTCATAATCCAGCAGAGGCCGTTTTATTTGACCTTTGGGTTTCAGGGAGGTGAAAAAAAACATGAGCATGATAAAAAACCCTAATCCCCTCTTCCCTTAGGCTGATTTCCGCGAAAATCAATAAGTGCCGTCATAATACTCGTATACATATAAAATTTAATGTCGATATATTCATTCTATTGGGAATTATCGTGTAGTAGTTATAGTTGACAGTTAAATAATGGCGCCGAGAGGTAGCGTGCTACTGAGCTCAAGATTGAAAGTTCAAAACCTAGCCGAAGTTTTTTATCTGGGAAGTGAAAAAACCTTGAGCACTCCGTCCTTCGGGTGGGACGTTAAGCGATGGTCCCGAGCCTGTACGATTTCAGAAACTCGTAATCTCATAATCTTATGTAAATAAACCTGGACGACAAAATTTAGATTCCCACTGATTGGGCCCATGGCCACCAGATTGACGAAAGAGCACTCTGGCATTAAGCGATATGAGCTCATAGTTAAAGCCCGGGCATGAATCACAAGAACTAACAACAAACATTTATGTTTTTCTCTTTTTTTTCAGGTAGGTCTCCAAGTACACATTTCTCATGGTCAGGTATGATATTTATTCAAATATTTCTTTTATATGTATATATTATGGTAAATGTGAATAGGTTGGCTATTGTACACATTCACCGGTCAATTTGCAAATTCCCCTAGACATTTGGGTAAAGTGACAACGATATTATACAAATTAAATACGTACCTATCCAATGTGGTAAATACCTTAAAAGAACCTGTACTCCTTCACTAAAAGGACCGACGGGAAGGTTAAAATTGTATTCCTTCTGATACATAATATAAAAGTCACAAATTATATCATGTATCCGAAAGAATAAAATGTTGACCCTCTCAATTCAGTTCTTTTAACAGCAGCCATTCTTTATCTACATTCTTCGAGATCTTTGAGAAATATACACATTCTCCGCGATATGTGCACATTCACCGCTTACTCTACTGAAATATATGTATTATATATATACAATATATATAGTAATATATGTACAATACATAATTCATCAGTTTGTATGTGGATTTTGAAAATGCATTGATCATTGAGAAACGAATTAGTTATGCAGATTCAAATTCTTCATTGCAGTGGACAGATATGTTTACTTCAAGACGTATTTTTGCATATTCTTCATGCAAAAATGAATGAAGTTTGCTCTCGAAACTTAAATAATATTAAAACAAACTAGAAACTAAGAAATGAACCTATTTGTCATCAGTACTGGAAATTCGCTTTTGATGAGCAACTAGAAATTAATAAATTAATAAATTAACTAATTACCTTACTGGTCATCAGTACTGAAAATTTGCTGTTGATGAGTTACGCCTATAAATAATATTTGGACAAAGTTTTTTTCAATAATATAGAAATAATAATATTCTATAATATTATTATAGAAGCAACAAATCATTTTTGAACAAATAAACTGTGGTAAATAATGAGATTAACTTCACTGTATTATTTATTGCATCTGCAGCAGTCCATACAAAGTGGAGAGAAGTTATGTTATCGGTCAGAAATTCGAAGTTGAGTTATCACTAGAATTTCATGTTTTTTGACCACTCTCTCATAACGACGACACCTATTAATCTTCAGCCAAATTGGAATGGGAGGATTGTAGGGGAGACTAAAAACTGACAAATTAACTAATAACTGACAATGTAATGAATCATCGACATGAAGACAGATTTTTTTTTTTTCATATTTGGGGTTGAGCCCCCCTCTGATCCCCTCATTCTTATCCAGCGATTCCGCTAAAAATTATTAAGTGTTCGTCCTTATGGAGTTTTGAATTCAAATTTTGTATCGATACATTACAAAGGCAGTTATTACACTTTTTTTTTTGATCCCTTCCCTTTGGCCGATTTGGCTGAAAATCAATAGCTGACATTGTTAGAGGGTTCTGCACTTACAAATATAAAATTTCGTGTCGATATATTTATTCTATCGGGAGTCATCGCAATCACTGTCACACAGCTAGAATTTATTTTTTCATAGTCGGAATCTGGAATCTGAAATTTGTAAAAAAAAGGCACTCTCGCTCCCAAAAATACACGGCGCTTACCAGGGCCTTCTAAAATAAAAAAAAAGTCATCGGTGAATCACCTTCAATGTACTTCCCCAGAACAAATTAATCAATTAAATTTTAGGTTCCCCTCCAAAACCAGTCGACTGTTATCGCTAATTTTCAATATAAATTGTGTGTCAATAAACTCATTCATTGGCAGTTATTGAAGTTCTTGAGTCTAGCCTCCGTTCTACCGATTCCTGTGAAAATTACTAAGTGTCGTCCCTATGAGGTTTTGAATTCACATATGAAATTTTGTTACGGTACATTCATTCTTCGCCAGTTATTAGAGTTTTTCTGTTATGCCTCCCCCCTAAACCCTCTCTTCCCTTTGACTGACTTGGCTGAAAATCTATACGTGCCCTCCTTAAAGGGTTCTGGTGCTACATATAAAAAATCGTGTTGATACCTTTATTGTATCTGGAGTTATCGTGTTCACAGACACACACAGACAGAGGTTTTTTCATTTTTGGTTTCAGGAAGTTGAAGAACATGAAATTTTTTTGATAACTCAGCATCAAATTTCTGACCGATTACATAACTTCTCCTATACTTTGTATAGCTGTGGAAATATTATTGCTGGTAGTGACACTGGGTATCACCTAATTGACTGGTGTCTTGGTTATATACCTGCAGGTTGGGACAATTAAACACATTAATTTCCCCGAGGTCTACTTGGAGCGGTCATTGCTGTGGGTAGGACTTTGTGGAGTGGGGACACTAGTAAGCCCCTGGATCGATACCCATGATCCATCCTCCAAACTAAATTTACCCGACACCTTCCTCTACATAAGCCCTTCCCCACTTCTTGAACCTCCTAAATTCTTCTTTCTTCCCGGTATTATCCTATTTCTTTTCTGTTCTTTGCTAGTAAGAATATATTTGTGGTCACAGGGAATAAATTGGTAAGTCTAAATTCGTAACTTTTCAAGGCAGCACTTTTTTACTTTTGCATTAATCGTGTAAATCCAGTTTTTGGAATCCAGTTTGCATCATTATTAATCACATACCTTCTAAATCTATAGGAGCGAATGACAATGAATATTGTTAATCCTTTCTTGGATTTTCCCTTAGTTACCTAACCGTTCCCCATCACTTATCTAATTATTGACCATACTTTTTTGAAATACTCGTGAATGATGCATCTCTAAAGTTGAGCAAGTTGATTTAACAGAAAACACCCTCTTCAGTTATCTCGAGAATGATTCCTCAAATAAGTAGATTAAGTTGATTTAACCGAGAATATACACAATTTTACGAGATACCAAGAAACCCACATCTTTATAATTCCGAAAGTATTAGAGTTCTGAGCTCCCAACTTCTTCACAGTACGCAAATGGCTTGGGAGATGATCATCTTAACGCATTTTGGCCATTTTACGACTTAACAACTTATTCCCTTTGACCATAGATATAACGTAGTGATTCTTGAGAAAAAGAAATTTCCAGGGATGAGAGAATATTGGAGTAAAATTGTCGAGTAATTTGTTTCCGTTTTCCTCGCCTACTGCCTTAATTTAGGATCTGATAAGCAAGGAGTAGAGAGGAAGTTTTGGGAGATGATAAATAGACGGAAAAGGGGAAGGATGGAAGTGGGAAGACGAAGGAAGACTTTAAGTTTATATGAACCCAATCTAGGAAGAAGTTGAACTTAAGTACAGAGAAATGTAAACTTAGTTGTCATCGGTTAAGTCAATATTCTCAACTCAATTCAACATATTGTACATTTAACTCGTTTCGTTCAAATTGATCTTAGACAATTTTGATGTCCTATGGTCACAAGTTGTTAAGTCGTAAAATGGCCAAAATGAGTTAAGTGTACTATGATCATCTCCCAAGTCATCTACGCACTCTGAAGAAGTTGGGAGCTCAGGACTCTAATACTTTCAGAATTATAAAGATGTAGGTTTCTTGATATTTCGTAAAATTGTGTATGTTCTCGGTTAAAACAAATTAATCTACTTCTTTGAGGAATCATTCTCGAGATAACTGAAGAATTTACGAAATATAAAGAAACCTACATCTTTATAATTCTGAAAGTATTAGAGTCCTGAGCTCCCAACTTCTTCAGAGTGCGTAGATGACTTGGGAGATGATCATAGTACACTTAACTCATTTTGGCCATTTTACGACTTAACAACTTGTGACCATAGGACATCAAAATTGTCTAAGATCAATTTGAATGAAACGAGTTAAATGTACAATATGTTGAATTGAGTTGAGAATATTGACTTAACCGATGACAACTAAGTTTACATTTCTCTGTACTTAAGTTCAACTTCTTCCTAGATTGGGTTCATATAAACTTAAAGTCTTCCTTCGTCTTCCCACTTCCATCCTTCCCCTTTTCCGTCTATTTATCATCTCCCAAAACTTCCTCTCTACTCCTTGCTTATCAGATCCTAAATTAAGGCAGTAGGCGAGGAAAACGGAAACAAATTACTCGACAATTTTACTCCAATATTCTCTCATCCCTGGAAATTTCTTTTTCTCAAGAATCACTACGTTATATCTATGGTCAAAGGGAATAAGTTGTTAAGTCGTAAAATGGCCAAAATGCGTTAAGATGATCATCTCCCAAGCCATTTGCGTACTGTGAAGAAGTTGGGAGCTCAGAACTCTAATACTTTCGGAATTATAAAGATGTGGGTTTCTTGGTATCTCGTAAAATTGTGTATATTCTCGGTTAAATCAACTTAATCTACTTATTTGAGGAATCATTCTCGAGATAACTGAAGAGGGTGTTTTCTGTTAAATCAACTTGCTCAACTTTAGAGATGCATCATTCACGAGTATTTCAAAAAAGTATGGTCAATAATTAGGTAAGTGACGGGGAACGGTTAGGTAACTAAGGTAAAATCCAAGAAAAGATTAACAATATTCATTTTCATTCACTTAATAATGATGCAAACATAATTTATTTATTCCAAAAACTGGAATTACACGATTAATGCAAAAGTAAAAAGCAAAGTTACGAATTTAGAATTATCAATTTATTGATGACAGATATATATATATATATATATACCTACTCTTTTTGAAAAAAAAATATAACGTAAAGGAATCAACTTCTTTATTGCCCTTCCCCATATCTTAAAAGCAATTGATACAAAATTAAAATTTAAACTACATAAAAGTCGTGTCTATACAAAAGCTTAAATTTTTGCTTTTATTTTTATTTTCTTGGCAGAAGTCCTCCACCAATATCCTACAATTTCTATAGTAATTAGTGTTCTTTCATATTTTTATTATTACCATTAAATTTGTTAATTATCTAATTTTTAATTTATTGCTTCAGCCAAAAAATCAAACGTCTTCAGTTAATACAATCCATTATACTACGCCACATTGCCGATGCGCCATTTTACGTTTCCAACCTCACATTACATAATGACCTCAACATCCCATTTTTACCCTAAGGGTAGCCATGCACGAGCAAGGTTTGGCCTGAACAGTCCAAGCCTTCAGGAATTCCCCAACATGTATGGCGGCATCCCTTGAGGCCGTGGTGGATGGGAAAGGCTAAAAATCCCGAACAAAAATCAATTCTTT
Organism: Aradus depressus; assembly: GCA_963662175.1. Lineage (NCBI taxonomy): Eukaryota > Metazoa > Arthropoda > Insecta > Hemiptera > Aradidae > Aradus > Aradus depressus. The sequence continues at coordinate 86,019,117 of OY759214.1, forward strand.
TTCCGCCTTGAGGCCGGATTTTACCTGTCTCAGAACATAATTTATACATATGTACGAGATAGAACCTTGCTTCAAAGCACTACCATGATAGAAATAGAGACGAGGCCGCGTACGCGAAAATTGGAAGAAGTGGACGCAAAGGTCTTTTCCTTGAGGAAAATCCTCTCCGTGTGTGGACGAGGGTTCGGTACAGAAAATCCTCAAGGAAATCCTGGAGGCTTTTTCCTTGAGGATTTCCTGTACGTGTATGGGTTACCCTTACAAGTCACGGTATTAAAATGTTCACGACAAACTCCATCATCGCGCCAATCCACTTATTCTGCAATTATCCACTTTAAGTTTAGATGAACCCAATCTAGGAAGAGTGAAATTAACATACAGAGAAATATGAACTTAGTTGTCATCGGGTAAGTTGGTATAGTGAACATATTGTACATCTAACTCGTTTCGTCCAAATTGAGGAGAATCATGTTAGACAATTTTGATGTCCTGCTATATATATACTCTTTTTGGGAAAAAAATATAACGTAAAGAAACCAACTTTTTTATTGCTCTTCCCCAGTTACAATATTAAAAACTAAACTTCAACTAAAAATGTTTATGTTAGAGGAAACACTGTATTCGGAAACGGAATTTTTTCTCATCGTTCAAAAATAAATAAATATTCAAAAGCATTATTAGATTGAGTTTCTTCACACATATTCTTTTTATGGTCTGTCGAATCTACGTTTTAATCGTTATTATTTTTACAATAATTTAATGAAGATCGCGGGTTTGAAATCCGGCCGAAGTCATTAGGTTTTTTATCTGGGAGTGAAAAAACCTTGAGCGCATCTTCGGATTTGACGTTAAGCTATGATCCCGAGGCTGTACGATGTCAGTCACAGGTTTATTTATAAACTCATTCAAATTTTCTGAGTGTGAAACGTTCTTATAGGTTCATCAGATATGTAATGGAGAGGTAGGAATATTTAAAAAAAATAAAAATTAATGATGTTTTTTATAAATATCAGAAGCTTCTGATTTTATGTAATAATATTCTCATGTCATCAGTAACCATTTTGATAAATACACAATCATTATTTGACGTATATCCCATACAAATTAGTTTATGGAAGTAAATATTTCAACAAACAAATTCCTCCAAACTTTGAAGCCACGGGGATGGGGATTTCCTATTTGAAATTTTAACCCATTCCTAACATAACTGATGTACCTACAAGAATAACTAACTTGTCTTAGTTTATGACTAAACCTGACGATGATGTAATGCTGATACCAGTAGTTTGTTTATATTTTTTTTTAAAGAATTTTTTATTTATTTATTATAAGTGTTTTGTTAACTATGCAAGAACATCAACAACCCACCTCCAAAAACATCAACAACCCACCTCCAAAAACACAAATAGGACACTTATTTTAAGTTATAATAATTTCTTTGGGTCCGATCATGAGGGGTCACTGCTGAGGGTGAGACTTAGGGAACGTTAAGCCCTGGATCGATATAATCCATGGGTTCTGGGAGTTGGTAAACACTAAACTCTGGTGAAAACTCAACATCAAACTGGTGACTGATTAGGTATAGTTTGGAGCAGTAAAAATATTAACACAGTGAATTGAGCCCTTAGTTTATTTTACCTCCCAGATAAAATAAACTAAGCACGCCGTCCTTCGGATAGGACGTTAAGCGATGGTCCCGAGCCTATACGATGTCAGGTACTCATTAAAGATTCTTACCCTAGGTGAATAAAAATTTATGACCCACAGTAATCGTACTCATGTCAACTTAGAGTGACGAAAGAGCGCTATGGTAGTAGGCGATATGACCTCGAAGTTAAAGCCCGGGCATGAGTCATAATAACTAACACAGTGAACATCAGCAACGCATCCCTCAAGTACAGATAGGCGAGTTTCTGTACCTTGACTCGAGAACTAGATCTTTTGTTATTTAGCCGAAGATCCTCCTAGTATGTACCTACGTATGTGAATGTGTTTACGTGTTTCTGTTGTTTAAGATGTTGAAATGTTGATTTTTTCCGGAATTTTTTCTTGTTTTTGAAAATATTTCGGGACACTTTCACATCCCTTCTCGTCACTGAAAATTTTACTCCTGGGGACCCTCCTTTTTATAGCCAAAACCTTGACTGTGGCGTTCTCACTCTCTCTCTCTCTCTCTCTCTCTCTCTCTCTCTTCCAAGAACTAATTGTTGAAGAAGTCCGAGGAAGTACACTGATTGGTCCGCCCACCAGCCAATCATAATTCTGGAATCCATCTCTGATGATACCTATCCCTCGACCGTGGCGCCCTCAGTTCACCTTCAAATAATTCCTCAGTGATTTTTTTTATTGGTTCCACCAACAACTAATCCCAAAATTAATTAACCCGCTGTTGTTCATAAGTCCACCACCAGGCGGCGCTGATGCTGTAATTGTGTCTGATGTTTCTTATACATATGAAATTAATGGATCAATTTCGATATAAATTGGAACAATGTACTATGATGAGTGGGGCTCCGGTTGCTTAGAGATAGTGTGCTTACTGAGCTCTAGATCGCGGGTTCGAACCTGGCCGAGACCTCGTAGTTAAAGCCCGGGCATTTGTCACAACAAACTAGTGGTGTGATCCTCTATCATCCCATCAGCACTCAGACAAAATGCTTGAGCGCTTTGGAACATAAAAAAATTTTAATGTTGAAGTAATTTCAGTTTTACGCAGGCTTAGCGTAGATCTTGACATACATTTATAGAAAATAATAATAAATATTCTCTTAAAATTGAATTTTTGGCATATATTACTTCAGTTAATATTGCACGCATAAAATGTTCGTTTATTCCGGTTGAAGGGCTCTTGAAAAAATCCATAAAGATTTGGCAAAAAATCAGATCGTTAGCTTCTACGTTCAATTTAAAACAAGGAAATTTTCAGAGAAAATCAATCTCTAAAACGGCTCTGAGGAATTTCCTAAAATAATACATATAAGAGGATGGCCTCCTTTACATACAATTTTCGTTGAAAAATTCATCGGTTAGTTAAATAAAGAAAAAGGTTGTTTCTAATTCAAAACCCGGCCGAGGCCATAAGGATATTTTATTTGGGAGGTCTTGAGCATGCCGTCCTTCAGATGGGACGTAAGCGATGGTCTAGAGCCTGTTCGATGTCAGGTACTCTGTAGGCAAAGTGTGGACTCCCGCAGTAGATTCTGGCTCATTTCCACCAGAGCGACGAAAGAGCGCTCTAGTAGTAGACCATGTGACCCGGGCATGAGTAACAATAACTAAATTACTAATAGAAATAAAAGACGTTGTCTTCCCACTGTTTTATTTATACCAGAACCGGTTTTCGACGCAACAGCGTCATAATCAGTGGTTCATCCACCCACACAGCACTGGCCAGTTATCTTCCAACCGCTGTGCTGTGTGGGTGGATGAACCACTGATGATGACGCTGTTGCGTCGAAAACCGGTTCTGGTATAAATAAAACGGTGGGAAGACAACGTATTTTATTTCTATTAGAAATCTAGTCCCACAACATCTTTCTATCACATATGAATAACTAAATTAAATTAAAAAATAAATTCACATTGACACGAGAACCAGTATATGTATTTTTTTTAAGTTTATGTTCTGAAGCTGAAATATTAATACAATAATTTTGTTGGGTCCGACCGTAAGGGTCATTGCTATGGGTGAGACGTAGAGAAAGTTAATCCTTGGATCGATATAATCCATGGGTGAGAAGAAAACTTGGAAAAGCTCATCTTCTCTCAACCTTAGTCCATCCAGTCTATGGTGAAAACAATTTTCCAAGCTTCTGACTTATGTCCTGTCCACTTTGGCTTTTCATATATCAAAGTTCATGGCTTCCTAGTCCAGGCGCGGATCCAGGGAAACAGAGAAAGTGTTTTGCACAGTGATAGTATACTAATATATTTTTGGTGGTAGGCGAATGTAGTGGACTTGTTAAATAAATAATAAATAATAGATGTATCGATCCTTTTATTATTGCTATTTATTTTTCGGATGCACCTTGCGTTTGTCAACATCACCCGTCTATGTTTGTAGAGGGAGTTCGGGATCTGGTTAGTGCTCAAGTGAGGTTATGGCGAGCCGGTGGCGACCACCGGCGATCGCCCCATCTCGTCACATCGCTTTTTCCTGCTCCCGCCAGGAGCCGACAAACCGGCTGTATGTATCGTATATATTTTATATATATATAATTTATATATATTTATATATATATATATAAACTTATATTTTATTTTTACCACTAGTTTCGGCAACTTGCCATTTTCAGTTGGTGAACTTGAACATACATAAACCAAAAATTAGACTAGAATTTACGAGCCTTCATAGCTCATGTCCTTGCAATCACTTAAAAATTTAAAAATATATGCAACAACTACCTTATTGGAGAAGGGGGTCAAAGAAATACAATGAGGAATGAGGAATTTTACATTTTGCAGATAAGGCCCCCCTCCCATTTTATGTAATTGCACTGTTATTGTTTTTAACTTATTTATTGTTATTGATTAGCATGAGCTGTGTAGGCACGTAAATTCTAGTATAATTTTTGATTTATGAATGTTCAGGTTCACCAACTGAAGATGGCAAATTGCCGAAACTAGTTATGGTAAAAAATAAAATATACATTGGATTGATACATCTGTTTACATATTTAGAAATTCTCGTAACTGACATCGTACATAACATCGCTTAGCGGCCCATCCAAAGGACGTCTTGCAAGGTTTTTTCACTTCTCAGGGTATCGAACCCTCGATTTTGAGCTCAGTGACCCCATGTATATTAGCTCTCCTCCCCCCTCCCCCCATGGACTGTGGCCGAGCGCTTTCGATGTGAAGACATCATCTTCGAGCCACTGTTAATGTTTTACTGAGGTTAGTCCGTATGTTTCTGTTCTTGTGAAAGTTAACCCCTTAGATTATACACCAATCTAAAGTAACCTGAGGATTGTATAAATAATGACAACTTCTAAGTTGAGAAACGCGGACATATTGTGGAAACTTGTAATAAATAAATAAAACAAACTTATTTTTGAAATATTGTCTTTAGTTCATAACTAGACCTGACGATGGTATAAAGCCGAAACCGGTAGTTATATATGTATATATATCTTTAGTGGAATAGTCAATATTTCAAAAATAAGTTTGTTTTATTTATTTAAATAATGACAACTTAGCAAACTTAAATGTCACTTTGAACTTTGTGCTGATGCTGCCCGAACCATAAGCCCGAAACCGATACACTTTATGTATTGTGGAATTAGACAATATAAAAGTAAAACAAGTTGTTTGTTTTTATTTATTTTGTCCCATATTTTAGTTAAATTATACTTTAAATTATTTGCAATTTAATGTTTGAACTTGGTCGTTTTCCTCGAGTTTCTCGTCCTTTGTCCCGGGGCATTTATGAAAGGGTGAACGGAAATCCTACTTAATACGTAATGTGACTGGATTGTGGTGAACCCACCTTGGGGCATGTTTTCTTTCTTCCTGGCTTAACAACATTTTGTCAAAATTATGTATTGCAGCAGCCCTGTGTTTAAGTTTAAATTAACCCCATCGTTAACAACAGATTCTAAAGAAAAATTACAGACTTATATAGTATAGTGGCTTCTGAATCCTGACACTAAACTTTGTATAAATACATTCATCGGCAGTTGTTAGTGTATTTGAGTCGAGTCCTCTTCTCTTCGACCGATATCGCGGAAAATTAGCAAGTGCAATCCCTTAGGTGTATTGAATGTAAATATCAAATTTGAGGTCGATACATTCAAAATATTATTTATTGAGATTTCTGAGCTGAGCCTCCCCTTCGGCTCATTCTGCTTCAAATTGATTAATGTTCTCTACTTGTTGAATTCGCATATGAAATTGTGTGTCGATACATTCAAAACATGATTGGATTTTTTTCATATTTGGAATCTGGAGTTCGGAAAACATGAAATTCTGTTGAAAATTCCGCATCGAATTTTGTGATCGATTACATAACTTCCCCTATACTTTGTATAGATGGGGAAGTAAAAATGTAATTCTTATAACGCCGCCTTCTAAAGCCAAAGCTTCTTTTAAGAGTAAGAGAATTTTTAATCACTCATCGATTCACAAATTGAAAAAAGAAAAAAAAAAAAAACCTTTGAAAGGTTTAAAAATAATGACGTGAAAATCTTCAGGCCTAAGATTGACAAAAAAAAAGACTAAAAGAATAACTGAAAGAAAGGAGGTATTGTGACTTAAATACTGGCTTTAAAAGGCCGAAGAAGGACAAAGAGATCTATTATGGCAGGGAGAATGGAAGAAGGAAAGTTTTTTTATGTCTTCAAATACGAATTGGAACAATAACACTTTTTACGTGATAACTATTCAAATTATCTGTTAAGTGTTGGAAGAAAAATGAGGCAATTTGCATAATTTCATTGACTTCTTTATTCGAGTGGCTAGCATGAAGAATGACGTCAGCAACAACTTACTCGAAGTGACACATCTAGACAGAAAAAATGCTCTCAGGACTCTGGTCTTCTGGGTTTCTTTGAGTTGGTGTAAATCGCAGGGATTGTTTCGAGAAGCGCAAACTTCTTCTGGAGCCGAACCCTCTCTGTGCGCAGTTACAACTTACTCGCTCGTACTCGTATAATAAGTTTGCTCTATGAATAGATTGATACTTCGTATTAGATCTTCAATCCGGATCTCTGATAGAATTGTGATTTGTCGCAAGTCCTTTCCAGAGCCAAACTCTCTGAATGTAACCTTGAGCATATACAATATCCAATGGATAGATGATCATCCGAATTAGGTCTCCAGTTCAGATCACTAGTAGAAAAGTGATTTTACTGTGACTGTCTTCATTGTACTTCTATCAGTCAGCTGCAACTTACTTGGAGTTATAAATCTAGGCACATAAATGCTCTCAGAACGCTTGTCTTCCGGGTTCCTTTGCGTTAGTACAAACTGCAGAGTGTTTCGATAAGTGAGACGACGAAGCAGCGCAAACCGCGCATATACTTGGTCCGTATTAGATGTCTAGTCCAGATGAGTGTGGTTTGCAAGAATTATCAGTCAGAAGCAACTTACTCGAAGTGATGAGGACTTAGACAAAGAAATGCTTCAGGACACATTTCTCCTGGGTTCCTTGGAGTTGGTTTAAGTCGCAGAAAGTCAGTTCCGAGAAGTAAGACGTCGAAGAGGCGCAAACCCTTTCCGGAGCCAAACCGTTAAGTTTACCGAATGAATAGATTGAACCTCCTGACTAGATGAACCTCCGAATCAGATCTCTAGTCCGGATCACTGCTTGAAGAGTGATGATCTCATGGAGAATGCTTTCATCGGCACACCTATCAGTCAGCAGAATGACTTAGATCTAGACAGAGAAATATAATAATAATAATTAATATAATAATAATAATTAATATAATTATTATAATAATAATAATAATAGAGAAAAAATAAAATAAATAAATATATAAAAAAAAAAAAGATTATACGTATAAAACGACATTTATATATCTATTACTGATCACATACAACAATGTACACTTTTTGTTAGTAAAAACATTATTCTACGTAGGTATAGAAAACAAACACAAATCACTGATAAAACTAACAACGAGAGGTAACCTCAAAAAATCATGTAAAAGTTGGTTCCTGAGCCGATATATGTGTTCTAACGAGTGTAAGCAAGACGGGCGTAAATGACCATAGCAGTTGAGCGCCCTCATTCCCTAATTCATTCATTCATTCATCTAGACAGAGACATGCTCTCAGAACGCTTGTCATCTTTTTGTTGTATAAACTGCAGAGAGTTTTGATAAGTGAGACGCCGAAGAGACGCACACCCCTTCCAGCGCCAAACCTTTTGTATTTGGGGACAACTAGCGCATGTACTTTGTCCAATAGAGATAATCCTCCGTATTAGATCTCTAGTGCGGATCACTGGTAGGTGTGATTTGACGGAAAGTCCTATCAGTCAGCAGCAACTTACCCAGGGTGACTTAGATCTAGACAGAGAACGCTTGTCTTCTTAGTTCCTTTGAGTTGGTACAAACTGCAGAGAGGAGCTTCAATCTAGACTTGCCAAAGGCCTCCAGGGTGCCCTGAGATTGAGCATAATCGGATTTGCCAACTCCCCCCCCCCCCACCCCAACCTCCTCTTCCGATGATTTCCACTGACGGAACCTCGCCCTGATGAAATTGGATACTCGCCAGATTATACCAACAAATTGGGTTAGTCAAATTATATATATCTTGTCCCTCGTTAATCACACTCCCCATTTTTATTTTTTTTTACTTCCCCAGCTGTACGGAATATAGGGGAAGTTATTTTATCTTTACAAAATACGATGCGGAGTTTTGGACGAAATTTCATGTTTTCCGACTACTTAATTCGAAAAAAAAAAAAAAAAAAAAGCGGTCTCTGTGCATTTGTGAACGCGATAACTTCCGATAGAATACATGTATCAACACAAAATTTTATTTGTGAATCCTGAACCCTCTAAGGGCGACACCTATCAATTTTCAGCCAATTCGACCAAAGGAAAAAGGGGGATTAGGGGGGGGGGGGGGGGGGGGGGGGCTTAACAGAAAAATTCTAATAACAGCCATTGTAATGAATGTTTTAACACACCCAGGCCTCAACCCGTCTCTACACACACTAAAACCGTTTTTTTACTTTTTTACTTATTTTTTTTAAAAGAAAATTGCTTTTTTTCTAAAAAAATAAATATAATTAATTTTTTTATATTATTATTAATTTAATGTGTGTATTATTTTTATACATCACAATATCGACACAACATTTAGTATAAGGATTCAGAAGCCACTATATTAACATTCGATTGGATTTGGAGGAAAAGCAAAAACCTGTTAATTCATAAGCCTATTAGGAAGACCAATTTAATTTCAGCGAAATCGGCCGAAGGAAAGGGGGTTTTGAGGGGAGGGGATTTAACTTAAAAACCCAAATAACTGCCGATGTAAAAATTTATCGCCGGTGATTCACCGACATCATATTTATTATTGTTATATTTATGATTTTTCTGTTGGGAAATGTTCTGTGTCCCTTGGGAACCCCCCTGCGCTTCTGGGCTTTGCTCTCCCCCTGCCTCTCGTCCCCTAACGCCTTGGGGGGTCAATACGTGTGCAAGTTGACATAACATTAATGACCTTTGGGAGTATACAATTCAATTTTCTCCAGTCCTTTTCTCCAGCTGTATGGAGAAGTTATGTAATCGGTCAGATACATGATGTTGAGTTTTCACCGCCTAATTACAAAAATGAAAAAAAAAAAAATCTGTGAACTATTGGCAATGTACTTCCCCAGAACGAATTAATCACGTATTTTTCACTCTCCCGCCTAAATCGATCGACCGTTCGGACTAAAAATCAATACTTAACTTACATAGGGGCTTCTGAATCCTTACATTAACACATTAAACTTTTGTGTCGATACTAAACTTTTGTGTTCACTTTTTCTGCTATTATTAGAGTGTTTTTGTTGAGCCCACCAATCTCCCTTTTCTCTGGCCGATTTGTCTGAAAATATATGTGTCGTTCTTTTGGGGTTTTCGATACATATATGTAATATAAATATTTTGTTGATAGATTCATCTTATCGGAAGTTATCGTGTTCACCGAGATACCCACACATGGTCAAAAAAAAAACTTTTTTCAAAATTAAGGGTTGGAAAACATGACAAACACAAAAATTCTAATAAATGCCAATGTAATGTAATGTTACATATATATCCAGAACCTGATAAGGACCACACCTATTGATTTTCAGCCAAATAGGCTAAACGGAAGCTATACGAAGCATGGGGGAAGTTATGTATTCTATCAGAAATTCGATGTGGACTTTTCAACGGAATTTCATGTTTTAGAAACCCCTGATTCCAAAAATGAAAAAAAAAAAAAACATTAAGGCGTAGTCAAGGTCCACGCCGTGGATTTTCCGTGAAAACGTCGGGATAAAATCACTTTTCATTTTGTTTTCGATGCTTCCGTAGCTCTTGCATTTGCTCGGCACTAGACTTTTTAGGTAATTTAATTTCCTTTTGATGCTAGCTTTCCTCTGATTTGCGTTTTCTATAATTCCGCGCATATTTACGATTCATATGAGACATCGTTAATTGTTTTGCAATTTTCAATTTAATACCGACTTTTACATATTTTTTGGCAAATATTTTTATTCTTTCACTTTGAGTCCTAGTAGTGTTCTTCAAGCTCTTTACAATGACACCCGAATCAACGTCCTATCTAAACGCGTTATCACGCTACACTAATTTCTAATTTTACACAACGCTAATTCGCAACAATCATCCGCCGGCGCCCACACTAACCCGATAACGTCACAGGCAAAACAAACACTACACATCAAACACGTACAGACATGCTCTATCCATTGTGACCTCAACCGTTGTTATCGCATTATTAGTCTCGTAGTTATTATCGATTGAAATCTGACGGTATTTTGTAACACAAGAAAGTTTGACCGGCTATTACTGTGCTTAACGAGCGAATAGACGTTTTCACGTTAAAAGTATTTTTGTCTCTGTGTGACTGTGAACACGATAACTACCGTTAGAATGGATTTATGGATACGAATTGTTTTATGTATATACAGAACTGTAGGTATACAAAATTTCATATGTATATTCAAAGCCCTACAAGGGCCCCAACTATTAATTTTTAGATGAATCAGCCGAAAGGGAGGAGGGACCAAAGAAGAGGACTCGACTCAAATACCCTAATAACTGCATGTATCGACACAAAATTTAGGTTGAGGATTAGAAGCTACTATGTAAGCCAAATATTGAGTTTTAGCCCAAACGGTCGATGGGCTTTGGAGACAGTGCCAAAAAGTAATTGATTAATTCGCACTGGGGAAGTACATAGCAAATGATTCACGGAAGACTTGTTACATAGCAGTGAGGAAGCTGTTAATGCTATCACGAAGGATAATGGCGCTATCCCTCAGGGTTTCTTTCAGTTGAACGCTGTCCCTGAAATCACCTGGCTGGAAGCCGCTGTCAAGGACAGTTCCCCCTGATATCTGGACGGTGGGTAGCCAAATACTCAGTCAAGCTCACACTCAACACGCCTCCCTGACTTTTCATTATACCAACCCCACCCTCCCTTCAGCTTCAAATTCAGAAGAAATTAGCCAGGGGAAATCAATGCCAATGAACTTCCCCAGAACGAATTATACAATTTTGTTTTCCTCTCTCTCCTAAACCATTCGACCATTTGTGCTCAAATTTTATACTGGACTTACAAAGGGATGACCTGAATTTTCATACTAAATATCAATCTATAAATTCATTACAACGGCAGTTATTGGGGTTCTCGAGCCCCCCTCCTGAAACTCCCTTCCATTCGGCGAATTTGGTGAAAATTAATTGGTACTTAATATTAGGTGAAACTTAATAGGTACTTAATATTTCGGGACACTCCGTCGGATTTTTGGCCCCGTTTGCGACGGAGGGGAATGGAGGCGCAGAAGCAATCAGGAGGTGTACTAGCTGTACAACGAGCCATACATTGCTTCTGTGGTAAAACTGGGCAGACTTAGATAGGCCGGCCATGTTGCCAGAATGCATGAGGATATGATCCCGAAGAAACTTCTATCTGAGCCCTTATATGGACGTCGAAGAGTGGCAGGACCGAGTGTGATGTGACACATGGCCCGAGTGACACATGGCGATTTATGTTGGAGGAAGCCAAGACTCGTCAGCGGGTTGTAGAGCTACACTATGTAAGTAAAATTTCGGGACACTTCCACGTCCCTTGATCAGAGAAGCCTATAGAAAAAAAAAATGCCGAAAAAAATCAATAACATCCCGAAAAAGTTTTAGAAACACATTGAAATTTCTTGTCTATACATTCATTCTAACCCGAGTTATCATGTTCACAGACACAAAAACTATATATTTGTTTCGAATCAGGGCGTCGGAATGTTTTACGAAGTATAAGGGAAGTTCTGTAATCTGAGAGAAATTCAATGTTGAATTTTTACAGGATTTTCATTTTTTCCGTCCCCAGGATTCCAAATATATAAAAAAAAATTCCTGTTTATGCGATACCTCTAAACGAAATTTTTTATACGTGCATCCCATCAATTTTCCGTGAATTGGGTCGAACTGAAAGAGAGAATCGCAGAAGGGGGCTCAACTGAAAAACTCTATATTTTGTATATGGATTTAGATGTCAACTTTTTAACTTTAGCCCAAACAGTCGATTGGTTTTGGAGAGAGAGCGAAAACTTATTGGATTAATTCTGTGGGAAGTACACTGCCGGTGATTTACCGACTTTTTTTTTTCATTTTTTTTGGAATCAGGGACTTCTGAGCGATTAAATAACCTTCTCTGTACTTTGTATAACTGAAGAATTATTAATTGGACGAGAAACACTTTTCACAGATTGGGGGTTCATAACCTGGTAAAACGAGGTGTAAAAACCTTGAGCACACCGTCCTTAGGAAGGGGTAAGCGATGGTCCTGAGCCTGTATGATTTCAGGTACTAGTTAAAGACCCCTATTGAAGGTGGTTCCATGGTAGGCAACATTTAAACCTCCCATAGTAGAGTCAGGCTCATGACCACCAGAGCGACGAAAGAGCGCTCTGGTAGTAGGCGATATGGCCTTGGCTAAAGCCCAGACATGAGTCATATTAAGTAACAATTCACATTCAAATTGTCGGATGAGAGGTTCTAATGACGCCATTCTAATGACATGTAATGAAAACTATGTTGATTTGCGTATATTTTGAGCCTTCACGTAAATAACAAGTAACTTACGCAGTTTGTTTAGAGTAGGAAACAAATAGCCCTGGTCTGTGCCGTTAAGGGTAGAGTTGGGCCAGAGGTACCTTAGGGAAGGTAAGGGCGGAGCTCCAACCAGATTGGAGGCCTGTATCCTGGTGAAATATTAACGTAAGGAGAAAAGAGATTGGAGCTCTAGACCACGGGTTTATATGGAGTAGAGGAGTATTCCAGAGCAGACTTTACAACTGGTCGGGGATTGGAACTAGGTCCATGTGTCAACTAAAGCAGAGGTCACGAGACGTGGGAGTTGAGTGGTGGGGGAAATGGCGAGAGAGGGGGAAGGGATCCGAGGTCAAAGTTAAAATTGGATTTGGTAAATAATAGAATACTGTTAACAGTCTTTCTTCTTTACGGAAAAACAACTGTTCACTTATACAGAGACAAAGAACAGACTCTACAGTAATTCAGACAGTTACAAGCTGTACAAAAAAACTACAGTAGACTCACGATTATCCGAGTTTTCATTTATCCAAGGGACCAATTTTCTAAAAAAAATTCATCTTTCATCCTGACATAATTATTTTACTTCTCCGGCTATATGAAGTATAGGGGAAGTTATGTAATCGGTTAAGAATTCGATTTTGAGTTTACACCAGAATTTCATACTTTCCGATTCCCTATTTCCGAAAAAAAAGTGTATAAACGCAGAACGCAATAACTCTCTTTTCAGTCAAATAAGTCAAAGCGAAGGGTTAGGTTATAAGGGCGACTCTATTTAAACTTTTTATTAATATTTAATAAACTTACCTTTAGAAATGTGTTTTTTAATGTCGTGTAAATTGAGTCGCATGTTTCTGGAATTATTGCACTTAGAGCTGGTTTGGAAATACATGTCGAAAATTTGAAATCTTCATAACTTCTCCCTGTTGCCAAAACTCTCAGCGCAGCTGATAGCTCATGGGGGGTAATTGCGCCCTTCATAACAGAGTCTGCTCTTGAAATTATTGGTGTGATTAAATTCAGCAAATGGTGGTATGTGTCCATACGCAAATAGTTGCGAAAATGGTCAGGCTCACTGCGTAATTCAGCTATTAAATTTGTATGAGAAAAAAAATCCCTTTTTAGCAACCATGGTTTACACCATTTCCTTTTATTCGCCTTTAATTTGATTTGTTTTTATAATGCAAACCTCAGCCGTTCTAAGAATTAGTTCTTCGTTAAAATTTTCCATTTCGAACACAGCAAACTACAATTTTCAGGGTTCCTCACTTCACAATTGTGCAAGCCAAACTGAACGTGTTAACGGCAACATTTCATTCAGCTCATTTGCACAAACTGGCTTGCGAATGGCTTGAGCGTGTAAACGGGTCTTTAGACTTTTTATTTGAGAGGGTGAAAAATCTTGAGCATGCCTCCAAATGGGACGTTGAGCTATGGTCCTGAGCTTGTACGATGTCAGGAACTCGTTAAAGATCCCTACCCTCTCAGTGTGTCAACTTTAATAGGAAACGTTTAGGACTGTCGGTAGAGTCGGGCTGATCTGTATTGAAGAGTCTTATAGGATGTCAGTATCCATGGGCTATCATCTAGGTAGCTTTGTGTCGTCAAAACAGTGGTCATCGTTTTATTGATCAGTGCCAGTGGCAGAGTGGCAGGCCAAGGAACGTGGGTTGGCCCATAGAACCATGTTACTACCACCATACAACAGTCTACTCTTTTCCCATTCCAAGTCGCTTTCCTCAAATATAGAAGTTTTACCGAATAGCCCAGTAAAATTTGGGAAGAAAATCGCCGACTTATGAATCTCGTTGAGCAAGGAAGTTTTTTAATGAAACCTTTTGCATCCCCTACAGAAAGACCATATAAGAAGAATGCACAACATCCCAGTTACGCAAATAATATTAATTGTTGGAATCGGAGTTTAAATAATTTAGTATTAATTTTATATATTTTTTTAAATTAACATAATTACTATTTAAATTTAATTTAATTAATTTCATTATTATCACTATTATTCCTTGATATCGATTGATTGGTTTAATCAATAGATATAACTTAGTTTTTATATCGATTGAATAAACCAACAGTCGATATCAAGGAATAATAGTGATAAATATGAAATTAATTAAATTAAATTAAATTTAAATAGTAATTATGTTAATTTAAAAAAATATATAAAATTAATTCTAAATTGAGGAGTTTGGAGCCATAGCGGACCAACCCACAATTTTTCGGAAAATGAGTTATTACCATCCTGATGTTGGCTAGGTTCCCTTTTTTCAAAACTAGTGTGGATCACTTAGTTTCTCCACTTCAGTGATAGATACCAGCACTTTAAGTTTAGTCCACAAATATTTTGTGCATATATTTTCAAAGTCACAATGGATCATACGGCCTTCAAAAACTTTATAGAACACAAAAAGGGATCACTCATCCAATAATATTCTAAAATTTCAAATATAAATAAATATTTGGGGCCCATTTATGGAGATAAACAAAATGTACTCAATTTTCAATTGCCATTTTCTTCCTGTTCAGTTTCAACCAGTTGGTCCGCTCTGGCTCCAAACTCCTCAATTATTCTAACTCCGATTCCCACAATTAATATTATTTGCGCAACTTGGGATGTTGTGCATTCTTCTTATATGGTCTTTCTGAAGGGGATGCAAAAGGTTTCATTAAAAAACTTCCTTGCTCAACGAGATTCATAAGTCGGCGATTTTCTTCCCATATTTTACTGGGCTACTTAGTTTTTTATTAATTGCAATATAATTTTTTGGACAAAATTATTCCCCCTCCAAAAAAAAAAAAAAAAAATACCTACTATAAATTCATATAAAGTTATGTATCGGTCAAAGCGACACGTTACAATATATAAATTAATTCTATCTGGAGTTACCGTGTTCACAGACACATACACACATATAAAATTTGGGAGTCGGAAACCATGAAATTCTGGTGAAAACTCAACATGAAATTTTTGACAGATTAATAACTTTCTCTATACTTCGTATAGCTGAGAAAGTAACAACATAGTGCTGAGTTCAGTTATGATTACCTTCAGTTTGGTTCCATTGTCTTCCTCTGTTATTCTCTATATAATCCGGATTTGGTCTCTACGTATAAACTAAAAATGATTTCCCAATTTTCCGGCTTTCTCTTTTGTCCTTGGTTTTGTTGCCTGGTCAGTTTTCCCGACCTGGTCTCTTTGTTTTCTACAGATACAAGGCTCCTCCAATTACCTTTGGGAAATCGCCAATAAAGATGTGTTTCCTCCAATCAGATGGGAATTACCCCCGGCCTTATACCAACCCTCTCTTGGACTTAAATCACTATATACTGAGTATAGTTGTTATTCTACGAAGAAGACCTTCAAAAAACAGTTGTACTCATTATAATGTATATTATATACTAAAGTGAAATCGATATTGTACATCAAAATCTATTATAATCAGCGAAATAAAAACAGTTAGGTATTAACAAAATCTCAAGTTTACTCCAAAGTATTGACGTTTATTTAAGAAGTGTCTGAATATGAAGGAAGACACGGAAGGAGAGTTACGGATGGGGTGAAGCAGTGAGTTCCTGAGAGAGGAGGCTTGGAAAGCAGAACAGCGATGGGAGGGGATGAAGAGTTCCGAAGGACGTGATCTGGTATGTCTTTGGTAGATGGAGGACTTGAAGGAAACGATGAAAGGTGAGTGACGGAAGGGGTGAAGGAGGGAGTTGCAGAGAGGAGGCTTGGAAAGCAGAGGAGCGATGGGAGGGGATGAAGAGTTCCGAAGGACGGCATCTGCTGTGTCTTCGGAATAAAAGAAGTCTTAGAATCATGCGGCAAAGTTAGTACGGTTCTTTGGATTCCAGCATTTGGAAGAGGAAGGAATCTAGGAGGTAGTCTCGACGATGGAGGGGTTTGAGTCATTGCAACTCGGAGAACCAGGGCGAGATGTGAGCGTCTCCAGGAACATTGAAAACAAACCGACGTGGGTGTTCAGGATACGTTGAAGAATGTTATCGAGTCCCTTCCTCAGATCATTATAGACCGATCTTGTGATCCGAACAATTTCTCTTCTATCAATCATTAATTTCGAAAAGAGGTTTATTGAATTTTTGAAGTCAATGGACTGCTGACTGCCGATCAATTCGGTTTTTGAAATAATGAATGCATTTTAAATGGCGCATTTGGATTTATTTAACAAATACATTTAATTCTAGATACAAGACAGGTATATAATTAACTAAAGCCTTCGATTTGGTTCTTCGCTCAACTCTTCTTAAAAATATGAGCCACTATGGTATTAGAGGCATAGCACTTGATCTTTTGCTAAGAAGATGAAAAGTCTGAGTAATGGAGTTTTCCGCATTTGTTTTCCTTGATGAAGACAAGAAAAAAACCTCGCTGTACCCATCTATCTTCTCAAGATTTGTTAATTCAAACATTAAACAAATGAACACCTTGAGAGGTGGTATAATTACTCATGTGCAATGCCTGGTGAACCTGCTAGTAATTAGTTATTATTACTCATGCCCTGGCTCTAACTACAAGGTCAAATCGCCGGTGAGTAGGCGATATTATTTACCAGAGCGCTCTTTCGTCACTCTGTCAAATTTCAGGGATCGGCCGAAGGGAAAAGTGGGTTCAGGGGAAAGGGCTCAATTCAAAAACCCTAATAACTGCCGATGTAATGAATGTATCGACACAAAATTTAGTCGGAGGTTTTAGGAGCCCCTATGTAAGTTAACTATCGAACATTAGCGCAAACGATCGTCTGGATTTGGCGGGGGAGTGGAAAGTTATGTGATTTATTCGTTTTGGATGAGTACAAAGCCGGTGATTCACCGACTTTATTTATATGTCGTTCTCATATTTTTAAAAAAATGTTGGTTGCTTTATTAAAATTGAGTTGGGAGATGAAGAGTATTTGTTTGAGGGTGGGGGGTGGCTCATCCATTTAGATAGGAAAGTGTTCGAACAAAGTTTTATCGGTTTTCCTTGGATGGGCCGGGGTTTTCTCGGCACGAAGCCCCTGTTCTCCGTTCAACCGAAAAATCCAAGTTACCCTCTAAAGTAGTCTAATTATAGGTCGGGAAAATTTGGATCATTTGAGCCGGGAGAGGACAACTTTAGTATTGAGACTATCTTCTCCAAGCTTCGTGCTTTATCTGATTACCTCAGAACGTCTCAGACGTGAGCAAATTGTCAAAAACTATTTTGTATAACGCCACTTTTCACCGAGTATCATTAGTAGATAGGGATTGTTCATTCTGGCGCAGGAAGTGACGTCACCCAGTGTGGTGGAACTCCCTCCCGCCTATCCCCTCCCTTTCCCAACCACTGAAAGCTCTAAGCAGCCCCAACCGCTCTTGTTATAGTTACTTTGTTTTCTTTTTCTTTTCTATATCTCGCACATTGGGACCTGATGAATGGACGTAAGAACGTCCCGAAACATCGTTGGGATAAAGACACATCCGAAGAGTTTTTTGAATATAGTTATCTTAAATTTTATTAAATTGAATTGTGTTTACTCATTATAAATGTATCTATGTATTAATTTTTTTTTTATACTCATATCTTTTTAAGTATTTATTTATTCAGTTTTTATTAATTTCATTTTACTTTTTTTAATAGTTTTGTTATTACTACTAATCATACGTGTGTTAGACTCAAGTAGTCATAAATCTAATTTATAAGCTTTCTTAATGTATAAATCCTTTTGACGTATCCTATTACCATGTATTGGTTTAACAGAATTTTTTTTTTTTTTTTTATTCTACAATCTGTACACAATTTACAATAGGTTGAAGTGAACAGGAAATAAATATGTACAATTGATGGGAGAAGCCAGCCAGTGCTGACACTCCCTTAGACAGTCTCGTTATTTATTCAAAGAAGATCGAGAGGCCAGCGTCGTCTTAGGCGGCGTGGAGGGTTGTCGGGATGGGACTGAGAGGACTAACAGAAATACATTTTTTTGTTATTATTATTATTGTAGGGTCTCCTGTTAGTTGCCGAAGCTCGCTTCTGTCAAGATTCAGAATCCCATCCCCCAACACCTTGGAACCCTCACCAGGGTGTCATTTAATTAGATTTTCACAGTCATTTATGCTAAGGGTGCAAGGAATGCAATCTAAACGGACGATGCAGCCCTTCAGTACACATTGCAGTTGACTCCTTTTATCAATTTCTCTTCCCTCCCCCTTTAGTAATTCGAAAACTCATTTCCTGGTGAGGGAGATTAATGGTTTGGTGTACGTTTGACGCACTACCACTGGAGAAGTCACGCAACTTACTTTACCTTTCCTTCCCCTATCATATGTTAGGGGATGAATAAAACTGTCTTACATACATATAATTTATTATTCACCGGTCACAAGTAAATTACAACCAGTTTAATCTTTACATAAATCGTATGTAACAGTTTATTACATTTGTTAGATACCATTTTATTTGTTTATTTTTACTTCTGTGACATGCCCGAATGTCAGCTAGGAGGTCATATCGTCTTTTATGTATTTTTATTTTTTATTTATTTATTATTTTTTTGTTAATGTTTATTTTCTATTTTTTTATTTATGTATTTACAATTTTTTTTAATTGTTGTTTTGTTTTCTTTCTCTTTTATATATTTCGCTCCATCCATCCATCTAAGAAAGTCCCGAAATGTGTTGTGAGAAAGTCCTTTCCAGAAGAGTTATAAAAATATTTATTTTTATTTTTATTAAATTAAATTTTTTTTTTTTTAACCTCCGACGTAAAACAGGGGTATGTATAAGTTTGAAGCCTTTGTCTGTGTGTGTGTGTGTCTGTCTGTGGCAACGTAGCTCCAAGACGGCTGAACCGATTTCAAAGCGTTTTTTTTGTTTCAAAGCTGGTATTTGCGAGATGGTTCTTAGCCATGTTTGGTGGAAATCGGATATCCCGTTTCCAAGATCTTCAGGTTTCACCAGAGCCAGTATCTTGGCCTCTATTACAGCTAGAGACTTAAGAGTTTGAGCTCAGATATTTATAAGGCCAAACCCCTTCCCTTCCTCCAAGCCTCCCCCCTAAGCCCTTCAAGCGCCCCTAAAAAACCCTCCCCCCCAAAGTTGAAACCTTGTTACTGAAGTAAAAAAAAATGAATGAATGATATTCGTGTATCTAATATCCTAATGTGTACATGTTTTGTTTTTTTTGTATTATGTTCGATGCATATTAGCCATGTCAGTGTGTTATCTAATTATTTACGATATCCATGGCCCCGGGAGGGAGATCTATAGAAATAAAACTCACTTCCGGACGGGATTCGAACCCGCAAACCAAGGTGAGACCATGCGACCAAAGCCCCAAAGCTCCCGTGTACATGTTATTCATGTATCTAATATCCTAATGTGTTCATTCTTATGAAATATACCTACTATTGAGAGGTTAGAGGGCGCGAGTAGCTCAGTGGTAGGTGTGCTAGCTTACTGAGCTCAAAATCGCGGGTTTGAAACCAGGCCGAGGCCCTTAGGTTTTTATCTGGAAGATGAAAAATCCTTGAGCATGCCGTCCTTCGGATGGAACGTAAAGCGATAGTCCCGAGCCTGTATGATGTCAGGTACTTGTTAAACTTAATAAAAATTGTCGGTAGGCGAAATTTAGGACGGAAGAGCGCTCTGGTAGTAGGCGAGGTGACATATAATATATTAAATAAATTCTCAATAGTAAACATTTAATGGTGAATTTTCCTTGAGGTTGGCTGGACATGGACGTCTCCTCATACTGACCTCATATTTCATTAGCCTTACGATCCAGTAAGGTCTGACCTTTACGTGTCATGCCCTTTCTAAGCACCTATCTCATCATTCTTGTTACGCTCTGGACGCAGATAAGTACACACGCTATAATTGTATTATACGTTTAAAATAAAAAAGTCGTCAGTGAATCATTGACTATGCACTTCCCCAGCAAGAATTAATCAATTAAATTTTTGCTCTGCCTGTTAAGCAAATCGACCGTTTAGGTTAAAACTCAATATTTGACTTTCATAGGGACTTCTGAATCCTCATACTATATTTTGTGTCGATACGATCATTAAATGGGGCAGAAATTTTTTTCAATTTTGGAAAACTCCGCATAAAATTGTTGACCAGTTATATAACGTCCCCTATACATCGTACAGCTGGAGAAGTAAACGTTTATAAATGTTTATATATGCGATAACGTTATAATTATTCAAGTTTAGTTCGCCGGTGGCCTAATAATAATAATAATAATATTTTTTTTACGTTCAACCATAACATGTTTACGTCAACACTGCCAATATAATGATACACAATTTCATATGTAAATTCCAATGCTCAAAGGGGTCTACTCAAAAACGATATTTTATATGTGAACCAAACTCCTCATCAATTTTCAGCCAAATCGGTCGAAGAGGGAAGCGGGGAATGAGAAGAAAGACCTCACTCAAAAATCCTAGAAAATGTCAATGTATTTTCAACATTGAGTTAAGAGGGAGAGTGAAAACATAATTCATTAATTAGCGCTGTGGAAGTACATTGCCGGTGATTCACCGACTTTTTTTTTTCACAGCCTGCAAAATAGAAATGCGATCGGACCTCTCACAGTGTTTATTATTTTATTGTCCTCATCATCAGGGAGAGTACAAAAAAAATATCATTTCGTAAGTTGTTACAAAATAGCCAAAACAAACTCATAGAAACATAGGCTAGATCCACTAAAATGCATAAATACAAAAAACAAATAATTTCATCAATAAATAAAACAAAATAGTGTAAAGAGATATAAAGCAATAGAAGTATAAAATGCATAAATATAAAAAACAAATAATTCCATCAATAAAATCAATAAATAAAACAAAATAAAATACAAAGATATAGAGCAAAATAAATATAAAGTACAAAAACGTTTAAAAAAAAATTAACTATATTTATTTATTTATTTTTTGTTTCTAAGAGCTTGGTGTGGCGAATAGAATTTTGAAGATTTTTACTATATGATGTTTTGTAGACTGCCTGATGATGAGGGCTACCTCGAAAGCCGGCTAGCATGAAATAAATTAATAAAAACCATGAGAGGTCAGACTATATTTTTATTTTCCAATCTACGAAATAATGATTTCTCACTACATCAATCATCTTCATATTAACGATTTTTTTGATTTTTTAAGTTTAAGAATCGGCTTGTTCCGTCGATATTGTAATAAATAAATAATAATGACTAGTATTTTTAAGCGGTACAATATTTTTATTGACCCCTGGTGTGATATTTTCGCATTTTTGCGAAATTACTGGTCTGGAGATGTGTTAGAGATATACAGGTGGGAGAGATAAGAAGGTTAGCGTTGTGTTCGTTGTGTAGCTTGCATATAACGAGCTGGTCTGGTGGTTTTGTATGCGGCTGGTTGCGGTCTCCAATCCACCCCCTGCTGCATTCCGGTGCATAGAGATACCCTCCATCGATTCTACACCTAGAGGCTCATTTGTCATTGCTATGAATACATCCCCTTTCCAATTCACTCAGATCTCGCTCCGCTATTGCATTATCCTCGTATATAGCGTTGGATAGGAATGGAACCTTCCAGGAATGCAACTCGATTCATGCATTATCCCCTGGATTCATGCATTCCTTGTTAAAATCCTTCGCATGCTGGCCATCACGTGTAAAGTTTGGAACTAAAAAAAATAAGAGTGTGCAGTTAGTACACACGTTTGAAGTGTAACTTCCGTACCTAACTCTTCTAGTTTCAGTTTCTCTTTGTGCTAATAGACTATATTTTTATTTTAACTATTTTTATTAACATTGGTACAGGGTAGGAAATAATTTAATTCAGGAAATGTTTTTAATTATATAATATGTTGGTTACCGTTTTTATTTATAGTTAAGGTTACATTAATTTACTAACTTTTTTTTTTTTTTGGCTTTATGTACGGTGCATATTAGCCATGTCAATGAGTTATATATAATTATTTAAGACATCCATGGCCCCGGGAGGGAGTTCTATCTACGAAATAAAACTCACTCCCGGACGGGATTCGAACCCGCAAACCATGGTGACCATGCGACCAAAGCCCTATGCTCTAGCCCGCACGGCCACCATGGCCCCCTACTAACTTTTAGGTTAGATTTAATGACTCATGCCCGGGCTTTAACTACGAGGTCATATCGCCTACTACCAGAACGCTCTTTCGTCACTCTGGTGGACATGAGCCTGACTCTACTGTGGGAGTCATAAATGTTGCCTACCCTAAATTTTTATTCACCTAGGGCAGGGGTCTTTAACGAATACCTGACATCGTACAGGCTCGGGACCATCGCTTAACGTCCCATCCGAAGAACGGCGTGCTTTTACCTGGGAGGTAAAATAAACTAAGGGCCTCGGACGGGTTTCGAACCCACGTTCTTGAGCTCAGAAGGCAAGCACGCATACCACTGAGCTACCGGTCCCTTCAAATTATTAACTTATAGATATTGCCTTAAGGATATTGTTATAAATATGATATAGATAAATAGATTAAGTTTTGTACATTTGACTCTGATGATGGAACATACTTTCCGTATAACGCATGATACGATGGGCTTATGATAAATAAAGTATGAAATATAAGGCAGTGTTTGCACGTTATCCAAATATCTTGTAAATACAGCGTCTATGGTTGTACCATAAATGGTCGTCGGCAGTTGTTTTTGTTTGTTATCTAAATGTAAATGCGATTATTGTAAAATTGTCTTCGGAATTGTAGAATAGAATAACGGTTATAAAACAAAAATCAACATTTTTATATACATTTTCTCTTATTATTATTTTTTCATTGTAATGTGTATATTTTATGCGATAAACAATAAATTTAACACAATAAGTACACTCGTTGCACACTCAAAAAAAAACGGCATTAATTCAAACACAAACGGATACGAAATACACGTGTTGTATTAAAGCATCACCAGTGAAAGGTTAAAACATCAAAAGTGAAAGGTTAAACTTCAAAAAATTTTAAAAATTATGTAACCATAACATAACATTATTATACCAACCACCGTACTGGCATTATTAGGTAGATGAAAAAACGTTGGCGTCAGCAAAATTAATAGTTTCAGTGTTGAGAGTGACTTTCTTATACCTAATAACGCCTGTATGGAATATTTTGGGAGGAGGGGGAGGCGATTAACTTTTTATTAGATAATTACCAATAATAAATGTTTTTTATTACCATCTATTTTTCTTGATATTCTTATTAATTATTTTTCTTATTATTACTAGTTTCGTAGTTAGTTAGTGTGTCTCATGTCCGGGTTTTAACTTTGAGGTTTAACATATCGCCTACTATTCGCGCTTTCTTGTGGACATGAGTCCGGCTCTGCAGTGGGAGTCCTTAATTTTTGAAAACTGACATTATTGCAGAGATATTGTGAAATAATTCAAATGGACTTGAAAAATAAAATAAAACTTGTTTATTTAATATATTGTCTAATTTCACTAACTATATATACATGGGAGTACTTTCGGTATTTCTACCATCCTCAGCCAAA
This sequence comes from Aradus depressus, assembly GCA_963662175.1. Lineage (NCBI taxonomy): Eukaryota > Metazoa > Arthropoda > Insecta > Hemiptera > Aradidae > Aradus > Aradus depressus. Next base: position 86,043,405 of record OY759214.1, read on the forward strand.
AGCATAAGAGATAAGACTGAAGTCTTATCTGTTATGCTGACAGGAGTCTTATCTCTTATGCTTTTGGCTGAGGATGGTAGAAATACCGAAAGTACTCCCATGTATATATAGTTAGTGAAATTAGACAATATATTAAATAAACAAGTTTTATTTTATTTTTCAAGTCCGTCCTTAATTTTGCCTTCCCAGATTTATTCACCTAGTGTAGGGGTCATTGAATACTTGACGTACAGACTCGTGACCATCCCTTAATAAATTTGAGTTTTTTAAAGCATCAACAATGATGAAATTGACTTTCATACTTTCCAGGTCAATATAACAGAAGATACTGTGATTGTGGTATTAACTAAAAGTTTGAGCGGCTTTTGAAAAATTGTACGCCTCAGAGGCGCCTTGTTAGTATTGATGAAATAATGGTCCTTGTTAGTATTTAAGGGTTAATGTCCCGAAGGACGGCGTGCTCAAGTTTTTTTTTTAGATAAATTCAACTCTACAAAAATTGCTGGCTACAAGTAAGATTCTCGGTACAGACCTGTATCTTGTGATATAATATTAATCTCGGGTAGACTGAGTGTGGAGGTCCCTTTAATGGGATGCAGGTTTGGGTGGAACTGAGGGGTTCCCGAGAGGACGGACGTTTAGCCCCGGGGACCATTTCTCTATCATCCTGCCAAATAGGCCTCTTGGCCCTCCCTCCAATTAATCCAGGCTAGGGCAAAAACACCCACCACCCTCTCCACTCAGACAACTTAATCCACTGGTTCCTCTCCTCTTCCGACTTCGGAAATCAATCTGCTTCAATTTCCCATCACACCGCACATAGAACACTTTTTTTTTTTTTCGTCGTCTTAATTAAATGGAGAAAGAAATCTAAATTACAGAGTGGACGAGCGTCCGAGAGGTAGGAAGTTTACGCTGGGAGTGGAGAGGAAGATTTAAATTACTTTCGTAGTGCTTGCAGAGTCGGTTCAAGTCGTTAAGACAAATTGAGCGATAGAAATATTTTATTCGAAATTAAAGATAAGAGTTTGCGTCTTCTATACTAGTATTTCATAATAACTATTAACGACGAGTATCTATCTCTATACGCTACTAAGCATCATGTAAAGATTCAGCTTTGTTATTTAAGAAAGAAATTCCACTTTAAGGCTCATCCAGTGGATGATATACTGCAAGCGGATAAAATATCGCATCATAGCATCCATTTTATCATCAGAGGGCCGGTAGTCATTCAGAAGTGAGTATAGTGCTCGACACTTTCGAAACCCGACCGAGGTCCTTAGATTTTTCTATCTGGGAGGGGAGAAAACATTGAGCCGTCCTTCGGATGGGACGTCAAGCGATGGTCCCGAACCTGTACCATAACAGGTTCCCTATAGGCAACATTTGGGACTCCCATAGTTGAGTCGGGCTCATGTCCACCAGAGCTAATATTAATTTTCCAACTCATCACTTATAAAAAAAAAATTAGTTAGTTATTATGACTAATCTCTGGTGGATATGAGAGTAGGGGTCTTTAACAAGTACCTGACATCGTACAGGCTTGGGATCATCGCTTAGCGTCCCATCTGAAGGACGGCGTGCTCAAGGTTTTTCCATCTCCCAGATAAAAAACCTAAGAACCAGGTTTCAAACGATTTTGAGCTCAATAAGCAAGCACGCATACCACTGAGCTATTGGCGGCCTAAATAAAAAAATATTTAAAATTCGTTGACTCGTTACAATTTAAATATAGGTTTGAATTATTTTCACGATGTGTCCATTCTTTGGAGCGTCGTATTGGTCCTATCTTTCTGAGGGCTAACATTTTTTGCAAGGGCGCATTTTCGGATGTATTGACATGAAATTTTATCTGTGTATCCTCTAAGGACAACTCCTAGCTTCATTTCAGCTGAATTAGCCAGAGGGACGGGGGGATTACGGGTGACGCTTAACACAAAAAGTTCAATAACTGCCTTTGTAATGTATGTAGTGACACGAAAGTTCATGTGCAAATTCAAAGCGCTGTAAGGACGACACTTATTAATTTTCATCCGATTCAGATGAAGGGGAAGAGGGATCAGGGGGGGGGGGGGGGGCAACTTAAAAATCCCATTAACTGTCGGTGCAATGAATGTATCGACATGAAATTTCATACCTATTTAATTTCAAAACCCCATAAACATGCAACTTATTAATTTTCCGCGAAATCATTCGGGAAGGGGAACTGAAAGGAACTACCGACATAATGAATTTATCAACATAAAATTTAGTATGGGGATTCAGGAGCCACTATGTAAGTCAAATATTGAGTTTCAGCCCAAACGATCGATTAGCTTGGGAAGGTTAGGTAATACGTAATCGATTAATTCATGCCGGGAGTGTACACAGCCGGTGATTCACCGACGACTTTTTTGACGTTGTCTTTACATTATAGAATCTAGATTGAGGGAAATGGATAATACTATTTCGACCCCTCAAATAAGTTTCTCAACTTCAACATGCTGTATACTTACATGATGTTTTTTCATGCTGGTAGGCAGTTTTTTTCTTACTCTTCTGTCCTGAACAAACCTTGCCCAGTTGAGAAAGTTGCGTGGCAGATCGTCAGATTGGCTTTGGTTGTGTCAACTTGCTCTAATAGCGGTCGTCCCTTAACTTAGTTACACAAACTCAACCCCAAGTTTAGTTTGGGAATCCTCCCAGTCCTAGTCCTTCGGCTTCTCTTCTTCACTCTCTTCAGCTCTCTAACAATCCTTCTTCAGATATGGTTAATTATTTAGAAAAAGTAACATTAGGACATTATGACTCATGCCCGGGCTTAACTACAAGGTCGTATTGCCTACTACCAAAGCCCTATTTCGTTCTTCCAATCCTTTGAGAAGTAACTTATTCCACTGTGATGGAGATTGCAGATCCGGACACAAAAATTCTTGTTCTTTTGCCAAATTCTAATAATTCGTGTTTTTTTTACTGATAGTATTTTCTGAATCACTGTCAGACACGTCCGAACAGTGATTTATAAAATACTATCAGGAAAACAAATAAAACGCGAACTATTAGAATTTGGCAAAAGAAACAAGAATTTGTGTGTCCGGAAGAAGAGGAAGATTTCGTGCAATCTCTATCACAGTGAAATAGTGTACTTCTTAAAAGGCCTGGAAGGAGTTACAGTTACAGATGAATATGTGATGTTTATAGTAAACAAGAATGTACCTTGAGGCTTGCAAAGTTAAAGTTAAAACTAATCATTTTAAAGTGCAAACTATCCATTTTAAAATTGACTATAATTGTTTTGAAGTGAATTAATTTTTGTATAGTTATCGTGACAAAGTTGAAATAATATTTTTTAAAGAACATTTATATATCTATGGTCACAGTTGTTAAGTCGTAAAATGGCCAAAATCAGTTAAGTGGACTGTGAGGAAGTTGGGAGCTCAGGACTCTAATACTTTGGGAATTATAAAGATGTGGGTTTCTTGGTATCTCATAAAATTGTGTATGTTCTCGGTTAGATCAACTTAATCTACTTCCTTGAAGAATCATTCACGAGATAACTTCATTTAACCATTTATTCACTACGGCAGACTATTCCAAGTGAAGAGGGTGTACAAGGTGTAAATCAATTTGCTCAACTTTAGAGAAGCATCATTCACGAGTATTTCAAAAAGTATGGTTAATAATTAGGTAAGTGATGAGGAATGATTAGGTAACTAAGGGAAAATCCAAGAAAGGATTAACAATATTCATTTTCATTCACTCTTATAGATTTAGAAGGTATATGATTAATAATGATGCAAACATAATTTATTTATTCAAAAAACTGAATTTACACGATTAATGCAAAAGTAAAAAAGTGGTACCCTGAAAAGTTACGAATTTAGAATTATCAATTTATTCCCTTTGACCACAGATATTCCCCTTTTTAAACTGTCCTCGTCCGTTAATGGGAGGGTCTGCTACGAAGAGGTTTATAATACATTGAAATTCTGCCGTTGCAACAAAAAATTGTCCATTATCTGGAGGAGTTCTGTGAATAGTTTTTCCGCGTTAAAAAAAAAAAAAATGCACATTATTGTTGTTGAATTTGATGTGGTTGGTTGACAATGAAACTGGTTTCTTTGAGGGAGGCTGTCAACCCCCCTCCCCTCCCATTCCATCCTCCCCCCTCCCCCCCCCCCCTCCAGCCCCTTACCCTTTTGTCTTTTCTCCAATCTCATTTCAGTCATGTTCTGTTTTGTCGAAGGATTCGGCTTTTGAAACATAAAGGAGAAAACCAATTCGAGAAACTCAGTCCTTTTTTTCTAACGCCCTTTCATGTTCTCATATGTGTCAGACAAGAAATAGTAAAGACAAACCAGTTGATGTCATCATCACCATGATATCTACCCTGGGATATTCAATTATTATTATTAAGTCTTCATTTATTTATAAATAATATACACATATACAAATAATTCTAAAATCAGAAATCTTATTCCAAAGACGACCTCTTGGTCAGATGACCGTCAGAGTGTAGTCGTAAATAAAGAAGAAATTAAGTACATCTATCACTTAGCGTTCAAGTATAGAACAACAAAATACAATTACAACTTGTTTATAAATCAAATTATACCTTTGCCTACATAATAAATTTTATTTACGAACAAGAAAGGATCTTTTCAATATAAATATATATATCTTCAAAATTTAAATCAAAATAATCATAATCTTCTGGTTCGGTATACTAATATTAATTTCAGATATTAATTGTGAATCATAAGATTTGAGTCTAGTTATAATAAATGTTATAAAATGATAATAAAAATTAATACGATTTAAAAAGATTAATCATATATATAAAGCTGAAAATGTCTGTGCGTTGTACCGCTATAACTCACGAACGGCTTGATGGATTTGATTAATTTTTTTTTAATTTGTTCGTCATCGTCTGTGGAAGGTTATAGGCGTATTAGTACCTCAATATATGGTCCATCCCAGCAGTCACCCACGCAATCTTTGTAACTCAAAAACCACTGCAATGATTAATGAGGAATCTTTTTGAATAGATAAGTTTTATCTACCGGAAGGTTAAGGTCTATTTTTTAATCAACCCCTGGTCCATCCCAGCATCCACTCACGCAATCTTTGTAACTCGAAAACCATTGCAACGATTAATGAGAAATCTTTTTGAATAAATTAGTTTTAGCTCCAGGATGGTTGAAGTCTATGTTTTAATCAACCTGGTGGTCACAAGCGTTCTCAAGTACGCACTGGCTAGAACGTCCACTGATGCTAAATATTCACTAGCTGTGTTTTCCGCCGTTGAATGGCGCGTACTAGCCATGGTGCCCAGGGGTCCTAAAAACTTACTAGCTGTGATGTCTGCCGTTGAAGGACTATAAGCGTTATTCCGTATGAATAATTGAAAATTATAACATCATGAATGTACTATTGAAGAATTGAAATGGATTCGAACGAGAGATATTAGGAGAAAAGTCAAGGTTCCCCTGGCAACGCCGGGTATTACTGCTAGTGCTAAATAATCATAGGATTAAATAGTAATAAGTACTGATATTATATATAATATTAAGAAAAATAGAAAATGATGATAATGATTTAATAATCCCAATAATGATTTAAATTGTATTCTGGTTAAACTATGATATTTTTGGCTCGTCTACAATAATTAGCAAGAGAGGTCCAGCATTTTCCATTCAAGTACCTCATCATTTCACTGGAGAATCACCGGCTATGTATTTACCCAGCTCAAATTAATCGACCGATTGTGCTAAAACTCAATATTTCAGTTATATAGTGGCTTCTGATTCCTCATAATAAATTTTGTGTCGATACATTCATTATATCGACAGTTATTAGTGTATTTGAGTCGGCCCCTTGCAGCCCCTTTCCTTCGATCGATTCCCTTCAAAATTAATAGATGCCGTGTCGATATATACATTTCATCGGCAGTTATTGGAATATTTGAGTTGAGCACCTTTCTGAGTCCCGCTCCCCTTCGACTGATTCCGCTGAAAATTAATAGGTGTCATCCTTATAATACTTTGAATTTACATATGAAAAGGTATCTCGTTCATTGTTATTGCATATTGATATTTGAAGTTGGCATACAATTCTCAACTTAGGAAGATCAGATCGACTTTCGGTTTTATGTCTAAAAATTTATGTCAAAATATGCTGGAAAAGATATACTTTGATATAATTTTTGATACTATTGTAAGTCTTCCAGAGCCCTAGTCCATTTGTCTACTAAGTCCCGTAAATGGATTGTTAGTAAATCGATACAACTGTATCGGTACAAAATAGTCAAATTGATATACAATTATATTAATTTTTAATATTCCAGTAACTCATTACTATTTTTTGACTTTTCCTTATTAATTCTACTTTGCTGAATTTCCCTTTTCAGGCTCACTCAATCTCCGTCACAACGTCTATGTAAATGAAGTTGGAATCTGAATTATTTTCAAAGTTGAAGAAGAAATATTGATGAAATTTTTAATTGATTCATTTCAATTCCTCCTTCCCCTATTGCAACAGCCGTTCAATCCTTCAAAATGAATAGTCACAATTCATGAATAAATCAAAAATAATTCCTGCAACATCTAAAAAAAAGGGGGAAAAAATAAATAAGATTTTATTCATATATTATTGGTGTATTGAATGGTATTTTATTCGTGAGGATCGGGAAAGGGGAAAAAAAGATGGGAAAAGGACGGGGAAAATGTCTATTATTCAAAGAGGGAAATTTTGATGATTTTCTTTTTATTTTTTTTCAGAAGCTAACCTTGGAACTTTTGTGGGCCTACCTTATATTCTATAGGTAACTTTAAATTGATCAGGCTAACTGCTACGTATCCTCAGGTTCCCTTATTACTTCCTTATATTTATAGTACTTATAATAAGTATATATCGTGCGAAAATCCGAGATCGAGGTTTCAACTAATTTTGACGTTTCAAGGTCCCCTGAATACGTTTTGACCATTTTCGCGATGATGTCTGTCTGTGCGTATGTCCGTGTGTGTATCTGATTGATAAGTTGTGAGCTACATTTTACAAGATATATGTAGGTTATGTTTATGACAATCAAAATTCCTATCAAGTAATAGTTGTAGAGAATATTAAAATACATAATTTATATGAAATAACATTTTTCACAGGTCGTCCGATTTGTGATATACATGCCGAAAACTATCTTGGAATGTAATTTTGAAACATACATTAAGGGGTTCGAAAAAATTAACCCTTACCAAAATTGTTCCTTATAAAATTTTCAATCATCGCTAATAAGTCCTCAGATTTGAGAAAGGATCAATACAACAAAAGTTATAGCCCCCCGAAGAATGTAGACTAAATGTCTATAAGGAATTTATCTAAGTAATTTTATATATTCAAATATATGTGATGTGGCCATTACAGGACTTTCTTATAACAAACACGCTTACAGATCAATCTCTCTCCCCCTTCTCAAAATTATTTCATACTGCCCTTACTGGGTATAAGAATATCTACTCTCAAGATAATGCTGTTCTCAGACAAAATGAAATGATTTTGAGAAGGAGAGAGGAAGAGAGAGTGATCTGTTAGCGTGGTTGGTATAAGAAAGTCCTGTAATTGCCACATCACATATTCATTAATTGAGTGGTTGACGCGAAAAAGGTTCTAAGCGCCACTTTAGTCGAAAATGAGATTTCTGGGGAATAAGGTTCTATAGGTCTCTAGGGACTGTGTAGGAAAGTTTTTTTTTGCCGTTACAGCAGCAGTTGGTAGTATTAAGCCCACGTCAGCGTTGAGCCTCATGGAAGAAGGTTCTAACAGCCACTAGTAGTTCTCAACACGGCAGCGGAAGGAATTGTTATTTTGGCGTTTAGAACCTTTTTTGCGTCAACCACTCAATTGTGAAATTTCTCAAACGTCATATATTTGTCATTATTCAATATTTGATTCTGATACATGAGAAGAAAGATTTATTTTTGTTTTTTAAGATACAACTTATAGTGGACTCATGCCCAGGCTTTAACTACGAGGTCAGGGGAACCCCCTCCAAAACCACATGATCGTTTGCGCTAATATTCTACAGTTGAATTACATAGGAGGAAATCTCCATACTAAATTTTATGTCGATGAATTCATTATATCGGCAGTTATTAGGGTTTTTGAATTGTGTTCTCTCCATTAAACCCTTCCCTTTTGTTGACAGGTTATGTCATCATTGGGTTTTTTTACTTCAAAAGTGAAATTTCATGTTGATACATTTATTACTTCGGCAGTTATTGGGGTTTCTGAGTTATGCCTTCTCCCTAATCCCCCGTTCTCTTTGTTTAATTTGGCTTAAAATTAATAGGTGTCGTTTTAAGTGAGTTTTGGATTCACGTTTAAAATTTCGTGTCGATATATTCATTCTATCGGGAGTTATCGTGTACACAGGACACATAAACATACAGAAATTGTTTTTTCATTTTTGAAATCTAGAGGTCGGAAAACATGAAAATCCGTTGAAAACTCCGCATCGAATTTTTGACTTTGTATACCTGGGGAAGGAAAGTTGTTCAAGACTCCAAAATCAAGACTCCAAATTAAAAATAACATCCGTGGAGTGGTGTTGGTTGACAGGCACTTATAAATAGTGAGACCAGGGGAGCACCTCTGTATTTCCACGTGGCTCGTCTTATCTCAAAGAGAATCTCAGATTACTTACCAGAATAACTCTCTTTTTGGGGGATGTTCGTAAAAGTTGTCTCCCACACACGAGGGGCTATATCGGACCTCGTTAACATTTCATATGTGATAGTAACATGTTGTGGGACGAGATTTCTCATAGAAATAAAAGACGTTGTCTTCCCACTGCTTTATTTTAGACCGGAACTGGTTTTCAACGCAACAGCGTCATCATCAGTGGATAGAATAATAAAATATACAAATAATGAAATAAATAACTCTTAAATCATCAGGGTACAGAGTAACAAGATAAAAATTATAAAGTTACTTAACCCACCCACAAAGCACAGCAGTTACAGGACAACTGGCACAGCTCTAAGGGATGGGGATAGCCAGGTTCACTCACTCTCTCTACATACAAAACCATTCATTCTAATATACACAATAACTAAAACAAGTCTCTACATAATAAACATAATATAAAATCCACCATATTTCAGGAATTTTTTATCATAAAATATAATAAATAAAATAAAAATATTGTATTTATTTATACATATTTTATGTTTATATATTACGTATTTATTTATTTTTATTTTATTTTATTTATTATATTTTACGACAACAAAAAATTTCTTTGGCTTTATGATGAATTTTATATTGTGTTACTATTATGTAGAGACTTGTTTTAGTTATTGTGTATATTAGAATGAATGGTTTTGTATGTAGAGAGAGTGAGTGAACCTAGCTATCCCCACCCCTTAGAGCTGTGCCAGTTGTCCTTTAACCGCTGTGCTATGTGGGTGGGGTAAGTAAGTTTATAATTTTTACCTTGTTACTCTGTACCCTAATACTTTAAGAGTTATTTATACTTTTCATTATTTGTATATTTTATTATTCTGTCATAGATAATCACTGATGATGACGCTGTTGCATCTAAAACCGGTTTTGGTCTAAAATAAAGCAATGGGAAGACAACGTCTGTTATTTGTATCACTAACATTTCTTTCAGTGATGGATCTACAGTTTTTGGGGGCATTGAAGCTTTTTCATTCATGGAGGCCCTCTCCGTTGATACACTGGGTAAGGGATTAGGTTTATATATTCGAAAGTCATAATGGTAAAATAATAAATAATACAGTGAAATCGGCCGAATGGAATGAGAGTATCAGAGAAGGGGAACTGAACTCAACGTAACCATTAAAACAAATAACTGCCGATGTATTGAATATATCGACACAAAAATTAGTATAAGGATTCAGTAGCCCCTATATGTCAAATATTGAGTTCTAACTCATAAGATCGATTGGCTTTGGATTGTACTGGGGAAGAACATATGCGGTAATTCATTGACTCTTAATAAATAAAATATCTGTTTTATTTTTTTTTTAAATAATAGTTTTGTTTGTTTGCGATGCGAGCTAAATATATGAGGAAAGTTACTGCTAAGTGTCACTTCTCCAATTTCAGCCATGATGCAAACAGTTATTTCGACCCACTCTTTAGTAGATGAGATGTGACCCTCATACAACATCGGCTGTTTGTTAAATTAATATACAGCAAGATATTTGATATGTATGTAGAGGAGAAAATTAATTAATTATAATTATGGCCTCATATGGCTATCCATTTTCCGATTTTGAAAGATTAATGTTCTGACTAACTAAAATTAAGTAGTTAAACTACAATTTTGAGTTAAATAATAATAATAATATATTTATATCCGTTAAATTATAACAAATAATAATAATAACGGTAATAGAATACTTGTACGTCATCAGAATGTATACATTGAAATAGCTTATAAATTAGATACGTAAATGGATATTAACTCTTAGAGCCTGACACACATGGATTAGAATTAACAATACTGCTAAAAGATAAAATTAATTGCATAAATAAATACATGAAAATATGAGTACAAAAATAATAATATTATACAGTAATTAAAGTGAGGCGCTCCAGGGACAGTCAGCACTTCCTCACAAGGATATCTGAGAAGAAATACCGATAGGACGAGAGTAACATCCTAGATACAGCTGTGTAGAGAAAGTCTGGCAAGAGTGACGTTGAGAGGAGTGTCCTACCTCTTCAACAGGGAGAGCTGTGGTGTCTGTAAGGAAGACGGACCTGATGATATCCACCGCTTCTTCAGAAAGCTTGGCTAAAGTGACGTTGAGAGGAGTGTCCTACCTCTTCAACAGAGAGAGCTGTGGTGTCTGTAAGGAAGACGGACCTGATGACATCCACGACTTCTTCAGAAAGTCTGGCATGAGTGACGTTGGGAGGAGTGTCCTTCCTCTTCAACAGGGAGAGGTGAGGTGTCTGTAAGGAAGACGGACCTGATGACATCCACCGCTTCTTCAAAAAGTCTGGGTAGAGTGACGTTGAGAGGAGTGTCCTACCTCTTCAAAAGGGAGAGGTGTGGTGTCTGTAAGGAAGACGGACCTGATGACATCCACCGCTTCTTCAGAAAGCTTGGCTAAAGTGACGTTGAGAGGAGTGTCCTACCTCTTCAACTGGGAGAGCTGTGGTGTCTGTAACGAAAGCGGACCTGATGACATCCACGACTTCTTCAGAAAGTCTGGGATGTGACGTTGGGAGGAGTGTCCTTCCTCTTCAACAGAGAGAGGTGTGGTGTCTGTAACGGAGACCGACCTGACGACATCCCACCACTTCTTCAGAAAGTCTGGGTAGAGTGACGGTGGGAGGATTGTCCTACCTCTTCAACAGGGAGAGGTGTGGTGTCTGTAAGGAAGACGGACCTGATGACATCCACCGCTTCTTCAGAAAGCTTGGCGAAAGTGACGTTGAGAGGAGTGTCCTTCCTCTTCAACAGGGAGAGGTGCGGTGTCTGAAAGGAAGACGGTCCTGATGACATCCACCGCATCTTCAAAAAGTCTGGGTAGAGTGACGTTGAGAGGAGTGTCCTACCTCTTCAACAGGGAGAGCTGTGGTGTCTGTAAGGAAGACGGACCTGATGATATCCACCGCTTCTTCAGAAAGCTTGGCTAAAGTGACGTTGAGAGGAGTGTCCTACCTCTTCAACAGGGAGAGCTGTGGTGTCTGTAAGGAAGACGGACCTGATGACATCCACCGCTTCTTCAAAAAGTCTGGGTAGAGTGACGTTGAGAGGAGTGTCCTACCTCTTCAAAAGGGAGAGGTGTGGTGTCTGTAAGGAAGACGGACCTGATGACATCCACCGCTTCTTCAGAAAGCTTGGCTAAAGTGACGTTGAGAGGAGTGTCCTACCTCTTCAACAGGGAGAGCTGTGGTGTCTGTAAGGAAGACGGACCTGATGATATCCACCGCTTCTTCAGAAAGCTTGGCTAAAGTGACGTTGAGAGGAGTGTCCTACCTCTTCAACAGAGAGAGCTGTGGTGTCTGTAACGAAGACCGACCTGACGACATCCCACCACTTCTTCAGAAAGTCTGGGTAGAGTGACGGTGAGAGGAGTGTCCTACCTCTTCAACAGGGAGAGCTGTTGTGTCGGTAACGAAGACCGACCTGACGACATCCACCACTTCTTCAAAAAGTCTGGGTAGAGTGACGGTGGGAGGAGTGTCCTACCTCTTCAAAAGGGAGAGGTGTGGTGTCTGTAAGGAAGACGGACCTGATGACATCCACCGCTTCTTCAGAAAGCTTGGCTAAAGTGACGTTGAGAGGAGTGTCCTACCTCTTCAACAGGGAGAGCTGTTGTGTCGGTAACGAAGACCGACCTGACGACATCCACCACTTCTTCATGGAGTGTACATCCTTCAGCCATGAAAGTACCTACGTGAAGCACTGAGCAGCCCACAACTTCACAAGACCCTTTTCAACATTAATAATGTTGATATTAAGTTCAATAATATCATGCTCTACATAATAATGTCGTTAAAAAATCGACGAAGTTAAATAGAATACAATAAATGGGAGAAGTGATGCTGTAATAATATATTATAGAACTTCTATCTTATGTTCTTCAAGAGCTGATAGCCAAAAAACTGCAACGGTTATTTTCTCCTTAAGGGCGTCACCTATCGATTTTCGGCCATTCGGTCTGAGGGAAGGGGAGGATTAAACCCAAATAACCGCCGATGTAATGAATGTATCCACACGAAATTTAGTATGAGGGTTCTGAAATCCCAGTGTAAGTCATGTATTGATTTTTAGTTAAAACGGTCAATTGGTGTCAATTTTTTTTTATTTTTATTCTTTGATATGGATCATCCTTTGGACCCAAATTTTGCTGGAGAAGATATACGATAAGTTGAAGGCGATTAAGCCCACGGAGGACACAACTCAGTAGTTAAATGCTACAAATATTGTCGGAGAGTACTCTTGGAGAGGACTGCAAACAGAACAGCCTCCTCCACTTGACTCCACACTTCACTCACTTCCATTGATTGATTCCAATCATCGGAAATCAATCTGTATTCAATGGAGGTCAGTGGATCCACTCTAATAACATAAATAATGTGGAGATGTAGCCATTAAAATTACCGGCCAGTATTCTTTTAGCATTTATACTGTTCGTGTGAAATGTGCCATTGATGATGACGCTGTTGCGTTGAAAACCGATTCTGGTCACAAACAAAACAGTGGGAGGACGTATTTCATTTCGAGGAGAAATTCCGTCCGACATCTTACTATCACTTATAATACTAGACTGTGGTCGGGTTCCATGCCATAGTTCACCGCCTCTATACACGTCAGTGGGTGTGTATAGATTTGTTTTATATAGCTCCTCGTCCTCTGACACAGTATTATACTGCCGTCAAAAGGAGAAAGGCAGTAAGTCGAAATTTTTGACTTTTGAGATTTTGGTATCAGTGGAATCAGAAAAAAATAGTTCTATTTAGCTAAATACTTACAAAAAAATTATGAAATATAAATATTTACTACTATTTACTAGTTACTGCTTTTGAAAACCTGCATGGCTGTGCTAAGTTGAAAAGCAGTACGAAAAAATAAAAAAGTTACTGTCTTTCTTCCAAGTATGAGACTAGATTTTTGCCATAAAACAATATTAAAAGTGAATATAGCATTCTGAAATTGTTGAGATGCAAAAGACTTCAACCCTTAATTTCTCAAAATCAGTTTTTCAGAGTTACTGCCTTTCGCCTTTTGAGGGCAGTATAATAGTACAGGGTAGTTCTCGTGCAGACATGTCTCAAGGTCGCTCACCAGAGCAGTATAGCTTCAGACACGGAACCTGACCACGTTCCCCCAGCTTTCGTCCCTCCACGACAAACCTTTGTATGCTGTCCCATCCAATAAATTTTGTTATATTAAATTAAGTTTCCCCCCCCCCCCCCTTATTATAATTATCTAAATTATGTAATAAACATAACAATAAATCATAAAGTCAGGAACAGAAAACGAAACACTTGAGTCACTTGATTAGGCGGCTGGTCAGCACCACCACCTCCTAACTTTATATATATATATATTATGGCAATCTCTGTATCTGCCACATGGTCAAAAAAATATATATATATATTTAATATTCATCAGAATGGTTCTCGATGATGGTTCTCGACTCACAGGCGTAGTAAAAAATCCTGTATGATGTAAAAACAGTTCTCATATTTTTTTATTTACCATTATAATTAGTAGTGCAGTATTACCCCCAATTTTCCCTCCCTTCAACGGTGGCGAATATGCAAGAAGTATATTGCATAGGCTCGAGCTGAGTGTAGTATAGATTGAAGAGAACAGAACATGGCCAATGGCAAAAATGAATATCTGAGGACGATGAAGACAACATCCTCCCCAACTCAACAAGTAAGAGAATTCCATTTTTTCATGAGCTCATGCGACGTACTTACTATAAATTCCAAATAAAATCCTTAAGGCCTAAAATCATTAAATTCAAACCATTTGGTTTAATTAATAAAAATAATATTGTAATCTTGAATATGCATGTCATTAGTTAATAAGTACCTCGCAACATTAAAAATATATATTTTTTATAATTTGTATTATATTTTTTTTTTGAATCTGGAAATAATAAAATAATATAAGAAAGAAAGTTTAGTAAAAAAGTGTACCATTCATTTCATATATTTTTTTTTTGTTCTTTCCTGTTTTCTTCGCTGTACTCGATAAAACCGAACATCTAGCCACACCTTGAGAGGACTACTAGTCGAAGGTAAAAATATTTTTTGTACGAATGGTTGAAATTTAATTAATTTTTGGACTTCGAGTTTAAAAAGAATCATTTCATAGTTAAACCCCTTACCATTTCAATATATATATATATATTTGGTTTGTCGTGGAGGGGCGAAAGGCTGGAGGAATGTGATAAGGTCCCATGTCTCAAGCTATACTGCACTGGTGAGCGACCTTAAGACATGTCTGCACGGAAACTGCCCTGTACTACAATAATACTGTGTCAGAGGATGAGGAGCTATATAAGACAAAGTTATACACACCCACTGACGTGTATAGAGGCGGTGAACTATGGCATGGAACCCGACCACTGTTATGATTATAAGTGATAGTATGTTGTTGTGAGACGAGATTTCTCATCGAAATAAAATTCGTCTTCCCACTGTTTTATTTGCGACCAGAACCGGTTTTCAACGCAACCGCGTCATCATCAGTGGCACATTTCACTGAACAGTGTAAATGCTAAAAGAATACTGGCCAGTACACTGTCTCGTATCTTCTGAATACTGTGGCTGTGGTCTTTTGTGTTTAATCGGGAAAGAAAATCTCCCCTACCCTTAACCACATTTTTATATTAAGTTTAATGTCTTCTTTAGTTTCATCAAGAGAAGAACCATTGGATTACGGAAGTACTATCGAGAAAAAAATGTTATGACCCTTATCCGGGGAGGTCTTGGGACCATTACCGCTCCGGGGCCATTCAGACTAATGACATCATCTCGTCTCTGCCAGAGTGGTGGAGGGGGGACAAAGAGGGAGTGTTCTAACGATGACTCCTGACATAAAAGTATTCATTCACCTCCCCCCCCCCCCCCCCCCCCCCCCCCTCTTCCCCTCCCAAACCTACCCCCTCCATTCTCATTACAGGGCCCTCAAGACAAGGGATCTAATGAAAATTGGTTTACTTTCGTCCAGGTTGCTTCTTTTCAAAAATGTTTCTGGTTCGTTCTTTATTGTCAGCAGTGGCGGCCTTTGGGGTGGGCGAGACGGGCAACTGATAACTTTAAAATAAATTAAAAATTAAATTTTGATCACTTGATGTTAAATTGAAATTTTTTGATTGTGTAAAAATGAAGAAAAATAATTTATTTTGTCTTTTTTTGTTTGAAATGGGTAAAGCTACACATTTCGGCAATAGTTCTTATTCAAATGCATTACATGAAGAAATTCACTTTCAATTTATATTTATCAACAATTTCTCAGCTCGAAAAAAAGTTGAAATCTAAAACTACCCTAATCTCTACAATGGAAGTCCTGAATTTTGCCTCTCCAAATTTTTATTCATCTGACATCTTACAGGCTTGAGATCGTCACTTAAGCTCCCACCTCTCTGATAAAAAAAGCTAAGAACCTCGGCCGGATTATGAACCCACGATCTTGAGTTCGTAAAGCATGGACACTGGTCATAATAGCTAACTAAATAGATAGATATCATCTGAAAAACAGTCAAAACGTATTCAGGGAACTTTGAAACACGTAATTCTGTTGAATACTCGATTACAATACCTGCTTATACTAAAGCTAAAACTATTCGATAGTAAAAATTGGTAGATTGAAGACCGGTTTGCGAGATAGATGCCGAACAATAAATGCCATAGAAAATAGTTGAAAATAAAGTTTAAATTGCAGAAAAGATCAGAAATAAATAAAATAAACAGAACTGTCTTATACCAATCACTTTTTCACAGATCACTCTTCCTCTCCCTCTCAAATTCACTTCGTACTGGCATTACTGTTAGTGTATATTTATTTTATTTATTATTATTTACTTCTTTAATGTTATTTATTTATTTTATTGTTAATTCACAATTTTTATTTATTTTTTTATTTTATTAATTATTAATTTTATTATTATTTTTGAAGTTATTTATATTTATTATTTTCCAATATTATGTAATTTTATTTTATTGTATATTTTTGTTTTTTTATCAAGAATTCGTTTATTTATTATTAAATTTTTTTTTAATACCTGGTAGCATAATAAAATAAAAATGACACAAACATTAACCATAATACTAACTGCAGTTAGGAGAGATTTTGGTCCAACCAGACAGACAGTGAAATAACCATTGTCTAAATGATGTAGTAGTGTTTTCTCTGTCTGTTCATTGTATATTTTTTTTTAAATAATAAAATAATTTTTATTTATCTATCTACTAAGTATGTGAAAGTTTGTGCAACAATGAAACGACGAAACTCACTAAGTCTTTCTCATACCCAGTAATACCAGTTTCATATAAATCTGTTAAGGAGAAGGGAGAGGGAGATTGACGTGTAAGAAAGTTCTGTTATGAACACATAATTTTTATTTATTTTTATTTAAATATTCTATTATTAAAAATAAAAATTAGGGAGCTTTGTAAGATATAAAAAAAAAGATGGTTACATTTTAATAAGGTTCTGATTTAGGAAGAGGGAGCGACAATCCAAACTGGGAAATAACTTATTTTTTCTCCCAAACCGCTCTCATTATCATACATTTATCATTCCTAACAAACCAGTCCCTTACAGCCCTCAGTCCTACACAAAAAACATTATTTCGTTTTTCATATTATTTTGAACATTTGGACAGCTATAGAAAAGTCAACAATAAATTCAGTTATTAATTTTGTTTTATTGAA
Source organism: Aradus depressus (assembly GCA_963662175.1). Taxonomy (NCBI): domain Eukaryota; kingdom Metazoa; phylum Arthropoda; class Insecta; order Hemiptera; family Aradidae; genus Aradus; species Aradus depressus. The sequence continues at coordinate 86,060,820 of OY759214.1, forward strand.
ACCTCATAAATTTTATATGAAGCAGTTTTTACAACTTAATTGAACATTGTGTTTTTTTATGACAAATAATTCAATCTTATTTCTTCTCTTTTCACAATAACAATTGAATTTTTAGAATGATAGTTGGAGGTGTCTGCAGACTCCTGTACCTTTGACGTAAAGGACGACCTTTTACTCTTTTTGTTCCATTGTCCTTCTTTGAGTATCCCCAGGCAGTGCCGGATTTAGCAATAGGCCCAGTAGGCCCTGACCGAGGGCGGCATATACGTATTAAACTTTTATGTATCGAATATGAACGAACGTAAATTTCGTCAATTCATCTTGACAACAGACGAAGATTATCTCGACGTTTAGATTAAACGCAGATATTTTGATTATAAACTATTTGCGTTTTAGTTGCAGAGAACTTGTGTATAATTTATGAAAGGATCAAAGGAGTCAAATTGACTGTAGTTTAATTCTATTTACATAATTGAATTATTCTGGTAACTCAGGATTTCAATATATACACTACACTTTCAGAATGAATGTTAAGGTAACTTATCAACTTCGATGGAGAGTTTTCGTAAATGCGTATCTCAATTCAGAAGAATTGAGGGAACAAAATTTAGCGATTGCAAAAAAAGGTTATATAGCAGATTAGGATGTTATGTGAAAGCTAACAACGAATCCAATTTTCTTCAAAATGATGTATATCAATGTATTAAAACAAGGTAGTTATTGGGGTTTTTTAGTTGACCCCTCAAAAACTCTGATCCCCCCTTCTATTTTGCGATTCCGGTGAAAATTTAAAAATGTCGTCCTTTAGGGGTTTTGAGTCCTTTTTCATACCCATTGGTCGATTTGGCTGAAAAACAATAGGTATCGTTGTTATAGGGTTCTGGATTCACATATAAAATATAGTTGGAGAAGTAAGAACATTTTTTGATGGAAATGTTCTCGAAGTAGAATATAAATATAAGGGACAAGAAGTTGATTAACTGGAGTAAGGGCGAATCCCCCCCTCCCCTTTCCCCCGAAGAAAAGAGGGGCATATGGTTTTAAAATTAGGAAGACCTGTTGATGGGCGGATGGCGAAGTTGGTTGGAAGGAGACTAAAAACAGGGACCAAATGGGGCGAAGCGCTTTATATTTATGAGGCTTGAACCAACTGCCAGGCGACCCTTTTAGGCGCTTCGCTTCTCCTTTGGATGCTCGCCATATTCTTTCGGATCTATTAAATTTTCCGCTGTTCAATATTCTTGTCAACACGCTGAACACTATTCGTCAAAATGATGTTATTAAATTGACATTGTGTTTCCTTTAGAATCCTTGTAGGTTCCACATTAAACACTAGTTGAAAAAACGATATGATTACCTTCACTTTGTTTGTCTTAGGTTGTCTGGGATGTTTGTAGGTTCCACAGTAAACACTAGTTGTAAAAACGATATGATTAACTTAACTTTGTGTGTCTTAGGTTGCCCTGGAATGTTTGTAGGTTTCACAGTAAACACTAGTTGTAAAAATGGTATGATTAACTTCACTTTGTGTTTCTTAGGTTGCCCTGGGATGTTTGTAGGTTCCACAGTAAACACTAGTTGTAAAAACGATATGATTAACTTCACTTTGTGTGTCTTAGGTTGCCTTGGATGTTTGTAGGTTCCACAGTAAACACTAGTTGTAAAAACGATATAATTAACTTCACTTTTTGTGTCTTAGGTTCCACAGTAAACACTAGTTGTAAAACCGATATAATTAACTTCACTTTGTGTGCATTAGGTTGCCTTGGAATGTTTGTAGGTTTCACAGTAAACACTAGTTGTAAAAACGACGCCATCAGTTCTAGAGCCAACCACGATCTCTCTATGCAGAAACTCAGCTATCTTCTTCACAACTTAGCTCTGCTTTGCTGCTCATGATTTTTATATTTGCACAATAATGCCACTAGGAAATGAATTTGAAAGGTATGGTGGTGAGGAGAGTGTTATGTAAAAACGTGGTTGGTATAAGAAGATCCTGTAATGGCCACATCACATATTCTTAAATAGTCATTAAATTATTCAACAAGCATGACTTCCCCGAGCATGTGATAATCAACTTCTTAGATTCAATGAAAATTTTCTCCAAGACATCCCCTGTAATTTAATTATCAGCCTTCGCGAACAAGTCGTTCAGTTTTGATTTAATTTATTATCAATATCTTTCCAATTATCCAACCCGCCATTCCTAAATAGATTTCCTTTCCCTCCGCTAAAATTTGACGGCAAACCGCATTGATTATGCAAAACAATTAGGTTTGAGGAAAGTAAAACTGTCTCGAAGAAGGGGCGCCAGTTACTCAGAGGGGTGAATTTGTTCTTTTTGGTTTTTCATATTTTAGTATAAGGAAGTAAGTACCTATTGTAATTGTGCGAAAATCCGAGATCGAGTATTCAATGGAATTTCACGTGTCAAGGTCTCTTTAATACGTTTTGAACGTTTTTGCGATGATTTCTGCGCCCGTCTTCTTTGTATATGAATGTGATTGAAACTATTATAGCTATAAACTTGAAATTCGAGATGAAAGTAACGCATGTGCTAACTTGGATCTGATTTGATTTTGAGTAAAATCGGTCGAAAATGAATGTCACTTTACTTCATGGCCTATGTACATTTTACAAGATACCATATATAAATACTTAACCAAACTTTTCAAATAAAAGTTATAGAAAAAACAGAAAAATCAATTTGATATGAAATACGGTTTTCCGAAGGCTACCATTTGCGAGTTACATGCCGAAAATCTTCTTAAAATGAAATCTCGAAAACCATTTTTTTAGATGTTTGCTCGAAAACGGTTAGTCCCATTTCAAACCAAAGAATGTACCATAAATTTCAAATTTACCACTTGGCAACCCATTTTAAAAAAATGTTTTTTTTGTTGAAAAAGATCAAAAATTGTGTTGTGGCATAACAAGACTTTCTTATAATTAACCACATTTTTACAGGTAACTTCCTACTGTCATAATTATTTCAAACTGGCTTTACTGTTTTTGTGAGAATCTCTTAGAATTAGGCAGTACTGTAAAACTAAGAAAACACATTACTTCCTTACCCAGTCATGCCAGTTAGAAATGAATTCGAGAGGGAGAAGAGAGAGGCGGAGAGGGATCTGTAAAAACATGGTAGGTATAAAAATGCGTGATATGGCCACATATTATTTTTTATTTATTATTATTATTTTTTTTTTCAGGAAACAGAGTATTTATTATAGTAGGGGCGGGAAATAAAGAAGCTTTAAACAGAAATAAAGAGCAAAAAATAATTTTAATATAAAAAAAATGCATACCCACTGCACCCCATTAAGCAGACAGCTGGTGCTTGTTCCAATGTGCCTCATATTTCATAATTTGTACCAACTTTTAATTAATGCTTTTTTTAATTTTAAAGGTCCTAATACTCTTAATTATTATAGGTGTTATAATGACCTAAGAAGAAAAATTGTTATCTGCAGTCGTATGAAATTCAGCTGGGTAACAAATTAAAGCATAATCATGACTAGTATTGTTGAGAGGGAGAATATTTATATCTAATAACTACATTACATATAATTAATATATGTATATAATAAATATCTAAGAACTAGGATGCAGAGAGATATTCAATAAACTTTTTGTAATTCTCGACCTTTAACAAAAAAAAAAGTTTTTTTAAACAACAACAAAAAATACATAAACAAGGATTGAAAGTAAATAAAAAAAAAGAAACGTTTCCTGACTGATAATAATACATATTATGTATCATTGTCTGTTTATTATTATTTTTTTTTAAGTTTAAATTTTTTTTAACCCCTGACGCAAAAAGGGGTGTTTGAAGCCTTTGTCTGTGTGTGTGGCTGTCTGTGGCTCCGTAGCTCCAAGACGGCTGAACCGATTTCAAAGAGGATTTTTCATTTCAAACGCTGGTATTTGCGAGATGGTTCTTAGCCATGTTTGGTGGAAATCGGGTTTGCCGTTTCCAAGATCTTCACGTTTCATCAGAGCCTGTGCAGGGACCTCGGCCTCTGTTACAGCTAGAGACTGGAGTTTGAGCTCAAATGTTTATAAAAGGCTCAGGCCCTTCTCCCCTAACCCTTCAAGCCCCCCTCGCCCTCCCCCAAAAATATTCTCTCCACCCAGGTTTCAGTAAAAAAAAGAATGAACAAAAAATTTTCTTTATTGTGTCGGGGTTTTTTAAATTTATAACTTTATGTTTTTATATTATTTACTATTATTTGAGCTTTGTTTTGAAGTTTAAAATATAATAAGTGTATATAATATACCATTGCAATGTAAGACTCCATCCAGTGTACATGCCTTCTCCCCAACCCTGCTTATTCATAGTAAGTCATTTTAATGTTTACTCTTTATTATGTTCCACCTATTTGTCTATTTCCATTATTAATGTTTATGTTTAGTAATGTATTCATATTTAATTTTAATGTTTAGTAATTATTCATAGTAAGTCAGTTTCAATTTTTAACTTGGTATAATGTATTTTTAACGTTCAGTAATGTTTATCAACAAAATCAATTTTTGTTTATTTTTGATTCTAATCTTGATTTCCCCCCATGTTTGTAGGCCCTGATGATGATATAAAACATATCGAAACGTTGGCATCTGAATAGTGTTTTTTTTCCATCTTTGACTGACCCTCAATATTCCTACAATTATAATCTACAGTCGTTAATCAACATCTACATTGAAGCCACTGTTAATGTTAATGTAGCACAACATTAAGAGTGGCATGAAGATGACGTCTTCACATCGAAAGCGCTCGCCCACAGTACTCGACCAGTAGCCAGTGACGACGGTTTCCACCGAAAGGTATGACAACAGTAAGCGTATATGTTATTGCAATTCGCTGGTTAATATGAAAACTGTGCTGTTGCGGTTCTTGCACGTGTAGTGCTCCTCTATGCACTTATATGAATTAAATCCTATGGTACAGGTGCGTTATGTACGAGAGCATTAAAACTTAGTCTCTTTGATTAAGTCTGCCAGTGTTGCCATCTTGTGCCTGTATAGGAAATTATTCATTTAGCTCACCCCAGTGCCCTTCCTGCTCCCCCAGACTGCATATAACCCTGTTCTGGCATTGAGTGATCTCGGGGGAGAGAGAGCTGGTGTTTTATGACGAGGGGGGCCCCACCTGCCCCCAGTCAGACGGATCACCTTCATATAACACATATACTCAAGGCGATCCCTCAAAAAAAAAATGTCATACTGTACCCATTCTTATAATGATAAATTATATTAATCAAAGAACACGGTGATTCACCGGCTATGTACTACTGGTCTGTCTGTGTGTGTGTGAACACGATAGAATGTATGCATCAAGAACTCTCTAATGACGACAACTATCGATTTTCAGTCAAATCAATCAAAAGAGAGGGAGTATTTTAGGCCAGAGATCTAACAGAAAAACTCTAATATCTCCCGATAGAATGAATGTATCTATCTACACACAATTTCGTGTGTGACCAAAACTCCATAAGGACTACACCTATCGATTTTGAGACAAATCGGCCCAAGAAAAGGAGGGATTAGAGGAGAGGCTTAACTCAAAAACTCTAATAACTACTGTTGTATTGAATAATATCGGCCGAAGGGAAGGGGTGTTATCAGGTGATGGGGCTCATTTCATAAATCCTGAAGACTGCCAATGTAATGAATTTATCGGCACAAAATTTAGTATGAGGATTTAGGAGTCCCTATGTAAGTCAACTATTGAATATTAGCCCAAACGGTCGACTAGTTTTGGAGGGGGGGCGGGGGGTGAAAAGTGAATTAATTCGTTCTGGGGAAGTACATGGATGGTGATTCATATTTTTTTTAAGAAAACGTTTATTGGCTCGTTAAGCACAGTGATAGCCGGTCAAACTTTCTTGTGTTACAAAATACCATCAGATTTCAATCGATAATAACTACGAGACTAATAATGCGATAACAACGGTTGAGGTCACAATGGATAGAGCATGTCTGTACGTGTTTGTTTTGTCTGGGACGTTATCGGGCTAGTGTGGGCGCCGGCGGATGATTGTTGCGAATTAGCGTTGTGTAAAATTAGAATTTAGTGTAGCGTGATAACGCGTTTAGATAGGAAGTTGATTCGGGTGTCATTGTAAAGAATTTGAGGAGCACTACTAGGACTCAAAGTGAAAGAATAAAAATATTTGCCGAAAAATATGTAAAAGTCGGTATTAAATTGAAAATTGCAAAAAAATTAAAGATGTCTCATATGAATCGTAAATATGCGCGGAATTATAGAAAACGCAAATCAGAGGAAAGTTCGCATCTAAAGAATTTTAAGAAACCTAAAAAGTCTAGAACTGAGCAAATGCAAGAGCTACGGCAGCATCGAAAAGAAAATGAAAAATGATTTTGTCCCGACGTTTTGACGGAAAATCTACGGCGTGGACCTTGACTACGCCTTAATGTTTTTTTTTTTTTTAAACGGTAAGGAACAATGTAATAACTAGGGTCCGAATTAGTATGCAATAAAAAACCTTAAATATGTGCATATAATATGCGAAATAAAAAAACAATTATTAACTAATTTTTCAAACTTTTTCATTTTTAACAAAGTGGTTATAGTAAAAAAATTAAGTGTATTAGTTGTAAAACGTTTCATTCGTCTTTAAAATTATTTGTTATGTGTACATCCTTAAATTTTCAAACGTAAAACTTTGCCGATCAGGTCGCAATATGTTTTTATACCGACTGAACGATCTCTCAACTACAACTGACGCCACGGGCGCTCTTTTAAATACTGTGCTGTTTCAGTAGGGCTCTTCTTACATGAAGTTTCCTGTAAGAATGTTAAAAGTGAGATGTTGAAACCACAGTATCGCAACTTTTACAATATAAAACCCTCGAATCACTGCGAAAATTTTCGTCCGGAAATTCGTGTAAATATTTATTTACGAGGTCACAAGCTTTCACTTTTTCCATGTTAAGGGTGCAATAATTCCAATTCCACTTAAAAAATAATGGAGATTTTAGTCAAAAGAGCGGGAAGAGATTTTAACAGTTTTAACGAGAGAATGGAGTTATGGAATTAATCGAATTAGTTTTTTCATATTAGAATTAAAAGTTTTTTTGTTCTTCTTACCTCGTATTTTTTTTTTAATATGCATTTTTTCTAAAAGTGAAAAATAAAAATTTTAATTGATTTCCTGTTGCATAAAACACGTTTTAAAAACTACATAAGTGTGTGAAGCATAGAAACGAATATGCAAATGCATATAAATACGAGCCCTAGTTATAATTATAACGATTGTAGAGTTGTTCCAAGCGACCATTTTATTAGCCAATGTTCTGAATGACCTTCCGAATACCGAAAGAAGGCTCCAACTGAAAATACGGAGGACGGCTATGTGAAGCCGAGATATCTTGTACACGAGGGGTAACAGATGGGTTTCCATGAGGCCAAGATTGGTTATTAGGGAGCCAATCGTTCTGTCATTTGACAACATATTACCGTTCATCAGAGGCCCAGGGATTACTATCGTATATTTCACAAATACACCTCCACAAGAAACAGAAATTTCTTCCTCTAACATGTTCTAGAACATGTTACACAACTTCTGTAATTTCTGGGTCTCATCAATGTTGAAAAGGGCATATCCCTAAGTATAAAGATAGTGCTAGCTTATCAACGGGTGATGGTATTTCACATGTACTATTCTTATAAGCCACAGTTTACTGGTTTTTGGGGGGGGGGGGGGGGAACGATTAGTATTCATTAATTCGTTCTGGGGAAGTTCATTGTCAGTGATTCAGCAAGGATTTTTTTTATAAGATGAATAACAACCTTGTTGATCCATTTGTGTAGCACTTCCTTTTTTTTCACGATGCAGCTTACTCTCCGTCATTTAGTTCAACATTTTACAAGGCCTCTTAGCTGTAAAATTCGGCGGGGGGGAGGGGTGAGGGGAGGGGGGGGGGGTTCAGAAAGCTCATATAAGAGAGAACGAGCATTTTAGGAGGCACACATGATGAGAAAGGCACATATACGACTACTCGTATTTGGGTTTGTAGCCGTTCAGAGGCCATCAGTGTTTCTTGTACATTACAATGTATGTTTTGTGGTTAAAGGAGGTTTCCATAGGTTCAATATAGCTATTTATTGTCATCAATATATCAATAAGTGTATTTATTAAATAGTCTTATAATAATAATAATGGGGCCAATGGAGCCTGACTCTATTGTGGGAGTCCTAAATTTTGCCTTTCCTAAATTTTTATTCACTTATGATAGGGGTCTAAAACGAGTACCTGACATCGTTCAGGCCCGCTTAACTTCTCATCCGAAGAATGGCGTGCTCAAGTTTATTTTATCTCCCAGATAGCGTCAATCTTCTCATTGAAATTTATTTTTAATTTAATTTATTTGACTCAATTGTAATGTAATATGACTTCCTAATTTTGTGAATACCTGGCATTGTACATGCTCGGAACCATCGCTTAACGTCCCATCAGAAGTATGGCGTGCTCAGTGTTTTCACCTATAATAAAAAACTTGTTTTTGAAACTTGGTTATGTTATGTCCACACCTGTAGTGAACCTTTGTTCATAAAATTAATCCTATGATTTTAGACGAAGAATTGACACTACCACTTTGACAAAACTAACTAAATAACGCTTACATAAACTACATTCCTAAAAAAAACAAGCCTTTCAGACATCTCACACTTTCTGAAGAAAATCACAACGTCTCACGACGAAGATGGTCTCTGGTGTCGAATTTTATCAATTGGGCCAACCAACCCAAAACAGAAGGCTCAAACCTCGCCTTTACCATGACATTTTGTAATGAACTTGAATTTTTTTTTCTGTGTAAAGTGCTTCCTGAACTGGGAACAGAAATACTTTTTTTTTTGGTTCATAAAATGAAGTCTAACATCTTTGTTTTGTTTTTCTGTTTCAGGTAAGTGGTGTAATAAAATCCAGATCACTAATAAAACAGGTAATTGAAGTTCAATATGCTGTAAAAAGATATATAAATATATATTAATTTGTTTTCGTAAATATATTTTTTTTTTCTCCCCAAATACAAAAAAAACTTAATTCTCATAGAAATAAAAGTCGTTCTTTTCTCACATTTATTTTCGACCAGAACCGGTTTTCAACGCAACAGAGTCATCAGTGGTTCACTATCATAAAATAATAAAATATACAAATAATGAAAAATATAAATAACTCTTAAATCATCAGGGTACAGAGTAACAAGATAAAAATTATAAAGTTACTTACCCCACCCACACAGCACAGCGGTTAAAGGACAACTGGCAAAGCTCTAAGGGTTGGGAATTGCTAGGTTCACTCACTCTCTCTACATACAAAAACATTCATTCTTTTAATATAAAATTCACCATACAGCCAAAGGAATTTTTTGTTGTCATAAAATATAATAAATACAATTTTTAAAAAATACAATAAATATAGAATTGCAATAAATAATCATGTTTAATAGAAAAATAAAGTACAATTGAGTTAATATCTTATGATGTTACGATCTTCTGATGAAAAAATTTAAAAAAAAAGTAAATTTCAACTTAAAAAGTTCAAAAGAAATTATGGTAATCATAAGTTTCCAGTTTTATTATAACTTTCTACCCCGCAGGGGGTGAAGTATGACTGCTTCTTGGAGACTGAAGGGTACCCCACACAGGGTAGATATTAGGGTTGACGGGAACCGAGTGCTCCCTTATCCCCTGTTCTGGGAAACTCAAAAGAGAAGCTTGACTGTCTCTCCGGTACTCTCTTCACACAGGGCGATTAGGGCTCTAAAAATTAAAATCATTCCAAAAATATGGTAAGAGGTGTAATGATCTCGTATGAACTTTCCTGGCGTATACCTTACTTCATCAATTCAATTTTTTGTCCGTGGAAACACATTGTTAAGCTAAAAAAGTCGTCGGTGAATCACCGGCAATGTACTTAGAACGAATTAATCAACAATGACACTTCACCCTCCTACAAAACCAGGATACTGTTTGCGCTAATATTCAATCGTTGACATACATAGGGGCTCCTGAATCCTAATACTAAATTTTGTGTCCATAGATTCACTACATTGGCAGTTATTAAGGTTTTTGAAATAAGCCCCTCCCATGAATTCCCTTTCCCCTACGGCCGATATCACTGAAATTTGACAGTTTATGCCGTCATTGGGTCTTGACTTGAGCCCTCCTTCTGATGCCCCCTTCACTTCTGCTGATTCCGCTGAAAATTATTAAGAGCCATCGTTATGGGATTGGGAATTCACATACGTAATTTTGTGACGATACAATCATTACAACAGCAGTTATTACAATTTTTGTGTTAAGCCTCCCCTCTAATCCCTCCGTTCCCTTTGGTCGATTTGGCTAAAATTCTTTAGGTGTCATCGTTAGGGGGTTCTGTATTCATACTTAAATGAAGGGGAATTCAACCCAAAAACACGTATAACTGCCGATGTAATGAATGTATCGACACAAAATTTAGTATAAGGATTCAGAAGACTGCGTAGGTGAACTATTGACATACCTATCAATATTGATTAGATAGATATCATCTATCGATATTGGAGGGAGAGCGAAGGACTTTTTTATATATATATTTTTTTTGTTTATAGTCTGATGAGGGAAATTTCGAAAGCCGGCTGGCACTAATTGACACTTCTTGAATAAACGTCAATACCTTGGAGTAAACTTGAGGTTTTGTTAATAACTGTTTATATTTCCCCTTGTATATTATTAACGACAATATTACCAGAGTTACTAAAATGTTTAATGAAGGCGAGACCGCGTTAATAATGTCACGGAGTCATAATTCCTGTGATGATCGTAGAATTATAATACCTCTATGAGCTGGCTGCTATAAAGTTGCCCCCCTGGAAACCAGGTCAGAGGAGTTACCCATCAAAGTTGCTGCAACCCTTATAATTTGTTTGAAAAATGTTCTTATTTAAATTTGTATAATGGCAAAGGCCCAGCGGCCATTAAAAGTTGAGAGGAACATTATGACTTAGGCGCAGGCTGCATATAGAAATAAGTAATAGTTGTCGGTGAATCATCGGCAAGGTAGATCTTCAATTATTTAACTAATTTTTCGCTCTTCCTCTTAACAAGAGGTGTCATAATGACCATGATGGACTTCTGAAACATCATACCATAATTCGTGTTGATATATTCGTAAATTCGACAGTTATTATGGTTTTTGAGTTGAGCCTCTTCTGATCCTCCCCCGAAAGAGGAAATTAAAAATGTATCGTCTCTTTGGGGTTCTGGATACACATATAAAATTTTCTATCGATACGTTCAGAGTTATATATGTTCACAGACAGACAGGCTTTTTTTCTAATTTGTAATGGGCCGAATAAAGGAACTTCTCTGAATGGTGTAACAGATTTATTTTCTTACCCACAGATAACTCCTGGACGCATATAATACTCTAAGACTAGGAGAGAACGCCCTTCACAATTAGGGCCAATGGAATCCCAGGGAGATAGACAAGGGCTGGGCAATTGTTCTGTATCGATGGGCATAAGGCGTAGGTTAGAAGCAATAGTAATAGCGCTTACCATCGCACATCAAAAACAGCGACAAACTCACACACCACATACCACAACACTCGTTCCAGAGCACGGAAAAAGGCCCTTTGACCCAGCGCCGGGGGCGACTGACGGACCGGCCTGAAGTCTACCCCCGGCAGCCGAGATGTAGAAGCAGCCCCACTCCATCTAACTCGAGCTCACTCGGCGCCGCCTGGCAGCCGCAACCCAAGGAGGTCTGGGAGCGCCAGTCTGTCCCGCTCGGGACCAAAGGCTGTCACCCCTAGACACCCACAGCAACACTGTGATTGAATAAAACCCAATATTATATATGTACTTCCTCCTTCCCCGACGTAAAAAAAAAAAAAAAACACTCGCTCCAAACCAACTGTCCCCTCTCAGCCCATCGTCGCCTATCCCCCTCCCTTCAACCATTCATACTAAGCAGTATCAAAGCGACATACATAAAAGTCCTTAAAACTAGGAAACATAATAGCTAAAGCTAGGATACATAAAAGCAATAGGATACATAATAGCATACATAAAAGTTGTAGGATACATAATAGCATACATAAAAGTCCTGAAAGCTAGATACACCGGGTCCTTATACATTTTTCGAGTCAGAGGGTTGGAAATTCCGGTTAAAACTCAACATCGAATTTCTGACCAGTTAGGGAAGTAAAAAAAAAAGTTGTCGGTGAATCAGCTCTACATTATTTCGGTGCTTAAGTACAGTTTATTAGATACTGCTTATATTTATGGCCAAATCAAAATTCTCTTCAGATAAAAGTTGTAGAGAAAACAGTATGGCGCATTTGATACAATATACAATTTTTCGCTGATCAGCCCGGTTTGCATTTGTATATTCTAATCCTCCTAATCCCTTCATTCCCTTTGGTTAATTTGTCTGAAAATACATATCGTCCTCATTCAGTTCTGGATACATTCATTCTATAGCGAGTTAACGTGATCAGACACACCCAGATTACACCCAAAATTTAAGTCATCAAAACCTTTTTTCAAAATTTCTTCTGTCTGTATATATTTTTGGGGTGCTGAATCTTAAACAAATCTCAGTTTTTCTTTATCACATTTTTTCACAATCCTCTCCTGTACTCTAAACCTGTTTTTTGATTCCGCTAAGTGATTAAGTTCCATAAAATTGAATAAAAATCCTTTTGAAAACAAGTACTTTTATTAAATTTTTCTCATTTTTACTTTTACTTATAAATTGTAATATTATTGTTTTACTAATGATGATTCTAATTAAAAAAAAATTAAATGTTGCAATTATTAATGAAATAATTTAATTTTTTTTTATTAGAATCATCATTAGTAAAACAATAATATTACAAAATGTTTACTCAATAGCCTTGAAGTCCCTTTTTCTCTTTGTCGTGAAGGACCGAGTGTAGCTTTTTTGCTTGTGTGTAGAGTCCAGCAGTAGTTGCCCATCATGTTAACGTTGCAGCGACCCTGGTAACGTTTTTTCATTTTCTTTATGTCTTGATGGAATCTTTCTCCCTGCTCTTCATTCACATCACCAAGGTTTTCCGGAAAAAAATTCAAATCTTCGTTCAAAAAATGAAGCTTGAGGCTCTCGAGCATCCTTTGGCAACGCTTTCACAAATAATAATTATTATTGGTATTTCTGACCGATTACATAACTTCCCCTAGTATAGTGATTGCATTTTATGACTATATTTCACCAACATAATATCTTTGAGTCTCTCCAGAAATTGAAATTACTTTAATCCAGCTAATAATTTAATTTTTTTCCTCCGTGGTTGACATCTAATTTATTTTCTAATTGCCAAGAATTGCCAACAGTAAAAAGGAAAAGTCTAGAGATAAGGGTTCTCATCCGCTCGGATTTGGAGAAATTGTATCCGAAGAGATTTCCTAAATTGCCCCGAGTCAGAGGAAACACAAACTTGCCTCCACGACCTACCATAAATTGGCAAAACCTTAATTAGAGAAAATCTCTGACAGATAATTACAACCTTATTGAAGGAGGGAAGCAACCAACACCTTATATCACCTTAAATGAAAACCTTAAATTCTTCAGATGGAAAAGTCTAAATCTGGGTTGAGTTAAGGAAGAGTTCAATTTTTTGTTGTTTATCTTACTCCAAATCCGTTTAATTGCTTCCTGGCTTGGTTTTCTCTAAAGACAAATTAAAATGAAAAACGAAATTCTACCTTCTGTTTTGGTTGAAAATGGCAAACGTTAAGATTAGACTAACAAGAAAAAATGGCGTCTGGAGAGATGCAGTAATTTCTCACTCTTCTAGTTACAACACTATTTTCAAATTGCCATCACATATGAATTTTTGTGTCGATTCATTCATTACATCGGCAGTTATTAGGGTTTTTGAGTTGAGTCCCCCTCCCTCATAAAGACGACACTTATTAATTTTCAGCGGAATCGGCAGAAGGGAATGTGGTAACAGAAGAAGCGCTCAACTCAGAAACCCCAATGGGGGCCGATGAAATGAATGTTTCAACATGAAATTTCATACTTAGTAGTCAAGATATAGATAGACATAGTCAAAATCCACGTAACCTGTCAAATTTCAGTGATATCGGCTAAAGGGAAGGAGACAATTCAAACCCCAAATAACTATGATGAATTTATCGATACAAAATTTAGTATAAGGCTTTAGGTGCCACTATGTACGTCAACTGTTGGATATTAGCGCTAACGGTCGACAGGTTTTGGAGGGGGAGTGAAAAGTTAATTGATTAATTTGTTCTCGGGACATACATTGCCAGTGATACACCGAAGAATTTTTTTAGGCTTTTTAGAAGATATTAAGGAAACAAAATAGATACAATTTTTTTTTTTTTTTTTTGTATTTATTTATTTAAAGCCACAACTATGTAAAAAAATGCACAACCAGCGGCTGGGCTGCATGTAGGTACTATAAAAAAATAATAACAATAAAATAAAATATAAAAATAAATATGACATGAAAGGCTTGAAGAGGAAAAACACCCAGCGGTGAACCCTCATGGCATCACCTCATACCAGGAGATCTCTATGCCAAACTCTCTTTAATCTTCTTGGGGGATTGTGGGGTAAATTTGTACTTAAGATTTTGCGAATTTCCGGATTGGTGTGTAAGTAAATTTTGGTGTAGAAACGTTGTTATAAATGTTTAATGGTTGTGTCTATGGATGTGATGTTCAAGTCGCGGTGTAAAGTCTTGTTGCTAACGTATGGTGGGCATTGCGTGATCAGTCGAAGAGTCTTGGATTGAAATATCTGTATTCTTTTGATGTTTGAAGTCTTGGCTGTACCATATATTTGTAAGCCATAGGTCCAGAGAGTTCGGAGAAGATAGGTATAACAATTTAGTTTTTGTCGAGTAGATAATTTAGAACGCCTATTCAAAATACTGTACAATAGTCTAAGTCGCCGGTCTAGTGTGAGTCGTGTCGTCCGAGTGTGAGGGTTCCAAGTCAGCCTTCTATCGAGGGTTAATCCTAAATATTTTACGGAAGAGGTATGAGGTAATGGCTGGTTTTCAAGGAATCCTGGGGGGCAGTCACCACGGCGGAGAGCGAATGTAAGAGCGATAAAATTTAATTTACAATATTCCTCACTTTATACTTTTACTTTATAAAATTATAATTTTATAATTTTTCTTTATTAAGGACGGTGCAATGTTTCATTACACGTGTTGAAAAATGTATTGAAGTTCAGGGACAACATTTATTAAGATGATAATTAATTGTTGATAATTGGTGTGAAATCATTCAATTAAAATTTGTTTTCAAAATTTTGTGTAAAATATTGATTCTTTGTTACAATAACAATCATTTTAACTTAATCTATGTTTATTTCTTTGTGCATCAAATTTGTGTTTTTAAATTCTCAAAACCATAAAAAATTGGCATTTTCAAACAAAACTTTTCCTATAAAAGATACGTATTTTTTTACGTAGAATACAAGTATGCAATTAAAACTATTGGTTTCCATTGAAAAAATCGAAGTTTCCCTTGATTTAACCCTGAAAACGCCACTCGAGGTTAAATTTCGTATTACCATTATATGTCCCCCTTTGAACCCTGCAACTCTTGTTTGAACAATTTTTTTCGATAAAGCTTATTTTTCGATTTATTCTTGTTTTTCAGGTTAAATGAATCATCCGGTATATACGTATATACGAGTATATCCCTAAATCGTGTTTACGGGAGCAAGTTTGATGAAAATATGGTATTTCTGTAGGTCCTACCTACGGGTTGAGCGGATAAACTGATTTCTTATATAAATCTACACTATACGGACGCCGATAGCTCGCTCAGAGGTAGCGTCTAGCCTAGATCGCAGGTTTGAAATCCGACCGAAACCCTTAGACTTTCTATCTGAGAAGTTGGAAAACCTTGAGCACGCCATCCTTCGGATGGAACATTAAGCGAAAGTCCCAAGCCAATATGATATCAGGTACTCGTAAAGACCCTCTTCTCTGGGTGAATAAACCTAGAAAAAGGTAACACTCCCATAGTAGAGTCGGGCTCATGTCCAGCAGAGCGACGAAAGAGCGCTCTGATAGTCATAATAATTATTTAACTATAGGGGTGGTATATAGTTTAATTTTGTTTTGTTACTCTGTACTCTGATGCTTTAATATTTTTAATACTTTAATTCTTAGGTGTACCACTGATGATGTCGCAGTTTGGTTGAAGACCGGTTCTGGTCAGAAATAACGTATTTTATTTCTATGAGTAAGTTTATACTAAATTTCCACGGCTTCCCCGAGTACCATAGCTAGGGTACCAGTGATTGTAACTTTCCCACATTGTACAACATTGAGTCCAAACACAATAATAAAACCATTTGTGAACTTTCTGTTTTGGTGAGACAAACATTTGTAGCTTTGACGAACTTCTATTATACGGGAAAGGTCAGAGGGCTCTTGTTAGGTTTCTAGTTCTGGTCCGTTGCTATTCAGGGCCAGGGCAATGTTTACAATGGTGATCCCAAGGGAGTCATCGACCCTTTTGATGCTTTAGTCTGGTCCATTAGCACTTATAAGGGTTCCATAGGTCGAAGATCTCAAAATGGTATCAATATAGCGGATAGTCTACAAAGGCTACTTAGCCAAAATTTTACATAATGTTGAAGGTTGATACTTAAATATTTTATGATATATTATAAAATCAGCATCGCCAGAAATAATCATTATCCACTTAACTATATTTACCTTTTAAAATATATTTTTATTATTGAAGTTGTGTGAGGGGTTGCATGTCGAGGGCGAGTGACAGGGTAGAATGGAAGATAATTTAGCCTAGGCCAGAGAGAAACAAACTAAGGTAAGGTTAGTAATTTTTTTTTTTTTTTTTTTTTTTTTTGTTTGTCTTAGCATTTCGCCCTCAGCCAATCTATTCAATATTAAATTTATACCTTTGCATTCACCGACCCTAAAAACTGCACAATACTACTATATATGTCAGTGTTGGTTGATGCCAATAATGTGGTTTAGCAAAAAGGCTGTGTTACCAATTTCTCTACAGTGGATAACATTGTTAATCTTTCTATTTGATACTGGCTACAACTCATAATCATGTGCACCAGAGTCTCTACCTCGTCACAATGCCTACACTTGAAGGTTTCGGTCAGACCTATTCTGTGCAGATACCATCGACAAATACCGTGATTAGATCACAGTCGACCTACATTGACCTACAAAAGTCCTTTGTTAGATTTTTCCCATAAAACCAATAAATTAATTGTCTTATAAAATGATCTTTTCTCCGAAGAAGTGTACTCCTGCTGCCACAATCTCCTCCTCACCTCTCCAAACACTATATAGGGAAGACAGGACTTGCCCAGGGCTGTCCCTTCAGAGACGGCTCTCCTAAGTCAGTAAACAGTTATCGACAGTTCCTGTTTTTTCTTAATCTATTTAAATATTTTTTTGTTTAAAAAAATTAAGAAAAACCGGAATTCGCTGGAGTTTAATTATTTTTAACTTTTCAATTGAGTTCACCAGCAAAAGCATCTGTAATAGTCAGTTTTTTTTTTATCAAGAAATACTGATTTCTCCATCGAATGTTAAGTTCAATAATGACTGAGCGAAAAAGAGAACAACGGTCATTGACTTTGCGACGTGCAGCTGGCTATGGAGTTATTAAATGCATAACGCTCGTAAGAAGTGCACTTTTAAAGAAATGTGCAAACTAAGATTAATAAGAAAGCCCGCATCTCTCCTTCGTAATTACCACATATTTCTAAAACCACATCAAAGTACAATGAACCCAATGCGGGCATCATTAAACAACATAATTTATAAGGTATCTCAATGTATACATTTTTATGACGTACCTATTCAAATACCATTGGTTTAACGGAAATGAATATTATTATTAATAATCTTTCATGATCTTAAATAAAATCAAGAGAGCAACGCAAAATTGATATTTTTTTTTTTGCCTGGATGAGTTCAGATATTGATAAAGGCTACTAAGATGTAAAAGATTGATTAAGGGAGCGTTGCGGACTTAGTATTCAAAGTGGAGTAGGGCGGATTAAGTGGGCACCCAAGGTGTTGCTCCAAGAAAAATGGCCCCTTCTCCCAGACCATTTATCATGTTTTTTTTCAATTTCACAGATATTTTGAAAACCCAATTTTTGTTCTTCTTGTGCTTCTCTGGGGTGCTTGATGCCTTCACATTTCCGGCACTTTTTGCAGAGATACTGTAAATCACATAATAAAAAATATAAAGAATAAAAAATACAGTATTTGTTAAGTCGTGGCTGAAGATGGTAGCAATACCGAATGTACTCCCATATATTCTTTATATTTTGTGAAATAAACAATATTTTTAAAAAATATACGTGTTTCTTTGTATAGATATTTCTTTTTATATCTTCCAGACCTGTTCCACTTTCCTTCCTACGATATTTCACGCCCTTTTTTCTGGTAACAATCAACCTTATTCAAAATATATGAACATAACATGAGTTTCTTATACCAACCCCTTTTTTTCAGATTATTCTCCCTCCATCTCCCCTTCTTATATTAATTTCTTACTGGCAGTAGGAGTTATATGAATGTAATGTGTTGGCATCAATGGTCTATATAGATCTAAATAGTACATGTAACATCTTCATTTGAAATTTCTGAGTTGGAACATTCGCAAGTTCCAATTACATACAACAACCACACACAGTCAGCTGCATATGTGAAAATGGTGAAAACGTATTAAAAAAGTACTTGAAACGTGAAAATCCTTTGAAAAATCCATCTCGGCTTTTCGCACGATTACAAAGCTACTATAGGTATAAGAAAGTCAAAAAATTCGTCGTTCCAGAAAAAAATGGTCGGTGAATCACCAATCTGCTTTCTAGCGAGAATAAATCAATTACGTTTTCGCTCTCTCTCCAGAACCAGTCTACCATTTGGGCGATACATTCATTACATCGGCCGATATTAAAGTTTTTGAGTTGAGCCTTTCCTCTGATCCCCCTTTTTCTTCGGTCGATTCCGCAGAAAATTGATAGGAGTTAGGGATTTGAATTCACATATAAAATTTCGTGTCAATACTGTGATAATGTAAATTATGTTAAATGAAAATAAATTGAATTAATAAAATTACCACATTTTCTGTAGAAATTATAGCTGGTTTTCTACTAAATTTTGATTTCTATAGTAATTTCCGAAAAGGGCCCCCAAAAAATATCGAAAGTTCAAGACGTGCAATTTTGAAAAAAGTGCACGTATTTTAAAAAAATTTTAATTAACAAACTTTCCATTTGGATTTCTTCTAAAACTAAAGAGATGCCGTATTTATACAATATATATATATAAAAGTACCTTTGCGCATCTACTTCAATGTTATTTCCACTCCTAGATCTCCTCTACATCTTCTCTCACTCAGACTGGTTCACTACACCTTAACCCTAAAAACACTCTCTCTAGACTGTCCACTTCCACAACACACCTTAGACTGTCTCTCACTATTTCAAACAGCTGAACGTCGTCTTTTGTCTCCATTCATTGGTTCTTCACATTTCGTTTTAAAACAAAATTCGACTAGTCCATCTCTGTATATTTATTCATTAATGAAGTTACTTCACTCCTATTAGCTGTTTTTATACAAATAATAATAATTGATTTTATAATATTTTAATAATCTTAATGTGTGAACATTTTTTACATCACAATACATTCAGTGTATTGACAGTTATTAAAGTTTTTGCGTTAAGTATCCCCCCCCCCCCCCCTAATCCTCTTTTCTTTATGGCTGATTTGATATAAAATCAATAGCTGTCGTCATTCCGTGGTTCTCGATACACATATAAAATGTCATGTCGATACATTCATTCTATCGAGAGTTATCGTGTTCATAGACGCATGCACACAGACAGACAGTTATTGATTTTTAATTTGTGAAATCAGAGGGTTGGAAAATATGAAATTTAGAAAAATAAGAAGAGTTAATTATAACAATCGCATTTACAGAGCTACAATTATACAATAAGGTTCCTTAACCATTAACCTTATACACTACGTAAATACTAACCAAAATAATCAGTTAAATTAAAGACAATGCTACTGCTTAAGAGTAAATTTTAAAAAACTCTTAAAGAAAAAACAAAAAAAAAACAAATACAAAATAACTGAAATGAATAGAAAATAAATTAATAAACATTCAAAAACAGAGATTATAATTTAAAATCGTGAACGGATATTATTGTGTTTCCCTCCCTGAGTTTTCCCCATTTTCTTTACCAAAACGTTTTGATTTGTGTCACACTTAAATAAAAAGTTTTTACTGAAATTTATTATGTAGTCCAGTAGGAGCTCAACGTTTAGGTCTTCATGGATTCGGAGGATGGAGGTGTCCCTCGAGTAGCTACCAACCAATCTAAGGCATTTGTTTTGGGCCACTTGAAGAGTTCTCAAGTTGGTATTGCTTGCAAGACCGGCCCACACTGGGCATGCATACGTTATCACTGGCCGCAACAGAAGCTTGTATATGAGGAGTCTATTGGTTAGATTAAAGGGCTGTCTTTCTGTGAAGTAACGGGAATAAGAACACAAGTCTGCTCATAGTATTTGCTTTCTGTCTGATATGTTGCCTGAAGGTCAGTCGTTTGTCTAGAAGAACACCAAGTTATTTAACTGTATTGGTCCAGTCCAAATTATCTACTTTCTGGGGTAATGCGGGGGGTGTAGCGAAATATGAAATTTCGGTGAGAACTCATCACCGAAATTCAGTCCGATTACATGCTTCCTATGCTTCGTATAACAAGGATAATAGTTTTCGTGAAAACCATAGTTTATCGTTCATAGTCATTAAGGTAATACTACCTTATTTGCATATGCTGACGGGTTAGGTCGATAATGATGTTCAGTTGGGTGAGGGTCACTAGTTGGGGCTAGTTGCATTCTGGCCCTTCATTTTAGTTAGTACTTCCCCAGCTATACAATAGGGGAGGTTATGTTATATAATTCGAAGTTGAGCTTTCGCCGGAATTTCATGTTGTTGTTTATTAATGCCTGACTGTTCAGATCAGTACCGAAGAGAAACCGGGGGGCGACCAGAGATCCGGTGGGCGTCCCTCTGTTATGACTATGTCATTACCATATCAGAACTTTGTTCTAACCAACAATTGAAGCCTTTGGACGTAGAAGGTGTTAACTCACTTCAGCACTTCAGCTACTCCACAGAGTTTACACCTTCTTCTCCAAAAACATTTTGCAAAGTTGGAGTTAACACCCATATGGACCCTTGAAAAAGGCACTTTCCATGAACCCTAGCTTCATTCTGATGAACAAAACAGAATTCTGAGGCCTTGTTTAGTGGGAAAAAAAACTCATTTTCGCCAAAAAGTAAGTTAACGCCTTCTACGTCCAAAGGCTTCAATTGAATTTCATGTTAACCAACCCTCTAATTTCAAAAATAAAACTAGCACTATATTTATGCATAAGGCCCCCTGACTACCCCTCTCCCCTTAAGAATTTTGAGACCTCACACACCCTATTTTTCAATTGTCTATTAAGAATACTAAATGTGAAATTTCATAACAATCCGTCCATCCGTTAATGAGATAGAACAATTTTTATGCTTAGCCCCTCTCATAACTGATTCTATGTTGCCACCAGAACAAATTAGATCGGATAAATCTTTTTCGAGAATTCCTGAAATCAACCTTTTTAGCAGTATTTTTGCTTAAACAAAAAAAACCGCTGGACCGAGTTTGATAAAATGTCTTTCAGATCATATTTACGTTGATACACTTCGATTGGCACCAAAGCGGAGTCGATATCGTTTTTCATTCGCGAGATATCGTCCAGGAAAAATTAACGACGCACGTCCGTACTTACACACACCCCCCCACACACAAACATGTGTAAAAATACTGCAATGACCTTGAAACATAAAAATATGATGAAAATTTCTCTTTTCGGACCCATTCCAATAACTTCCCTATATGCTGGGAAGTTAAACAAAATTCTGAATGTGTTTGAATGTGTGTCTGTAAACACAATAACTCCCGATAGAATGAATGTATCAACACTAAATTTTATACGTGTATTCCGATTCCTCTGAGGACGGCACCTATTGATTTTCAGTCAAATCGACCGAAGTGAACAGGAGGATTAGAGGGGAGGTTTAACATAAAAACTCTACTCATTGCCGTATCGAGACAACATTTTCATATGTAAATTCTTTTATTAATTTTCCACGAAAGGGGAGGGCTCAACTCAAAAAACTCAATAACTTCCGATGTAATGAAAGTATCGAATTGTCATTTTATATTTGAATTTATACGGCACGTATATTTTCACTAGTTTATTATATTGTTTTACTGATTGCCTGTTTTTTAACATTCAGTATTTACTTCTAGAGACCTCTTCTATTTTATTTTATATTTATTCTTTTCAACTGGTTGATACATGTATACTCTTGTTTAATTTTTATTTTATTATTCTTAGGGGACGTATGTCCCAAAATAAAGATTATTTTTCATTTCATTTCAATCATTTTCATTTCATTTCATTTCACGTATCATTTTTTTTTGCAAAATCGGCCATAGGTAAGGGGAGAAGGGTCTCGACTCAAAAATGCTAATAATTGCCGAAGTGTCGACACAAAATACGATTTAATATGTGTATAACAGCTGTAGCTATCATAGAGTGAACATTCCTATTTAAGGTTAACTTATGTGATTTTCGTTTATTTGTTTTTCTTTTGCATTTCAATTATTCTTTTTCAGTTTATTAACATTCATTTTTAATTATTATGTGTTTAGTGTTATCAGTTTTATTGTTTTTTCGTTAAATATTACCCGGACTATTGTTGCTGCCCCGCGGGTTCCCAAAGGAACTTGAAGACGGAAGGTAAGCCATGACCACTCAACCATCACCCAGCCCCGCACCCATACGAGCCCAGGGAAAATCAAAACGATCTTCATCTCATTCACCCATCCCTGAAAAATTTTTCAAAAGTCACGAAATCACCATTCCAAATTTCATTACGCCCAATCCTTTTCAGCCTCTCACCAAGCTTATAGTACATGATACAGAAAGAAATGATTCTCAAAAAATGGATGAGGAGCCAACAGTAGAAAAATTACAAAAAAAACCTCCAAAAATATATACTCGAAATCTGAACGACATAAAAAGATTAAAAGAAGACCTGCTTGCGCTCATTGGGAAGGACTCATTCACACTAGAAACTAAAGCCAATAAAACGTCTATCGCGACCAGTAGTTCAGATGGCTATCGGAAAACCATTAAATATTTACAGATGCGTGAGGCTGACTTCCACACGTACCAGCTCCAAACAGAAAAGTCATTTCGTATAGTTCTCAAACAACTTCACCCATCCACTGACGTCGCAGAAATAAAAGAGGACCTGACGAAGCAAGGCTACAGTGTCAG
Organism: Aradus depressus; assembly: GCA_963662175.1. Taxonomy (NCBI): domain Eukaryota; kingdom Metazoa; phylum Arthropoda; class Insecta; order Hemiptera; family Aradidae; genus Aradus; species Aradus depressus. The sequence continues at coordinate 86,084,258 of OY759214.1, forward strand.
GAGCGTCATTAACGCTCTCAACAGGAAAACCAAAATTCCACTTCCTATTTTTTTTTGTAGATCTAGACCCTAGTGATACCAATAAAAATATTTTTAAGCTACAATTTCTGGCTTGCCAGAGAATAACTGTAGAAGAGCCACGACAGCGAGGAGTCATTCCTCAATGTCACCGCTGCCAGGAGCTCCTCCATACGAGGGGTTACTGCAACCACCCACCAAAGTGCGTGAAATGTGGCCAGGACCATTTTACGAAGGACTGCCAAAAGACGAGAGACACTCCAGCTACGTGCGCTCTCTGTGGAGGCCCGCACCCTGCCAGTTATCGCGGCTGCATGGTTTACCAGCAGTTGAAGAACAGAAGAACCAGCCAGGAGGAAGCCGCCCGGAGGCCGCCACCACTCAGCCAGACTGACTACCCAGCTGCAATGCCAGCCGCCCCTACTGCTGGGGTCCGGCCGGAGAGGAGCTACAGAGATGCGGCCGCCTCGGAGACGGTCCCCCCTCCCATGCCTGCTTCAGGTAGTATCGACATCGCCAACACGCTCACCTCATTTCTCGCTGATTTCAAATCTGTCATCACACCCCTCATCACCCTCCTCACAACACTTGTTTCAGAGCTCATTCCAAAACTATCAAAATGATTCACACAATACACACAAATAACAAACTAAAACTCCTACTGTGGAATGCCAATGGGCTGATCTCCCATAAACATGAACTGGAAATACTTCTTAACGACAAAAAAATTGATATAGCACTAATTACTGAGACACATTTGACTTCCAAACTATACTTTCACATCATGGACTACGTAACATACAGAACAGACCATCCTGACGGAACAGCACATGGCGGCAGCCTCATCCTCATACATAACAGCATCCAGCACACCGTCATACCACAAACACCTACCATGTCACTTCAATACACAACCGTCTCTATTAATTGCAACTCCAGCCCATTAACAATCTGTTCAGCTTACAGCCCACCCAACAAGGCACTGACACAACACGACATGACCACATTCCTCCAAGGCCTGGGTTCACGATTCATAGCTGGTGGCGATCTGAACGCCAAACATGTGCATTTTGGGTGCCGCACGACCAACACTAGAGGACGGAGACTACTTGGACTACTAAATTCTTCCCGTTATGACATCATAGCCCCAAGACAACCAACGTATTGGCCCACATCCATCACTAAATCCCCTGACTTACTCGACTATTTTATTACATCCCATATAAACGCATCTCATACATCTGTGACTGCCTTAGACGACTTATCATCAGACCACTCCCCAGTTTTACTTGAACTAGGCTCCAAACCCCTGGCCCGGCCTCAGAGGCCATCACTAATAACAGGACCAATAAACTGGGACTGTTTCAGAGGAGAACTGGAGGACAAAATAAACTTAAACAGTACCATACGGACACGAGACGAACTTGAAGACGCAGCAGGTAAATTCACAACTTGGATTCAAGAAGCTGTGACAAAATCCTGCCGACCACCCAGACCAAGACGCTCACACAACAACATATCCCTCCCACCACACATCCTGCAGATGATAAGAGAGAAAAGAGCGGCCAGGTCTCGATGGCAAAGATCGAGGTACCCTTCCGACAGACAGACATACAATCAACTCCGGCGAACCCTCTCTACAGAACTTTCCAAACTAAAACAGTACAGACATGAGACATATATCTCGACTCTGGCGGCTCGAGATAACTCACTTTGGACAGCGACGAAGCGGCTTCTTGGCAATGCTCGGGTATCACATCCCCTTCGGCAGGATGACGGGGCTTGGACTAGGTCAGACCAGGAGAAGGCAGACCTCTACGCTGATTATCTTTCCAAAGTATTCACTCCCCACGAGGACATAGGAGACGACCAACACACAGACCGAGTACTGACACAACTTACCACCCCTCTTCAGCTAACTCCCCCACCAAAGGCATTCAATCCCAATGAAGTTGAACTGACAATCAAACAACTCCCTTTACGCAAATCTCCAGGTCATGATCTGATAACCGCTGAGATACTAAGACAGCTACCGAGAAAAGGACTAATTTACTTGACGAACCTATACAACTCAGTACTACGACTATGTTACTATCCCCTTGTCTGGAAGATGTCAGTAGTAAGGATGATTCTCAAACCAGGGAAAACCCCAGACCAGGCCTCATCATACCGTCCTATAAGTCTGCTTCCTGTGATATCCAAACCACTAGAGAGACTTCTACTGGACAGACTAACCTACATCACTGCACAAGACAACCTTCTCCCAGACCATCAATTTGGCTTTCGACAAAGACATTCGACAATACACCAGTGCCATCGTTTGGTCGATTACATCGCCACCAGCTTTGAAAGAAAAGAGTTTTGCACAGGCGTATTTCTGGACATTGAAAAAGCGTTTGATCGTGTCTGGCACCCAGGCTTGCTATACACACTTAAAACTCACCTTCCTCACACATATTATTTAATACTTAAGTCATTCTTAGAGAACAGAAACTTTAGGGTGTCTGAGGGATCTTTTTCATCGCATTTTTTGGAGGTCAAAGCTGGAGTCCCCCAAGGAAGTTCCCTCAGTCCCCTACTCTTCTCTCTCTACACATCACACATTCCACAACACGAAAACACACTACTCGCTACGTACGCAGACGACACAGCCATTCTCTCAACACACTCAGACCCAACACAAGCAAGCTCACACTTACAGGAACATTTACACCAGCTAACAGATTGGGCCAACAAATGGAGAATAAAAATTAATGGAGACAAATCTCTGCAAACCACATTTACCCTCAGACACAACACTTGTCCACCAGTTTACATTAACAACCAGCCCATTCCTGCATCCGACACTGTACGATATCTAGGACTTCATTTAGACAGACGTTTAACTTGGACAACTCATATCAGACTGAAACGCACAGACCTCAAAAGACGATTTGGACGACTGAAATCCATCATTGGACGACGATCGACATTATCGCTTGAAAACAAACTTCACATTTACAACACTATACTAAAACCCATCTGGACTTACGGCATCGAAATATGGGGATCAGCCAAAAAATCAAACATACAACGCCTTCAGTCAATACAATCCATCATACTACGCCACATTGCCAATGCACCATTTTACGTTTCCAACCTCACATTACATAATGACCTCAATATCCCATTTGTACCTTCTGTTATCAAGACACGATATCAAAATTTTCACGACAAACTCCATCATCACGCCAATCCACTTATACAAGAATTATCTACAAACATTCTCCCCACAAATCCACCACGACGCCTCAAGCGGATATGGCAGAGGGACCTGCTCCAGGACTAGCCTGGACTCCTCTTCGGTCACGTACCTCAGCAGTACAGCCACGCACCTGACACTGCTCTATTTATCACAATTGCTAATGGCAAATGTTATTATGCCGTTGTAAATATATAAATAAATAAATAAATAAATAAAAAAAAAAAATATGTGTATTCAGGTGTCTTATGTCGGTCAACTATCGATTTTTAGCTTAAACGGACGATTGGTTTCGGCGGGAGAGCAAAAACATAATTGATTAATTCGTTCTGGGGTAGTAAATTGCCGATGTTTGACCGACGACTTTTTATTATTTGAAATTTTTAACGCATTTTTTAATAGTTTCAAATTCGAATTGAGTACCTCAACTAATGAATTAATACACATATAATTCATAACCAAACTACACCTTTCTATTCGTACTTATATGAACTTATAGCAAGTCTGCAAACTATAGGATTTGAGTGAAAGGAAAGCGTAGAATATAATTTTCTTTAGCGAGATTTGATTACATCCCTTACAAAGGGATAGCATTTTGTGCTATCAGCAGAAGAGACGTAGAATGGAGCGTTTGTGATTTTATGAACGATACAGGATTGTACGCTTTCCTCCAACTTCCCATCTCCGAATCCTGTAAATTGTTTAGCATCTAAGAATTTGTTTACACTAGTGTTTAGATTTTGAGATAAACTTTCAATATTGGTAATTGAGGCAATTAAGGTATTTATATTTTAAACAATATTATCTTTATTTCATTTCAGACATTTCGACAATCTAGTCATTACCAATTCTAAAAAACAAAATTCTTTTAAATAACAATAACCATTATAATTACAATTCCCATAACTCTTATTTCACATATTATTAAAAAGACAGATCAGGACTCACCTCAATACAGACTGATATATAAAATTACTATTCCAATCATGTATTATATAACATTAATTGTTGTCAAATTTTGTGATAAATTCACATTTGTCAATTTCACCTTTACATCTTTCAAATTCCAATACTATAAAAAAACCACTATAACCATGATATGTCCTCTCAATTTATTCAGATCAAAGTCAGATGGTCACCAATCATTGTAACGTAAACATAAAATAAATACATCAAGAAAAAAAAAGGTTGTGTATCCTCAATCAACAAATATCATCAAAAACATTGGTCCTCCGGGCCGGATGAGAACATCATCATCATTAATTGAAGCAAGAATCATCATCATTAATTGAATAAGAATCATCATCATCATAAACATTGGTCCTCCGAGTGGGATAAGAACATCATCATCATTAATTGAATCATGAGGGCGCCGGTAGCTCAGTGGTATGCGTGCTTGTCTTCTGAGCTCAAGATCGTGGGTTCTAAACCCGACCGAGGCCCTTAGTTTATTTTCTCTGGGAGGTTAAATAAACTTAAGCACGCCGTCCTTCAGATGGGATGTTAAGCGATGGTCCCGAGCCTGTACGATGTCAGGTATTCGTTAAAGACCCCTGCCCTAGATGAATAAAAATTATGGGTAGGCAAAATTTAGGACTCCCACAGTAGAGTCGGGCTCATGTCCACCAGAGTGACGAAGAGCGCTCTGGTAGTAGGCGATATGACCTCGTAGTTAAAGCCCGGGCATGAGTCATAAGACCTAACCTAACCTATTTCTTTTTTTAATTTCTTGTAATTAACCTCTTGTAAATTGTTACGCATCTTTTGCATCTTTTTATTTTTTTACACTAGTGTTCAGATTTTGAAATGATGTTCTATATACATTTCCATCTCATGATCAGTATTGAGAGGACGAAGGGGGATAGAAGACAATGGTTTGTATAAAAGCGGTTTAGTATAAGAATGACCATCAAGTTACCATACCAAATATTTTTCCATTACTACAATACAAAGTCTCGCTACGCCACTGAGAATCATAAAACTTGCAAGCTCCCTCGCCTAAACCCTCAAAAAAAGGAAATCAATTGGTTTGTCCAATTATTCAAGTGGTATCCAATTTATTTCCAACAAAAGGCAGGTCAGATTTGTTGAAAGGTCATGACATTTTCTGTAAAGGTTGATAAAGGTGCCCAGAAATAAATAAAGGTTTTTGTATTTTCTAAATATTTCCAAGAATACTACTTTTTTTTTATAATTTTCCATAAGAAAAGTTATGTAATTATGAAAAAATTTTAAATTGAGATAATTTTTTTAAAAATTTTTGTAGGACCTCGACCATATAGAGACCATATCCGGTCTGTCTGTATTCCCCATATCTGTATTTTTTTTTGTAAAATTATTTAAAACTAGCTGCATTACCCGGAGTTGCTCTTTTATGCCATTTCTAGCCCATTCTTTGACAGCACAGTCATATTACTGCAATTTTTCAATATATGAGGTATGTCGTCATTCAAATCCAGAAAAACATAAATCAAATCAAATTTAGGCTTTTGTTGAGTCTACCCCTCTCCCAACTTATTATATAATTTATTTATTTTTTTCTCATTTCTATATTTTGCACATTGTGACTTGGGTGAAGGGACGTAAGTACGTCCCATAATATCGTCATAAAAAGACCCTTGCGGAAAAATTATAAAGAATATTTATCCTAATTTAAATTTCATTAAAAAAATATATCTACTGTAATTTATTAATATTATTATTTCTGTACTCATTCCTGTATTAATTTATTTATTCATTTAGTATTTCATTGTATTTTTTAGTAGTATCATTATTACTAATCAAATGGGTGCCCGACTGTAAGAGTTAATAGTTATTTATGTAAGCAGTTATTATAACTCATGCCCGGGCTTAGCTATTTACCTATCCCTATTCACCTAGGGAAGGGGACCATTGCTTAACGTCCAACCTCCACGGACGGCGTGTTCAAGCTTTTTTCACCTTCCAAATAAAAAAACCTAAAGGCCACGGCCTGGTTTCGAAACCGCGATATTGAGCTCAGTAAGCAAGCACGCATACCACTGAGCTACCGACGCATTACCCGCCGCGTATTTATTATTATTATTATTTATGTACTGACGTATTTTCAAGTACTTATTTATTCATTTCATTTTGTTTTTATTAGTATTGTTATTACTAATCACACTGTATGATTTAATAGCTGTTTATGTATCTAATTTATATATAAATATTTAATCTTAATGTATACATTTTTATTACCGTGTTTTAGTTTAACTAAATAAATAAATATTCATATCATGACAGTATGATGTCAATAGAAATATAATAGGTTGTCTTGCCACTTTATTATTTCCGACCAGAAACGCTCTCTAATTTCCAATTACATGTACACCCAGACACCACCGTGAAAATGGTCAAAACATGCTCAGAGGACCTTGAAATGATATTCCGTTGAAAACTCGATTCCTGATTTGTCCACGATTTTAATACCATATACGAAAGCAAAAAAAAAAATGTGAATTTTCCTTTTTATAAAGAATATTCGTTTCTCCCATTTCCTCCCTTAACTATTTAACTTATTATCGAATTTTCTGCGAATAACTAATCTTGGCTCAGCGGAGGGACAACATGCGACGAATTTAAAACTCTAGGAAAAATTTGTGGGGGAGTTGGCCAATCTGCAGATGACAGTATGAAGTAGTGACAGACTATGTACACTGACTAACGAGCTTCACGGGGAGTCTGTTGTTCAAAAACGATGAGAGGAAGGGGGGAGGGGGGGGGGAGCGAACGGAAGAGAGGGGGGATATAAAGAAAAAAGAAGTAGACAAAAGAAATGGGATCGTTAGGTCATAACAACGTCTCATGAACAATATGGACAACATCCTATGGCAGATATCCTGTTTATAGCCGGACTAAGTGCAGCACACTTACTACCTCTCGTCTCAATCATGGATCGAATAATAATAGTGATTATAATAATAATAACATTATTTATTTACATAAAACTATAACTTGGTAATAGGATACGAGCGTAGGGCTTTGGTTTGCGGGTTCGAATCCCGTCCGGGAGTGAGTTTTATTTCCTAGATAGAACTCCCTCCCGGGGCCATGGATGTCGTAAATAACTGGATAACAACAAATTGATATGGCTAATATGCACACGGTACATATAGCCAAAAAAATTAAAAAAAAAAATTCGGAAAAACGTGTTATTAGTTATAACAATAGCAGAAAAAATACAATAAAATAAAATAAATAAATAATTAATAGAAAATAAATAGCTTCTCTATGAGCTATTAGCCAGTGCTTCTTTAGACACTACACGATATGGGTGGGATAAGCTTTTCATTTTGTTTTGTTTACTGTACCATGATGCTTTAAGGTTTTTCCTTATTTATGTTCTATATGTACTCTTAGATGTGCCACTGATGATAACGCAGTTGCTTTGAAAACCTTGTCTAGTCAGAAATAAATCAGTGGGGAGACACACAAGCCCACACTTTTGGATATAAGGGGATTGGAAAACATGAAATCCGATGAAAACTAGACATCGAATTTTTACAGGTTACACACTCATAAAGGAATTTATTTATTTAATGCCCTTCCCCCATTCTTGAAGTCAATAGATACAATAAAAAAAATTTGAATTTCAACTACAAATGTTCATGTCAGAGGAAACCCTTTACACGGAAACGGAATTTTATTCTCACTGTTCGAAAAGAATAATATAATCACAATAAAGAATCGTGTTTCATATCCAAAAACATTATTTGATACAAAGCTTTCATTTTTATTTTTTCGGTAGAGTTCCTCCACACCTTAAAGGTCAGTCCAATGTTATTATTATTATTATTTATTGTTTTATTTATTAATTTATAATTTTTTATTTATTTAGACTTTTTATACATTCATTTATAATTTTTTTTTTTTTTTTTTTCGGGTGCTCTTGACACCTTAGGGGGGTCGGTCGCATCACCCTATGTTCTCCCGGCTCCTTACGCCGAGTGATCTCGGGATCTTATCGGGGTTCTGTTCTGCCTGTGTCCCGGAGCCTTTATAATTGATTTCATATATTGTTATAGTTACATTGTTTTCTTTCTTTTCTGTATCTCGCTCATTGGGACCTGATGATGGGACGTAAGAACGTCCCAAAACATCGTTGGGATAAAAACTCTTCCGAAGTTTTTTTTGAAAAATAGTTACCTTAATTTTTATTAAATTGAAAAAAGGTGTCTACTTACTATAAACGTATCTTGTATTAATTTTGTTTATGTACTCATATATTTTTAAGCATTTATTTGTTCAGTTTTTATTAATTTCATTTTACTTTTTTTAATAGTTTTGTTATTACTACTAATCATGGATGTGGTAGACTCAAGTAGTTATAAATCTAATTTATAAGCTATCTTAATGTATAAATTCTTTTGACGTATGCTATTACCATGTATTGGTTTAACGGAAATAAATTTATTATTATTATTACATAGCTTCCATATACTGCATATAGCTGAGGAAGAAGTACGAGTAGTCAATTGAGAAGAATGAAACTTCAAAGATTTTTTACATGAGCAAAGACAACCTGATGTCTTTCTTCTTTCATTTCTTTCATGGGTCAAAGAAGGCCTTTACTTTTAAAGATAGGACTGAAATCAAAGGCTGTAGACTGTAAAGAACTCAGTATTCGGAACAGGCCCTCCTCTCCTCAAAATTGGATTTCGACAAATTTGACGTATTTTTTATCCCTGTCGGACGCCCGACACCTAATAAGCAGGTTTCGTCCGCTGGTCCGTATGATCCCATAATTCTCTCGTTCTTTACCTCAATTTGAATTTTTCATTCATGCCTTCATTTCTTCCTTTATTCTTTATTTCCTCTTCACTTACTTTATTCCTTTTTTTTTAGTTATCTCGCTGGTTTCATAACAATTGGATTTTAAAACCCTTTTGTTCATTTGTTCATTTCTTTAGGGAGACTAAAATGAAATATAAAATTATAGAAAAGAGGAAAATAATGGCATAAAATGAATATAATGTAGGAATAAAAAAGACTTTTGAATATATTGAACTACTGGGGGAGGGGGGCAGAGCTAACGAGTGGCGCGCTCCTGCCATCATTATCATTTTTAATTTAAAAAAATTACAAAAGTTAAAATTTAAAATTAGTAAATTAAGTTTCTGCTCTCCCTCTACAACCAAAATACCGTTTTGTTTAAAAATCAATAGTTGACTTACACAGGCACTTCTGAATCCTTATTCTAATGTGTCGATACATTCATTCTATCGTGAGTTATCTCGTTCACAGACACAAAAACAGACAGGAAATTGTTTTTTTATTTTTGGAATCAAATGGTCGGAAAACATGAAGTTCCGATTAAAATATTACATAAGTTCCCCAACAGACTGAAACAGATTTATTAAATTGAGAAACGGCAGGTTGAGTAATCAAATATTTTCACAAAAACTAAATTTCCATTGGCTGAATCTGAATTCAGAATCATGTCGTGAGCTTCAAATCCTAACGGGTATTATAAAAAAATTCTGCTATCTAAATAAATGATATTAGCATTAGAATTTTAATAAAATTGTTTAATAAAAGTGTTTAGTATTTTCTCTCTCCTGGCCTCGTAAAGGAATAATTAATAAAAGTATTAAACTTCATTTATAAAAAAATATTCATAACAAACATTTTTTTTAATAACCCGAAAAAGGCTGCTTGCTACTCTGTGCTTTCATAATTAAGTAAACAAGATTTACTGGCGGTGCCGTCATGGATGGGACAGATACTGTTTTCAAAATACCCAACGCCGCAGCAAGACAAACGGCCGCGCCGTGCGATAAAAAAATTGTTAGTTGCCTCGCCCCCACACAGACACACAAAAACAGGAATCCATTGAAATACTTTTTTTCATTTACAGATCTGTCTCTCGTATTGTATCTCATTGCTCTTCGGAGTAGTATACTATAATATAGTATATTATACCGTATATTATACGGTTACAGATCTGTCTCTCGTTTTGTATCGCATTGCTCTTCGGAATAGTATACTATATACGGTTACAGATCTGTCTCTCGTTTTGTATCGCATTGCTCTTCGGAATAGTACTATATACGGTTATAGATCTGTCTCTCGTATTGTATCGCATTGCTCTTCGGAATAGTACTATATACGGTTACAGATCTGTCTCTCGTTTTGTATCGCATTGCTCTTCGGAATAGTATACTATATACGGTTACAGATCTGTCTCTCGTATTGTATCTCATTGCTCTTTGGAGTAGTATACTATATACGGTTACAGATCTGTCTCTCCTATTGTGGTATCTTATTGCTATTCGGAGTAATATACTATACACGGTTACAGATCTTTCTCTCGTATTGTATCTCATTGCTCTTCGGAATGGTTTACCATATACAGTTACAGATCTGTCTCTCGTATTGTATCTCATTGCTCTTCGGAATAGTATACCATATACAGAGTTACATATCTGACTCTCGTATTTTATCTCATTGCTCTTCGGAATGGTATACTATATACGGTTATAGATTAGTCTCTCGTATTGTATCTCATTGCTCTTCGGAATGGTATACTATATACGGTTATAGATCTGTCTCTCGTATTGTATCTCATTGCTCTTCGGAGTAGTATACCATATACAAAGTTACAGATCTTTCTCTAGTATTGTATCTCATTGCTCTTCGGTTTAGTATGCTATATACGGATACAGATCTGTCTCTCGTATTGTATCGCACTGCTCTTCGGAGTAGTATACCATATCCGGTTACAGATCTTTCTCTAGTATTATATCTCATTGCTCTTCGGAGCGGTATACCATATACAGTTACAGATCTGTCTCTCATATTGTATCTCATTGCTCTTCGCAGTAGTATACTGTAAACAGTTACAGATCTGTCTCTCGTATTGTATCTCATAGCTCTTCGGGGTAGTATACCATATACGGTTACAGATCTTTCTCTAGTATTATATCTCATTGCTCTTCGGAGTGGTATACTATACCAGACTACATCGGTTACGGATTTGTCTCTTACAGATTTGTCTCTCGTATTGTAGTATCTCATTGCTCTTCGGAGTAGTATACCATATACGGTTACAGATCTTTCTCTAGTTTGTATCTCATTGCTCTTCGATTGCTCCTATACTATACCAGACTACATGCTGTTACAGATCTGTATCTCGTATTGTATCGCATTGCTCTTCGGAGTGGTATACCATATACGGTTACAGATCTTTCTCTAGTATTGTATCTCATTGCTCTTCGATTGCTCCTATACTATACCAGACTACAAGCGGTTACAGATCTGTCTCAAGTAGCAATATATATTTCTCCAGTCCCCTAATAAATGTAGAAAGAGCTCTGAGCTCTGTATTATCCTGGCTATGTCAGTGGACATTGTTGTTTGTTCGACTTGACTTCTCAACAAGTTTGTCCCCAAGTTGAACAACTGTCTTTTGTTCAGATGTTTGCCCTCTCAGACGAGTCATGACAACGGCACCTCCTTCCCTCCTCCTTCAACTGCTATCTTATTTTGAAAATATACAGCTAGATAAAGGTGGTGGATTACAACATTTATTTGGTTCTTCGGTTCCCCAAATATATTTGTTACATTATTATACCTATAGTATAAGAAATTATTGTAATCGTGCGAAAATCCGAGATCGAGGTTTCAACGGATTTTTACGTTTCAAGGTCCCCTGAATACGTTTTGATAATTTTCGCGATGGTGTCCTATCAGTCCTCAAGACATTTTCGTAGCTCGATGAAACTGGCTTCAGACGTTACCTCAAATAACCTGGGTACATTTCCAATCCTATCTTTAACCTTATTACCTCGAGATAACTCCGCTGTACTTTTTTTAATTGACTATAAGAGCTATAGCCGTTATCTTTTCCTAATTTTGGTCATGGCTTTCTCTAATGTGATTACCTCGTAAACCATGGATCTTATCCTTTTTTGGGCCATTTCAAGAACAGTTTATTGTCTCGATAAGAGGTCACAAATTTCCTTAATTGTCATAAAGAAAATCTAATTTTCTTCTACTCGTATAATTAATAGCGGATATAATGACATCTAGATATAGGTATTATCAGTATAGTATACATCAGATAATCGATTAAATTCCATTTTCAAAAAAAGTCGTCAATGAATCATTGGGAATGTATTTCCTTAATGCCAGAACTTGAGAGGCAGGAGGGAGAATGAATGATCTGTACCAAAGTGGTCAGTATAATAAAGTCTTGTCTATTAATATGACAAATATGAACAATAAAACAAATAATTGGTATTGTAATTGTATAATACGATAGTAAATAGTTAATCAAAATTAATATTTTATATATTAATTGGAAATTTGTGCCCGATGTTTTTGGATTTTCTAATCTAATTTTATTGGTAAAAAGTACAATGAAAATCTCAGTTCATGTTCCACCATTACCAGCTCTGATCTTTATGTACGATGTCAGATACTTGTTAAAGAGCCCTCCCTAGGTGAATAAAAATTTAGGATAGTCAAAATTTAAGGACAACCATAGGCAAAGTCGGGCTCTGGTAGTAGGTGATACGACCTCGTAGGTAAAGCGCAGCATGGATGACAATAACATAACTAAAGGTGAGAATTTAAAAAATAACAGATCTGGGATTGTTTTACAGATAATTTACTTTCCCAAAGCTTTGTTTTAGCTAGTTTTGCTTTCGGATATAAAAATTAACCTAATAACAAATATTTATATTGTTCTTTGCTGTTTTATTTATTTTTTTATTTTTCAACTTTGACAAAAATTTAAACAAGAAACAGGTAGAAAAAAAAAGAATAAAATTCTGAGCAAAAGAACTTTCCAAAACTTTTATTGTAGGCGTCCCAACTTTTCTTCAAGTTTCTTTCAAAGTCTGGGAAAGCGGGCTTTTCAATTGGGGGGAGGGGGGGGGGGGGAGGGGGAGAGAGAATATTTACATATTCCAAGTTACTTTCCAGGCACAACCGATAGACATTTCCCAAGTCATTGGTAGATATGTATTGAATTTAGAGGGTGCCGGTAGCTCAGAGGTTGTGGTCCTTGTTTACTGAGCTCAAGATCGCGGGTTCGTAAACCGGTCGAGGCTCTTACGTTTTTTTTTAACTTGGAGGTGAAAAAATCTTGAGCATGCTCTCCTTCGGATATGACGTTAAGCGTGATATTTCGTATTCATTAAAGACCCTTACTCTAGATGAATAAAGATTTAGGACTACCATATTAGAGTCGGACTCTGTCCCACCACTCTTTCGTCGCTCAGGTGGTAGACGATTTGACCTCGTAGTTAAGGCCCGGGCATGAGTCACAATAACTAACTATATTAATTTTTTTTTTGATAATTTTTGTTCTTACAATATTTTTTGGGTTAAAAAGAATAATGAAAAGAAAAAGACAAAGGCCACAGCTACGACTGTATAGCAAATGTTGACGTAGAACTACGTCTAGTATATTCAGTTTTCAAATTAAAACAGAAGAAATCTTTCTTATTTTATTTATTCCATATATACAATTCTTGGCAACTATCATAATTTCACTAGACGTAGAATAAGTTGTATTAATGTCGTCGGTGAATCATCTGCAATAGTTAACTTTTCTTTGACGTTAACGATTTTTACAATTATTTTATGAAAATTTGAAAAATATAATCATTCAAATTTGCCGCCTTAGGCCAGGGCCTATTGCTAAATCCAGCATTGACTATAACTCATAAAACTAATAACATTAAAATAAATGGAATGTCTCTAGACGTGAACCAGGGGTACAAGAGATATATATTTGAAAGTGAAACAACAGAAAGAGGTTTTACATAGAAAGGACAGACTTCTCAATATGTTTTATCTGGTTTGTCATACATCACATGAGGGGGGGCCTCTGTCTGAAATATGTTGTTGGACTTTATTAACACCTAACTTCGAGGTAAATGTTGTGGAAACAGCCACCCTTCTTCCAACCTCATCTTCTCCCTTTCATATAGATTTAACTTTCAGTCCTTTGGCATCTCATAATACACTGGTTTCCTATACATGTGCCGTCTAAGGGATACCGAAATATATATAAAAAAGTCATCAGGGAAAGTAATGTACTTCCACAGATCAAATTAATCAATTACGTTTTCACTGTCTCTATAGAGCCTATCGTCCATTTGGCTAAAACTCAATATTTAATTAACTCAATATTTAATAACTATTATCTAATTTAACTCAATATTTAATAACTTAATATTTACTTCCAATATTTAATAACAATATATTCTCAATATTTAATAACTATTATCTAATTTAACTCAATATTTAATAACTTAATATTTACTTCCACAGCTCGAATTAATCAATTACGTTTTCACTGTCCCTATAGAGCCTATCGTCCATTTGGCTAAAACTCAATATTTAACTTATATAGTGGCTTCGCATTCAGTTAATAGTTACTTACAGAGTGACCTACCATTGTCAAGTATTAGATTAATAACTAAACTTAGAGGTGAACTGTTGCATCTAAGCTATACATCTATCAATCAATATACATCTGAATATATGGACTTTGTATGCCCAATGTGTTACAGCCCCTGTAAAGAAGATCTATATCACTTCCTCATTACCTGCCCCAAATATGATGATTTAAAAAATAAAATATTTAAAAACAACATAAATACTTAATTTATGTTGGAATTATTAAATGGTAAAGATTGACTACTACTGGTAAATTATTGCAAAAAGGTTTACTATTTCAGAAACTGTGAGTTAAATAAAAAAATAAATAGGAACAAAGATATATTTATTATGTTATTTTCATTTGTATTTTAGAAAGAAAAATTTGTTGTTAATAAGTTTATAAGAAATAAGATTATAAGTTTATAAGATAATATTATTTATGTAAATCTAGACTCCTCAAGATGGCTTAGGCCATTGAGTTTGTCTTCATAAAAGGTCATATTATTGTATATTTGTTTTGTATGTAATTTTCTATTATGTTAATTGAATAAAAACTTTACTACTATATAGTGACTTCTGAATCCTCATAAAAAATTTTGTATCGATACATTCATTAAATCGGCAGTTATTATGGTTTTTCATTCGTCTCAATTCCGGGATCCTCCCCTTCCGTTCGACTACGCTGAAAACTGAAGACAGTTACTAGAGTTTTTGTGTTATGCCTCCTTCCTAAACCCCCCTTTTCTTTGGCCGATTTGGCTGAAAATCAATAGTCGTTATTAGAGGGTTCTGGATACACTAGTAAACTTTCGTTTTGTTACATTTTAATAATAATAATAATTTTTATTGTTTAAAAGGATCACTCCTATACAATGGAGTCAATGATCATTACTTTTACAATATTAACATAATAATAACACATATAAAAGAATACACATATAAAACAATAATGACATATATGAAGGAACCTTTAACAAACTAAATAAATAATATAAATAAATAACATAAATAAATAAAATAAGTAATTACAAATTAATATTAATAAAATAATAATAACACCATTCTATCATGTTCGCTCATAGACAGAATTTTTACTTCCACAGCTATACGAAGTATAGGGGAAGTTAATTAATCGGTCAAAAATTCGATGCGGAGTTTCAACGGAATTTCATGTTTTACGACCTCTAGATTCCAAATATGAAAAAAAAAAAAAAAAAACGCGATAACTCCAGATATAGGTATTGGATGTATCGAATTTTATAATTGAATTCAGAACTCTCTAACGATGACTATTGTTTTTCAGGCAAAACGATCAAAAGAAGGGGAGATTAGGGGAAAGGTAAACATAAAAACTATAATAACTGCCGATAGAAAGAACGTATCGACATGAAAGTTAGTATTTATAGTAAAAACCTAATGAGGGCGATATCGGTAGAAGAGAAGAGGAGCTGATTTCAAAAACCTTAATAATTGCCGATGTAATGAATTTATTGACATAAAATGTGATATTTGAAGTCGAAACCCAATGTGGACATAACCTGTCAAATTTCAGCGACATCGGTAGTAGGTGCTCAATTCAAAAAGCATAATAATTTATCGACATAAAATGTATAAGTATTTAGGAGCCTCTATGTAAGTTAACTATCGAACATTAGCGCAAACGATCGTCTGGTTTTGGAATACATTGGAAAGTTCTGGGAAAGTACATTGCCGGTGAATCATCGACGACTTTTTTATTCTTCTGTTATTCTTCTTGACAGATTAGTCCAAGGTGTTCGATTTATGTCATCATTATTAACTATAACAAATGGTCTTTTTACAAGAAACATGACAAGACAAGTTGACGAGCTTACAATCTGCCACGACTATACGGCTTTAACAAGCTCTCCTGGGATAAGCAGGAAGACCCTCTGTTTAATAGGCAACTTGAGAGAGTCTATAATAACATGGGGGGCATTGTCTCAAGTTCATATTTGATAGGGCTTTCTGCCCACTCTAAAGTTAGTCGAATAAGAAAGACATCGATGGTTAAGTGATTAAAGTGGGAGATAGCAGTATGAGGGATCGTCTTTCTCATTCCCTGATTTTTATTGATTTAGACAATTTAGTATAAGGATTAAGGAGCCCCTGTGTAAGTCAACTGTTAATTGAATAATTCGTTTTGGGGAAGTACTTATCCGATGATGCAACGACGAATTTTTATTAGCCAGCTAATGTGTTGTGTGCCTCCAACTAAGTGAATAGTTGAACTGAGTTCACCTGGTTCCTGTATCTGTGCAGATAGGACCCCCGGGAACTGCACCTCCCTCCAGCCCCTGGCAATATATCACTTTGATAAAATAATAGCTTATCACAAGCCCCCTTCTCTCTTATTTATGGCCCTACTCATGTCCACTCTTCTTTTCACATTTCTACCAAACCAAACCAACCTCCGACATAGCCGAGAGTAGTGAAAATTAGAATAATGGCTCAACGTACATCCCTTGCAGGTGTGGCCAAACGTTTTTAGGTGCACAGATAGGAAAATTCAAACTAAAAACAAGTCGGTAAATCATCAATGTACTTCCCCAGCACGAATTTATTAATTGTTCTCTCTCCCTTCAAAACAAATCGACCCTTTGGGCTAAAATATCAATAGTTGACCTGAATCCTCCTAATTTTGTGTCAGTACGTTACATCGGTAGTAATTAGGGTTTTTGAGTCCCTTCGGCCGGTCTGGCGGAAAATTGATAGGTGCCTAATGGGATTTTCAATCTAAATACAAAATATCATGTTGATGGATTCGATTCATCGGAATTAAAGGAGTTTCTGAATAGTGATCCTTCTCTGATCCTTCAGCTGATTTCTCTGAAAATGGTCATCCTTACGGGGGTTTGAATATACATATGAAAGTTCGTTACAATACATTCATTACAATGGCAGTTATTAGAGTTTTTGTGTTAAGAAGAGGATCCTTAAAAGCATTTCGAATATATTAACAAGCTATTCGAAAAAATATAATCTGTCAGAAATTTAGTTTCAAACGGAATGTATGTCTTTAGAGCCCCATCGAGACGACATTTGAATGGGTGTCTGGAAGAATGTCAGGTTTTTCAAATTTTATTTTGAACTGAAACAATTGCAATATAATTAAAACCAGCTGAAAATGACATAGAACCTTTTTCCATTGTTAAAAAGACTGAAAATTGAAAGTCTTTTTTTACGATTTGTTTATTCCAAAATAAGGTCGGAACATAAAAAAAAATTATTGATTAATACAAAATATTGTAAAAGTAGTAAGTGACTACTGTGAAGGTAACGACGACGTATAGAATTTTATTTATTTAATTATTATTTTAAATAATTTTCTTTATCAGACTACTAAAGATAACTTGGGCCCTTCTTCCACGTGACCTTCTCCGTTCGCGCCTTCTTTAATCAAGGTTCATGACATGTAGTGGCAGAGTATTAAACTTAAAACTATGCAGGTGCTTCCTCCACATCACATAGGTCCTTCTTCCATGAAAAAACGGTTTATTCCAGACACTCATTCATTTATTGATTTTCAGCTATAGGGTTATTAGGATTAAGCAGGAGAGGGGGCTTAACACAAAAACTCGAATAACTGCCGAAGTAATGAATTTTTCGACTTATTAGGTTAGGTTAGGTTTTATGACTCATGCCCGGGCTTTAACTACGAAGTCATATCGCCTACTACCAGAGCGCTCTTTCGTCACTCTGGTGGACATGAGCCCGACTCTACTGTGGGAGTCCTAAATTTTGCCTACCCTAAATTTTTATTCATCTAGGGTAGGGGTCTTTAACGAGTACCTGACATCGTACAGGCTCGGGACCATCGCTTAACGTCCCATCCGAAGGACGGCGTGCTTAAGTTTATTTTACCTCCCAGATAAAATAAACTAAGGGCCTCGGTCGGGTTACGAACCGACGACCTTGAGCTCAGAAGTCAAGCACGCTTACCACTGAGCTACCGGCGCCCTCTAAAAACATTATATCTAAAACATTATATGTATAAAATAAATAAAAAATTGGTCATATTGCATACTACCAGAAGAGCGCTCTGTCGTCGCTCTTTTGGGCATGAGCCCTGCTCTTCTGTGAAAGTCCTAAATTTTGCTTACACAGATTTACTAATCTAGAGTATAAGGTAACTTCATTTTTTGCAGATGTATTGTGAAACACTTTATAAAATGTAAAGAAAAAACTTTTTTTTTTTTGTATTGCTACCATCTTCAGCCACGACTTAACAAAGAACAGTATCTCCCCTTTTATCGCCAATAATATAATCCTCCAGTCTCTGTGCATACGTACTTACTTCCTCAAAAAACTGTGTATCTTTATTTTATGTATTTTTATATTTTTTATTTGTATTCATATATTGTTGTATTCATATTTATTGTCATTTTTTATTTATTTCATATATGCATATATATATTTTTATTTTAAACAGCACATACCTACTATTTCAAAATTATTAATGTTTCCATATTTTAATACTGTACAGGAGAGACAGGGGAAAACCCCATGGGGGCTGAAAAAAGAGTACAGTTGGGATTGTAAACTGGTTGAACTTTCATTTAATGTTTATTAAGTCATGGGTGAAGATGAAATGAAATGAAAAGAAATGTTATTATTCTGGGACCGAGGTCCACTATGAATAAATACATATAGAGTGTAGAGAAGGAACAATGAGAAATAGTATCAGTATTTCGTAAAATGAAATAAATAAAATAGCGCTACATTGGAGAAAACTAGAAATTAATAATATGTATATAGATATATAAAAGAATAACATGAAAAAACATAAAATTGACAGCTTAATTATGAAGAAAAAAATTTAATAAAAGTATCTACTATATGAATAAAATAGAATATGTAAAAAAAATACAAAAAACAGTATATAGATAAGAAAAAAATACATAGATTAATAAAAACGACAGAGCATAATACTGTAATGGTTGATTATGAAAGAGAGGGGAGGATGCCCAGACAAGGTTTGAAATAAAATTAATTTTAGACAGTAGGGGCTAAAAAGTGTGAGGTGAAAGAAGAAAAATATAAATACACAATAAAATAAGATAAAATAAAAAAATAGATAAATGATAGATGAAAAATATATTTATATAAATATAAAGAAAGTAGAAGGAGGAAAAAAAGAGAAAAGAAGATGGTAGTAATACCAAAAGTACTCCCATATTAAATATATTTTTTGAAATAGACAATATTCTTTTAGATACATACGTTTTTTCCTTACTTTTTAGGGTAAGGGTCTTTAATGTGTATCTTACATCGTACAGGCTCGGTTTTACACCTTTCAGATAAAAAATGTCCTGTTTTCGAACCTGCGATCTTGAGCTCAGTAGGCAAGCATGTTGTAACAGCTCTGAGCTACCGACGCCCTATTTTCGATTTGGAATCCCATATTTCACTGGCGTGGACTTCTCTATTTCATTTGACTGATTTTGCAAAAAAAAAAAAAAAAAATGTTATTTACATAAAACCAAAGCTCTAAGGTGACCTGTCATAATATATCAATTATGGAAATCATAAAATTGCACTTTATTGGTAATATTAGAGATATGACGTCATTACGTAAACTATTACTGCCCATAAAAAATCTTATTAAAGATACACATTTAATGACGCTTGCCACATTTTTTTACTACCAATAAACAGTTCCGAGCTCTGAGATCTAATATTTTCAGTAGTCCCTGCATTTCCTCGTCTTGATCTCTTACCAAGGGCGGATATTCCATTGATGCTCATGAGGCTGAAATATCAGGCCCCCAAAGCCGATGGGGCCACACTTTAAAGCCCGGTCATTTTACACAGACGATTCTTCGTTTACTCTTGATATTAAGTAAACTCTATTTCACTGTATTAATATTTTTATATTTATTTAAAAAATATATATGATGTGGCCATTACAGGACTTTCTTATACCAACCACGCTTACAGATCACTTTCTCTCTCATCCTTTTCAAAATTATTTCATACTGGCAATACTTGGGGTATAAAATGTATAAATGTCTACTCTCAAGATAACGCAGTACAATGAGACAAAATGAAATGATTTTGAGGAGGGGAGGGGATGAGAGTGTGATTGGACTGTGATACATTTTTCTTAGTTTTTATAATCTTTCAAAAAAACTACCAATACATTGAACATATTTTAAAGTTCGTTCCTACGAGTTACTATTTGAAAACTACTTATATTCCTTATAGACATTTAGTTTACATTATTCGAGGCGATCTAACTTCTGTCCTATTAATCCTATCTCAAATCTGAGGATATATTAGCGATTGGAAATTTTATACGAAACAATTTTGGTAAGAATCATTTTTTCGATAGGACTAACCATTTTTGTTTAAATGAAGGAAACATCTAAAAATATATGTTTCAAAACTACATTCCTAGATGATATTCGGCTTGTATCTCGAAAACCTTCTGTATATATAAGCCTTATTACTGGGCGACTCTTCATTTGTATTCAATATTTGTATATTCAAGAAATTCATTCATGGCACTCAAAATTAATTAAAAACAGAAAAAAATTAAAACTAATTTTGATCCCTTCCCATGTTGGCATTTCTGAGAACAAAAAAGCAGACATTGCTGCAGAAGGCGCTGCACTATCCACCTTCTTGCCTCAACAAACAGTTAACACACCACAAGACCTACTTCAGAAGAAAAATTGAACAGTACTGTAACAACAAACTCCGAAAAATACAAAAAACAATAAGACTTGGACATACGAAACTGACACACCCCTACCTACTTCTTAGACATGCTCCTGCAACCAAGACTACACAGAGCTCACAGTACAACATATACTGACTGACTGCACAAACTACACCACATTAAGAAACGAATACAAACTACCGACTCATATGAAAGAACTACTCCAAATATAAAACTACGAATACAACGGACTTATCCACTTCCTTAAAGATGCAAAACTCTACGAGGACATATAAACACAATAGTCGTCTTTAATGACCCTGAAGTCGATTCAAAGTTAAATAAAAATAATAATAAAAAAAAAAACTTATCACTGAGCGACTCTTATTTTGTATTATTGTTATTTAGTTTATTGAAATTCTGTTTTCACTTCTCTATTGATTGATTACATATATATATATTTTTTTTTTGGCCTTGTGTACGATGCATATTAGCGATGACTCTTATAATGGTGTTGTTACCTAGTTATTTCTGACATCCATGGCCCTGGGAGGGAGTTCTATCTACGAAATAAAACTCACTCCCGGACGGGATTCGAATCCTCAAACCCATGCGAACAAAGCCCTACGCTCTAGCCCGCACGGGCACCATGGCTCCCAAATAAAAATTAACATCCATTTTAATAACGTCTTTTGGTTAGAATCTTGTTCCGTTGATACTTTTCCATGGTGATACGTTGATTACATTACATGCCAGTGTTTTATGACAGACTTTTTTGGAATTAGGTGTTCAGAAAACATGAAAATGCGCTAAAAACTCAAACTTTAAATTTCTGACCGATTATTTCGTATAGATGGGGAAGTAAAAAAAATAGTCCTAAATAATTTTTCCCTGTAGGGACTTTGTGTTGAATTGGTCACTAGGGATAAGGGCCACTAATAGCGTTAATCCACAAAATGACCCCGACCTGGTCATAACAGGACTTTGTCCGAGGACTGGTCCCACATGAAAGGCTACCTAACGACCCCCCGATATGTAAACTCCAACATTGACATATTGGTCTTGACTCTTTGTTTTGTTCTACTTCTACCTCTGCTTCTGTTTTTTTTATCTTTATTCTGTCCCAAGGATTGAGGTCATCAGCTACCTGGAATGTTTTTTTCTTCCCCAGTTGTGAATAGAGGAAGTTATGTAATCGGTAAAAAATTTGATGTTTAGTTTTCTACTGAATCGAAAAAAAAAAGTCGGTAAATCACCGCCTATGTTCTTCCCCAGTACAAATCCAAAGCCAATCGACCTTATGGGCTAGAACTCAATATTTGACTTACATTGTGCCTTCTGAATCCTCACTGAATTTTGTGTCGATACATTCATTACATCATCAGTTTATCTTCATGTTTCTTGCACATTCGAGTCAAGCCCCCTTTCTCTGCTCCCTCCCCTCCCCTTCTGCTGATTCCACTGAAAATTAATATGTGTCATCCATATAGGGCTTTGAATGTACATATGAAATTTCGTTTCAATATATATATAACTACGAATATTATGAATGTATTGACACAAAATGTAGTAAGCGGATTCAAAATGTAAGTCAACTATTACTGGTCTAAATAAAAATGTTTTTTCTTTCTTTTCTAAAAATTGAAGGAGAAATAGACGGTAGAAACAAATGCAGGCGTATCAGCTATTTTATATACACTACACAGTCGAGTGAGAGATATGAAGCGAGACGGAGTACAGACATGAACGAAGTGACATCACAGTGATGATAGAGATAAAACTGTTTAAAAAAAAGTGTAAATAGAAAATTGATGAATTAGTATAAATTTTGTTAATAATTGATTTAAAATTTTTAAATTTATTTTTTGATTTTTAAATGTAGGTTAAGTATTAATAAACCCAATATTTAGTTCTCGATTCTATGCTATTCATTTATCTTGTTAATCAAATAAGAAAATACCTTTGGATTAGATAACAGTTTCACAAATTTAGAAAAAAATTATGGCAGTACTATACTCTTTGGAAAGAATCCAAATGAAGTAATTACAAATTGCATTTTTTTTTATGTAGGTACATGCACTTTCTAAAAATTGCACGTCACAACCTTTCTATATTTTTTTATTAGGGCCATTTTCGGACACTACTATAGAAATCAAAATTTAGTAAAAGAACAGCCAAATATTTCTAGAGGTAATGTGATCATTTCATTATTTATTATTATTATTTTAATTAATAATTTTAATTTTTTTTATTATCACATTACTCTGCCGGTGATTCAGCTAGTAGTACCTTTTTCGGCGCTACAAGTAGACTATATCCTATAGAGTACGTACTCAAAGATTGCTTTGTCGGTATATTTACGTTATTAAAACAGGATGCCAGCTACTTCCCGTTCCTTTCATAACCTGATAAAACTCTCATAGATCTTAGTCGCCATTTTGTTTTCCCTAATGTTTCCTCTACCCACCATTATTTTACCATAATGTCTTCCTTTCTTTTTCTTCTTTTGTATTGAAGCTTTTTTATACTAGTTTTTTCTCTTGTCTGTCAAATAACATAAAATGGATACTGCATTACGATTGCATGACGTCTTACTGTTCTACTTTTCCCAAGTGATATTTTGGTAACTGCCTAAGGCTATTCAACTGAAACTTTGCATGAAGTTGAAGGAAACCAGGTTAGGTTAGGTTTTATGACTCATGCCCGGGCTTTAACTACGAAGTCATATCGCCTACTACCAAAGCGCTCTTTCGTCACTCTGGTGGACATGAGCCCGACTCTACTGTGGGAGTCCTAAATTTTGCCTACCCTAAATTTTTCATACATCTAGGGCAGGGGTAACGAGTACCTGACATCGTACCGGCTCGGGACCATCCTCCGGGACCAAGTAAAATAGTCGTTTGTGAACCACCAGCAAATTACTTCCCCAGCATGAATTAATACATTTTTGATTATCTTCTTTCAAAACCAAATTGGGCTAACTTACGTCTTATTGTTTTACGGTTTCTTAGTGGTATTTTGGGAACTGTGAAAGCTAATTAACTGAAACTTTGCATGAAGTTGAAAAAAATGTAGTAAATAACGCGTGGAAAGTAAAAAAAAGTCTCGGTGTGTCACGGTCAATGTATTTTATCTGTTTGAATTAAATAAGTTGTTTAACCTATCTCTGAAACAAAGAGACCGTTTTGGTTAAAAATCGTACCAAATATTGTGTCTATACTTTCCATAATTTCTGCACTTTTTACGGTATTTCAGTTGAGCCCCCTCCTCTGATCTCCCATTCCTCTTAGTCTTGATTTAATAATTTTGTTTTGATACATTTATTAGATTAGCAGTTATTGGGGTTTTTGAGTTAAGTCTTCATCTCTGATCCCCCTTGGATCGATTTCGCGAAAAATTAATATGTGTCGTCGTTATGGGTTTCTGGATGTATATACAAATTTTTTTGTCAGTACATTCTTTACAACGGCAGTAATTGGAGTTTTTGTATTAAGCCTACCCCTAATCCTTCCGTTTGCCCGAATTGGCTGAAAATCAATAGGTGTTGCCCTTAGAGGGTTCTGGATACACATATAAAATTTCGTGTCAATACATTTATTCTATCGAGAGTTATAAAGGCAAACTTACCTCATGGTTATCCGTGACAGGTTATGATAGCCCAACCAACTGTAATCTTCCGCCGCCACCTCATCCATCCCTAGCCACCCATACATAAGTTATTGCATGTACTCGACAGGATCAGAATGTTGAAACTTTCCCACCTGAGTGGTGGTATGATCATTTTCATATATCAACTATCGATTATTATTTATTTTGATATAATATCGATTATGTCAACTCAAGCAATAATACATTTTTGTTAGACTCACACATGACCTAGACATAAAGCGAGATTGGTGGTTCCTTAGACAAAATCAGTCAGATGAGACTGATGATCGAAGTGAACAGTGGCAGAGACCTAAGTAATTATAGATAGATGTATTATGTTACACAATTATAGTGAGAAGTAAGTTTTAATGGCGTTATTAGAGTCCCCTAAACGAAGGGGCTAATGAGTTCCTTTCAAGAGGTGAAATTAGACATCTTATCAGGGGCCTGTCTTACAATTAGTGAACTAAGCAACAATTTATGTATAATTCGTGCTCCCCTGTTTCGATATAGATAGAGAGGACACCACAAAGCAGTAGTGATTAATGTCGCTGCCTACTAACCTAGAACAACTCTTCCTTTTTTGCCCCCTCTTGCTCTTGAATTCATCAGACATGATATTTTCCCCCTCATCAATAGATCCTCTCATCTTCCAACGTACAATGAACACACTGATACAGTTCTGTCGAAAGTGCAATAAAAACGTATTTGTCCCCCTCCATGAAATTTCAAATTGTTATTAAATAGTAATAATAATATTAAATATACGTTTATTTCAATTTTTAACTCTTATTTATTAAAAAATTTTAAATTACAGTAGAACGTCGATAATCCGGGGTAATGGGAGGGTCGCACGGATAAATGAAAACCACGGTTAATCGAGACACTTTTTATTTAACGAATTATATAATTATATATGTGTGTACAATGTTATATACATATGTTTGTACATTGTTATAACGTTATCAGGGTTTGAAATATGAAGTAATCCTTCTTTATTTTTTTCGGTTTGAAATGATTTTCCTTAAATATATAATTGACAACCTGTGATTTTCCTTAAATATATAATTGAAAACCTGTGATTTTCCTTAAATATATAATTGAAAACCTGTGATTTTCCTTAAATATATAATTGACAACCTGTGATTTTCCTTAAATATATAATTGACAACCTGTGATTTTCCTTAAATATATAATTGAAAACCTGTGATTTTCCTTAAATATATAATTGACAACCTGTGATTTTCCTTAAATATATAATTGACAACCTGTGATTTTCCTTAAATATATAATTGACAACCTGTGATTTTCCTTAAATATATAATTGAAAACCTGTGATTTTCCTTAAATATATAATTGACAACCTGTGATTTTCCTTAAATATATAATTGACAACCTGTGATTTTCCTTAAATATATAATTGAAAACCTGTGATTTTCCTTAAATATATAATTGACAGCCTGTGATTTTCCTTACTTCATCTCCAAGTTTGAAGAATGCATATCAAATCATTCCTAGAATATTTTATTGAAGGTGCAGCTGCATTTTTTTTTCTCAGAAGTACCTAGTTAATCGAGATTCTACTGTATTTTGTTTTGAAAATTATTATTCCGGACTGCCCAATGATGAAGGCAACCTGGAAAGCCGGCTAGAAAAAACTAATAAAAAGATACCCAGTATAAAACCTGAACCTTTTAAATTTCATTAGACAGTTTGATTGTGGGGGATACCTCGAAAGCCGCCTAACATAAATAATAAAATCTCTGAGAGGTCTGACTATGTTTTTATTTTACAGCCTGTGAAATAATCACAAGTGACTACATCAGTGTTTCTGCCCATTGAACTTGTAAAATTTATCCTCTATTGATATTCTGTAACACAATGCCTCGTTGCGGGTGTGCAGTCACGTGTCCTCCTGAATTATCGATTGCCTGTTACGCCTTGCCTGGGTTATGGTAATTTTCAAGTAGATTATAACCTGCAACCCAATGATGACCTCGATATTGGTGTGGTTGAGGGGTGGGAGGGACAAAAAAGGTCCAGATCAAATATTTGTTTGGGGAGAGTGAAGATATAAGAAGACGAAGGGTGTTATCGTCACGGGCGGGCTAATGCAGGCTCTGGAGGACCCAGATATGGAGATGTTACCTTACCAGGCCTGTTAATGTTCCGACAGATATTCGGACTACTAGTGTATCTCATGACAGAGACGTAGCCAGAGAGGAGATCAACCCCCTCCCCCCCCCCTCCCTACCGAAAAAAAAGTCTTCGGTGAATCACTTCGGTGGCTTCTGAATCCTCAAACTAAATTTTGTGTCGATACATTCATTACATCCGATTTTTATTGATAGTTTTTGTTTTAAGCCCCCCCCCTTCCCTTTGGCCGATTTGGCTTAAAGGGCCTTGGATTTACTTATGAAATTTTCTTGTCGATACATCCATTCTATCGGGAGTTATCGTGTTCACAGGCATGACTTTTTTTTTTGACAAGTTTTTTTTTCTTCTAATTTTGTGAATCAGGAAGTCGGATAGGATGAATTTCCATTGATAACTCCGCATCGAATTTTTGACTGATTGCAATCAACTTCCTCTATAATTCGTATCGCAGAGGAAGTAAAAAAACATCAAAACTAGCGAATTGGGGGATGGTGGAAAAATAATAATAATAATAATATTAATTTCCATTAAACCATAACATGGTAATAGGACACGTCATAAGAATATTTACCTTAAAATAGCTTATAAATTAGAGACAAAAGTTATTAACTTTCAGGGTCGGACACACATGTGATTAGTAATAACAATAATAAAGAGCGCTATTGGATCAGAGGTAGCCTGCTTGCATACTGAGCTCATGATCTCCCACAGTAGGATCGTTCTCATGTCCACAGTGACGAAAGAGCGCTCTAGTGGTAGGCGATATGACCTAATAGTTGTAGCCATAACAATAATATTACAAACATGAAATAAATAAATAAATTCAAGAAAATAAATAAATTGATACAAAAATAATAATATTAATAGATGCAGTAAATACAGTTTTCAACAATAGTTTACAATATGAAAACTTTTTTATAATTAATTTTTGCAGAAGTTCTTACGTAGCTTCCTCAGGTCCACAATATGTAAATAACAATACGTAAAAACATAACCCAGTAGAAACAAAATAAATTCGCAAATACCTAATAAATGAAAATATGGAAATAGTTCTCAACAAAATAGCCTAAACGCATGTTCTACTTCTCTGTACAAAGTATTATGATTACGTAGTAGATCAGAAATTCGATGTTGAGTTTTCACTGGAATCTCATGTTTTCCGGCCTTCTGATTTCAAAAATTAAAAGAAATTGCCTGTTTGTGAACAGAAAAACTGCCAATGTAATGAAATTATCGACCCAAAATGTAGTGTGAGGATTCAGAAACCCCTATGTAACTGAACTATTGACTTTTAGACCAAACGATCTGGAGGGAGAGCGAAACATTAAATGATAAATTCATGTTGGGGAAGTACATTGCCGGAGATGCACCGACTACTTTTTTTTTTCCTGTCGCCAACTGCATTGATGTAATTTAGGCTCGGTGGGGTGAATACTTTAAGAGAACGCTTCATCATCAGAACTCTTTGAATGCACTTCCTCCCCCACTCTTATCAGCGACTGTTTAAGTCAAGAAGTCCATTTTGCATAATCTTACTATTCAGGCCCATGTAAATTTTGCGACTACAAATGTTATTATTCTCCAAAAATGTCTATTTTCGTCAGATATCACTTGGATAGCATTAAAACAATTAAATACATATACGTAAATTATTGTGATTCACCGGCAATTTACTTTTTCAATGTGAATTAATCAACTAAGTTTTCGCTCTCTCTCTCTAAAACCAATCAACCAATTTGATATTAAATTTTGTATCGATATATACAATATATCGACAGTTAATCGAGTTTTTGAGTTGTGCCTCCTCTGAAAATTGATAGATGTCGTCCTTAGAGGGTTCTGGATACACATATAAAATGTCATTCTTTCAGGACTATCTGTTCATTGACATATACACATATAGGCATAGACTGATTTTTTCCCCCTTTTTTTGGAATTAGGGTGTCGGAAAACATAAAATTCTGGTTTCAACATCAAATTTATGACTGATTACATAACATCCCCAATACTTCGTATAGTAAAAAGTGTGAATTTGTATGTATGAAAAATAAGAATTCTTGTCGCTTAGACGGAACAATTGCATTATATAAGTCAAAAAAAAAATCTACTTCACTTTAAAGAAATAATTTGAATGCTACTAAAATTGAATCCGTGGTTGCTAGCTGATCTGTTAAGTATTTCAATATCGGAATATTATTATATATTTTATTATATTAAACAAGTAAATTAACAGATTATCTCTTAGTTATTAATTTTATTATGTAGTTTAAGTAAATAAACCAAATTATTTGTTCTCGTAAGTCTATGCTATTCGTTTTCCCTGTTGGCCTAGTAAGATAATTTAAAAAACCTTTGGATTAGATTTAATATTTTTGAAAAATTAAAAAAAAAAAAATCAATATGGCATCTCTTTAGAAATCCAAATAAAAAGTTTGTTAATTGAATTTTTTTTTAATTACATGCACTTTTTCGAAAATTGCACGTCTTGAACTTTTGATATACTTTTAGGTCCCTTTTCGGAAAATGCTGTAGAAATCAAAATTTAGTAAAAGACAAGAGATATAAAATTTCTACAGGAAATGTGGTAATTTATTGTTTATTTAATTGTTATTATTTCAATTATTAATTATTATTTATATTTATTTATTTTTATTTAACAATAATTTTTATTATGATAAAATGAATGCGATAGTGATAAAATATACAAAATAAGATACACAGCATATTTCATAATGTTTTCTTCTTAATAAGGGATGAGGATCAGACGGGTATTAACACTATAAAAGATCTTTGACAAATATCTTTTATCAAATATTTTCAGGATTTATTTTAAAAGCTTTAAGATTTCCTTTCAGCCGTTATTACACTATAAAAGACCTTTGACAAAGATTTGACATGAATCTCAGACAAAGGCTTGTTTGTGCAGGGGTGAACCATGCCATCTTAGCCGTAGGTTTATTGCAGATAAGGAAGAGTTCTAGAGCTGCAACGTGAAGTTATCATCTGTAAAATGGGAAACAAAAAATTGCAATCACTCATAACAATTATGGGTAACTTCTAGCTTACCCACCAACCATAACACATTAATAGCCACTTATTCAAACAACAATGCTATAACGCAGATCCACAATCAACATGCCAACAAATTGAATAGAAACTCCTCAATAAATATGAAGCTTGGAAAAATTATATTTTACATAATTTGGGGCGTCATAACTTTAATCGTATTGGTTTGAAAATTAATTAAAGTGGTTGAAAACTTTTTTTCGATAGAACTAACCGTTAATCTTTTAAGTGTCTAAGAAAACGCGTGTAAAAGCGGCTTATTAGGACATCTTGCAAACCACTCAAACACAAAAATTGTATATAATGTACTCATTAGTTCTCTCTACAACTTTTATTTGAGGTGATCTCAGGTCATAAATATATGCGGTATCTTGTAAAATATACCTAAGCCGCGAAATAAAGTGAAAGTAAAATAAGGACCAACAATACAAAAAATTTAACGTAATCCTAAGAATGACAATACATTTATTACATAAATATTAGAATAACCATTTTTCAATAAATAAATATATAATAAAATTACTCAATGCGAATTTTATACAGAGAGTGATCCTGTGGTCCCGTCCCTCGTCCTCTGGCCTCGTCGGATGGCTCACTGGGTCCCCAGGGGGGCTGGGCCTTACCTGCCGAAGAAAGGAATTAATTCAATTTTTTATTTTATTTTATGGCCAATATGCACACTGTACATTGCAGAGTACACAGGGCAAGGCCTGAAAAAAAAAAAAAAAAAACTTATCCTGACTGAAGTTACAAAATTGTGGAAATATATATTAAATAAATTCAGAATCTTGCACAACCCAAAAGTTATATTTTTCTTAAAATTTAAACATTTTGTAAAATAATAAAAATACTTTGTTGATCTTTTACATTTTTAATGTCAAAAAAACTCTAGAATTAATTCTGTATAACTTTATAGACTATCTGTAAAATATTTGAGAAGAAATGTTGTCCATAGACTTAACCCTCCTAAGATTTTAAATCTTGCTTATGTACAGTTCTGCACATATCAAATTGTATGTCTCGAACGAAACGCTTTCAACAAATATCGCCAAAGGTAGTTTAGATTTACAGTGGATAGATGGATAATCTTGTGGCTAATTACTTCCTGACAAATAATGGCTAAGTTCATTATTCTCCTCATTAACCAGAGGTGACATCCTAAGACATGCCATCCGTCTTGTTGGAACTAAGGTTCGGGTGCCTTCCATTCATCAGCTAGACTACACCCCCATCACACTCATTACTCAGATTCCAGCACACATACAATTATGGAGAATAGATTAAACCAACGTAAACCAATTTAGTTTACGTATACTTGTTGTCAAAATATCTGACACAAATTTACTTGGATAATAAATTTCTGAAAGCAAGGGACAGACTTTTAAGAGTATTATTTGAATCAATATATTTTTTTTAAAATAGTGTAAGTATTGTAATAATGCGAAAATCCAAGATAGAGTTTTCAACGGCATTTCACGGTACTCTGAAGACATTTGACCATTTTCGCGATGAAACTTTTGTACAGTATTTTGAATAGGCGTTCTAAATTATCTACTCGACAAAAATTGAATTGTTATACTTATCATCTCCGACCTCTCTGGACAAATATATGGTACAGCCAAGACTTCGAACATCAAAAGAATACAGGTATTTCAATCCAAGACTCTCCGACTGATCACGCAATGCCCACCATACGTTAGCAACAAGACTTTACACCGCGACTTGAACATCACACCCATAGGCACAACCATTAAACAATGTTTCTAAACCAAAATTTACTTACACACCAATCCGGAAGTTCACAAAATCCTAAATACAGAGTTTGGCATAGAGATCTCCTGGTATGAAGTGATATCATGAGGTTTCACCGCTGGGTGTTTTTTCCTCTCTCAAGCCTTTCATGTCATATTTATTTTTATTATTTTGTTTTATTATTTATTTTTTATTTTTTTTATATTTTGTATAGTATACGTCAGCCCAGCCGCTGGTTGTGCATTTTTTGCATAGTTGTGGCTTAATATAAATAAAAACAAAAAAACAATTATGTTATACAATGAAACCAAAAATAAACAGCTGAAGCCAACACATTGTGATGCCAGTTTGATATGAATTTGAGAGGTTCGAGAGGTAGGGAGAGGAATCTGTAAATGCGTGGTTGGTATAAGAAAGTCTTGTGGGAATGGCGTGAAAGAAGCTCCTCATGGCAAAATTATCAAGACTAGCAGATGACCCGGCATTGCCTGGTTAGTAAGTTTAACTAGGTCAGTAATGTCAGTAAATAATTAGAGCAGAATAGTTACTTCTTCTCATCAATCTGTTTCAAAGATTGTATAAGTTTCATTTTACCAGTATATACATTTCTAGATTGAAAAAACAGTTTACCTAAAAAATTAGTATTCTATTGTGTATACCAGAGGGTCTTTATTATGTATTCTATTGTTTGAAGGAAGGTCTGTTAAATGAGAGCCTTAAGTGGTTTTATTAGGTACGCAAGCGTAGCAATTTCGTTTATGTTCCATAATTTTGATTGCTTTCCTAGAAGACTGTAACATTGTAGGTCTGCAAAGATACTTCGTGTGGGTTCCAACATTAGTGCTAAGCACCTACCACGAAGTATTAGTTTCAAGAAACAGTTTATTGTAGTAGCTAAATCCTAACAATTCAAGATTTTTTTAATATGCTATGGGGGCACCCAGCCAGCGAAGGTAAATAGGACATATGTTATTACTATATGTACCTGCCTCATTGGCCAGTCCAATATTTTCTTCAACGAACAAAACATTTTCTCGAAAATACTGAAGTGAAATATTTTTATTTGCACCCGATTTGTAATATTGGAAACCGCCATAATATTTTCGTCAAAATAACTCCCCTGACAAATCGGTACCAAAAGGGTTTCGATCAAATTCGTATATTATAATGGAACGGTCCATATTTAGGGGTACCTAGATAATAAGAAATAAATGTAAAATAAATAAATAAATAATAGAAAATTATGAATTTTGTATCGAGAACTCGGCATGGAAGGAGAGGGCAAAGTTCATCTGGCGATCAGTCTACATCTGTCCCCGTCTGTCCAGCCTGATCCGAGAAGAAGACCTCGAAGAAAAAAAAAATTGAATTTCAGCAGAATATCTCATCCAGTTATGCGCAGAGGTACCAGGCGACTTTCTGGACAGCAAATACATCGAATATCAAGCTCGTGATCCGCAAAAATATTAAGAAAAAAAAAAAAAAACAAGTAAATATAATGTTTCCCAAATGTTTTAAGAAAATAATGTTATAATAGCTAACCAATATAGTATATATAATATATAAACATTTC
Organism: Aradus depressus; assembly: GCA_963662175.1. Classification (NCBI taxonomy): domain Eukaryota; kingdom Metazoa; phylum Arthropoda; class Insecta; order Hemiptera; family Aradidae; genus Aradus; species Aradus depressus. The sequence goes on from OY759214.1 coordinate 86,117,810, forward strand.
AGTTGTCTACCAATTTTATAAAAAATAACCCCAGTTTTCAACCTCTACAATATATAACTCGAAGTACACTACCTATGTCGAATTTTATACCGAAAATGAAATTTTTACAAGTTAATCTTATTTTTTGGAGCTCTTTACAGAGCAAAGGTATACTCAGTTAAGTCGAATCTCATTCTAAGATCTGTTTAGAGACTAATAATTTAAATAAATTTTATGAATGAATATTTACAATTATTTTTGTTTAAAAAAGGAATATACATATATATTTTTTTTATATTAATACATGAAGATGAAAACTCAAAGTTAGACAAACCTTGTTAAGAAATATGTGGTAGTTATGACTTAGGCCAACCTCACATTAGGCAATTCTGAAGCGACGCGACTGATACTCAAGTATCAGCCATTTGAGTTGCCTGTGGGTATGATACCCGTAGGCAACTTTTCTCCTCACACTGAGGATACTGTGAAGCGACTAGGATCTCTTCAGTCTCTATCTAGCCGTGGCGAGAAGCTGAGTTGTTCAACATGTCAAGTGAAGATTCTTCAAGTGATGAAGATGTCGTTGTTGCTTGTTGTTATTATTATTATTATAGAAAAAGGAAAATCCGAAGATTATGGCGCCATCCTTACATCGAAAGGAATGTTAACTGCAGATTATTTGTTGGTGCTAAAGAGCTGGAAAAGTCGGAATGCAAGTTCATAGCATTCTACCGAATGACGAAAGAATCATTCCTACATTTGATTGGCATAGTTTCTCCATTCATAAGACAAAGGAACACACAAATGCGGATATGTGTGAGTGCAGAAGAAAGAATCTTGATCACGTTGAGGTAAGTAATTTATTAAATTTTTAGTAATTTATGGAATAAATAAGTAATTTATGAAATAAATAAGTAATTTATTAAATTTTTATTTAAGATTAATTACATTAGTGGCATTTCATCACGCCCATCTGAAATAGTTTCTGAAAGCAATTGTGAAAAAGACATTGGTCCACGACTTTTGGGATCAATTCCGTCTTCACTGTGCTCTGCGGAAGTAGATGGCTCCATTTGATGAGGTGTGGCGATATGGGGTTCACTAGCCATGGCGAGTTGACGCAGGAGACTCAAGGGATGGGCGACCTTCCTAGCAGGTCGCCTGAGTTTGGTAGGATACGCGTTTCCTGGGAGTGGCGTCGTTTGTGTCTCCTCACCACTCAACATAGGAAGTGACGTCTAAGATACCCTCAAGATATTTGAGTATCGGTCGCGTCGCTTCGGAATTGCCTAATGTGAGGTTGGCCTTAGTGTAGTTTACTTCCGAAAATTGCCTAAACAATACTAATTGGGACCGTTCTGTAAGAATTATAATCTGGAGGGTCAACTTCTGATTTTAGTTTCATTAATGTTCTCATGCTCTCAGTAAACATTTTGTTAAATCCACAAATATAACTTCAATCATATCACATAAAAATTAGATTATCTTGTTTATTAGTTTATTTACCACTGTACTGAAAAGAAGGAAAGTTATTTCAGAAATAACGGTGATTTCCTAGTTGATATTCAACGTTCCTTACCTACTTGATTTACTTATAAGAATGATTAGCACTCAGCAAATTTGACTTAGTTTATAACTCGGGATGTGATTTATATGAATTTACATATTTTCTTCTATTAACTTCAGCATCCTGTTTAAACATTATCTTTACATTTTGGCCCATATAGAATCCTTTTAAGCTATTTTTATTTTGCACATTTTTGCATATATCGCTAAAAATAGATATTTTTGCATATCTGAACCTTATTCGCAAATTTTTATTAATATTTTTGAGTTTTTTCGGTAGCTCAAGGATAGACTCTGTAAAGTAGGTATAAACCTATTTCAATTTTCTTTTTTGTCATTTTTATTTATTTTTTTGAAAACTGACGATTAATAAAAATTAATTCCACTTTTTCCCAAAATGTTACCTCTAAATTTGCTTCTGTTCGGCCAGGTGTACGCGCCTTTTATTGAGATGAGTGCATTCCAGGAACTCCAATGTTTCTCTTGAATTCATTGTGTTCATATTGCGAACTTTTTATTCTGACTGTTTACTTTAATAATTTATTCTCGGAACTGTTTTTTATGCCCATCCCCCCCCCCCCCCCCTCTTTCTTATTCTTTTCTAAGTCGATCAGTTCAGTTTTAAACGTTTGGGTGAAAAGAAGTGGAGGTGGTGAGCGAAGAGTCAGGGGTCGGATTGAGTCGAATGGATATTGGGGTTTTCAATTATGCGCCAGTTACTTCAAACAAGGCCAGATAGGTGATCCTTTTTGTATGAAAATTTAAAAAAAATTTATTGTGTGTATTTGTAACAGTTTTTTAGACGATTAGGTTTTTCTCGCATATATATGTGCATATATAGCTGTTTTTACTGCATAAAAATTATAGCCCTATTTATAACTAAATCTGGCTATGGTATCAAAACGGGTATTTTTTGTGGAATAGATAATATTTCATAAAACGAAATTTATTTTATTTAGTTATCATATGTTTCCACAATCTGTCTGTGTTTCTCAATTTAGAAGTTAATCAAAATTACCTTTCAAAATCACAGTTTCCACGTTATACGCCATTGAATGCAAGAATTAACTGACTGGTAAGTTTAATGTGTAGGAGGAAATTCATTATGGGAGAACTGGGGAGTATGATTGGGGATGCAGATGACATAGGACTCTATGGGACTGAGGGGCGTGGGTCAGAGGCACGTCCCCAGATAGTAACAGAGGTCCTGCGTCCTGCCTGCTTGCGATAACAGTCCACCCCTCTGTTCGCCCTAACACTTGGTAAATATTCTAAATGCAGAGCCCCATACAAGTATTAAGTATGCCTGGAATAGATGTGATATGGTTTTAATAATTATTTCTGAAGGAAAATGACAGGGATTCACAATCAATTCACATATTTTAGTTATTTATTTATTTACTATATTTCGCAAGTTATGACCTGGGGAAGGTACATAAGAACGTCCCGAAATATTGTCTAGTTAGAAAGCACGATTAGAATGGAATGGATTGGATGGAAGAATTATGAAAATATTTATCAAAATTAAAAATTAAATTAAAAAAAATCGTCGGTGAATCACATCGGAACTGATAATGCTTTAATAATGGCAAAACATCAACAAAAAAATATTTTGGGAAGACCGAAGGCCAATCTGTTTGTTTCCGAACCACCTTCATCAAATGAATGTAATTATTATTATGGCTGGCCACAAACAAATAGAACAAAATTTGAAGATATGGCAGTAACCGCAACCTGACTTGTCCGGAACACTCAAATTCGTCGAAGAACTGGCCTTCCAGACATCACAGACTTTTGAAAGAAATCACCACCATCTCACGACGAAGGTGGTCTCTGGTGCCTAATTTTATTAATTGGGCCAACCAACCCAAAACAGGAGACTCAAACCTCGGCTTTAACTATAAGGTTAAATCAGTTATATACTAGAGCGCTCTTTCGACATAAGCTGACCCTACTATGGGGGTCGTATGTTTTGCCTAGCCTAATTTTTTATTTAACTAGGATAGGGGTCTTTAACGAGTATCTGATATCGTACAGACTCCGGACCATAGCTTAATGCCCCATCCGAAGGATGGCGTGCTTAAGTTTATTTTTCTCCCAGATAAAATAAACTAAGGGCCTAGGCCGGGCATACCACTGAGCTACCGGCGCCCTCAAGTTTGATTTGTCTTTCCGTGTTCTTCGTGGGCTGGAAAAAGAAATAAAGATTTTTTATTATTATTTTTTTCTTGTCTTTAAAAAAAAAAAAAAAATTTGAGAAATAATTGACAGCGTGCATTAGGGGTTTTCAGAAAACTCTCCTGCAGAGTAGAAGTTTGATAGTTAAACAGATGATGAAGCTTAGTGCCTTTAACCCCGAAAGGAGACCGGGCTAATGGCTAGAGGCAGGCCCAGGCATGACATACGATACCATCTCCACACACTCAGACCCTCCTCGTTAATTAATCGTAACAAAACTTTACACTCCCAACTTGAACCAACATCTCGTCCCTTTCATGTGGCTTCCCAACAAATGTTTTGTCACAAACTAGGCCTCTCCCCTGTGCCATAGTACTTCCTACATTGTCACATAGCACAACCCAACAACACGCTTTAAAAACTCTTCTGTAAAACCGCCAAGGAACTTCCCCACGATTTAATCAATTAAGTTTTACTCTCCCACACACAAAAACTATCGACTGTTTGGGCTAAAAATCAATAGTTGACTTCTCATACTAAAGTTTGTGTCGATACGTTCATGACGTCAGTAGTTATTAGAGCTTTTGAGTCGAGCCTCCCCCATATTTCCCCCCTTTTCTTCTTCCGATTTGGCTGAAAAACAACAGGTGTCGTCCTCATGGAATTCTAGATACACATATATGTCGGGAGTTATCGTGTTCACAGACACTCACATACAGACAGAAACTTTTTTTTTTTTTTTTCATTTTTGGAATCAGGATGTCGGAAAACATGAAATTCTGTTGAAAACTCAGCAGCGAATTTCTGATCGATTACTTAACTTTTCCTGTACTTAATGTAGCTGAGGAAGTAAAAATGTGATCATTTTTTCACAGATCGCTCTTCCTCTTCTGAGGGTCAGAGTGCTCTGTACATAAGTGGTTGGTATAAGAAACACCACGTCACATATTATTTTATTGTATTTTTTATTTTAACAGAAAATTGTAGTACGTTCTCCGGAACTAACTGTAAGTTTGTTCGTATTAATCCTATCTCAAATCTGGAAGCACATAGACTGTTGGAAAATTATTAAGGAACATTTTTTGTAGGATTAAGATTTGCGATAGGACTAACCGTATAAATGAAGCAAACAACGTAAAAAATTGATTTCACTGCGTATTTTTAGGACAGTTTTCAGTTTTCTCTTTGAACAAGATTTTTGATTATGTCATAAATATAAACGGCTTCTTGTAAATTAATTTTAATTTTTGTCTGATTTCGGCCATAATTTAATCAGATCAAAGTTAGCACATGTGACATCTTCATTTCAAATGTCAAGTTCATAGCTACAATCGATAAACATCATCGCATACTTGAGACGTGAAATTCCGTTGATAACTCGATCTCAGATTTTTGTACACGATAACTCTCGATAGAATGAATGAGACAAGAAATTTAGTGTGAGGATTATTGGTGGAAGAGCAAAAAATTAATTCCTTAAATCGTGCTGGGGACTTTTTCAGTCAGTGTATACCTTGCCGGTTTCACCAACGACTTTATGAAGCTGAATACTAGTAAGTTTCGTCTTTATAGGGCATTCATTATAACGGCAGTTATTTGTGTTTTTGTGCTAAGCCTCCCCACTAATTCCCCCTTCCCTTTGGCCGATTTGGCAGAAAATCGATAGGTTTTGTCGTTAGAGGGTCCCTGGATATAATATTTCGTGTTGACACATTAATTCAATCGAGTTATTGTATTCACTGACACAGGAGGTCAGAAAACATAAAATTCCGTTGAAAACTCGGCATCGATTTTTTGACCGATAACATAACGACACCTATATTAGTTAGTTAGTTATTATGACTCTTGCCCGGGCTTTAACTACGACCAGAGAGCTCTTTCGTCACTCTGGTGGACATGACCCTAACTCTACTGTGGGAATCTTAAATTTTGCTTACCCTAAATTTTTATTCACGTAGAGTAGGGGTCTTTAACGAGTACCTGACATCGTACAGGCTCGGGACCATCGCTTAACGTCCCATCCGAAGGACGGCGTGCTTAAGTTTATTTTACCTCCCAGATAAAATAAACTAAAGGCCTCGGCCGGGTTTCGAATCCACGACCTTGAGCTCAGAAGGCAAGCACGTATACCACTGAGCTACCAGCGCCCTCAACACCTATATTAACCCTCTAGTACACTCGCCTTTCATTGTTACATTAGTACACTCGCGCGGCACTCAGTACCGTATGCTTAACTATTGAGTTTTTCAGCAGTTTTGCACCTCACACAACTCCAAAAAGTTATTATCAGGCATACTGAATGCATAACAATGTTTTTAAAAACTTTATTGAAAAATAATACAAAATTGTTTTAAAAAAGTAACAAAAATTTAACTTTTTAAACAGCGTTTAAGAATAAAATATATTGAAGTAAAGAAAAACATCATTATATTGAAAAACAAAATTGAATCAAGCAAAAATTTAAAAAATTATACCTTTGCATTATTAATTTGAATAATAATAATTTAGATTGAAAATAAAATAAAATTAGTAAAAAGCAAAATAAGGTACCTACTACATATTTTCAAATAAAGTTTATAAGAATGATGAAAAATAAATCAGAAAGAAATGTTTTATAGTACAAATGAAGAAAAATATAATTAATTATAAATAGTTTATTTTAATTATAAATTAGTCGTAGGTACAAGGAAGAAACTAAAAAATTAATAATTAGTTATTTTTTTAGTTTTTTTAATTAATCAAAATTAATTAATTAACAGCTAACTATTATTATTTAATTATAAATTAGTAGTGTATGAAAAAATTATCTATAACATAAAAATATACTAAGTTATAAAGAAAACAAATACGAAATAAAATATTTAAAAAACTTACATTTTAACACAGGCCGGTATACAGTGCCGCAATTGTTCTCCCTTCCACTTTGACTTATTGTTACCGACTGATAAAATATCAGATCAATGCGCTACTTGTTGTGTTCATTCATAGACATGTCATTGAAGAATAGAAGTGGGGATTAGCTTGTTATTAAACATAGGGACCGCGAAAATCAAAATTTATTACACAGCGAGTGTACTAAAGGGTTAAAAAAAATCGAAAGCGAAATCAACCGAAAGGAAGAGGTGGAATAGTGGGGGTTCTGCCCAAAAAAACTTAAAAAACTGAGGATTCAGAAGCCCCTATGTAAATCAACTTTTGATCCCAAACTGTCGATTGGTTTTGGAAAGATGGTGAAAACTTAATTATTTCGTGGTGAGGAAGTACATTTCCGGTGATTCTCCGAAAACATTTTTTCTTCCTTCAGAGTTCACCATTAGCCCCCCCCCCCCCCCCCCCCCCTCCCCCCCCCCCCGGGAGGATGACAGACGAGGGGAGAAAGACTATCCGAATGCTCCCCTATCCAAGAGAGATCACTTTAACGAATGCCGTTGATAGAAAGGGTGTGTTCTTGACAGGACATCCTGTGTGAGGTGCTTGATGAGCTGTGTTAAACAGAAAGATCTTTGCCTCGCCAACAGAGAGGACCCAAGAACAAAGAGACTCGTCTCGAACAATACAGCTTTATGACCTCCTGCTATCTGGGGGTCCCAAGCCTTCCGCCCTAACTCTGTCTTCAACATTCACCAGAGCCAATCCTTCCTCCTCTGTGTCTTCCTTATCTCAGTTCCTTCTCCAAAAAAAATAATCAGACTTGTCAGGTGGAAAGTGATATATAGGCGTAAGGCCATCAAGAGCGATCCCTTATAATTAGAGCCCTTATAATTTTGCCAAAAAAGTTAAGAATGTGCAATTTCGTGCAAAATAAAATTTATGAATATTAATCAGGATGTCTTAATTCATTATAAAAATAAATGGTTATTTACTGATTTCAAGCAAGCCAAAAAAAAGTGCAATTGCACAGGAATCCGGGCTCTAGTTATAATATATGTATATATTATTACCTTCTTATTCCTATAGTATAAATAAGTATTGTAATCGTGTTTTCTCGTTTCAAGATCTCTTGAATACGTTTTGACCATTTTAGCGATGATGTCTGACTGTGCGTGTATGTATGTAAGTGATTAGTAAGTGAGCTCCATGAATTTGAATTGAAAAGGTCGCATGTGCTAACTTAGATCTGATTAGATTTCCCCGAAAATTGAGACCACTTTCCCCGGGACCAAAATATATTTTACAAGATACCTCTTATGTTTAAGACCTAATTAATAATGTTTTCAAGTAATATTTGTAGGCAACATTAAAGTACATATTTTATATGAAATAGGATTTTTTGCAGATCGTCCATTTCTGAGATACATGCCAAAAACCGGCTTGAATTGTACTTTTGAAATACATATTTTTGTTTCCTTGATTTACTCGAAAACAGTATCTAAAAATTGATTATTACGAAAAATGTTCCTTATAAAATTTCTAGTCCTCAGATTTGAGATCGGATTAACAGAACAAACGTTATAGCGGCCCAATGAATGTAGACCTAATGTTTATAAGGAATATATCTAATTTTGAGGGCGCCGGTAGCTCAGTGGTAAGTGTGCTTGACTTCTGAGCTCAAGGTTGTGGGTTCGTAGCCCGACCGAGGCCCTTAGTTTATTTTATCTGGGAGGTAAAATAAACTTAAGCACGCCGTCCTTCGGAGGTACTCGTTAAAGACCCCTACCCTAGGTGAATAAAAAATTTAGGGTAGGCAAAATTTAGGACTCCCACAGTAGAGTCGGGCTCATGTCCACCAGAGTGACGATAGAGCGCTCTGGTAGTAGGCGATATGACCTCGTAGTTAAAGCCCGAGCATGAGTCATAAAACCTAACCTAACCTATTTAATTGTTAACTTATAGCAACGAATTTTAAAATATGCTTTTATTATCGTTAGTTTTTATGAAAAATTATAACAATGAAGAAAAAAATAAAATGGGAGGGAGAGTGTTCTAACGGCTTCAAAAAGGGATAAGTCCATTGTAAATTTATGATTTTTACAAAAATGATTGATTGTGAAATTCCAAGAGTCTGTACAAAGAAAACTAATACTTTCACAAATTTTTAAAAATAAAGTTTCCCGATATTGTTAAATTTAAGCAAGATGTTTATCTCGTGTTGAGAAAGATTTGGCAAATGGGCGATATATAAATAGTTGTTAAGCAAGAGTGTCCAGTTAATCTATTATTGAGGGTAGTCACATTGGAAACTCCTTTTTAAGGAAACCACTTCACATACGTGTTCTTAGCTGGTTCTCATGAATTTCGGATGAAGCACAAGAACCAATATCAACCCCTCGACTTTTTTTTTCATTATTTACTTTTTTTTATTCTATGGGTTCCTTTATTTCTCCATTCGGCCGAGGTGGAAGGTGGTTGGGACCATTTTCCGAATCTGTTGGTCGGCCATATGGAGGTCATCTCAGTGCTCAGGTCACTCAATGAATGAAGGTGAGCCATACATATGTAAATTTGAGAGGGGACTGAGCAGAATATAAAATTTGGCTCATCTCATCGACCTCTGTGAGGATGACAACCCTGCCTCTCAATATTGTCAATGTACATACCGCAGACTTTCATGACTTTTATACTACTGTGGACCACTCGCAATTCTTCTATTACAGTGAGACATTCAGCGAACCTTTAACATCTACTGCTGAAGGCGCCGGGGCCTCAGGGGTAGCGTGCGGGTTCAAAACCCGCCTGAGGCCTTTACCTTCTTTATCTGGGAAGTAGAAAAACCGTGAGCTTGCCGTACTTCAGATTGAACGTTAGGCGATGGTTTGAAGCCTGGACGAGGTCGAATCTCTGACAAGAAAATAAAACTTTTATAGGAATTATTAGATGGCGCCGGTAGCTCAGATGTAGCGTGCTTGCCTTTTGAGCTCAAGATCACGGGTGCTTCGTCGTTCATTCGATTGGACGTTCTCGAGCCTTTACGATGCCAGGTAATAGTAATAGTAAAGTCGTTAAAGATTCAGATAACTAAACCTAGGAAAAATTTAGGACATCAACGCGAAAATGGACAAAACGTTTTTTGCTTGATTATAATGCTTCCTAATACTAAAGTTATAAGAATGTAAATATTTACCATCCGAAAATTATGGTAGATCCTGACAACTCTCCTGTTACCTTCATTTCCTCCATTCCATGCATAATTGGCTAGGAACTGATAGTTCAGGACATTCGAAAACTATCACGTCTAGGTGTTTGTTGTTGTTCTACTACAAATGATGCCCAATTAGGATTTAACCCCAACCACCACCCTTCCTAAGGTCCCTCCCATCTCCAAACTCCCCGTTTTTTTTTTTTTTTTTTTGCCCCCTCTTGCACTTGAATTCATCAGACAATTTTTTATATTTGTGTTGTCCTTATTTTCCCCCTCATCAATAGATCCTCTCATCTTCCAACGTAAACACACTGATACACTTCTGTCGAATATTCTGATATCTATTTTTGTATCACGACCGTCTCCTCCACTAGAAACAATGAAGAAATACGGTCCATGTTGTTTATTGGCGAGAATAAAGTAAATCTTGAAAGAGTAATGTTAACTCTTTGAGAAAATAAAGGAACACATCTGTTATTGAAGGATCAATGAAGGATGAAATGTTGCTAAGACCAGTCTAGTGTGAAAATCGAATTCTCAAACCACCATGACCGTTATTTGGAATCATTTAGACAAATGCAAAGAGTTTTTGTGTTAAGCTTCCCCACTAATCCTCCTTCCCTTTTGACCGATTTGGCTAAAATCAATATGTGTTGTCCTTAGAAGGTTCTGAAGGGTGAATTTTCTGCTTGAAAGGTGTACGTACTAACTGTTACTAGATTAAAACTAACAATGAGAAAAAAACAAAAGTTATGACCAATTCAAGAATATAGTTCACAAAGAAGAGATAGAGTATGTGGATGAATACCGGTACCTGGGGCAAACATTGACTTTCCAATCACGAACAGAGAAAGAAGTGAACTGCAGAATTAGAGCAGGATGGAGAAAATACTGGTCTCTGAAAAAGATACTTGAGGGAGATATTGCAGTTGACCTGAAAGCCAAAATTCTGATGAGCTGCGTCTATCCAACCATCCTATATGGCGCACAGACCTGGTCGCTGACACAGAAGCTGGATCGTCGTCTGGAAGTAAACCAATTTAGGATGATGAGCAGCATGCTTGGAATAAAGATAAGTGACAGGATAAGAAACAGCGAGGTTCTACGGAAGGTGAGGCTAAGAAGCCTCCAGAAGGAAGCACACTTGATGAAGTGGAGATAGGCCGGGCATGTGACAAGGATGGATCCTGGACGATGGGCTAAAGTCTGCACGGAGTGGATTCCTAGAGACAGAAGAAGAGGAAAAGGAAGACCTGGACTGCTGTGGAGGGACGAGATAGTGGAGAGAATAGGGGATGGATGGTGCACAGTGGCCAGCAACAGAGAAAGATGGAACAAATGTGTAACAGTATTATTTAAGAAATAACCCTCATTTTTACTTTTGTTTTGTTCTATCTTGTTTCTGGTTGGTTGATTATTTTGGGCGAACAACTACTTCGGTTATTATCGCCCAAATCTTGTTTTATTTTTATTTTATTTTTTTTCAAGAAGTAATAGTTTTACTTAAGAAATAATTTAATTTAGGAACAATCGTTAAATTCTTTTCTGATTTCTTCTGTTGAAAGAGCAGTAGACTCAAAACCTCCAGAAGGAGAGGCTTTTGTTCTAAAAGAATGTCAATAAAGCTATTTTATTTATGAGAACAAAACGACTAATGTATATGACTATTACTCAAGCCTATGTGGACTTATGGACTTGAACTATTTTTTTAGCTGCCACATTAATCTTCTAGTCAATGCCCTCTCTTCTGCCGCACTTCCCGAACGACGCCTTGACCGCCAATGGCCTAGAGATCTTCTCAGATCAGGCATTCGAAGTCTCACCACTGGGTGATTTCTCTCTTGGCATAATTTGTCCCTTAGCACATTTCCTGTACAGTTATCTGTGTATCTGTTTGTAAATAAATTTAAAAAAAAAAATTATACATTTTCATTTTAGAAGTAATACTACATTTTAGTGGTCAAGATTCATTAAACTTTCAATTTCTCTTGGATTGTTCTATGGAATCTGTTCACTCATTTTCGTTCACCACATTTTATGACATGCCCGGGCTTTAACTAAGATGTTATATCGTCTACTTGCAGAGCACTTTTTCTGGTGGATATGAGCCCGACTGCGGGAGTCCTAAATTTTGTCTATCCAGGTTTGTTTATTATTATAGGGGTCTTTAACGAGTACCTGGCAAAATTGAACATAATAGCGGTGGAGAAACAACGGCAAACACAACATTGTTTGTTAAATTTAATTAATTCACTTCGTCTTCATTCACTCACATAATTGAGGAATTCCTCTGAAATTACACGATATTCCAAACTTTAATTACTGTATTTAATTAAGTAGATGTATGAACATTGCTCAAACTTACGAAATAGCAGTTTTAGGCATTTTTACTTCCCTATACGAAGTATAGGGGAAGTTATTTAATCGGTCAGAAATTTGATGCGAAGTTTTCAACTGAAATTCATTTTTTACCAACCTTCTGTGTGTCTGTGAACACAATAACTCCCGATAGCAGGAAATGTATCGACACGAAATTTTATATGTGTATCCAGAACTTTCTGACGACACATATTGATTTTCAGTCAAATCAGTCAAAGGGAAGTGGGGATTAGAGTGGTGGCTTAACACAAAAACTCTAATAACTGTCGATGTAATGAATGTATCGACATGAAATCTTATACTTAAATTCAAAACCCCATAATAATGGCACCTATTAATTTTCTGCGAAAACGTTTGAACGGAAGTTTGAACCAGAGATGCGGGACTCGACTTAAATACCCTAATAACTGCCGATGTAATAAATTTATGGACCCGAAATGTTGAGAATTCCGAAGTCAAATATTGAATTTTAGTCCAAACGGTCGATTTGGCTTTGGAGGGAGAGCAAAAACATAATTGATGAATTTGTGCTGGGGCAGTACTCAGCCAGTGATTCACCGACGACTTTTTTTCTTTTTATTTAAAATGTCTTAATGTTTTTCAACTTTTGGCAATTGCCTATGGTACAAATTGCCAAAAGTATTTATTTTATTTTTTTCCGAGAAGAAATATTTTTGTCGTTTTGTTTTTGATTAACGAGGGGAAAAAAAGCCTTGTTAATCATAATATTAGTAAAGGCGAAAAGTTAAGGACCTCCATCACTGGCAGAAATATGGTCATAATAATTATATTAGATCCTAATCATTAGGATACGTCCTGACAATCCTGAAATATCAGAAACACATCGTAAAGTAGTCAAGAAATATACTGAGCAAAACATCGTTAAACTGAGCTGTTAGTTTTGGAGCCAGTGACTCTAACTCCCTTCTCGAAACCCCTGAGATATGATTAATAATTGGTGGATGAGGTTGAGGTTGGTGGTGTTTCTTGTGGAAACCAAGGTGGTTAATTGTAGCCCTATTTTTGAATTAAGGTGATATAATAAACTTATATCATGTATTACTACAATAAACTTATTCTTGATATATTGTCTATTATAAATTTTAAGATTTAACTAAAGTCTTTGATCTAGTTAATCCCGAAATGTATCTTAAAATATGACCCATAAAGTTATTAGAATATCTGGAAGGTTAGGTTTTTTATGTGGGAGGTGAAACTCTTTAGCACGTCGTCCTTCGGATGGTCGCTAGCCTGTGCGATGTCAGGTACTCATTAAGGTAACTAAACATGGGTCGGCTTACGTCCCTAGATGTACACAACAGCCCTCCCAATATATCTATATATCTATCTGGATGGTTTCAAAGGGTCGAAGTTCAAGATATAACTGCTAAATGTATACTACAGAACGAAAAGACGTTACGTGCGATGTACTTCAAGTTCGGTCTGGAATATTTAAAAAATAATAATAATAAAATAAATAAAAAGGAATTGAAAGACATTTTTGATGCATCGGTAGTAAAAGTGAGGTAATAAAAATAAGTGTTGAGAAATATTAAGAAGGAAGATTATTCAAGGTGGCAATAAGTCGCGGTTCCATCTTCTCTTCAACATTCGTGGGGGGTTATGTGGTAAGTGTTGTGAAGATAATGTACGTATTTCTGGTTTGTATTTGTATAAAGTTCGCTAAAAACCCTTATGTAAATAGTTTGTATTGTTTGGGGTATTGTTTGTATCAGGAGATCGTTATGAAGTGTTCTGTTGTTTATGTATGGTGGGCATTGTGTTATCAGTCTGAGGAGTTTTGATTGAAACGCCTGAATTCGTTTGATGTTGGATGCTTTTGCTGAACCATATATCTGTGATATGTATGTCCTTATATTTACTGATGACAGTAAAATATTGATAGAATTAAAATCAGAGGAGACCAAAACCCCATCCGCTCTAAGTTAGCTTATGTGACCTAATTTCAAATTCGTAGCTATAGTGGTTTCTGCATTAAAGCGTTTACAAGTGCAATGACACGATCTCGTCAACTACATATTACACTAGATTATGCTCCTTAACAGGCCTTTCTATAAATTAGATGGAATTAAATGTTGAGCATTTAAGTTTTCTGGGAATTTCAACAACCGCATAGACGGCGAATTTCCCCTGTAGATGTAGTTACGTTTTTCGTCCCCTAAATTCTCTATACACCCCTGTATAGACCGGTAGTGGTATCCAAAATAAGAATTTCCAAATAACCGGCTACAAAACCTGTGGCGGTTCTGGAGGACCACTGCATAATATTGGAGAATATATAAGGGTAAATAATAAGATTGATGAAGTTTATATATAAAAGAATGTAATGAACAAAAGAAAACCTGGGGGAGATGGAGTAGCCAACTGAAAAATAATAAGAGATAACAAAACATAAGATAAATATAACTAAAACTTAACTTGGAATATAATAGTTAACATAAAAATAAAAGTTCAAAAAATTGGTAAAAAAATAATGTTCTTATCGGTTAAGATGCCTTCTACGCCGCTCTGAGATGAGGAGGGGGGGCTACTCGATGTTGAGATGATGGAAGTGATGGGATGTTGTGATGATCTGGTGATGGGACGATGTGGTGATGATTGAGCAGGAGAAAAAAGGATTAGTGGGGAGGAGTCTGCTAGCAGTTCCGACTCCAATCCAAAACAAACAATATAATAATAAAAATACTTAAATGGAAGAAATGTTGAAATTTCCAAATAATGCTGAAACACCCCAGTAGCGAGAGTATAAAAAAATATTGCCATTGTTTTATTTGTGAACTGAGAAGTCAAGTAATATACTTATTAATTATCACCCCCCTCAGAGGCAAAGGAGAAGGAGAATTTAGAATGAAATTGGTTTATTAAAAATAATTTGAGCTGGGAAGTACCCTTTTCGTAATTCGCCTGACTATTTTTTCCTCTGGAAAGTTGGCGACTAAAAACTTTCTGTAAACCAGCCAAGTTGTAGAAGCCATATCGAAAACTGATCCCAGCTTTGGGACTTAATAGTTGATAAGTCTGTTAGTTTTGTTGGATAACCCCTAGTCTATTTCTTGTTGAACTACTCCTGTTGGAAGAGGATGTGAAAATCCTAGCGAGGTCACAAAGTTTAATTAGGGACTTAGTTAGGTTTCTTGGGACAAGTTTCAGACCAACAAGACCGTCTATTCTTCCACGCTAGACTGGTCTCGGACTGGACTTAACTTAGTTCAATCTTACTTCATTTAGTTCTGGTTCATGTTTAATTATCGGAATTTAAGGTAAAAGTTTCCTATCCTATTTTTGAAATTGACGATAAGACATAAGTCCGTTCTCAGGTATGGAATCAGTCTCTGGGGCATATCTAATAACCCACATAGATAAACTGCAACATCGAATTGTGAAACTTTGTAAGAAAAATACATGTAACATTGATATAAACACAATTCACTTTTCACTATCCGTCACAAACAGTTCATATAGTAGAGAAACGCATTATTCACAAGGGCGCCGGTAGCTCAGGTGCTTGACCACTGAGCTCAAGATCGCAGATTCGAAACCCGGCCAAAATGAAAAAAATCTTCAGGAAAGGTCCCGAGCAAGTACAATGTCAGATACTCCGTACCCTATGTGAATAAAGCTCTGTCTGGGTAGGCAAAAAGCCCGGGCATGAGTCAGTAACTAACAAATACAAAAATATGTGATGCGGCCATTACAGGACTTTTTTATACAAACCACTTCTGTACAGATCACTCCTCCTTGTAAGGGAGGGGGTAATCATCTCAATATAGGTTAGGTTAGGTTTATATACATATTTTATTCTTTTCAATAAAAAAACCACCAATAATAAAAAACAAACGTTGCTATGCGTTACAGTTTAAATATTACTTTGTAATATTTCCTGTGGAAATTTATTTTGCATTCTTTGGAGCGCTATAACTTGGTTCGTATTAATTATATTTCAAAGCTAAAACTTTGTAGCAATTTTAAATTTTATAAGAAACATTTTCTTGACTAACCGTTTTTAGGTAAATCAACCAAACGTCTAAAATAATGGGTCTCAAAACGACCTTTCACGAAGGTTTATGACATTTATCTCAAAAACCGAACGACCTACGAAAAATTGTATCCTATATAAAATGTACCTTTCAGTTTTTTCTACAACTTTTATTTGTAAATAATTTAAATTAGGACATAAGTTTAAGCGTTATCTTGTAAAATGTACTGAGGCTCTGAAATAAATTGGTAAAGATTTCCGTCATTTTTCTGTCTAAAAGTAATCTAAATTAGCGTATGTATATCTTCATTCCAAATTTCAAGTTTATTGCTACAATCATTTCTTTGTTACAGCATTCACAAAGTTCCTATCACACAAACACTCAGAGACACAGACAGAGGCATCTTCATAACCAAACGTTTTCAGGGGACCTTGAAACGTAAAAATCCATTGAAAACTCGATCTCGAATTTTCGCAAGATTACAATACTTCTTCATTGAGGTGTGTTCGAAAAGTAACGGTAATGTTATTTCGCGGGTTGTATTATTCCGATTCGCGCGATTTTTCGTTGTTGTGTTGGTAAACATGTCTGAAAAGTATGTGTACATTGTTAGCTAAACCGGATGTTTAGTCTACTGTCAGCTGTCAAAGAGGTTTCATATGTTTTGGTAAGATCGGCGATTATTTATTTGTTTACAAAATAGGAATAAAGTACAGCAAAGTTTTAGAAATGTTAAATATTGCTTTTAGTGAGACTGCTATCAGTAAAACTAGGGTTTTCGAGTGGTATAAGCGTTTCCAAGAAGGCCGTGAAGACGTTGAAGATGACGAGCGCCCTGGACGTTTTTTAACGGCATAGTGCACCATGAGTTCTTGCCACAAGGTCAAACGATCAATAAGGAGTACTACCTACAAGTGCAACGCCGTTTGCGTGAAACAATCCGAAAAAAACTCCCGGATTTGTGGCGAAACAATTCCATGGCTTTTGCACCACGATAATGCACCTGCTCACACTTCATTGCTTGTTCGTGAATTTTTGGCCAAAAACAACACAGTAATGATGCCCCAGCCTCCGAGTGATTTTTTTCTGTTCCCAACAATACAGAGAGCTTTAAAGGGCCGTCGTTTCACAAGCATAGATGAGATTAAAAGCGCATCGCTGAGAGAGCTAAATGATATCCCTGGCATAAGTGTATAATATCTAATGGGGACTGTTTTGAAGGGGATAACATTGATGTAGACGATTTTCAAGAACCGAAAATTCCCGTTATTTTTTTAACACATCTCGTATAAGGTATATTAGGCTTTAAATACGAGGTCATATCGCCTACCACCAGATATAAGGTATCAGAAAGTATAGATCTGAAATTATCCATCATTCAGATCTGAATAAACAACATTTTTCTTTGTTACATAACAAAGAAAAATTATCATATGATAATTGTTGCTCATTTTTAGTTTAAAAGAAATTTAATGGTACATTTAGATTATAAGTTTTATTGTTTATTCGCTGAGAATGGAAATAAACTTTAAATTTACACATAACTTATAATTTTACTTGTTGGTTAAATTTAATTGGAGTCGTCTAAATAGCTCTAAGTAAGAAGTATTCCCTGGAACAGTGTCCCATCAACATCAAACGTTAACATCAATCGTTCGGTCCCGAATCATTAAATATAAAAAAAAGTCCCATGGGGAAGTGAACGGAACGGCCCCATTTTTCGACCAAGCTGCTTCATTACTCCTGTTTGTCTCCCCATTCATAAATATGCCCCTAGTCTCCACGGTTTATGGTTTTCAATATCAGCTAACAGGCAACTTTTAGCGTGTTTTTTTAACGAAGTATAAAAGAGGGGCGAGATGAGGGGGAGCATTCTGCTTCTGCTATTGGTAAATATTGACTTTTTTTAAGTGAGCCCATTGTTGAATATTGAGTTGTTCAAGTGAACCCATTGTTAGTTGTTGGCTTGTTCAATTAAACCAATTACACAATATTAACTTGACCCATCGTACAATATTATAGTTGTTCAAGTGAGCATATTGCAAAATATTGAGTTGTTCAAGTGAACCCATTGTTAGTTGTTGGCTTGTTCAATTGAACCAATTACACAATATTAATTTGACCCATCGTACAATATTATAGTTGTTCAAGTGAGCATATTGCAAAATATTGAGTTGTTCAAGTGAACCCATTGTTAGTTGTTGGCTTGTTCAATTGAACCAATTACACAATATTAATTTGACCCATCGTACAATATTATAGTTGTTCAAGTGAGCATATTGAAAAATATTGAGTTGTTCAAGTGAACCCAATTGTAATTGAGAGTTTGTTCAATTTTAGGATCGATAGTAATTGGGGTTTTTGAGTTGAGCCTTCATTCTCCTTGGAATTTCGGTGAAAAATCAACATAGAATTGAGGTGCTCATAACAAAAATAGCCCTAGTCAAAAATAGCAAATTTTCAGGAAAAAGAAAAAAAGTTTGTGCTTCTTTCAGGTTCAAGTAATTCAAATGATTTTTTGCTGATGCTTAGTTGGGTATATTAGTAAAATAATGACATAAATTTTGCCAAACTCTACTCTGCTTAAGGGTGTTTCCGTACGAGATAGCGGAAAAAAGTTGTCGGTTAATCATCGCTAAAAATCAATAGTTGTCTTACACACAGATTTCTGAATACTAAACTTTCATACTAAATTTTTTGTCGAGTGAGACCTTCTGTAGACTTTCGCCTTTTATACATTTGTGTCGATTTCGTTAATTTGTAATATATAGAGGAAAGACTCCGTATACTGTGATAATGAAAAATTATGTAAAATAAAATTAATAAAAAAAATAATAATTGAAATAATATTAAAATAAATAAATAATAAAATTACATTTCTTGTAGAAATTTTTCTTTTTGAGGGGGGATGGACAACTTAGTTGATTAATTTGATTGATTGATGTTTCTGCGGCTCAACTTTTATCTTTTACGTTCTTTAAATCTATGCTAAATAGACAATTTTATGGTTATCCCAAATGAAACTGTCAGTAATCCTAATGCCGATTGTCCTCATCTGCTGTCTCTTCTACATTGATCATCCTAATGGATGGAAGAACTCAAGATTGCATCCTTCAAAAGATTTCTGTCAGTTTCACCTCATTGCTAGCTTCTCCCCGGAGGCAATTTAAAACCAAGTCAACTATTAATTTCATTTTTGGAATTAGGGGGTCGAAAAACATTAAATTCTGGCGAAACTCAACATCTAATTTTGAGTAATTATATAACTTACCCGTTATTTCGTATAGCTGTGGAAATAAAATGCAGGGTAAGTACTATAGAAAATCTGTGAGAACTGTAAGGAATCTAATGGTTCTAACCGTCCTATTGGTTAGTCTCTACAGAAAAACCTGTAAATTTTCAAAGGAAACTCTAATTGAGAAAGTATTTCATGGGGTCTGTTTCCAATAGGAGGTACTTTATTCGCTCCACTTCCCAAACAAAATAAATTGTAAAGCAAGGATTCACGTTGCACACGTTTTACATTATTTTTTTGGCAATCTCCATTAAAATTTATTTTTATTTGTTTTATGATTTAATTCAAAATGAGCCATACCTTTTGAACGAAATTGGTGTTAATTTTGAGTATTTTAGTATTTCTGATTGACTTTGATATTTCAGAGAGGATAAAAAAATTAGTACACACGTTTGAAGTGTAACTTCCATACCTAACTGTTCTAGTTTCAGTTTCTCTTTATGCTAATAGACTATATTTTTATTTTAACTATTTTTATTAACATTGGTAAATTAAGTGTTGATATATTCAGTCTATCGGGGGTTATCGCTGACCCACAGACAGTCATACTTTTTTTTTTCATTTTTGGAAACAGGAGGTCGTAAAACATTATTTATTTATAAAATTATGAATTTGAATACCTTTTTATTTAATCAACACTTTGGCAATTAGGTATAAAACTTTCAAAATACTTTATTTCATTATTTTATTTTTTCTTAAGACTTTTCGACTACATTCGTCATTTTCAATTCTAAAAAAACAAGTCAAAATTTTAAAAAATAACATTAATTCTGACTTTCACAACCAATCGTTATTATTATTTTTTTTTTATTATTATTTTTTGGCCTTATGTACGTATTAGCCATTCCCTTGTAAATGTGTTATCTAGATAATTTACGACATCCATGGCCCCGGGAGGGAGTTCTATCTATGAAATAAAACTGACTCCCGGACGGGATTCGAACCCTCAAACCATGGTGAAACTACGCGACCAAAGCCCTACGCACTAGCCCGCACGACCACCATGGCCCCATCGTAAAACATTCAAATTCGTTGAAAACTCAGCTTGTAATTTTTGACCGAGTACATGACGTTCCCTACATTTCGTATAGCTCAGAAAGAAAAATGTAGCCTGCGTTCCAAGTTGCCCTCATTATCAAGCAGCCCACAAAAAAGAACATCATTTAGCAAAAGAGTTATAAAATTCTAATTGCTGAAATAAGTACATAAAAATATTGGCTGTATGCACTAAAATGTTAATTAATAAATATATCGACATGAATTTGTGTACGTATATTTGGAACTCCGTAAGGACGACTGTCTACGCACAACTTTGTAAACACGGCAAGCTCTCTGTAGTGGACTGTATTCGATAGTGCTGGTTCCGGGAGAAGACCAGCTTAACATAAATTGAGGCAACTCAGGACCAAAACATTGATCCTTAACATAAATTGAGGCAAATTCTATTATTCTAATATTCTCTTAAACTAGGTACTTACAAATTGCAGTCTTTGGTCCAGGCTGGTCCATAAAATACAACGGGCTAGAAACACTATAATTGAAATACATATATTGCCTGGCCAGGCCATATAGAAAGAACAGAGAGACTGCTCGGAGTTATCTCTACAGAAGTATAAACCCTTGTACTTCTGAACACAATGAGTAGCCGCCAATAACTATAATACAGAACGGGATGTAAAGCCGTACTGTACCCACGACAGTTAGAGTAGTACTCCACTAGACTCACACAATTTGAGTCTCACACACGAGAGAGGCCGGGGACAACTACACACGTTGACGCCGGGGCCGAAACTCTACACCAGAACGACTGGGGTCAACTACACAAGTTGACGCCGAGGCCGAAACTGAGATGGCTAGGGTTGTACTCTGTACCCTAGGTGCAAAGGGTGGGGAGAAATTCACCTATGTACTTATCCGCCTTACCCTAGCAAAGTAGGCCCAAACAACGACATATATTTATTTTCAGCCAAATCGGTCAAAGGGAAGGAGGGGATCAGGGGTGAGGCTTAACTCAAAAACTCTAAAAACCGCCGTTGTAAACAATGTATCAACACAAAATTTCACGTGTAAATTCATAACCCCCCTTAAGGACAACACTTTTTAATTTTCAGAGGAATCGGACGAAGAGAAGGCGAGAATTGGATGGGCTCAACTCGAAAACCCCAATAACTGCAGATGTAATGAACGTATCGACATGAAATTTAGTATGCCCCTATATAAGTTAACTATTGATTATAATCGTTTGAGGTGGAGCGAAAAATTAATTGACTAATTCGTTCGGGGGAAGTACATTGCCGATGATTCACCGACGATGTTTTTTATTATTTTGTTCTCTATACTTTTTTACACTTTGTTATTTACCTCACAATTTTTACACAATCTTTGAGAGCTGTTAAGTGAACCAGAATTGGCTTATACCTGGCCTGTATCACTCAATAGATAAGAAATGTTTTTTATCCTGTTAGACTATTTGGCATTCGGAACCTTCTCTAATCCAGAACTTCTTTGCCAGGTATTGATTCTCGATTCAGCTCTGCTGCCAATTCACATGTCTACTGATCGGGCAGATGAGAAGATAGACTCCATCCATCTCTCTGGTCTGGTATAGCTAGGATGAAGAATGAAGGCTGATAGAGTTCGGAGAAGCCTCTTATTGAATCTTTCTTTTTAGGTTCCTGAGGTATATTCGATCATTCGTAGGTTGAGTCGATTACATTCAGTTCGATAGGCCGCAGATGTATCCTTCAAGCTTCGTACAGACCTGAACATTTCACCGAACGACAAACAGTACAACGAACCGAATATCAAACAGAACGGAGAATGAACATTAATTTCTCCGAACTGAACGAAACGAGTTTGTGCTGTTTCCAGAGTTTCTTCCAACTGTATAAGCTGCAGCGGCGTATATTTATATTTATTATTCGTTAGCCGCGAAGAATAAACGAAGAAAATTAATAAGTCGTTCTAAATTTGGTCTACCCTAAATTTTTTATTCACCTAGACGTGGTCTTTAACGAGTACCTGACATCCAGAGTTGGGCTACTAAGCTACTATTACTAAATTAATATTTTCAATCGATTGACGAATCAAACTAAAAAGTTAGTGATTATTTTAGTTATGACTAAATCAATCACGATTGATAATTTAGTTTTAGTCACTACTAAAATTGAGTAATCATTAGTTATTAGTTTTAGTTTGGATTAATTTTTTAAAAATTACTAAAAAGATATTTTTCGTATTTGAAAACGAGACAATAAAATATTATCCAGAAAATGAACCGACCTTGTACCTTCTAGTAACTACTGACACAACGCAATAAAATTTCAAACTCTTAAAAATTACTCAAGTTCTTTCAATTCAAAATAAGCCTTATCTTATAAGTAATTAGGTATTTTTCTGTTTATACACATCGCTGTTTGTGTCACTACCTGGAAAGGGTCTATTGTATTGATACAAAGCATTGTTAGCTACAGAGCCTATGCCATCATCGGGACCAGTTGAAAGAATGTTTTCCTATGCTACTATGACCAACTCACCGATATCACACAAACTATCTGATGAGATGTTTGAGAAAAGAGTCGTCATGAAAAGCAATTTAAATATAATGAATCGAAAACATTGACGGTTTGATTATATGTAGTAAAAGAATAAATAAATAAAAAATATGAAAATATTGTTATGTGCATACCAAGTATGAATGACTAATAAAATAATAAACCATTTGTCTAATTTAATAAGTCGTTTACTTTACAATTTCCTCGACATTAGTATTGCAATCAAATTATTAATCAACATTGAAAACTAAATTTGATTCAATCATTATTTCAATTTTTTTTACGACTAAAACTAATTCAATCGTCAATCGTCAGTTAAATTAATTACGTTAGTTTTAGTTTTTAATCGTCAATCAAACTAAATTTTTGCCAACACTGCTGACATCACACAGGCTCGGGACTATATTTTTACCTCACACATAAAAAAACTCAAGGGCCTCGGCCAAGTTTCGAACGCGATCTTGAACTCAGTAACCGATTGAGATATCTTCAATGAGGCGATCCTTCTGAGTTGAGAAACAAAGATTCGAAAGGATCCTGCGCCTCATTAAAGAGGTATGAGACAAGGTAGTTAACTCGTAGCAAGTGGCTGTTATATGGGCGTTCAGGCTTTGGATAACATGGATACAAAATCCACCCCTGCGATCAATCAATCAATGTCGTGAATGGGAGGTCGTTAAGTGACGTCAGGTCCCTTAGACTATAATAATACCGAATGGAGATGCTTCAGCTAAAAAGGATATTTTAAAGAAAAAAACTGATTTTTATTATTTTTCCAGATCGCTATTTACACAATACTTTTATTTTAGAAGGTTTTTTTTATACATTTAAAACTCTCCTCATCCCTTCTGAGCGGTGAAAAAAAAAGAAGGGATTTCCTTTTATTTTTAATCTGACAAAAACTCTTTTTAATCAACTTTCCATTTAACTTTTTGCGCGTGTGCTTCATATTCGAAAATAAAATTTATAGAAAGATGTCATCGTTCTCTTAAAATATTTACTTCCCCAGCTATACGAAAGTGTAGGGAAAGTTATTTCATCAGAAATTCGATGTTGAGTTATAATAATAATTTTTTTCTAATAATAATAATAATAATTTATTTCCGTTAAACCAATACATGGTAATAGGATACGTCAAATGAATTTATACATTCAGATAGCTTATAAATTAGATTTATAACTACTTGAGTCTAACACATCTATGATTAGTAGTAACAAAAAAACCATTAAAAAAAGTAAAATGAAATTAATGAAAACTGTACAAATAAATACTTAAAAACTTATATGAGTATATAAAAAAAATTAATAATAATAATAATGTGTCAGCACTGGCTGGCTTCTCCCATCAATTGTACATATTTATTTCCTGTTCACTTCAACCTATTGTAAATTGTGTACAGATTGTAGAATAAAAAAAAAAAAAAAATTCTGTTAAACCAATACATGGTAATATGATACGTCAAAAGGATTTATACATTAAGATAGCTTATAAATTAGATTTATAACTACTTGAGTCTAACACATCTATGATTAGCAGTAATAACAAAACTATTAAAAAAAGTAAAATGAAATTAATAAAAACTGAACAAATAAATACTTAAAAATATATGAGTACAAAAACAAAATTAATACAAGATACGTTTATAATAAGTAGACGCATTTTTCAATTTAATAAAAATTAAGATAACTATTTTTCAAAAAAAACTCTTCGGAAGTGTCTTTATCCCCCAACGATGTTTCGGGACGTTCTTACGTCCCATCATCAGGTCCCAATGTGGCGAGATATAGAAAAGAAAGAAAAAATTGTAACTATAACAATATATGAAAAATAATATATATATTAGTCAATTATAAATAAATGTATAAAAATGTCTGGATAAACAATAACGTACATTGGACTGACCTTTAAGGTGTGGAGGAACTCTGACCAAAATATAAAAATGAAAGCTTTAATAATGATTTTGGATATGAAAAACGATTTTTTATTGTGATTATATTATTCTTTTTTAACAGTTAGAATAAAATTCCGTTTCCTTGTAAAGGGTTTCTGGTTATCACCAGAATTATGTTTTCCGACCCCCTAGGTTTCAAAAATTATAAAAAAAGGTCTGTCTGTCTGTAAACACTAACCCTCATAGATTGAATGTATTGTCACATTTAATATATGTATCCAGAACCTTATTGGAAGGGCACCAGTTGATTTTGAGTTCAGACAGTTCAGCCGAAGGGGTCCACCCTCTTCTGCAGAGGAGGGTGATTCGACTTAAAAACTCAACTGCCGATAATTAGTTTTTTTTTTTTTTTTTTTTTTTTTTTTGATTTTGTAATAACAACTATAGGTTTTATGACCCATGCCCGGGCTTTAACTACGAGGTCATATCGCCTACTACCAGAACTTCTTTTCGTCACTTTGGTGGACATGAGCCCCGACTCTACTGTAGGAGTCCTATATTTTGCCTACCCTAAATTTTCATTCACCTAGGAAGGGGTCTGTAACGAGTACATGACATTGCCGCCTCAGTCTCCAAACATGAACATTAGGAAGGGTTCTTTTGGCAAGTCTGTGGACTAAAGGATTAGGGTGAAAGGAAAAGGTAGAATGGACTTTTCTGTAGCGGTGTTGAGATGGCAATATCACTGTTAGTATAAAAGTCACATGTTTATAAACTAATATTAAATGTTGAGTTGAATATTATAATTAATAAAAGAAACATAGTTCCCAGTTTGTCCTAATATTTTCTGATCATATTACATTAAAAAATGTATAAGTGGGATTTAATTAGGTACGTCTCTTACAAAGGGAATCAGCAGGTCATTGTGAAGGATAGCATTAGAGACTTAGAATGGAGCGTTTGTGATTTTACGATATATATTATTATATGGTGCCCTTATTCCCCCCTATGTGGCGGACGTGTGTCGTTGAGCCTCCTTCAGGGGCCGGTACACCCGTGAAAAAAAAAAAAAATACGAAGGATACGGGATTGTAGGGTTTGGATTCTATAAGAATTCGAATTTTTCGTTGAGCCCTAGAGTTCAGCTCTATACGCCCATATTGGCTTCAGTAATTGGTTGTAAATGAGTCTTTTATTAATTAATGTCAGTTTCGATCTGTTGTCTAAAAGTCGTAATAAGAGTTTGTAACATCGATTTAGTTCTTGTCATTTAAGTCTTGTATAAGGTTTCCATGCATTTTATATTGTATACATTTTTTCGAAGGCCGCCTAGAGAACTTGTGATGTGCTCATAAGAAAGTCACTCTTAGAATTACGCTGTACACTGAAACAAAGAAAACCGCTGTTGCCAATACATTGCTTTCTTATATACACTGATGCCAGTTTGAAATGAATTTGAGAGGGGGAAGGCAGAAATCTGTAAAAACATGCACCGATTTTTTAACCGATTTCATAACATCCCATAGGGGAAAGTATATACTTTGGGAAAGTAAAAAAAAGAGGATAAATCCTCCAAAGAGGATAGAATAATTGAGGATGAGGCTTGAAAGAGGAGAAGAGGTGGGGGAGAGTATGGTATCCTACTTACGTGATCCGTTCTTCTGTAAATCAACTACTGATTTTTAGCCTAAACGGTCGATTAGTTTTGGAGGGAGAGCGAAAACTTAATTGAATAATTCGTGTTGAGAAAGAACATTTACTTATGGTGGATATCGTATGTAATTATTTAAAAAAATAAGTTATCGTTTGTATATAATCGAAATAGAATATATATTTATATTAAAGTTAGGGGAACAAATAAAATAAAAATATATAATAAATAAAGAAGATAAATACATAAGAAGATGCCCTAGGGCTTTCAGCTCGGGAACCCTTCAAAACACCCCGAGCTCCCTGTCAACTGCATTCCTTGAACTTGGGAGTCCACGAGGAGAGGAATGTGCGAGTAGTACATGAAGGGAGAAGATAGTCAACACCAGCACTCCTTAAATGTATATGCTATCGTATACTAACAGGTCTCCCGGCCAGCGCCGCCTCAGTCTTTGGGGATGATTATCTAGATGGGAGGGGAAGGGGAAGAATCCAGCGACGGGATTCACATGTAAAAAAGGTTAGAGTGGAATTTTAAGGTTATGGAGAGTAGGATTGGAAACATAGGTGTGTGCATCGAGTATTGTACTCAGGATTTTGGGTTGAAAAAAATTATGCTTGATCTTGGAAGGCTGAGCCCATAATTCGAGTCCGTATGTCCATATAGGCCTTTGTTTTCATTAGAGAGACTGGATTATTTGCTAAGCAGCAGATAGAGAGCAGACCAAACTATCTGTTGAGTTCTTCTCTCATAATTAATTACAAAAGGAAGACTACATATTTTTATTTACTTTATAAGAAGCATCCTGTAACATCGCTTACAAAAATACGGTGAAAAAAAAATTTAGCAGAACTGGAAATGGTTCTATACATGAGAGTTTACTCTTGAAAACCATGATAAAGATTGATAAACAATCTACGTAACCCTTCATTGTGTTCTTTATATTGTATTATATTTATGTATTTACCTTCATTCCTTGCTATTCCACATTGATTCTATAAATTTCCCCTCAGAAACTCTCCTGTTATTCTAATTTTTCATTTCAGAAGGATATTGCTTTCTTTACATTACTCTCTTTATTTCACTTCTCCCTTGTTTTCCTTCAAGAAAACTTGTATCTTAGGCTGCTTGTTACAGACAAAAAAAATGTTGAAAAACTCCCAAGACTTTCAAGGTTTCTTTTCCAGATAAAGAAAAAAGTAATTAAAAGAATTCTGGTCCTGAATTCATTCTCAGACCCATAAAACTTGAAAAGAAAAACAGTTTCATGAATAAGGACAGATGATTTTGACAAATTAGAAGAAATGTAGAGGGTTTTATACAAATTTCGGGTAAAAATTTTCAGTTAGGAGATTTTTAGGCGAAGTAGAATTTTTTTATGTAGCTATATATCTCCCAAATTATTTCAAATAATAGTTGTGGCTAAAAAAGAGGGTGGTCTGGTGGTGCCGTTCCAGATCCCTTGTTGTGGTTGGCTCTGCAGGTTGGGTGACCTCAGTGTCCCAGTCTGGGTCCACCTCATCCTCCTAACCCATACATGTCGTCGATTATATAGGACTGCAATTAATCTTGAGGCCAAAAGGTAACAACAAAGTAATGGACAAATCATAATGATGTTAAAGGTTTCACAAAGACTTTAATAACTGCCGTTGTAATAAATGTATAATAATAATAATAATTTATTTCCGTTAAACCAATACATGGTAATAGGATACGTCAAATGAATTTATACATTATGATAGCTATATAAATTAGATTTATAACTACTTGAGTCTAACACATCTATGATGTAACAAAAAAAAACATTAAAAAAAGTAAAATTAAATTAATAAAAACTGTACAAATAAATACTTAAAAATATATGAGTATATAAAAAAAAAAAAAAAATAAATAAATAATAATAATAATACAAGATATGTTCATAATAAGTAGACATATTTTTCAATTTAATAAAAATTAAGATAGGCAACTATTTTTCAAAGAAAACTCTTCGGAAGTGTCTTTATCCACCAACGATGTTTCGGGACGTTCTTACGTCCCATCATCAGGTCCCAATGTGGCGAGATATAGAAAAGAAAGAAAGAAAACAATGTATTGACATGAAATATCAGTAGAGTATAAAGGCCGGTTGAGTCACACAAGGGGGGGAGCAGAGTTTCGGAGCAGAATTGAGCAGGAGCAGAGTTTCGGAGGTGGAGGTGGATCTGTGACAACCTTTGACCCCCTCCCCCTTGAATCACCCACCATCGTACATCCCCATCTCAAATCTCCACTCTCCCCTTTGAATCACCTACCATCGTACTGCCCCACCTAAATAAGTTTCCACACTCCCTCTAAACCCCAATAAGTTTCCACTCTCCCTCTAAACCCAATAAGTTTCCGCTCTCCCCTTTGAATCACCTACCATCGTACTTCCCCACCTAAATAAGTTCCCACTCTCCCTCTACACCCCAATAAGTTTCCGCTCTCCCCTTTGAATCACCCAACATCGTACATCCCCACCCAAATAAGTTTCCACTCTCCCCTTTGAATCACCCAACATCGTACATCCCCACCTCAATAAGTGTCCACTCTCCCTCTAAACCTCAATAAGTTTCCACTCTCCCTCTACACCCCAATAAGTTTCCACTCTCCCTCTAAACCCTACTTTAAATTTTTATCCCACCCCTAAATTTTTTTTAATTAGCCCACTAGCGCTCCCAAGCGTCTAGAAATCAAATTGTTATTGATATTAAATCAACTTAAGAAAAAAAAAAAACCATACCTGACGGGATTCGAACTCAACACCTTCCATTTTGGAGTCTGGCTTGCTAACCCCTCGTCTATCATGACATGATTAACGAATGGAGCTAAAATCTAGGTATATAACCTTCAAGTCATACATTTTCAGATATCAAGTAACAATTATGGTGTATTTTGGGGTAGTAATGATTATTCCTATCGATTATTAATAATTAACATTTTTTTAAAGTCTGATTTCGTTACCTTGAACAGGCACTTGCATGATCAAGCATGTCGAACCCTGCATTCGAACCTTATCATCATCATCATTGTATTCAGTATTATTTTAAACTGGAGTAATATGATGGAAAAATCGCCTACCTACACTTTTGAGCATGCCGTCCTTCGGTGCCTTGAATAGTAATGCATTTAAAAATACAATTCAAAGCTCGTCATATTGAGTATGTTGTCCGATTGGAGTAATATATGCGAAAAAATATTTATCTTCAATTCCGAGCACGCTGTCCTTTGATGTTATTTGTGAATTCTTGTTTTTTTATTTCAACAATCATTTATTAGTAATTTTGCTTTTTCTCCAATCTGAAGACATCCTAGACCTTGAAATGGTTTTTGCATGCATTATGCATGTTCAAACATGTCGAGACCTGTTGTTGCAGGCATACTTCACCATTTTTTATTTCATGATTTAATCTTACATCCCCATGTCAATTAACACATCCAATGTGCTTCCCCATCTCAATACCCCCGCTCTCCCTCCGATTCACTACTCTCTATCTTCAGTATAGCGGCGTAGCCAATCCATCTCAATTTTCTCACTTATACTTCCCCACCTAATTCTCCCTTTAAACCTTTTACTCAGACACACATCCAAGCAATTTTCTTTAGATTTCATCATAGTCCACTACTCTTAGCACCATCATGCTTCGCCCCTGTTCAACACCTACAACCTCTCTAGATCGTCTGACATTTTCATCATAACCCGGTCTACCCATAGATAAACCTACATTCTACGTCCATTAGCCTTTCCCTCTAAGTCAGTCAAACTTACCCACCTCAAATCATCTTCAATGCACATACCCACATCAATTATTCTAAAACATAATCTTTAATTATAATAGTTCTACTTCCTCAGACCTATTGTACTTCTTCCAATCCGGCAGAGACTTTGCAACCCACACCTAATCCTCAGGTCTTTCTCCTAATTTTTATGACTCACTTCTACTTCCCCACATCAATCGTTTATTGTTTTTTCTCAACTTGTCCTTACCAATTTTCCGTTCTCTCTACTTCTAAAACCTTTTACTCATACATACCCGCCCATACACGCGGAGTAATCTTTAGATCTAGATTATGTTACATACTACTTCTCATCTCCAGCACTTAACTTACTTAGCACCTCTACTGTATTCCAATCCTCGGTTAAAGCGGTCAAAACAATTTCTTTTTCCTTCCACCAACCGTCCTCTACTGTAATTGCTCTCCTAACCTTCTCAAACCCCCGCACAATTCTGACAACGACCAATCCATCCCAATATTCTGCTCTCCACTTCTACTTCCCCAACATCATATCAAGTTAGAACCCTACAAGTGTAGACTACTGCCCCGTCAACATTTCTTTCTCATTCAAACCACAATTTGGGGATGAACGATGTTGGGTGATTCAAGGGGGAGAGTGGAAACTTATTGGGGAGGGGATGTACGATGTTGGGTGATTCAAAGGGGAGAGTGGAAACTTATTGGGGTGTAGAGGGAGAGTGGGAACTTATTGAGGTTTAGAGGGAGAGCGGAAACTTGTTGGGGTGTAGAGGGAGAGCGGAAACTTATCGATGTGGGGAAGTACTATGGTGGGTGATTCAAAGGGGTGGGGGTCAAAGGTTGTCACAGATCCACCTCCACCTCCGAAACTCTGCTCCTGCTCAATTCTGCTCCTGCTCAATTCTGCTCCGAAACTCTGCTCCCCCCCTTGTGTGACTCAACCGGCCTTTATACTCTACTAATATCAAATGTGAATTCAAAGCCATATGAAGACCACACCTATTATTTTCAAGCGGAATCAGCCGAAGGGGAGGGGAGAATCTGAGTGGGGCTCAACTCAAAAATCCCAATAATGGCCGACGTAATGAGTGTATTAACATGAAATTTTATATTTAAATTCAAAACTTTATAAAGATGGCACCTATCTATTTTCTGTGAAATAAGTGGAAGGGAAGAGGGGGACCAGAGAAGGGGGACTCGGCTCATATACCGTATGAAGATTCGTTACCTGCATGTAAGTCTAATATTTTTTTATTTATTCCAATACTTTTAGCCCAAACCATGGGCCCAGACGGTTAATTGACTTTTGAGGGAAAGTGAAAACATAATTGATGAGTTTGTGCTGGGGAAGTACATGTCCATTGATTTTTTATATTTGAACTTATTTTTTGTATTCGGGTTTAATTTTTCTAAACTATTTTTTTTGTGTCACGAAGTAGAATCTAAAATATTGATTGGTGTAGGTGAATTGGAACCGTGTGGTCTCCTAAAAATCCCAACAGATGTGTTGAACTAGCAGACAATCTAGGAGAGTGGATCTAGGAGACCCAACTTACGAGTAGTATCACCTTCCTTCTTGTCCTTCCTAACTTCTCTCAAACTTTACTTCCTTCATTTTTACCGATTTTTATAACTTCTATTCTCTTTCTATTGTTTCGTTCCCTTATTCTTAAATAAGTAATATCGTTGGTGGCATGTCTGCGTGAGCCTCTTGACCAATTACTATAATTTGAAGCCTCTTGAAAAAAAGGAATGATAAACATTACAGCTTAAGGCGAAAGGGGATAATAGCCACAATCCATTTCCTAGTTACCCAGATTTTTGTATTTAGTTGAGAAAAATGCATTTGATCATGAATCAATTTCGGAAGTGCGGAAAGTCATCGATATTGTTCTGAAAAAAATCCTTATGTGGTCAGAAAAAGCGTAGAAAAAAGTTTTGAATCAAAAAAGCCGGTTGTCATTTTGTATATACCTTCGCCCTGAAGAGAATGACATCTTGTACATATTTGATAGTAAGATGTTGTGGAACGAGATTTCTCATAGAAATAAAAGATGTTGTCTTCTAACTGTTTTATTTTAGACCAGAACCGTTTTTCGGCGCAACAGCGTCATCATCAGTGGTTCATCCCATCCACACAGCACAGCGGTTAGAAGACAAAGGCCAGTCTGGATGAACCACTGATGATGACGCTGTTGCGTCGAAAACCAGTTCTGGTCTAAAATAAAACAGTGGGAAGACAACGTCTTCTATGTCTTTGAGAAATCTTGTACGTTCACCTATGTTCAACAGGTTTGACAGCATCATTTGCAGAATGTTAATACTGTATTTGTTAAGTCGTGGCTGAAGATGGTAGCAATACCGAAAGTACTCCCATATATTTTGTGAAATAGACAATATTTTTAAAAAATACATTTTTCTTTATATTTTTTTATTAAGTTTTTCACAATATCTCTGCAAAAATGTGAAGTATCAATGGTTAGTTAGTTACTGTCACTCATGCCCAGGGCTTTAAAAACGAGTTCATATCGCCTACTACCAGAGCGCTCTTTCGTAATTCTGGTGGACATGAGCCCGACTCTACTATTAGAGAGGTACTCGCCCTAGGTGAATAAAAATTTAAAGTAGGCAAAATTTAGGACTCCCACAGTAGAGTCGGGCTCATTGGGGCCATGAATCATAATAACTAACTGTATTGTTACTTAGTGTTATCTTGAGGCATTGTGTTATAAGCCTTAGTAAAATGAAACTTTTAACATGATTCTACCAGATGAAACAAATGGTAGACAAAGTGCTGACCCATTTATCAAATTATAAATAAGGTAATTAAAATGAAAAACTAAACAAGTTATCTGTTGCTCATTGAGTACATATTTTGTTTGGGCGGGAGCCAACGGGGTGACCCGCCAAAATTATACAACTTATGTCCTGAGTCAGTTTGGTATTTTGGGAAACTATATATTTCCTTGTTTCCTGAACTCTCTCTTCGCAAACTTTTTGAGAATTACTAAAACTAATTAAAATGGTTATTAATAATAATTGTTTTTATTGTTTAATATATTAATGAACAATATATTAATTTTGTTAAATCGATATAAAGCTAAAAGTGAGAATAAAGTATAAAATATAGTCAAAATCGGTTATAACGAACTTCGAGGGACTGGCGGTTTTTGTACGTTGTAGCGATGTTCGTATTATCGGTTATAACGAACATTTTCCTATAAATGGTGTTACACTGGTTACAACAAACAGTCCGTTATAAGTTTATGGCTGTTATAAGATAACTTATTTCATACCTATGTCTTATGTACATAAATATGTATGTACATACGTAAACCTATGTCATAATATTGAAATGGGTAGTTAGTCAATAAACAATTTTCATAATACAGTTAGTTAGTTATTATGACTCATGCCCGGGCTTTAACTACGACGTCATATCGTCGATACAAATGCAAAGTATCGAATATGAAAAAACGCATTTTTCGTTCTCGGTCTAAAGCGATAGCTTTAGGACGGATGAATGTTGTAGCGAACTCTCGAATCTGAATTCACGTTGTAAAGCGGAGGAATAACGCTGGCAGAGGGTCGAATATCCAAACTATGTAATGATGTCCAAAATCAAAGTGACCAATAAAAAATGCGTTATTCTGCATTCTTTATTGTGGACAAAGTTTTTGAACTGGGATGTTCCAAAGTCTCGAATGTACCACATTCGCGTTTTTGATCTGGTTCGAATAGTAACAAATCAAATTCCATGCATGGCAAAGTATTGAATATGTCATGTTCGTGTGTTTGCTGTTGCAATTTTTTGTAAAAACAATGAGCTGTTTTAAAGCAGACTATCGATTGTGACATATTCAATAGTTTGCAATGTAAATATTTAAATATTATACAATGCAAACTAACGAAAATGCCACATTCGATAGTTTGCGTTGTAAATTATAGAAAAATAATCATCAATTATAGATAATCAAACTAACGAATGTGCGTTTTGGCTAATTAAGATACATAATTGGATAAAATTCTTATAGGGTCATCTATAAGGCAAAACACCACGTATACATAGGTAAAAAATGTTTGACAATAAGCACTGATTTTGAATGAACCATGAAACAGTTTATTCACTCTCCTGAAAAGTGGTATTTTTCACATTCGATATTTAGCATTTGTATCGACGATATCACCTACTACCAGAGCGCTGTTTCGTCACTGGTGGACATGAGCCCGACTCTATTATGGAAGTCCTAAATTTTGGCTACCCTAAATTTTTATTCACCTTGGGCAGGGGTCTTTAACGAGTACCTGACATCGTACAGTCTCGGGACCATCGCTTAACGTCCCATCTGAAGGACGGGAACTTACGTTTATTTTGCCTCCCAGATAAAATAAAGGAAGGGCCTCGGCCGGGTTTCGAACCCACGATCTTGAGCTCAGAAGGCAAGCGCGCATACCACTGAGCTACCGACGCCCTTTATTCATGATACATATAATGTGTTATTAAAATCTATGTATGTATTTAAAAAATGTATACCTACATATACATACATATGTACATAATTATTTACAGTTATTTAAACCAATCGAGCAAGGGATTTTCAATGTCAGTATGATTTGGCCTTTTCACACTTATTAAATTGTGTAATAATTTTCTCCCGGGACTTCATCATTCCAGCAATCGTTGAGTGTGATGTTTGAAATTCGCGGGCGATCGATCTCGTGGAATCACCGGAATCGACTCGGCAAATTATTCCGAACTGCTCCTCAATTGTAATGTAAATTGTTGCCGTGGCATGTTTTCGCGTATAAAGGCAGGACACAACTCAAATTGAAAAACTGTTGGGCGAATAAATGTAAAGTCAACAAAGCTTTTGTTTTTAATTTCGTTTTTTTATAGAACAAAAAACCTGAACTATACGCTGTAACTGATATTTCAACAGCTACTGTTCTGAGAAATGTGTTCGCTCTAACCGATGTGTTCGTTGTAAGCAACATTAATGCTCTTTTTGTATGTTATTTCATGGGACCTACTATTTTTTTGTCGATATAATCATTACTACAGTTAATAGAGTTTTGAGTCGAGCCCCCCTCCCCTCAACCCCCCTTCCCTTTGGCCGATTTGGCTGAAAATCAATGGCAATCATAGTGTCGCCTTCCCTATGGCTAAAAATCAATGTCATCTTTATGGAGTTCTGGATCCACGTATAAAAGTTGTTATTGATACAGTCATTCTATCGGGAGTTATCGTGTTCACAGACAAAAATCATTCCTTCTCCACCTGTTAATAATAATAATTTCCGTTAAACCAATACATGGTAATAGGATACGTCAAATGAATTTATACATTAAGATAGCTTATAAATTAGATTTATAACTACTTGAGTCTAACACATCTATGATTAGTAGTAACAAAAAAACCATTAAAA
Source organism: Aradus depressus (assembly GCA_963662175.1). NCBI lineage: Eukaryota > Metazoa > Arthropoda > Insecta > Hemiptera > Aradidae > Aradus > Aradus depressus. Next base: position 86,153,584 of record OY759214.1, read on the forward strand.
AAGTAAAATGAAATTAATAAAAACTGAACAAATAAATACTTGAAAATATATGAGTATATAAAAAAAAAATAAATAATAATAATAAAAGATACGTTCATAGTAAGTTGACACATTTTTCAATTTAATAAAAATTAAGATAACTATTTTTCAAAGAAAACTCTTCGGAAGTGTCTTTATCCCTCAACGATGTTTCGAGACGTTCTTACGTCCCATCATCAGGTCCCAATGTGGCGAGATATAGAAAAGAAAGAAAACAATGTAACTATAACAATATATGAAAAATAATATATATATATATATATACATATTAGTCAATTATAAATGAATGTATAAAAATATATACCTATAAATGAATAAATAAAACAATAATGTACATTGGACTGACCTTTAAGGTGTGGAGGAACTCTGCCCAAAATATAAAAATGAAAGCTTTGTATCAAATAATGATTTTGTATATGAAAAACGATTCTTTATTGTGATTATAATATTCTTTTTGAACAGTGAGAATAAAATTCCGTTTCCGTGTAAAGGGTTTCCTCTAACATGAACATTTTTAGTTAAAATTTAAATTTTTTTGTTGTATCTATTGACTTCAAGAAGTGAGGAAGGGCATTAAATAAATTAATTCCTTTATCAGTTATACTTTTTTCAAAAAGAGAAAATCAATGTTTAGTTATTCGAAAGTCTTCTTTCTTCCTGGTTAGATGTGTAGAGGAAGTATTAATTCTGGGATAGATTTCAATCAGCAGCAAATCTGCAGAGTGCAACTTCTGGGAAATTTTATAATTATTATAATTTATTAATTACGAAGAGACGCTGAAGAGTACGATAAGAAGGGTACGATTTCATTGAGAGTACTTATCCTTGTTGAAGTCTATTTAAATATAATTCTCTCTGGTATAATCCTGATATCTGGTCTCGCCCAGGTTCCCTCGCTATAATCTCCTCTGTGGAGCTGGAGGCTCAGGGTGACTGCTCTGAAGAGCTACTTAGCTCGCTCAGATAGTAAGACATACCTCCGAATCAGTCCTCCCAACCCATACATATTATCTGTTCCCCTTCATACTGGCATACTCTATTCTTATTTGCCAATATATTTATATTTCGGGACACATAGTGACCAGAAGAAGGGACGTGTAAGTGTCCCAAAATATTGTCCAAAAAAATAAGAAGACACCTCTGGAAGAAATGCCGGAAACAACCAACAATAAAATAATAAGTCGAGGGCGCCGGTAGCTCAGTGGTATGCGTGCTTGACTTCTGAGCTCAAGGTTGTGGGTTCGTAGCCCGACCGAGGCCCTTAGTTTATTTTATCTGGGAGGTAAAATAAACTTATGCACGCCGTCCTTCGGATGGGACGTTAAGCGATGGTCCCGAGCCTGTACGATGTCAGGTACTCGTTAAAGACCCCTACCCTAGATGAATAAAAAATTTAGGGTAGGCAAAATTTAGGACTCCCACAGTAGAGTCGGGCTCATGTCCACCAGAGTGACGAAAGAGCGCTCTGGTAGTAGGCGATATGACCTCGTAGTTAAAGCCCGGGCATGAGTCATAAAACCTAACCTAACCTATATATATATATATATATATATATATATATATTATATATAGAGGGCACCGGTAGCTCAGTGGTATGCATGCTTCCCTTCTGAGCTCAAGATCGTGGGTTCGAAACCCGGCTGAGGCCCTTAGTTTATTTTATCTGGGACGTAAAATAATCTTAAACACGCCGTCCTTCGGATAGGACATTAAGCGATGGTCCCGAGCCTGTGCGATGTCAGGTACTTTTAAAGACCCCTGCCCTAGGTGAATAAAAATTTAGGGTAGGCAAGATTTAGGACGTCGGGCTCCTCATGTTCACCAGAGTGACGAAATTCCATTTGTAAATTCAAAGCTCTATAAGGACGACACCTAATAATTTTCAACGGAGAAGAGCCGAAGGAGAGGGGGATCCAGTGGTGGTCAACTCAAAAATCCCAATCATTGTCGATGTGAAATCTATCGATATGATATTTATTTTGAGAATTCAGAAACCTGTATGAAAGTCAAATATTGACTTTTAGCTCTAACTTTTCTTTTTTTCTTTTTATCGGCCCAAATTATCGTCCTAAAAGAAGATCTTAAAATTTGTGTAGCGTATTTATAATTTTTTTTTTTTTTTTTTTTCTTTTGCCTTTATGTACGGTGCATATTAGCCATGTCAATGTGTTATATATAATTATTTAAGACATCCATGGCCCCGGGAGGGAGTTCTATCTACGAAATAAAACTCACTCCCGGACGGGATTCGAACCCGCAAACCATGGTGAGACCATGCGACCAAAGCCCTACGCTCTAGCCCGCACGGCCACCATGGCCCCCAAGTATTTATGATGTTGATGATGACCAATGTTTTGGTATCAGCAGTTTTATTTGTTTCGCTACAGAACAGCTGTTAATACCTGCTGCAAGTAAATGATAGAAGGGGTTAGGGTTTATGACTCATGCCCGGGCTTTAACTACGAGGTCATATCGCCTACTACCAGAGCGCTCTTTCGTCACTCTGGTGGACATGAGCCCGACTCTACTGTGGGAGTCCTAAATTTTGCCTACCCTAAATTTTTTATTCACCTAGGGTAGGGGTCTTTAACGAGTACCTGACATCATACAGGCTCGGGACCATCGCTTAACGTCCCATCCGAAGGACGGCGTGCTTAAGTTTATTTTACCTCCCAGATAAAATAAACTAAGGGCCTCGTCGGGTTACGAACCCACGTTCTTGAGCTCAGATGTCAAGCACGCATACCACTGAGCTACTGGCGCCCTCAAGGTAAATTAAAACAAAATAAGTGGACTGTATATAGATTATTTAAAAAATTATAATAATGGAAAAAAATACTAAACTAATGGAAACAAAACAAACAAATTAAATCTAAGAAATGGTAAAATATACGATACTAAGAATGTCTGGAGAGTGTGGGCGGTCGTGAAGTGGAGACGCCAAGGTGTTGTCTCGTCACAGTGCGGCTGGGCTGAAGATCCGTCTTATAGGGCTTCTATGACCAATACTTGCAGCAAGGGCTGAGGGCAGATACTGGTCGAGGTGGTGATGAGATGTGCAGCAAAGGGCTGAGGGCACTTCTATTCAGACAGCCAGACTGGACTTGACTCGACTCACCGGTCAGGTTAACTAAAAAACTACGGCCGTAGTGACCTTTACTGGCCACTATACAAAGTACATACACTTCACTAATGGCGTCACCCCCTCCACATATACCCCATTGTCTTTATAAAGTTTCACTTTCGGTCTTAACAACAGCATAATTCTGAAAGTGACTTTTTTGTATCCAAAAATGCAAAATAAATTTGGGGAAAGGTAGGGAGAGTGATCTGTAAAAAAACAATTGAGCACGCCGTCCTTCGATGTCAGGTACTCGTTAATCACTATCCTAAGTGTATAATTTAGTACTCCCACAGTAGGACGAGCGCTCTGTTAGTAGGCGCTATGACCTTATAGTTAACGACCGGGCATGAGTCACAATAACTAACACACTAAGACAATTTTTGTTTTCATTTTTGAAATCAGGAAGTCGTTTATAACTGCATCAAATTTTTGGCAGATTATATAACTTCCCCCATACTTTGTATAGCTGAGGAAGTAAAAAATTTATTTTAATAGCTCTGTTAGTAGGCGCTATGACCTTATAGTTAACGACCGGGCATGAGTCACAATAACTAACACACTAAGACAATTTTTTTTTTCATTTTTGAAATCAGGAGGTCGTTGATAACTCTGCATCAAATTTTTGGCTGATTATATAACTTCCCCCATACTTTGTATAGCTGAGGAAGTAAAAAATGTATTTTAGTAGATTACAAATACACAACGTTCATTCAACACAGCGTTGAAATGGCATGAGGTTATCTATCATCTCTTCTTCTAAAGAGGCATAAACGCAAGGATAATGCTGATAACTTTTCCAGAAATTACTTTATTTTTATTATTTTAACTCAAAAGTAAGGGAAAAAAGGATACAGAGATGAGCTTACAGTTAAGAAAATAAGGACAACTCAAAAATTTAGGCGAAGGAATCTGGGAGATAGGAAGGAAGTGGGTTTCATCAGATTAAATAAAGGGAATAAAAAAGGCTTCTATCGTTGAAGGGAGGGCTTTACAGTTATGACATCGTTAAATGGGCCATTGAACTCGAGTAGTTCTCCGGACTAGAATCAGGGAGTACGCAGCTCTCTCTAACAGGTCGTTTGAAAACGGCATCTCTTCTAAGCCCGGCACCTCCTCTTGCCAGGCCGACACATGGCCTGAATATTAATTTAGGATCAACTCTAGTCCCTTCCTATATTCCAAAATGGTAATTTCAATTTGCTGAGAGCAATGGTCATGAGTCGCTGAGCTTGTTAGTAGTTGAAGGGTTATGTACAGACTTCGGCTGCCAGGAATTACTGTCTAGTCTGTAATGGATATTAACGAATGTTCAATACAATACTCGTACATCAGTGTTGCATTGACTGTCTAATTGGACGTATCACTACAGGACATGAACCTAAGCTCCCAAAGGGAATCTGATTTCCAATCAAATGTCTTAACCACTCGGCCACAATATAATTGTGATAAATAAAAATTATGTAAATGTTAAATAAAACTAAATATAAATAATTAATAATAATGAATATAAAAAGAATAAACAATAAAATTAAAATTACCTCATTTCCTCTAGAAATTTTATATTTTTTCTTTTACTAAATTTTTATTTCTACAGTAATTTCGGAAAAGGGCCCTAAAATAACATCAAAAGTTCAAGACGTGCAATTTTAAAGAAAGTGCACGTAAATTTTAAAAAAAATTCAATTAACAAACTTTTTATTTGGATTTCTAAAGAGATGCCATGTTTTTCTAAATTTTTCAAATATATTTATATCTAATCCAAAGGTTTTTCAAATAATCTTACTGGGCCAACAGGGAAAATGAATAGAATACAATTTAGGAGAACAAATAATTTGTTTTTATTTTTTTAAATCATCTACATTATTAAATAAAAAAACTAAACATTGAAACAAACAAAAATCAAAAGAAAAATCTTAAAAACTAAATTCTTAACACTATTTCAATAATTTTTCTGTTTTATATTTTTGGCCATTCTTTAAAATTAAGTTATATATTTCTGGGCATATATCCTGTACATATAAACAAACAACAGTACCTACCTTCTTTGCGGATCAATTTCACCGTCAATTCACTCCTATTTAGTTCATCACAACTTAAGCCTAAACACCACTCTCCATTTTTACTCAGCTCGTTTCACCTCCAGGCTTCGACTCGTCTCTCCACACACTATAAAAAACAGCTGATGGCCGTGTTTTGTTTTTTACTCATTTGTTTTAAAAGAAATTTGCTTTTTAGAGATATAGAAAATATAGAAAAATAAATATAATTAATTTTTTTATATTAATAATTTAATCATTTTAATGTGTGTATTTTTTTTACATCACAATATATTAATATCTTATTATACCGTAAACTACTATAGAGATTCTTACTATCGGCTTCTAGACAAAAAATTCAGACTTTCTATTGAGAACATACTGACAACATACAAGACAATAATAAGAGCTATATGGACCTACGGACTTGAACTTTGGGGTCGTGCTAAGCCATCTAACATAACATGATTTTGAACCCAGACATACTACCTTATCTTGAACGTGAAGTTTTATCTTGCCAGTCGCTTCTTCAAGGTACGTCCTGGGTAATGAATACTCAGATTATATGTAGAAGCGGGGGTCCCTCAAGCTAGTGTCCTTGGTCCTATCCTGTACGCCGTTTACACTGCTGACCTTCCTACCAGCCCTAACACAACCACCTTGGCGAATGATCCTTTCTTCCAACAATGATTCTACCAGATACTACTGAATAAAACACTTAGAACGAGTCAAAAATTCCACTATATTTATATAAAAGACACAATATATTTCGCTGGTTAGAGCATTGTCAAGTGTACAGGATACAGACTTATGACTGGTGGTAATATTTTGAAAAAAGGATCAAGATAGAGGGGTGGGAGGAGGGGGGGGGGGGAGTAGAAGAAAAAAAGTGAGGGAGGGGGGACAGAACTGAAGGGGGGGGGGGGGGGGGGGGGGGGAACTACCATACTATATCACAATTTAATCAGAAAAATAATTAAAAAATATATCTCAATATTAACCTATTAACTAAGTCTCAATAATAGCCTATTACCTATATCACAACGTTTTATTCAGTATGGGATGACAGACATTGTGGAAAAGGATTTGTACCGAGCAACAGCGAGTTCTGTAGCTAGTATTGTACCGAGCAACAGCGAGTTCTGTAGCTAGTATTGTACCGAGCAACAGCGAGTTCTGCAGCTAGTATCGTGCCGAGTAACAGCGGATTACCCAGCCAGTATTGTACCGAGCGACAGCGGGTTCTGCAGCAAGTATTGTGCCGATTAACAGCGGAATTAAAAACCCCATAAGGACGACACCTATTATTTTCAGTGGAAACGAAATATTGTCGAAAAAGAAAAAAATGCCGGAAAAATCAACAACATATCTAAAGTTCAGAATGTAGCTTAAAGCGGGATTTATCTGATTAAATAAGGGAGGAAAAAAAGTGTTACAGTTATGAGATCGTTAAATGCTCCATTTAACTCAAATAGTTCTCTCTGCTGGAGTCAGGGGCTAGGATAGGCAATTCTTTCCAACAGGTCGTTTGGCAGCGGCTTCTTTTCTATTCCAGGGACATGAGATGAATAATAGTGGACTGTAATTTACTATAATTCCATGTTATAATTCTAAACAAAAAATAAATGTACATCCCCTGAGCGAATTAATAACATATGTTTTTCCATCCCTCCAAAGCCACTCGACCGTTTGGTCGAAAAATCATTATTGTCTGTTTGTGTCCCGATAACTTTCAATAGAATGAATGTTTCGATACGGAAGTTTATACGTACATCCAGATTGATTTTCAGCCAAATCGACCGAATGGAAGGGGCATCAGAGGGGTCAACGCAAAAACCTAATAAGTTCCGATGCATAATGAATGTACTAACACAAAGTTTATTATGAGAATTCAGAAGTCTCTATGTGTCAGCTATTGATTTTTAGCACAATCGATCGACTGGTTTTGGAAGGACAGCGTAAATTTAATTGTTTACTTCGGTTTGGGGAAGGACATTGCCAGTGATCCACTGACGACTTTTTTTAGTGAAAATATCTCTGGTTTAGATAAAGGTACCTCCTTTTTTTTTAAGTCATTATATCGCTGTTTTGAAGCGTAAATTATTTGGTTGGTTCGAACTTCATAGAAGTGCCTTTTAGACAATCTTTCAAAGGGAATGTCATGCCAATTTTAAATGCGTATGTTGTCACTCACTGAATCCTGCATTGGTATAAAATGTCGATAAAAAATGTCGTCGGTGAATCACGGATAATGTACTTCCCCAGCCCGAACTAAACAATTTAAGCGTTTAAACCAAAGCTAATTTTGCGTTTGAACTCATCGGTAGTTATTAGAAGTTTTGAGTTGAGCCCTCTTCTGATTTCCCTATCCTTCATCCGATTCCGCTGAAAATAATAGGTGTGTTCATATGGGGTTTGTAATTTGCATAAAACATTTCGTGTTAATACATTAATTACAATGGCAGTTATTAGCGTTTTTGTGTTAAGCCCCTCTCTAATCCTCCCCTGCCGAGCAACAGCGAGTTTCCCAGCTAGTATTGTGCGGGTTCCGTAGTTAATATTGTACCGATTAACAGCTAGTATTGTGCCGTACAACTGCGGGTCTGCTGCTTGCTAGTATTGTGCCGATTAACAGCGGGCTCCTCAGCCCGCCATTGTGCCGTACAACTCCTGCAATGTTGTGCCCATTAACAGTTAACATAACAGGGAGTCCTAGATAGTATTTTGCCAAGCAACCGCGGGCTACACAGCTAGTATTGTGCCGATTAACGGCGGATTACCCAGTTAGTACTGTGCCAAGCTAACACGGGCTCCCCAACTAGTATTGTGTGTAACGTAACGGTTTTCGTTACTTTTTTCATGACGCACATTGTTGATTTATCTCTCTAAAAGTGTTTTTAGAACATCAAAAAAATAAAAATAAAATACATAGCATAATGGATGAAGCAGTGCAAGGTTAGTGCTTGCAGATTTGTAAAATTTAATGGATTTCATGTTAATCTCCTGTCCTAATGAAATAATAATAAAATCTCTACTCTACAAAGAGCACAGCTCAACGTTAAAATAACACTTTGGTATGATGTTGACGATATAGACGGAGTGTTATCATAATTTAGGGGACTTAAAATGTGTTTTAACTGGGCAAACATTGGAAATAGGTGGAGAAGAGGGCTTTTAGGGGGATATGTGGTCTATCTTATGAATATGTGTGCTCATGCGTTCTGAATGGTGTATGGGAGGGGCTTAAAAAGATACGTGACCGAATCAGAATTCAATTAATAGTGGGTACATGAGGGGGGTGTTTGTTCTGGAGAGGGATGGATGGGTGATTTAGGGTTGATGTCAGTGCGGCCCTGACGTGACATATGGCCTCTGACCCGCATCACAACTACCACCTGAGTTCTCTGTCCCCGCTATTCTGAGAGCCTTTCACATTAAATAGATATATCAGAAGGGCTGTTATGTAAACCCCTAAGGACTCAATGCTCGTATCCCTTCCCTACTTTCCACTGTAGGAGTTCCGAAGGCCTACCCTTGTTTAGTTACTTAATTAAAGGTCATTAACGAGTTACCTGATATCACGCAGGACTAAGACCTCGGCCGGGTTTTGAACCCGCGATCTTGAACTCATAGGGAAGTGATCCTGGACGCCAAAATGACAGGAAATAACACATTAACTGCATACTTCAGACTATCCATACCAATTCTCAATAAGAACACTACACAGACAGTGCCGCACTACCCGACACCACACTTATACACCCACAGCCATCTCATAGTCTATCCTGGGTACAAGCCAGATCAACTTTAAGAAACTGATCAGGTTCTCCGCTTATCCGTTAATGCGCGATCGAGAAAGTATACTGGAGATAGCGAAAAGGTTCAGGACTGCAGAATGTTTCTGGAGTCATGACATTGAGGAACTGCTCCGACGTCTCATGACTATATGTATATACATATTTTTGAATTGTGTCTAGCGCCTCTTATGGGGGATGTTATGTAATCAACCGAAAATTCGATGCTGAGTTCTCAACGGAATTTCATGTTTTCCAATCTCCAGATTCCAAATATGAAAAAAAATATGTGTGTCTGTGAACATGATAATTCCCGATAGAATGAATATGTCGACATAAAATTTTATGTGCAAATTCAAAACCCTTTAAGGGCGACACTAACACACTAGGAAGGGGGGTCAGAGGGGGGTTCAACAACCTGAAACTCAAAAACCCTAATAACTGGCGATGTAATGAATGTCAATGACATGAAATGTGATATTTGAAGTCGAAACCCAATTTGGACATAATCTGTCAAATTTCAGCGATATCGGCTGTAGGAAAGGGGGAGTTCAGGGGTGCTCAATTCAAAAAGCATAATAACTGCCAATTTAATGAATTTATCGACATAAAATGTTGTATAAGTATTTAGGAGCCTCTATGTAAATCAACTACCGAACATTAGCGCAAACGATCGTCTGGTTTTGGAGTACATTGGAAAGTTCTGGGAAAGTACATTGCCGGTGAATCATCGACGACTTTTTTATTCTTCTTGACAGATTAGTCCAAGGTGTTCGGTTTATGTCATCATTATTAACTATAACAAATGGTCTTTTTACAAGAAACATGACAAGACAAGTTGACGAGCTTACAATCTGCCATGACTATACGGCTTTAACAAGCTCTCCTGGGATAAGCAGGAAGACCCTCTGTTTAATAGGCAACTTGAGAGAGTCTATAATAACATGGGGTGCATTGTCTCAAGTTCATATTTGATAGGGCTTTCTGCCCACTCTAAAGTTAGTCGAATAAGAAAGACATCGATGGTTAAGTGATTAAAGTGGGGGATAGCAGTATGAGGGGTCGTGTTTCTCATTCCCTGATTTGTATTGATCGTCTGAACCATTAAAATGATGTTAACTACAAAAGCTTCTGATCTCATATCCACAACCGCCCTCACAACAGCCGCCCTCGGGCGGAGGCCACGACACTATCGCCGAATCGTCTGGGAAAAAAGGGCCTAACGATTTCATTAACAGATAAAACATCTGCGACGGTCAGCGGCCACCTTAACTTTCTTGGCGCACCGAGAGAGCTCGGGATAAATGTAGGGCGTTCGCTAGTTGTAGTTCGTTGGGGAGCCGGGGACGACAGCAGGCCTCCCCGGCGCAGGGTCATAATGCTTGCTTCTTTCTCCGCCAGGAGGCGACAAATCGGCTGAACATTGGGTAGCCGGTTTCCGGCACCAGCTGCCGTAGGTCGAGTCCCAGATACGATTCTGTCCAGCGTATCAACTCCACCCTAGGCCCATCGTACAGCTTCTCACGTCCATCCTCGAGCCAACGTAAGCGGAGTCTACCTCTTCCTCTTCGTCCTTCCGGGTGTCCCTCCAGTATCCTCGGCAATCTGTTCTGGCTCCATCTTCTGTAAATGCCCCAGCCATCGTAGCCGCCCTTGTCCCTCAGCTCTCTATTGGACCGTAGCGTCCATCTTTTGAGTTAGGCGGGTCAAAATCATGAAATGTTGTTTCATCCCCCGCAATCTCAATATCCTTATGGACTGAAGACTCAATTCAGGAACATCACTTTATGAGCAGAAATCTTATATATTAGTGAAGAAGGCATGTTTAAGAAAGCTTCATAAAGCTTTTTAAGACCTAAATTTAGATCCAAAATCAGGGAGGTTATACATGGTCTCCATTAAACATTGAGGTCAACAAGGTGATATTTTCCTAGGTTCAAAAGATCATTTTTTGATCTAACAATTTGTTATATGTTGCATTTTTTTTTTTTATTCACAACTAATAATATATACACACACTAAATAATAAATACAAGCAAATTTGCTAAAAGAGTAAAATTTGGCATTGTCAAAATGTCAAGAGGAGAGAAATCTTAATAATTGTGTGCAAGTGTTTTGCAGCCCGTGCGGTTTCTCTACTAATTAGACAATGTTAGGTTTTTGCGTCCGCGTATCCTAGTTAGAGATGTACCTGATTAGTAAACTTCTTATCAAGGTGTTCTATACTACCTAACAAAAACATACGCCAGCATGCTGCAGTCACTACTCACCGTCTTGTGTCATGTCTCCATGTTATAGGTTGTGGGCAGTAAAAGTAATCCTATTAACCCATAAAAATAAAAGAGTTGTCTTCCTTCTGTTTTATATTCAACCAGAACCATTTTTCCCATAAAACTAACAGTTTTTGCTTGTATCAAACAAAAGTCTAAAGAAATGGGTATAAAGAAGTCATTTTAAGACGGTTTTTTGCACATAACTCGCAAACCAAAAGACCAACTATTAATGTACCTGTTTTATATAAAATTTGCTACTTGAAGGGTGATATGTGCCACTGACGATGGACTCAGTTGTGTTGAAAACGTGGTTTTCAAACGTCTGTTTTCCCATAGAAATATAAAATACATTGTCTTTTCAAAGATTTGTTTCCTACTCTTTTATTTGCGACCAGAACCGGTTTTCAATGCTTCTGTGTCATCATTAATGGCACATCCCACTTGTACACTGTAGAGTCTAATAACACACTTTAAGAGTGATAATATCGTATACCACTCATGATGACTCAATTGTGTTGAAAACTTGTTCTAGTTGGAAATAAAACAATGGGAGAACGTATTTTATTTCTATGAGAAATCTCGCCCCATATCTCACTATCACATACAATCCAATTAACGTTTGTATGACCACTGCAGGCCTGGGGCAAGGGTATTATCGTAAGAGTGCTCTCATTATGACGCACTTTTGTATATTTAAAAATCGTCAGTTAATAATATAGTAAATATGTTTATATATTATTGAATTATATTTACATAATTACACATATAAAATTGTGTGTCGATACATTCATTCTATCAATCCATCGTGTTAAATAAATAAAACAAACTTATTTTTTTCTTTAAATATATTCTATTCAATATAATACAATAATGTATACAAGAACTACTGGTTTCCGCATTACACCATCTTCAGCTTTATTTATAAATTGACTTTTTAGTAATGCGGAAACCGGTTTTTTTCTTATACATATTTTTGTGAAATAAACAATATTTACAAAAAAAAAAGATTGTTTTATTTATTTATTGCAATTTTCACAAACAATTGGAAAAATAGGCTTCGGAAAATATATGAAATTTGTGTGAAATCTCAACATTACCGACTGATTACATAACTTCCCCTATACTCTAACTAGGGAAGCAATACATTGCTGCCAATCATTGGTTTCAGCTCCGAATTCCTCTGTTTTTCTGTATTTAGAGCATTACGAGTATATAATTTTGTCATTATATAATCTCTTTTTATGTACTTTTCTATTACTATGTTAATTACTTGGAAAAAAAAAAAACTTTCCTTAGCTGACAATTTAATTATTCTGTCCATTAAAAGTGTTTTCTTTTGGTATTTTTCAGGTGAGTACCCCTGTGCAATCTTCTCCTGATAATTTGTAAAGTTTTAAGTAATCCATCACAAGTCAGGTTTGTCAACTTATCTCACGCTTACTCAAACAAATTAGTTTTTACTTTAAATTATATCAAGCTGAAAGAATACAATTATAGTTAGGGTTTCCAGGTGTAATTTGTTGAAGACTGGGGCAAACTTCTATATAAAGTAAAGATAATAATAATAATAAATTATTATGGATTTTGTATGCCCAATGTGTTACAGCCCCTGTAAAGAAGATCTATATCACTTCCTCATTACCTGCCCCAAACATGATGATTTAAAAAATAAAATATTTAAAAACAAGATAGATTCTTCATTGATGTTGGAATTATTGAATGGTAAAGATTGGCAACTACTGGTAAATTATTGCAAAAAGGCTTACGATTTCAGAAACTGTGAATTAAATAAATAAATAGGAACAAAGATATATTTATTATTTTATTTTTATTTGTATTTTAGAAAGAAAAATTTGTTGTTAATAAGATTATAAGTTTATAAGATAATATTATTTATGTAAATCTAGATTCCTCAAAACGGCTTAGGCCATTGAGTTTGTCTCCATAAAAGGTCACATTATTGTATATATGTTTTGTATGTAATTTTCTATTATGTTAATTGAATAAAGGCTTTACTACTAGTAATAATAATAAATTACATAAATAAAAAAATGAATATTATACATAAATATTGTACATTTTTAACGTATATAAAGTATATACTTCAACAGACATTAAATATCATAATACAAACACATAAAATAAATAATAATAGTTATTATGACTCATGGAATTTTATGTTTTCCGACATTCTGATTTCAAAAATGAAAATAAAAAAAATTGTCTTTATGTGTTGTTATTGTGACTCATGCCCGTGCTTCAACTATAAGGTCAAATGGCCTACTACCAGAGCGCTCTTTCGTCACTGTGGTGAGCATGAGCCCGACTCTACTGTGAGAGTCCCCTAAATATTAGCGACCCAACACTTGGTAACTCACCTGACATCTTACAGGCTCGGGACCAAATCAGTAAAATTAATAGTATAAATAATAAAAAAAGGCGGTGAATCACCGGCAATGTATTTCCCCAGAACAAATTAATTAAGCTCTCCCTCCAAAAACAGTCTACCGTTCGCGCTAATATTCAATAGGGGTTCCTAAATCCTCATACTAAATTTTGGGTCGATAAATGCATTACATCGGCAGTTTTTGAGTTGAGCACCCTCCCCTGACCCCCCCCCCCCCCCCCCCTCCTTCCCTTCTGCCGATTCCACCGAAAGTTGGCGTCCTTATAAGGTTTTGAATTCTCATACATATTATACATATAAAATTTGTGTGGATACATTCATTATAACGGCAGTTATTAAAGTTTTTGAGCTGAGCTTCCTGTAGCCGATCGATAGTTGTTGTCTTGTTATCGTGAAGTAATCGTGTTCACGTGAAAACACAGTCGGACAGCATATAATAGTAAATTATATTTGGACTCTGGAGGTTCGAAAACTTGAAATTTCATTGAAAACTCCGCATCGAATTGTTGGCCAATTACATAACTTCCCCCTTACACTTCGTATAGCTGGGGAAGAAATTACTGATAATAATAAAAATATTCATCAAATAAATAATAAATTCAATAAACAAAATAAAGAGGACCTCCGCCAAGAAAATGAAAATAAAACAAAAAATTGAAGTTTTTATATACAAAACCAGACTTTTAAATAATAATTATTTTTTTCTACATTAAAAGTTTCAAAATTAAAAGTTGGTTTTGGACGAATAGTTTCCTTTACCATAGACATTTTTGATTGAATTTAAAATTTGTTTTATGGTCTCTATTGCTTTCAAAAAGTGGAGAAGGACATTAGAGTTATACTTCTTTCAAAAAGAGAGAATGTTTAGTTATTCGAAGTTCTTTTTTCTCTTGGTATTATAATTATAACTAGTATTGAGGGGGAAAATATTTATATTTTTAGTGTTCCGTGCCAAAATTAGTAAAACGGGAACACTTTGGTTTCGCCCGTCCGTCTGTCACAGGCGATTTTCTCTGAAACTATTCGACGTTAAAAATTTAAATTTAGCACAGACAGAGTGTGGTGGCCCAATTATAGACGTGAAGTATAAAAAGTTGAATTTTGATTCTGAGGGTTAATTTCAGATAATAAATCGAAAAATTAAAAAAAAAATTCAAGGGCATCGTGTAGGGTGTCAAATGAAAGGTTATTGAAGTATAAATTCAACAATATATATGATGTATTTTTTTATGCATTTTTTAAATAATTTTTCGGGAAAAACTCTTAAAAATTGTTGTCCCCCACCCTTATTACCAAAAGGGTTCGCCCAGGAAAATCAGAAAAAAATCATGAACATTGAGAATTAGGTGTAGATTGAGCCAAAATTATCAGGATTGAAAAATTCTGTCGCAATTAATTGTTATAAACAATTTAATAGTTTATTTCCTTGGAACTGCTGGTTTAACAATAATAACTTAAGTGCGGAGCTGACGGCATGGAACACTAATTGTGCAAGTTTAGTTTGCACTTGACCGATTTTTCTAATGGTCATCAATGCTTCAAATATGAAGAGTGCAAATAATGGCAAGACTTTAATAATAATAAAATCTCTCTGCAGATTATTCTTTCATTAATATTGTTTATTATGCTTAGTGCTTTCTTTTGAAGTCTGAAGAGTGGTTAGGTTAGGTTTTATGACTCATGCCCGGGCTTTAAGCGTTCTTTCGTCACTCTGGTGGACATGAGCCCGACTCTACTGTGAGGGTTTTAAATTTTGCCTACCCTAAATTTTTATTCACCTAGGGTAGGAGTCTTTAACGAGTACCTGTCATCGTTCAGGCTCGGGACCATCGCTTAACGTCCCATCTGAAGGACGGCGTGCTTAAGTTTATTTTACCTCCCAGATAAAATAAACTAAGGGCCTCGGTCGGGTTTCGAACCCACGATCTTGAGCTCAGAAGACAAGCACGCATACCACTGAGCTACCGGCGCACTCTTGAAGTCTGAAGATATTAGCACTTGAGCTAGAAGCTTCCTAACGTATTAATTCTCAAATTGTAGGTTCGAGTCAGTGGCGTAGCGTGGGTGTCAGCCGCCCGGGGCGAAAGAAAAATTTGCCGCCCTCTTATTTAGGTATTTCAATTTAAAAGACTATAATATACACTAATTCTAAAGAACAGGCATCATTATTGTGTATTGTACAGGTTACAAATAAAAAAGTCATAAATACAGTGTAAACTCTATTTAACGCCCCTCGATTTAACGACAAACTCCCTAAAACATCGAAATTACTTGAATCTTGGTGGTTTATCTGACTTGGACAACAAGGTAAACCACCAAGATTCAAGTAATTTCGACATACAATGATAGACTCTATGTAGCATCACACCCACTCTAAATAACGACAACTATACGTCATTACTAAGCAATAAACAGTACTTTCAAGTTGCCGAAATTAATAAGAACTGCAGCTGTGTACGGTCTTTTGTTTGTTATTTTGTTGCTTTATTGTCTAGTAGTATAGTCTCTATTGTCTATATAATTTTATACTTTATTAGTAAATACATATTATAATAGTAAAATACTATTAAATGTAATGTAATATGTATTGATTTTTCTTCTCTTCATTTAACGACAACTCTCAATAACGCCATAAAATGCGCAGTCCTTTAAGTGTCGCTATATAGAGTTTACACTGTATATCCAAACAACATTGCCATCCTGCTAGCTGATAATTGAATAAGTGCAGACCATATGATGGTTCAAATATTTACAAGATATTATTATTATTTATTGTGAAATTTTGCCGCCCCCTAAAGGTGCCGCCCGGGGCGGGCCGCCCCTACTACGCTACGCCACTGGTTCTAGTATCAAGGTTACAAAATGGAACTTGTCCTGAGCCATACTTGGTTGACACACTATCAAAGTTGGTTCCGGAGTTGTTTGAAACTTTTCAATGTTTTCTTCTCCCGACATTAAATAGTTTATGTGAGCTCACTTAGGGGTGGTGAATATTGTACAGTCAGGGAGACATTTGTTTTTAAGGCTGGGTTTAGTGGCTCAAATGTCCACCCCTCCCTGTTGCATTTTTTATGCAGCTACCGTCTACAAACAGTAAACGCGTTTTATCTCTTCCACGTGGATTTGGGGAGGTTAGCCGGTCCACTGGGGCAACATTTTGTTTCAAATGTTCCGCTTGTCGGTAGGTCACCGGCAATGTACTTCCCCAGAACGAATTAATCAATTGAGTTGTCGTTCTTCCTTTTAAATCAATCGACCATTTGGGTTAAAAATCAATATTTGACTTACATAGGGGCTTCTGAATCCTTCATACAAAATTATGTGTCGATACATTCACATAGGAAGTTGTTTAGGTTTTCGACTTGAGCCTTTGTTCCGTTCGACCGATCACTGAAAATTCATAGGAATCATGAGGTTTTACAATTACATATGAAATTTGTTTTCCATATATTCTTTACAATGGCCGTAATTGGAGATTTTGTGGTCCATTCTATCAGGAGTTATCGTGTTTTTCTTTTCATATTTGGAATCTGAAGTTCGGAACACATGAAATTCCGTTGAATACTCCGCATTGAACTTTTTGAAAATGAAAATGAAAAATAATCTTTATTCTGGGACATACGTCCCCTAAGAATAATAACATAAAGAATAAACAAGAGTATACTAGTATGAACCAGTTGAGAAGAATAAAAATAAAAGAAAAGAGGTCTCTAGGAATAAATATTAAATGTTAAAAACAGGCAATGAGTAAAACAATATAATAAACTAGTGTAAAATGATAAAGAGAAATAAAATAATAAAAATGAGAAAAACAAGTAAGAATAATAATGTGAAACATGATAACAATAATGACTTGTATATGAATGAATTGTAAACAACTGGACTGATGAAACAGAAGAGTATCAATCGGTCCAGTGGAGTGAGAGACTTATAGGAAGACGAGAACTATCTCATAGGAGCTAGCCGTAGGAATCAGAGGTTTGCTGAGTTAGGAGATACTGGAAAAGTAGGGACTTAAATGAAAGAAGAGGAGCATGGCGGATATGGACTTTTTTACAGATTACATAACTTCTCCTATACTCCGTATAGCTGGGAAAGAAAAATAAATAATAAAAAATATGGTTCAAGTACCCCCGATGAGGCCATCCCCATTTTTCTAACTTAATGGAGGCCACGGTAGCCCGGGTGATCCCCCGAACCACCCTCGCTCTACAGCCTCTGACCAGATTTGAAACATGGAAAGGAGCATCGACAATTGAGGCTTCATAATAAAGTAGCGGCTATTTTTACTTATTAAAACGTTCTAAGACCTTTTCTTGTTATGTCCAATTATGGAAAAAGCTGAAAGCCTCAATTGTTCTTAGATCTTTGGATTGGAAGTACTGGATACGCTTCATGTTAGATGGTTTACCTTTACAAATAAGAATACAAATGGTGGATGGGAGAAAAGCGAGGAGGTTTTAATAAAAGTTGTATCTTGTGGTTCATTAGGAACATAATATTGGGGCCACAAAACAGTTCATTAAAGGAAGGTGGGGAGGCGGCGCGCCGCAGCGTCTTGAACCGCTCACAATGGCGTCTCTCCCCTTTCCCCTCCACCAAGATCCATTTTCTCACCGTCTAAGTCCACCAATTAGCACAATGTTCATCTTACTTATTAATGGAGCAAGTCTCAATTTATATTCTGGTGAAATCTGGCTAGATAGAGAACAAACAGTGTTTCCTTTCATCTAACTTGTACACCTCAACACTTCTCTACAGTATAATTAAACATATATGTTGTTATTTATTATGACTCATGCCCAGGCTTTAACTACGGGGTCATATCGCCTACTACCAGAACGCTCTTTTCGTCATTCTGGCGGACATGAGCCCGATTCTACTGTGGGAGTCCTAAATTTTGCCTACCCTAAATTTTTATTCACTTAGGGCAGGGGTCTTTAACGAGAACCTGACGTCGTACAGGCTCGGAACCATCGCTTAACGTCCCATTCGAAGGAAGGCATGCTTAAGTTTATTTTACCTCCCAGATAAAATAATCTCAGGGCCTCGGTCGGGTTTCGAACCCACGATCTTGAGCTCAGAAGACAAGCAAGCATACCACTGAGCTACCGGTGCCCTCTACATAAATGTTGTTTTTTCTTTATCATATATTCAAACTAGTATTACTTTCCCCGCTATGCGATGTCTATACATCGACGTCTTTACGGGAAGTTATGTTATAATCCGTCAAAAACTCAAAGGAATTTCATGTTTTCCGACCTTTTCTTGATTCCAAACATGAAAAAAAAAAAAAATCATGACAACTCCCGATATAGAATGAATATATTGGACACGACGTCTTCATGTGAATGCAAAGCCCTCTAAGGACGACACTTATTAGTTTTCAGTGCAATCAGCAGAAAGGTGCGCTAAGAAGGGGGCTCAAATTAAAAATCCCAATATCTGCCGATGAAATGGATATATCGACATGAAATTTCAGGTTTTTACTAATTACTTTCAATAATTATACACGATAAACTTAATCCCAGTCTGAAACTTTATGGAACTATAGGCAGTGATCCAGCTTCTGCAGTGGGTTGTTTGGTCTTGGGTCCCGGTTTATAAGCTTCTTGGTGGCGTCTCAAGAGGTGTTCCCTTAAATTGGATGTGTTGGAATTAGTTTTGAATAAAACTTTGCACAAAGTACATTTAGCACTTTTCCCATCATCCTGTTTGATATAAAACTTCCACACGTCCGATTTTGGCGGCATACTGAAGTGAACACGCTACGCTTCACATTTCCAAGTTCCAAGTCCAACACACTAACTCGAACTGAGAAATAGAGTTAAATAGAAAGGAAACTGTAAAGAAGAAAAATAATAAGGGGAAGGAGTTTATTGGAAGAAGGTCCGACATAGAATCATAATAGACTTATCTTTCTGCTTTAGCCCTCTATACTAGGAATTGGATTGGTTTTGTGTTCACAAGATTTAATGAAGAAAAATGCATATCGATAGTTACTTGGACTATCAATGGAACTATCGATGTTATGTACACCTCTCCTAATGATTCATAAACAGACCACAAGAGGAGCTCTATCATGATGGGTTCTATAAGCACCAACCTAACCAGCCCTTGTTCCAGAGAGCTGCTTAAGGGATGCCACACGTCCCTATTGCTGCGGTTATTCAACTTCAACCACCCCTACCTCCACCTTCCAAAATCAACCCGATCCCATCCCTTTCTTAGTGGCAATAATAATTCAGAATTTTCCTGGAAACCTACCCTTTCTCCGACTATGTACTTCTTGTGACAAGGTTCTGTCGGAGAAGAAATATTTCCATCTCCACAGAAACACTTTTTTTAATATGACTGGCTCATATGTTAATGAGTTGCAATTTTATTTCCCTTGTTATATGAAGTTATGTAATCAGTTAAAAATTCGATGTGGAGATTTCAACGAACGTCTGTCTGTGCGTCTGTGAACACATTTTATATGTGAATCCAGGAACCCTCTAACGACAACACTTACTAATTTTTAGTCAAATTGTTTAAAGGAAAGCGGGATAATTGGGGGGATTTTTCTTGAACAAAAGACACCTCACTTTTCACTATATTTGTACTTGTTTTTTTAATTTGTAATATATTTTCCAAAAAAATTTTAACAGGTAGATGCGAGCATGTGGAATAATTTCTAATGAAAATTGAAGTGACATACTTATAATTGTCATCATCTTAACTTTTCGGAACGAAATGTTGTTCCTAAGAGTATTGAACAATGAATTCACGTCAGTGCAAACTTTCGAAATACGAGTACTTGTCAAAATAATTTGAATTTTTGAGGTACTAAATATATAGATAATCTATATATTTAGTACCTCGAAAAATGGGTGGTTGACGCGAAAAAGGTTCTAAACGCCAAAATAACACTTCCTTCCGCTGCCATGTTGAGAACTACTGGTGGCTGTAAGAACCTTCTTCCATGAGGCTCAACGCTGACGTGGGCTCAATACTACCAACTGCTGCTGTAACGGCAAAAAAAAACTTCCCTACACAGTCCCTAGAGACCTATAGAACCTGATTCCACTGAAATCTCATTTTCAACTAAAGTGGCGCTTAGAACCTTTTTCGCGTCAACTACTCGATTGATATTCGGGGGCGGATAAGTATCCGGGGTCAGGAAATGATAGGAGCTCTTTTCATGTTCAATTTTGTTTTTCGTTTTTTTGAAACTTCAATACCAAGCTTACTCTTTAAGTCCCTCAAATATTAGAAATATTGTTACAAGAATATAAATATACGTCATTTAATCTAAATTATATAGGTCATCTAAGAAAAAAAAATTATTCTGAATTGGCAAAAACTTTGTAGGCACATAGATTTCCTATGTCTGATAAACATACCTAATAATATTATGTTTGTTTCCAATGGTATTTTATACGGAAAAATGACAAGTAAAGGAAAGTTTATATTTAAGTTGCAATAGGCGAAAACGACGTTTGAATATACAAACCACGTGTTTTTGCGAACATTAGCTTTTTTTTTTTTTTTTTTTTTTTTGAGGACATTTTAACCGCAAAGAGTCATGAGTGCCCGGTACGACGATCTTTTGCTCAGTTGTCAATAAGCAATGTTATTCTTCTTCACCAGGTGCGAGACGTAGAAGCCAAGCAGCAACAAGTGGTACCAGTGGTGTTTTTTGTCTGTTGTCATTAAGCTCTTGTTTGTGTACATTTTTGATGAATATTATGACGGCTAGGTCAGTTTTTTCTCCAATTAAATGGTATTTCTAGCCAATTTCTTTCGGAGTTCATATCTTTTTTTTGGTTGAGATACAAACGAAAATTTTTTTGGGGGTGCTAACTTCACAAAGGTGAAAAATAGACTTTTCAGTGTCTTCTTTTATGTTTATTATTTCGGAGTTTTTGAAGTGAACATAATGCAGTGGGGGCTTGTGGAGCATCGACCTTGAAATACCCGGAAAATATTATTGTTCATCATCTTAACAATATTTTTGAAATAAATAATAGATGTTGTCTTCCCATTGTTTTATTTCCAACCAGAACCAGTTTTCAACGCAATTGCGACATCATCAGTGGTACGATACTGTTATTTATTATGCTATTTCACACTAGATTCCACTCTGTACTGTTGGGATGTGCCACTAATAATGACGCAATTGTGAACCGGTTCTTTTTGAAAATAAAACAGTAGGAAGACAGCGTATTTTATTTAATTGAAAAAGAGATATTATAATGTTATTTAACTGGGAATTTCTTCTCGCATAACACACGAAATATTCGTTATGGTTCTGAAGACTAATAAGGACCCAAGGAATGAAGTTTATTCCAAGAATTTCTGTTCACTCAAACTAACATCATCACTATGCTTAGAATTATTGGAATTTGGCTCTTGTTTCATTAATTCTCTGAACCAGACTGAATTCTTTCACTTCCTTCAATTAGTACGTAAGCCTTTGTTGTGGGTGGAAAAATAAATAGACATAGAAACTGCAGTTATTGGGTTTTTTTTAGTTAAGCCTCTCCCCTGATCCCCCCTCCCCTTTGATCGACTTGGTTGAAAATCTATACGTGTTGCCCTTATTAGGTTTTGGTCACACATATAAAATTACGGGTCGATGCATTTATTCTATCGGCAGTTATTAGAGTATGTTAAGCCTCCCCCCTAATCCCTACCTTCCCTTTGGTCGATTTAGCTGAAAAAATAAGAAGTGTCATCGTTAGAAGGTTCTGGGTTCACATATCATTTCATGTTGATATTTTCATTTTATCGGGAGTTATTCTGTTTACAGACATACTGCTTTTTTTTCATATTTAGAATCTAGAGGTCGGAAGACATAAAATTCCGCTGGAAACTCCACTTCGAATTTTTGACCGATTACATAACTTCCCCTATACTTCGTATAGCTGAGCAAGCACCCGCAGTACAGTCTACCCGACCTCTGCTCTGAGAGGACCCTACCGAACACTGCCAGGGTGGATTGCTAAAGCCGTGACAAGTACCCGGAGAAGAGTCTACCCGGCCTCTGCTCTGAGTGGACCCTACCGAACATTGCCAGGGTGGGTTTTGAAAGCCGTCACAAGTACCAGGAGTACAGTCTACCCGGTCTCTCTGCTCTGAGTGGACCCTACCGAACACTGCCAGGGTTGGTTGCTAAAGCCGTGACAAGTACCCGGAGTCTACCCGGTCTCTCTGCCCTGAGTGGACCCTACTCTACTACCCAACAATGCCACCTAATGGCCAGTCCTCTGTTCTACCACTTCACTTCTCCTAGTCCACCACTTACCACACACTACACTATACACTTCTTTTCAGACTTTTTCTTCATCTCAAAACTAAATTGGCCCTCTTTTCTTTTTTTTCTTTTTTTTTTTCTCTGGTCATAGGACAATGCCCTCATCAAAATCCCTACTTTCATGCGTATGTCTGTTCTATTTCGATATTTACTTCTAGTATTTTACTGAATGTTGGTTGGTTATCCAAAGAAATTAAAAAGGAAGAATGTATCACACCTTTCACTTTTTTCCGAAGTCGGGATTTTTTATTTTTTTTTATTAATTTAATATTACTCCCTATCTATAAGGAAAAATTAAGTTTTTATTCTGAATTGGTGGGGGCTAAAGAACTTATGAAGAGGAAAAATCTCGTAGTTGAACTAGTTGAGAGACCCATGTATACATATATCCATATATTACAATATATATAACAGGGGGACCTAAGGCGGGATGGGGCAGCCAGTCAACACGACCGAGATAATAAAACAATAGTTTACATTTCACGATATTTTTTTAGTTTAAGTTTAATTAAACTCTTGACTGGCAACTGAAGCTATATCCTTCTAATGTCTGTGGTGGAGTTGTTGTTATATATTATAATTTTTTTAAATTAGGTACATTAGATCGCACTTTTCTGGGGGAGGGGGGTACCGGGCATTCTGGAAGGGGCCGTGCCTACTCCTGCCCGCCCTAGCTACGTCAACGCAAACCTGAAAAGTGAATTTCAATTTTGTTTTTCCTACAATTGTTTCGGCCAAAATCACATCAGATCTACTTGTAAGTTAGCACATGTGACTTCTTTGAAAGTGAAAATCCGTTGAATACTCGATCTCGGAAGTTTACACGATTACAATACATACAAGAAACTAAAAACGACCATAACACCGGCTCAGATGATTATGGTCTTTTTATATACTGTGCCAGCTGAACCGGACAATGTAAACTTTTTTCAATTGGTTGTGTAGTTTTCCTTTTAAAAAAAAATAAATAAAAAAAATTAAAGCTGGTGTAACGCCTTGTCAGTTGAAACAAAGGAACCGGCGGAATTCTAGACGTTCAATGTAATTACAGGCACTCTATAAGGACGGAATCGTTTGAAGAAAGAGAACAAGGATGGTGTAGCTTGGGAGGCTCGCATGTTTTTCTGTTCGCACTTATCTGAAATTGTTGTCCGATGTGTGAACTTGGAGGAGAATGGAATTCCGGATCTCAACTGCATCAGAGATCACACTTACAATCACATGAACCTTCCTGTTCAAAAGAAAATCTGCTTTTGAAGTGCAGTCCGCTGACAATAATATACCGGAAACTGTCTTAATGATAATATTTATTTGCTTTAAACCAAAACATGGTAATACGTCATTAAATAACCAATTAATATCCTCCATATCGTTCAATGCAAATCGTTTGACGATTTGGCCAGCCATAGAAGAAAAATGTGACCCTCCTGTCGGTTCTTTTAGTGAAACAGAACAGGTTTTCCGGTTTTGAGGAAAGCTAATTCACGAAACCAATGACGTTTTGTTTTGACGCAGCCATCTCGCGCGCACGTAAGCGGAGAGTGCGGAGACAACGCCTTGGTATTTGTTCAAGGAGAGCCCCCCCACCCCCTCCGAGTATCCTGAATCAGCTTTAACAGTAATGCCATATTTTAAAATACCTGGAGAAGTAAAAGGGTACTAGAGAAGACAGAAAGGTAGGATGGTATTGGTATTTGTCCAAAGGTAGACTGGAGAGGGCCCCCCCGAGTACCCTGAATCAGCCCTAACAAGGTTAGCTAGCCGAGAGGTCAATTCTCCCCTGTTTTCCGCCCCTCCCTCCATCCAATTAGATCATTTAATGATTAACTCTCAGGACACCACCCTCCTCACTAGGAGCCTCCCCTTCCTTAGTTACACTTTCTTCCTCAGGCTTGTCGGAAAGTAGGAACCCAGTGAATAAGAACTCTCATCTGGACACCGAAAAACAAGTCAAGTTTTCAGATAGGAGAGGGGTCTATCGTATTACCTGCGAATGCGGGGCCACCAATGTAGGCCAGTCAGGACGAAAAAGTCTAATTATTAAGAATTAGATATGTGTTTATGAAGTTTATTTTTGTTTATTGACCAATTTGAATTTATTTGTGTAAGCTTTAGAGGAGAAAAATATTAAGGAGATTTATTGGATTATTCAAGGATATTATATATACTATATAATTATTGAAATGAAAAAACAATTTTCATTCTGGAACATACGTCCCCTAAGAATAACAGCATAAGAGATAAACAAAAGAGATACCAGTATCAAACAAGTTGAATAAAAGATAACAAATAAGGGAGAATAGCAACTAAAGAAACAAAAGCAGTTAGAAATAAGGATTAACAGATCATATTAAAATAAATGAGGAACTGGATCACTGAGAGAGAGTGAGAAAAATTAAAAAATAAAATAAATAAATATAATATGTGTCATACACTCTGGTACATACATTTAATTACAGATATATATCCAAAATCCAGAATATCACACACCTATACATTATTCTGCTTGGAATTTAAAGAAATGAATAATAATAATAATAATAATAAACTTTATTCCATTTGAAATAAAATACATTTCATTGGAAGAAGTTCAGCCAGCCTTCTTAAATAAAATTGAAAAATATAAAAAAGAATATATATAAAGTGTATCAGCTACAGTGAAAAAAAAGAAATGAAAATTGACATGGTAAAGTATTGAGATGAAATAATTATATAAAAAAAATGAAATGGATAAATATGGAAATACAAATTAAAAAATTGCTTCCTCTTGAATTTTTAAATAAGACAATCAATAATAATATTAAAAACTATATTACAATTAGTCCTGGAGTAGAAAAAACTAAAAAACACGTTCACAGAAAAATTGAAAAACAAAGAATGAAACTTCCAGTAAATAGTGCCCAATATTAAACTAATTTAACCGATTTTGACAAGCAAATAAAGCCATTGACTATTGGATATAACACAGCCAGGCCCCCGCTCGCTCTCCCAACACTGTGTCTTTTCCCCGCTTTGGTCGAGTATACTTCATATTGGTCCAGGAAAGAAGGGGGATTCCAGTTGTCGCTGTGAAGCCATGTTTCAGAGAGACAGATCAGGTCCAGATTGACCAATATTTATTTCCGTGGGTAGCATCGCTATGTTGAGAGTATTGAAGCCGTTTACATTCCAGAAACCGATTTTGGCCGAGGGTGACTTTGGTCCTTTACCTTTGGATTTACCAGAGGGGACCGCGGCATTAAAAAACTCTCTATGTTCCCGGCTTTAATTTTCTTTAATTTTCTCTTCCGTGAGACAGATGGATCTGAGATAGACTGGTCAGTATCAATATTGTCATTGTCTGTTTCATAATCCGTGGGTACGCCAGTTGAGTCGTACGCTCTTTCTTCTGCCCTAAATTGGGATAGATCCTCTTCGCATCTTATTACAATGGCCGGACATCCTTCAACTTTACAAACCCTGATTAGGCCACTCCGAAACCAGACAAATTTAACCATTCCTAATTTTTGTAGTTTTTTACCTTTTTTGAAAACGTATCTTTATTCATATGTTCGGATATGTAAATAGGAAGATTTGTTGATTCAGAACAAGAGAGAGAAAACAGGCCAGTATTAAGTACCTTCCTTTTGTTTTTACAAGCGGCCAGAAATTCATTTTTGTCTGCGCTTCGTACAAATTTTAAAACAATTGATGGTTCGTATTTTGAACTAATTCGTTTCATACGGTAATAGCTGTCTATTTGATCCCTTTTCAGTTCGAAACCAACAGCATTAGCAATGGTTTTGATATTTACAAAACTATCAATACTATCGGAGTAAGGTACATTTTTAATTTGCACTTTATTAGGGTTTGTTTGATTTTGATATTCTTGAAATTGGATTTTTATCTGTCTAATTTCTAGTTTCAGGGATTTATTTTCTTTTTTCAGAACAAGTTGCTCTTTTTTTATTTTAATGAGGTCCTGATTGATTTTTTTTAAATTAGAGCTTATATTTTCTTCAATAGTGGA
Organism: Aradus depressus; assembly: GCA_963662175.1. Lineage (NCBI taxonomy): Eukaryota > Metazoa > Arthropoda > Insecta > Hemiptera > Aradidae > Aradus > Aradus depressus. The sequence continues at coordinate 86,180,564 of OY759214.1, forward strand.
CATCGTGGAGGAGGTTTTCTGGTTGTCTACTTTTATCTGGGCCAGGTCCGATTTGAGGGAGCTAAACTCCTGGAACAGGTCCCCGAGACGGGCCAGGATCGCACTGCCAAGAAGGGACCCCCCACCACTCCCATCTGCGTCTCCCGTTGTCATGGTGATCCCGCCACTTGCTTCACTCTTATTTCCCATCTTATGTAACTCCAATAATGAATCTAGCTTCAAATCCCAAATAATATACGTATTTTATTTCACTTTTCCCTAATAGACACAAAATTAAATAGAAATCTACTTACATATTCCGATAGATCAGATTTTTAGCTTGATAATTGTACAAAAAAAAGTAATAAAAATGTTCTTGCTACCCACTATAAAGTACACTTTTTCAGAGACACAACATACACGACCGGTCCCGTCCAAGGCTAGACTACAACTCCAATTTAAAGAAATGATTGAAAAGAAAAAAAAAGAATGATTACTTCTAAAATAAAATATGTAGTGACTAAACACATAGTGACCAAACATATAGTGTGTAGTTATGTAGTGCCTAAACAAATAGTGACCAAATATATAGTGACCCTACATGTGATCCAACTGGGATGATGAAACTGAAGAGTAACATCAGTCCAGCTATAGACTGAGAGACTCATGGGAAGACGAGAACTATCCCATAGGACGCTAGCCCTGGGAATCAGACGTTTGATGAGTAAGGAGGTGCTGGAAGAGCTGGGATTCAAAAGAAATAAGACTAGGAGCATGGCGAATCTGGAGAGGGAGAGAGTTCCAGAGGGAGGTAGCCTGGACAAGGAAGGAGTTGTGATAGGTTGTAGTCCTGTGGGCAGGGAGGTAAAGATCGGAGGGACGGGATCTGGAGAGGGAGAGAGTTCCAGAGGGAGGTAGCCTGGACAAGGAAGGAGTTGTGATAGGTTGTAGTCCTGTGGGCAGGGAGGTAAAGATCGGAGGGACGGGATTTGGTGACTTTTTGAAAGGAAATGTATTTAAATTATTTGAAAATAAGAATATTTGATTTTTTTTTTTTTTGATAAGGATACTTTTTAAATTGATAAGAAGTTTGTTTAATAATTTTTAGAATAGGAATTAATATTTGAAATTCTTTTTTGATAACGATATTTTTTTTTGCGAATTGATAGGAAGATGTTTTTGTGTAGTCATTTTAGGATAGGAATATAAGATTTTTTTTTTGATAGGGTAACAAATGAAAGAGGAAATGTGTAGTAAAAAAAAAAAAAAAAATTATAAATATTTTCATCCAGATGTGATTCATAAGAAAGCAGGTAATAATAAATAATAATTAGAAATATATATATAGGGTTTTGTTTTTTTAAAAAAATATGTGATGTTAGTAAAACTTAGCGAAGAATTTTTATGGAGAAAAGTTATTATGGAAAAATGGGATATATATAAGAGTGTACATAGCTGAGAATTTTATTTATGATGAGATTACCTACTAGAGAGAATGGAGGAATCTGAATATTGCGTCGAATTAAGAAGTTATGTATGAATAAGAATTTTATAAGTATATTTGTTGTATATGATTAGGGAGAGAATAAAAAAATAGGGAGAAATAAAGAAAGTTAAGGAATAGGTGAAGACCTCAGTAACGTCACATAAATAATAAGAAATTGATACTTATAAGGGGGGGTATATTGAATTCATTAATGAGAAAATAAATAAAATCTTTTTTTTTAGATTGCTCGAGATTGAGTCTAGGTGTGAAATATATATGCGGGATGACCAATGTAGGCCAGTCAGGACAAAAAAGTCTACTAGAATAGTGGGGAAGCCCGTGTGTTTCCGAATTCAAGGACCACCAGATTTAAAATCCCCCTATGTAAGTCAACTAGTTACGCAAACGGTCGACTGATTTTGGAGAGGGAGCAAAAAGGTAATTGATTAATTCTTTCTGGGGAAGTACATAGCCGAGGATTTTTTAGTATTACTATCAACCCTCAATATTTAAGTAGCTCAAAAGTCAGGGTGCTCCTCATCCCATATTCCGGACACTCTCTCAAGTTTTCCAATTACACCTCAGCAAAACAGTGATACTCTGATACCAAGTCCTTCTCACTCCCTTACAGATTTTATTAAAAGAAAATTTTAGTCGGTGAACCACCGGCTATATACTACCCCAGCACGAATTAATCAATTACGTTTTCGCTCCCCCCGAGCCTCTGTTCTCTGGTTTCCATTATCCCTTTGACCGATTTCGATCAAAGATATAGGTGTCATTCTTATGGGGGTTCGATTTCATATCGATGCATTCTTTACAACTGCGTTTATTAGGATTTTTCAGTTGAACCCCCCTCTGACCCCCCCCCCCCCCCCCTTCTCTTTGGGGGTATACATACATTTATTGGAATTCTGAGTTGAGCCCCTCTCTGATCCCTCCCTTGTATTCCGCGGGAAAATCATTGGTATATTCTTGATATACATAAGGTTCTGGATATACATATAAAATTTCGTGTCGATACATTCATTACATCGGCAGTTATCGTGTTCACAGACACACGTAAATTTTTTATTTTTTTTCATTTTTGAAATCAGGAGATCGTAGAATATGAAATTGCATTAAAAACTACGCTTAGGATTTCTAACCTATTACGTAACATCCCCTATAATTCGTACATCTGGGGAAGTAAAATGTAGTCTGATCTCTTTCATATTTAATAATAATACTATGAAATATTATAATAAAAATAGTATTTAATAATTTATAATAATATAATTTATGGTTTCCAGATTTACTTTGTGAAGCTCCATTCTAGGAATAGATCTATCTATCTATCGTGGCGCTACAACCCGGTGACGGGTCCTGGCCTCCTCCACCAACAGCCGCCAATTGTCTCGATCCTGTGCGGCTGCCATCCAGTTCCTGAAGTGGATTATGTTTCGGGCATCTTCTGCCACACCATCTCCATCTGCCCATCTCAGCTTAGGTCTCCCTCGCCGTCTTACTCCTTGAATGGGCTCCATTAGCAGCTTCTTCGGCATTTCCTCAGCTTCCATCCTGGCAACATGTCCTGCTCATCTTAACCGCCCAATCTTCATGACTTGCAGAACATCTGGTTCTCTATATAGAGTTTGTAGAGCTCCTGGTTGGTGCGTTCTAGGAATAGATAATTAAAATACACAATTTCTTTGTCAAACTTCACTATATATTCTCAAATATTCAACTAGTTTCGCCGTGTTAAGGCAGTATCAAGTGTCATTTATAAACTGACAGAATTGGTTTACAGGGTAGAAGGTACAGTTATGGAGGGGGGGGGGGGGGGGGGGATTAGATTATATATATATATATATTTTTTATTTTTATTTTTTTGTATTTATTATTATCTTGTTAATATCTGTTTATTGGAATGTATAGAGTTCAAAACAAAAACAAGAGATTCCCCGTCACTACCTAAAAACCCCCCCTCCATAACTGTACCTTCTACCCTGTCAACCAATTCTGTCAGTTTATAAGTAACACTTGATAATGCCTTAACACGGCGAAACTAGTTGAGTATTTGAGAATATATAGTGAAGTTTGACAAAGAAATTGTGTATACACATTTTATAATAATATAATACATTTTATAATAATATAATAATAATAATCGTATGTTAGTAATATTATATCGCCTTATAAATCATATTAAGAAGTGAGTGTAAAAAAAAAATAAGCCCTTTTATGACAGATGTGGAACAAGAATAACGTATCTGTCCTCATTCATCAAATTGTTAATTTTTCATTTATCGGACAATTTTATTTTATTTATTCACACACTTTTAAATTTTTATGTTTTTCAAAATATTTTATCAGACTTCCTGGTGATGGGGCAACCTCGAAAGCCGGCTTTCGAAGTTCAGATTTCATTTTCATTACTTCTCACTACATCAGCCATCTTTGGATGAAGTAAGTAGCTTTACTCGTTTCCAAGGTATCACTTATAGAACAAGCAGTCAGTCGTCATAGAACCAAACCCTGGTCTAACCTTGAAGTACCTCTGAAGTAGGAATGGGTCATAGTCATTCCTTACATCTGCGTTTATTGAGATTTTTGAGTTGAACCCCCTCTGACCCCCCCTTCTCTTCTGTTGATTCTGCTGAAAAATGATAGTGGTTGTCGTTAGAGAGTTTGAGTTTACATATGAAATATCGTGTTAATACATTCATTACAACGGCAGTTATTAGAGTTTTTTTTGTGTTCAGCCTCCCCCCTAATCCTCCCTTCTCTTTGGCTGAAAATGAATAGATGTTGTCGTTAGAAGGTCCCTCGGTACACATTTAATATTTCCTGTATACATTAATTCAATCGAGTTAGGGGCCATTCATAAATTACGTAAGGCTTTTCTAAAGCTAATTTGACCCTCCCCCCCCCCCCCCCCCCCCCCCCCCCCCGATTAATTTAATTCGATTAATCGTCTTAACTTTTTCATTTTTGTATTAAATTACTTCAAATAAAATATATAAATGGATAATTAATGCAAACTTTTCTTATTTATTTATCCATGGACTGACTAACCAGTCTGATATTGAATTAATCATAGGGATGACTGGTTCATTATTTTGTTCTTCAGGTTCTTCCAACCATTCAACATCAATTTCATCGTGCCACTCTATATCGTGAACATTATTATTGGTGTAGGATACTGAGACCATATGATTTCTGTAGAATTCAATACTGAATTTGAGAACTAAGTACAGATGGCGCTATCCAATAGCACCATTTCTTAGCGCGAAAGTAGTAGATTTTAAATTCAAAAACTTACATAAGATCAAATTCTTTACACCCCTCCCCTATAGTAAGAATTTGTAATATTGAGCTTATCCCCCCCCCCCCCCCCCCCCTAAATGCCTTACGTAATTTATGAATGACCCCTTATCGTATTCACAGACACCTTTTTTTTTTAAGTTTTGGAATCAGGAGGTCAGAAAACATGTAATTCCGTTGAAAACTGGGCATCGAAATGTTGACATAACTTCCTCTATACTTCGTTAGGCTGGCGAAGTAAAACAACTTGTATAAAAATAAAGAAGTGAAAAAGATACATATTTCATTTTTAGAGCTCTATTGGTCACAGACCGAAAAAAACCTTATGTTTTCGATCTTGTGTCTGTATGGGTAGCCCTAGCTTCCACACAAAAAACGTATTAATCGTCTAAATGTTATCGTAGAGTATTTCATGTTTAAGAAAGTGGATGAGTCTGATGCATTCGGCGTTGGGTGTTTGGAGTAGTTTTTTTTTTCATGTCAGTCGGCAGTTTGTGTTTCTCTCTTAGTGTGTTGTTGTCTGCGCAGTCCAACAAGTAGCTAGGAATGTTAGTTATTATGTCTTTCATCACTCTGGTGGACATGAGCCCAACTCTACTGTGGTAGTTCTAAATTTTTCCTCCCTAGGTTTATTCTCCGACGGGCCTTTTGCTCAAGGTTTTTTCACCTCCCAGATATAAAACCTAAGAGCCTCGGCCGGGTTTCGAACCCGCGATTATGACCTCAGTAGGCTAGCATGCTACCTCTGAACTACCGGCGCTCTCAGCTTGGAATGTGTCAGTTTCCTTTGTTTCAGTCATAGTCCTCTGATGATCCCGTGTCTTGTCTTTGCATGATCCTTGGGATTTCCACGGCTTGTTTTATTCTTTGGAGTTTGTTGTCTCCCTTATGTTCATTCATTGTTCCAATGTTGTACATGTTTTCTTCTTAAGCAATTCGAAAGATTGCTGTGTGAACTGTACGTTGAGTAAATTAATTTGCCGAAATTCGAGGACAGGTAAAATGTGATTGAAGAGGCCGGTGCTGGAGGGAGGCAGCCCTAAGACACTGGAAGATGGGTTGGGTTAGTCCAAACCCGTGGTAATTGATCTGATCAAAGTTTAAACTGGAGCTGACCACTTTGTTTATAGAGTCTTCCTGGTCTGGGCTAATGTGCGGTCGGACCTCACCCTTCTCTCCAGTACAGGTACATGTATCACAAGCTAGCAACATTCTAGTAGTTCTTATTGTGTCCTTGCCGAGGTGAGAAGCGACTTAAGGACTGTTATGTAGGAGGCTGTGAGTAACTCGATGGGCATCTGAATGTGGGTAACCTGCAGAGAGGTTACAATGGTTCGTTTACTAGATAACCAGTTCCACCTCCTGCTATCTCTAGCAACTGGAACTATATATATTTTTTTTATTAAGAGCATTTCAACCGCGAAAGGTAATGAGTGCCCGGTACAACGTATACTGTCAGGGTCAGGCTCTTCCCCGAAGGACCAAGAGGTGTGAGAGGGAGAACTCAGGCAGAAACAAGGGCCTCGGCGAGCGGCGTGACCAGGCTACTCTCTGCAGTAGGTCATGTAGTAGTAGGGAGTTTGAAGGGAGAGCAGCGAAGCCTGATAGAGAAGGTGTGCTCGTTTTCGGGGCTACAGTTATGTTTGATATCCAGGAGGCAGTGGGAGGCAGCGTCGATATCTAGGAGGCAGTGGATAACTAGCGGGGAGGTTGCAGGAAGGTTATACTGTGCCGCCCACTTTTTATACTTACTATTCATATGCAATTTCATGTTGGGTAGATAGCTCAAACCCAGAAACTATTTTCCCTTTCAACAACTAATTTTACAGAGAAAAAGGAATCCATCCCAGCCCATTAGGTGTGTACATAAATATAGCGTGTTTTATACGAATAAAAAAGTTTAAAATCCATTGGTTTAAAACTCTACTGGCAGTTAAGACTTCAAACAATATGTTCTCTTATTCAATCTCAATCCTCAATCTCTTTTATCAGGCTGGTTATAGTGAAAAACGAAAGATTATTTTTGTACATTTTTATGAGTGTAAAATAAACATTTTTCTCACATCATAAGAGTCTAAACAATAAGACAGCTTATAAATTATATGCATAAAACTGCTTGTAACTCTGAGAGTCTGACACACAGTAATAACTATACTATTAAAAAATAAAATGAAAGGAATAAATAAATACTTGAAAATATGAGTAGTATTTTTATAACTTCCGGTTGTGTCTTTTTCACGACGATATTTCGTGACGTTCTTACGTCCCCTCATCAATGTGCGGAATATAGAAAAGAGAAAGAAAACAAAACAACAATAGCAAATATAAATAAATAGAAAAAAAAGTTTTAAAAAATATATAAAATAATAAAAATACATAAAAGAATCAACCACAAGGCCAATAACTATCGATGTAACGAAATTTGCTGGTATTTCGTCGATGACTTTTTCCTAAAATAAATCCCCCTTCCCTTAGATCGTTAAAGAATATTTTTCAAAAATATCAGTTATAAATAAGAAATATGGATAAAAAATAAAAATAAAAAAGTCAAATCTAAATAAAATGTGTATTGATGGATTGGACTGGGAGGTAGGGGCTGTTGCAGGAACTAGGACGGCCATTATTTATAAAGAAGAAAGGAAGGTGAACAATTTATATGAAAAATAGGTGGAGGGGGATAACTGGAGCTGGTACAAGTGTGGTGCGAGAGCAGACAAATGACGGGTCCAACTGGTAAGAGCTCAGAGGTAGCATGCTAGTCTACTGAGTTCAAGATCGCGGGTTCCAAACTCTCCCGAAGCCCATTGGTTTTTTTATAATGGAGGTGAAAAAACCTTGAGCACGCCATCCTTCGGATGGGACGTTAAGCGATGGTCTCGGGCATGTACTACTCGTTAAAGACCTCCACCCTAGGTGGATAAACCTGGGTTCGAAAAATTGGTAAAGAAGGGCTGTTGTCCACCAGAGCAACGAAACAGCGTTCTGGTAGTAGGCGATATGACCTCGTAGTGCCCGGGCATGAGTCACAATAACTAATTTGAATTGGTAAAAAAGTAATGTTGGTATGTGTGTTTTATTGTACAGCATACTTCTGAGAGCCTTATAGTTCCTTTATACTCTGAAATACCAATTTGAAATGAATTTGGAGAGGGGAGTGATCTGTAAAAAGTGGACATGGTTCAGGTTAGGTTAGGTTTTATGACTCATGCCCGGGCTTTAACTACGAGGACATATCGCCTAATACCAGAGCGCTCTTTCGTCACTCTGGTGGACATGAGCTCGACTCTACTGTGGGAGTCCTAAATTTTGCCTACCTACCTTAAATTGTTATTCATCTAGGGTAGGGGTCTGTAACGAGTACCTGACATCGTACAGGCTCGGGACCATCGCTTAACGTCCCATCCGAAGGACGGCGTGCTTAAGTTTATTTTATCTCCCAGATAAAAATAGTTTATTTTATCTGGGAGATAAAATAAACTAAGGGCCTCGGTCGGGTTTCGTACCCACGATCTTGAGCTCAGAAGACAAGCACGCATACTACCACTGAGCTACCGGTGCTACATATTTTATATTGACGATATCATTTATATATAAATTCTCCCAGATATCTTAATAAACTAAATAAGTCGTGGGTTCATCCCCCTAAGAATTTACTTCACCAGCATGTATTTATTAAGTAAGTTTTCGCTCTTCCTCCAAAACCAATACACTGTTCGGGCTGAAGATCAATATATGACTTACATAGTGGCTTCTAAATCCTCATACTAAATTATGTGTCGATACATTCATTACATCGGCAGTTATAAGTTATTTAAATCGAGTCCTCCTGTTACCCATTCCCTTTGGTCGATTTCACTAAAAATTAATAAGTGTTGTTATGGGTTTTTGAATTTTTAAACAAAATTTCGTGTCAATACATTCATTAAAACGTGTTCAGTGAGAGACAGAATTGTTTCTTTTCATTTGTGGAATCAGTGTTCCGGATTTTGTTTCAGAATTAAATTTTAAGATGAAGTCGGCTTTAGTGAGTCGTGTGTTCTTGCACAGTTCTAACTCCGTTTAGGCTGAGAAACACTTGGAGTTCTATAGGGCGGAAAAACGAAGGGAAATTCTAGACGTTGGATGGAATAACCCTTCTAAGTGGAAACCACTTACTTAAAACTCATCTTCTTAACGCTCAATAAATTTTCTAAATTCAATTTGTTCTAGAGAAAGGGTATCACAATGTTAGTTTCATTACTGCTAAAGCTCTTAAGAGCAACCCAATGTTAGTGAAGAGTCTAATTAAGTAACAGTTTCCTATACGTATGCAGAATTTTCTTGAAAAATTAATAATATTTAAAGTTAATGTGAAAATGGCAAATTTAGTGTAAAGTGATTATTTTACGGGTTGGAAAATAAAAAATTGCGGTGAATCGCCATTTTTATTCGGGTGTGAATTTAAATATAAAATTTCATGTCGATACATTCATTACATCGGCAATTATTGAAATTTTTGTTTAGTTGAGCCCCTCGGATCCCCCTCTCCCCTCCGGCTGTCCCTCTGAAAATAATCAGGTGTCGTTCTTATGGGGCTTTGAATTTACATATGAAATTTCGCGTCAATACATTTGTGTCGTACTTGTTTAATGAATTACAAATATGGCTGGGGGCCATGGTGGTCGTGCGGGCTAGAGCATAGTGCTTTAGTCGCATGGTCTCACCATGGTTTGCGGGTTCGAATCCCGCCCGGGAGTGAGTTTTATTTCGTAGATAGAACTCCCTCCCAGTCCATGGATGTTGTAAATAACTAGATAACAATTTCGTAAGAAACATGGCTAATATGCACAGTACATAAGGACAAAAATATATATATATATATATATATATATATATATATATATATGGCTGAGAACGTAATACTACTATAACCTCCCTGTTCTCAGCCCAGCAGTATAGCCAATGCTACCTATAAAATTAACAATTAATTGTTAAATAATGGAATATATGAATTAGTAATAATTCGATCTAGTCTAATTTTGTTGGCTAGATCGGGGCCATGTTGAGTTCCTCGTATTATAAGTTTTTTGTATATATAATTTGGTGACGGACTTATTGGAAAAATATTTAAATATTTGTTTTTTGTATTAATGTTGTTCTTAACGATACATAATAAACAAAAATATATCATAAATGAACAATTTGAGTTCCTCATCATAATTTTTTATATAGTTTTTTGAACAATGACCCTTATGTCAGCAAACTTTAACTAGAATGGCAGTTATTGGAGTTTCTTTGTTTAGCCCTAAAGTTGTTAAGCCCTAATCCCCCCTTTTTCAGCCGATTAGGCCGAAAAGCATCAGGTGTGTATCTTTAGAAAGTTTTGAATACACATAAAATTATAGTCTCCACCTCTGTCCAACTGGAGAAGGTTTTTTTACCTCACTAAAGTTAGTTATTCTGATTCCTGCCCATTAGGGTGGAACGAAAATGACCTTTTAAAATTTTTTTTAGTTATTAGTTTGGTAATAGTGGAGAAAAGTTGCCTTTTAAGTTCAAAAAGAATTTAAAAAAAATTGGTTGCAATACTACAACTTGAGGTGCCGCAAAGAGCTTAAAGTTTGTAAAAAAATTGAAAAATTTTAAACTTTGATATATTATTTTTTATGAATTTCTCGTACATATAATGTTACAAAAGATGGTTTTAAATACATATATAAGCATTAGAATTGGAAAAAATTATTAATTATAAAATATAATAAAAATAAAAAAATATTTTGTAATGTCAAACTTTGTATTTCTTACTTCTGTATCCTTAATGATTACAAATGTTACAGATGCAAAATGTTTGTTTCTACTTCATTGCCACATTAAACTGGTCCTTGCGGCACCTCAAGACGTACTCCAATATTTTTCATATTTTTAATTTATCTTATCTACACTAAAAGGCAACTTTTCTGCGCTATTCCAAATTAAAAATCACATAATCGAGACAAGCAAAAATCTTTGAAAAAGTTCCAAAAAAGTGTGTTTTTATGAAACTTTAAGGTCCTTGCGGCACCTCAATACGTACTCCAATATTTTTTATTTATCTTATCTACACTAAAAGGCAACTTTTCCGCGCTATTCCAAATTAAAAATCAAAAGGTGATTTTTTCGTTCCACCCTACTGCCCATGCTTTAACTACGAGGGCATTTCACCTACTACCAGTGCGCTCTTTCATCGCTCTGGTGGACATGAGCTTGACTGTGGTTGTCCTAAATGCTGCCTAATCGGGTTTATTCAACTAGGGTTGAGTATCACGAGTACTTGATATTGTACAGGCTCGGCACCAATCGCTTTATATCTCATTCGAAGGAGGTTCTTATACTTCCCTAAGGGTCTCGACCGGGTGTCGATCCCGCGATCTTGAAATTAGTAGGCGAACACACTATCTCTGAGCTACCGGTGCTCTTCCTTACCTAACTGGTTATTGCCTATCACCAAATACTCCATTATATAGTAATATTTTTCATCCATATTATAAGATCATTAATATTAACATAAAATGTCTCATTATTAAAACATTAATTTAATTTATACAAATAATAATTATTTCAATTAATTAAATATGACTACATGACTGGTAAAAAGCTTTATAGATATCTTTAATAATTAATTTTAATTCAGAAAGTCAATATAAAATGAACAAATTGCCTTTATTATATGCCTCTATTTTAATTTTTGTTCAGAATATTCTTGTCTTAATAATGTTAATGTCATTACGCAACAACCAGCTGCTAAGAGAACTTGATTGATAGTTGATGTCTTAGGTTAGGTTAGGTTTTATGACTCATGCCTGGGCTTTAACTACGAGGTCATATCGCCTACTACCAGAGAGCTCTTACGTCACTCTGGTGGACATGAGCCCGACTCTACTGTGGGAGTCCTAAATTTTGCCTACCCTAAATTTTTATTCACCTAGGGTAGGGGTCTTTAACGAGTACCTGACATCGTACAGGCTCGGGACCATCGCTTAACGTCCCATCCGAAGGACGGCGTGCTTAAGTTTATTTTATCTCCCAGATAAAATAAACTAAGGGCCTCGGTCGGGTTTCGAACCCACGACCTTGAGCTCAGAAGTCAAGCACGCATACCACTGAGCTACCGGCGCCCTCAGTTGATGTCTTGATTGGCGTGAGAGAGGAAGGCTACCCAGCGGTAGCTCCTCAGGGAGAAATTAAAAACTATGAATATTATGATTATTATCAATGAATATTATGATTTTGCTTCAAGAAGTAGGCGGTTGCAACAGATTGTGTGGCAAGTGTGGTGAAGAAAGTGAGTGCATTTGGGTGTGAATGCAATTTGCTGTGGAAACATATTGTAAAGATCCTGAATTGTGTCCTGAACTGTGTTTATCATGATGTCATCATGGAGTGTTCTGTTACTTACATAATATATAGCAGAATTGGAACAGGTTTCCGACGATAGACTTGCTTACTGAGCTCAAGATCGCGGGTTCGAAACCCAGCCAAGGCCCTTAGATTTTTTATCTGAGAGGTTGAAAACCTTGAGCACGGATGGAACGTTAAGCGATGATCCGGAGCCTGTATTGTAGAGTCGGGCTCATGTCCACCAGAGTGACGAAAGATCGCTCTGGTAGTCGGCGATATGACCTTGTAGTTTAAAGCCCGGGCATGAATCATAATAACTATCTACGTCAGTATTTTCCAATTTTACTTCCTATACAAAGAATAATATGTTATTTAATCAGTCGAGAATTCGATTTTGAATTTTCCCCGGTATTTTATGTTTTCCGGCCTCCCTAATTCCGATTTTTTTAAAACGTCGTTGATGAATCACTGGCAATGAACTTCCCCAGCACAAATTAATTATAATATTATAGTTCTTCCAAAATCAATCGTCCGTTTGATTAAAAAAAAAAATCAATTGTTAACTTACATAAGGACTCATACAAAATGTTGTGTCGATAAATTAATTCTATCGGGAGTTATCGTGTTCATAGACACACAAACAGACACCTTTTTTTTTACATTTTTTGAATGAGGGGTGCGGAATAAATGAAATTCCGGTGAAAATTCAACGTCGAAATTCTGGCCGATTACGGGAAAGTAAAAGTCACTAATGTACTTCCCCATCATGAATTATTCAATTAAACTTTCGTTCGCTCTCCAAAACCAATTGACGAATTGAGCTATTAATTGACTTACGTAGAGGCCTCGAAGCCTCGTACTAAATTCTGTGTCGATACATTCTTTGCATATATTATTCGGGTTTTTGAGTCGAGCCCTCCTTCCCTAATTTTTCTATCCAACTAGATGTCGTCCTTGTAGGTTTCTCATTTTACAAATAAAATTTAACACAAAAACACCCCAATAGCTGCCGAAATAATGAATGGACACACAATATTAAATGTGAATCCAAAATCCCATAAGGACGATATCTATCAGTTTTCAGCCAAATTGGCCAAAGAGAAAAAGGGGATCGAATTTATCAACACGAAAAGTATGATGGTCTAAACCGGTCAATTAGTTCCAAAAAGTGAGGGAAAACTTACATCACTATTTTGCGTTGGGGTTTCATCGACACTTTTTTCTTATACTTATATACAACTTTGGCTGAGATTTTGAATTTTAAATAAATTCATGAATGAAACAATTTTTCACGAAGCTGAAATTTCATGCTTCATTCTTGATATTCATTAAATTTTGCTTAAATCTTTTCTCCAACCCCCTTTTTTTCATTCATCCCTGTCTCTATTCGAAGCTGAGAGTGAAGTCGCTATTGCGTCAGGAGTAATTGAATTTTTCGTTAGGGGAAGGGAAGAAAGAAATGTATAAAAGAAATGAAAAAAAAAAAAAAAAATTAGAAAGAATGAAAGCAGGGATGTTTTTTTATGGAGGCCGGTTGAAGTGTCATTGCTGAATTCACTAGGGGATGTGAAATAGAAAAAATACAGTAAAATACATTCATGAAAAAAAAAGAATAAAAATCATCGATGAATCACCGGCAATGTACTTCACCAGCACGAATTTATCAACGAGTTTTCTCTCTCCCTCTAACACCTTAGTTGACTTCTAAACCCTACGATAAATTTCATTTAGATATATTTATTACATCGGCAGTTATTAGGTTTTTTGAATTAATCTCCCTCTTCTGATATCCCTTCTCTTTGGCCGATTAATGTCGTCCTTATGGAGTTATTTTATATTGACACTAAATTTAATATGTGTATCTACAATCTCATGAGGAAACATATGGATTTTCAGCCAAATTGGTTGAAGGGGTGAAGGGGATTAGAGAGGGTGCTCAACACAAAATTTAGTATGAGGATTCAGAAACTCTTGTAAATAACAAAACTATTTTATTTTGCATATATTGACATATAAAACAATATGAAAAGAACATTTTCCCAACAATTCACAGATTTTTGAAAGATGGAGATGCATTTTCAGTTTCTGTTGTAACAAGTGAACGGTCTTTCTCAACCCTTAGACGTATGATAAGCTATATCAAAAATAGTACTAGCCAAAACCGATTGAACGGATTAGCTCTGATGTCAATACGCAGAGACATTCATCTAGACCCTGAAACAGTTTTAAACAAGCGTGCACAATCAAATCTAGAAGATTTGAATCAATTTTGTAATGACCCTAAAACAATTAACTATGTATACAAACATATATATATTGTAACGCTTGTTATTAGTGCTACTTGCTATTCTAATTTAAATTATATTAATAATAGTTATATGCAATAACGATTATGAGAGAACCTGGTTATGTATAATTTATAAATAAAAATAAAGACTTTAAAATAATTTGTTACATTTTTCTTTTATTTTAAATTTCATCATGACATTTTTTATGGGTTAGTATCACATAAATTTTACAGACATAGAGATTTTTCTTTTTTAAACACACATTCAACTAAACCTGCGGGGCTTGCATGCTGTATTGAGTTGATGATCGATGATTTCGTTTTGTACCACTGATGAGATGGGATTGTTGGTAGACCTCTGACGTCCTCTCCTGATTTTTGTTAGTCATTCCATCATGAAACAGCCATTCCTCATTTCCTAATTATTCGCCTCTGGATGTCTTTACCAGTTGATCTTCATTATTACGGGATACACACACACTTTTTCTTCTATGTCCTCAGACAATCAAACTTACTCCACTGCACATTTTTTCACAGATCCCTCCACAGACACCCTCTCACATCTCACTCTGAACAACGACTCCTTCCACGAGGGGACAGACCACTTCTCTCTTGTTTTGGATTCAGCTCCGTCATTGGCCCACAATTTTTACAGCCTTTAGCACTAAACATCTGGGTTTTTTTATATCACTTTCATATTCCCGTATACAATCCTAGTTGCTTACATTTATAGTTAACTAATTATTAGCCTAACATTTAATTTTATGACATAATTGAAATAAATGATTTGATATATTTTGAAACTATATCGACCCTGGTACAAATCGATTAGATAACCCCCAGTAACCTTCCTTAGGTCTACTAACTGATTATATTTACGTATCTTATTTTCCATTTCTTAAATATTACATGTAATGGACAATATAGAACATTACATTGCCCTCTGCTAAAAATATCAAAATATATCATTCATTTGCTTACATAAGTGTTTAGTACCAAACTATTTCATAATCTTATGGTTATATGTCCCACTTGGCGACCCAAAAATAACATGGTGACCCAGTTTCTATACTTAATTAATTACACACAAATTTTTTGTCTATTATGGAATACATTCTTCAAGGTAACTCTTTTTAATAATATTATACAACAATTAGGTAACAAATCCAATTCAATTGATTTATTTACGTCTTATCATAATGTTATATTAGATTTATTTTCTATTTTTACTTTATTTTCTCATTTCTTCTATTTACCACTACTTTATTCTCCATACGCAAATTCTACATTCAAAATTCCAACACTAATCATTAATTTGCCATACAATTTACCCACACTCCTTAATATAATCTAAAATTCTTAAATAATCTCCCTGGTATCTCTTAACCATCCTGATCTCCTTGGATCTTCGCCTACTACCATAAAATACTCATAATCCAATTCCTTCCCACCTATAGGCTAAGCCTAAAATTTTTTAATAATCATTCTTTAATCCTTCCTTCTATTTAAAAGTACAATTCCCTCTCTCCTTTCAATTACAAAATTTTTTTTTTATTTATTATTATTATTATTATTAGACGGAATTACTTTCAAGGTTATATTTCAATATTATATGTTTTTATTTTTTTATTATCCCTTTTAGGATAATTCCTTTTATCAATCTATTATTCTGAACCTACGAGCGATTATCGCTCTCAAAAACCATTTGTGGGTTAATATAACTCGTTTCCGTAAGGACGCTAAACTCCTTAAATCAACATGGCCCACGTTGTTGACAATTACGGTTAATAACACTAACAAACCCTTTAAACTAATATATTTTTTTTTTTTTTTTATAAATATTTTTATTTTATCACCAATACCATAAAAAAAATGCATGCATAAATACCAATAAATAGTTCAATTCGAGACTAACCCTTATTATAAAATTTCCCATAAAAATAACCACCATAAATATAATATTACAATAAATAAATATGTTTTTATTTAAAAACATTTAAAATCAAAAATATTCTGTACAGAATGCAGAGTTCACTAAACATTATTTACATCTAATTTTAATCATATAATTTTTTTTTTATTCTATGTCAGAACATCACCCACTCTCATATTTTTAATCAGTCTCAGACCCAACATTGGTCATTATTACCTCTTTTATAATACCACCACTCTAATAAAAAAATAGCATACATCATATTAAAAATAACAAGACATACCATAAACAAATACACAATCAATATTAACATTATTTGACGTGTTTACAAACTTCAGTTGTTTATCATAAAAGACTCTAACAGCTGTTCCATCCTTTATCCATTTATCAGTTCAACTTGCAAATACTTAGTTGCCATATCATTTCTCTTACGCTCCATATTTTTATTTCTAACTTTAGTTTAATTTATTCTTTATTTTCAATTATTTATTAATTAGACCCTATTTACATCTCGAGTGACAACTTCTTTGTTTACATTAATTTTATTCATTTTATTGATTTTTATTAACTCATTCCATCATGAAACAGCCATTCCTCATTTCCTAATTATTCGCCTCTGGATGTCTTTACCAGTTGATCTTCATTATTACGGGATACACACACACTTTTTCTTCTATGTCCTCAGACAATCAAACTTACTCCACTGCACATTTTTTCACAGATCCCTCCACAGACACCCTCTCACATCTCACTCTGAACAACGACTCCTTCCACGAGGGGACAGACCACTTCTCTCTTGTTTTGGATTCAGCTCCGTCATTGGCCCACAATTTTTACAGCCTTTAGCACTAAACATCTGGGTTTTTTTATATCACTTTCATATTCCCGTATACAATCCTAGTTGCTTACATTTATTTCAATTATGTTAACTAATTATTAGCCTAACATTTAATTTTATGACATAATTGAAATAAATGATTTGATATATTTTGAAACTATATCGACCCTGGTACAAATCGATTAGATAACCCCCAGTAACCTTCCTTAGGTCTACTAACTGATTATATTTACGTATCTTATTTTCCATTTCTTAAATATTACATGTAATGGACAATATAGAACATTACAATATATATATATAATATTCCAAACATATATATATATATATATATATATATATGATATTCCCCCCGAAATAAATCCTGGACATGCCCCTAGCTCCGATATAAGTCAACTATTGATTCTTACTCCAAACGGTCGATTAGTTTTGGTAGGAAAGCGGAATATGTAATTTATTAATTCATGCAGGGGACAAAATTTCATAAAACAAAGTTTTAGTGCTTAGAAATTTTAATTAAATAGTTGATTTACGCAGGAACTTGTGAATCCTGAGTTTTTGAGTCGAGCCCTTTTCCTCCTTCACTTCTCTCGATTTCACGGAAACTCGATAAGTCCTTATAGACTTCTGGGAACATTTATAAAATTTCGCGTTGATTGAAAACTGAACATAGAATTTCTGACCGATTACATAACTTCCCCTATGACACACAATGTAAAACAGAGAGCCCCCCCTCAGCCGCTTCTAACGACACATGTTATGACAATGTAAAAACAGGAACACTACTCTCCTCCCATCCTAATGTCCTTAATTCTATTTCCTGCTCCCATTCTGGTTTCCATTATTTTTTTCTCATTATATTATTTTTATGTATATTTTTTCCTTTTTTTTTAATTACTACTTTTAATATGTCTCTTTATATGTTGTTTTACAACATTAATTATTTATTCCTCCCCCTCTCCTACTCTAAATTTTATTCTTTATTCTCCCTAATTATTTTTATAACCATGTGGAACAGCAACCACCAATCTGGCAATTTGTGAACATAAGGTTTTTTTTCTCTACATGCCCTGGCTTCAACAAACAAGGTCGTATCGTCCACAACAAGAAGGACTCGAACTGAGAATTTTATATTTTGCTTTGCCAGGTCCTTCCCACTGTTTTATTTCCCTCAGTGACATCTATGAATACTTATAAAATATGGAGAAATAACTAGCGAAAATCTTAAAATATCAGGGTACAGAATAACAAAAAAAAAACTTGATTATCCGCCATTAATGTGGTGTGTAAAGAAACACTAGCTAATAGCTCATAGGCGAGGAGATACTAGGTTTATGCTCTTACTCTATATACGTGACGACAGAGCGCTTTGGTAGTAGGCGATATGGTCTTGTAGTTAAAGCTCAGGTATGAGTCATTATAATAACTAACTAACTCTATATATTTTAGGATGACACCTATTAACTTTCAGCAGAATCAGCCGAAAGAGAGGGGTATCAGAGGGAGGCTCAACTCAAAAAGCCCAATTACTGCCAATGTATTGAATATATCTACATGAAATTTTATCTTTAAATTGAAATATAATTAGATCTAAGTTAGCACATCTGACTCCTCCATTCGAATTCATCGTTACAACTGTTTCTGCGTTAGTGCGCGCTCAAAGTTCCAATGACACGCACTGACAGGCAACACATATTCAGGGGACCTTAAAAGTGAAAGTCCATTAAAAACTCGATCTCAGATTTTCGCAACATTACAATACTTCCTCATACTACAGGCATAAGAAAGGAAAAACCGATAAGAATAGGGATGAGTACATTAAGGGATAAGATCCAAAACATAATTATTACATCGTGCTTTATCTAAACAAACCTCATCCAAAATGTTTTCCTCCTTCAAAGGAAAAGCCCCAGGGCCTCCAGAATTGTAAATTCTCAGCCAGTCTGACAATTTCCAGGATTGATCTGGAGGTAGAGTTCTTGCTTTAATCCCAGGACAATCCCCGATGTAGCTACCTTTGTAGAGCCTCGTTTACTCAATTAATTTCCCTTCACTCCCCAACTTTTTTCCCTGCCAGCTCTTTATGAGAAGGTTTCAATTATAACTTTTCCTTCAAGCTTTAATTCAAGTGTGACTTGACTAACTCGGCGGGTTTTTAAATGTTTAACTGACTCAGTACTTAGCTTGATACTTTTTTTTAATGGAAATTGTTGTTGAATCAACTTTAAATTAATCTAAAAGTATTTAATTAGTTTATCAAAAGGCACATATTTATGGTAAGAGGTCATCTTACAAGCTTCCGTATGTACTGAACTGAAAATCTTCAAACATGGGAAAAAATTAGGGGCTAAGGGGAAGTTGAGTAAACGAGGTAACTAAATAGCGAGCATTGTCCTGGGATTAAAGTAAGAACTCTCTACCTCCAGAGCAATCCTCTGAATGGTCAGACCAATGGCAGATTTACAATTTTGGGAGCCCTCAGGCTTTTTCTTTAAAGGAAAGTGTAAAAAGGTAAGGCAAGCAGCAATGTTGCCTGAAGATGAAAAGGAAGTAACAAATGACCGACATATCATAGAGGAACATAAACTAAGGTCCATCAAAGAAAATATCGATGAGTGGAGGACCAATGGCCACCTCAACAGAGTGGCAGCCTCAGCCTGTGGCCAGTATGGGGCCTGGTCTTTCAGGAGTGTCGGATATATGGAGGTACTAACAACCAAGGGGATTCTCACAAAACATCATCAAGGGATGCTGGGAGACGATGGCATGACTATATAAGCCGAACTAACAGCGATGAAGAAAAGCAGCTTCATCGAAACTATCTAATACGTGATTGCACAGCGTAAAAGACCAGATCTACTACGCTTCCACTATTCAAAAAAATATTTAAAAAAAACGTTTATGTTGTTTAAAAATATTGTCTATTTCACAAAATATATGGAAGTACTTTCGGTATTGCTACCATCTTCAGGCACTAAATGGAAGTTCACTTATACTTACTCTTACTCCGTTGGCGACGAACCCTGAAGATCCTTAGCCGCCCACACTAGTCTTCTCTACCGCGATCTGTCGTGCCCCACCGGTCCGCCAGTTCACCACGTGGTGTTCCACAGCATCCTTCTTCACCAGGTCAGCCGTGGTCTTCCTCGTGATCTGGCTCCTTAGACCTGAGCGTCCATGATGCGTCCTTTGGCTGTCTGCGGTTCGCTTCTCTCCACATGTCCAGCCCATCTTAAGCGCCGTGATTTCATATCAGCATGGAAGTTCAACAAGTTTATAATCCAACTGTCCCTTTTTCCAGCTTCTACGGAGTTTTTTCCCTGTCCCTCCTGTACAGTAACGTCTTAAAGATATGGAAAACATAGAAAATAAATTGAAATCATAATAATAATTTTAAATAATGTTGAGTATAATAATAATTAAGAAGAAAACCTCTGACAACACATTACTTTCAGATACCCTGTAATACCAGAACAAAATGAATTTGAAAGGAGAGAAGAAATGGGAGAGTGAGTACATAAATGGTTGGGTATAAGAAAGTCCTGTTATGGCAACATAATTTTTCATATGTCATACAGGTTTTTAGAGACATTCCATAAAGGGTGAGAAAATAAATAAAGAAATCTCTACCGTGATAAGAAATAAGATTTATTATAAATTTTTCTTCTTCCCCTAACAAATTATAGACAAGATCTGGGGATGCTCCACAAGAACGAGAAGTGTCAGGAGGCAGCCCTCTCTTTCTATACATATTCATTCCTCGATATAAATAATTCACAGCACTTTTCACTTGAGAAGGAACCGAGAGGGAAATTACTTGAAGCCGTCATGTGAAAAACCGGTTCTTCTCCTAAGATATTTCCAAGATTTCCTTTCTTATTTTTTATATTTTAATTCTTTCAAGTAAATTAAAAACAAACAAAATGTTATGTAGCCCATACAGGGCCTTTGAAAAAAAAGATTGACTTGTATTCCTTAAAAACTCCTTTACTAACTAAAAGTTGTGTTCTTAAAAAAATCTATTATTATGTTTTGTTTAATATTACCTATATCAAAGTTTATTATATAAAGTAAACTTTATATGTTTATGTATGTAAATTATATTATCTACCATTATTATGTACATAGGTAATAATTATGTTCAATAGTTCATAATATAATGTTTGAAAATAAAATATTCTTGTCGTTACAAAAACATCCCGGTACTTTAATTGTGGAGGGGGCGCCTCTGCGTTATCGTTATTTGCACATGTATGGGCGGCCAATACTCGTTGCAAAGCCCTGTATATACATGTTATTGTATCGTACTTAATTTTGAATGTCCTCTATGATAAAACAACAACCTACTAAATATTTTTTATAAATTGTATAAATAAATTCCTTTAGCCCTTTTATTTTATAGATTTATTTTTAAACCCTCCCCAATTTTATGCTGAATCAACATTTATTTAATTTCCTAATTAGATCCAAATTTTTTTTTTTCTCAGAAAAACAGTTAGTGGCAGGATTTTATTATTTGTTGCACATTTTTACACATTTTGCCCTTTTTATTGCACGTTTTTCAAATTTTTTACTGCACGAAATCCGGGCTCTAGTAATAACAATACTATTTAAAAAAATAAAATTAAATAAATAACGCGCTACATTTCTCTAATCACGACAAATTTGAGAGTTTTGTTCACATAGACTCGGGATTCATTCCACTGTGATGCACAGCACAAAAAATTACAGCCGCCTCAAAAGAAATAACTAAATGATTCAGAAAAAAAAAAAAAATATTAAAGGGAAAAGAGAGCCTAGAAAGAAAAACAGTTGAACTGAATAACTAAATCTAATTGAATAAAAAAAATGTTTTTAAAACATTTCTGACCCTTTTTTTTTTCTAACTCAGATTAGGGAAGGGACTGTAGCCATAGCAATCTCTTGTTCCGTTCATGTAAACCAACCCAACATGGATAACCACATCAAACAGTCGCCATAGCAATCCTTTATCCTATAACACTAGGTCCAAATACATTTCTGCGATCTGTGCCCATATTGTGGAAAGCTATTAAAATAAATAAATACAAAAAACTTGTTTCACTTTTAAAATGTCTACTTCCACAAATATATATGTATATAATATATAATAAATATATATATATATATATATATATATATATATATAATAAAGTGTGAGGGCGCCGGTAGCTCAGTGGTATACGTGCTTGACTTCTGAGCTCAAGGTCGTGGGTTCGTAGCCCGACCGAGGCCCTTAGTTTATTTTATCTGGGAGGTAAAATAAACTTAAGCACGCCGTCCTTCGGATGGGACGTTAAGCGATGGTCCCGAGCCTGTACGATGTCAGGTACTCGTTAAAGACCCCTACCCTAGATGAATAAAAATTTAGGGTAGGCAAAATTTAGGACTCCCACAGTAGAGTCGGGCTCATGTCCACCAGAGTGACGAAAGAGCACTCTGGTAGTAGGCGATATGACCTCGTAGTTAAAGCCCGGGCATGAGTCATAAAACCTAACCTAACCTATAATAAAGTGTACCGGTTTCGACTGACGCCATCTTTAGCACAAAGTTCAAAAGTGAAAAATGAAAATGTAAAAACTCCTAATAAAAATTATCCGTTTAAATTAGCTTTTTTAGAGCTTTTTTTTTCTATTTATATTATGTATTGAAAATAAAAAGGTCATCGCACACAACAAGACAATGTAATTGTTATATATATGCAGTGTTTATCACAAATTCTTTCAATAAAGAATGTTTCAACTCCTCGGGCGCAAAATAGTAGAAGAACGAAGACCACATAAGCCATACTACTACTGGTAAAAGTAACTCTCATCTACAAGAATAAAGAAACGAAAAAAACATTGAACCTTTTGCTACAAAAATGTTCGCCGCCCATACGTGTTTTACGTGTTCTATATGTTTTTCCTGCTGGGCAAAACTTCATTCTCGAATTTAATAGAGGCTCACAAAAGAATCTGCAAGTAAGCACTGCATGATGCGTTGCCTCCTTCAAGTTTTGAATGAAATCAAAACTCGTTACAATCATTTAGAATTGAAATGTTCCGATTCCATAATTTCTATATCTCGTATAACTGAGGAAGTTATACATTTTAACTTGTGGAAATAAAAATGGGTTCTTTCATATCGGCGAACATTTTTGTAGCATAAGGCTATTCAATGTTTTGTACATTTGCATATTTTTCAGTTCAGGAAAAAACGTTTCTTTATTCTTGTTGATGACAGTTACCTACTTTTACTATTGCAGTATGGCTTACATGGGCTTCGTTCTTCTACTATTTTGCGCCCGAGGAGTTAAAGCCCTCTTTTAAATAGTGAAAGAATTTAGTGATAAACCCTGCATATATAACAATTATATTGTCTTGTATTATGTATAAAAAGAATGCACACATTAAAAATTATTAATATAAAAAAAATTAATTATAATAATATTTTTTCTATAAAAAGAAACTGAATTAGTAAATAAATAATAAGAAACCATTTCTTTTACAACAAATGCCAGTAAAAAAACAAAACACTGCCATCAGCTGTTTTAATTAATTAGGTAAGGTTAGGTTTTTTACTCATGCCCGGGCTTTAACTACGCGGTCATATCGCCTACTACCAGAGCGCTCTTTCGTCACTCTGGTGGACATGAGCCCGACTCTACTGGGGAGTCCTAAATTTTGCCTACCCTAATTTTTTATTCACCTAGGGTAGGGTTCTTTAACGAGTACCTGACATCGTACAGGCTCGGGACCATCGCTTAACGTCCCATCCGAAGAACGGCGTGCTTAAGTTTATTTTACCTCCCAGATAAAATAAACTAAGGGCCTCGGTCGGGTTACGAACCCACAGCTCAGAAGTCAAGCACGCATACCACTGAGCTACCGGCGCCCTCTGTTTTAATTAGTGTGTGTGAGAGTAGAGAGGGTCTAGGCCTGGGTAGAATGGCGATGGTCTGAGTACCTACATGGACAGTGGTGTTTAGGCTTAAGATGCAATGAACTAAATAAAGTGAATTGACGGTGAAATTGATCCGCAAAGAAGGTACTGTTGTTTGTTTATATGTACAGGATATATGCCCAGAAATATATAACTTAAATTAAAAAAATTGCCAAAATATAAAACAAAGAAAAATGAAGTAGTGTTAAAAATTTAGTTTTTAAGATTTTTCTTTTGATTTTTGTTTTTTTCAATGTTTAGTTTTTTTTATTGTATAATGTAGATTTTAAAAAATAAACCCAAACAATTTGTTCTCGTACATTGTATTTTATTCATTTTCCCTGTAGGCCCAGTACAATAATTTGAAAACCTCTGGATTAGATTTTTATCTTATTTTATTAAAAATGGCATCTCTTTAGAAATCCAAATGAAAAGTTGGTTAATTGAATTTTTTTTAAAATATACGTGCACTTTCTTAAAAATTGCACGTCTTGAACTTTTAATGTTTTTTTAAGGGCCTTTTTCGAAAAACTACTGTAGAAATCAAATTTTTTTAAAAGAAAAGAGATGTAATTTTTACAGGAAATGTGGTAATTTATTGTGGTAATTCTTATTGTTTATTTAATTATTATTTTTCATTATTTATTTTATTTTATTAATTATTTATCTAATTATTATTTATTTAACTTTAACACTTAAACCCTTCTCTTCTTATTATTACCACACTTTTTATTTTCATGTTTTTCCTGCCGGGCACAATTTCATTCTTGAATTTAATAGAGGCTCACAAAAGAATCTTCAAGTAAGCACTGCATGATGCTTTGTCTCCCAAACTCCACCTACAATAATGGGGCCATTTGTCAATTACCGCCGCTCTTGGGGGATTGCTCGGTTGGGCCCTTGAAACAGTCCCTTGGGGCTGTCTTGTATAAGGGAGTTAGAATTGCTGAGACAGGTACGAAACTGCAAGGATTTGACTGATTAAACGACATTCTTAATTAAGCAATTACACTGAACAGGTATTCCGATAGATCAGATGAGATGGAATCTTAGCTTCAGAAAGCAAGAGATTTCACTGATTTTTTGTCATTAAGACTCTTCATTTTGTTCATAAAAATATTTACTGGGGAAAACTGTATATGTAAGAATGATACAATAAATCAAGTGGTAGCTGTTTAAAGTTTTTCACTAGTATGGGATCATCAATCGGAAGTAGAAACGGATTCTCCAGTCGTCGTTAATGGCCACGATAATCCGCCCGACTGAGATGTTGTTACAATGTGTCTCTGGATTGAGATGTGAAGAAGTTGACAAAACGCCGAATAATGGACTCTTGAATTAAGAGATTTCACTCTCTTTGCGATCTGTTTATGTGTCTCACCAGAATTTTCGTATTTTCATATGCAAATTCTCAAATATTATTCTACTGAATCTCTGCTCACTAAACAACAGGGCAATCCCCGGCAAAGCAGATGTTTGGAAGGGAAATAGCGATTTGTCTTAACAGCATAAGGCCGGAGATACAGAAGGAGAAAATCAGGAGGTAAATTGAGCCGCACAGAAGGATCCGCCCCATTTGAATAGAGGCAGCAGAGTGTGGACCAGAGACTACAGAAGGGTCAACTGTAGGGGATGGTCGGATGAAGTGGTGGGGCTGCAGACCTACCTGGTGTGGAGGCGGCAAGTGGATCAGCTGAGGGCGAGAGCGGCCCAAGACCAGGAACCTCCGGACCTGACCTTTGAATATATATCATATGTAGTAAGCAGTGTGCTTGCCGCACACGCAGAGTTCTCTCGACTTCCGGCAGGTCTCTATAGCGATCGCCCAGCGCACTTCACGCACCGAAAACTGGGGGATCTCCCTTTTCTGGGTCTGGCTTCTCGACCTTTACAAAGGGAGGTTATCCTTGGTCAGTCGACTCTCCACTCAGAGGAGTGGAGGTACAGGATTAGTATCCTGTTTGAGCATATAACAGTGGTAGCCACCCTGGTTCAACTGCTAAATGATTGCACAATAGTCTTCAGGTGTGCGGAGCTGCTTGGGCCCCAGAGTTGCCTTGATTTTGTTTGTGAAATAGTTAAGTGCATACTATAATGTATCTCAACCCGCATTAAAAACCTTAGAAATAGTCCAGTTACTGTTAAAAGTGAAGTATATTCAATTACAATTTTTTTTTCATATTTACAAAACTATGTAAAATGGGAGGAAAAAAAGTTGAAATGACAAAAATGGGACGAGCCAAATTAAAAGTTAGACAAAAAAAGGAGATAGTGAGAACTGGGGAGGACGTGAGATCATTAGGAGTAACGAGCTTTTCCACTCTGCCACATAGCGTACACAGTCCTGAATATTACTCGGCTTGTTTAACTACCCTTCTCGCATAGTCTGGCAGTTATTATACAGTTTTTATTCATAGGCCCGAGTAAATACCGTTAAAGATAAATGTGTTACAGTGTTTTTTATTAACTTGCTTCATGTGTTTCAGTGCCGCTAATATTTGTACTTGGATCAAAAAAAGTTTTCAAGTGAAACGTTAATAAATAATGTTCATTCCCAAGATGTCGTAACTTCTGAACAATATCGGGCGCCACGAAAGTTTCGTTTTCGATATGATTCACGATATGAATGAATAATATTCACTTCAGTTATACGAAGTATAGGGGATGTCATGTAATCCATTGAAAATTCCATGTTGAGTTTTCACCGGAATGTTTTCCAAACCCTTGAATCCAAATATGTGGAGCGAACAGGTTATCTACAGACACAACTCCCAACAGAATGAATATTTAATAATAATTTTATTTCCACTAAACCAATACATGGTAATAGAATACGTCAAAAGAATTTATACATTAAGATAGCTTATTAATTAGATGTATAACTATTTGAGTCTAACGCAGATTAGTAATAACAAAACTATTAAAAAAAATAAAATGAAATTAATAAAACTGAATAAATAAATATTTAAAAATTTATGTAATAAGATAGCTTATGAATTAGATGTATAACTATTTGAGTCTAACACATTTGAAGGGTCAGGGGGAAAAACAGTTTATGTCACAAAAACACAATTTTCACAAATCAAGTTTTAATGTTTCAAAACTTGTAAGTCGTAACTAGTACGTTAACATTTTTTACAAAAAATGGTTTCTGATCACGAATGTAATTAAAATGTGAAGTACATTAAAAAAAAAAAAAGTTGAGAGATAAAAATTAAAAAAGAAAAAAAGTGACATAAACTGTTTTTCCCCCTGACCCTTCATTTATGATTAGTAGTAATAACAAAACTATTATAAAAAGTAAAATGAAATTAGTAAAAACTGAATAAATAAATACTTAAAAATGTATGAGTATAAAAAAAATTACTACATAGATATATTTATAATAAGTAGATTTTCAATTTAATAAAAATTAAGATAACTATTTTTCAAAAAACTCTTCGGAAGTGTCTTTATCCCAACGATGTTTCTGGAGGTTCTTACGTCCCTTCATCAGGTGCGAGATATACAAAAGAAAAGGAAAATAATGTAACTATATATATAAAAATATATATTAAAAAAAAAATATATATATATATTAATCAATTATAAATGAGTAAATAAAAAAGTCTAAACAAATAAATAAAAAATATATAAATGAATAAATAAAAAATTATAAATTAATAAATAAAACAATAACATAGATTCGACTGACCTCTAGGGTGTGGAGGAACTCTGCCGAAAAAATAAAAATGAAAGCTTTGTATCAAATAATGTTTTTGGATATGAAACATGATTCTTTATTGTGATTATATTATTCTTTTTGAACAGTGAGAGTAAAATTCCATTTCCGTGTAAAGGGTTTCCTCTAACATCAACATTTTTAGTTGAAATTTAAATTTAGCCTCTTTGACTCTGTATTCTTATCACTCCCGAAAAACTTCTATTGCCCCCAAAACTACATTCCTCTGAATCCGCGCTCGCTAACTCATTCTAATTTCAAGCAATCCTGACTTTCACCTTTTGTATGGCATGCTTATAAATACTCAAATAATCATAACGATTATTATCCTAAGTGTATTCGTTATTTACAACCAAGTTTAACAAGTAATACATCCTGAAGGTTTAATGACCCATTTTCCTCCCTAGTAATATTAGTCTCCACACTCGATTCTCCATTATGTCCCTTCTATTTTTCTAAGTTACCGAGGGCCTTTAAAGGCCGATAAATTCATAAATTTACCCTTCTTCCGTCCGATCCCTTTATGCCCCCGTTATGAGAGGTTTTTCAAAAGGATGTTTTACGACTTTCCCTTCCTCCCTCAATTTCCAACGGCGCAATTTAGAGATAGGAAGTCTTCCAAAGCAATTTTCCATATTTTTCAGTTAAGTCGCTCTACACCATCAGTAAATGGGGGACTTGCCTATATAACTTTATTACTTTGAAAAATTAAGTTAGTAATTATTCTAATAAAAAGGTCAAACAAGGGTCCACTCCTTTTTAAGCCCTCTTGTACCTTCTCGCGTATTCTCATTAGTCCTTGATTTTGTACACATTTTTACTAGAGTATACAGTAAAATCTGGTTATAACGTTCTTCAGGGGGCAAGGGGCCCTCCACGTGGTTCGGTGACTTATATAATAATAATAATAATAATAATAATAATAATAATAATATTTATTTCCGTTAAACCATAAAATGGTAATTGGATACATCTTACGATTTTGTACATCAAAATAGCTTATAAAAAAATACGTGGCTGAACCACCGGGAATGTACTTCCCCAGACCAATTTATCAATTAACTTTTCGCTCCCTCTCAAAATGTAGTCGACCGTTTGCGCTAATATCCAATATTTGACTTACATAGAGGCTCCCACCTGAACCTCCTCTTTCCTTCAGCTGAACGAAAATGTATTGTTCTAATGGGGTTTTAACTTTAAATTTTAAGTTTCATGTCGATACATTCATTACAACTGCAGTCATTAGAGTTGTTGAGTTAAGCCTCACCTCTAATCCCCTCTTTTCCTGATTTGGCTGAAATCAATATGTCGTTAGAGTGTTTTGGATTATTTTTATCAGGAGTTATCGTGTTCAGTGACACATATAACTGCCGATGATTACATTAGAATGTATCGATATGAAATTTTATATTTAAATTCAAAACCCAGTAGGATGGCATCTATTAATTTTCCGCAAAATCAATCGAAGGGACCAGAAAAGGGCTCGATTTGAATAACCGCCGATGTTATGAAATTTAATATGATCATTCAGAAGCCGGTATGTAAGACAACTAATGATGAGGCCAAACGTTCGAATGGTTTTGACGGCACAGAGCCTGTGATTCACCGACAACTTTTCAAATGTTGATTACTAGAGCGCGGATTTCGTGCAGTAAAAAAAAATTAAAAAACGTGCAACAAAAAGGCCAAATCCTGCCATTAAATGTTTTTCTGAAAAAAAAAATTGGATCTAATTTGTAAATTAAATAACTTTTTTTCAGCATTAAATTCGGTAGGGTTTAACAATAAATCTATAAAATAAAAAGTCTAAAGGAATTTATTTATGCAATTCAAAAAAAATATTTACTGAAAACACAAGTTTTTTTTTACTTCCATGTTTTACATGTGTTACAGAAGCAAAACATGCATTTTTGTGTTTCTTAAACTTCTCTGGGATGTTACATTGTTGGTTAATTCCGGCATTTCTTCCAGAGGTGTCTTCTTATTTTTTCCGACAATATTTCGGGACTCTTACAAATCCCTTCTTCCGGTCACTATGAACGATATCATAGTTCGTTCATAGTGACCGGAAGAAGGGACTAGTAAGTGTCCCGAAATATTGTCGGAAAAAATAAGAAGACACCTCTGGAAGAAATGCCGGAATTAACCAACAATGCAGTTTTGCCCAAAAAGTTAAAAACAATTTCGTGCAAAATAAAATTTATCTATATTAATCAGGATGCCTTAATTCGTAAAAATAAATTGTTATTTAATGATTTCAAGCAAGCGAAAAAAAAAATGCAATTGCACCGGAATCCGGGCTCTACTGATGACATTTAATCAAGGTTCTTAGTTTTGATCATCTCTTTTATTCTGCTATTTCAGTGTTTTTCAAGAAGTTCCTGCGTATCTTATGTCAAGCAGAGTTTATTTTTTAAAACGACCTATTAACTCTTGTACATTTTTTCTAAGGATAGAGTTATCTCCTCGACTTAGCTCAAAGAAAACGTTAATCTCCTTTCAGAAAGATCTTAGATAAGGTTTTGAAATAGACAAGGTTGAACTTGGTATTTTTATTTCCCGAGCAGCTGAATCTGATTAGAACCCTTCATTTTCTTTATTAACTGCCCTTCTCTAAGGTACCAGATACTACCCTTGTTAATTTAAAGACATGATACTCATCACACACCACCCTTTGAGTCAACACATCAAATCCAGACATTCTTGGAACAAAAGCCTGAACTTCCTTTGTCTTCATCCATGAATTTGAGAGCAAACGTCTTGTGCAATAAGGATGGAATGGAGAAAGCCTGTTGTGAAAGCATAGGATTCAGGGGTGGAGAATTTGTAATCTTAGGAACTTGTAGGTTTCTTTGAAGGAATCTGTTGGCGTAAAAAGGAGCATCAACAATTTGATGGAGAACTTTAAATTTAAATGAACGGATAATTCATCCTGCGATCCTGAAACTTATACAAATGGTTTCTTACTAATTTATTACTAATATTTTACCTGTCACTGATCCTTTAATTTTGTGAGAATCCCAGTTTAAAATATGTGAGGTAGACGTTACAAGACTTTCTTATACCAACCACCCTTACAGATCACTCTCTCCCACTCTCCTTCATCAAAACTATTTCATACTGACATTACTGGGTATATGAAAAGTTATGAGTTGGCGTCAGCGGTATTTTTTTATTTCATTGTACAGCGAAATTCTGAGAGTGACTTTCTTATACAGAGAAGAGGGAAAGAGGAGAGAGTGATCTGTAAGCGTGGTTGGTATAAAGACTATCTTATCATCACATATATTAAATATCAAAATGCTGTACAACAGTCTAAATCGCCGTTCTAGTGTGTGTTGTGTTGGTTCGTTTATGTGTGGGTTCCATGTCAGCCTTCTGTATAGAGTTAATCCTCGGTTTGAGTTGACAGTAGTGAGACACCTAAATATAAGTCCTCTTGACGTGAAGAAGAGTTTCTGAGAGAGGTTTCTAAGATCAAATCTAGCCACAAAGCTGGCCTTACATGGGAACTCTCTTTGGGCCTGTGATACTGGACTTAACTGAGGCCACACAAAACACACCACAATACAATATGTATCAGGCTCAGAAAACAAAAAACATTACTACGAGAAAATAAGAAATAAAATATATATTCAAATAATAAAATAAAGGGATAGAATGAATAATAATATAATATATGAGGCTCAAAAGAATAGGGCTAGAGCGTAGGGCTTTGGTCGCATGGTCTCATCATGATTTGCGGGTTCGAATCACGTCTCCGAGAGTGAGTTTTATTTCGTAGATAGAACTCCCTCCCGGGGCCATGCATGTTGTATATAGCTAGATAACACATGGACATGGCTAATATGCATTGTATATAAGGCCACAAAAGTAAAAAAGTCTAGTACATACATATTACGGCACCCGCTCGGCTTTTGTTGCTTCGATCATCTCTTGTCGTTTTTGACTTTTAATAATTATTCTTTTTATAGGTTAGGTAAGGTTTTATGACTCTTATGACTTTTAACAACGAGGTCATATCGCCTACTACCAGAGCGCTCTTTCGTCACTCTGGTGGACATGAGCCCAACTCTACTGTGGTACTGTGGGAGTCCTAAATTTTGATTCATCTAGGGCAGGGGTCTTTAACGAGTAGGTACCTGACATCTTGCAGGCTCGGTACCATCACTTAACGTCCTATCCGAAGGACGGCGTGCTTAAGTTTATTTAACCCCCAGATAAAATAAGGGCCTCGGTCGGGTTTCGAACCCACGATTATGAATCTTTTTATATTTATAATCACTAATTATTTACATATCTTTAGCAGCAGTTTTTATAAAAAAATTCAACATTTTGGCGATTCTCCACTTAAAAATTTATTTTAACATTTTGTTTTTTTTATTCATAATTTGTGTATTTTTTGTCCATCACACCATTTACCAATTTTTTACCGATTACATAACTTCCTCTATACTTCCCCGTTTGGCTGAGGAAGTGAAAAACCAATAAGTACAAAATATTGGAATTTTCCTCTTTGTTCAGATGTTTAGAGGCGGATCACCTGTTCTGGAGCCTCGTTTTCCCCTGCTCTTTCTCTGCCGACATCTGGCTGTAGTGTATTTCCTTTCATTTCTCTCTGTACTACGTGTCCAGCCTAAATATTAGTACACCTTATTGTCAAAGGTCTCACAACACAATGTCGATACTCTGTACACTTCTTTCTTTATACTTATCCCAGCTCTTCAAAAAGAATTCGAACTTACCATGAACCAGGTGCGTTCAGAATTTTAAAATCTCTCTCTCCCCCTCCTTAATTTCCTACTGGCATTACCGGGTATATGAAAGTAACGTATGCTCAGTAATGCCAGTATGAAATTAATTTGGAAAGGAGAGAAAGAGTGATCTGTAAAAAAATGGTTGGTATAAGGTAGTCATGTTATGGCCACATCACATATATTGTATTTTTTAATTATTTGTTATATTTTTTTTATAAAAAAAAATTATCAGTTGTTTCGCTCCCCCTTCACAACCAGTCGACCTTTTGCGCTAATATTCAATTTTTGCTTACACAATGGCTCCTTAATCTTCATACTAAATTTTGTGTCGATAAATTCATTCTATCGGCAGTTATAAGTCTCTCCTCTAATTTCCTCTTCTCTTTGGTCGATTTGCCTGACAATCAATAAGTATCATCGTTAGAGGGTTCTGGAAGCACATATAAAATTTCATTCGGCCTTATCTTGTTAAAAGATGCACACACAGACAGACTTTTTTTTGTTAATTTGAAAACTCCGCATCGAATTTTTGATCGATTACATAATTTGCCCTGTACATGGCTGGAGAAGTAATATACTGCTGTGATAACTGCAACCCATGTTGGTGTGATAACTGCAACCCATGTTAGTGTGAGACTTGTCACATTGTTTCAATGTACTCCAATCAAGTTGGAAGAAGAAAAACTAAGAATTTGCCGATATTGATGATAATAAAGTGTCCGAAAATTTGGTTAGAAAAAAAAATTTAATTTTTTATTTGTATTCAAAATAGATGAGTATAGAAGTTGAATTAATAATACTCTTTATTGACGAGACTGATTCCAATATACAATTTACAATTAGTTAATTAAACTTATTTCAATACATTTACAAGCAAAAAAATAATAATAACAATAAATCCATACAGATATATTTACAATATCTCTGGAGAAGAATAAAAATAATTAAGCTTGAATATTCAACAAGAAATAATAATATGATAAAATTCAACAGAAAATAATAGCATCAATATAAACAATACAGTTTTATATATTTGACACAATAGAATACATTGATATTACTTTACAATAAAAAAAAAATTAAGAAGACAAATTTTAGGAAAAAAAATATATATACATAAATCATTTAAAATAGATAATCTTAGATAAGTAGTAATAATAAAGAGAGACAAATTAAAATTAAACTAATAATAACAATTATTTTAATTTAAAAACAAATATAATATAATTAAATAAAAGGATGGGGATAATGAAGTATCCAAAAATGCAGATTATACAATATCGAGAAACAAATATAACTCAACTGAGCATCAAAGAGAATGTGAATATAGAAAACTAAAGCCAAGATGGCGACCCAAGTGGTAAACTTTGAGACGGCCTTCTCTCTTTGTACTTGCAAATATAGTCCCCTTGAAGATATCAATAAGAGACAGCCCTCGCTTTCAAACTTTTCTATTGCTTTGGTGCCCACTTCAGCGGTACTTGAACAAAGGTAAACACTAACTTTGGTCCCTTAAAAAGTATATCTGAAGTCATTCTTATTCGTTTTCTAGTCGCAGTATCTAACCTAGTCCCGAAATTCATTGTCCTTGCAGAATTTTGGAGGTTTTTATAATAAAGAAGAGCATATAAAAAGATTTAAAAAGATAAAGCATTTGGAAATGTTTGGGACTGTCATGTGTGTCAACTTGCCCCAACAGCACTTTCGAGACAACTTCGTCACTCATCTACACAACTTTTACAAACGATTACTGAACATGGATGCAATCGCTATTGACCACTCTATACAAAACAACTATTTGAAACGTCTCAATATATTCTAGGGCTTCAACAAACAACGAAAACTACAAGTGCGAAAAAAAAAAACACCAGGAAACTAGAACCTGAATGCCAACTTACCCCTGATGCCAACTAGCCCCGGTCTTTGTTTAGGTTAGTTGAGAATGTAAGAACATAGTTCGTCAGAAATATTATCAACATATGATTGAAATCAAAAAAGCTCTCTTGGGGTCCACTATTTATGCATAAATTAATCAAAAATGTAAGATTTTCTAAAGCAAAAAGAGACTTTTGTTTGTGACTAAGTCGCCAGTTGTCTTCTAACCGCTGTGCTGTATGGGTGGGATGAACCACTGATGATGACGCTGTTGCGTCGAAACCCGGTTCTGGTGTAAAATAAAACAGTGGGAAGCAACGTCTTTTATTTCTATTATTACATTTTTTAGACAAGCCCCCCCCCCCCCAAAAAAAATACTATTTTACATAAAATAATGTAGTGGTCAAATCTACACACTACAATATATATGTCTAGAACCCCATAAGAACGACAACTTTTGATTCTCAGCCGAGTCAGCCAAACGTAAGGAGGGGGATTACGGAGATACAAAATTCCATATCTAAATTTAAAACCCATAAGTACGACACTTATTTATTTTCAGCAAATTTGGTCTAAGGGAAGGCGGCTCAACTAAAAAATCCATAACACAACATTTATAATGAGGAAGTTTCATTAATTAAGAGTTTTTAAAATTGTTTTTTGATTTACTGATTATTTTTGACTGTATTTGGTGTATAAGGTTAATGGTGAAGGAACCTTTTTGTAAAATTGTATTTCTACAAAAAATAAAATAAAAATAAAAATATTATAATAAAAAAAAAATGAGGAAGTCAACTATTGAATATTAGCCCAAAGAGCCGACTGGTTTTGGAGGGAGAGGGAAAAGTAAATCGTTCTAGGGAAGTACATTGACCGACCACTTTTTCAAGTTCCGTCCTCTCCAGCTATGCTAAATTTAAAATGAGTTTCATTACAATTAATGGTTTTTCTAGAATAAAATTAGAGGGAGCAGGTCTCCCTTGTGTGTGTTAAAAGGTGGCTAATAACAGGAATAAATTACTTTTTTGGTTAACCTCTGGTTTGATAAATGTATCTAATTAGAAGGGTGTCCTCATGTGTGCCCTTACCAAAAGACCTCAGACAGTCTAATGTGTTTTTACTTTACCAGCTATACGTAACTCACGAGTTTACGTCTACGTAATCTGTCGAAAATTTCATGTTTACACTGGAATTTTATGTTCTCCAAACCCCTAAAATCCAAAAACGGGAAAAATTAATGTATTGTCTGTATCATAGAAATAAAAGAATAACTCGTCTGTTCCCATCCATGATTTTTTAAATTGTTAAAGTTTTTTTATTGTTATTTTTATTTATTTATTTTTATTATAAAACTAGCAGTAATACCCGGCGTTGCCCGGGGAACTTTGATTTTTGTCCCAATATCTTCTATAACGCTATTCAGTTCCTCGACAGTACATTCATGATGTTATAAATTTCAATTATTCATACGGAATAAGGCTTATAGTCCTTCAGCTGTTGTAACGCTAGTAAGTTTTTAGGACTCCTGGGCACCACAGCTAGTATGCGCCTTTCAACGGCGGAAGCCACACCTAGTAAATACTTAGCATTGCTGGACGTCATAGTCAGTGCGTACTTAAGAACGTTTGTGACCACAGCTAGTACGTAGTTGGGAATGCTGGGCATCATAGCTAGTATGTGCCTTGCGACGGCGGACCCAACAGCTAGTATGTAGTTAGGAACGCTGGTCACCACAGCTAGTATGTGCCTCGCAACAGCGGACCCCACAGCTAGTACGAAGTTAGGAACGCTGGGCATCACAGCTATTAAGTGCCTTGCAACAGCGGACCCCACAGCTAGTATGTAGGTAAATACGCTGGGCATTACAGTTAGTAAGTGCTTTGCAACAGCGAACTTCACAGCTAGTACATAGTTAGGAACGCTGGGCACTACAGCTAGTAAATGCCTTGCAACAACGGACCCCACAGCTAGTACGTAGTTAGGAACGCTGGTCACCACAGCTAGTATGTGCCTCGCAACAGCGGACCCCACAGCTAGTACGAAGTTAGGAACGCTGGGCATCACAGCTATTAAGTGCCTTGCTACAGCGGACCCCACAGCTAGTACGTAGTTAAATACGCTGGGCATTACAGTTAGTAAGTGCTTTGCAACAGCGAACTTCACAGCTAGTACATAGTTAGGAACGCTGGGCACTACAGCTAGTAAATGCCTTGCAACAACGGACCCCACAGCTAGTACGATATTAGGAACCCTGGGCATCACAGCTAGTATGCTTTTGCAACGACGGACCCCACAGCTAGTACGTTTTTAGGAACGCTGGGCCCTACAGGTAGTAGG
Source organism: Aradus depressus (assembly GCA_963662175.1). Classification (NCBI taxonomy): domain Eukaryota; kingdom Metazoa; phylum Arthropoda; class Insecta; order Hemiptera; family Aradidae; genus Aradus; species Aradus depressus. The sequence goes on from OY759214.1 coordinate 86,217,381, forward strand.
TGCCTTGCAACTGCGGACCCCACAGATAGTATGTAGTTAGAACCACAGGGCATCACAGCTAGTATGAGTTTTGCAACGGTGGACCCCACAGCTAGTACCTACGTAGTTAAATACGCTGGGCCACACTGCTAGCGCCTTGCAACAGCGGACCCCACAGCTAGTATGTAGTTAAATACGCTGAGCATTACAGTTAGTAAGTGCTTTGCAACAGCGAACTTCACAGCTAGTACATAGTTAGGAACGCTGGGCACTACAGCTAGTAAATGCCTTGCAACAACGGACCCCACAGCTAGTACGTAGTTAGGAACGCTGGTCACCACAGCTAGTATGTGCCTCGCAACAGCGGACCCCACAGCTAGTACGAAGTTAGGAACGCTGGGCATCACAGCTATTGCCTTGCAACAGCGGACCCCACAGCTAGTACGTAGTTAAATACGCTGGGCATTACAGTTAGTAAGTGCTTTGCAACAGCGAACTTCACAGCTAGTACATAGTTAGGAACGCTGGGCACTACAGCTAGTAAATGCCTTGCAACAACGGACCCCACAGCTAGTACGATATTAGGAACCCTGGGCATCACAGCTAGTATGCTTTTGCAACGACGGACCCCACAGTTAGTACGTTTTTTAGGAACGCTGGGCCCTACAGGTAGTAGGTGCCTTGCAACTGCGGACCCCACAGATAGTATGTAGTTAGAACCACAGGGCATCACAGCTAGTATGAGTTTTGCAACGGTGGACCCCACAGCTAGTACCTACGTAGTTAAATACGCTGGGCCACACTGCTAGCGCCTTGCAACAGCAGACCCCACAGCTAGTACGTAATTAGGAACGCTGAGCATCACAGCTAGTAAATGTCTTGTAGGTGCCTTGCAACAGCGAACCCCACAGCCAGTACATAGTTAGGAACGCTGGGGCTGAGCACTACAGCTAGTAAGTGCCTTGCAACAGCGGACCCCACAGCTACTATGATATTAGGAACGCTGGACATCACAGCTAGTAAATGTCTTGCAACAGTGAACCCCACAGCGAATATATAGTTACTACTACATGTGAAATTCATGACAATCCGATTCATGACAATACGATCAACCGTTAATGAGCTAGCTCTATATTTATACCCCCCCCCCCCCCCCTCAACCCCGCCACCCGTTCAAAACTTCGGGACGCCACACACCTTATTTTTCTATTTGGCCTTCAGGAATAATATATGCGAAATTTCGTGACAATACGACCAACCGTTAATGAGCTAACTCTATATGTATATTTAGCCCCCCCCACAACCCTCCTTCCTGTTCAAAATTTTGGGCCGTCACACACCTAATATTTCTATTTGACCTTTAGGAATATTACATGTGAAATTTCATGACGATTCGCCCATTAGTTAATGAGTTAGCTCTATATTTATACTTAGGCCCCCCCACAACCCCCCCTCCCGTTCAAAACTTTGGGACGCCACACACCTTTTTTTCCTATTTGGCTTTTAAAAATACTACATGTGAAATTTCATGACGATTCGCCCATTAGTTAATGAGTTAGCTCTATATTTATACTTAGGCCCCCCCACTACCCCCCCTCCCGTAAAAAATTTTGAGCCGTCACACCGCCTATTTTTTTATTTGGTCTTCAGGAATACTGCATGTGAAACTTCGTGACAATGCGACCAACTGTTAAAGAGTTAGTTCTATATTTATACTTAGGCCCCCCCCACAACCCCCCCTCCAGTTCAAAACGCTGGGACGCCACACACCTTTTTTCCTGTTTGGCTTTTAAAAAGACTACGTGTGAAATTTCATGACAATTTGACCATTAGTTAATGAGTTAGCACTATTTTTATACTTAGGCCCCCCTTACAACCCCCCCTCCCGATCAAAATTTTGGGACGCCACATAGCCTATTATTCAATCGGGCTCAGAAGAATGCTACATGGGCAGTTTCATAAAAATCCGTCCAGCGGTTTGGGCGTGATGCTGGAACAAACATACATACAAACAAACCCCGTTTCAGCTTTATTTATATAGATTATTTAGTTTTCATTCAAAAATTTAAATTTTTATTTTTTTAATTTTTTATCAGGTATGAGTAATGTTTTAACTTTTTACAATTTAATATATTTATCTTTGTTGCCTCTATATTATATTGTCATATATGGTGTCTAACTTTCAACGAGTACAGTTGTGTTAAGGTTAGAAAAAACAAAACAAAAATTTTTTTTTTTTTTTTTTTTTTTTTTTTTTTTTTTTTTTTTTCATTCTAAATAATTTTCAAATATTTTACTAGTTCAATTTAAATTTGGAGTTCAGTTGGTTCTTTCGTTAGTTTGTGTTCTTATATCTTCATTCCTTTAAAATCATTTATTCTTATCATTAATTTCCTTTAAATCTTCAACTTTTTCGTAAGTATTATTTAGTGAGTTAGGGATGAACGCTTCAAGCGGGGGTGAGGAGCCCCCGGGGAGTAGTGGTGAAGTGGACGATGGTCCATTAATGGAGCAGGAGGCAGCAGGAGGAGCAGGGATGGACTTGAGCCCGGGCCCGGTAGCTCCCAAGGCGGGGGGCAAGAGGCAGGCCGCAGAGGATATCCACAGGGGCTCGGCCAAGGTTCTCGTGAGCCAGCGAGTGGTCGAGTCTTCCAGCAGCGCAGCGGACCAATTACAGGTTGCCAATAAAATATCTAAATTACAATCAGGTAAGTTTAAGGACACTGATGTTGGTCCTTTCTGTGTTTATGTGGAAGGTTTGCAGGGAACTCTAGGTTCCATTCACCCGATGGGTTTTGGAAAGTGGATGTTCTCCAATAACTTTAAATATGTGAAAGACATCTCAAATATAGCGGTGGCAGGGAAAAATAGGTTCCGTGTAACCTTCAGTTCATCTGTGGCCGCTAATAGTTTTATAACGTGGGAATTTTTGAAGGAAAAACATGCATATGCGTTCATTCCGCGCCATTTAATTAATAAGAGGGGTGTCATTCGCGGGGTGGACACTTCCTTGGATGATGATGAAATTTTGCAGGTTGTGAAATCCCCATCAAAAATAGTGGAAATTAAACGAATGACAAGAGGCAAGAAAGAGGATCCGTCTCAGCGCATTAAACTAGGTACATGCGTTCTAACATTCGACAGCCAAAGACTGCCAGAATACGTTTATATCTACGGAGCTAGGTGTCCGGTGGCCCCCTACGTGCCCCCCCTTCTTCAGTGTTACTCATGTCTGAACTTTGGTCATGTCAAGGCGCAGTGCCGAGGCTCTGTGCGATGCGAGATCTGTGGGGACAAGCATGCCTCCTCCGAATGTACCTTCACCCTCCCCGTCTGTGTCCATTGCAAAGGTCCCCATAAGGCCACCTATCGGGAGTGTCCCGTCTATGTCGCAAACCTCGAAAAGAAAAAACAGTCTGTTATTTCCACAACCCTCTATTCGACCGTTACTAAAAATAAATTTAACCTATTAGAAAATATGTCGGAATTTCCTGTCTTGGACAGTAATTCAAATACTTCCCCCGAAAACAAAAATAATACTGTTAATATGCTTAGCAAAAAAACTAAAATTAAAGTGAGACGATTTTCCCCTTACGCTGCACCTAAAGGCTCGCAGTGGCCTGTCCTTTCGACCCCTTCCTTACCTCTCCAGCCGATCGAGTCCAACCCTCAGGCGGCCTCCTTCATGGAGAGGTTCGTGGAATCTCTGTCTAACCTAATTAGTAAGATCCAGAACTCCTCACTGTCCAAGGACCAGATCGTTGAGTTGCTGGCAATGACCCTGCACAATTTGGTAAGCGACGGTTCAGAAAATGTGGAAAAATTTAAAGTAAATGATGATAGGTCCGTATCCAATTAATTTAATGAGTTCATTTCCAAAATCGTTTCAAGGAATGCTCAATTCACTGAAGCCTCTTTTCTTATTTGTAAATAATAATTCAATTTCCTGCGTTTATGGTTTTAGTTGTGAATTCCCTCTGGTTCTCGTGTTTACGTGCGCCTTTTTGGGTGTACTTACATACAAATCCATTTACATACTATTTAATAGAATTCCCATTCTTTGCATACTTCCATATTTAGTCTGTTCTCTTCTCAGTCCAGTTGGGCGATTTAATAAAAAATTAAATATTTATTATGGACAGAACTCTTAAGCTCCTTCAATGGAACGCTCGTTCTGCTGTAGCCAACAAAGCCAGTTTGGAGTGGATGTTGCACAAGCACGGTATCGACGTGGCCCTTGTGTCTGAGACGTGGTTCAGGCCAGGAGTGTATGTCGGGTTCCCGGGGTACAATGTGCTGAGAGAGGACAGGGCAGACGCCAGGTCCGGGGTAGCGCTCCTCATTAGGAGTAGCATCCCCTACACCCAGATCACCAATTTTTACAAGGTAAGGAATGTGCTGATGGTAGGAGCGGAGATTAGGTTAGTCTCCAATTCTGCCATCAGTATCATCTCTATTTACAATGAGCCCAACAACCAAGTGGCAGAGGCAGACTGGGACCGGTTGTTGCGAGGCATTCCAAAACCTACCTTGGTTGGAGGTGATTTCAATTCTCACCACTATTCTTGGGGTTGCGATAGATGTGACAAGAAGGGCAAAAATCTTTTAGCGGCTGTTGAAAACAGCAATATGATAGTTGTTAATGATGGCAGCCCTACTTATGTTAATAACGTTGCCCAGAAATGCAACTCGGCGGTGGATGTCACTTTTTGTTCTTCAGGTTTGGCCAGTAAAGTGGATTGGGAGACATTGTCTGACCCTCACGGCTCTAACCACCTCCCCATTGTAATCACTTTAAATAATATTTCTATTAACAAAATCCTCGTCACACCCTTTCGAAGGTGGAACATTAGAAAAGCTGATTGGGAAAAATTTAGTTATTCCATGAATGATAAATTCAGGAGTTCAGACAGTAATCTAAATGAAGGGTATGACCATTGCATTAACGTTATAAATGAAGCAGCTGCAGAAGCAATCCCGAAATTTAGAAAATATATAAATCCCAAATTTAATCGTCCCTGGTGGAATGAAAACCTCAGCGATTTGTTAAACAAAAGGAAAGCCAACTTCAATAATTATAAAAAGAATTCGGATTTGGGGAATCTCATGAAATATAAACGAGCGGATGCGGAATTTAAGAAGGCGGTAAAAGAAAGTAAAATTAATAGTTGGCGCGAATTTTGTGGTAGTTTGAACAGATGTACGCCTGTAAAAGAAATTTGGGACAAAATAAAAAAACTATCAAACAGGAAGAAAAGTAATAAGCCCCCTTTAGAGACGGGAGAGTGGTGTGTGGACTTCATGGAACGTTTGGCCCCTCCCTTCGTTCCGGCATGGGTGGGAGCAATGGACAGGATATCAGAGAGACACTTCCTAACAGACAGGTTCGAACTGGCCGAACTGAACATGGCGATCAAATCCAACAGTAAGAATACGGCTCCAGGGATGGACGGGATCCATTATGACATGATCAGGAATTTGCTGGTCACAACCAAACTCCACCTGTTGAAGGCATTTAATGAGATCTGGCTTTCTGGGGTCTTCCCGGAGGATTGGAAGGATTATTTGGTTATCCCATTGCTAAAACCGGGTAGATCGCACAGTGATGGAGCTTCATACAGACCGATAGCCCTGTCATCTTGCATGTTGAAGACCTTCGAAAGAATGGTGAAGAACAGGCTTGAGTGGTGGCTGGAGTCGCAGGACAAGATCCCATCTTACCAGTTCGGGTTTCGGAAGGGCAGGTCCACTTATGACAGTTTAGCATCCCTCACCTTAGATATCCACACTGGGTTTACTAATCGTCATCAGACATTGGGACTGTTCCTGGATCTCACAGGGGCCTATGACTCTGTTCAACTTCCTGTTCTAGCGAACAAGATGCTAAATTTGGACTTGCCAGCCAGTTTTACTCACAGGATCATTAACTTACTCTCGAATAGACGCCTTCATCTATGGATAAACAGCTCACTGCATAGTTCCAGGGTTACAAATCTGGGTTTGGCGCAGGGGGGAATTCTCTCTCCCCTTCTATTCGTTATCTACTCCTTGGATTTGTGTCGATGTATTCCTCGCAACATAAGTATATTGCAGTATGCAGATGATATCTGCCTGTATACCCAACACAAGACCGTGGATTCTTGCAAGGCAGGCTTGAACCAGGCCGTAACATCGCTGCTCCCGTGGCTGGTCGACAATGGTCTCAGCATCTCTCAGTCAAAATCTGCCGTTTGTCCTTTCTCGCGACAACATAGGTTCCCACTCGGGGAGAATTTAGCTTTAGGGGGATTGGTCTTCCCTTGCGTGGCCAAGGTTAAATTCTTAGGCTTGGTTCTAGACCGGAAGTTAAACTGGAACAGCCATATCTCCTCCATAATCCAGAAAGTAGAAAAATATATTAATATCCTTAGACTAATAACAAACAGAAATTGGGGGGCAGATCCTAATATTGCATTACTATTTTATAGAAACGTAATTAGGGCAGTTGTGGACTACGGCTCAGTGTTCTATGGTGAAGCGGCCAAGACCAGTCTACATGGGCTGGATGTCCTTCACAACAAATGTCTGCGTCTGGCACTGGGCTTCCTGAACAGCACACCTGTAGATGTGGTACTGTGTGAGGCGGGGGAGATGCCGCTAGACCTTAGAAGGAGAATGTTGGCTGGCAGGTACCTCTGCAAGTTACTGGCCTCCGATAGTCCTGTCTATAGCAAAGTTCGGCAACTAACTGTACTTAAGCTCACCTCATCTTACTGGGTTAGAAAGAATTATTATCCTCTTTTGCTTGATAGTTTCCCGGAATACGCTAAGTTTGCCCCTTTCGTATACAGTTCTCACATTCTACCAAATTTCAATATTAATTTTCGTAATCTTCTTCATCACATTAATATAACATACTTACCGGATCTCTCTGGTGTCCCTCCTTCCATGGTTAATGCGGTGTTCCAAGGGATCAAAAGGAAATGGTGGTCGTCATATGTACCAATATTTACAGACGGATCAAAAACGACGAATGGTACAGGTTGCGCCTTTCTTGATGACGACAAAAATTTCAGTCGGAGTTTCAAACTTCCGAAATTTGCTTCTAGTTACACTGCTGAATTAGTAGCAATAAATGAAGCTTTGAAGTATGTCTCCCTACTCGATAGTGAACACTTTCTTTTAGTTACAGATTCATTGAGTGCCCTAACTAAGTTAAATTCCTGTTGCACAAACAAGTTATCTATCTATGATAACATAATAGCCGACATACTAGAAAACTATGCCGTGGTTATTGGCCAAAAGAAAAAAGTTGTGTTAATGTGGGTGAAAGCTCACGCGGGAATTAAAGGGAACGAGAGGGTGGACGGATTGGCAAAACTGGCGGTGGAGAGGGGGGAGCCTATAGGCAACATCCCGGCTAGCGATCTGAAGGAGGGTATCCTGACCTCCGTTCTGACAATGTGGCAGGACAGGTACCAGGCCTCTCGCAAAGGCAATTTCTTTAAGTCGATTCAACCCCATGTAGGAACCAGACCGTGGTTTAGAGACAAAGCAACATCTAAATTTGAGTGTAAGACCATATGCCGTTTAAGAAGCAACCACGGACTGTGCAATGCCTACCTGAATAGGATTGGTCTGAGTGAGAGTTCTAGCTGCCGCCACTGCGGGGGCTACGAGGATCTGGAGCATATAGTGATGCAGTGTCCACATTACAGTGCAGAAAGAGATCTCCTTATGGAGAACCTAGAGAGAACAGTTGCAGCTCCTCGAACATACCTGGCTATTTTATCTGCTTGCAACAGCCCTCTTGTCAGAGAGGCGCTGTTAGCTTTTTTAAATTATGCTGGCCGCAGGGTCTGAACTTCGTATATATTCATATGTCACTAGCTATTTATATGTTTTTGCCGCCCTTCGGTCTACCGTGCGCCGGTTGGCTGCGCGGTGGGTGGGTTGGGGTGCCGGCATCGGCTGGGGCTTCTCGGGGTTTCGAGTCGGTCGGGCACACATGGAGAACGGTGTACTGTATTGGTAACAACGGTATGAGTGATGGTCACTGGCGCGGGATTAAGTTCCCTCAAAACCTGAATCAGTGTATGAGAGATGGTCACTGGCGCGGGATTAAGTTCCCTCAAAACTTGAATCAGTGTATGAGTGATGGTCACTGGCGCGGGATTAAGTTCCCTCAAAACCTGAATGGAGTTATGTTACCCAAGTTGGAAAGTGATGGTTTTGTATTTCGGGGTTGTGTGCTCGACGGGTTTGGGACCCTGGTGGGTCGCGGCCGGTTCGGTGCCTCCGCTCCTCTGCTGTGTTGTCTTCTGGCGTCCTGCTCGCCTTCTGGCTTCCTGCTCGCCTTCATGACTGTGTTGTGTGGTGGCCCCATTCCTCTTCAGGGGCATTGCGCGTCCGTATCTTGCTTCTTTACAAAATTATTGCTATAAATTTAAGTTTTTTCTTATGATTGTTCTTCTTTAATTGCTTTGTCCTTAAACCAAGGTACCTGTAAAAAATTTTCCAAAATGATCATCATGGTAGCTGGCCGATATGCCTCAGCATAAGGCCATAACTGAGAAAAAAAAAAAAAAAAAAAAAAAAAAAATATTATATTGAGGATGGTTTCTTTTGTAGACTGCCTGATGATGAGGGAAACCTCGAAAGCCGGCTAGCTACTTTTAATAAAAATCTGTGAGAGGTCATACTACATTTAATTTGACAACCTGTGAAATAATCACTTCTTACTACATTAGCCATCTTCATATTAGAAATTGAGAAACTGGCAGTTGAGTAAGTCAGTTGTTCATTAACCGCTGTGCTGTATGGGTGGGATGAACCACTGATGATGACGCTGTTGCTTTGAAAAATGTCGTCCGCCATCTTACTATCACATATTGTCTGTCCCATACATATTGTATCTCCCGAATGAATGAATATATCAACACAAAATTTTATTTATGGATTCTGACCCTTAGAAGACATCTTCTGATTTTCAGTCAAATTCGAAGATGAAGAGCACTTATCGAAAACTTAGGATATTACAAATAATTCGGGCTGAAGAAACATATTGTCCGTGAAAATTCGGGGAAAAGTTAAAAATGGGGGATGTTTTTCGTTCCTGTATTATTTAACTTCCCAAGCTAGACGAAGAATAGGGGATGTTACATAATTCGTAAGTGCACTGAGACTACACCTATTGATTTTCAGCTAAATTGGCAAAAGCGAGGGGGGGATTTAGGGCAGCCCAATAACTGCCGAAGTAATGAATTTATCGACACGAGTAAGAATTTCACACTTCAAATTTTCAACCAAATTAGTAAATTGGGTTCAGAGCAAGAGGGCGTAAATGTAGTTAATTAATTTGCTCTGAGGAAGTACATATCCGATGTTTCACTGACGATTTTTGGTTATGCCAAATCCTGACCAAAGTTGACTGTTATCATCATTTGTTAGGTTAGGTTTTATGACTCATGCCCGGGCTTTAACTACGAGGTCATATCGCCTACTATCAAAGCGCTTTTTCGTCACTCTGGGGGACATGAGCCCGACTCTACTTCGGGAGTCCTAAATTTTGCCTACCCTAAATTTTTATTCACCTAGGACAGGGGTCTTTATCGAGTACCGTACAGACTCGGGACCATCGCTTAACGTCCCATCCGAAGGACGACGTGCTTATGTTTATTTTACCTCCCAGATAAAATAAACTAAGGGCCTCGGTCGGGTTTCGAACCCACGATCTTGAGCACAGAAGCAAGCACGCATACCATTGAGCTACCGGCGTCCTCCTCATCACTTGTTTATTTTGTTGTGTCTTCACGAATGGGTCTACGGATCCCGGATCTTCTAGCCACTGGCGAGACCTAGGTTCTATACAGTTCGAGGGAGGATACAAAACATGAGTTGAAACAATGTGGTCAGTCTTGTATAGCCCCAGTCCATCATTGGGAGAGTTCACTGTATCGGGAGCTACTGGCACGTGGCCAGACGGGGCGAAAACATCAATCATCTGTCTGTATCGGCCGTACCTAGCGGATGAGAGGAACAATGTTCAATATTGTCCAGAGATACATCTTCCGGTCCTAACATCAAACTTCCGGTTATATTAAAGCTAAAAAGTCGTCAGTGAATCAACGAATATGTACTTCCCCAGCACGAAGTAATACATTTTCACTTTCCCTCCAAAGCCAATCGACTTTCTCAAACTCAATATTTGACTTCCATAATGGCTTCTGAATCCTCACACTAAATTTTGTGTCGACACATTCATTACATCGGCAGTATTAGGCTACTTGAATGGAGTCCCCCTTCTCCCAATTTTGCGGAAAATTAGTAGTTGCCATCCTTATGGAGTTTTGAATGAAATTATTAAAGTTCATGTCCATTCATTACATCGACATTTATTGAGATTTTTATTCTTCATGTAAATACTTTTATTCTTTGTTTTATCTTATGTGGTAATGTTTATGTTGCGTTGTGTAAGTGTGTGTGATGAGTAGGTGTATTTATACCAATTTCACTATAGTAATCACAATGGTCACCATGAGCCTCCTATAAGCAGAATGGGAATGTTTGAATGCTGCTTTCTCATATTTCTGGTTACAAATTCATTAAAACTGAGAGCACTAACTCATACAGTTATTTTGGTTCTAATGAATTTGTAACCAGAAAAATTAGAAAGCAGCATTTAACGTACCTCTCCCATTCTGCTAATAGTAATAATAATAATAATATTTATTTCCGTTAAAGCATAACATGGTAATAGGATACGTCATAAGAATGTATACATTAAGTTAGCTTATAAATTAGATATATTAACAGATACTAACTCTTACCCGACCGAGGCCCTTAGTTTATTTTATCTGGGAGGTAACATAAACTTAAGCACGCCGTCCTTCGGATGGGACCTTAAGCGATGGTCCCGAACCTGTACCATGTCAGGTACTCCCCTACCCTAGCTGAATAAAAATTAGGGTAGGCAAAATTTAGGACTCTCATAGTAGAGTCAGGCTCATGTCCACCAGAGTGACGAAAAAGCGCTCTGGTAGTAGGCGATATGACCTCATAGTTAAAGCCCGGGCATGAGGCATCATAAAACCTAACCTAACCTATTAACTCTTAGAGTCTGAGTCTCATGGATTAGAATTAACAATACTACTAAAAAATAAAATGAAATTAATAAACAAATACTTGAAAATATGAATACCAAAATAATAATAATAATGTACAATAGAAAAATAAAATTGTATAATAAATAGAGTAGATAATGTTTTTAATATAATTTAAATTAAGACAATAAATAATTTTTTATAACTTTTCCAGAAATGTCTTTTCCGACTTTTCGGAACGATCTTTAGTTCCCTTCCTCAGGTCACAATATGCGAAATATAGAGAAGAGAACGAAAACAATAACAATTATACATATAAATGAATTGGTTCGGCTGATGGGCTCAATTCAAAAACCCCAATATCTGCTGTTGTAATGAATTTATCGACACAAAATTTAGAATGATGATTTAGGCGCCCTCTGTAAGTAAACTGTTGAATGTTTTTGGAGGGGGAGCGATAAGTTAATTGTTAATAATTAACCATAAATTATTGATTAAATCGTTCTGGGTAGTACATTGCTGGTAGATCATCGACTTTTTTTTCTCTAATTAAATAGATGTTCGCCATCTTGTAAGTTCGGGCGATGGACAACAGTTGTCATATTTCGCCCTAGAACCATAATATCTGCCTCTCTCCCGAATTATACTTTGGGTGAATGTATGACATATCAGATTAAGCGAATCTATCATCATAAATCGGCACACGTCATACACAATGTACCTTCCAATGATTGACTGGAGTACAGCCAGTTGCACTATGCCAAGACCCTGTCATGTTAGCACTCTTATTATAATGTGTTGAGGGCGCCGATAGCTCAGTGGTATAAGTGCTTGTCTTCTGAGCTCAAGAACGTAGGTTCGAAACCCGACCGAGGCCCTTAGTTTATTTTATCTGGGAAGTAAAATAAACTTAAGCACGCCGTCCTTCGGATGGGACGTTAAGCGATGGTCCCGAGCCTGTACGATGTCAGGTACTCGTTAAAGACCCCTGCCCTAGGTGAAAAAAAATTTAGGGTAGGCAAAATTTAGGACTCCCACAGTAGAGTCGGGTTCATGTCCACCAGAGTGACGAAAGAGCGCTCTGGTAGTCGGCGATATGACCTCGTAGTTAAAGCCCGGGCATGAGTCATAAAACGTAACCTAACAAATAAGTTTTCGCTCTCCCTCTCATATCAATCGACTTATTAATCAACAGTTTACTTACACAATTTATTACATCAGCAGTTATACATTTTTGCGTTGAGCCCCTCCTCCAATCCCCCCTTTCCCTAAAAATTCATGAAATGATTCTGTGTTGTTCATATTGTGATTTGAATTTACGTACTGAATGTCGTGTCGATACATTCATTACATCGGCAGTTATGAGGGTTTTTGATTTCAGTCCCCATTCTTTGATCCCCCGCTTCTCTTCAATCGAATTCGCCGGAAATTATTAGTTGTCTTTCTTATGGGGGGCAGCCCAATATACAAGCTGAACGCTATTAACTAAAATTAACACTGCACTACCGACTTAATTCAGAACTACTTCAAAATTTTAATTTATGTAGATCTTTCTTTAGAAATATGAAATACTGTTTGAAGAAAATACTGCCATAATTATAAATTAGTAAGTTGAGGGAAGGGCAAACAATTACATATTAAACATTTTGTAGAATGATCAACATCCTTTTAACAATGACACTAACAATGGGGGGATGTAGACAATAGAAAGAGAGAGCCAACTGGGTAGAACAATGGACAAGAGCACATCGTCTTTAGGACAAGCATCTCTGTGTCTGTGTTCGTGTTGAACACGAAACTTCAGTCAACACGAAACCATCCCTTCCCAACAATGGACAACTTAGAGTAAACCCTTCAAGTCAAGTCCCTCTTCTATTTGATGTACATTATACCAGCCTTTCCAAAAGTAAGTCCTGGCCTACGAAATTCAAAAGAAGATCCTTCTCGCTGTCAAGTAAGGATCGGAATTTAGAATCAGATTAAATTTAATTTTATTGAAATCCTACGAAATCAAGACTTATTTTAAGTATGGGGGAAGTAATCGGTCAACAATTCGGAAAAAAATAATACGTATCGGTGTGTCTCTGTGAAGACGATATCAGCCAAATCGACCAAAGGAAAGGGAGGAATTAGGGGGTGGCTGAACATAAAAACTATATATGTATATGTTTTGACCATTTTCTGATGTTTCTTTGAGCTTGTGTGTATGCGATTGAAACTTTGTGTGCCCTCTAACGCAGAAACGTTTGTAGCTATGTACTTTAAACTTGGAATGGAGAAGTTACATGACCTAACTTAGACCTGATTAGATTTGGGCCAAAATCGGACGAAAATTGAGACTACTTTACTTCGGGGCCTAAGTACATTTTACAAGATTCCGTTTATATTTATGACCTAATCAAAAATATTTTCAAATAAAAGATGTAGAGATAACTGAAATACACAAAATTAAATACGTTTTTTCGCAGGTCTTCCAGTTGTCTCCACAGAAGGGGGACGCAACACAAAACCTTATAAATGTATCGACGTGTTGCCCAAACGGTCGATATGTTCTGGAGAGAGAGTGAAAACTTAATTAAATCCTTCTATAGAATTACATTGCCGGTGATTCACCGACGAATTTTTGGTTCTAATTTTGTCCATCCACTAGAAAGAATATAATTTGGGATCGGTTAACTGATCGTTGAACTAGTTCTCTGGAAGATTATATTTATTTAGAGATAATGGTTAGTTAGATATAATGGTTAGTTAGATATAATGGGCTTGAGTTGGGAGCCGCCATCAGACAGTGAGGTATGTTTAAGTTGAGTTAGGCGGCATAACGATGTTTAGATCAACCGGTCCTTCTTGTAATCATCCTTAAGTTTCAAACTAAACTTAGCTCCTCTGTCTGCACTTGATTTGTTGCCTACTTCAAATCCTGGACCTTAATTATTATTACATTATTATTTTCTTATATCTATAGTATAAGAATGTATTCTAATCGTGCAAAAATCCGCGATAGAGTTTTTCTACGGAATTTTCTTTCTGTTTGCAAGTGATTAGAACTTTGTGAGAGCTCTAAATCAGAATCATTCACTCAGTCATTTGTGGTAGTAGAAATTATGTAAAATTAAAATAAATCAAAAAAATATAAGTAAAATTAATATTATTGAATTAATAATAATATTGTAATAATAATATAAATAAACTATTACCACATTTCCTGTAGAAATTTTATAACTGGTCTTCTATTTAATTTTGATTTCTACAGTAATTTCCGAAAAGGGCCCTAAAAAATATCAAAAGTTCAAGACGTGCAATTTTGAGGAAAGAGCGCGTAATTTTTAAAAAAATTTCAATTAACAAACTTTTAATTTGGATTTCTTAAGAGGCCATCTTGTTTTCTAAATTTTGCAAAAATATAAATCTAATCCAAAGGTTTTCAAATTATCTTACGGGCCCAACAGAGAAAATGAATAGAATATAATTTACTAGAACAAATAATTTGGTTTATTTTCTTACATCTACATTATAAAATTAAAAACTAAACATGAAACAAAAATCAAAATAAGTCGTACAAACTAAATTCTTAAAACTATTTCAATTTTTTTTCTGTTTTATATTTTAGCCATTCTTCCAATTTAAGTTAGGTATATATTTTTGGGCATATATCCTGTACATATAAACTAAACAACAGTAACTTCTTTGCGGATCAATTTCACCGTCAATTCACTCCTATTTAGTTCATTACATCTTAAGCCTAAACACCACTCTCCATCTTCACTCAGACCGTCTCAACTCAACCCAGACCTCGACTCGTCTCTACACACTAAAAGCTGATGGTCGTGTTTTGTTTTTTTTACTCATTTGTTTTAAAAGAAAATTGCTTTTTATAGAAAAATAAATATAATTATTTTTTTAATATTAATAATTTAAATGTGTGTATTTTTTTTTTATACATCACACATAAAGCTCTGAAGAACGACATTTTTTTAGTCTTCAGAGAGGGTCATCTGGATGGGAACGTGGTGACAAGGATTGAGCAACGGGATTGTCATGTATGGAAAGATTGGTGTGAAACTTTGAGAAGCGGTACTTAATAAGGCCGGTGACAATAGGAACTTTGAGGTCATTATGAAGGTTAAGGTTGGAAACATAGTAGGAAGCATCAATGATGGTTCTTAGGACTTTGCAATATTTATTTATTCATACATTTCTTTTTGTGCTTTTTCAGGTAAGTTCCACTTACAGTGCTTGTGAACTTTCACCTCTGACGCAGTAAGTACATATTTTCTTATTATTGTACAGAGTATATCCAAGTTGGAAGTTCATATTGGTTAAGCGCCCAAACCAAGAGAGAAAAAAAGTCGTCGGTGAATCACTGACAATTTACTTCCCCATAACTGATTAATCAATTAACTTTTCGCTCCCCCTCCGAAACCTTTTGCGCAAAAATTCAACAGTTGACTTACAAAGGGGCTCTTTAATCCTTATAATAAATTTTGTTTCGATAAATTCATTAAATCGGCAGTTATTAGGATTATTGGAATGAGCCCCTTCCCTAAACTCCCCTTCCGCCGATATCACTGAAATTTTACAGGTTATGTCCAGGGGTGTAGCCAGGATTTGGAGCAGGGGGAGGCAAAGTTAGGCTACAGGGGTGGGGGGTATAGACTCACGGGGACACAGCCCGCAGTTTCCGTGGTTAGCGCTGCAGGCTTTTTCTTATTAATTTGGGAGACTCGGACCTGTAGAAGCTCCCCCTGAGGTTACCCACTGACTGTAATACTTACTCTGACTTTACATGAGCAGCAAATGCACGCTGTGGTTTCAGTGCTTTTAGAATTAAATGACTCACAGCCAATAGCGTGCATTTGCTGCTGCTGCGCTTTGCATTTTTAGTGCGCATGTAAAATCAGCTTTAAGAGTATAAAGTATAACATAAATGAATATTTTGAACGAGGAAATGAAATAACCGTATTCATGTACAAATATGTTTAAAAAAATGTAATATGACTTGTTGTGTAAAGTAAAGCACAATTTTCGTAGTCTTGGTTTTTGCTCTGGCCACGTGCCCCCCCCCCCCTTCCCCCCCGCCCCCCCCCCCCCCCCACTGGCTACGCATTGGGTTATGTCCTCATTGAGTTTTGAATTCACATTTGAAATGTTGTGTCGATACATTCATTACAATCCCCTAATCCCCCTTCCCTTTGGCCGATTTGGCTATAAATCGATAGGTGTTGTCCTTATAGAGTTTTGGTCACACATACGAGTATAAAATTTCGTGTTGATACATTCATCCCATTGACAGTTATCCTGTGCACAGACAAACAGACGGACAGAATTTTTTTTTTTCATATTTGGAATCTAGAGATCGGAAATCATGAAATTCCGTTGAAAACTCTGCATCGAATTTTTGATCGATTACATGACTTACCCTATACTTCTTATATCTTGGAATGTAAAAATAAGAACGATGCGTTACATTTTATTATACTCTGCAATGTACGTTAAGGTTATTCTTCTCATCTTCCTCTTCAATATATTGATACATTTCCAAATTATTTTGTGCCCATTATTTATCTCTTCCATTACCGCAGGATCCCAAATTTTCGCTTTGGTTATAACAATAAAACGTTATTGTAGGAAATAAAAATAAATTCTTCTCATATTAGAATTTTATTTATTCATTCTTTTAATTTAGACTTTGTACACATTACAATAAAATAATTATCGTTGCCATAAACTCCTTTTTAATTTACCCCGGTACTAAGCATTGTCAGACCTTTAATTAAATATTTTTTCATTAGGCAAAAAGCCTTTTTTTTAAGGAAGAAAAAAAAAATATATATATAATAATGAAATTGCGAAAGAATAAATAGACTGTTACTTTTTCATTATCATTTTTACTTTCTCACATTTTAGTATACGGAAGTGTTGTAATCGTTCATAAAAATACAAGATGGAGTCTTCCATGAAACGCCTTTTGACCACGTTTGTGATTATGTATGTCCGAGTGTTTCTCCGTGTGTATACGTGACTGGAATTTTGTAAGAGCTCTAAATCAGAATCGATTGAAACAAAAAAACCTGACATTTGAGATGAAAAAATGTACAAAATCGAACGAAAAAAAACCATTCTACTTTCGGGACCTAACTACATCTTACTTGATATATTATTTAATCAATCAAAATTCTCTTTAAATAAAAGTCGTAGAGAAAACTAAAGTGTACATTTTATATGAAATACATTTTTTCCAAGGCTGCCCAGTTTCCGAGATACATTATAGGTGAAATTGTGGTAAGCGTGCTTGCTTACTGAGCTCAAGATCGCGTTTTCGAAACCCAGCGGAGGCTCTTAGGTTTTTATCTGGAAGGTGAAAAAAACTTGAGCGATGGTCCCGAACCTATTTGATGTCAGGTACTCTTTAAAAGACAAAGATCCGTACCTTAGGTGAGGAAAAATTTAAGGTAGGCAAAATTTAGGACTCCCATATGTAGTAGTGACAAAAGAGCGCTCCGCTGGGTTGAAACTGGGTTAATGGGGGAAAAAATAACTAAAAAATTAAAGGAACTAATAAACGAATGAAAAGCACTTTTGGCATGGCAACTTAGCAAACTACTATTTTTATCAATTTAATAAAAAAATATGTTTCATTATCTAACTGTTTTTTTAGCGTATGGAATTTTAAATAATCGAATTAAGAGCATCAAACCTTTCATTGCCCCCAGGGGCAGCCCTATGGGAAAGTTCCGTGCACTTCTCCGACCTGGCCATATTTTTATGAAACCATGTATGTTGGTTACTTTTTTTTGGACATTTCTTCCAGAGGTGTTTTCAACTTGGTTTGACAATATTTCAGGACACTTCCACATGAGTTCTTCGGGTCACAATGGTCTCGAGGGGAGGACAGTCTTTTTATAGCCCCAACCGTGACTGTGTCGCTTTCCCCTCCAAGAGAAGGACCAGAGGTATAGTAGAGACATGTCCTGGATGAGAGCTACCTGGAGCAAACAGGAAGAAAAGTGTCTACCCGATTGGATGAACACATGTCAAGCACAACCGAGCATGGCTAGCCGGTATTAGCGCAGTTCATCGTCAACCAAACCGCCGTCTTACGATGGACTCATGAACTATTACTTGGGAGTGCACCGTTCAAAAAAATATGTGAAGTGGCCCTTACAAGACTTTCTTATACCAACCACGCCTACAGGTCCTCTCTCTCTCTCTCCCTCCACCTTCTCAAAATCATTTCATATTTGCATTACTGGGTGTGAAGTGAAAATAATGAGTTGGCGTCAGCGGTTTTGTTTCCTTGTACAGGTAATGTAAGCGTGGTTGATAAAAGTAAGTTCTGTAACGATCACATCACATACATTTCTTTTCACTTCTTTTGCATAATTTTTCATAACTACTAATAATAAAGATATATTTTCGTTATATAGAACAAATTCGTTTCTAAGCGAAATTTAAAAACAATTTGAACATTATTTTGAAATATTTCCTAGGGAAATTAATTTTTAATTCTTTAAGGCGCTATAACGTTGATCTTATTTATCTCATCTCAAATCTGAGGACTTATTAGAGATTGGAAATTTTATAAGGAACATTTTTGGTCGGAACCAATTTTTTGATAGAACTAACCGTTTTCAGGTAATTCAAGGAAACGTCTAAAAATTTATTTCAAAACTACATTTCAGGACGGTTTTTGGCATATATGTACATGTCTCAAAAACCGGACAACCTGTGAAACATCTTATTTCATATAAAACATGTAGGTATCTCAGTTTTCCCAACAACTTTTACAAGAAAAGATTTTTGATTTAGGATAAGCGGTATCTTGTAAAAGGTTATTTCAATGAATGGCAAAACATTGCCATTGATAACTATGGTCTATTACGGAAACGTTTCATAAATTGACTTTTATAATAAGAAATAGTTAGAAACAGGAAAAATAGAATAAAAATATGAAACCGAGTGCGGAAATAGAGATTTATTGGAAGGAGGAAAGACAGGATTTAAATGAAAACATTGCCCCTGGTAACCACTACCCATTACAGAAACATTTCATAAATTGACTTTTATGATGGGAAAAGTAAAAAAAGATAAAAAGGAAAATAAAATAAAAGTATAAAAACAACTGTGGAAATAGAGAGATTTATTGTAAGGAGGAAGGAAGGACAGGTTTTACCTGGGAGCGGACTGTTGACTGTGGGTGTGAGTGATGGATGGAACCCCGGCTTTGTCTGTTGCCGGAGTCATCTTGGAGAAAGACGGGGAGCCCATACCCTAATTGAATTTGACTTTCTTCACTCGTCATCATCCTCTGTAGCACATCTTTCCTAATGGAGTTATATCCTGGATCTCATATATTGAAGAACCATGCCATTTATGGAACAATGGAGACCTTTCTCTCTGTCCTTTATGGCCCTTCGCACATGCTGTATCATCGAATAATTAAGTATATTTGATCTTTATTTAGGCTGGAGGGATTTTCTCTCTCCTAATCTTAGATTTTACTTCTCCAACTATAAGAAGTATAGGGAAAGTTATGTAATTGGGCAAAAATTCGTTGATGATGAGTTTTATTTGAAGTCAAAATCCAATGTGGTCAAATTTTATGTTTGATGACTTCTCTGATAACCGCGGTACACTAATTTGTCGTCTTTCTTTTGAGTATATGGTCCATCAGATCGGTTATGTAGCCATTGACAACGGCAAGATGTTGTAGGAGTCGCGGCAAACAGGGAGATTGAGGTCTGTCTATGAATGAATGGGAAGGTGTATGTTTATGTTTTGTGTCCTGGGATGAACTGTTTGGTATTAATGTTTCTGTATTTCTGTATTTCCTGATGATGCTATGTTTTTGAAACATCTTTATGGTGAATTTGATAAGTGAATTTATATAGTTATGTAAGCAGTTTAGTTCGGAATTGACCAATTCCTCATGTCCCGCTTTTTAACATAATGCCTTTTCGGAAAATATATAAATTGTAAGATGTGTCCTAATGACACACTAATAGGACGAAATATATGTGATGTGTTGGTGTGGAATTGACTGTTTTTTCCGTTTCTCTAACATAAATCTGTAGGAGAGGTCTATCAGTGCTGGAAGCTTGCCAAATCCTGACGATAAATAATGCCAATTACGATATCCAAGTAGGGTCTGGTATCCAAGACGAGGAATTCTGATTGGGCCTATCTGGGGGGCCTGAAGAAGTGAGAGGAGGGGAGAGACGTGATCAGGGGAAACCTGCCATTTGGGGGAGGATTTGAGATCAAAACAGCAGCTATTATATGCCCTCTTCGATATATAAAATGTGGATTAGCACTATATATGTACTGGGTGGGCTTGTGCATCCACCTAGGACCTAAGTATCTGATTTTATCCCTTCCTTGGAAGCGCTGCGCTTTCTCTTTACTTTATCATCTATTTCTTTTATTTTATTTTTTTTTTTTGAGGGCATTTCAACCGCGAAGAGTCCATGAGTGCCCGGTACAGCGATCTTTACTGTCAGGATCAATCCCTTCATCAAGTGGCCACAAGAAGTGCGAGATGGAGAAGCCAGGCAGAAACGAGGGGCCCCAGCGAGCGGCGAGGCCAGACTAGGTCTCTTCCTGTTGTTAATACCTACAGCAAATAAATAATATAATTGATAGAAGGTAATTGAAAAAAAAAAAAAAATTAGTGGATATAGGTTAACGAAAAAAAATTATAATAATGAAAAAAAAAATACTAAATGAATGGAAACAAAACGAAACGAATCAAATATAAGAAATGATAAAACAAATAATACTAAAATGTCCGGGGTAGGTGAGCGGTGGCGTGGAGACGCCAAGGAGCTGCCTCGTCACAATGCGTCTGGGTTGCGGGTCCGTCTTCTGGGGCTTCTTGACCAATACCTGCAGCAAGGGCTGAGGGCAGGCACTGGTCGAGGTGGTGGTGAGTTGTGCAGCAAAGGGCTGAGGGCACCTCTCTACAGACAACCAAACTGCACTTGACTCGTCAGGTTAACTGAACAACAATGGCCACCGTGACCTCTAGTGGCCACTATACAAAGTACATGCACTTTACACATGGCGTCACCCCCTCCACATATACCCCATAGTCTTTATAAAGTTTATTTCACTTTTCGGCCTTAACACCTGTAGTAGATCATGTAGCAGGCAATTTGAAGGGAGAACAACAAGGCTTGATAGAGAGGGTGTGCTCGTTCCTGCAACCGACCACACCAAGCCCGGGACTGTTTCAGTCCAGAGAGCCCAGCGGCGCCTCCCAGCCGGACCAGCATACGCACGCCATGACACCCCCAGGCCCCACACATCTAGCCCCCGGCGAAGGCTCAGGGGAACAGAACTACTTTGGAAGGAATACTTTATCATCTTGTCTTAACGATCTAAGATACCTTCATGAAGGACCTAGTCTCCATTCCCGTGGTCTAATCTCCTAAATTCTTCCGGATCATATCTCTACCGAAATATTTTGGATATCTACCCAAAAAGTGAGCTGCCGTCTTATCTCCAAATCGTTCAAAGATCTGACTGTAGTATGTAGGTGCCTATTGAACAGAATTTCTGTTAGTTGCCAAAGCTCAATCTTTTAAAGGCTCAAAGGCTCACTAGTCCAACTAGTTCTATTAAAGCTAATGAAACAAGAAGTTTTCTTCAAACTATTTATCTTATAAACGGAAACTTATTTCAACATTATTGTGTCATCCTCAGTGGTACATCTACAACTATAATTAGTTCTATAATATGACATTTAAAGCATCAGGGTACAGAGAAAATAAAAAGAAATAGAAAATTGTATGGGGCTACATAAAGTCCCTCATCTATTCCCAAATTTCTTTTGGCTCATTTGGTTGAAAATCATTAAGTGACGGCCTTCTGGATACAAATATGAAATTTCCCTTTTCTGTCACAGTTATCGTGTCCTCCAACACACAAATATAAGCGATATCGGTTTTCAACATGCAAGTCGTGTCAACCTCTTTCTGCAGGCTATATCGCATTGATTGATCCTGTATGAGATTCTTGGCCCCGTTCAGTAGACTCATTAGATCGAAACCTCAACCCGTACTGCATATCCTCTTAATTTTCCCCCATTTCGTTTCTTTAACATTCATTACTTGCAGTGAATTTTAATCCATAGTTTAGTCATGTGTTCTTTATCCTTTTAAGTAAATTAGAGTAGATTGATCCACTTTCTTAGGTATAGCAAGCTGATGGCTGTGTTACTTTCTCAAAGTTTGGTGTACACAACCGCAATTGTTTGGATTTAAGGTTCCCCTTGGGAGGGGGGAGCCTCCCCTTCACCGCTTCCCATTTCTGGCTTCTTCAAATGATCAGATAAGACGACCAATTAGAATCCCTCTTCTAGATCCCCTCAGGGATATGTTAGTAGTAGCGGGGATTGCCACAGAAACTTAAATAGGTCTACTCTGTAGTCGAATTTTTTTTATGAAAATTATTTTGAATAGAACACGACGCGTTTTTTTTTTTTAAGATATGGCTTTAATCGATTTGTTATTATTAATCTGTAATATAACCTGTTCGCCATCTGACCCAGATAGTTCCGTTTGTAACCTCTTTGTTATCGAAAAGGACTTTCGCACTTGACGCTAGAATAAGAACAAAGCTAGTAAGGGGATGCGTTAATCAGTCTGGGTTCCTGGTTACTCGGTTCAAGTGTGCCCTTCGTGGGGCCAGAGCCCTGGCTTCGAATGTCCAGTTAGGCATACCGGATCTGTTTACTAATGTTTTGAGGTATTTTAATACCATAAGCAGTTGGAATAAGTTAATATAGCGTAAGAAAGTCGGTGTAGGAAGGAAATTTGTAAATAATTATTATTATTATTATTATTCCAGTTATATGAAGTATGAGGGAAGTTGTGTACTCGGTTACAAATTCGATGTTGAATTTTCAGAGGAATTTCATGTTTTTCACCCTCTAATTCCAGTGAAAAGGGGGATGAAGCTTTAACACTTACCTATACTCTAATAACTGCCAATGTAATGAAACCCAATTTCATATGTAAATTCAAAACTTTATAAGGACGACACATATTAATTTTCCTAAAGGGAAGGGGCGGGCCAGAGGTGAGGATCAACCCATAAAACCGTAATAACTGTCGTGTAATGACCATATCGACCCGAAATTTTATATGAGAATCCAAAACCCCATAAGGACTAGACCTGTAAATTTTCATCCAAATCGGTCAAAGAAAAAAGGGGGATCAGAGGAGAAGGCCTAAAAAAACACTCAAAAACACTAAAAACTGACGAAGTATGAATGGATCAACACGAAATTTAGTATGATAATTCTGAAGTCTCCGAGTAAGAGAACGCGACAACTTAGATAATTTATTGGCTCTAGGGAAATACATCGCCGGTGATTCGTTTTTAGCAAAATTTGAAAAAGATTGAAGAATTGTAAAGGAAAAATTTTCGGCAGCCATGAATAAAATTCTCTGCTCACGCCAGTCTGTTAAGTATAGAGAAAAAAATAAACATTGCTAGTCAGAAAATAGAAATGATAATTCGCTGAGGGAAGCACAAAATAAAAATAAATAAAAAAACCCAAGGAAGAAAAAGTTGGTAAAATGAAGTGAAGTGAGATGAGGTATTCAGAGCACGAAGTGTGCCGGGCACATTTGGAAGGTGGCGTTATTGTAACGAGAAGTCACGTGACCTTGAGTTCCTTGTCTCTTCATCTCAACACAAATATTCAACAACCTATCTTAAAATTATCATTAAAACCCTGTGGGCTTTAAAATTTAAGTAATTGTAATTCATTACTATAAAAGATATGAAGATTCACATGATGAAAGTATAATTCGAGAGATGGGAAGGTTTCGAGGTAACAGTATTCTGCCGCCCTTTTTCTAGATGTGAAGTTTGCCGTCGACTTGCGGTACGGCATGGCGGCATAATTAACTCCAGAGAACAGGAGCTTCTCAGTACCTCTGCGCCATTGTGAATCCCGTTCTATATGTGTATATATTTTATTTAGAACCCTCTAAGAACAACACATTAATTTTCAGCCAATTTGATCGAGGGGAAGGGAAGGATTAGGGGGCAGGCTTAACACAAAAGTCCCAATGACGTAATGGAGTAATAATAATACTCTACTAATATGCCAAAAATACAAATACAATTCAAAATTATGTATAACATTTTGGCAGATACCCCTGGTACATACCATCGGGGGAAGTTCAAAGGCTATAATTTTTACTTTATCATCATATATATAAAGCTGAAAATGTCTGTGCGTTGTACCGCTATAACTCACGAACGGCTTCATGGATTTGATTAATTTTTTTTTAATCTGTTCGTCATCGTCTGTGGAAGGTTATAGGCGTATTAGTACCTCAATATCTGGTCCATCCCAGCATTCACCCACGCAATCTTTGTAACTCAAAAACCACTGCAATGATTAATGAGGAATCCTTTTGAATAGATAAGTTTTATCTACCGGTAGGTTAAGGTCTATTTTTTAATCAACCCCTGGTCCATACCAGCATCCACTCACGCAATCTTTGTAACTCGAAAACTATTGCAACGATTAATGAGAAATCTTTTTGAATAAATTAGTTATAACTCCAAAGCTAGCGTTACTACAGTTGAAGGACTATAAGCCTTATTCCGTATGAATAATTGAAAATTATAACATCATGAATGTACTGTCGAGGAACTGAATAGCCTTATAGGAGATATTGGGAGAAAAGTCAAAGTTCCCCGGGCAACGCCGGGTATTACTGCTAGTTTTCTATATAATACAAAAGAATAAATAAAACAAGCTTATTTTTTGAAATGTTGTCTATTCCACTAAAGATATTTATAAAAATACAACTACCGGTTTTGGCTTCACACCATCGTCAGGTCTAGTTATGAACTAAGTTAGTTTGCAGAGTGCGACCCCTCCAATACCTCTCTGGTCAAAGGTGCCACTTCAATTAGGGAATCCCCCGGCTTAACCGTTAGCTACATCATGAAATATTTGACAAAACACTAACTAATTTTTCTTAATTTACATAAAATAACATCTTTTGACTAATAAGTAAAAAATAAAAATAAAAAACATAACAGATAATAACATATAATATATGTTATATATATATTCCATATATTATATGTTATATATATATTCCATATATTATATGAAAACCTATAATAATAACAGATAATAACAAACATAGGTATATGTGGAAATAGAACCAGTTCAGGGTTTTAGCAAAGGGGAATAGTTAAAATAAATTTGGTCATTCATACAGATGTTCCTTTTGGTAGCTTTATTTATTTCTAATTGTTCTAGGCTATTAAGTAGCCTGCTTTTAGAGCAACAATGGAGATATTTAGAACTTAGAGTGGTTAATACAAAAGATTCAAGTAACATAATTTACAAAAATAAGAAAGTAAATAAATAAAAATAAAAATAATCCCTGTCTTTACATTTTAAATACAAAAAATAATATTATTGAAATACTCTACTCATAATATACTTAAGTACCCTAATAACTGCCGATATGATGAATGTATATACACAAAATTTAGTATGATCATTCAGAAGCCACTATGCATGTCAAATGTTGGTTTTCAGCCCAAACGGTCGATTGGTTTTGGGGGATAGCGAAAACCTAATTGATTAATTAACCGACTTTTCTTTTTTTTTTATTCTAACCTGTCTAACAAAATATAAATGGCCGACCGGACATGGAGTAGCGGTATGATCTTGTAGTTAAAGCTATTTAAACTATGGTCTAATTGTAAGCCTTCAGATACAGATACATCTTTTCAAAATTTCTTTTAAGTACATATTTTAAACTTGTGAATTTGTGTATTATGTATTTGCTTTGTTGGAGGAGCCAAGTTTATCTGGGGTCTGCTTTCTGACAATGAGGAACATTTCAGATGACATCAGGTCCCGCCCTCTACAAACTTTTGATGTATTGAATATGTTCCACACACCCTCAACAACTTCACCCAACTTCATTCACCGCCAGTCTCCTTATGACATTGACACATGATAGAAATGGCTTTACTGTCAGCAACCACCTCTAAAATTGCATTATACAAAGAATACTCCACTTCTAAGATAGCTGTCACTCCTCTTCTAAGATAGCTGTCACTCCTCTTCTAAGATAGCAGTCATTCCTCTTCTAAGATAGCAGTCATTCCTCTTACAAGATATCAGTCATTCCTCTTTAAAAATAGCAGTCATTCCTCTTCTAATAGGCCCTCTACACTATGGGCCAGGCAGTGGTCCAATCCTGCTGAGCCACTGTGTAGAGAGGGGTTGGCTTGTGTTGGTGAACATTGGCGTTCGGAGCTGTTTTTCAACCCACATCAAAGCAGGCCAACATGCGTGAACCAAGTGCGCAGTAGATAAGTAACGCATCCACACACTTGTACAACATTGGTTGTTTGTTTCTTGTCAGTAGTGTTTTGTATATTCCGCAGGATGTCAAATGTTAGGTAGTCTGACCTCTCATAGATTTTTATTTAAGTAATAGCTACACGGCTTTCGAGGTTTCCCTCATCATCAGGCAGTCTACAAAAGAACCATCCTGAATATAGTACCTATGCAATATAAATAGCAAATAAATAATTAAAAACACAATTTTTGATAAAACATACCTGATAAAAAATTTTGAATAAAACTAAATAATAAAAATCTACAACAACAAACATTAACAATTTAAAATATCATGGATGGGGACAGACGAGTTATTCCTGTCCACCATCTGAGTCACAACTGGGAGAACGGTGTACGTGAGACTGGACAAACCTCCCATCCCCTCTCTAGAGTTGAGGAGGGGGTAATATATTTATATTACATACTATATTAAGGATGGTTCTTTTGTAGACTGCCTGAAGATGAGGGAAACCTCGAAAGCCGGCTAGCTATTACTTAAATAAAAATCTGAGAGGTCAGACTACCTTATATTTGACATCCTGCGAAATAATCACTTCTCACTACATCAGCCATCTTCATATTTTGTATATTCCTTTTATCCTGTTAAATACTATAATATTTTATTTTATTATTATAAACTACAAATACAAAATGTCTACATGGACAAATGAGGAAAGTTTCAAATTTTTAGAACTGTACCAAAATTGGTTTATAGTTGTAGGTAAATAATGGTTTATAATTGTAGGTAAATGATGCCATTTTGTCAATAATATGTAAGTAACAATTATATGTCCTAGATAAACTCAAAGCTGCAGCAGCGATTTTCTCGATATCCATCACGGAAATAGGGTTCAAGCAACTGAGTGCTGGTCCAAGGTTTGGCCATGATACTGGTGGCCATGATACAGTATGTGGTGCCAAGGTCCAGGCCAGCGTCGCCATTACGCCAATATTGGTGACCAATGCATTGGCCTACCTTGGCCCATAGTGTAGAGAGGACTTAAGATAGCAGTCATTCCTCCTCTAAGACAGCAATCACTCCTCTTCTAAGATATCAGTTATTTGTCACAAAATTGTGTATGTATGTAACATATTTTCTTTCTCTTCTGTTCCCGTGGAGAGTCTAAATGACTGGACCGATTTTAATTAATTTTACATAATTTGATTCGTCGTAATCTCCCGAGTGATATATATAATAATAAATAAATAAATTCTTGGAAAAAAATATATATAAATAAATAATAATAATAAAATAAAAATTAAAAATATAAGGCACATTGTCATCTGAAAAGTAAAAATAAACAAAAAATAATTATAAATAAATTAAAATAAATAAAATAGACCTCAAAATGTTGAAGGAATGACGCGTACAACAAAAGTCGTCGGTGAATCACCGGCTATGTACATTCCCAGCACCGTTTGGGCTAAAACTCAATATTTGAATTACATAGTGGCTTCTGAATCCTCTACATTTCGTGTCAATACATTCATTACAAAGGCAGTTATTGTAGTTTTTTTGTTAAGCCCCTAATTTCTTCCTCCTCTTTTGCCGATTTGGCTGAAAATCTATAAGTGTCGATATTATATGATTCTGGAAATTCATAATGTTCACAGACATACAGACAGACATAATTTTTTTTTCATTTTTGGAGTCAGAGGAACATGAAATTCTGTTGAAAATTCAGCATAAAATTTCTCACCGATTACATAACTTCCCCTATACTTTGTATGAATGTATTTCGATGAGAGGTTTTTGAGCGTGAATTAAATATTTTTAGGCTAATACTAAGATATGAATGATCGCTAAACTACAGAATGGTACTCGTATATTCTGTGTAACTGGCACTAGCCTTTTATAGGACATTTCAGTGATAACTCCACTTTTCACCACAAGAGAGCTATTTAATTAAAACGCGTTTAATTGAATCATCATTTAGATAAATCGCTGGGATGATATCTGGTTGGGGTGGTAGGAATCCGATGTAAACGACCTAGATAAGCCAGTTTATCAGAAATATTGTCACCAACCTCTGTTTACCGGCTCATTATGTCTATAGCTTAAAGTAGCATCAAACATAAAACCATTTAAATGCCGTAAATTTACAGATAACTTGGATTATCAAGGGGTTAGGTAGTCCAAAATATCGTTTATATTGTAGAGGCCGTTAACTTGTGAAGGTAATATAATTATACAGAGAATATTACTATGAAAGAAGGGTTGAGTTCAAATACTGACTGACCATAAAAAATAAGGGTGAGTAATTGACCTCCCTCAGCTATACGAAGTATAGCGGAAGTTACGTAATCGGTCGGAAATTTGCTGGGAGTTTTCAACGGAAATTCATGTTTTTCGACTGCTTGATACTAAAAATGAAAAATAAAATATACATTCCATGTTTCTGTGCACACTATTACTCCCTACAGAAGGAATGTATCGACACAAAGTTTTATATGTGTAACCCCTCAAGGACTACTAGGTTAGGTTTTATGACTCATGCCCGGGCTTTAACTACGAGGTCAGATCGCCTACTACCAGAGCGCTTTTTCGTCACTCTGGTGGACATGAGTCCGACTCTACTGTGGGAGTCCTAAATTTTGCCTACCCTAAATTTTTATTCACCTAGGGTAGGGGTCTTTAACGAGTACCTGACATCGTACAGGCTCGGGACCATCGCTTAACGTCCCATCCGAAGGACGGCGTGCTCAAGTTTATTTTACCTCCCAAATAAAATAAACTAAAAGGCCTCGGTCAGGTTTCGAACCCACGATCTTGAGCTCAGAAGGCAAGCACGCATACCACTGAGCTACCGGTGCCCTCGACTACACCTGTTGATTTGCAGCCAAATCGGCCCAAGGGAAGGGTGATTCGGGGGAGCCTTAACACGAACACTCTAATAAATGCCGTTTCAATGAAAGTATCCACACAAAATTTTATATTTGTAGGAATATTGAGGGTCAGTCAAAGATGGAAAAAAAAACACTATTCAAATGCCAACGTTTCGATATATTTTATATCATC
Organism: Aradus depressus; assembly: GCA_963662175.1. Classification (NCBI taxonomy): domain Eukaryota; kingdom Metazoa; phylum Arthropoda; class Insecta; order Hemiptera; family Aradidae; genus Aradus; species Aradus depressus. The sequence goes on from OY759214.1 coordinate 86,246,857, forward strand.
ATCAGGGCCTACAAACATGGGGGGGGAAATCAAGATTAGAATCAAAAATAAACAAAATTTTTTTTTGTTTTTTTGATAAACATTACTCAACGTTAAAAATACACTATAACAAGTTAAAAATTGAAACTGACTTACTATGAATAATTACTAAACATTAAAATTAAATATGAATACATTACTAAACATAAACATTAATAATGGAAATAGACAAATAGGTGGAACATAATAAAGAGTAAACATTAAAATGACTTACTATGAATAAGCAGGGTTGGGGAGAAGGCATGTACACTGGATGGAGCATTGCAATGAAATGGTACAAAATAATACTAGGGTGCTGAAGGAAACAGGTACAGGGAGCTCGGATGACAGGGAGCTTGACTGACTCTCAATATTCCTACAATTAGAATCTACAGTCGCTAATCAACATCTAAAATTTTATATGTTAATTCAAAATTCCATAAGGCTGACACATCAATTTTCAGTGGTATCACCCGAAGGGAAGGGGGGATCAGAGGGTGCTTGGTCATAAAAAAAACCCATTGACTCTCAATCTAACGAACGTATCGACATGAAATTTAATTTTAAAAGTCAAAACCCGGGGTTCAGGGGAGGGAGCTCAACTCAAAACCTTTATAACTGCCAATGTAATGAATTTATTAACACAAAATCTTAGGTTTAGAAGCCCCTATTTGAGGCAACTGCTGATTATTATTAGCACAAACGATCGACTTTGAGGGGAGGCAGGAAGTTAATTCATTAGTTCGTTCTGTGGAAATACAATTTTTTCTTCATTATTGCCATTTATTTATTTTATATTATTATTTTTAAAAATGTTTTACTATATATTTTTTGGATTTCTACTTCTGACCGTTACAATCCATACCTACTGGCTGTGCTGATGCGTTCACCTACTGACCTAAGCATCCAGTGCTCTTATCTCTCCCCCGGAAGGGCTGGTCTTACTCCTTACCTTGTCGTATTGTCTTACTAAACCTGCATATGAAGATACTTCCTCTATCATAATATCTCTACCGAAAATGTAGTATCTCATTTGAGCATATCTCGGGCATCTATCCAGGTGCCATCTCGTCTTCTTCACATCTTTCACAGGTGAGACTATCCTATGAACCGTTTAAACGAAGCTATTATTCTTTTATTTTTAGAATGTCTTCTTCATTCTAGGTTTTTCTATTTTGAAAGGTCTGTATCTGAAAATAGGTTCATGGCACATCCTTTGAAGGTTCCTGGTTTATTTGCTACTCAGTTAAACACTATATGCAAATGAGTAACAGGGGTGCTAAGACCTGCCTTTGGCTGACACTTGGGTGGGCTGCTGTAACCCGGATCCTACATCTTCTCATTTAAATTTACACGACTGCTATGCTAATTAAACTAGCAATAAGAAACCAGACTAAATATTCATGAAGCTACCTCATCTAAGTATTAACTCCAAGATTTCGGATTCATTCAACTTCATACTATAATAATTCTAATATAGATGGCAGCGCTAGACATTTTTGTGTGCACTTTATGATCACGATTATAAGAGGTATAGAGGAAGTTATGTAATCGGTCAGAAATTTGATGAGTGTTCACCTGAATTTCATGTTTTCCGATACCCTAAAATCCAGAAATGAAAAAAAAAAATGTCTGCTTGTGTATAGGATAACTCCTGATAGAATGAATGTATTCACACGAAATTTCATATGTGTATCCAGAACACTATACAGACGACAACTATCGATTTTCAGTCATATCAACCATGGTCTTCATGTGTGGCAACACAACATGAATAGGCGCAGAATCGTTGCTGCGGAAGTACGGCAACTGGTATCCCAGGAGAACATCCAGGTACTTGCTCTCCAGGAGCCATATTGCGTTAGAGGCGCCGTGGCAGGCCTAGGCACCGGCCACAGGATTATGGTTGGGGCGAGGGACAACCAGCGGCCTATGGCCGCACTGGTTGTGACTGACCCCCTGATGGACGTGATGGCACTCCACCATCTGTCTACCAGCCATATGGTAGTGGCCTGTGTCAGGCATGCAAACGTGAGCTGCTATGTCATCAGCGGGTACTTCCCCCCTTCTGAGGACATAGAACGACAGTTAGGCCACTTGGATCATATACTTGATGAACTCGAGGGGGGCAACGTGATCATCTTGGCGGATGTTAATTCCTGGTCAGTCGCCTGGGGATCGGCTCGCACCGATCGCCGGGGTGGCAGGTTACTGGATGTGATAGCCCGCCATGATCTTCGCATTGTCAACGACCCGGACTCCCCACCCACATTTCGTGGTGCAATGGGAGAATCCCATATAGATGTCACACTTGTGTCCGGCGGACTAGGCCAGGCTGTGGGAGGATGGCGTGTCAGAGAAGTCACATCTAGCGACCATTGCGTCATAGATGTTCAGCTCTTTGACCCGGGTCTTCCAGTGGTCAGGCCTAGAGACCCGCGCTTTGCTACACGCAAGGCCATCTCGGACGCCTTTGTGACCGCCGTTGCTACCTACTCCTGTGACGAGGATTGGGAAGGCCTCGGGAGCATTGACCCTGTTGACCAGATCGAGGAGGGAGTCGAACAGCTCGGAAGTATATTACTCCGAGCTGCCGATGAAACCATCCCCAGGAAGGTGAACAGGCTCAAAAAGGTTCCCTGGTGGAGTGAGGAGCTTACCCTCGCTAAGAGGGTTGTATACCGCGCCAGGCGTAGGTACCAACGGTGCGGGAATCCCCTTCTGAAGGTGTTAAGGCGGGAAGAGTACCGACAACTGAATAATGCCTACAACCGAAGCATCGCCACTGCGAAGAAGGTAAGTTGGAGGAATTTCATAGAGGAGGAGAGTGTCAGAAACCCGTGGGGGATCCCTTACCGGGTCGTCACCGGGAGGCTCAGGCCGGTCGCCCCTGTGGCCTCCATCAGGAACGGGGACGTTTACGCCTTGTCCCTGGAGGAGGCAGGACGGATGTACCTGGGAGTGGCCTTTCCGGCGGACGACCCGACGGAAGATACCCCCGCCCAGGTAATAATCAGAGAGACTGCCCGTGCCCTGCCGGATACGGAGGACGCTCCGGACTGGGACGAATTAGATTTAAGTCTGGCGGTTGGGAAGCAGAGGAATGGCGGCGCCCCTGGGATGGATCTCATAGACGCCGCCATGATTAAGAAGGCATTCCCGGCCGTAAAGGCGGATCTTCTTCACCTGGTAAACTCCTGCCTAAGGACTGGCCACTTCCCGAGTGCTTGGAAACGTGCACTTGTGTGCACGTTTGTCAAGCCTGGGGACAGGGACCTCTCCTTGGTGGGTAGCTATAGACCGATCAGTCTACTCCCAGTCTCCGGCAAGGTGCTGGAGACTCTGATTCTCTCAGGAATTCGAGCCCGGGTACAGGCCTTCGTATCGCACAGACAATTCGGATGCATGAGGGGCAGATCCGCTGAGGATGCGTTGAGGATGCTGAGGGCGGATGTCGGGGAGGGCAGAGGGAAATACTCTCTCTGTATCTTCTTCGACATAGCCGCGGCCTTCGACTGCGCCTGGTGGCCTGCCATTCTCTTGCGACTACGGTCTGTGGGAATTCCCAGGAACCTATTCGGGCTCATCTCCAGCTTCCTCAGCGAGCGCTCTGCGACGGTGAGGCAGCAATTCACCAGCACTACAGCGAACGTCACCAGGGGGTGTCCCCAGGGCTCGGTCCTCGGACTAACACTCTGGAACATCCTCTTTGACGGACTGCTTCGTGACCTCGAGACTCGTGGACTCAAGGCAATAGCCTATGTCGACGACCTAGTGGTCACGGTGCACGCTGACAGTCGAGCTACTTTGACTGCCCGAGCCCAAGCCGCGATTGACGCTACGGACACATGGTGCCGACTGAACAAGTTAACCCTCTCTCCCAGCAAGACAGCGGCCATGCTGATGAGAGGAAAAACTGACGCCCGCCACCCCCTGGTTCTTGCAGTGTACGGCCGACGCGTTGAGTTTCCGGCAGTGGTCACGTACCTGGGTGTGGAGATTGGGCCGGGATTCAACGTCACGCCCCACGCAGTTGCCATCAAGGATAAGACAACAGCTACCTTTAGCGCTCTGAGCTACTTAGCCCGAGCGACATGGGGCCTCGGGTACTCCGCGTGTAAAACTATTTACGCCGGGGTCTTCGAGGCCGTAGCAAGATACTCCGCTGCCGGATGGTGGCATCACCCCACCAAACGGCAGCGTACGTTGCTATTACAAGCTCAAAGAGCGGCCCTCCTCAGGGTTACCAAGGCCTACCGTACAGTTTCCACGGCTGCGCTGCAGGTGCTGGCGGGGGCTCCTCCCATAGACCTAGTCTTGGATGGAGCCGTCGCCTCTTACTTCTGTAGACGCGGCTTACCACTGGAAGCAGACACGGACGTGGCCTTGCGTCAAGCCTTAGAGGAGGGGATGCAAGGACAGGCGAGACCGGAGCGCCTGAGGGGCAATGTCCAGGCATGGATTGTGGAAAGATGGCAACGGCGTGGGCGCAATCGACAGATGGCCGAACCACCTTCGCCTATTTCTCGAGCGTCCGGACGCGTCTTGACTCTCCATGGATACAACCAGACCACTGGATGTCACAGGTGCTATCAGGTCACGGTGACTTCAGCGCCAAGCTCTTCTTCTTTAAGAGGAAGAACAGCCCTGCCTGCTCGTGTGGCGGCGTCGAGACTGCGGAACACGTAGTCCTCGAATGCCCGCTATACGACGGGCCAAGGGCGGCGCTGATTCGCCGGACAGGATCGTACCTGGGACTGAATCTGCCGGGACTGATGACGGAGACTGGCTACCCGGCTTTTGGTCGGTTCGTCTCCTCCTGGCGAAAAATTAAGAAAGCCTTCTAACCCGGTGCCGGGGGCCCCGCCGACCGCCGACAGGCGCTGCGGTGGCAGCCCCCGGCTCCGGGAGATAGGCAGACCAGAAGTCACCGAAGAGTCTCGAGCTCATTCGGCGCAATGAGGCGGCGAGGAACCAAGGACGACTGCCGACCGTAGCCATCGAGCCGGTCCACAGCCGTCCATAGCAGCAAAAGTAATTGTGAATAAAAACGGATAAAGGTTACCCATTTCCCCGCCGAACAAATAGGGTGATGTGACCGACCCCCCCTCAGGGGGTCAGGGGCACCCTAAAAAAAAAAAAAAAAAAAAAAAAAAAAAAAAAAAAAAAAAAAAAGTCATATCAACCAAAGAAAAGGGGAGTTTAGTGGGGACTGTCATACATTTTGTATCGATACATTCATTACATCGGCATTATTATTTTTGAGTCGAGTCCATCTTCTCTAAACCTCCACCCTTCCTGTGAACACAATAACACCCGATAGAATGAATGTATTCACACAAAATTTCATATGTGTATCCAGAAACCTATAAAGACGACAACTATTGATCTTCAGCCATATCAGGCAAAGAAAATGGGAGGATTAGCGGGGGCTTAACTCAAAAGCCCTAATAACTGCTGACGTATTGAATGTATCAACATAAAATTTTATATTTATATTCAATAACCTATAAGAACGGCACGTATTAATTTTCTGCGAAATTGGATCAAGGGAAGGAGAATCAGAGAAGGGGGCTCGATACAAAAGTCCTAATGTAATGAAAGTATCGACATAAAATTTAATAGACTCAAAAGCCCCTATGTTAGTGAACTCTCGATTTTTAGCCGAAACGATATAATTTCTGTGGAGGGAGAGCAAAAATTTATTAATTCGTGCTAGGGATGTACATTGCCGGTGATTCACCGACAACTTTTTCTGTACATGTTTGGGGGGGGGGGGGGGGGGAGGGAGGGGGGACATTAAATTCCGTTGAAAACTCAACATCGAATTTCTAACAAATTACATAACTTCCCCCATACTTCGTAAACGTGGGGAAGTAACACTTGGCAACTCCTGATCCTACTCCAAAACTGTTAAAAAAAGAACGCCCAACATTTTCTTATACTGCCTTTGAGTTAGTGAGATCAAAGAGTCAATAATGGGAGCAGCTCTCTTCGACATCTAACTATTACTGGCAATCGACCAACTTCCAAAACAAACTAAAACTTCCTAACTAAATCTTCACAACTTCACTACGTCACTCAATCAGCAGCCCTTATTGTTGGAAACTTCACACATTCACCAACTGTCATGACATCACAGGGCTGCACACAGCTCTAATTTAAGTATGTATTTTCACGATAATCAAGAAAAATGTGCAGAAAAAAATATAACAGAAAAAAAATAACCGAAGTTGCTAAATCCAAGTATAAAAAATTATTTTCCTGTCTTAGTTCCCACAATAATCCCTCCAATCTGCCACACTTCTCCAACGACGGGTTAATCGTCAATGGCCTAGAGACCTTCTTAGCAGCAGCAGTGACAGTGATTAGTTACAAATGAGAGTAATTCAATGACTAGGGAGTGTCAGTACTGGGTTATTTCTCCCCTCTCGACATTGCCATTATCTCTCTATTAGCACAATTACTTGTATTTATTTTTATACAATTGTTAATATCGTTTTGTAAAATAAAAAAAAAAAAGTCGGTGAATCACACATTATTGAACTATGTTTTCGCTCTCCCTCCAAAAGTAACAGAGTGTCACTCCCAGCCCTCCTTAATTTCTTTGGCGCGCAGAGAGAGCTCGGGATAAAAAGGGGCGGTCGCTGGCTGTAATGCGGTGGGGCGTCGGGGGCGACCACCGGCGTGCCTGCAGTCGTCCCCGGCGCACGGTCATAGTACTCTTCTTTTTCCGCCAGGAAGCGACAAATCGGCTGAACACTAATCGGCCGGTTTCCGTCACCAGCTGCCATAGTTCGAGTCCCAGGTATGATCCTGTCTCGCGCATCAATCTCCGTGACCTGATAGTATCTGGAACATCCAGTGGTTAGGCAGTACCTGGATTTCCGGGAAATATGCATAGGTCGAATTCGATGCGAAGTTTTCAATAAAATCATGTTTTTTATCCTCCGGATCCCGGGGAAAAATGTCTGTATAGGTGTGTGAGTATGTCTGTGCATACGATAACCTCCGATAGAATGAATGTGTAAACAGAACCCGCTAAGAACAACACCTATTGATTTTCAGCCAAATTGGAATCGGGGGATTAGGGGGCTTAACACAAAAACTCTAACAACAGCCGCGGCAATGAATGTATTGACACGACATTTAATACACATAATCTATATACAAAGCCCTATAATGACATCTATTAATTTATAGCGGAATCAGCCAAAGGGGAGGGGGGATCAGTGGGGACTCAACTCAAAAATCCATATAACTGCCGATGTAATGAATGAAGACCTGAAATTTTATATATAAATTCAAAACCCCATAAGGATGGCAGATATCAATTTTTCGCGATCATGGTTATAGAGAAGAAGAGGACCAGAGTAGGGGACTTGACTCAAATACCCTACTATGAATGTACCGACACGAAATTTAGTATGAGACAAAGGGTCGATTGGCTTTGGAGGGAGAGCGAAAACATAATTTATTAATTCGTGCAGGGGGAAGTACATTCACCAATTTTTATTTTTTATACTTTATGAAATGGTATAAAAGAAAGATAGTGTTCGGCTTGACTGACTTTGATAAAGACGTCGGCTTACTGAAATCTGCGTCATGTCTCGGGAATAAAGGAAAGAAGGAAGTAGAAAAAAGAGAAGAAAAAAATAAAGAAAAAAAATAAAGGAAAAAAAGAAGAAAAGAGGAGGGGGGAAGCTGATAATATTTTTGCTAACCCCACGACGGAGGGAGGATGGGCTTTTTTTAGAAGGTAATCCTTGGAGAAGGCTCGACAAATGGAGTGAGAGAGAGGATTGAGGATTTGATCCATATTTGGAGGGGAAGGCATTATCTGGAGAGACGAGATAGACCTGGAAACATTGAGCAGTGGCAGGTATTGAGAGAACGAGGCCATTGAAGTCTACCGTATCCATGAGAGAAGACTTTTCAAAACCAATAATATGGCCACATTTTGGTCCTCATTGTGTAGTCAATATCCTCTCTCTGACTAAACATCTCTTTAGGTGGGCATTCTAATGGGATAAGGAACAAATCCAAAGCCTTAAATATAACAAACAAAACGTTCTTATGATGTGAAACGCTATCTTAAGAAGCTCAAGACCGCGGGACCGAAACCCTAGCGTGTCCCTTAGGTTTTATTTTTCTGGGAGATGAATAACCTTGAGCACTCCGTCCTTCGGAAACGACGTTAAAGACCCCTAACCTATGTAAATAAGAATTTAAGGTAAGAAAAATTTAGGACTTATACAGTAGAGTCGGTCTCTAAAGACAAAAGAGCGCTCTGGCTGGTAATAGACGGCGTTGAGACTACAGAACATGAAGTTCTCGAATGCCCACTGTATGACGGGCCTAGGGTGGAGTTGATACGCCGGACAGAATCATACTTGGGACTGAACCCTCGGAAGCTGATGAGCGAGGCTGATTACCCAGTATTCAGTCAAATCGTCGTCTCCTGGCGGAGGGAAAAGAAGGCTGTAGTACAACCAAGGACCGGGGATGACCGCGTGCATTGATGCTCATACACAATTTATATGAATGATATCAAGGACGGATCCAGGATTTTCATCAGGGGGGGGGGGGGGGGGGGGGGTGTAAAATTTCGTTGACAGGTTGAGTAACAGTCTGAGTCTGTAAACGAATGACATCATTAACACGGCGAAACTAGTTGAGTATTTGAGAATATATAGTGAAGTTTGACAAAGAAATTGTGTATTTTAATTATCTATTCCTAGAATGGAGCTTCACAAAGTAAATCTGGAAACCATAAATTATAAAAAAAAAAAAAAATTATTTGAATGACATCATCATTAAAGTCTGTGCGTCTTTCTTAATTTAATAATTTCTTAATTTAACGTGCATATTTCTTTTTCCTTAACGAAACGGTCTTATGAGCCATTGCGCTAGGGGGAGGGGGGGTAATTCTGCTTATACCCCCCTTGTATCCGGCCATTGAATGATATACATTCATCCTGTTCTTTTGTTCTTTGGGAGTTACCATGTTCACACACACAGGCAAGCAGACAAACTTTTATTTTCATTTCTGGAATGAATGATAAAACATGAAATTGCTTTGAAAACTCAACAACGAATTTCTAACCGATTAAAAAACTACTTTGTATAGGTAGGGGAAGTAAAAATAAATAAATTTATAATTATAATAATAATGGACCCTCGCTGTAGATCCATGAGAAACGAACATATTGGACTAGGCAGGATGTCAATTCTATGTGACATATCTCTCTTTTTGCCAGATTGAGAAAGACTAATAAAAATTGTAACTTAGTCGAGAAGTGAAAAAGAAGGAAGTGGATCGAAGAGGTTGCTTCTCCCCTTTTTAGTCCATTTCTGTGAAAATAATTCACTTAAGGAAACAGTCTGGAGAGGGAACAAGGACCTAAGTGCCCATAAGCGAAGCCCTTTTAGTTGTAGATAGCATAGAAAAAGTCTTTCAAACGATGTGGCATATGATCACTCTTGAACATGGCTAAACCTACATGCTCTTTCTATTCAATTTCTTTCCAATAATAATATTTATTTCTGTTCAACCATAACATGATATTAGAATAGGTCATAAAAATGTATACGTATTATTATAGGTTAAGTTAGGTTTTATGACTCATGCCCGGGCTTTAACTACGAGGTCACATCGTACAGGCTCGGGACCATCGCTTAACGTCCCATCCGAAGGACGGTGTGCTTAAGTTTATTTTACCTCCCAGATAAAATAAACTAAGCGCCTCGGTCGGGTTTCGAACCCACGATCTTGAGCTCAGAAGACAAGCACGCATACCACTGAGCTACCGACGCCCTCTACTTATTATTAGAATTTATATACATAAATATGTATGAAATCTTAGAATTGGACGCACATGTGATTAGATATAAAAATATTAAAAAATAAAAAAGTAAAAACGAATAAATAAATAATAGGAAATAAATGAGTATATTATTTATAATAATAATAATAATAAATACAATTTTTGCTTATGTTTATTCATGTTTCCAGATCCCCTTACAAAAAGTTATACCTACATACTTACTTTGTATAAAAATTCAGAAAAAATAATAATAATAAATAAAATTAACAAATAAATAAAACACTCGTAAATAAATTAATGTTAAATTGAAATATTGTCTCATGCCCAGGCCTTAACTTCGAGGTCATCTCGAAGGTAGACATGCCCGACTCGACTATGGGAGTCATCAATTTTTATTACGAGAGAAATCTTTAACGAATACCTGACATCGTACAGACTCAAGACCATCGCTTAACGTTCCATCCGAAGGACGGCGTGCTCAAGCAACCCAGTAAAAAACATAAGAGCCTCGAAGGGGTTTTAAACTCATCATCTTAAGTTTTGTAAGTAAGCACGCATATCACTGAGCTACCGGCGCCCTATATGTTTGTTATACATAGTTAGTTATTATGACTCAGGCCTGGGCTTAAACAAAGAGGTCATATCGCCCTACTACCTTTATTCCTCACTTTGGCATGAAGCTGACTCTACTATGGGAGTCTTAAAATTTGCCTACCCTAAATTTTTATTCATCTAGGGTTGGAGTCTTAAACGAGTACCTGACATCGCACAGACTCGGGACCATCGCTTAACGTCCCATCCGAAAGACGGCGTGCTTAAGTTTATTTTACCTCCCAGATAAAATAAAGGGCCTCGGCCGGGTTTTGAACCCACAAACTTGAGCTCAGTAAGAAAGCACGCATACCACTGAGCTATCGGCACCCTCTTTGTTATATACATATATATGTAAATATAAAACTTTAAAAAAATCTCTCTGCTGTAGTGGGAGAGACCCCCTACTGCAATTACCCCTACACACATGACAAAGGTGGCTATGACACATCGTTTGAAAACTTGATTGAGAAAATGTCACTAAGTGAGGGGGGGGGGGGGGGGGGGGGGGGAATGAAGGAGAATGAGAGTCGATCAAAGAGAAATTAGGTTGTTTCTTGTTTGCTGATCCTTTTAGGCCAACTCTGAGAAAAGGTAATTGAGTTTGTGGAACAGTCAGCGTTGAGAGCTGGGAACAAGGCCCTCAGTCTCCCGTAAGGTAGAATCCTCTGTTTAACTGTTAACTTGATTAACCCAGTCTGGAATGGTTTTCAAAATGAATACATTTTCGAAGATAGACCTATCCAACACTAAAATGTGAAATACTCGATGAAGCAGCATTATACTAGCGGTACACTATAACGCTCTGACATTAGAGGCACAAAAATTAAATTTAAAAAGGGGTAATGTGCTTCATAAAGAACGAATTAATATGTTCGCTCTTCCTACAAAACCAGTGTATCATTTGCGCCAATATTCAGGGACTGCTAAATCCTCATGCAAAACTTTGTGTTGACAATAATAAAAATAATTTATACAATAGTTTATAAATTAGATTTATAACTACTTGAGTCTAACACACGTATGATTAGTAGTAATAACAAAACTATTTAATAAAGTAAAATGAAATTAATAAAAACTGGATAAATAAATACTTAAAAAGATGTGAGTACAAAAAAATATATTAATATATAAATACATTTATAATAAGTAGGTACATTTTTCAATATAATAAAAATTAAGATATCTATTTTTTTAAACTCTTCGGAAGTGTCTTTATCCCAACGATGTTTCGTGACGTTCTTACGTCCCTTCATCAGGTCCCAATGTGCGAGATATAGGGAAAAAAAAGAAAACAATGTAATTATAACAATATATAAAAAAATATATAATAAAGATTAAGAAGGTTAAGAAGCTTAAGAAAGATACTCAGATCCCCCCTTTCCTTAGTGTTAAGCCTGCCCCTAATCCCCTCTTCACTTTGATCGACTTGGCTAAAAATCGATAGGTGCCGTCGTTAAAAGGTTTTGGATTCACATAGTCGATTTATTGACTCTATAGGAGCTTATCGAGTTCACAGACACAAATAGACAGAAAGACAGACATTTTTTGTTTTATATTTGGAATCTGGTGGTCGGAAAACCTGAAATTCCGATCAAAACACCATATCAAATCTTTGATCGATTACATAATAATAAAAATATATGATGTGGCCATTACAGGATTTTTTTATATTAACCACGCTTACGAATCACTCCTCTTTACCTCCCTCCCCGTTCTCAAAACACTTCTCTCTGGCATTACTAGGTATACGAAAGTAATGAGTTAGCGTAAGCGGTTTTGTTTTATTGTACAGCGAAATTCAGAGTGACTTTCTTATACCCAGTAATGACAGTATAAAATGAGTCTCTAGCCGCGCCTCAACAACTCAAATATTACTTGCGTTTATGCCAGAAATTCATGTTTTCCGACCGCTTGATTATGTGAATACATCGACCCGACATTTCATGTGTAACCAGGAACCCATAAGGAAGGCACACCTGTTGATATTCAGCCAAATCGGTCAAGGGAAAGGAGGGGCTTATCTAATAACTGCCGTCAAAAAATGTTATTTGTTACTTCAAAACCCCAAAAGGACGACACATATTAATTTTCACTGAACCGGCCGAAGGGAAATGGGATCAGAGGGGAGACAACTGAAAAACTCTAATAACTGCCGATGTAATGGATCTATTCATGCTAAATTTAGTTATGGATTATATTATTAGGCTTCTATTTAAGTCAACTATACATTTTTAGCTGAAACTACTTCAGGGGAAGTACATTGCTGTTGATTCACTGATATTTTTAAAATTTCGGATTCCATGAATTTAATAACTAAATGGTATCTGGTGACCTTACTCAATTAAATTAGATCACACTTTAGATAATAGCGATCTATCACATTGATTAAATTAAGTTTATATTCTCAAACATTAATGGCCTATAAAAAATTAATGATTAGAATGAATATAAAAAATTCTACATTTTCATGAAAATTCAGCTTCAATAATTCAATATATTTTATTTTCTACCGTCCTTTAAAACTTCAAAAAGCACTGACACATATATATTCACAACACAATCTATGTAATATATAATAATTGATGTGTAAATAATGATTTTATTTATTTAGAAAGGAATTGATACATGTCGTGACGGCAGATAATGGTCCTGCCATTAATGATTTCTGCTGAAATATGTCTGTATAATCACTGCACTGCAGAGGGTTTAAATAATTAAAAATAAAGAAATAAAAAAAAAAAAAAAATCATTTTGTCTACCACTCTTCAGTAGGGTCAATGTGCCCTTATATTTGAAATAGGACCAATGCGAACAAGGTTATTGCGCCCCAAACACGTGTTAAAATTGTAACCTTTACCAATGAATTTTAAAATATATTTTTATTAATGGTAGTCTTTTTTTATTAAAAAGGCTTACAAATAAATAAAATATATGTATGTGGCCATTATGGGACTATCTTATACCAACTACGTTTTTACACCCTCCTCCCTCTCAAAATAATTTCATACTGGCATTACTGGATGTAAGATAATCACTCTCAGAATTACGCTATTCAATGAAACAAAGAAACCACTGACGCCAGCTCACTTTCATATAGCCAGTGACGCCGGTATGAAATGATTTTGAGAGGGAGGAGGGTGTAAAAACGTAGTTGGTATAAGATAGTCCCATAATGGCCATATCACAAATAATTTATTTAATTATAATATGAAAATAAAATGTAAGTTACTTATTATGACTATGCCCCTTTAACTACGAGGTCATATCGCCTAGAGCGCTCATTGGTCGTTCTAGTGGACATGAGCCCGACTCTACTGTATGAGTACGAAATTTTGCCAACCTAGATTTATTCACTTAGTGTCTTTCACGAGTACCTGACATCGTACAAGCTTGGGTCTATCGCTTAACGTCTCTTCCAAAGAACGACATGCTCGAGATTTTATTCTTTCAGGTAATAAACCTAAAAGCCTCGGCCGGGTTTCGAACCCCCAATCTTGAGCTCAGTAGGCTAGCACGCTACCTCTGAGCTACTAACGTGATGTGGGTGTAAGTTTAAAAAAAATATATATTGTATATTTTTTTAGGGATAAGAGAAACTGAAATGAAAATTCACACATAAAATTCAAGCCCTGTAATTACATTTTTCTTTATTTTAACCTATATAGAAAAAAAAAAAATTAAAGCCAGCAAAATTTAATTTGCTTTTCACAAAAGAATATAATAGAATATTAAAATGAAAATTCTTAATAAAGGCTCTGGTTGGGGCTTCTTTTTAAAATTGGCTCTTCCCGAGATTGTAATGAGCAGCTTGTGAACTTAATTGGAACCTCTGATGAAATTTATATGTTAGTGGACTGGAAAAGAAGAAACTTCTAGCTGCTCACTTTTAATGAGCTTACCAAGGTTGTGATTATTATGTGAGAACCGTCGTCTTAGACAGGGCTCATGGCTCATAGTCTCGCCACCCGTAGTTCGAATTTCCAGTATGGTTTATGTCGATGCAATCATTCTTTTGGGAGTTATTGTGTTCACAGACACACACAAACAGAAATTTTCGAACTTCTGACCGATTACATTACTTCACAGGTTGTCAAATAAGATGTAGTCTGACCTCTCACAGATTTTTTATTTGTATTATCTAACCGGCTTTCGAGGTTGCCCTCATCATCAGGCAGTCTACAAAAGAAACCATCCTTAAGCAACAAAAACAAAAAACAAAAAACAGGTTCTATTGGTAACAGTCATAAAATATAAAGGCAACAAAGATTTAATATATAAAGGTAACAAAGATTTAAATAAATATAAGTATGTATATTAAATTATAAAAAGTAACAAGTTGAGTTTGAAATGACCATACCTGAAAATAAAAATTTTTGAGTCTCACGTACTCCGTTCTCCCAGTACTCAGATGAGGGACAGGAATAACTTGCCTGTTATCCATGAAATTTTAAATTCTTAAAGTTTTTAGATGGTTTTATTTATTTACAGTTTATTTTTATAATAAAAATTTTAATTTTTTTTTTGTTCTTTTATTTAGAAAGATGCAATTGTTGCTAGGGTGCAACAACCAGCATCTATGATGGTAGGTATGGATATGTTGGCGTGAATGGCATGTGAGAGGAAAGCCACCCAGTGGTACATCCTCGGGACGAAAATTTATATTAATTATTAGGACAAGAACAGAAAAAAAAATTAATTAATTAATAAATTAAAAAAAAAATATATAAATAAAAAGGAACTGACAATTTTGATGGATGGGTAAGAGAGATGATAAAAGTAAAGGAAACAAATGTAAAAAATAAAAAATATTAAGAACGAATAGGATTTAAGGTGGCAGTAAGTCGCGGTTCCATCTCCTCTTCAACCTTCGTGGGGGGGTTTTGTGGTAAGTGTTGTGAAGATAAAGTACGTATTTCTGGGTTTGTATGTGTGTAAAGTTTTATAAAAAAAGTATGTAAGTAGTTTGTATTGTGTCGGGTACTGTGTGTATCATAAGATCGTTATGGAGTGTTCTGTTGTTTATGTATGGGGGGGGCACTGTGTTATCAGTCTGAGGGTTTTTAACTGAAACGCCTGAATTCGTTTGATGTTGGATGTTTTTGCTGAACCGTATATCTGTGATCCGTATGTCCATAATGGTCTAAGTAAGTAAATTGTATTTACTAAAATATTTTAATTAGGTTAATTTCAAAAATTTTTATTTATCAGATATGGTCATTTCAAACTTTGTTTACTTTATATTTTATGATTGTTACCACCAGAACCTGTTTTTTGTTTTTGTTGCTTAAGGACGGTTTTTTTCGTAGACTGACTGATGATGAGGGCAACCTCGAAAGCCGGCTAGATAATACAAATAAAAAATCTGTGAGAGGTTACATGTTATTTGACAACCTGTGAAATAATCACTTCTCACTACATCAGCCATCTTCATATTATTGATTACATAACTCCCTCTATACTTTGTTTAGATGAGGAAATAAAATGTCTGTGTCTGTGTGTGTGTGCGTGTGTGTGTGTGTCATCAGGATAACTCTCGATAGAATGAATGTATCGACACGAACACTTATGTGTGCTATACATATAGACAAAACCCCATAAAAAATAAATTTATCGACATGAAATTTTATATTTGAATTCAAAAGCCCATAAAGACAACACCTAATAATTTTCCAAGAAATCGGCCGACGGGAAGGCGAGATCAGAGGGAGGCTCGATAATAACTGCCGATGTAATGAAAGTATCGATACAAAATTTAGTGTGACGGAATAAAGTCCCTATGTAAGTCAACTATAGATTTTCATACCAAACGGTCGATTGTTTTTGAAGGGAGATCAATACTTGATTGAATAATTTGTGCTGACTGGGGAGGTACATTGGCGGTGATTCACCTACTTTTCTTCAGTTTAGAATTAGGAAGTCGCTAAATCCAAGTATAAAAAATTATTTTCCCTTCTTAGTTCTCACAATAATGCTCTAGTCCGTGCCCTCCATTCTACAACTGAAGAGTTTACTTTCAAATGGGCTTATATCCACTTAGAACATTTTTCGGAAAATTGAGAAAAACAATTTGAGATATGAAGCAAATTTTCTAGGGTTCCCAAATTTTCAAAATATTTTGTATGTAGATTCGTCTATTTTACCATAAAATTTCGAAAATCTGTCTTACGTTTTGGAGAAGATACGGCCATTTTAAATTTGGATATAAGCCCGTTTGATGAGAAACTATGGATATGAGCCATTTTGAAAAAAAACTGGTTTTTGGGTTGTTTAAAAAGCATCACATTTTCATTTTTTTTAATTGTAATATCAATAAAATTCAAAGTATAAAAACATGGAACAGAAACACGAAAAAAAAAAAAAAAATTTAAGAAAAAGTAAAAGAAATCTACTTTTTTTGTTAGGTTTTTTGAGTACTTTTCACTAATATTAGAGAGTTAAAATCAAGGATAAAAACTTGAAAAAATAAGAAGTAGGTAGGTATTTTATACGTGCAGTTCACCACAATCTTGGTCAAGGCAGTCGCATTCTATTGCCTCATCTACCTCATCATTTTCAGGCGATTCTAGATCAAGTAGGGGTAGGTACCACTGGAGGTCTGCCATTTTTGTCCATTCTTCGCCAAAATGGGAAGCGAGAAGGTGGTTCACGTCTTTCTTTTTTTCTTTTGTCAAACAGCGCGGGGATGAAAGAATGGTCAATGTCTCCAAATTTACCTCTCACTTTCCTTTTTTAACAACAGAGTTGTACACTTCTAAGTCTGAATCAAATTTATAGTGCAGTCGGCATTTAAGTCTGGTGGTGACTTGATCACAAGATTTTTTTTTAAATTTCTTAATCAAGACCCTTCTGGCCTGACTGATTCCTTGTATTTTACTGTAAGTACTTTGGAGTGATTTTATGTCAAGTACTTGCCAGTCCCTCCCTAATTTCTTCACTGAGCCTACTTCAGCGTAGACACGATCGTATTCTTCACTAGTCGTTATGACTGATATCTTTTTTAATAGTTTTTCTGCCCTCCCGAAAACTCGGTCGGCGGGAAGGAAACTATGTCCCCTCACCGGGAATGTAACTTGAATTGACTTGATGTGAGAGGGAGACTCCTTGGCTAGCCAATATGAGAGGGCGTGCATGACGTGGACATTTTTGTTTTGCCCACCACATCCATCGCAAAACAGCAAAATTTTTTGAACCGAGGGTTCAAGATGCAAGGTTCTCAATTGGTGAAGCAAGGCAGAGCCTATCTCGGCTGCTCCTCTGCCTGCCTCAACCTCGGTCCAAGTATAAAACGTTGGATCAACGGAGTCGATAGGTACACAGCAAAACGTGTAATAGAAAATTTGCCTCCGGTAAAAGGAATCTCCGATAGGCGTTTTGGGGAGTGGGTGCACTTGCTGCATATCAAAAACAAAAGCAGCTGTATTTTCTGCTGTTTTCGCATCACGCATTAATGCATAAAATGCGTTGGCTCGCAATTTATGAATGCGAAGTTGCGTCATCAACGTTTGTTTTTCAGAAGTTTTGGAGACTTTAATTTTACTTTTAAGCTGAGTGCACGTAGCACACACGGCGGGGGAGGAAAAGCCAATATTGAAGTCTCCAGTAAAAATTTTGTAAAAAAATGAGTATGTAACCGTCTTAAAGGGTGGAGCTGACCCATTATACATTGAATGTAATTTACGAATGTTCAATCCTGCAGGCAGGTAAACTCTGACACTTTTGTTTTTGCCATAGTGGGATTGAACGCATTTTAAACTCCTTATAAACTCACGGACTCGTTCCCGTTGAGTAGCAAATTTCGGAGACTTTTGATCCCCTCCCCTTTTTTCTGCAGGTAAAGTACCATTATTAATAGAGCGCCCAATCCTCTGAACACGTTTTTGGCCAATGCCGAATGCAAAGCAAAAAAATTTTTGACATATGGGGACCATTTTTTTCTTGTTTTTTGTTGTTATACGCATAAAGTATTTAAGGCTTAGATCTTTTTTTGCCTTGGCACTTACCGTTTCAACGCGCCTCCGAATCGGGTCATTTGCTGCAATATGTTGCGTGAGTAAAAGGTCTTGTTTAACCTTACCACTCTCAGAGTAGAAATCACGTCGATTAGCTCGAATGTCACTCCACAACACGAGTTCACACTGCATATTTTTTGAATTATGCTTACAAGGCCTCCCTTTGTTTTTGAGCATTCCACAATTCGGGTCAACATCGCCATATTTGTTGTCCCTCTCTTGTTTGCGGCGATCGTCATGCGTGGATCGCCTCTTTCTGTGCCCCTGGTTCAAAGACCCCATTGTGTCTTCCTCCATCGATATCAACACAAAATAACACAACGAAATGTCAAGACAAAAATAATTTTAAGAAAACAATAGGTACACGTTTCATAAGTACAGTCTGAATTACAAAAAACAACACTACCTAATCGTACGACCGGTCTTTGCACTTTTGTAAGCCGCGATACTGATAAACAAGCGGGTCCAGTGATAACCACAGGTGCCCAAGAGTGATGGTGATGCCACGTGTTGTGAGAGTCGATTACTACTGTTTATTAAAGAGCCTTGTCTAGTGTTTCCCTCTATCGGTTGGGTAATGAATCACATTCGAATTAGAAGCGAGAAATATTAATTTGGATATAAGCCCTTTCGATGTGAAATGAACCACAAACATACCAGTAACGGATGGATAAGAGCCAGTTTGATAAAAAAGAATTTATTGAATATAACGGGATGGATATAAGCCATTTCGGTGGCGAACCGATTTTGAGTGTGCTTTTAATGGGGGATCAAACCCATTTCGGAAAGAAAGCGACTCGTGAGATGATAGGCCTCATCCCAAAGATTCAGATTCCGTAAAAAAAACACAAAATTGAAAAAATGGATATAAGCCCTCAATAAACTCTTCAACTCTTCCCCAACGACGGCTTAAGCGTCAATGGCCTAGAGACCTTATCAGCAGCAGTGACAGTGACAGTGATTAGTTACAAATGAGAGGAAATCAGTGACTAGGGAGTGTCACCACGGTGATTTCTCCGTTCTTGACATTTCGACATTGCCATTATCTCTCTATTAGCATATTTGATTGTTGTAATTATTTTTATACAATTGTAAATATCTGTTTGTAAATTTAAAAAAATCAAAAAAAAATCAGAAAGTCGTATCACAAAAATTCAGGGGAAATCTCAGCATTGAATTTCTGAACGATTACGACTTTGTATGGCTGGAGAAGTAACAAACTACAGATAGGAGGAAAAAAATGTAGGCGCTAAGAAGTATTGTCAAAAGGGGAGGGATAACTGAAATGATAATTCAGTAATTTAGTTTTCTGTCGTCCTGTAGCCAGGTGGAGGGGGTCCAATGGGCCGGTTCCAGGAATTTATGGCGCCCCCCACATGTTTTATTTATTTGTTTTATTATTCTGAATTAAAATCGATATCATTTATTTTTCAGGAATTTAAAAAAACATGTTTTAAAAAAGACATCAGTGTATATACCTACATGTTGTTAGTGAGTTTCTCGTCAATAACAAATATTTCTTTTAAAAACTCAAATTAATTTGTTTTTGTAACCGCTAAAAATGTAACCTTTCCCATTGTTTAATCGTCTGCAAATGATGCGGACGGTTCTATTGAACATAGGTGAACCTACAAGATGCCATTTTCTTCAGGGCGAACCTACCTACAAAATAACCACCAGCGTTTTTTCATTTAAACTTAATTTTAGACAACTGACCACTTAAAAAAAAAATTGTCCACAACAATATTAATGACTTTTCGCATTCCAGAAATTGATTCCTTAACCCATGCATGTTTCAGAATAAAAACCAAAAAATTTGAATAGCCAGGAAATGGATTCTACGATGATAAAATGAAAAGAGCCTAACAAAGATCTTTTTTTTTTTTTTTTGATAATTAAATTGGGGAGCGATTTTGAAACAAAACGCTACAACGGAAATAACGTAACGTTTTCTACCTTAGTATTTGGTGGACTTTTAAGTTTAATAAAACTTGATTAAATAAATCCCCAGGCATTGCGTAGTTCTAAGCAGTAGCATTGTCATAAAGGTGGATTCCCTTATTGCCCCCAGTTGCCTACCTACCTCCCCTCCCTTTGGGATTACTAAAACTGGATCAAACACAACCATCACGAAAGGACCAACCCTTTCTGATTAAATATTTGCCAAAGATCCTCTCTCTTTGGAGTTTAACTTAATTAATACAGATTAATCCAGTTGACGATTTTCATTTCATAATCCTCTTTGGCCACCCTCCCCTTCTCATTCTCTCTCTCTCTCTCTCTCTGAAGTTATTGACTGTCTTTAGTATTATTTGTCAAGGGAAAATGGGATTTCTACCTTTTCTACTAAAATAGAAATAAAATGAGTATTTATAATATCTTTTTTCCAAGAATTAGTATTTGAGTTACAGGATGTCTAATGACCTTCAGCAATTGAGGCGAACAGGGCAAGCGGCGTTTATCTTTGTGAAATGTTAAAATTTTAAAACATTTAGTTCGAGTGGACCTAATACTTCTCTAGTTAACCTTCAATTCTCATCTTCCACCAGACAGTAACGCCACGGCTAAACTCTCAATTTACATTTTTTTTTTTTTTTCCTTATGTACAATGCATATTAGCCATGTCACTGTGTTAATCTAGTTATTTACAACATCCATGGCCCCGGGAGGGAGTTCTATCTACGAAATAAAACTCACTCTCGGATGGGATTCGAACCCGCAAAACATGTTGAGACCATGCGACAAAAGCCCTACGCTCTAGCCCGCAACTACAGCTGTTATAAAAATATTATTTGAAAATTTATATGTTAGTTATTATGGACTCATGCCCGGGCTTTAACTACGAGGTTATATCGCCTACTACCAGAGCGCTCTTTCGTCACTCTGGTGGACATGAGCCCGACTCTACTGAGTTTTTGATTTTGCCTACCCTGTTTTTATTCACCTAGGGTAGGTGTCTTTAACGAGTATCTGACATCGTCCAGGCTCGGGACTATCGCTTAACGTCCCATCCGAAGGACAGCATGCTTAAGTTTATTTTACCTCCCAGATTAAATAAACCAATGGCATCGGCCGGGTTTTGAACCCACGATCTTGAGCTCAGAAGGCAAGCACGCATATCACTGAGCTACCGGCGCCGTTGAAATTTCTAGGTTACTCCATGTTTACAGTTGTTTTTTTTATTGTTCATCTCATTTATATATTATTTGTTATACTTTGATACCTCTGTAATACTCTTTATATTAGGAGCTACATGGCTAATATGAGGCGCCCTTGGTAGCCCTGAGAAGGGCTAGGGATCAGTGAGCCAGTGAGGAAAGACGGATATTTCCTCGCTTGTCTGAGGTACAGCTGCATTCTTGGGAGTCCGGGTGACTGTGGCCCCGGGGGCGGGAATGCTACCCTTCACTAGAGTGGGCCGCAGCCTGGTGGAGCTATCTTCTATCTCTGCTCTAGTTAACTTAACTAGACCTGACGATGGTGTAAGGCCGAAACCGGTAGTTTTATTTTTATAAATAACTTTAGTGGAATAGGCAGTATTTCAAAAAATAAGTTTGTTTTATTTATTACAAATTCCACAATATGTCCGCGTTCCTCAACTTAGAAATACTTAACTTATACAGTCCATTGGGGTCAAAATGTCTTTCCTTTTAGGCCACGCCTCGCCATTGCATTCTATTTTCCATACTACTAATTTAGCTGTTTATTAGACCCTTGTCCAGACTGACTATAGTAAGAGTTAGAAAAAGGGGTTCTGTTTGTAGATAATGTCTCCAAGCTAGGGGTAAAACCAACATTTAAGTCTATACCAACCAAATCCACCTCAATCTAAAGACCATAAGGACAACATCTATCAATTTTCAGCCAAATCGGCCAATGGAAAATGAACAAAGGAGAGGGCCTATCATCTTCTGTCCATCTGTTCCCTGGTTTTATCATGGAGCAGTACTGCACTCACGCAGAATTTTTCCTGATAATTATTGTGAATTTTGCAGGAAGCTTGAACAATATATATCTACATACTTAGAGATAAGGACTTAAGTTATTCCTTTCCACTGAAGTTTCCCCACACCTCCAACTAATTTATTCCATTGAATCACATTTAAAACAGACTCCTTGTCGTAAATCTTTGAGTTGGTTGTGTGAGAGGCTGAGGAGGTTGACAATACGACCCTCTCTGGCACGCCAGAGGCCCCTAACTCTGAAAGCCCCGGGAGACCTCCCTCCCATAGAAGGGCGGAACAGAGAAAAAAAAAAGAAAAAAGGCGAGCTCCATTTGTCAAACGAATTTACAATCCTGTGTAGTGTGGGGCTCTCCCGCGAGCTGTCTTCCTCTCTGTATTTTTAAAGAGGCAACCATGACCTCCTTAATGGCCGAATCTACTCTCAACAATTCTAAGCCCCATTTTCTTCACAATCCTAAGTAGGTGCGATCTTTTCTTAAAATATGGTGGAAAAAAAAAAGGAAAATTTTTTAAGGGTTAGTATTTTTTATTTTCTTATATCTAAGTGTAAGAAAGTATTGTATTCGTGCAAAAGTCCGAAATCGAGTTTTGATGGATTTCAGGTTTCAAGGTCCTCTGAACACGCTTAGACCATAATCATGATGTTCGACTTTGTGAGCGCTTTATCTCAGCAAGTATTGTGGCAATGGACCTACGAATGGACCTACGAATGGACCTACGAATTGAAATGAAGATATCACATATAATAACTTGAATCTAATTAGATTTTGACCAAAATAAGGCCAAAATGATCAAAAATCTCTAAAAATTATAGTTGAAGAGAAAACTGAAAGGTATATTTTATATTGAATACGATTTTTTGAATGTCGCCCTGAAAATTAGAAAAAAAAATTAACTGAACTTGGAATTTATGGCCGATTACATTACTTCCCCTATACTTCGTTAAGCTGGGGAAGTAAAGATACTGATCCTACTTAGTGTTGTGAAGAAGAGAGAGGGGAGGATTGCTGAGAGTAGGTTCTGCCATTAGAGAGAACTCTCTTAATAATACAGAGATAGGAAGGAGTCCACCGGAGGAACACAGAGATGGTAGATTTGTTTGACAAATCCAGCTTCCATTTATACTTCCAAGCTAAACGAAGTAATAATATATATATATATAGTGGGCTGGTGTTTTACACCTAGGGACCTAAGCATCCAGTGCTCTTATCCCTTCCCTGGAAGCACTGGCATTCCCCTTATTATATTACCTGTATGTTTATACTACCTGAACCAAGCCCTTCATGAAGTACTCAGTCTTCCAGTTTCCTTAATGAGACCTGAGAATGCTCTCATAGTCCAATCTTCTTAAGTCCTCCTCTGCCATTACATCTCCACCAAAGATGCGGAATCTCGTTCGCGCATATCTCGAGCATATGCCCAGGAAGTGTGCCGCCGTTTCGTCTTCTTCTCCACATCTATCACAGGTAGGACTGTCCTTGACCCCCACAGTGTGTAGGTGTCTATTGAACTCGTCAGTTGCCTAAGCTCGTTCCTTTTGAGGTTCAGGATCCCATCTTTCAGAACTCTGGACTCCCCTCCCAGGAACATCTTCGACTGCCTGCATGTGGTCTTTGTCTCCATGTACGCTCCAAAAGACCCTTAGTCCATTCTTTAATTCGGGTTCGGTATGCCTCCCGAGATATTCCCAGCTCCGGCTCTGGCCCCGAAACGAAGTAGGTATAGGGAACGTAATAGGGGGGTTTTGTAATCTGTAAAAATTTGATGTTGACTTTTCAAAAACGTATCCGTCTGGAAGTGTGTCTGTAAACACGATAACTCTCGATAATTCCAGAACCCCATAAAGACGACATCTATTGATTTTCAGGCAAAGTAATCGGCAGAAGGGAAGGGGGCATCTGGTCGAATGGTTTTTGGAGTTAATTGATTAATTCGTTCTGGGGAAGTACATTGCCGGTGATTACCAACAATTTTTTTTTTTGCAACCTGTGGAATAATCACTTTTCACTAAATCAGCCATCTTCACATTAAAACATAATTGATTAATTAGTGGTGGGGAAGTACATAAACCGACCATTTTTGCTGCCAATGTTACATTTTGAATCTCACTTCCATCCTGTTGTAATACAAAATAAATAAGGTGTTAGAGGACTTCAAGAAATACATAGATTTAAGACATAACTCAGAGTTTAAAGTTTATTAAAATAAACTCTCGTTTGAAGAGCCAAAAGGTTTTTTAATGGAGTCCCATAATTTGAAAAATACTGATCCTATTTAGTGTGAAGAAGGGAGAGGAAAGGATTGCTTAGAGTAGTTAGTTATTATGATTCACGCCCGGGCTTTAACTACGAGGTCGTATCGCCTACTACCAGAGCGCTCTTTGGTAACTCCGGTAGACATGAGCTCGACTCATTTAGACATTTTGCCTATCCTAAATTTTTATTCACTTAGGACAGGGTTCTCAAACGAATACCTGACATCGTACAGGCTCGGGACCATCGCTTAACGTCCCATTCGAAGAACGGCGTGCTTAAGTTTATTTTACCTCCCAGATAAAATAAACTAAAGGCTTCGGCCGGGTTTCCAACAAACGATCTTATAGAGTCCCATAATTTGAAAAATATTGATCCCCCCCCTAATAACTAACGATTTAATGAATATATTGACACGAAAGAATGAAGATTCAGAAGTCCTTTGTGTAAGTTAACTTTGATTAAAACTATCGGAGTTCATTGCGGCTGATTCACCGACGACGTTTTTTTTTTTTTGTTATCTACTTCTACTTTTTCATTGGGTTAGTCGGAAACAGCGCTTAACGTACCATCCAAAGGACAGCATGCTCAAGAGTTTTTCACCACCATTATAAAAAACCTAAGAGTGTCCCTCGGCCGGGGTTCGAATCCGCGATCTTGAGCTCAGCAAGCAAACACGCTACATTTGAACTCCCGGTGCCCTCTAATTATTGTTGTTGTGTCTAAAGCTATTCAACTGATTATCTATTTTATATTGTGTCCTCTACTTCTAATCTCTTCAATATAGGATTTTTTGAAATTATCTGAATTTTATTTAAGGAAATTTTGTTTGTATTTAACAGTATTTTTTTAAAAAAATTCCGAAGGGTAAAGATAAAAGAGAATTTTGCTGAAAAGTAGTGATTCTAATGGAAACGAAAGTCGCATAAAATGTTACACCGATTTAGAATAACTTTTCAGATTTAAGAGAGCTACGTGAGAGGATTTAATCGAGCTATTTTTCAACCGAAGCAACACCTTGGAATTCCTAATGTTCAAAGAGTTGAGACCTACATATAAAGAGTGGAGGGTAGCGTTCATACCTAAACCTATCTCAACAGATGTTCCTTCACAAACTGAAAATATCGTAAATTTAATTTAATTGCCTATTTAAACCAATCGTTATCACATAGAATACCATGTCTTCTCACCTTTTCATTTCCCACCAAAACCGGTTTTGGAAAAATGTATAGCTTCCCTAAGGGGAGTGCATTGAAGGGGACAATGTCCTAAAACTTGTGAATTTTTTTAATAAATTTTTAAAAAATCAGTCCTGGAACTTTTATGTAGATCGTGTGCGGGAGTCCTACTGGGGCTGTCGCCTTTTTTTTTTTTTTTTATGTTTTTTTCAACATTTTATTTCATTTTAACTAGTATACGACTATTTATTTTCACTTTGTATACATACAAAGTGAAAATAAATAGTCGTATACTAGTCAAAATGAAATAAAATTTTGAAAAAACATTTAAAAAAAATAATTATAATATATATATATATTATTTTAATTATTTTTTTTTACTTTTAATTTTTATTGTTAAAAAAAATATATATATATTTATATATTATAAATAATATATAAATTTTTTTACTTTTAATTTTTATTATCAGCCAAAAAATCAAATTATACAACGACTTCAGTCAATACAATCCATTATACTACGCCACATTGCCGATGCGCCATTTTACGTTTCCAACCTCATATTACATAATGACCTCAACATCCCATTTGTGCCCTCTGTTATCAGGACACGGTATCAATATCCTTCAAACAAAACAAACTCCATCATCATGCCAATCCACTTATACAAGAATTATCCACAAACACCGTCCCCACAAATCCACCACGACGCTTCAAGCGGATATGGCAGAGGGACTAGCCTAGACTCTTCGGTCACGTACCTCAGTAGTACAGCCACGCACTCGACACTGCACTAGTTATCGCAATTGCTAATGGTAACTGTTATGCCGTTGTAAATATGTAAATAAAAAAAATAAAATTGTATAGACTTTTTTTATTTGTATATATTCACTATTGTTTTGTGCATATTCCTCTCTTTATCGCTTCTCTCTTCTTATTATTTGTTTTGAATGTTTTGTATTACTTATTATTTTATCATTTATATATCAACCCTTCTGCTTATTGTTTTTAACCAAATTGTAGAATATATAAATACATTTGCGCTGGGGAAGCACATTGGTGTTGATCCCTGACGACTTCCTCCCCTTGCCAACTGTCCTCACTTTTCCTTGTTTTGGTTGCCTCTTTTCCCCACAGAGAGAGATTTCTGCTTAATATTTTCAAGAAAGACATTCCCCCTTATATAATCCTTGCTAATTACATTTAATTGAGGCTTCCCCTAAAGATGTTTTTCCTTTGATGCAAAAGACGCCCTAAAGATACCAATGGCCCTACACCCTTCCGCCCTACGCTAGGACGAGGGTTCTCCAACCTCCTCTCTTGTGGTGCCCTCCCCCCCCTCAATTAATTAATTTTAGCACCTTCTCGTCCTTCAACCACTCTTCAAATATTTACCCCAAGATGGGCTTTCAAACAGCTTATTATCGGCTCCCCTATATTATTACTGGCCACGACTAGAACATATTTTACTTATATTATTAAGATTTTTTTATTTTACTTCCCCAAATATACGAAGTATAGGGGAATTTATGTAATCTGTCGAAAATTCGATGCGGAATTTTCGACGACATTTCATGTTTCCCGACCACCAGATTCCAAATATGAAAAAAAAGTCTGTCTGTCTGTGAACACGATAACTCCCGGTAGAATGAATGTATCAACACGAAATTTTATATTTGAATCCAGAACCCTCAAACGATGACTCCTGTTGATATTCAGCCAAATCGAACAAGGGGAGGAGGGGTATTAAGGGGGAGGGCCAACCTCCTTCCTTCATATAACTTTTTGATTATTACCATTTACCCATGTTGTTTAGTTTTATTTGGTTTCTAGCCACCAATCTCTTTATTTTTTGATTGTATTGTACATTACCATCCACGCATGTTTATCTATCTTATTTCGTTTTCAGCCTTAATACATGTCTTTATTTTATTTTCTCATTATTCGCATTATTATTTTTGTATGTTTTATAGTTGCATATTTTTTTAAAGAATTCAATGATGATTATTTATTTTCTTCATTTATTTATATAAGCTAATATTTTTTGTTCTTCATTATCAAATATCTGTAATGCCAACTCCGACTGACGGCCTAAATGGCTATAGTCTAAGTGTTTTTTTCTTTGTATATTTCTTGGAATTATGTTATTTTTCTTATTTTAATAAAAACCATTCTATTCTATTCAGCCAAATCGAACAAAGGGAAGGCTTAACAGAAAAACTGTAATGAATGTATCGACACAAAATTTCATATGCGTATTCAAAAACTCATTAGGTTAACACTTATAGATTTTCCTCGGAATCGGGTTTTGGGGTTGAATATTAGGACAAACGGTTGACTGGTTTCAGAGGAGGAGCGAAAAGTTAATTGATTATTTCGTTCTGGGGAAGTACATAGCCGATAACTCTGCGACTAATTTTTTTTTTCTCTCTGACTGAAAAATAAGCTTTACCTATATCATAGAAAGGGGTCGGGGATGATAAACGCTATAGCCAGGAATGCGTTGTAACGTAGTTTTACTGTATTTGCCTAGTAAACTTAGTGGGATACAATTCACTGTAAGGGAGATTCGCTGACGAGGTTGTAACTTGAAAATGACTTTTGAACGTACATATTCCTGAGAGTCCCAGCGGAGATTCACTACCCTAAATATTTGCTAAGGGATAAACCCTGACCATTGTTGAAGTTTGTCTGATTACTCAAGAGACTCCCCTTCCATTGTACCCTGAACTTGGTCGAATATGGGTTCCTTGAATGGGAGTTTCCATGCACCACTTCTCTGGTACACAGCCTACCCATGAATAAGACACCCCCTTTTGTCTCAAGGGTTGTATCCCAGTATTCATTAATCAACAGAATGCTGTTGCTTCCAAATAGAAACTCTTCAATTTTCAATGAACTTT
This sequence comes from Aradus depressus, assembly GCA_963662175.1. Lineage (NCBI taxonomy): Eukaryota > Metazoa > Arthropoda > Insecta > Hemiptera > Aradidae > Aradus > Aradus depressus. Next base: position 86,275,603 of record OY759214.1, read on the forward strand.
TCGAATGTTATACCCATTAATAAGAAAAGAAAAATGGTCTTTTCCCACACATATATTTGAGGTGAGCGTTTTCCGTTGTTACACCGTCCTCAACCCTTTAAATAAGGTTAACAACTATTTTTTTACAAAACGAGTATGGATGAAATTTCATTGGATGTAGTGATTGGGGCTGTGAAAAAAAACATAAAGTCGCAACGATTCGGCTTATATATTTAAAAAAAATAATATAAAAATTAATTGACATTTAATTACTTTGTATACTTACATAATTTTAGTTCTTGAATGAATTTTTTTTCGATAGTTCTGAATTTTCTTCAAAAAGCGCACTTATGTCAGAACAATCGCATGTTGAACTTTACCGTTAAAACTGCAGCTAGTGTCTCTGCAGATAATTGTCATTTTTTTGCTGCTCCAGTAATCATTTGCAAGGGAAAATATCCTCTCCACTGCAGCATTAGTGCCGTGGCAACACATTGCAAGTTAAATTAATAATTTCAAATTTTTGTGGAAATATACTCTTGTTTAAAATGTTAAAATATTTCTTCCCATCTTTTATATTTATTAATTGAGCACAAAAGAGTACGTCTGCAAAAGGAGTATTTTTGGAGTACGGTTTTTAAACGGAGTGCGATTCACGAAAAAGGAGTACAATTGGTCACCTTACTTTAAAAACATCATACAATATAATCAACAATGCAACTAATTTACATAATAATACATTAGTATTACATATATATATATACATTAGTATTATGTATTTTATAATATAATAGTATTATGTAAATTTGGTACATTGTTGATTATATTGTATGTGCTTTTTAAAGGGTCCTGAGAATGGTGTAACAACCGAAAGCGCTCACCCTAAATATATATCTTATGTAGGAAAGAACTGCCTACATTTTTCTTTTCCTAATCTTCGAGTTTCCCACTACCAGAGAGATACAAGAAAATTTTTATGCCTAGAACACATCACACCCCAAAGTACCACAAAACATCAACACAACCCGCTGTGTCACTTCTAAGGTCGCTGTGTTTTGATACCTATAGATATGTATCATCTCATCTCATATCTATTCCTTCTTATTCTGTAGTAATATTGGAGAGTAATATACTTGAGTAGTTTCGAGGAATTGGAAGCCAAGAGGATTACTGCAGATGGCAAGCGAAGCAAGAAGGGGGATAAAATCAATCTCTTAAGAGTTAAGATCAAGCAAATTGCTGAAAGGTGTTGCTGATTCTTAAGTAGGTTTCAAGTGGTGGAAGAAGGAATGTGTAATTGCTTGCGAGATAATTCAGCTGACGAAATCTCCATCTGAAGGAGGGACTCCATTTTCCAGTAGATTTCTTCCAGGGCAGTTCCTCAGGTTTGAAGTAGACTTGATTGATCCTCCTGGCTCTGAAAAACAAGTGAATAAATCACTTTTCCTCCCCTCCCTGAGATAATTCCAGAGGGTGTCATGTCGTTTGTCTCAAAGGGAGAGAACCTTGGATTTTTCATCAACACTCCGCTTCTGCTTCCCGTTTTAGGAACCTCATTTCCCCCCCCCCCCCCCCCCCCCTCTTCAGAGGAATTTTCACAATGAATCCCCACCACTTCAAAAACTCCCTCTGATGAAGGTTAACCAATCGTAAAGGTTTCAGATCCTTGGAAACATTCCATTACCTTTAACTCAAATTCAAATTTTTGGCAACTTTGGTTCTGTAAGAATATACATTGGATAAACTGCTACTACATTAAAAATAAAAACAATCAAAGGTTTTTCATGTCACCATTAAGACAGTACAGAGCGCCGGTAAGTCGAGAGTGTTTTTTATGAGGACGGTAAAAAACCTGGAGCATGCCGTCCTTAACGCGATGATTTTTTCACATTTCAATCTCTTCTGAATACATTTTAACCATTTTCGCCCATGTGTGTGTATGTGATTGGAAAGTTGTGAGCATTTTAGAGATAAACACAGAATGTACCGTGGTGAGTAGAGATGAAAATCTGCCCCTCTCTTCACAGCTTTGTCAAAGAAAAAAAGAAAAATAAACAACGTCGATTATCTATTCACAATCGATAATCGACATGACGAGATATAAAACAAAAACAAAGAAAAGAGAGAGATAACATATGAGTTGGTTTTGGATTGTGTAATTTCGTTTATAGAAAATAAATATTGTGTATAAACAATTTATAGCAAATTTACTTTTTTTTTTTCATTGTCTGAATCCTGTGAATTTATTCCTGGCACGAACAGGGTTGGTTTTAAGTATTCTGAGTTTTTTCCGGCGAAATTTGGTGTCCCTGTTGAAGGGTAAGTCCAGTCTCGGCACAAGAAACGGTTATAGCTACAAACTTGAAAACATCACATGTGCTAACTTATAACGGGCGAAATCGAATTGCGTTCCTGTTATTTTAAGTTACTCTTGTTTATGATATTCAAAACTATTGAACTGCGCCAAACATCCTTTCTAACTCATATTGAATTCCGCCAACTGTATTTTTTGTTTATATGATTTATTTATTATTATTATTATTTATTTATTTGTTGGCTTTATGTAAGATGCATATTAGCCATATCACTGTGTTATCTAGTTATTTACGACTCCCGGACAGGATTCGAACCCGCAAACCAAGGTGAGACCATGTGACCAAAGCCCTACGCTCTAGCCCGCACGGCCACCATGGCCCCCAATTTAGTTTATATGATTTGTATTCTATTTGCTATTGGGATTAGGATGAATCTAATTCGCAAAATTCAGTTTTTTTCACTATTGTTCTCTATTAGTCCGATAGTCGAAGTCCTGTGATACAGTATAAAAATGTGCTATATCGAGCTAAAGTAAATGGAAATACATAGACATATTATATCGTTTATATTGAAAAATAATTTTTTTTTATGAACTATATGTGTCTCTATATCAGGACAACCTGGACTGTTTCACTAAAAGGACCGACGGGAGGGTCAACATTTTATTTCTTCGGATACTTCAACTGGATTTACAAAGAGTAAGTGGTTTCTATGCCACAATTTTGTAGTGATACCTAATACATTCTTGTAATTTATAAAAACTTTGTCACTTTGTAAGGTAATATATAATATGTAAGTAGGCAGTGTTAATAATATGTGTTCTGGCGGAGTTCAGTGTTTTTCAATTTACAACTATTTTGAAATGAGCGCAGTTCAATACAAGGATTATGTGCAGATATACGATTTTGCGCAATTCGCTAACGGCTCATATATCTGATTAGATTTTGGGCCAAATCGGACGAAAATTGAGACTAGTTTACTTTAAGGCCTTAATACAGTTTATAAGATACCAATGTTTTTACGAAGATTTTTAGTTATTTTCGTCTGTAGAATATACTCATGAAGTATTGCACAAAATTTTGGTTATGTCCTGTATAGTTGTTGTTGATTGAACCTAAATACAGTTGCATCGTGATTAGTAATTACACCTAAAATATCAAAGGAATAATAATAAATCTATCCTGTTTCCCATTGATTAAAGTGAAGTCGAGAAACAGTACACCCATTCATAGGTAACAACAGAATGGGGGTGGGGGTACATTCAGGGAATATTGAACAGTAGACTGCAATGATCAGTTGCGTTTTAAGTTCATACACTGAGTTTATTTAGGTATACCAGCTTACTCTTAAAAAGAGAAAATCAATGGAATGCTATTTGAAAAAAAATCGGTGAATCACCGACAATGAACTTCCCCAGAACGAATTAATCAATTAACTTATCGACCGTATAAATAGTTGACTTACATAGGGGCTCCTAAATCCTCATACTAAATTTTGTATCGATACATTCATTACATCGACAGTTATTGGGGTTTTCGAGTTGAGACCCTCTCTGCTCCCCTTCTTCCCTTCTGCCGATTCTGCTGAAAATTAATAAGTGTCGTCCTTATGGAGTTTCGGTCAGACATATAAAATGTCGTTTCCATACATTCATTCTATCGGCAGTAATTAGAGTTTCTGTGTTAAGGCTCCCTCCTGATCCCTCTCTTTCCTTTGGTCGATTTGGCTGAAAAACGATAGGTGTTTCCATTAGAGGATTCTGAATTCACATATAAAATTTCGTGCTGATAGATTCATTCTATCATGAGCAAGTTCACAGACACAGTCAGACAGGCTTTTTTTTTTTTAATATTTGAAATCTAGATGTCGAAAAACATGAAATTCTTTGAAAACTCCGCATCGAATTTTTGACCGATTACATAACTTTCCCTATATGTTGTATAGTTTTGGAGATAATATAATTAGAAATCTTTTCCTCTAGATCCTTCTTTCGGTTCCCTCAAATTGACAAACATACTGACACTGCCGAAATCGTAAGGGTTCAAATTTGGTCATTGATAGGAAAATAAAAGAAAAGAGTTGTTGTCCAGCCACAAGTTTATTTAGTATAACCAACTTTCAGTAACTTACAAACTTTAGTATGAGGATTCAGAAGGCACTAAGTAAGTAACAAGGCAACTATATTTGTATCTCCATAAGCCGATAGTTTTGGCGGGAGTGCAAAAACTTAACAGGTCAATTCGGCAACATTATTTTTTCCTGACGTTGCACTTGACGTGAGGAATTAATTTACTCGGCAGCTGACGATGTACTAGCGTTGCGCTGCATACGCCGTTCCCCTTCCGCGTTACTCGATCTTCACTAACAAAATTGCAGTTCTGGTTTCTTGTCGCATAACCTGTTCTTTTATTAAATACACCATACTCACAAAAAAAAATCCTCATTCATAGAAATCCCTAAAAATTATCGTAGGTTTTTTTTTATAGGAAAAAACTTTGTATTGAAGGATGAGCTTAGTGATTGTCTATCGGGTTGGGGTGATGAGGCGGAAAGCTCGGCGAGGCACACATCCCACATAGTCATCCATCTCCTTTTTTTAGGGATAAGATCCAAGGAAGCGAGGATGTAACCCACAGGAATATTTTAGAGAAATTCTACACAGTTAATATCGCATGTTTTTTTTTTTTCTTATTATGCATTAAGAGTTATTTACACAACATCCATAGCCCTGGGAGACAGTTCTATCATTAAAATAAAACTCTCTCTCGGACCGGATTAGAACTCGCAACCGTTGTGAGACCATGCGACCAATGCCGTACACCTGTTGAAGTTAAAATCGAAACGTTCGCGAGAGAAAAAACGTAAACCCAGATAACTGGATGAAGAAGTGGCTGGTGAAGAGGCAAGACTTTTCTCACAGTGTGAGAGGCGGAGTGGTTTCCGACAGATTGGACACTTTAATCGCTACTCCACCGTCTGATCTGCAGGACCGATCTGTCTGTTCTGCACATCGATCCGACCCGCTTTATGCTCTATCTCGAACGACCACCACGTGGTATATACCAAATATACCACTGTCTGATCTACAGGACCGATCTGATGGATCTGCAGGATGAACAAACGGAGAAGGGCATCTGATGTTCTCCTACTTTCCTTCATTCCCCTCCACTCTCGCCTGCTGTCGGGTTCAGTCAAGCAAGACTTGGATAACGTCAAGATGAATGACGAGCTAATTTGGTTAGTGTTATGTGCCGTATATCTGTTGAAGTTAAAATCGAAACGTTCGCAAGAGAAAAACCGGATCCCAGAGTTATCTACATTTACCACTGTCCTGCACATCGGTCCGACAAATTGAACCGTGGAATACCCGCTTCATGCTCTAGCTCGAACGATCACCACGTCCAAATATTGGAAGTTGTAATCAACTGTAGCAATTCTATGTACTTGAATCGACCCCCTTCTCTAGTCTCCCATTCCCTTCGACCGATTTCGCGTAAAATTAATAGGTGTCATTCTTACTGGGGTTTGAATTTATAAATATAAAATTTTATGTCAATACATTCATTTCATCGGCAGTTATTGGGACTTTTGAGTTGAGTCACCCCTCTGATCCCCCCATTCTTTTGGTTGATTCCGCTGATAATTAATAGGTGTCGTCCTTATTGGGCTTTGAATTTACATATGAAATTTCGTGCCACTACATCCATTACAACGGCAGTTGTTAGAGTTTTTGTGTTAATCCTCCCCTTCCTTTGGGCCGATTTAGCTGAAAATCAATATGTATGTCCTTAAAGGTTTCTAGATACACATATAAAATTTCGTCTCGAAATTCATTCATTCTATCGGGAATTATAGTGTTTACAGACACACAGACCCAAATAGACAGAAATTGTTTTTATTTTTGAAATCAGGATCTCAAAATATGAAATTCCGTATCAAATTTCAGACTGATTACATAACATCCCCTATACTTGTTTTGAGAGAAATTTTATCTATGAAATAAAAAGAACGGGATTCGAACCTGCGCCCGTGATGAGTCCCTGCAACCAAAACCCTCCTATGCTTGATGAAGAAGAGATTGTGTTAAGTTGAAGACTGGGTATTACAAAATGCAACAACCAATTAAGGATGGATAAAACCTTCTGTTCTAATATTGACAAGAGGGCTGTGTTATAAAAGATCTGATGACCTTAGAGGGTGTGGCCTCTCGGCTGTTTGTTCAGTGGCCCGGTTTTTAATGGAAATATCAATATTTCATATCTCATCACCCCCTCCCCCCCCCCCCCCCTCAAGGTAATCTTGTATTGTCGCTCATCAAAATCCTATTTGAGCCTTTTTCGCTTTTTGTTCCCTTTCTGAAGACTTTTCTTACATGTAGTCGGAGTGAATACCCCTTAAAGAAAGAGCATCTGAATGAACAGTGTGTCCAAACTGAAGTAACCACCAAAGAGACGACAACCAGCCTTCACACGAAATAAGGACACCAATTCTTAAGTCTGGGCTCTTATTGAGTTTTTTAAAGGTTATATTCGTTCTATCAGTTTCATCGACCTGAGAGAGTGTGTTCCTGGAAACTAATATAAATCACGACGCCTCCTACCCTTAAGTTCTGTATTGCATTAACGCCTCAACGATTTGGTTGAAATGTTAGTATCTGCCGTGGGCACAGTGTTGATTACGTGCAGCACTGAATATGATGAACCCATTACTTTCAGTTGGTTGATCACCCAATGATCCGATCCAGTCCCTTGATGGAAATGAGGAATTTACTGCTTCCCTTGATAGCATCTAATTGATGGTCCATTTTCATCTTCGTAGTGAAAATTTATTGATTGGTGTAATGTAATAATAACTGCAAACGATCAATTAAAAAGAGAGAGAGAAAAAAACTTATTTGGTTCAGCGCAAAAAGCGCTATTCACAATCTAAAAGAGATAATATTAATAATAAATACAGTAGTGAGGGCATAATGTCTTGAACAAGCCGGGACTTGGGCAGGCGGTGGCAGAGGTTCCCCAATGCCAAAGGTAGCGGCCCAGTCCTCAATGTTGTCGCTACCTCCAACATGAAGTCCCGAACGTTGGGAACACCCAGCTCCCTGTGTATCTGAAAATTCCGTACCATCCAAGGCCTCAATGATGAAAATTTGTTTTTCATACACGATATAGATCGTAATGATCTTCGCAAAATAGAGAAAAGGCGTCGGTGCATCACCGGCAGTGTACTTCCCCAGAAATAATCAATTTCGTTTTAGCTCTCCCTCCAAAGTCAATCAATAGTTGACTTACATAGGGCTTCTGAATCATTATACGAATAGGGGAGTCAACTAAAAACCCAAATATCTGCCGATGTAATGTATATATCGATATGAAATTTTATATTCAAGTTCAAAATCACATAAGGAACACACTTACTTAGTTTCCGCGAAAACGGGCCGAAAGGGAAGTAGGGATCCCAGGAGGAGGCTCGAGTTAAATACAATAGAACCTCTATAAGTCGTATATCAAGAGAGACGCCAAAAAATTCGAGTTACAGAGTTTTCGACTTATGGAGGATTTCGACTTAGGCGGATTTTGATTCGACTTGTAGAGGTTAAGATTCATTCTAACTAATTTTGAGTTAGAGAGGTGAAATAAATAAAAGTTACAGAGGTAACAAACATATTTATATTTATTATAAATCAACATTATTTCAAAACATCCTTAAAATAAAAAATACGTAGTAGGTACATACGTATATGTAGGTATCAAAAAAAGTCAGTAATTTTTTTTTGCTTTAGATAATTCGGTTATTCTCTATCTATAGCATTGTCTAAGGTATAAAGAGCAGAAAACTCTATTACTTCTGACAATTTTTCAATCGACGCAAAATGACTTGCTTCGCTTAAGTTCAAATGAAATTAATAATAATATCCTTTATCATTTCTTAGAATTGGTAATCCTATTTATTGTATAGGTACCTACCCCTAAATTGATTTCTAAGAAGCAATTGTGTACATTGTTGGCAAATTAATAAAGTCGGTAACTTATTTTTCTTCGAGCTATAGAGGTAATAAGTTTCAAATAATCGAGTTGTAAAGGTTGTAAAATAAAACATCGCTATGTTCGAGATACAGGGGTCCAATTTATTTTTTCGAGTTATAGAGGGAAAATATGTACCAAAATGGCTTGTAGGGACTCACTGATTATTTCGACTAATAGAGGGTTGAGATTTCGAGTAATGGAGGTTTTGGGGCTTGAAGGGAAAGGAACAAAACTTTTTTTCGAGTTTTGGAGGTTTTCGACTTATCGAGGTTCGACTTAAAGAGGTTCTACTGTACCCTAATAACTGCCTGTGTAATAAATGTATCTACACAAAATTTAATAAGAGGATTCAGAAACCACTATGTGATTCAAGTATTGATATTCATTTTGAAAAGAGAGTAAAAAACAAAAATAAATAATTCGGTCTGGGGAAGTACACCGGCGATTCACCGACGAATTTTTTCTTATAATTGATAAATGTTGTTTTAATAAATTTTCATAAAGGAAAGTAATTTTGTAATATAGAGATGGTTGTGAATTCTTGGCATAGTTGACCGTCCAGATATTCGTATCGGATTGGTCCGTCCCTTGCGTTAAACTTAATATAATATCGCTTGGAGATAGGAAGAAACTTGCCAAGATATTGAGTTACCAACAGCCACCACTCAATTATCCAATATTAAAATAGTCTCTGTGGAGGTTTCCAAACTTGCTGTCATCTTGAGAATATATTAAACTTTACTTGAAAGCTGGCTCTAAGAAAATTTTCTTATTTTCATAATTTATTCTTGACTAATTTATTACTTTTGCTTTCGTTAAGTGGCTGAAAGATTATTAAGTGATATCTCAGTCAATTTTAATTTAATTTGAAACCACAATCAGTCTAAATATTTATTCAAACAATTAAATTAAAAATTTTAATTGTTTTTTCATTGATTAGAACTTACTTAAAATAACCAGATTATCTGTTGTCAATATTTAAGAAGAGTATCAACATTTTTGGTGGCCGTGCGGGCTAGAGCGTAGGGCTTTGTTCGCATGGTCTCACCATGATTTGCGGGTTCGAATCCCGTCCGGGTTTGATTTTATTTCTAGATAGAACTCTCTCCCAGCGCATGGATGTCGTTAATAACTTGATAACACAGTGACATGACTAATATCCATCAAACATAAGGTCAAAAAAAAAAAAAGAAAATGAATTATATTGGGATGAAGGTCCCATAAGAAAAAATACATTAAAAGTCAAAATGAAAAAAAAAAACAATAACAGTAAGCTCTAAGTAAGAAAAGAAAAAAAATTAAATTGGAGAAAAAAAAGTACCATAATAAATATAAATAAATAATGGAATAAATAACTTAATTAAGATGAAAATAAATGTATCTATAAAAATATAAAGACAAAAGAGAGGAAAATTAAAATATAAGAAAGGGGAGGTTGGAAGACCTTTTGAAATAATAATTTAAGAAAAACTGATGTAATAATGTAATAATATGCACCGTACATAGGCCAAAAAAATACTTTTTAAGTGAGCGAAACAACCCATCATATTTATTTTTGCGACGTTGGCCAATCATCCGAAGTTCCTAGCTTCTCGCTAAAGTATTAGCCCATTACATATTTATAGCGAAAAAATTCTTAAGTGGTAATTTGCTTATAACCTGTAAAAAAGTAAGTAAGCTCTGGATGATGTGGCTTGAAATAGAACGTATTTAATTATAATTCATTCTAAATGCAAATGTGAAGGGTATTAAGACGTTTGCCTAATTTACGGGAAAACTGTTAATCCTATCGAAAAATTTGTGCCTTGCAAAAATATTCTTTAATAATTTTCAAATCGCTAGTATTCCCTAAGGTTTCAGATAGAACCAATACGAACAAAGTTATAGCGCTTCAGAGATGTACAATAATTTTCTTACTGAAATATTTCTAATCTTACTAATATAGATATGGTCACAGTTATTAAGTCGAAAAATGACAAAAATGAGTTAAGTGTACTGTAATGATCTCCCAAGCCATCTGTACACTGTGAGCTCAGGACTCTAATACTTACGGAATTATAAAGATGTGTGTTTCTTGGTATCTTGTAAAAATGTGTATGTTCTCGGTTAAATCAACTTAATCTACTTCTTTGAGGAATCATTCACGAGATAATAATATAACCTCATTTAACCATTTATTCACTAAGGCAGACTATTCCAAGTGAAGAGAGCGTTTTCGATTAAATCATCTTTAGAGAGGCATCATTCACAGTATTTCAAAAAGTATGGTTAATAATTAAGTAAAATTTGCTAATAACCTAAAAAAAAAAAAAAAAAAAAAGTGAATTATTCAAATTAGGGAAAATAAGTCTGGAGGATGTGGCAAAACATAAAATGTAATTAATTAGAATTCATTCTAAATGCAAATGGGAAGGGTCTTAAGACAAGTAGAAGGGGCTTTTAGGAGAGTGATATGTGTTAAAGTAGAGCTAGCCTAAATCCTGCTATTTGTGGATCATTTGGTAAGGGGGTGGGTCTAAGACTCAGGGGTGGCTCTAGAAGGGGTGTGACATTCACTGATAAATGGAAACTCCACCTCGTCCCACACCATTACCAGCGCCAGCAAGAAATATAGAGCAAGGGTGGGTTACACGCAGAACATTAAAAACAAGTTAATAATATAAATGAAAATATCTTAGACAAAAAAACAAGGAATTGAAAGGAGTAAACAAATCAATCATTTATGTTGAATCAATCAAACGTTCAGACTGGATCATATTTTGACTTATTTTTTTTTATCGTAGTAGGTCATTTTGTTTATACATTGTTAATTTAGAATGATCCAAGGCAAGTTGTATTTTGTAACCTATAGTTAGTTATTATGACTCATATCGCCTACTACCAGAGTGCTCTTTCGTCACTGGTGGACATGAGCCCTACTCTACTGTGGGAGTTCTAAATTTTGCCTACCCTAAATTTTTATTCACCTAGGGCAGGGGTCTTTAACGAATACCTGACATCGTAAATGCACGGGACCATCGCTTAATATCTAATCCGAAGGAGGGCGCATGCTTAAGTTTTTTTTTACCTCCCAGATAAAATAAACTAAAGGCCTCGGTCGGGATAGCTCGCATATGGTATTATTAATGTTAGACGACAAAGAAGTAAAGACTCCGTCAGAGCTCGAGCCAGAAATTCACCTATCCCCTCCACAACTTAGCTCGGATGCGCATAATGCCTAATCGTTGTCTTTTTCGTGAAAGTTTAATGAGGTTACTACAATATGAAATATTTAGGGCACAAAGATGTTTACACATCATAAAAAGAAATTGTTGATTAATAGCTGTATCTTCTTCGTAGCTTTGTTTTTTAGAAATACCCGGTGCCCCCCAGAAAAGTGAGATCTAATGTACCTAATCAAAAAAAATTTATAATATATAACAACTCCACCACAGACTAACATTACATTAGAAGGATATAGAAAGCTTCAGTTCCCAGTCGAAAGTTATTCGGATTCAAATAACGCTTTCTTAAAGTTTGGACTCCACCGAATGCTGTTAATCGGCGAAGTATGAGAGTTTAGCGAACGCATCGTCGTGCGTGTCACAACAAAACGCGCGCCAATTTTAAAATATGTCCCAAAAACTCAATCTCTCATATGTCATTGCTGCACACGGAGAATGAAATAGTGAAAAAATTAAATTTCAGCTGAAAACGTTGAGGATACTCACTACTACTACTTATTGTACAAGACTGGATCACTAGATAAAAAATTTTAATTGTTGATTTAAATTTGTGTTGATTATTTTCTTATAACATACTATATTTTGTGTATGGTACCTGATTCCTAAATATTAATTTTAATTAAACTTAAACTAAAAATATAATAGAAAAATGTAAACTATTGTTTTATTATCTCGGTCGTGTTGACCGGCTGCCCCCAGGACCCAGCTTTATGCATCTCGTTCATCCATCACTACTAACAGAATGTCCAATAGTAGCCCGGATAGTTGTCCGTATGGTCTCTAGCGACCCATTGCTAAAATTGGCTATATATTAGTGCCATGGTCCAACTCCTTAATCAGCCCTCCTACATCTCTCCTTAATTCCAATTAAACTAATGGAATCCTTGGGGCCATTTCACTATCTTTATTAAGTCCTCATTATAGAGAGATTACTAAGAAACTAATAATTATTTCCAAGTCGGAAGTGGAAAAACTAATAATTATTTCGTAGCTATACGAAGTATAGGGGAAGTTACGTAATCAGTCAAGAATGTGAGGTCAAGTTTTGACCGGAATTACATGTTTTCCAAAAATTTGGTTCCAAAAATGAAAGTGAATCAAGAACTCAATATCTGACTGACATAATGACTTCCGAATCATCATACTAAATTTTATGTGGATCCTATACAAGGTATGTTCAGAAAATAACGGGAATTTTCGGTTTTTGAAAAGAATTGTATTTATTCGTCTACATCCTTATCCCCTTCAAAATAGATCCCATTAGATGTTATACACTTATGCCAGCGCTTTTTCCAATCCCCGAAACACTTCTGGAACTCGATTTGTGGGATAGCATTTAGCTCTCTCAGTGATGCGCTTTTAATCTCACCGATGCTTGTGAAACGACGGCCCTGGTGAGCAGGTGAATTATCTTGGTGCAAAAGCCATGAATTGTTTCGCCACAAATCTGGGAGTTTTTTTCGGATTGCTTCACGCAAACGGCGTTGCACTTGTAGGTAGTACTCCTTATTGATCGTTTGACCTTGTGGCAAGAACTCATGGTGCACTATGCCGTTAAAATCGAAAAACACAGTGAGCATGACCTTCACATTCCACCGCACTTGTCGAGCTTTCTTCGGTCTTGGCGATCCAGAATAACAACACAGCAGACTCACCAAAATCAATATTTAACATTTCTAAAACTTTGCTGCACTTTATTCCCTTCTTATAGCAAAATTTAATGCAAATTCTCTGATCCATTTTGTAAACAAATAAATAATCACCGATCGTACCACAACACATGTAACCTCTATGACAGCTGACAGCAGACTAAACATCCGGTTTGGCTAACAATGTACACATACTTTTCAGACATGTTTATCAACACAACAGCGAAAAAATTGCGCGAATCGGACTAATACAACAAGTTACTTTTTGAACACACCTCGTACTTCGTATAGAACTCAAATAGAATCAAGGGGTCGACACGAAATTTTATATCCAGAACCGCACAAGGACGTCACCTATCGATTTTCCCGCGAAATCGGGAAGAGAGATCAGAGGAGGGGATGAGATTTAATGAGGATTCAAAAGTGCCTGTGTAAGTCAACTATTGATTTTTAGCAAAAACGGTCGATTTGGGGGGAGGGGGAGGGGGGGGGGGGGGGGAAGAGAAAAAACTTTATTGATCAATTCACGTAGGGAAATACATTGACGGTGATTCACCGACAACCTTTTTTTTTTTATTTCTTGAGCCTTCCTGAGGCGGAGATAAGAGTTTGAAGTTGGCGGGCTGAAACCCCCGGGGGAAATTAAAAATTTCCAGAGCCGGGAGGGCTGTGGGCAGCAGGGTCCTTCCCAGGAAATTTGTTGTAATTCACGGACCATGTGAGCTAAGTTTTTGAATCTACACAATTTAGCCCAATTGCGTGTATCTATTTGTCGTCATGCAGAAAGAAAAACAGGGGTGCGTCGCGAGACGCGCGATGTTTTTGGTTGAAAATAATTTTTGGCTGAAAGTCATTTTAAATTGAAATCATTTCAAATTGAAATTATGACATTATAAAATTGTCCATATAAATTTATTAGGGAAAACTAATCGAATTGACGAATGCATGCTCTTAAGGAGTAATATGTTGAAAATGGTCGATCTTCGGAGTGTATTAAGGAATGAAATATTGTAGAGTAGTTGAAACAAAACTTTATTTACATATTATAGTATAATTTACATTAAAATATTATTACATTAAAATAGTATAATATACAATTCTATCGTACAATGTGCAATTTGTCATGGAATCATGTATGTACATAGAATCATTTCTTCACCGGTATTTATGTATACATTTCATGAGGAATAGACGCGCTCTTTTGTCGCTCTGATGGAAATGAGCCCGACTACTATGGGGGTACTAAATATTGCCTACCTAGGCTTCTAGGCTTATGCACCTACGATAGGGATGTTTAACGAGTACCTGACATTAATATGAAGATGGCTGATGTAGTGAGAAGTGATTATATCGCAGGATGTCAAATATAAGGTAGTCTGACCTCTCACAGATTTTTATTAAAGTAATAGCTAGCCGGCTTTCGAGGTTTCCCTCATCATCAGGCAGTCTGATAAAAAATTTGAATAAACTAAATAATAAAAATAAATAAATAAAAATCTACAACAAACATTAACAATTTAAAATATCATGGATGGGGACAGACGAGTTATTCCTGTCCACCATCTGAGTCACAACATAAAAATCTATGAGAGGTCAGACTACCTCATATTTGACATCCTGCGAAGTACCTGACATCGTACAGGCTCGGGACCATCGCTTAACGACCCGGTTAAACAGGCTAAATGTTTTTTCACCTCCCAGATTAAAAAATGTCGTCGGTGATCACCGACAATGTACACTCCCCCATTGATCAATTAACTTTTCGCTCCCCCTCCAAAACCAGTCGACCGTTTGCGCTAATATAATAATAATAATAAATTTATTTCCGTTAACCCAATACCTGGTAATAGGATACGTCAAAAGAATTTATTCATTAAGATAACTTACGAATTAGATTTATAACTACTTGAGTCTAACAACACATCTATGATTAGTAGTAATAACAAAACTATTAAAAAAAGTAAAATGGATATTAATAAAAACTGAATAAATAAATACTTAAAAATATATGAGAGAATAAAAAAAAATTAATACAAGATACGTTCATAATAAGTAGACAAATTTTTTCAAATATTCAACGGTTGCCTGACAGAGGGGCTCCTAAATCCTCATACTAAATTTTGTGTCGATAAATTCATTACATCGGCAGTTATTAGGGTTTTTTGAATTGAGCAGCCTCCCCTAAATCCCCCTTCTCTTCAGCCGATATCACCGAAATCTTCTCATTGATTTTTGACCTTAAATATTAAATTTTATGTCAATACATTCATTAGATGGCCAGTTATTAGGGTTTTTGAGTTGAGACCACAACGGCAGTTATTAGTGTTTCAGAAACTCAACATCGAATTTCTCCCATAACTTCTCCTATACTTCGTATAGCTGGGAAAGTAAAAACTTAAGGGCTTCGAGCCCGCAATCTTGAGCTCAGTAAGCAAGAACACATACCACTGAGCTACCGGCGCCCTCACAAAAGTGAAGTATCTCTGTAGTGTGGAATTTTTAAGAAGTCACAAGTAGACTTGGTATAAAGGATGTATGTGACGTTGATTAAAATCGGATCAGGCACTTTGCTCTATTTCCTGTCCCACGTACGGCAGTGATGTTGCACCCTATTGCACTTTGAACATGGAGTTACCCATAAGTAAACATAGATTTATATGCAAATAGACAGGTAACAAGGAGAAGTGGGTTGTGTCGTCTTGTCTCATCCTACTAGTCCTTAGTTCTATCTGGATTGAACATATCCACAGAGCTACTCCCCATTCATGAAATTCACATACCTTGTCAGGTTCCCCTCCGCCTCCCCCTTTACTCAACCTCTCCCCCATTCATAAATAATCCCTCCATTGTCTACACTGGCACACGGAGCATGTTCCGAGTATTTATCCTAATAGAACTTTCCAAAATCTGTATTTGTTTTTATTTAACTATAGTGAAATTCATCCATGTTTTACTATACAAAGTTCCCACAGAAATATATTTTTTGATCTTTGTGGCTCTATAAAGTTTGTCGTATAGATTATATTCAAAACTACATTTCAGGACGGTTTTCGGTATATATCTCAAAAACCGGACAATCTACAAAAAATCGTATTTCACATAAAATATGTATTTCAGTTTTCTCTACAAATATTACTTGAAAATATTTTTGACTAGGTCATAAACATGGTGGTATTTCACCATAAGTGGTCTCCATTTTCGTTCAATTTCGGCCAAAATCTATTCAGTTCCAAGTTAGCACATGTGACCCCTGCATTCCAAATTTCAAGTTCATAGCTACAATCAATCTAGCGGTAGAGCGCTCAAAACTTTCCAACCACATACACATAGACATACCTACATCATCATAGGCGCTACAGCCCATGAAGTGCCATTGCCTCCTCCAGGAAATGTCCCCATGCAGCTCTGTCCAGCCTCCACCAGCCCACCGCACCAAACCATCTTGCGTCTCTCTTCACGGTCTCCAGCCATCTCCATCTGGGTCGTCCCACTCTTCTCCTACCCTCCGGTGACACATTCACCAGGTATAAGGCCCTCGTCCATCCTTATGTGTTCAGGCCCAACGGAGTCAGGCAACTCTAATCCAGTGCGACAACTTCGGCTTACAATGTTTTGAGCTTTTGTTCAGGTTATTTCAGTGGTTCTCAACCTTTTTTATTTTCTTATAGAAGTGTGATAGAAAGCAGTGGGAAATTTGATCGTTCACAAAAGTTTTTTAAATGATGCTACTGAATTTTTTTAATAAATGTAAATTTATTATTAATTGTATTATTTATTATTAATACAGATATGAAAAATATGATAATAATCAGCCGTTTTCTTGTCGTTAGGCTGTCGTGTTGTCATCATTGCTTGAAAACAGATATTTATAAATAAGCCACATTTAATGGATAATCATTATTTTCCAATTAATTTTTGGGCTTATGGATAATTTAAACTATTTAAAATAGTGATACTTGACGTTTTTTGCACAGATATTGTGAAACACTTGATTGAAATAAAAAATAACTATTGTGTTGTAAATATTGTCTATTTCACAAAATACAATATAGTCCACGTAATATTTGTGAAGTTGTGCTGAAGATGGTAGCAATACCCTAAGTATTCCCATATATTTTGTGACATACATCATCGCGAAAATGCTCAAAACATATTCACCTCGAAAGTAAAAATAATTACCCTAGTAATGTATTATTGAACAATAAGTAGATTGGACAAACCTTATAGGCTCTGTGGAGGGACTCTACCAAGAGAATAAAAAAGAAAGCTAAGTATGAAATACTGTTATTGTACAAGAACCACTTTTATATCATGGTTATTTTTATTATTTTTAAAGAATGAGAAAAATTTCGAATAGAGGATTTTTTCTAGCTTAAATAAGCCCGTAGTTAAAGCTCCAATGATGGCACAATATATTTTGCAAATTCACCCAGAGAGATATAAAGGTACTAACATTTAAAGCTAAAAGGGCTATTACAGAGGTGACTGAAGGTTGGAACTTATCCGATATGAAGGGCTATACCTCTCTGTATCGGCTCCCTTTTTCACTGACTCGGCAGGATGTCTTCACATCTCCCCCGTCATCCTTATTTTCTACATTTTTGGTTAAAAAAAACCCCGATCCTCGCTTTATTTTTTCGTTGGATATTTGCCTTTAAAAATTCAATAATATGGTTATAGGGTTGAAGCCCTGAGATTGAGTTTGGAAAACCGAATACTCCCTTCCCCCTCGTGTTCTCATTTTAATATTTAACCTACTAACGTAATCACAATCCTTTCACATTATACGGTACCTGTATTGTTTTTTAGGATTCGGGATCTATATTTAGTGGGGGATCTACCATAAGGATTATGAGACCTCATAAGCCACAAGCCCCCAATGATATACTGGGTGGGCTGGTGCCGCCTAGGAACCTAGCGCTAGTCCTTCATGAAGAGCTTATTCTCCCAGAATCCTTAGCGAATCTAAGAATACTCCTGTGGCCCAATCTTCTTCTATGACCATATCTCAGTAAATGTTGAATTTCGTCAAATGGGACTTGTTTTTGACTCTGTACAGTTCTAGTAGTGACTCAAGCTCCATGAAGAGCTTACTTGAACCTTCCTTGGTCAGTCGTCTTCCTCGTTTGCCTATTACCGAGTAAAGTAGAGTCCAACTCTCATATAGTTTCCTAAGGTGTTTAACTGATTTGCGCACTCTCTTACTAGTCTTGATCTGTTTTCAATTGGAAGTGCTTGGAGTGCTGCTTGGCTTTCCGAGAAGATCTTCACCTCCTCCATACCTTACTCCTAGATGCGCAATTGAAGATCGCCATCACCACCGCATGAATTACGTTAATATTTTTATGTTTATTTTTAAAAGAGGAACTTCGATCGAATAGCCGATAACGTTTCTACTAGATGTAAGATATATTACGACCCGAAGAAGGGATAAGAAGGGATATTGTCAAATCTGAAGACATCTCTGGAAAAGGTGCTTGAAAGTGGAAAAGAAATGAGGAACAATCATCCCTGAGAAGCTTAAGAACATTTATTTATACTTTATTTTTCATGTGTTTTATTTTTTTATGTGTTTTTTTATCTTTTTTTTTTAATACACTGGATTGTATTCTTTATACACCTTATCCCCTTATGCTTCATCCTCTCTGAGGATAAGGGGTAAGATCCTGTATATCGTCCGTGGCGATATGTCATGATGCTTCATTACAAGGTAAATACAAGTGATTATCTTCCTGTGCGCTCTGGTTATAGGTGATATGACCTAGTAGTAAAAAGCCCGGGCATGGGTCATAATAACTAACAAATTGGAAATGTATCAACTAATAATAATAACTTCCGATAGAATGAATGTATTGACACGAAATTTAATATGTGTATCCAGAACTTCATAAGGACACAACATATTGATTTTCAGCCAAAGGAGGGCTGAACACTAAAACTCTAATAACTAACTGTCAATGCAATGAATGTATCAACACGAAATTTTATATTTAAATTCAAACCTCCATAAAAACGACACCTATTAATTTTTAGCTGAATCGGGAGAAGTGATGGTGGATCAGAGGGGGGCTCAACTCAAAAACCCCAATAACTGCCGATGTAATGAATGTATCGACAGAAAATTTTATGTTTAAAATCAAAACCTAATGAGGACGTAACCTGTCAAATTTCAGCAATATTGGCTGAAGGGAATGTAATGAATTTATCGACACAAAATTTAGTAAGAGGATTTAAGAGCCCATACGTAAGTCAAATAATGAATATTAGCGCAAACGGACGATTGGTTTTTAGAGTCGGGCTCATGTCCACCAGAGTGACGAGAGCGCTCTGGTAGTAGGCGATATGACCTCGTATTTTTTTTAGCCAAAATACGCTTGGTTTTAGAGGGAGAGCGAAATCTTACTTAATTAATTCTTACTAGGTTGATTACCTTTTTTCTTGATGAGGGGAAGTAGTGCGAGGAACTTTGCTGTTTTGCATAACTAAATTCATCTCCCTCTGTGACCCTTTTTACGAACCAGAACCTGTAAACTTCTGGATGAATAATATATTTGCAGTGGACAAAGTTAACGAGTGATGAGACTGAAATGAACCAGTGAATTGAGGTACTTGGTGGTTTACCAAATAGTATTTGGATTTGGAAACCAATAGGACTCTGTTCCAAATTGATCTGCCTCCATTAATACCATCCCTTATTAAGGATTAATTCCCAGCTCTCTCTCAAGTGGCCTTCAGATCAATTATCCCCAATGTATACTATGCTCTTTCATTAGTAAATATTCATTTTTATTTAATTTCTCGAATTAATGTATCAATTACAAACAAATTTGGTACATTGATATTAAAGTTAATTAGTTATTATGACTCATGCCCGGGCTTTGAAAACGTGGTCATGTCGCTTACTACCAGAGCGCTGTTTCGTCACTCTGGTGAACATGACCCTGACTATACTATGGGAGTCCTACAGTTTGCCTCCCCTTTTTTTTTTTTTTTTCATTAGGTGCCTCTGACCCCCTGAGGGGGGTTGGTCACATCACCCCATCTTCGTTGGGGAATGGGTTACCTTCTCCAGTTTATTACTATATACAATATTTACATGATGCTGTGGACGGCCGTGGACCGGCTCGATGGCTACGGTCTATGGTCGTCCTTGGTTTTCGGCGCTTCACACCGAGTGAGCTCGGGATCTTGTCGGGGGTTCTTTTCTGCCTGTTTCCCTAAGCCGGGGGCAGCCGCCGCAGCGCTTGTCGGCTGGGCCCCCGGCGCCGGGCTAGAAGGCTTTCTTGATTCTCCGCCAGGAGGAGACGAACCGACCAAAAGCCAGGCAACTAGCCTCCGTCATCAGTCCCAGCAGGTCCAGTCCCAGTTTGCCTACCCTAAATTTTTATTCACCTAGGGTAGGGGGTCTTTAACGAGTACCTGACAACGTACAGAGTCGGATCATCCCGATGAGCTTTACGTCCCATCCGAAGGACGGTTTTATCAACTCCCAGGTAAAATAAACTAAGAGCCTCGGCCGGGTTTCGATCTTGAGCTCAGTAAACTCAGTAAGGAAGCACACGTACCACTGAGCTATCGCCGCCCTCTATGTTAACAATAAATAATATTGATCAAAGGACAAGCTGTATCTATCTAACAATACTAGTACCGATAGCTCAGTGGTATTTTATCTGGGAGGTAAAATAAACTTAAGCTAGCCGTCTTTCGGATAGGACGTTAAGCGATGGTCCCGAGCCTGTACGATGTCAGGTACTGGTTAAAGATCCCTACCCCAAAATTTAGGACTCGCATAATAGAGTCGGGCTCATGTTCACCAGAGTGACGAAAGAACGCTCTGGTAGTAGGCGATATGACAGTTAAAGCCCGGGCATGATGTTGATTTTTCCGGCATTTTCTTTCAGGGGTGTTTTATTTCTTCCTGTTCACAATATTTTAGGACACTTCCACGTTTCTAGTTCCGGTCACAATGAACATTTTCTTCTGGGGGTCCTCCTTTCTATAGCCCGAACCTTGACTATGGTGCTCTCTCTTCCAAGAACTATCAAACTGGGAAAGAAAACTGCTCTGTGGAATGTAAAAAAAATTGTAAAAAAAAAAAACGGAAAATATCAATAAAGAGGTCCATTTTGGGATTGGTCGATAGTTGGACCAATCACAAAATGACCGAGACATGCTGCTCGGCCGCCATTATTTGGAGGTGAACTGAGGGTCGAGGGGAACCATTGGAGATGGATTCCATAATTATGATTGTGTGTTGGGCGAACCAATCAGAAAATTACCATGTCAAGCAGGTAGTTCTTGGAAAAGAGAGCGCCACAGTCAAGGTTGGAGGGTGTCTCCCTATTTGCGTATACCCAGAATGCGTACACCTTTATTTTTTTATTTTTTTGGGGGGTGCTCCTGACCCCCCGAGGGGGTCGGTCATTTCACCCTATTGCGTTGGGAAATAAACGGGTTCTTCGGCTGTGGACCGGCTCGATGGCTACGGTCCACAGTCGTCCTTGGTTTCCGACGCCGAATGAACTTGAGGTCTTTTCGGAGGTTCTGTTCTGCCTGCGTCCCGGAGACGGGGGCAGACGCCGCACGCCTGTCGGCGGTCGGCGGGGCCCCCGGCACCGGGATAGAAGGCTTTCTTGATTCTCCGCCAGGTAGCCAGCCTACGTCATCAGTCCCGGCAGGTCCAGTCCCAGGTACGATCCTATCTGGCGAATCAGCGCCGCCCTGGGCCCGTCGTATAGCGGGAATTCGAGAACTACGTGTTCCGCAGTTTCGACGCCGCCACACGAGCAGGCAGGGCTGTTCTTCCTCTTAAAGATGCGTACACCTACGAAATATACCCACTATGCGTACACTCTTTTTATCAGTTGAATTAAAGAGGATCAGAAGTTGTACCTATAAAAAGAGGGACTCTCCAGAAGGTTTTGTTCATTGTGACCAAGAGAAGCGACGTGGAGGTGACGCGAAACGTCAAATAGATGAAGACCCCTCTGGAAGAAATGCCGGATAAAATCAATATGTTCTCTTATTGTTTAATCGTTTATTGTTCACATTTTGTTAACCTATCAATTTGATATTGATACCCTTTCCAAGGTTCTTATATGAGAACAAGGCTTCGGCATATTCCTGAGGTAGGTAGGTATAAGACAAAGTTTTCCAATATGAAAAGCTTAGGTACAACTTCGAAAACTTGATCCGGGGTATTCACAACTTCCCAATAAATTCATACTAAGCAAATAGTATTAACGAAGAAAGCTCTATGCCACACTTTTTTAAACAAATTTCCGTATCAATATAATAGAGTTCAGAATTTACTTTATCTGAAATGAGTTACTATAATATGTTAGAGAATCCTTTTATTTTTTACATTTCTTCGACCCTTAAATAAATAAATAGATTAACATAAAAAAATAAAAATAAATAAAATAAAAAAGTTGATAAAAGGAAAACTTATAATTGACTCCAATTAAAAAACAAATGAAAACATATACCTAGGTATATCTGATTTTAAAATAAATAAAAACTAGAATAAAAATATAAACGGACTACTAAGTAGAAGTACTATTTACAAAAAGTATGCCATGCATACATAAGGATGAATAAACCGATGTCGTCTGTGAATCACGGGAAACTTCCCCAGAAGGAACCCCCCCCCCCCCCCCCCCCCCCTTCTTTTCAACCGATATCACATTCATTACATCGGCAGTTGGTTAGATTTGAGTCCACCTCTGAACCCCCCTTCCTCGTGCCGATTCCGTTGAAAATAGATAAGTGTCGCCCTTATGGAGTTTTCGATACATTCATTACAACGGCAATTATCGTGTTCAAACACCTTTTTTTTCCTTATAATTTAAACATTGGTAGGTACATGATTTTGAGGGGTGCCATTTTTGTTTCGAAGGATATTCAGCAATTATTCGGGAAATACAATGTCTGCTTTTTAAATCTTTACTGTTTTCTGATATTAAATGAAACTTTGGGGAAAGAAAAAAAAAAAAAAAAAAAAATCCGAAATCAATGATGTGAATAAATTTTATGCGTACGTCAAAGGCAGGCACATAACGGGTACTAAATGATGTGGAAAATTGAAAATACTTAAAGTCGGTCGGAGTTTGTTCCACTGAGTTGTTCGAAGGAATTCTTGGTTTGGCTTCTTGGAGGGTAGGTAGGATTCTCTTGTATTAAGGAGCTGGCTGAGGAGCCCAGCTGATATACTGGGATGTGTCCAGAACTATTGTTAGCAGATCTGAGGGGGTTGTGATGTTAATAGCGAGTGGGTGTGTACCTACTTATTGCCTATGAGACCCCTGTGGATCGATTATAGCAGGCAGAGGGCGCTGGTAGCCCAGAGGTAGCCTGGTTGCGAAACCCGGCCGAGGGAGGGGTGAAGGAACCTGTACGAAACCAGAGAAGACAAAGTTTAGGACTAACACTGTAAATCTGGCTCATGATCACTAGAGCGACGAAAGAGCGCTCTGGTAGTAGGTGATATGACCTCATAGTTAAAGCCCGGGCTTCAGTCATAATAACTAACTTATAACAAGGAAGTTCAAAAAGTACCGGCGAAGAGGTGTATTGGCCTCAAAAAGATATGAGAATTAATAATTAAATCATTGACATCGTTCAAAAATTCGCCGTTAAATCATTGACAATGTACATCCCCAGCACGAATAATTCAATTAAGTTTTTGCTCTCCCTCGAAACTGTAAATAAACCAATCGACCGTTTGTGCTAAATCAATAGTTGACTCGGCAGATATTAGGATTTTTGAGTCAAACCTCCACTTCTCTAATGTCTCCTATTCCTCGGCCGATCTCACGGAAAATTAATACGTTTGTTATGGAGTTTTGAATTTACATTGGGGGTAAACTCCCTTTCCACTCTTTAATCCCTCCTTCTCTTTGGCCGATTTGGCTGAAAATTGAGTTCACAGATGCATACACATATAGACTTTTTCTTTTGATTTTTGAAATCAGAGGGTCGAAAAATATGTAATTCTGTTGAAAACTCATAACCGATTACATAACTTTGTTTAGCTGGAGAAATAAATAAACTTTTCGCGAATTTCTGAGTTATAAAAAGTTTTGATATTTCTGCAAAAAGATTTTGTTTTTATCTGTCGGTACACGCAAGTTGTAGCCGTTTTTGAGTGATACAGTAGGAAAACAACGTTTTTATTTATATGAAATAAAAGTAGGAAAACAACGTTTTTATTTCTATGAAATAAAAGTAGAAAAACAACGTTTTTATTTCTATGAAATAAAAGTAGGAAAACAACGTTTTTATTTCTATGAAATAAAAGTAGGAAAACAACGTTTTTATTTCTATGAAATAAAAGTAGGAAAACAACGTTTTTATTTTTATGAAATAAAAGTAGGAAAACAACGTTTTTATTTCTATGAAATAAAAGTAGAAAAACAACGTTTTTATTTCTATGAAATAAAAGTAGGAAAACAACGTTTTTATTTCTATGAAATAAAAGTAGGAAAACAACGTTTTTATTTTTATGAAATAAAAGTAGGAAAACAACGTTTTTATTTCTAAGAAAAATTTTAATAGTATTTCTTCTGTATCAAAAAACATTATGTTTAGAAGCATTCAATTTTCTCCTCTCCTAAAATGTTCCGAGTTGATGGGCATAATGCATTTTGATAAGTACCTCCAGATATGTCAGATGATTTCATCCAGTTAACTTGCTTTCCCAAGGCCCCCTTCCTGTACTAAGCCACACTGCAGTAATAAGGGTGCCGGGTGAGGACATACTCTGATATATGGCTGTAATCCAAAGGGGGGCGCCACTGTTAGCCCTGCCCCCAGCTCTGAAATTATGATATTAATAGAGAGTTGGGGGGAGAGGGGGTGGGGTGGGGGGTGGGCGGTATGCTGCGGTTATTGCCCAGGGGTCCCACTGATCACAGAGGGGTCAGTCGTAAAAACCACATAACACACACCCTCCCTTCCCAGTCCACACAATCATCATTCACACCAACTTCCCTTCTACATGTTCACTCTTCAACTTTATGCATTCATTACAAATTTTTTTGACTCTCGAAGCTAAGCATTTGCACAGTCATCAACAAATCACTGCATAATGAATTCTTTATTTTTACTTTCTTATACCTAGAGTACAAGAAAGTATTGTAATCGTGACAAAATCCGAGATCGAATTGGGTGGATGTCTGTCTGTGCATGTTATGGAAAGTTGTGAGCGCTCTAACGCAGAAACTGTTGTAACTATGAACTTGAATCTTGGAATGGAGAACTTACAAGAGCTAACTTAGTTCTGATTAGTTTTTGGCCGAAATCTGTCGAAAATTAACCACTTTACTTCTGGGCTTAAGTGCATTATACAAGATACCGCTTATATTTACTCGTAGAGAAGTAAAATGGAAATATTTCAAAGTAATGTTTAAATTTTATCGCGAATTATAAAACATTTTATTATTATTGGTAATTTATTTGAAAAATTATAAAAGTAAGGAAAAAGATAAAACGTATGTGATGTAACCATTACAGGACTTTCTTAAACCGACCACGCTAACGTGGAAGCGTGTTTCATATCCAAAAAAGGGACCTGATGATGGGACGTAAGAACGTCCCGAAACATCGTTGGGATAAAGACACTTCGGAAGAGTTTTTTTTAAAAATAGTTATCTTAAATTTTATTAAATTGAAAAATGTGTCTACTTATTATAAACGTATCTTGTATTAATTTTTTTTTATATACTCATATATTTTTGAGTATTTATTTGTTCAGTTTTTATTAATTTAATTTTACTTCTTTTAATAGTTTTGTTATTAATCTAATTTATAAGCTATCTTAATGTATAGGTAAATTCTTTTGATGTATCCCATTACCACGTATTGGTTTAACGGAAATAAATTTATTATTATTATTATTATTATTAACAGATCACTCTTCCTCTGGCATTACTGGGTATAAGAAAGGTTTAAGGTTTAACTTAGTTATTGGTGGCTCATGCCCAGGACTTAACTTCGAGGTCGTATCGCCTACTATCAGAGCCCTCTTTTACCGCTGTGACTACTACTGTGAGAGTACTCAATTTTTAGTACACAGGTTTAATTACATAAGCTAGGGGTCTTTAACGAGTAGGTACCTGACATAGTACAGGCTCAGAAAATAGAACATAGGACAGGTTTAAAATGCAGAAAAACAACTAAAAGGTAATAAAAAAAATAATTTATGAAAAAAGGTTTTTCAAAAAATAGACTTATTTCAATTATACTATGCTGAAAAGTAGAAAATAAAAGTTTTCTTTCAGCAGATGATCGGTGTTGGGTGGATATGAAAAAAATTTTTTTTTCTTCCTTTAGTACTCACATTAATCCTTCAGACCGTGCTCTGTCACACTTCCCGAACAGCGCCTGAAGCGCCAATGGCCTAGAGACCTTCTCAGATCAGAGACCTATTACCATTGGGTGATTTCTCCTCTCTTGACATTTTGAAATTGACATTTTTTTCTCCCTTAGCACATTCGCTTGTTGTATATATTCTTTATACAGTTGTAAATATCTCTTTGTAAACAAAAAAATAAAGTAAAAACATTATACATAAAAAGTCGATAAAGCATAAGTTCTCAAACAAGCCCAGCGCTAGAGTTTTACCTACATGAAAAAAACCCGACCCTATTATAACTTTTGAACGGTAGTTGTTAATTAATTACGTCAAGTGCCAATTTGGGTCGCAGCTATATTAATAACTAATAATGAAATTTAAATAATTAATTACTGTGGATTTCTTTGCTTAACTTCATGTAAATAATTAATATGCACTATGACTAATTTATCACTATAATATATCTAATAGAATATTAGAACCATATAAATAAATAAATACGGATTAAATTTATTTTGCAAATGATTATTATAACTACATAAAAAAACCTCCCACCAATAAAGAAAACCAATTGTCGGTGAATCATCGGCGACGTACCCCCCCAGCAGGAATTAATTAATTAAGTTTTCGCTCTCCCTCCAAAACCAAACGACCAATTGGACTGAAAATCAATAGTTGACTTCCTTAGTACTTTTGAATCTTCATAGTAAATTTGGTGTCGATATATTTATTACATCGGCAATTATTAGGCCACCTGCTTCAGCCAAGACCAGAACGTCGACTGAAGAGGAAGCACCGCAACGACCTTAACCAATAGGCCTAACGACCTAAGTTTAAAATATTGGATCCCCCTTCTTCTGCCGATTCCGCTGAAAATTGATAAGTGCCATCCTTATGGGGTTTTGAATTCATATATGAAACTTTGTGTCGATACATTCATTACAACGACAGTTATTGGAGTTTTTTGAAAGCTTCTGCCCCATCTGTTTGACCGATGTGGCTGAAAATCGATAGGTGGTGTCCTTATTGAGTTCTGGATGCACACAGTAAAACTTAGTATCGATACATTCATTCATATCGAGAATTATCGAGTTCACAGAAACACAGACAACAATTTATTTATCGAAAACTCTTTTTTAGGGCTTTCCAATTTTCTCTACAAATTTTATTTTAAAATATTATTGATTAGACCATAAATATAAGCGGTATCTTATAGAGCCTTAAGTTAAAGTGGTCTTAATTTTCGTCCAATTTCCTTCAGTGTCTAATCAGATCGAAGTTCATCGCGGAAATGGTCAAAACGTATTCAGGGGACCTTGAAACGATAAATTCCGTTAAACTTGATTTCGCATTTTTGTAGCATAAATAACTAACTAACCATTGTAGCATAAATTGGTCGAAGGGAAGAGAGAGACCAGAAAAGAGGCCTCGACTCAAATACCGTTAACTGGCGATGTAATGAATTTATCGACACAAAATTTAGTATGGGGATTCAGAGTCAAATATTGCGTTTTAGCCTAAATGGTAGATTGACTTTAGAGGGAGTGCAATATGTAATTGATTAATTCGTGCTGGAGATGTACAAAGCCGATCAATCACCGACATATGTTTTTTTATTGGACTGATGAAACTTTGCATATTGCCCATGTCTCTGTAACTGGGTTATTGGTTATTTACATAACATCCATGGATTTTTACATGACAACATATTTACATGGCCCCTGTTACTAACTAATCTTATTTTATGGGTCATATACGGTAGAGTGCACCAACCTTTCTTTCACGAACATTAGTTATTGTCCAGAAAAATTTCGTTTGTTATAAAAACTAATTTTTATCTTTTGTTTCAGGTGGGTGGATAAAAGCGTTAAATCTTTGAAACAGTAACCATGTATGAGATTCAGTGACTGTTGAAAGGTAAGCTTGTATCTACAATTTGTAACAATTGTTTCCCGATCGATTGTTGTTGACATATTTCAACAATACAGTTTACGGAAAGTAGTTTTTTACATTTAATTCTCGATTCCTTAACATGAGGCAAAAAAAAACTGTATACGTTAACTTGTCGAAGAAATAAATATATTATTATTTTCGGGCGTTATATATAAATAAAATAGATAACAATAAAAATGATGATAAATAATAAAAAGTTATTAGAATAATTGTATGTAACATTGTTCTGTAGAATGTTTTTATTTGACAGTTCCTCTTTTTACTTCTCCATCTATACGATGTAGGTATAGGGAAGTTATGTAATCGGTCAACAATTCGATGGGGAGTTTTCATCGTAATTTATTCTCTAAATTCTAGATATGAAAACAAAATGTCTGTCTGTCCGTGAACACACAACTCCCGATAGAATGAATGTATCCACATAAAATTTCATATTTCAAGTCAAAACCCAATGAGGACATATTCAATTGTTAATTCAACTGTTGAATATTAGCGCAAACGGTCGACTGGTTTTGGAGGAGGAGCGAAAAGTTAATAAATTCGTACATTGCCCCGATATGAAATTTAAAGCAGATTTGGCGTGGAGCAGAAGCTGCGACCGCCTAAACACCCACCACTTCACTCATTCAATACCCCCATACTCTTTCAGTGTAGCTGAACTCTTGAACTAGGAGTGAAGTACAACTGGAATGGAACGGACATGAGTGTTGGACTAAAGTTGATATAGTTGATGATGACAAGCTGTCAGTAAGTTAGTAAGCCCAACTCAACAAGTCTACCTCATACTTGACATCATGTGATATTGATGAGCAGGCTTCATGTTTAGACGCTACTCACTTTACCTGAACCGGTGGACTTGGATAAGTACCTTACTACTTCATCCTCATCAAACTCACCTCTTTTGTACGTCAGCTTCCTCCCTACAAAACTTTTTTCACCCCTTTCCCCCATAAAGTTTTCTAGATAATGAGAAATGTCCAAAACTTTAAATGTATTCGTTATGAGAGGATGCAGACATCTAACTTATCGTCTATATAATGATCTTTACTATTAAAACTTTAGAACTGTAAGGAGGTGGCTGTGTCAGTACATTAGGTATTTTTGAAAACAATTAATTCAGAAATATATATATAAAATTAATATTTTAGAATATTTATATACATATATAAGTTTATATATGTATACTATTATATAATATATAATATATTATATTCTATAATTTATTATAGAATATAATATATTCATATTATATTCTATAATAAATTATCCTCAATATATTGAGGGTCAGTCTTCTTTGACTGACTCTCAATACCCCCAGAATTTTGAATTCTACAGTCGCTAGCAAACATCTACATTATATTCTATATTTCGCTCCTTGTGATCTGAAGAAAGGGCCCATGGTCTCAACAAAATATCGTCCTTAAAGAAGGATCTATCTATAGATATATTGTCATTCATCATTATAGTGGAAAGCTAATAAAATAAATAAAAACAAAGAAATTGTTTAACTGTTTTATTGTCTAATTCCATAAAAATATATACATAAAGTGTACCGTTTTCGGATTAAGGAATTACTTCAGGAATAGGTTTTAAGATACATTTGATTATTTCAAAATCACCTAATAGAAAAAGGCTAAAGCACATGTAAACATGAAGCCAGAAACAGGTATTTAATTTTTTCTCAGTTTATATTGATCCTATTTGAGAAATTTATCGAATCGATATGAAAGACATATATCAATATCAATTCAAACATTTTTTGTTATATTCATTTTTTCATTTTTGATCTTCCTCTGTCTTAGTTGGTGTCTGCCGACCACCACCGGTGATTGTTGAGATGCACCAATTTCGGTCTTTTGCAGTAACCAGGTTTCCAGGATTGAATACAAATTTCATGAATAATATGGACATCTCAATAAACAATTATTTTTACAATATTTACAATTGCAAATTTCTGAAGACACTCTAGTATGGTTGAGTTCTATAATAAAGATATTTTCCCAGACTTCAGTGTCTCAGTTGAAGCTATCCAGCGAGAAACATTAACACAAGGATAATTAAAATCGAACTTTACTTCCCAGTTGGTTTTGTTTTCCTGGGTCCTTCCCCCTCCCACCCACTCCTCTCTCTCTTCCGTCTCCCTCTCTCCCCTCCGTCTTCTCTGTTTGTTAAGGCCCTCCAAACTTATGAAAAAAGATCCTGGGGAATTGGAAAGGGAAACTGGGGATTAACAAGATTAAATATTTTTAAAAATATTGTGTTTTCAAACTTTTTTGTAATTTTTTATTTTGTTTTATTTTTGTTTCAGCTTCTTTGAGATTTTTTTATTATTTTTCCCTAAATTGCATCAAAACAGATCAAATTGTAAATTACTTTTTTTCTTTTGTTTGAGGACTAAATTCACTATTGCTTTTTACTTTCGTATAGTATTGTAATCGTAAAAAAATCGAGTTTTTTACGTTTCAAGATCTTCCTAATAGGTTTTGACCATTTTCGCGATGATGTCTGTCCATTTTTTTATGTGTGTTTGTGTTAGTTACTGTGGTCCATGTCCGGCCTTTAACTACGAGGTCATATCGCCTACTCTACTTTGGGAGTTCTCAATTCTGACTACCCTAAATTTTTTTTCGCCTAGGGAAGAGGTCCTTAACGAGTACCTGACATCGTACAGGTTTGGGACCATTGATTAACGTCCCATCCGATGGACGGCGTGCTTTAACTCCCATATAAAAAAACCTAAGGACCTCGGCCTGGTTTCGAACCCGCGAATGTGTGTCATGAAGAAGTCTCATGCGCTAACTTCGAACTTAGATTTTCGCCGTAATCAGACAAAAATAGACCATTTTACTTCGGGGTCTAAGTACATTTTACAAAATACCGCTTATATGTATGATCTAATTAAAAATCTCTTCAAATAAAAGTGTAGAGAAAACAAAAAGGAACATTTTATATTCAATTCAATTTTTCGAAGATCTTCCAGCTTATGAGAAAACCAAAAACCGTTGCCAAAAACCGTCTTGAGAGGACATTTCTAAAATCAATTTTTTTTCTCGATTTACCCGAAAGTGGTATGTCCTATCGAAAAAATTATTCACAACAAAATTGTTCCTCCTTAAACTAACAATCGTCTATGTATCAATACGACCAAAGTTATAGCACCCCAAAGAATGGACAATTCATTGCAAATATATGTTAATAATATCGGTAATTTTTTTAAAATTAAAAATAAGAAAAAATTAAAGATTAATATATAAATTAACTTTCAGAATTTCGCTATTCAATGACACAAAGAAAATCGCTGATGCCAACACTAGTATGAATTGAATTTGAGCGGAGGTGGTAAAATAGGTAAACCTATGCAATGACACTTTTTGTATAGGCTGTAGTATAAAAGAACACCTAATATGAATTGAGGCAGATGATCGATAAGATGGAAAAAGACTTTGAAATAATATTATTTTAGTTAAGGTAGATAGAGAGAAGTTGGAGATGCTGAGATATAGCCTTGTGTCAGAGGAGATATTGGCCACGTCAAAGAGGGACCCAGGGCTGAACTTATTTGTGCCATGGATCAGATGGGATAACTTGTTATAGAGGCACTGATCTGAACTGGCAGCCAGGCTCTCCCACATCCTAGCTCAAACTTCACTCACAAATACTCAAATTTCTTTATCATATAATAATAATACATAATATTTTATATTATATATAAAAAAGTCGTCGGTGAATCACCGACTTTGTACATCCCCTGTACAAATTAACCAATTGAGTTTTCGCTTTCCCTCCAAACCCTTCGGCTAAAACTTAACATTCATTACATCGGCAGTTATTAGGATTTTTGAGGTGAGCTCCTCCTCTGAAACCATACTCCCCTTTGTCTAATTCCGCTGAAAATTAATAGGTGTCGACCTTATAGGATTTTGAATGTATATAAGAAATTTCGTGTCAATAGACTCATTACAACGGCAATTATTAGAGTTTCTTTGTTAAGCCTCCCCCCTAATCCCCCTTCCTTTTGGCCAATTTGGCTGAAAATCGATAGGTGTCATCCTTAGAGACTTCTGTGTACAGATATAAAATTTCGTGTCGCTACATACATTATATCGGAAGTTATCATGTTCACACACCAGACAGACTGAATTTTTTTTTTATTTTTGGAATCAGGGGGTCGGAAAACATGAAATTCCGTTGAAAATTCAGCATCAAATTTCTGAGCGATACTTATACTTCGTCTCGGGGAAGTAAAAAGTAGAGGTTAAGAATTCCCTTCTCCTTGCCTGACCTACCTGGTGTGAGAGACTGGTTCCAGACTAAGGGAAGTAGCCGTCCTATTATATACCATTGTAAATAGTTATTCGGCAAAGTTTACTTAGATCTTTATACAAACTTCCTAAAAATATTGATTATATGCTTGTTGAACCTGGGAGGAGCTTAAATGTCCGGTCCCATAATTCAAAAATAATAAATAAAGGAAAAGCAAATTAAATGAAAAAGCCAATATATTTGTATGTAAGAAACATAAATAAAATAATATAAATGACCTTAACATGAAAGAAAATGACATAAAATAAAATAATATAAATGACCTTAACATGAAAGAAAATGACATAAAATAAAATAATATAAATGACCTTAACATGAAAGAAAATGACATAAAATAAAATAATATAAATGACCTTAACATGAAAGAAAATGACATAAAATAAAATAATATAAATGACCTTAACATGAAAGAAAATGACATAAAATAAAACCTAGACTGCACAAGTGTCTTAACAATTATTGGCCAATAATAATCTCAAATAAATACCGGTGGGGGGCCTCCGTGAGATCACAGTTCCATCCAGAATTCTCAGTTAATGTTCTGAGAGTCTCGAGGTAGAGACAGGCCACAGTCGTGGTAGTGGCGGCGTAGAGGTGCAGGGACCTTCCTGGATGAGGGAGTAGAAGCAACACTGTGTAGGGTGCTCACCTCACTGGGCTTATCATAGGTAATCCTCTCCTATGTTTATAGAGAAGGTTCCCAATGGGTTGGGGTCATTTTTTTTATAAAGGTTAGGTTAGGTTAGGTTTTATGACTCATGCCCGGGCTTTAACAACGAGGTCATATCGCCTACTACCAGAGCGCTCTTTCGTCACTCTGGTGGACATGAGCCCGACTCTTCTGTGGGAGTCTTAAATTTTGCCTACCCTAAATTTTTATTCATCTAGGGTAGGGGTCTTTAACGAGTACCTGACATCGTACAGGCTCGGGACCATCGCTTAACGTCCCATCCGAAGGACGGCGTGCTTAAGTTTATTTTACCTCCCAGATAAAATAAACTAAGGGCCTCGGTCGGGCTACGAACCCACGACCTTGAGCTCAGAAGTCAAGCACGCATACCACTGAGCTACCGGCGCCCTCTTTTTTTATAAATAAAAATACTCATCTCGAGTTTACATAATATAACAACAAACAATATACCTACTAAATGTCAATGAAAGGAAAATTATTTACCGGCTCAAACAATGCTCAAATTTTTTGTCCTGGAATAGAAGTTTCTTTGTAAATAGGCAAGCTCCCTGTCAGACCCGGCCAAGGGGGAAGGGAATCTTCGACAGACTTCATCGCCAAAAAGGGCAAAATGAATTCAGGGGACTTTGAAACATGAAGCTCCATTGAAAATGCTATCTCGAATTTTTGCACGATTACAATATTCCTTATAAAGGGTGTTTTTTTTTAGAGGTTTGTTTTTTCAGTAGGGATTAATCTGTCATACAGTGGTCATATCGGGCAACCCGAATGTCACTAATGCTCAGTTTGGTTTGCATTTCACCATGAATAGACTTACCCCAGAACAAACCTTGCAAATTGTGCAAATTTATTTCGAAAATCGTGGTTCAGTTCGCGAAACTTACCGTGCGATACTCATTTTTTGTTGAATGGCTACGTCAACAAGCAAAATTGCCGCATTTGGAGTGAAGAAAATCTACAAGCCATTCTTGAGATGCAGTTACATCCACAAAAAGTCACTGGGCTAGTGGAATCATTGGTCCAAATTTCTTCAAACATGATGCCGGTCAGAACGTTGCAGTCAATGGAGACCGCTATAGAGCCATGATTACTAACTTTTTCGTTCCCTAATTGAATGGCATTAATGTGGAAGAGCTGTGGTTTCAACAAGAAGGTGCAACATGCCACACAGCGCACGCCACAATCGATTTATTGAAGGAAACATTCGATGAAGGCATAATTTCGTGTAATGGATCTGTGAATTGGAGTAGGGGAGATACATCTCCCCTACTAATTGGCCTCCAAGATCGTGTGATTTAACACCTTTGGATTATTTTCTGTGGGGATATGTGAAGTCGCTAATCTACACCGATAAACCAGAGACTTGGAAGCCAACATGCACCTCGTTATTGCCGACATACGCCCTCAGTTATCGAAAAAGTGGTCGAAAATTGGACTTCCAGATTGCGCATTATTCGAGCCAGCCGCGGCGGCCATATGCCCGAAATCATATTTAAACACTAATGGCATAAAATTATCTTTCCAATAAAGCCAACACCATGGCCATTACCACGATTTTTATATGTTTTATTTAATTAAAAACACCGTTAGTAAAGGTCCACATTAATGACATCTCAATTACTTCAATACCTACCTCTAGTATAAGGAAGTATTGTAAAAGTGCGAAAATCCGAGATCGAGTTTTTAATGGAATTTCACGTTTCAAGGTCCCTTGAATACGTTTTGACCATTTTCGCGATGATATCAGTCTGTGCGCTTGTGTCTATGTGATTGGAACTTGAAATTGTATATGGCCCGCACCTAAAAAAGTGTACCTGATTTTGAGGGTACAACATGTGCCAGATGCGATTCCAGATGAAGCCGATCCATACAATTAGACGACCTGAAGTCTGCCATGACGGGGCTCCCCTAGTTAGGATGCACTAGGTAGAACTGACTTTTCTGCCCTCCCTAAGATTTGTCTTGCCTCGACACTGTATTGACAGTCGGGAAGACGAAGATTCCCTTCCCCCTTGGCCGGGTCTGACAGAGGGCTTCATTGCCACCCCTGTCAAATCTTCTGTATGAAAATATTGGGTCTTTTCACAAACTTGCCTATTTACAAAGAAACTTCCATTCCAGCACAACTTCCGAGTCAATTCGATATTGTTGGGATTTTCAAAAAAATGTAAGCATACAACCAATATTTCTAAGAAGTTTGTAATGGAAATAATTTGAAATAGACAATACTTTTTTCAGGAAAATTTTCTTAAGTTTTATGAAACTTGTTTCTGCTTCATCTGAGCCTGATTTTTGGGTATGACGTTCTTACTTTTTTTTTTTGGGGGGGGGGGTGCCGAACTCTTGTGGTAATATTTATCTAAGTATTTATTTTATTTTTTCATTAAATCAGTTTTTCTTAAATTAATATTATTTCAAACTTCCTAGGCATCTTCTTATATTTTACTTTATTTCCTTTTTGTCTTTGTATTTTTACTGATATATTTATTTTCCTCTAATTAAGTTATTTTATTGTTTATTTACTTCTATTTATAATCGTACGTTTTTTCTCCACTATAGCACTCAATTATTTGTTTTTATTTTCTTACTTAGGGCTTACTGATACTTAATTTTATTGTTTCTTATCTTTTTATGTATTTATTCTTAGAGGACACCGGTCCTAGAATAACAATTTATTTTATTGTCATGAAGGGGTTCGAATGCCACCGAACCGAATAACTTATTTTACTGATCATTCGAGTTATAATGTAAAAGAGTATGATTGAAAGAACTTACATTTCAACATCAATTTTTATTATCTCTATATTAACTTTATTTATTTACCTTTTTTTTTTTTTTTACATCAGTATTTCTTAAATTATTATTTCAAACGGTTTTTGCATCCTCCCCTTTCTTATATTTTAATTTTCCTCTCTTTTGTCTTTGTATTTTTA
This sequence comes from Aradus depressus, assembly GCA_963662175.1. Classification (NCBI taxonomy): domain Eukaryota; kingdom Metazoa; phylum Arthropoda; class Insecta; order Hemiptera; family Aradidae; genus Aradus; species Aradus depressus. The sequence continues at coordinate 86,312,048 of OY759214.1, forward strand.
TAGATACATTTATTTTCATCTTAATTAAGTTGTTTATTCCATTATTTATTTTTATTTACTATGGTACTTTTTTCTCCAATTTAATTTTTTTCTTTTCTTAGAGCTTACTGATATTCATTTTTTTTTTTTTTTACTTTTAATGTATTTTTTCCTATGGGACCTTCATCACAGAATAATTCATTTTACTGATCATTCGAGTTATAGTATAAAAGATTATAATTGAAAGAGAAAAGTTCGAATCCCAACTAGGCAAATTAGGTTATTGATAGGCTGTATATTCCCGTTCTACAGTTTTGCGTACAGTTCCTATTCTGCGTTGATCAGGCAAAACAGCTATTTGAACGGATGGAACCATTACCTGGTGATGTTGACATTGTTAGCAGAGGGTTGAGTCCAAAGGCTTTATCGTAGTTCTCTTTGGCTCTCGGCGTGCTGTCTATAATGATATTGGTACCGAGAGCTCACTCCAAAGCTTATTGACAGGATGGGTGGAGTGTATTTTGATCAGGAAAACTTGTCGTAGCTCAACTGATACTAATATTGAACGTTCACGTTGAATTTTGCTGACTGGCTGAATATTCTCATTGACTTGACAGCAAGCTTTGCAAATACTTCTTACTTCGGGCTAGAGAGAAGCATGTATGCAGTTTTCCATCGGTATCATGATTATTTTTTTTTTTTTTATTTATTCAACAATCTGTACAAAAACAATATGCAGAAGGGTTGACTATAAGAATAAATGATAAAATAATAAGTAATACAAAATATTTAAAACAAGTAATAAGATATAAGAAAGAAAGAAATATGTACAAAATAATAGCAAACACATACAGAAATAAATAAATTATATTAAATAAAAAGAAATCATAAAATAAATTAGAATATATAAGAAATTCGACAGCATCAGTAGGATTCCCGCACACTCCAGCAATGGAGAAAGGCCAGGAGGCAGGACGTCGAAAGGACTAAGAGGCATGAGAGAATCTAGTCATCACCAGCACTCCCTTAAAAAATTGTGTTAGAAAAAAATTAAATAAATAAATAATTAGACTATATTTTTTTTAATTATAGTAGATCCCGAGGCAAAATTATTCTAAAGATATATCGAATGTTGATCCTACAAAGTTTGTTGATAAACTGGGTATTCGCGTCTCAAAGGAAACCCAATAAGCGTTTTTTCTCGGTTCCATGACTCTTTAAGTGCACCGATATCGAATACTGACTTTAAAACTTGTTGACAGACTGGTTATCCTTAAAGCATTGCAAACAGTCTGAGTCCCGATTCAAAAGGAAATCGGGTAGGCTGTGTTCAACATCTCTAATGATATTGATACTCGTACCATGAGACTCACTCCAAAGGTTGTTGACAGGTATTCTCGACAGTAGTGTTGCAAACAATTCGAATCTTCCTTTGATCAATTGGTTGAAAGCTGGTTGTCGGTCTTCTATCGGTATCATAACTCTAATTAATCCCAACTCTCGACACACATGTCTAAATACTTGCTTCAAAGACACTCGAATCCCATATGCAGGACTAATTATCAATCTTACCAAGATAAACATTCTCACCTCACTCAATATCGTCCTTGGTATTAAGTACTCTGGAGCTCAGGTGAAGGGCTTTAGAGAATACGAGCAAATAGAGACAACAGGAAGGTACGCGATAAGAAGAATATTCGGGATGCCAAAGGGTCTTACCGAACTATGCGCTCTGTGTCTGGAAACTGGAGCAAGCCCCTTATCTCTACACTTTCAAGCTCCATATGAACTATATAGGTAGTACATAGGGTGAAGGTACACTGCAACAGGTTCGTCGTCCAGGTCACTGATGAACTGAAACAAAGAAAAGGAAGCTAGTGGATGTGCAGAGATGTACATGTGTACACATTATAATTATTAAAATATTCTAAAATTAATTATTATTTTTTAAGAAAAGAATCGGAAAAGTGTTGATTTTTCTTATTACAACAGCTAAAATGTAGACGTTTTCATAAAAACAGCTGTCAGTACATTAATAAATTGATTAGTGAATATAAATATACAAAGGCTGGACCATTTTCAGGCATTTTCAACGTTTCAAGGTTCCCTGAACACGTTCTGAGCTCAGAAACGATTGTAGCAATGAAGTTGAAATTTGAAAAGTGCTAGCATAGATCTGTTTAAACTTTGGCCAAGATTATAAGGAAATTAAAACAATTTTAGTTCGGGGCCTGAGTAGATTTTACGAGATACCGTTTGTATTTATTTATGACTTGATAAAAAAACTCTTGAACTAAAAGTTGAATAGAAAACTGAAAGGCAAGTTTTTTGTTCTATTCTACTGTATTTACTGTATAAATTTATATTATGACTTTTTGTGAGGGGGAGGGGGAGCGATTCCTAGCAACGGGCGCAAACTTTAATTAAAATTTTCATGATAATACTGGTATTTCTTGAAAGTAGCTCCGAGTTAGCGCGCTTGCCTTCTGAACTCCAGATCGCGACCGAAGCCCTTAGGTTTTTTATCTGGGAGATGAAAAAACCTTGAGCATGCCTTCCTTCGGATGAGACGTTAAGCGATGTCACATACTTGTTAAAGACCTAAACCCTAGGTGAATAAACTTGGGTAGGCCAAATTTAGGACTCCCACAGTAGAGTCTGGCTCATGTCCACCATAGCGATGAAAAAGCGCTCTGGTAGTAGTCGATATGATCTGGGAGTTGAAGCTCGGGCATGAGTCACAATAACTAGAAGTGTCATTCTCAAGCTGCCGAGGATACGCCACACCAACTAAGATTCAAATTCGCCATACTTTCCCATGTTCTCCATTCAGAATTACTGTCCCCATCAGGTTTCATTATACCCCTCCAAGAACCATCAAGATCATGCTCCCTTTTAGCAAGGCCATACTTAAAATAAAAATCTCTATAAAATATTCAGTTGTAGTATCTTCTTGCAGGGGGTCTACTACCCTCTGTGGCGGTGTCCATTATTTAGAGTTTCCTCTCAGAATGACCCTATTCCCGACGAGAATATCCATAGAGGCACAAAGAAAAAGAAAACCTCCCCTAGGGACTTTACCTGGCTACGACCTCTTTTTTCTGAAGATCATCTTTCCAAAGACCTTTCCGGAGAGGAGGGAAGGAAAGCTGGAAAAACGGAACTCATATTAATATCATAAAGTGGGAATGGTTGGTCCTCTTTCTTATAAACATCTTATTTTTTCAACTTTTCACTTTTTTTTTCTTATATATAATATCTAACATCTCTTTTCTAGTCATTATTTTAATTTACGATTTTTTTGGGTATTATCAAACAAATCGAAGGCGCCAGTAGCTCAGCGGCTAGCGTGCTTGCCTACTGAGCTGTTGGGCTTAGAGATCTTATGTTAAAGCCCAGACATGAGTCACAATAATCAACTAACAGTGATCATTTTTGCCGGATTCAAAAAATTAAAAATATTTTCATTACATGTTTATGATTGATTTTGTCAGTACATATTGGCCTCTAGTCCAATGTAAAACCCAAATGATGTAGTATGATCTCGTAGTTAAAGCCGGGGGCATGAGATACGATAACTAACCAAAAACCGAAAATGTCTTAGTATCTTAAATAACCATTGTTCCAGTAAACCAAGCATTGTTATAATTAACAATTAAGATAAAATATGTCTTCAAATGTCAAATAAACCAGTAACCATTGTTAAATTGGTGATCTATATGGCTAATTTGCCTCTTAATCAAGCGTTCAAAAATGGTTCAATAAGTCCCACTTTAATTCATATAAATAAAATAACTGAATTATATATTCCCAAAAGTAAAAGGTCGATAGACAATATGATTTTTTTTCAATAAAAAAGTTCAGTCCTAAAAAATAGTTATTACAGATAAATAAGTAAAACAGACATTTCGGGAAGTACTCTCATTATCCATATCTAAAATTCATCTGTTAACATTCTTTTTATTTTTGGCTTAGTTTGAATTTAACTTACCTCTGTGTGGGAATCCATCCTGTCAACGTTCCAACCTAAACATTTATTTCAATATTTTACCGCTCATTTTTTAGAAATTCTTGTGGCAAATAATGTTATCTATTTGTATCCTTTGTGCAAATTTATGAAAAATCCTACCGATTGGTTTTCTTGTAATCGAGGTGATTTTCCTTTCTTTCATAACTTGTTTCATTATTGTCCTTTTCTATTTTAATTATGTTTTTTAACTTTGTTAGTTTTCTTACTACTATTTCTTCTCGAAGTTTGAAACCTTTATTTATAAATTAAATTGTTTAAAAAAATTTTTAATATCGATATAAAAAATAAGTTATTGGAGTAGGTTATATCAGGGTTATAGGTTTTATTTATAATAACTATTTTAAGAAATGTAAGGGTGAAAGACAAATGTGAATTAGTAGAAAATTTGACGACAATCAATGTTGTATAATATATGTTTGGAAGAGTAATTTATATATCATTATGTATTTAGGTGAGTCCTGATCTGTCTTTTTAATAATATGTGAGAAAATATGTTCTGAGAATTGTAATTATAATGTTGTTGTTATTAAAACAATTTGTATTTTTAGAATTGAAAATGACAAGAAGTCGAAACGTCTAATGAAATAAAGAAAATATTGTTTTAAAACAAAAATACTTCAATTGTCTCAAATTACCATATTGAAAGATTATAAAAGGAAGGTATAATAAATTCAGTTTGATACTTTATTTATGATGAATTAAAAAATATTGGTGTTCAAGCAGGTAATGACTTCTTTCTTAATTTTCTTTTATTTCCCGATGTTTTTCATCAAGAATTTCTTAAAAATTAGATTACATACAAAAGTAAGTCTGCCATATGAGCGTCGTTTTGGTTGATACGCTTCTGTTTAAATTGTGGTTATTCAAGCTTAATTTGCCGATTTTTTCTCTTCTTTATGTTTATTCACTTATAAATGTTTTTTTATTATAAAAAAATAAAACATAGTGATGTTATAGGATGTTTCTTTATAAGGTGAATAAAGTGGTTGTCTTCTTGTTCAAATATGTATTTCACAACCGGTTTCGCATTTTCTCATCATCATGCTACGACATAAATTACAAATGCATCATATACTTGTTAAAAATAAGCGTCATGTGTACAAAAAAAAGCCAATAAATAAATTTACATGAACTATTCAAGATAAAAAAATATATATTAAATTTAAAAAAAAATAATAAGGTTGAGTGTGTGGTAACTCTTGAGAGCAGTTTCCAAGGATACTGTCCACTCAGGGCACTCTCCCCTGCTCCTGGCTTTGCGCTACCCCCTCCTGGGGACTACTTCATCAACTATGCGGGACTCAGGTTCCGACTGTTTGTTCAGGCACAAGCTTCTCAACATTTCTTTGAATTTTTTTTATTTCCACCCTCTCCAGAACATTCATGACTTCTTGCATCAATGAAGCAGCTAGTGATGACCAAACGCAAGACCAAGATCAAGACTGATTTTGCTCATCACTAGAAGCAGCCTTATGTTGTTCTCTACAAACGTATGTCGTTGTTAGTGGATGTGATCGTGATCTTTGAAAACAAAGGCGTACGACGATCCTGGTCTCTTAATTCTTTGCCCAAAACTCCGTTTGTCCCACACAATGGGCTTGACAGGAACTGCAGAAAACCCATTTGTGAAATATGGTCAGCCAAAACGTGTAAATGTGCTCTTTGCAAAGAAACAGACATAAATCTGATAACAGACTTGTTCTTGAAAGTCTAACATTGAACATGACAACTTCTGCTGAACATTTGACGCTCCTCCCAAGTCTCACCATCTGCCCTGACACTCCAACTTAAATTACCTAAGTTAGTTTGATAAGTTCTTAAATTGAGATATGTTTATCAATTAGATCGAAATGAAGACAGCTATACTGTAATCCTACGTTAACAGATACATATAAGCGGCACTTTAAACTTTTTCATTTTCCTTCTATAGAAAGTATAGGTTAAGTTAGATAATTATAGTTTATAATCGGTTGGAAATTCAGTGTTGGGTGCCTTTGAACACGATAACTCCCATTAAAATAAATATATCGACACGAAATTTTACATGTGTATTCAAAACCCCATAAGGACTACACATATTGATTTTCAGCTAAATCGGTCAAAGGAAAGGAGCGATTAGGGGGAGGCTTAAGACAAAAACTCTAATGAATGTATCGACACAAACTTTAGTATGAGAATTCAGAAGCTTGTGAAAGTCAACTATTAATTTTTAGTCCGAACGGTCGAATAGATTTTGAGGGAAAGCGAAAACTTAATTGACTAATTCGTTTTATGGAAAGATTCCGGTGATTCTCTGACGATGTTTTTATATACGTTCTGCGACCAAGCAACACAATACTGTAAGCGCCGAAATCCTATCTTGGCCCCCTCGTCCCCCCCAAAGGCGTACACAACCTATTTTTTTTCTAGTGTATAGCATCTCATATCCTTGGTAGCTGATAACTCCCTGAGAACTTTCTCGACCCCACTTTATATTCAGTGAGGGCTGCAGATATCGTTACAGCTACGGTTAGTCCGTTCTGACTACGGTTTGCCAACTTATGCAAATGATACAGCCTTCCTAGTTGACAATGGCACTACTAATTTCGCGTAAGATTCTCTCCTGGAATATCCTTAGGTCTTATTGAGTTAGAAGTAACGTTCCTGTTATGTGGAGCTGTCCATAAATAACGCAACACGTCTCGGAGGGGTTTGAACTTTGTGACAGTTTGTGACAAGAGGGGGGGACTTGGAAAATGTTACGTAACACAATCAAACCATAAGTTTTCATTATTTCACTCGTCATTTATATAACTTGTTCCAAAATTGTGTTATGTAAGTTATGGACGGCTCTAATAGGTTAATGCGAAAATTCATGAAATGTCTAAACTTCGAAAATGCTTATCTGCTTTGTAACAAGAGAACGTGGAGTTTTAAATTCTAAAATTAATATAATCAAAATTTAGTTTGTTAAAATGAACATTGGAAAATGAAAACATGCCATCGGTGAATCTCCGGCTACGTACTTCCCCTGCGCGGTTAAATTAACTGTCTTCGCTATCTCTCTGAAACCAATTTATCGATTAGGTGCCTCACTCAGGGATCGATTAGGTGCCTCACAGTAAATTTTCTGTTGCTGGCATTACTGGATATATGAAAGTAATGTGTTGGCGTCGGTATTTTTGTTTCATTGTACTGCTTAAAAGAGTGACTTTCTTATACGCAGTAATGCCGGCATGAAAAGATTTTGAGGAGGAGGGAGGTATAGGGAGATTTGTTAAGGTCACCACATCACATATATTTTATACACTTGAGCTTACACACTCGGATAGAACGTTAAGCGATAGTCCCGAGCCTGTGCGATGTCAGGTTCTCGTTAAGGATCCCTACCCTAGGTGAATAAACCTATCACAGTAGTCGGGCTCATGTCCACCAGAGCGACGAATAAGCACTCTGGTAGTAGACGATACGACCTCGTAGTTAAAGCCCTGGCATGAGTCATAATAACAAACTGACATATACTTTATTTTTTATCCATTTCAATATGAATCTATCAATAAGAAAAACCTAATTTAAAATTCGTTGCTATTCTTCATCATCTAAATATTACAAAGTATTTCCTGTAGATTGGGTTAGGTTTTATGACTCATGCCCGGGCTTTAACTACGCGGTCATATCGCCTACTACCAGAGCGCTCTTTCGTCCCTGGTGGTATGAGCCCGTCTCTACTGTGGTAGTCCTAGATTTTGCCTACCCTAAATTTTTATTCACCTAGCGTAGGGGTCTTTAACGAGTACCTGACATCGTACAGGCTCGGGTCCATTGCTTAACGTCCCATCCGAAGCACGGCGTGCTTAAGTTTATTTTACCTCCCAAATAAAATAAACTAAGGGCCTCTGTCGGGTTTCGAACCCACGATCTCGAGCTCAGAAGGCAACTACGCATACCACTGAGCTACCGGCACCCTCTATTTCCTGTAGATATTTATTGTAAATATATTGAAGCGCCATAACTTGGTCATATGGTTTATATCCCAAATCAGTTGTCATTTCGATAGTTGCAAATTTAATAAAGAACATTTTTGGTAAGAACCAATGTTTCGATAGGTCTAACCGTTTTCGCGTAAATCGAACAAACGTCTAAAACAATGGGTTTCAAGACGCCATTTTAGGACGGCTTGCAATATTTTATGTGAAGGGATTTTCGATTAGATCATAAATATAAGCAGTATCTTGTAAAATGTACTTAAGACTCAAGGTAAAGTTGTCATAATTTTTGGATGATTTCGGATTTTCATAGTATACTTCTTTATACAAAATGTATGAGAAACTGAAAATAAAACCACTTGACTGTTGTAGGTGAGATCGGATGCGGCAGAAACCCTGGTGACAACAATATACTTTCTACAGTGTTTATTTCCAAAATAAGTATTTAATGAAGAATTAGCAGATTTTTAAATTATGAATTAAGGAAGAGGCCAAGGAAGATGGTTCATTAAAAATGTATCTGTCTAGGCAGAGAGAGAGAGAGGGAGCAGTTCTCTGCTAAAATCTTGCTCAGGTTACCTATTAACTAAGATTTAAGTTGTTTTAAAGCCCCTCTAGACTTGCTTAATTAATTTAAGGTAAGTCCTAAACTTTAATACAGGGTTCTGTCTTACTCCAAGTTCCACTGCTTACTTTTTTTTAGCTCTCCGATGTATTGATTCATTTATTTACTGTTAAAACATGAGAAGAAATACCTGACTAGCAGGTGTATACATTTTATGATTCAAAAATATGACAGCCAGTCATCGGAATCAATCTTTCGCGAACGGAGACATTCAAAAAGTGATCTATTTAATCCTTTCTAAACAAAGGTCGTACTTCACGGTGGAACCTATCTCGAACGGTTTTTATTTCCCCACCAAAAAAAAAGTATAGGGGAAGTTATGTGATCAGCCAGAAATTTGATTTTGACTTTTCAACGGAATTTCATATTTTCCGACTTACTGATTCAAAAAATAAAAATAAAAATGTCCTGTCTTTTTTGTGTCCGTGAATATATAGAATGAATGTATGACACGACATTTTATGCGTGTATCCGGAATCTCATAAGGTGTGACGCTGTGTGGGTGGGATGTACCACTGACGATGACGCTGTTGCGTTGAAAACCGGTTCTGGTAAAAATAAAACAGTGAGAACACAGCATCTTACTAACACATATTAACCTCTATCCTTTCTATTATGTTCATCTTCCTACTTTTTTGGGTGTTGTGTATCAACGATGTCGTATGCATTGAAGGTGATGGAAGATAGTCGACCCTCCTCAAATGTTCTCCCACTCGGGGTCGTGGCTCCAGTAGTAGGCATTAGGACCTCGTAGTTATTTAGAAATATGCCTGTTTTGGGTAGCTCTGACCACTGAGCTGAGTACATTAAGTTCACCACTACTGTACCCTGTCCAATCACATTACCATTTGATCTGGATAGTTAGTAATGCAGATGAACTGGACTGAAACGCCGCCATGAGTCGACAAACCCGATTTGCCATTCACAACTTGCTCGAGTCACTCCTTTGTTCCAAATACACTTCTCTACAATGAATCCCATTTAGTTAATTGTTTCAAAGAGACAATCATTTCTCCAATCCCAGTCTACTTGGACCCCTCTAATAAAATATTATGTTCATAAGAGGTGGCAAATATACAGTTTGGGGGCAAATATATAGTTTGGGGGGGCTCTTTTTCTTTGAAGAAGGCCCTCCTATAGTCATGTACTTCCCTTTGAGCTAAAACTCGATATTTGACTGACTGGGTCGATACATTCATTACATCGGCAATTATTAGGGTATTTGTGTCCTTTCCGATGACTGATCCCCTCTCCCCTTTGGGCTGAAAATTAATACGTGTCGTTTTATGGGGCTTTAAATTTATATATGAAACTTCATGTCATTACATTCATTGCAATGGCAGTTACTAGAATTGTTGTGTTAAGCCCCACCCTAATCCCCTCCTTCTCTTTGGTCAATTTGGCTGAAAATCAACAGGTGTTGTCCTTAGAGGGTCCTGGATACACATATGATACTGTTCTCATTAGAGGGTTCTGGATTTATATGTAAAATTTCGTTTCGATACATTCATTCTATCGGTAGTTGTCGAGTTCACAGACCAACATACGCACAGATAAACAGACATTTTTTTTTCATATTTGAAATCTTCAGAAAACACGAAATTCCGTTGAAAACCCTGCACCGAATTTTTGACCGATTACATAACTTCCCCTATATTTTGTATAGTTGGGAAAGTAAAAAAAATGCTACTTCATTGAAATATATATTTGCGAAATATATAATAGTTACTAAAATCAATTAGTCTGAAGTGTGCTCGGGAGATGTCTCCAGAGAGGACAGAATAATTGAGGATGAGGCATGAAAGAGGAGAAGAGGTGGGGGAGAGTATGGTATCCTACTTACGTGATCCGTGTCTCCTCTGGCACCCCAGATCTGTTTCTCTCAAACTCACTCACCTAGAAGAATCCAATTGAACCTGATCTGGTTTCAGGCCTCTCTCTTCTCTCGTTTCTTCTTCTTTCTCACCGCCTTTACTTATCGACTCTTCTAAAGTTGGTCCTAAAGTTCTGGATCAAGTCCAGGAATTGTGAAATATTGGATTCCAGAGGAGTGAGGTTCGAATTTATATTTCTGTTCGATGTCACTCCACAGATATTAAGAAGTCGAATTTGTGTCATACAGTAAAATTAATCTTACAATTTTTCTGGTGAACATATTATATTGAATTTTAATTGCTATGACCTCGTGTCAAATTTTCTACTGTTTGGAGAAACAAAATATTGAGCTATTGAATCAATCCTTATTCTGATGTTCGGTTTTACTTTTTTTTTATTATTCCTTTCATTTCAGCAATAATAATAAATATATAAATAATAGTAATAATGTAATAAAATAAATATAGTACCTACAAAGAATACTATAACAAAACAAATATTCAGCTCCAATCCCCCAAACACTCCCGCAATGAAACCATCCTCATTCCTTTAACTACCTGGAGGTAGAGAGGAGGCCACGAAGGCGCGGGTGGTCCCCCTATACCTCTTTGGATCTGCCAAGCCTCTGACCAGTAGTGGAGTTAGTGACAGTGAGGGCAGACACTGGTCACTTCCAGCACTCCCAAGGTACTAGCTATTGTAGCAGGTCTCCTGGCCAACACCGCTTCAGTCTTCGGCGATCGTGAAGAAAGAGAACGTGGAAGGAAAGGTTGTGATGGAAATTTGAGGTAGAGGCAATGCATTCGGTGATAGTTCTTAGTAAAGAGCAACAACAAACACTGATCTCTTACAGCACTCCCAAGGTACTAGTTACGAGGGATGATCAATAAGTTCCTGGACTGATTTTTTTTTTTAATGTATTAAAAAAATGTACAAGTTATTGGACATTGCCTCCTCTAAAGTACTCCCCTTGGGAAGCTATAATTTTTCCCACCGCCGCTTCAACTGCTTGAAGGACTCTAAGAACTCATCTTCTGGAATGCTGTTCAGCTCCTCCATTTTTCTTTCGTCATTTGACTGAAATCTCTGCCCTTTTATGGGTCTCTTGAGTTTTGGAAACAGGAAAAGTCCGCAGGGGCAAGGTCTTTCACATTTCAAAAAGTTTTCTTCATTGGTCATTTCAAGTTCCTGACAATCCTGAACTCGGTATTGTTTTTCATCCTCGGTGAACAGTCTCGGGACAAACTTGTATCATTTATTAGCAGGTCTCTCAGCCAACACCATTTCAGTCTTCCGCGAAGATTTTCTAGATGGGAACGTGAAGTGAGAGAAGGAGCAACAGAATTTGCTTGGCTCCGTTGGATGGCTTAGCACAACTCCACAGATCAAGTCCGCAGATCTATGTAGTTCTTAAAATGGTCTTGTAGATAGTTTGGGCTACTTCTTTAGCAAACTATGAAGTTGACCAACTCTTCTGTTATTGTTTTAGTCTTAAGTGTATTTCAAGTGAGACTTCGGTGAAGAAAGAAGTTGGTTGTGGGAGCAGGAATATTGATGAGGGAGTAAGGTTTTCTAAGTTATTAGTATGAGCTCTGATTTCCATCTCATTGTCGCTTAAATTGATACGATGTCTCAATATTTAGCATTCAATATGTAGATTAACTGTTAATCCTCTTTTATACATCCTCGAAAACTACTAAGCCAAGGATTATTTCGGGATATTTACCAATTTAAATTGTACTTCCCAACTTACCAATTGGGATACACACTAATTGCTAGGATTTTTTCCAACAAAACCTCCACCGATTAGGCATTTCTTCTGAATTGCCGGACTAACTCCTATTGCTAGTTTCCTATTACTCCCCCAGTTATACAAAGTATAGAGAAAATCATACAATCATATAAATCAGAAAGTCGATGATGTTTTTTCACCGGAATTTCATGGACCCCTGATTCCAAAAAATTATAAAATGAAAATTCTTGTCCCTTGTGTCGTTGCGTCGGTATTTATGTATGTGCCTATAAGCAAGATAACTCCCGTTAGAAAGAATATATTGACACGAAAATTTAATGTGTATCCAGAACCACATAAGCAAGGCACATATTGAATACATGGTCATGAAATTTCATATGTAAATCCGAAACGCCATAAGGACAACACCTGTCCGCTTTCAGCAAAATCGGCCGAAGAGAAGGACCTGATTCCTGAGAAAGGTATCTATTTATTTTAAATTAAATCGGTAAATTGGCTTACGAGGGAGAGCGAAAACTTAGATAATTCGGGCTAGGAAAGTACATTGGCGATGATTCACCGACAACTTATGTTCTATATAAAAAACATTCCTCCCTCAAATAGAAAATGTTGGTATCTCCAAGCCCTATTCAGACAGATTAACTGAAGTAGCTCTTATATTTAGTAAAAAAAATTTTTGTTACAGAAATGTTGTAAATTTAGGTCAAATAGCATTCATAGTTATCAAGCCGAATTCAATTTGTTAAGAGCCCTTCTCCCCCAAAATAGTTATTTTAACTCCGTTTTTAGTTTAAGTTTAAATTTTTTTATTGTTTCCATTGTCTTCAAGAAGTGGGGAAGGGCATTTTTTTTTTTTTTATTCAACAATCTCTTTTTTTTTATTATTAAGGTTTAAAAAAGGGTGCGCCTTACATTGCAGCAACATCACCCAGTCAACGTTAGAAAAGCTCGGGGATCAAGGGGTTACTGAGGGACTGGGATTGGCCATCGGCGGAACTATGGCGCCGATCGTCCCCAGCCCATCTTACATTGCCTGTTTCTGCTCTCGCCAGGAGCCGACGAATCGGCAGAACATCGGGTAGTCTGTTTCCGTCACAACCTGCCGTAGATCCAGTCCCAAATACGATCTTATCCCATGAATCAACTCCACCCTAGCTTGGTCGTACAGCGGACATTCGAGGACCACATGTTCTGCAGTCTCGATACCGCCGCACGAACAGTTCGGGGTGTTCTTCCTATGAAAGAAGAGCGAATCTATACAAAATATTCTACATTCTATACAAAAAAAATAACAATAAGTGATGACTATAAGAAGACATGATAAAATAATAAGCAATACAAAATTACAAAATATTTAAAACATAATAAGAAGCAAAAAAGAAATGAATGATCAAAAATTCAAAATAACTAAATAAATTAAAATTATAGAAATAAAAAAAAATACATATATGAGAAACTCTACGAGGACAGTACCAGTAGACTTCCCGCACACTGCCATATACCACTCTCCAACTAGTGGAGAGGGGAGGAGGCGGCGGCAGGAGACCAGCGGTGACCCTCCCACCACACTGTCCAGCAGTGGAGGAAGACCAGGAAGTGGGGCGTCGACAGGACAGAGAGGCGTGAGGGAAGAATCCGGTCATCACCAGCACTCCCTTAAAAATGGCGTGTGAAAAAAACAACGTCGCCTCAGCCTTCTTGGAGGATTGTGATGATAAGAGGATTATTGTGAAAGGAGAGGTTCGTGTGAAACTTGGAAAAACTTGATTTGATGAGGTCTTGGACAAAAGGAACTTTGGGGTCGTTATGGAGTGTAAGGTTGGAAACGAAAAAGGGAGCATCTACAATGGTTCTCAAAGTAATTTCTTTATGAGGAAAATTTTAAAATAAAAAATAAATAAAATGCCAATATAAATACATAAATTGCCGTCCTAACTCCACATTGGTAATTTCCTGTTAATGTAATAATACTGGAAGGTAACCTATAGTTTGAAAATTCCCATAACTTGTTCAATTAACTCATCGTTAATGTTAACTAATGGGAGGAAGAGGAATCTTGGGACCGCATCTCACAACTTGAACCAAACCTTAATGAAACCAGCTTAACTTCCTTCCCTAACTTATCTTCTCCAAGGAACACTTAAACTGTAGGTACTAGGGATGAGCATCGAAATAAAACTATCGATGTTCTCCATCGAATAAAACATCGATAGTCAGAAAACTAACTTATTTCATTGATTATGGTTTAATTTCAATATCATGACGGGGAAAGTAAAAAAATATTTTATAAATGTATAGCCTTCCTAAATATGAAAGTGAAGAGAAGAAAAGTCGTCGGTGAATCCCCGACAATGTACTTGCCCAGAACGAATTAATCAATTACCATTTCGCTCCCCCTCCAAAATCAGTCGACCGCCCGGACTAATAGCCAATAGCTGACGTATATATGTCGATAAATTAATTACATTAGGGTTTTTTAATTGAGCCCCTACCCCTGAACCCCCCCTTCCATTTGCCGTTTTCGCTGATAATTAACAGGTAATGTCCTCATGGGGTTTTGATTTAAAATATGAATTTTCATGTCGATGCATTAAATTTTATTACATTGACAGATATTGTTTTTTTTTAGATGAGCCCCTTCCTATTCCCCCACCCTTTCCTTTTGCCGATTTAAAAACAATAGGTGTCGTCTTTATAGCGTTCTGGATACAGATATAAAATTTCTTGCCGATACATTCATTCTATCGGGACTTATCGTGTTCACAGATACACACACAAACAGACAGACGACAAGAAATTCTTGTGAAAACTCAACTTCTGACAGATTACGTAACTTCGTATATGTGATTTTGCCATAACAGGACTTTCTTATACCAACCAACTTTGTACAAATAATTTTCTTCCCCCTCTCCCTTTCTTGATCTTTTCCTGCTTCGGAAACTCTCGAGATGACATTTTAGATTCGAGATATTACCTGATGTTTTTAAAACTTTGCCAGATTAGTTGCACTTCAGATCATTATCCATATTATACATTTATATTAGTTTATTTTATAATTCCAAACGGAAATGAATTCGTAAAGTATGAACTATATAAATTAATGAGTAAATAATTATTGTCGGACAAAAGACAAGTAAATTGCAATTTACGAATTCCAAATTCTGAGACAGAGATTATCGCATCTATATGGCGATCACATACCAATATTTATACAAATATTAGGATGAGTGATCCATGCCGGTTTTGCATTACAAGTTGTTTATTTCAGTTTCAGTATATACAAACAGAAAGTCGCTCATATACCTTAAAGTCTCTATTTTGATCTTGGTCTTATAGTAACACGTGAAGTAATTCTGTGAGTCTATGCCCCGACATAATTATCAGTTTCCACCGTGCTCTATGTCACAGATTAATCCATTGAATAGATGTGTCAACTGTTTGACTAGATGATTAATTCTCGAGAGGGGCTTTTAGTAAATAGACCAAATATACTGAAATTCTAGTCATAACACTTTAAATATACGTCTTAAATTATCATGGAGTCAACTCTTCATTAAAAAAAAAACAAGTTTAAAAAAAGAAAAAGCTCTAATAATTAAAAATTAAATGTTAAAAATAATTTTAAATATGTTTATTAGATCCATATTAGGTAGCGTGTCAAGCGGAATGCCCAGACCCGTGCGTTGCAAGTATAGTGAGAAGGGGGAAAAAAAGGGCACAGGGACTAATGCGCAAGATGGCGGATATAATTTTATAGTGTAAATTTTCTTGTATAATAGTGTAAATAATCTTGTATAATAGTGTATACAATAGTGTAAATTGTCTTGTATAGTGTAATTTTATAGTATCTCACTTAAGGATAAAAACACTTCCGAAGAGGTTTTTTTTTTTTAAATAGTTATCTTAATTTCTATTAAATTGAAAAATGGGTTTACTTATTATAAAGGTATCTTGTATTAATTTTGTTTATGTACTCATATATTTTTAACTATTTATTTGTTCATTTTTTATTAATTTCATTTTACTTTTTTCAATATTTTTGTTATTACTACTAATCATAGATGAGTCAGACTCAAGTAGTTATAAATCTAATTTATAAGCTATCTTAATGTATAAATTCTTTTGACGTATCCTATTACCATGTTTTGGTTTAACGGAAATAAATTGATTATTATTATTATGATCCACTTAGATCCTGAGCTCTCTTGGACATGTGACAACGGACATGATATGTTGCTCATCTGCCCCATACTCAAAAACGTTTATAATCTATAGAAAGTATCCCAATTAATAACTAACCCCAGTTACATTCTAGTAAACGTACAATAACTACAATAAACATAAACTGCTTCGCTTTTCGAAAAGAAGCTGGTTACTAAATGAGCAAATATAGATCAACTATGATTTGCATATTTATTAATTTCTGAATTTCATGTAAACATGCGGTAAGGTTTCATATGACATCCTTCTCGATCTCTCGAAAATATTTTGTTTTCACAATGCTTTATTTCTGCTCTCAGAGGGGAGGAAAATTTGTGAGACCACCGCTGGGAAATATCCTACAATATGAGAAACATTTCACCGAATTCGGTGAAGCCTATCCGAAGTAATATTCGAACATGTCGAACAAGTCCGTCTTGATTCAGCTTTGTACTTCGGCAGTTATTAGTCTAATGATGGGAGTAAGGGCCGTAATTACTATTTTGTGAGAAGACAAAAAATTCATGAGAAATCTGATGTACAATATATTATTGCAAAAAGTAATTATATAATTTTCTAATGTTCCGTAACCGTTTCCTTGCAAATTCCTCCAAAAAAATGTGTTGGAGGATTTCTCTCATAAATTACGAAAATTTCTGTAGTATGTCTTGTGCCCAATTTATATCTCAGTAATGTACAAAGGCTTAAACGAAAATAATATTATTTTTTCTTTTTTTAAAGAAATGAGGGACGGATGTGGACTTTTTTAAAAGAGTTTTCATTACTTAGAATATCATAAATTTGAGTGACTTTGGAAAGCTGAAATATTTTCTTAAAATGCAGCTCTGGGACTCTTTTTCATTTAAATACTGATCTTTTTTTTTTTTATATCTTTTACAGTTAGAAAATTAGATTGAAGCGTCTGTTAGTGTTGGAATTCATCAAGGTTCTTTGAATGCAAAACTCAACCCCTCTTAAGAGAAACTCCTAATAGTTAATCGATATTCAAACCATGGTGCATTAAAGGTAAAAAAAAACATGTAATTAACTTCATGTCTGAAGGGCAAGGGCAGTCAAACGTTTGGTACAGATGTCCTGAAAGGAAAGGAAATTTCGGTAAATCACCGGCAATAAACTTCCCCAGCACTAGTAGCGAAAAGTTAGTTGACCAATTCGTTCTGAGAAAGTGCTTTTTATTTGTCATAATGTGTCTTGATCATTTTTTCTTATATATTTATACCTTGACTCTTTCACAGTGAAAAATTTCTAATAATTTGTGAAAAAAAGAAGATACATTAAAAAAAAATAGAGATGTGGACATGTAAGTTAATAACGCTCATTGATTTTTAAAGTGAAAAGGGGAAAAAGGTCTCTTTACAAAAAAAATATCTTTAGCAAAAAATGTAGCGTCAACAATTTCTCAAGAACAAAGCTGATATATACGGTCGTATATTGATATCAAAGTTCATACATATTTTATTAACGGTTTTAAAAAAAGAGAATCTTAATTATACCAGTTTATTGCCTCTCTAGGTGTACAGGAGAAGTTATATAATCGGTCAAAAATTCGGTGCGAAGTTTTCAACGGTTTTTCGGCGATAGATTGAATGTATCAAACGAAATTTTATATGTGTATCAAAACCGTCTAAGGACGACATTAATTTATTTTTAGTCAAATCGACCAAAGGGAATGGGGTTTAGGGGGAGGCTTATCACAAACTGTAATAACTGCGGTTGTAATAAATGTATTGACACGAAATTTTGTAATACTTCTCAAGCTACACAAAGTATAAGGGAAGTTGTGTAATCGAACAAAAATTCGATGCGAAGTTTTCAACGAATTTTCATGTTTTCTGAAATCTAGATTCCAAATGTGAAAATAATCTGTTTGTCTGTGTGTGTGTCAGTGAACACGATAACATCCAATAGAATGAATGAATATATCGTCACGAATTTGTATAAGAACACCTATGGATTTATATGTAATGTGGCCATTACAGGACAAGAAAGTCACTCTCAGAACTACGCTGTAGAATGAAATACCGCTGATGCCAACTTATTACTTTCATATACCCAGTGGTACCAGTATGAAATGATTTTGAGATGGGGGAGGGGGAGAGAGAGTGATTTGTAAGAGTGGTTGATATAAGGAAGTTCTGTAATGGCCACATCACATTTATTTTTTATAAAAAAAAGAAATACCAATCATAAAAAGTATTTCAAAATTCGTTACAATTTGAACATTACTTTGTAATATTTTCAACGGAAACTTATTGATCATTCCTTGGGGGCTGTAACTTTGTTCGTGTAGGTCCTATTTTACAATGAAACAGTTACCATATCCAGGGAGAAGTTTGAAGTTGGTCAAGTAATGCTGGTGATGAAGGTTGAGAGGGCCGGGCTATCCAAGCCCTCTGACCTCGTCTGGTAAACACATCTCGAGGGATCCATCCTGTTGACGTCAAAACTCCTCCCATCTCTAGCCAACTTTACAATATCCAATTTGAATAACATATTTTTAAATTCGTTTGTCTTAAGTATAATGGAGTAGGTATTTTTATCGTGAAAAATAGTCTTCGGTGGATCACCGATAATGTACTTCCCCAGCTCTCCGTTCAAAACAAATTGGCCGTCTGGAATAAAAATCAACAGTTGACAATCAGGCTTCTGAATCCTCTTATTAAATTTCATATCGAAATTCATTTCATCAGGAGTTAGGGTTTTTGTGTTGAGCCCCCTCTTTTTTCTTTCTCTCAAATTCGAGGAAAAATAATAAGTGTCGCCCTTATGGGGTTATTTGAATTTACATATGAAATTTTCTGTCGCTATATTCCTTACAAAGGCAGTTATTAGAGTTTTTGTGTTGTCCTCCCTTTCCCTGTGGCCGATTTGCCTGAAAATTAATAGGTGACGTCCTTATGGGGTTCTGGATAGACTTATAAAAGTTTGTGTAGATACATTCTTTCTATCAGGAGTTATCGTGTTCACAGCCGCACTGGATGTCGTGCGGTGGTGCGCCAGTGGCGACCACCGGCGTGCTTGCAATCGTCCCCGGCGCAGGGTTAAAGTGCCTTCTTTTCTTCTCCGCCAAGAGGAGACAAATCGACTTAACACTGTTTCCGTCACCAGCTGCCGTAGGTCGAGTTCCAGTTATGATCCTGTCCCGCGTGATTCATTAATCTCTTTTTTAGATTTTTCTTTGCCAATCTTCCTCCTCGGCGCTACAGCCTTGATCGAGCCTTCGCCTCTTCCAGAGACATCCCCTAAAGATTCCTGACCAGGTAAAGAGTTTTCCAGTTTTGCAGCCGAAGCGTTCCTAAATCCCGCAGCGACCTGCATTATTTTTTATTCTAAACATGTCGTCCTCTCTGGACCGGACCAAGGATCCTCCGCAGAACTTTTCTCTCGAATATCTCGAAGCTTCTCTCCAGGTCTCTGCCCCGTAATCAGGTTTGATTGGTCAGAAGTCAATACTTGAGGTGAGCTAGAGCCCATAGTAGCTTCCATAGGCCGAAGCCCCGGTCTCTCTCCTCTCTTTGCCAATGACAACAAGAGAAATAAAAACTTATTAATTATAACTGAGGGTCGTAAAGGCTCATTAGAAGAGTTATTAAAGGAGAGATGAGGAAATGACAGTTGCTAATGAAGAAGACACAAAGGATGGGAAGAAGTTGTGTAATATCTTGGAGATGGCAGCTCTGGGACAGGGCAGGGATGTTTGTTGGGGTTTGGGGCTCCATTGTACCAAGCCCTCTCCCTTCTTTAAGACAATCCCTCAGGATAATTACACTAAATAAAAGGTCCCACTGTCTTCCTTCAGCTCACACAATTAACGAAAAAATTCGACGGTGAATCACCGACAATGTACTTTTCCAGAACGAATTAATGAATTAATAAGTGTTGTTCTTAGGGGTTTTGAATTCACATATGAAATTTTGTGTTGATACATTCATTACAACGGCAGTTATTATAGTTTTTGAGTTAAACCTCTCCCTAATCCCCCTTTCCCTTCCGATCTGGCTGACAAGTGATAAGTACTGTCCTCATGGGGTTCAGGCCATACATGTGAAATGGGTTTTGACTTCAAATATGAAATTTTGTGTCGATATATTCATCACAAACGGCAGTTATTACAGTTTTTATGTTAAGTCTCCCCACCAATATTCCTCTTCCCTTTGGTCAATTTGGCTGAAAATCGTTGTCGTTATAAGGCTTTAGAACACACATATGAAATTATATTACACACATATGAACACACATTCATTTTATCGGTTTTTTTTTTTCATGTTTGAAATCTGGAGGTCGGAAAACAAGGAATTCGTTGGAAACTCTGCATCAAATGTTTACCTATTACATAACTTTCTCTCCATAATAATGGTACCTATTGATTTTCCGAAAAATCGGTCGAAAGGAACAGGGGTGGGGGGAGGGAAGATGGCCTCGACTGAAATACCCCAATTGTTGCCGGTGTAATGAATATATCGACGCCGAATTTAGAATGAGGATTCAGAAGCTTTTATGTAAGTCAAATATTAAGTTTTAGCCCAAACGGTCGATTGGCTTTGGAGGGGAGCGAAAACATAATTGATTCATTCATGATGGGAAAGTTCAAAGCCGGTAGCTCTAGATTCCAAATATGTATGAAAAAAAAAAAAAACAGTCTGTGTGTCTGTGCACACGATAAAACCTGATAGAATGAATGTATCGGCAAAAAATTTTATATGTGAACCCACAACCCTCTGACGATGTCACCTATTGTTTTTCAGCCAAATCGACCAAAGAGGGGGGAATTAGGGGAGAGATTTAACGTAAAACCCCTAATAACTACCGAAAGAATGAATGTACCGACATGAAATTTTATTTATCTGGCCAAAACGCCATGCCATTATAATGAATGTATCAACACAAATATTCATATATGAATTAAAAACACCATAAGGATGAAACTTCTTAATTTTCTGCAGAATCGGCAGAAGGAAAGGGAGAATTAGAGGGGCTCAATTCAATAACCCCAATAACTGCCGATGTAATGAATGTATCCCATGAAATTTCATATTTAAAGTCAAAACCTAATGAGAACATAACCTGTCAAAATTCAGCTATATAGGCTGAAGGGAAGGGGGGGGGGGGGGGGGGGGGGGGGGCTCAGAGGAGGAGGCTCAATTCAAAAACCCTAATAACTGCCCATGTAATGAATTTATCTATTCAAACTTTACTATAAGGATTAAGGAGCCCCTATGTAAGTTAACTGTTGAATATTAACGCAAACGGTCGACTGGTTTTAGGGGAGGAGTGAAAAGTTAATTGATTAATTTGTACTGGGGAATTACATTGCCGTTGATTCACCGACGACTTTTTTAATAATTCAGTTCGTCATGCACATATGATGTATGGTTCCATTGGCTTTGTGATGCTATGCAGGCTCAAGATGAAAGGTAAGCAAACCTAAGTGACGCATGATTTGCATATCTCTTGTATTGCGTATCTATGAAGCAGTTCACAAACCCGACTCGCTATCTTAACCCTTTCAATATTGACGCCAAATGGTTCATGGAAGTAGAGGTTGAATGTGTCAGTCTTAGTCTTGTGATGATCACTGTGTTTCGTCTGTTCATGGTGCTTGGAGGTTTCCACGGCTTGTTTTCTTGTTTTATTCTTCACAGTTTGTTGTCTTCATTCTGAGTCCATTCATTGTTCCAGTGTTGTTCAATTTTTCCTCTGAAGTAGTTCGTTGTGTTAACTGTTTGTTGAGGCAAGAAGTAGGAGAGTGCAGCAGTCTGCTTTTTCGTTCCCAGGAATGCCAACACAAAATAGTTTTAATTTTTTCTGGTTTTTTAATAATATCGCGTGCCTTGTGTGAATTTCTTGAATGTTTTTTTCAACTGACCATAAATTTTGAATCGCCTGAATCGAGCTAAGAGAATGCGTAAAGATAAGAAATTTGTCTAGTACTTCTTGTTTACGTTCAAACTTCGTAGAGTTACATTGAAAAGGCAGACTTAATACAAAATTCCACCAGTTTTTCTTTTATTTGAAGAACTGTCACCTCAAAGACTACCTCTCATTCTGTCGATCGTAAAAAGAAATAATAAAAACGTTTGTTTTTATGGAAACCAAATAAAAATATCATGATAAATATATATAGGAGAAACCCTGTCTACAAGGTTGGTAGAACTTTTATTACAACAGTAGGCCAGGTTTCTCAGGTCGTAGCCGAAAAGGAATAAATAGCGTTCTTGGGCAACATCTTTTGGGAGAGAAGGGATCAATCTTCAGTCTACCTCTCCAGCTTCATTTTACTAATATTATTGTGGGACATGACCGATTTGACTGAAAATTCATATTATTAGGAAAAATAAAAATATTTTTTAATAACATGGCTCCTCCGCTATTCGGCAATGGATTTTTTTTTTTCTCAAGAACCTTTATATACAAGACGTATTTCGTATTCAAAAACATTATTTAATTTTTATTTATTTTTGTCATTTATCTATAAAGGTACAATTGTTGCTAGGTGGAACAACCAGCATCTATGATGTGGATACATATTGACATGGTGTGGTGTGAAAGGAAGGTGGTAGATCCTCGGGACGAAATGTTATCTTAACTATTAAGATATTTGAAGTGTGAGCGTGTCACAATAAGAAAAAAATAATAATAATAAAAGAAATAAAAAGGAATTGAAATACAACTTTGATGTATAGATAGTTAGAGAGGTAATAAAAGTAAAGATTATATCAAAGTGGCAGTACTAACTTCTCTTCATCCTTTGTTTGGAGTTATGTGGTAAGTGTTGGGAAGATAATGTCCTTCTTCTTCTTGCGGCGCTATGGTCCTGGAACAACCCGGGCCTCCGTCACAATCCTCCTCCATTCGTCTCGATCCAAAACCTTCTCTCTCCATCCTCTGATGCCCAACACTTGGAGGTCCGCCTCGACGTCGTCCAGCCAACGGAGTCTCGGTCTTCCTCTTCTCCTGGCACCGCCTGGCCTACCGTAGAGGGCCTGTTTAGGGAGTCTTCCTCCTTCCTTTCTCTCTATGTGGCCCAACCAACGTAAACTCGCCTGCTTGATCCCGGACACCAGATCGGAATCCCCATAGAGGTCTCTCAATTCTCTGTTCTTCCGGATACACCATCTGCCGTTCTCGGAAACATGTTCATAAATCTTTCTAAGTACTTTCCGTTCCCACAGTAGCAGAGTCTCTTCATTTTTTTTTTTTTTGTCAACGCCCAAGTTTCACCAGTGTAAGTCACAATTGGACGGACAATTAGCTTGACCAATAATGTACTTCTGGGTTTGTATTTGTGTAAAGTTTGCTAAAAAACCGTATGTAAGTAGTTTGTATTGTTTGGGGTACTGTTTGTATCATGAGAACGTTATGAAGTTATATAATCGTTATTTCATGTTTAGCTTTCATTTTTATTTTTAGAGTTCCTCTCTAAATATCCTCCTATAACGTCGAAACTACCTTTTGTTTAATATTTGCATTACTAACATCATTATAACCTATACCTATAGTATAAGAAAGTACCTATTGTAATCGTGCGAAAATCCGACATCGAATTTTCACGTTTCAAGGTCCTCTGAATACATGTTGACCATTTTCACAATGATATCTGTCTGTGCGTGTGTTAGTCTATGTTATTGGAAAGTTGTGAGCGCTCTACCGCAAAAAAACAAAAAAAAAAGTGTTTGTCTTATTATATCTATAATCGATTTCCGGATATACTCATCGAGTTGATATCGATGTTGGTGAGTTTTATACGGTATCCTCCTGAAAATCAAAAAGTGTCTTCCTTATGCATTTTTTGATCCTTATATAAAAATTCATGTCGATATATTTATTCCTGCTGGAGCTAGGGAGGGATATCGTTTCCACACCCGCACAGAATTCTTTATTCCATTTTTGAATTCAAAGCATGAAATCCCTGTGGAAAATCAAAAGCGAACCACCAGGAATCTAGCCAGCGTTGCTGACAACTACACAATCTTGAATTAGTTATTTGTAGGTTGCGGATTAACATGTACATATTTACATAATTTTCCCTGAGCTCAAAATGTATCAATTTTAATAATATTTATTGTTTTTTTATTATTTTTAAATAACTATTATTATAATTGAATATAGCATGTGAGTATGTCTTAGAATAATTTTTATGAATAAAACAAAAATTATATAACTTATTCCCTGGTGTTTTATTCTATTATCACGATCATTTTTTAAATAATTCATTCTTTTGTTTTGTAATTATGGTCGACCAGAAACTATTTTGCTTTTTACCTCCTTATACTATCTACTAAGTATTGTAATAGTGGGGAAAATCTGAGATCGAGTTTTTTCACGCTTCAAAATTCCCTGAATATGTTTTGATCATTTTCATAATGATGTCTGTGTAAGTGTGAGCGCTCTAGCGTAGACGATTGTAGCTATGAACTTGAAATTCGGACTGAAGAAGTCACATGAGCATGAAAATCTTTATAGACATAAAATTTGTTAAATAAAAAATAAAGTAAAAAATATAGTGATATAAAAAATTATTTGTACAGAGAAAAACTTTATCGTCTAAATAACTGTTAAAATTTCACGTGATAATTTTTTTTAAATTTTCATACAAAAAGAATCGCCCTTCTGGCCTCAAAATTGGTCTAGCCTGTTGGCTCAGTAAGATATTTTGGAAACCTTTGGATTAGATTTAATATTATTTAAATAAAATTTAAAATAGCATCTCTTTAGAAATCCAACTGAAAAGTTTGTTAATTGAAATTTTTTTTAAAAATTCAAAATTCCACGTCTTGAACTTTATTATTATTTGAATTATATATTTATTCAATTGTTTTAATTTTACATTAACATTTCTTATTTACAATATGTCGTGTTAGTTGGACATTTTCGAAAGAATAGTGATGTGTGGAGAGGAAGACTAGAGTAGAGGAAACAGAAGGATGCTGGATGCTGGCTGGTGGTGAGGTTGAAATGCGGGAGTGGGGGTGGCACATTGCTATTTCCGAGCACACTTTTCCCCAAAGTTACAGCCCTTCCTCCTCCAAGTAAGTTAGACTATAAAGGGTTTGGACCTACTCACCCCAATCTCATCCTTACTTCCCCTAGTCCTAACTTTGTCTTCATCACTGTTTCATAACTTTCCCGTTTCTCTTCTACTCTTTCCTCTTTTAAATTCCATATGGAACTTGAAGAAACAATAATTTAACATAATCACCTTATCCTGTCAAAGTTTACAACTTCGTTATCCTAATTTGTGCCTTCTAAATCAGGATGTTTCCCAGAATTTGTATGGAAACTGTACTCATTACATTATAAGGCAAAGATTGTCAAATTACATTTTTCATGATGATTTAAACAGTGAATAAATGATATTATGGTTCAATGTCATTCAAAGAACAAGCTGCAGAAAAATATTTAAAAAACGTAATCCTGCCCTCCAATATAAGTATATGTTAAAGTAACAATAATCCCATCTCTTCAAGAAACGATGTCCGCTATCTAGACCTCCTACTCAATTAGGACCTACATGGAACCCTCACACGAGACTGAAAGACAATAAATGAATAGACGTGACTGAGACGACTAGACCAAAGTCTATGTTAACTTTGAGAAAAAAACAATCTCGAGCTATATTTATTTATTTAAATTTTGTATTGTAGCAGTCAGCCGTTTTATTAAGTTTTGTCAGGAACACACCCTTGGAACAGTTTGGATCGATATAAAAAGATCGAGGAGGAGATGATTTTTCAAGATGGCGACTTTTGTTGTTTTCGGGTTTCTGTTCACGTGTGTTGAGAGTTTTAATGTTTTAGTTAGTGGAAGTCGACAGATGTTGTGTTCAAAATAGTGCCCACGTACATTTTTATAACCAAAAACTGGTAGTCGACAGATGTTGTGTTCAAAATAGTGCCCACGTACATTTTTATAACCAAAAACTAACTTTTATTATCATTTTATTTTTTCTTGAGCAATATAATTTTCCTTACTTTGTCATTATATTATTTTTATTACAAAAGTATTTTTATTATTATATTTTTTTCTTTTTCTTTTGCATTTTTTTTTTTTTTCATTAGTTTTTATTTAATGTCGCATCGACTTCAGGGTCATTAGCGATGACTATTGTGTCTACATGTCCTCGTAGAATTTTGCGTCATAAAGCAACTGTATGAGTCCGTTGTATTCGTCGGTGGGTGTTTGAAGTAGTTTTTTCATATCAGTCGGTAGTTTGTATTCGTTTCTTAATGTGGTGTAGTTTGTGCAGTCCGTCAGTATATGTCGTACTGTGAGCTCTGTGTAGTCTTGGTTGCAGAAGCATGTCGACTGTCCAAGTCCAAGAAGCAGGTAGGAATGTGTCAGTGATCACCGTGTTTCGTCTGTTCATGGTGCTTGGAGGTTGCCACGGCTTGTCTTCTTTTATTCTTCGTTGTATTCCGTTTAAGTCCATTCATTGTTCCAGTGTTATTCAAATTTTTTTTTTGAAGTAGGTCGAAAGGTCTTGTGCTGTGTTAACTGTTGGTTAAGGTAATGAGGGGGAGAGTGCAGCGTCTTCTGCAGCAATATCTGCTTTTTCTTTCCCAGGAACCAACATGGGACGGGATCCAAATTAGTTTTAATTTTTTTTCTTTTTTAATTAATTGCAATTTTTTCATTATTAGCATTGTATATATTTTATTCATTGTGTACATATGTATATTATTATTTTGCTCATATTCTCCATCACTTTACAGAGACATTTATTTTTTATTTATTTATACTTAATTATTTTTGTTCCTATTGCCATCTACTATTTTACTTTGTTTTTTTACACCTAAGTGTCAACGGATTTACTTATGGTATTTTATCGATTGTAAATATGCTCAATAAATAAATAATACACTTTTATATTTTAAAAAAAATATTTTCTAGTAGTTATTCATTAATTTAATTTAAAATTTTAGTAGCTTTTATTGTTATAAATATCACATGTGTGTTCGACCCAAAGAGTTAATAACATTTTATCTATCTAATTTATAAATCTTAGTGTACATTTTTATGACGTGCCTAATATCATCTTATAGTAACTAAAATGAAATAAATATTATTATTATTATTATGAGTATTTTGTTTAATGCGTTTTATAATATGGTTTTGACTCCTTGCCTAGACATGATCTCATAAAGACATCAACTGAAGTTAACTATCCAATTTTGTGTCATTTTATTAGCCATCAAGCTCTTATGTTAGTAATAATGTAGAATTGCATTATACCTATAATAAGGAATTATTTTTGGCTTATACAACCTGTAAATTATATTTACATTGATATTTATATAAAGGTAGATTATTTAAGGGCAATTCAACATATTTAAAAGTTGTAGCTTGTGATTGAGCTGAGCCATTTATTACTCCATCCTCGACTTCCTTCCATCTCTGTCTTGGAGAAGACAGTGGCGTGGACCTGGTCGATCTATCCTAGCATCTCGAATGCGTTCCCCTGCTGTGAGTTGCTAACCAGCCGCCTGAAGCACAGTTTGGGGACAGAGATGAGCGAGTTTTATTACTCCAGCCTCGACTTCGGGGAAGACAGTGGTCGTGGATCTGGTCGATCTCCTATCCTAGCATCTCGAATGCGTTCCCCTGCTGTGAGTTGGTAACCAGCCGCCTGAAGCACAGTTTGGGGACAGAGATGAGCGAGTTTTATTACTCCAGCCTCGACTTCGGGGAAGACAGTGGTCGTGGATCTGGTCGATCTCCTATCCTAGTATCTCGAATGCCGTTCCCCTGCTGTGAGTTGCCAACCAGCCCCCTGAAGCACAGTCTTGTGGCTACCTCCTCTAATTACATCCTCTTGTTTCTCTTTGAAGTCTCTTTGTCCCTTCCATTGTTGAGCTCTCTTCAGAGTCGCTAATCGCTTCCTTTAGCCCCATTTAACTTTTCTATCTGAGCCATTCTCCAACAAAGTTCAACTAAATCGTTTTGTTCCACATCACTTTGAAAATCTATCTCTAGAAAGATATGAAATAAATTGCAAGGAGCGCTTAGTTATTATAAGGTTCATTGAATGACTTTGATGATTCGCTGTAATTAATTTTAGTTAAGGCGACCTGTCCAATATATCAAAATTTCAGCCAAATGAGTCGAGCGGCTCACCGTCTATCAGTTGCATGTCATATATTAGAAATCAATACAAATGCAATGTTTCCTACAAAACATTTCATCATTAAGCGTACTTATTTAATACACTTCGTCAATGGCGCTTTTTCATTTTGAGGCACTTAGGGTTACTTTTTTCAAAATTCCAGCCATTTCATATCTATTGTCAGAAATAAATATAACAAAATTTTGAGGAATAAAGTTCGATCAAAACATTGATACAAATTTAATAAATAAAGTTATCAACTCACTGACCGATAGATTACTATTTTAAACAAACACTCGCTAGTCATTGGCTATTACACCCTCCAATCACGAGAGCATACACATGTGTATATTACATCCACCAGACCAATTGGCCAATAAGAGATCAGAATATATTTTATAATAGGATTCGAAGAATCCCTCTCACCCATGCATCTGACTCTTCGATAGTGTTATCAGTTTTATTTCTTCCTGGTTTTAACCGGAATTTTTACTTTCTCAGATACGAAGTATAGGGGAAGTTATGTAATGAGTCAGAAATTGGATGGTGAGTTTTCAATTGGAGGAATTTCATGTTTCCGACATCCTGATTCCTAAAAAAAAAAAATCTGTATGTGTGACCATGAACACGATAATTCCCAACATAATCAATCAACCGACACGAAATTTTATAAGAACTATATTCAGAACCAGTTGTTCAGCCAAATGAGCCAAAGGGAAGGGGAGATTGGAGGGATGCTTAACAAAAAAGCCTAATAACTGCCGTTGTAATAAATATATCAACTTGCAATTTTATATTTAATTCAAAACCTTGTAAGGAAAGCACCTATTAATTTTCTGCAAAATTGTCCTAAGGAACGGATCAGAGGAGAGTGGCTCGACTCAAAAATCCTCATAACTGCCGATGTAATGAATGTATCGATACAACATTTACCATGAGGATTCAGAAGCGACTATGTAAGTCAAATATCGAGTTTTTGCCTCCAAACGGTCGATTGGTTTTGGAAAGAGAGCAAAAACAATGATTCTACATTTTTTCTTCGTTGTTGTTCCATTGAACGTGAATGGTGTTTCAGACTTTCTCGAGAAGTTGCTTTCGGAAAAAAATGTCTGACTCTCTTTATGGAATTATTTCCCATATTATTCCCTACTTCTTTAGTGTGGTAATTAATTTAAAAAACGTAACATGAAAATGAAAATAATAAAATAAACAAATAATATAAGTATAATAAAATTACCACATTTCCTGTAGAAATTATAGCTGGTCTTCTACTAAATTTTGATTTCTATAGTAATTTCCGAAAAGGGCCCTAAAAATATCAAAAGTTCAAGACGTGCATTTTTGAAGAAAGTACACATATTTAAAAAAAAATTCAATTAATAATTATTTCATTTGGATTTCTTCTAAATATAATAATGAGATCCCATATTGTTTTCCTGAATTTTCATCTTACTGGGTTCACAGGGAAATGAATAGCATAGAATAAAAGAACAAATATTGGATTTATTTATGTAAACCTACATAATAAAAAAAATCAAAATATCAACATGAAATAAAAAATCAAATTACTATAAAAATGTTACAAACTAATTTCTACATCTACTTTAGTCTCTTTTATTTTTAAATATTGTGGCCATTCTTTAATTCAATGTTATTTTGGGCATTATAAACATATAAATAAATAAAAGATCCTTTGCTCATCTACTTCACTGTTATTTTCACTCCTACATCTTCTCTCGAAGACTTGATCACTACCTTAAGCCTAAAAATACTTCTCTCTCTAGACTGTTCACCTCCACATTTCTCCTTAGACTGTGTCTCTCTATTTAAAACAGCTGATCGACGTATTTTGTTCTCCATTCATTGGTTGTTCACATTTCGCTTTAAAACAAAATGCGACTACTCCATCTCTGTATATTTATTCATTAATGAAGTTAGTTCACTCCTAACAGCTGTTTTTATACAAATAATAATAATTGATTTAATAATACTTTAATAATCTTAATGTGTGTACATTTTTTAAATCACAGTAGAATTATTAATATTGATCGATAATATTGAAATTAGTATGACAAACGATAGATGGAGGAGGTTGAATTTGTGTAAGTGGGAAGCAGTGCTACCTAGCGAAGGTTGGCAACTTGTTGTCCATTCTCCTGTCCTACAACTCCCCAACTGTCATTGTCCACAAAGTTAGGAGCCTCCCATCCCCGGCTACCTCCCTTTCAGGCTGACAACCCCTCCCCCTCCCCTTTAGGTCTTCCTTCCATTAGATCCCCTTGTTCTGGCTCACTCATGATATCTAAGGTATTCCTCTGCATTTTCAAACAATCTGATTATTTTGGCGTTAAACTGGAGTATAATTCCCTATCCTTTAGGTCAATTACGTGCTTTCATGAGGTAAAAGTTAACAAATAAATTCATTGAGACGTCGGACCCTTCTCAACCTTCGGTCACATGTGATTATTAAGAAAAAGAATGATGGAAGTAATATGTTGGCCTCCTTATTACTTCCTCAGCTATACAAAGTATTGAGAAAGTCATATAATCGGTGAATAATTCGAAGTGAAGTTTTCAACGGAATTTCATATTTTCTGATTTCCAGATTCCAACCACATCAATTTTCGGTGGAATCAAGGAGAAGGGAAGGCAGGATCTGAGGGGAGCTCAACTCAAAAACTCCAAATAAATGACATGAATTGATCGACACAAAATTTAGTGTGCCTCTATGTAACCCAACTATTGAATATTAGCGCAAACGCTGGGGGAGCGAAAAGTTAATTCATTAATTCGTTCTGGGGAAGTGTCTAGCGGGTGATTCACCGACTTTTTTTTAAACCTTTTCTATAACTTTGTTCACTCACATCGGAGGACTCAAGCGAATGGAAATTGGAAATAAAGAACATTTTTCGTAAGAACCAATTTTTCAATTGTTTAATCGTAAATCAAGCAAACAGAAAAAAAAATGTATTTCAAAACATCTTAGTACGGTTTATGGTATGTGTATGTAACTCGCAATCTGCGTAAAATCGTATTTCATATAAAATGCGCAGTTTAATGTTTTGAAAAGAAGTTTGATTAAGTCATACATATAAGTGATGTCTTGTAAAATGTACTGAAGCTCCAAGGTGAAGTGAACTCAATTTTCGTCTGATTTCGACAGCCGTTCTTTAGCCGAAGGGGAGAGACTCAACTTAAATAATAATCTTAATAATTGCCGATGTAATGAATGTATCGACATGAAATTTTATAGTTAGTTAGTTACGAGGTCATATCGCCTACTACCAGAGCGCTCTTTCGTCACTCTGGTGGACATGAGCCCGACTCTACTATGGGAGTCCTAAATTTTGCCTACCCTAAATTTTGATTCGACTAGGGGTCTTTAACGAGTACCTGACATTGTACAGGCTCCGGACCATCGCTTAACGCCCTATCCGAAGGACAGCGTGCTTAAGTTTAAAGTTAGTAAAGTAGTTCTGAATAGAAATTTTATATTTAAAATCAAACCGAGATATGAATCTTTTTAACTTATTATTGGCTTTATAAGCTATGTTATACCCTGTCTTCTTTAATGTATCTCCGTGGGACCCGGTATACACGGTAGTGTGCACCAACCTTTGCGGCCATTTAGTTCATTTATTTTTCCAAAGTATTTGGATTTCTGTTTGGTGGCGCTATCTGTGTGTAATTGACGAAACGAATTCAATTAGTTTACTCATCCCACGTCTAGAGGTTGCACTACACCTGTCTATATTAGTATTTCGTATTCCTTTTTCAACTAGCTTCCAGAGAAGTATCATCCCGCACCCACTTTTCGTGTTTCATGCCTCCAGCATACAGTTTTGTGTCTTATGCCTCATATTGCACCCTAACATATCTCCAGTTAAGTGTGTTCCTTATTAAACCTTTCTTTATTAAATCTCATTTACAGTCCACAGTATT
Source organism: Aradus depressus (assembly GCA_963662175.1). NCBI lineage: Eukaryota > Metazoa > Arthropoda > Insecta > Hemiptera > Aradidae > Aradus > Aradus depressus. The sequence continues at coordinate 86,344,541 of OY759214.1, forward strand.
TGCTACCAGAGTTGTATTATACATAAATTTACCCACCTTCAAGTCTTTATATACACCGATATCCGACCAAATTGGACCCCCCTCAAAGGCGTATACACTGTCTATAATTGTAAGTCGTTTTTAATAGGGTAAGATACTTGGGTGTCTATTTGTTTGACTAACATAATGCGTTATGAATAATGTATTAGTCAGATGACATAGGTCATCAGTTGATGTATGACAAGAATGATGAAAGAGGCACTACTATCCCTCCTGCCTCGTCTCATAAAGTCTGCATAACTCACATTTCATCATAACACGAAGTGCCCAATGAATGAACAACAGGCATGGAAAAGGGTGGATCGGAGTTCATAATATTGTAACGAACTGTATCATCTATGTTTACCAGTATGTCATTTTATGAATTCTTTGTTGACCTAGATGGCCCGGAACCAACTTCTATTGTGTAACCTTGATGTTTGTTCATTGTTTATCGATTTATAGAGTTAACTCGTATGTTCATGTGTTTATTTTTATTAAAAAAACTTATTTCGTTCGTTTTTTTGTTTAAAATTAGTTTTCTCCAGTTTTTTAAGTTATTTTGTTGTTGTTATTTGTCTAGTAGGTTGTTTTAGATCAAGTTATCACTTGTAGAACTTCTGGTTAATTCTACTAGAACACAGTTAAATTCTAAATAAAAAGAGTACTTGGGTTGTTCTACGCCTTAGAAGCTCTATATAAATCGGGTAAGAGAGATGCGGGTCATTCAGTCAGCTGCTTTATGGATCAATTAGTGTACAACTGAGCAGTTAATGAGCAAGATCCAAATAATATAAATAGTTCATTTGGTGCCTAGCGTGCCAAGCTTCCTTGATGGCAAGAGGAGGCACTACACTGGACGTTCGCCTAGGGTGCCAAGCTTCCTTGATGGCAAGAGGAGACACTACACTGGTCGTTCGCCTAGGGTGCCAAGCTTCCTTGATGGCAAGAGGAGACACTACACTGGTCGTTCGCCTAGGGTGCCAAGCTTCCTTGATGGCAAGAGGAGGCACTACACTGGTCGTTCGCCTAGGGTGCCAAGCTTCCTTGATGGCAAGAGGAGGCACTACACTGGTCGTTCGCCTAGGGTGCCAAGCTTCCTTGATGGCAAGAGGAGACACTACACTGGTCGTTCGCCTAGCGTGCCAAGCTTCCTTGATGGTGGGAGGGCGACACCACAATGGTCGTTTGCCTAGCGTGCCAAGCTTCCTTTATGGCAAGAGGAGGCACCACAATGGTCGTTTGCCTAGCGTGCCAAGCTTCCTTGATGGCAAGAGGAGGCACTACACTGGTCGTTCGCCTAGGGTGCCAAGCTTCCTTGATGGTAGGAGGCCAAGTTCTTTTGAAGCTGTCCTGGGTAGGAGTGTAGGTAGCTTAGTGTTTGTGAGGTGCAATTATGCGGGGCACTTTTTGGATAACATGTGTACTAAACCCAACCCTGCAATCTACAAAGTCTTCGCTGTATGAAACAGTAGTTTTAACTGTAAAGAAGTGCGTCATATTTCTTACGTTTTATAATCTCATGCAGTATACTATATAGTATTTCTAATGTGCAGGTTTTCATTCTGTTGGGCGGGGCGTTGAAACGTGATTCTTTCTTTGCGCCTGCCCTGTTGATTTGCTGATTCCTCAGACATAGGGAAAGTCTTGTGTGTAGGATCTGAACCACTGAAATAGAGGCTTCTAAAATTGAAATCAGAACATAGGACTGGGTTGGTCACAAATAACTAATGCCCTGGTCTGGTCAGAGGCTGCTGGGTCCCTTCCTTCATGAATATGTAAATCTTCTCCTTGCATTGAACACCCTCATCTCCAACGTTTTCATTCGATTAACATGCATTTCAGCCTGTTTTAATGTTTTTTTATAAACAATGCCTGTTTCTCAACACTCATTATCATTTATCCGTTCGTCGATGTTCCTAGTTCAATCAAACTGTAGGAGGTACATAAAATTCACTGTCCCTTCCCCTCTCGTTATTGACAATATTAGTAGTCCTGACGTTCCAAGGACATATTTTCACCAGCCTCAATATACGAGTATAGAATCTCAGAGGGCGCCGGTAGCTCAATGGTATGCGTGCTTGTCTTCAGAGCTCAAGAACGTGGGTTCGAAACCCGACCGAGTCCCTTAGTTTATTTTAACTGGGAGGTACAATAAACTTAAGCACGCCGTTCTTCGGATGGGACGTTAAGCGCTGGTCCCGAACCTGTACGATGTCAGGTACTCGTTAAAGACCCCTGCCCTAGGTGAATTTAAATTTAGGGTAGGCAAAATTTAGGACTCCCACAATAGAGTCGGGCTCCTGTCCACCAGAGTGACTTTTTTTTTAACAATCACGCTTCTTTTCTGATTTAATATTTAGCTAAATTTACAGGAAAATATTATATTTTTACTTGCACAGTTATAAAAAGTATAGGGCTAGTTATGTATAAATTACTGTTTTCCGACCTCCTGAAAAAAAAAAAATTATCTGTCTGTGATCATGGTAACCCTACACACTACATTTAAATTTAATAGATTTAAATTTACTTTCAGCCAAATCGACTAAAAGGAAAGGGGGAATTAAGGGGGGCCTCAACTCAAAAACCCCAATAACTGCCGATGTAATGAATATATCGACACAAAATTTTATATGTGAATTCAAAACCCTATAACGACTAAACTTATTAATTTTTTTAGCGGAATCGGCAGAAAGAAGGGGTTTAGAGGGGGGCCTCAACTCAAAAACACCAATAACTGCCGATGTAATGAATATATCGACACAAAATTTTATGTGTGAATTCAAAACCCTATAAGGACTAAACTTATTAATTTTTTTAGCGGAATCGGCAGAAAGAAGGGGTTCAGAGGGGGGCCTCAACTCAAAAACCCCAATAACTGCCGATGTAATGAATATATCGACACAAAATTTTATGTGTGAATTCAAAACCCTATAAGGACTAAACTTATTAATTTTTTTAGCGGAATCGGCAGAAAGAAGGGGTTCAGAGGGGGGCCTCAACTCAAAAACCCCAATAACTGCCGATGTAATGAATATATCGACACAAAATTTTATGTGTGAATTCAAAACCCTATAAGGACTAAACTTATTAATTTTTTTAGCGGAATCGGCAGAAAGAAGGGGTTCAGAGGGGGGCCTCAACTCAAAAACACCAATAACTGCCGATGTAATGAATATATCGACACAAAATTTTATGTGTGAATTCAAAACCCTATAAGGACTAAACTTATTAATTTTTTTAGCGGAATCGGCAGAAAGAAGGGGTTCAGAGGGGGGCCTCAACTCAAAAACCCCAATAACTGCCGATGTAATGAATATATCGACACAAAATTTTATATGTGAATTCAAAACCCTATAAGGACTAAACTTATTAATTTTTTTAGCGGAATCGGCAGAAAGAAGGGGTTCAGAGGGGGGCCTCAACTCAAAAACACCAATAACTGCCGATGTAATGAATGTATCGACACAAAATTTTATGTGTGAATTCAAAACCCTATAAGGACTAATCTTATTAATTTTTTTAGCGGAATCGGCAGAAAGAAGGGGTTCAGAGGGGGGCCTCAACTCAAAAACACCAATAACTGCCGATGTAATGAATATATCGACACAAAATTTTATGTGTGAATTCAAAACCCTATAAGGACTAAACTTATTAATTTTTTTAGCGGAATCGGCAGAAAGAAGGGGTTCAGAGGGGGGCCTCAACTCAAAAACACCAATAACTGCCGATGTAATGAATATATCGACACAAAATTTTATGTGTGAATTCAAAACCCTATAAGGACTAAACTTATTAATTTTTTTAGCGGAATCGGCAGAAAGAAGGGGGTTCAGAGGGGGGCCTCAACTCAAAAACCCCAATAACTGCCGATGTAATGAATATATCGACACAAATTTTTATGTGTGAATTCAAAACCCTATAAGGACTAAACTTATTAATTTTTTTAGCGGAATCGGCAGAAAGAAGGGGGTTCAGAGGGGGGCCTCAACTCAAAAACCCCAATAAATGCCGATGTAATGAATATATCGACACAAAATTTTATGTGTGAATTCAAAACCCTATAAGGACTAAACTTATTAATTTTTTTAGCGGAATCGGCAGAAAGAAGGGGGTTCAGAGGGGGGCCTCAACTCAAAAACCCCAATAACTGCCGATGTAATGAATATATCGACATGAAATTTCATATTTGAAGTCAAACCCCATTTCATAAGTATGACCTGAACCTCATAAGGACATCATCACTTGTCAGCCAAATCGGTTGAAGGGAAGGGGGGGATTAGGGAAAGGTTTGACTCAAAAAGTACATTACCGGTGATTCACCGACTTTTTTTTTTTTCTGCATTGAGAACATATTACATTTTTATAAGCTAAATTCGCATCTCCAATAAATCTATACTGATATTTAGAAAAGATTTATTTTTATTTTACCCCTGACAGGGAACTTCCTCAACCTTCCCCATGTATTTTCCAAGTCTCCAGGTTAGATGTTGTTGGCTGAAGTGCTTCTGAATAAATTAACAGGTACAAGAAATTTCCCTCTCCGCCTTCGTTTTATGACCTATAAAATCCTTGAAGGATCACTACTCTTTGACAAATGACTATTTCTACTCCCCCCTGAATGGAAAAAGAAATGAGGATGGGAAAAAGTGGCTGAGATAGAATTCAAAGGGTTAGTAATTAGGATGGTGCGGGTTTGATGTATACCGACGTGAAGGCGCGCGGATTCCATTACAGCTGAGACATTCATTGTATTCCAGGCACGATTCAGGTCTCCTCCAACACCAATTGTTTGAATTTTAACCATCTGCCTAACCTAACTTTAATGGATGTCTCACACTCAACAACAAAAACAAACCACCAAACTCTCATTTTGTTTTTAACAAATCTCATTTCTTTTAAAACAATTATGGAGAAACACGTAATGTTAGCCTACAGTGGTGATGTAGGAAGTAATGCCCGTTGCTTTTTGATCTTATTAAGTAGATATTACTTCGTACTCTGTACTCTGAATAGTGTCATTATCGATTCTCAACTTCAACACAATTATATTGTTGGAAACTGAATCATTTACATGTGTCAGCAGGTCATTTCATGTAATATTCATTGTTGATTTAGAATGACCCGGAGCAATCTAGTAACCTGAATATTAGAACTTGATTAGTTATTGTGACTCATGCCCGGGGTTTAACTACGAGGTCATATCGCCTAATATCCAGAGCGCTCTTTCGTCGCTCTGGTGGACAAAAAAATATAAAAAAAAAATACTAGAAGAATTAATTTATGAAATTTAAGAAAGAAATTTTATAATGTCAAAGTATGTTTCAAATTACATATTTCCGTTATTATTACTTTTTATGTCATTTTGATCATTATAAGTACAGCATTTACAGAAGAGTTCTCCAAACATGAAACAATAGCTTTAAATAAATATAAATATTATAACGGATATAATAATGAACAGCTGATTATGTTATCCCCCTTTCTGAGTCACGCAACGGCAACGAGTTTGGGTTTCGTAACGCACAAGGATTTAAAAGAAGTTTCACTTGGAAAACTTCCGGGTATCCAAAACAGTCAGGTAATGATTTTAGCTTCATTGTTTAAATAATATAAATTGGAGATATTTGGGATTTGAGCGGGCATACGATAGAGGAGCCATGGGTGGGGACAAGGAACAAAGGTTTTGTGTGGAGGGTGATGGCCAACTTTTCAGAACAACCAATAAAAGTGATTTACGAGACTGCATCACTGGTTAATATTTCATCAGTTCACCACTCAACTCCCCCCCCACCCCCCACTCACAACTCACCTTCCCTCCTGACAACCTTCCTATACCAACCCCACCTAGCAACTGGTTAAAATTGTATACTCTTATTTTATTTACCTAACAGGAGTAACATTCAAGTTAGTTTTTCAATATATTGATAGGAATTCAATTTACAGATATATCGGGTAATATATTGTGATGGATAAAAAAAATACACACATTAAAATGATTAAATTATTAATATTAAAAAATTAATTATATTTATTTTTCTATAAAAGCAAATTTCATTTAAAACAAATGAGTAAAAAAAACACGTCCATCAGCTGTTTTTTTAGTGTGTGGAGTGAGGAGTCGAGGCCTGGGTTGAGTTGAGATGGTCTGAGTGAAGATGAAAAGTTGTGTTTAGGCTTAAGGTGTGATGAACTAAATAGGAGTGAATTGACGTTGAAATTGATCCGCAAAGAAGGTACTGTTGTTTGTTTACATGTACAGGATATATGCCCAGAAATATATAACTTAAATGTTAAAAAATGGCCAAAATATAAAACAAAAAAAGATTGAATTAGTGCGAATTTAGTTTTTAAGATTTTTCTTTTGATTTTTGTTTGTTTATAGGTTTAGTTTTTTTTTAAATTTTATAATGTAGATGTAAAAAATAAACCCAAATTATTTGTTCTCGTAAATTCTATTCTATTCATTTTCCCTGTTGGCCCAGTAAGATAATTTGAAAACAAAGAGAATTAATATTTTTGCAAAATTTAGAAAACAATATGGCATCTCTTTAGAAATCCAAATGAAAGTTCGTTAATTTAAATTTCTTAAAAAATTACGTGCACTTTCTTAAAAATTGCACGTCTTGAACTTTTGATATTTCTTTAGGGCCCTTTTCGGAAATTACTGTAGAAATCAAAATTAAATAGAAGACAAGTTAAAAATTTCTGCAGGAAATGTGGTAATGTAATTTTATAAATTATTCTTTTTTATTTAATTTTTATTATTATTTATTTATATTTAGTTTTATTTACATTAACATTTTCTTTTTACCACAATTTATATATTTTTTAAGGCGTCGTTCGGGAGTGTGGCAGAAGGCATGGCACGTACTGGAGGATGTCCGTCCGAGAATGAGGGTGCTAAAGGAGGAAATGATTGTTTGTACCTGGATTTAGCTAATCTGAGCTAAAAGCTGAGTTTTCACAGGAAAATTCTATTTCTCGACTCTCTGAATACAAAAATGACATGTTTAGTCAACAATGTTCATTGACTGAACGTAATATAAACACGCGGGTAATCCGTCTCTCAGTTTGATTCTCAGTCCCCTGCTATAGTTGCCCGAGAGTGGACGTGTTATAAGCTATTATTTTTTATTGCCGTCTTTATTACGGCCCTTTTAACGCTGACTTGGGATCTTCCAGTGTGTCCGTTCAGCTTCAGCCGACCAACCTTTATCATTCTTCGAATCTCATAATTGAAGGGGTTAGAATCAAAATGGTCTAAGTGACATTTTTAAAACTTTGAAGAAACTGTGCATTAAGTTCATAACTGATTTAAAAACCTATAAATTATCGAAACCGGAAATATTTTGTCTTCTGCTTTTATGGTGAAAGTTGCTGTTAGCAAACCATAAAATTGAATAAAAATCTTAATTTCAAGGTCACTATTGATATGTTTAAGTTACTTGTTCATGTCAACAAAATGGTACAAGTGATTTTCCACTAGATCTCAGCACTGGCTAGGATTTTAATTGTACAACTTTTTTCCTGAACAGAAGTCATCATTTTTGTACCCAATTATGTACTTAACGAAATTTTTCAAAAATGTTACTTGGACCATTTTGATTCTAACCCCGTCAATTCTTTGTGTGTACTTTTAATTTGACTATTTACACTACACTGTGAGCTCTTGTTAATTTTTAGTTTTATTATGAATAACAAGATTTATTCTTTTTTGCTTTATTGAATATTTTTTCTTATAATATATTATTTTTTACATTGTATTCAGTATCATTATATTGTTTCCCTTTATTTTGTTCTCCATTCCCCTATCACATACCTCCCTGTCCAAGAATTAGGAAGCTCAGGTGATATTCAGTTTTTTGAGGATTTCCGTATTCAAAGGAATAGAGAAACCTTGAAATAAACATGACAAATGAACCAAGTGCCTGTCTGTCTCTGGACATGATGTCTCAACACAATAGATGCATCGCCATAAAATTTTCGGAATTTCGGGCATTCAGATTTATTGAAAAAAACCATTATTATTATTGGTCCACATTATTGGTTTATATTTCACTATGCAAGACTGTATGCTGTTACACACCATCTAGTTTCACGATCCATGAAATTAGCAAATCTTTAAAATGACGGTATAACGAAGTAAGTAGCTTGAATCTCACTAAAGCCGGAAAATAATATCTTCTCCGGAAGGTAGTAAGATATCATTTAAAGAAATTATCCGATGCTGAAGAAAAGGGTGATAATGTAGTAATTAGTGAAGTTGTTTTTGGACGCGGACAGAACGTCAGCCCAGAAACTCAGATAATTAATATCAACGGCCGAGCTGGGGGAAAAATTCACAGCCCATTTTTCACTTAGAAACATCTTAATTAAATTTTACTAGCTCTGCAGAATCCCTAATTCGTATTTTTTTCACTTTCCACATTTTTCTTCTTTATATAAATCTTCCAAACGATTTTTCATTACTTTTAATCATCGATAATTTTTTACCTTCTGTGCCTAATCCATTGCTTCATTTTAATTTTAATTTTTTTTGTTTCTGAGTAAAAAGAGTAATAGTTTAATTCAAGCAGAAGTGCAAATGTTATTTTTATTTACCATTTATCATTAACATTTAACATTTGATAATGTTTGTGTTAAAAAAATATATTGAAAATTTTAAAAAAAAAAGTAAAAAATAAATAAAAAAGAATGGGTTTTATAGTAAAATACATAGTATACATAAGAAATAAGGACTAAATGACATAATATAGATATTAATATTATTAAAAAATTCTTCATTTAATTAATAAGTTAAATTATGTTACTATTTACATAATTATTGAGTTACTATTTATATAATTATTGAGTTTTTTTGTTTTTGTTTTTTTCTTAACATAGTAAAATATCTTGTAGCCAGTAAGTAGTTCTCTACAAATTTAAGTGCCGTTAACTGGGGTTTTCCCCGGATTTATTATCTGTTACCCTCGACCCTTCTGTACCCTTAGTTGAACGTAAGACTTCACAGTCTTCATGCCTTCTCCTCTATATTCATGCCTCCTTCCATCTATATTCATAGTAAGTTTTCTTGTTGTTCATCAATGTGTATATATATGTGTATGTATATGGATGTATAGTTATGTATATATGTGGATATGTGTATGTTGTGAGTGTATATTTATGTACCTATATATAATTTTAATCGATCACTCATTATATTTTTCCAATCTTGATTCCCCCATGTTTGTCTTGTTTTTGTTAGGCCCTGATGATGATATGAAATATATCGAAACGTTGGCATTTGAATAGTGTTTTCATCATTGACTGACCCTCAATACCCCCAGAATTTTGAATTATACAGTCGCTAGCAAACATCTATATTAATATTATTATTAATATCATGTCATAAGTCCATTCCTTATGTCTTATATGAGGAGTTTGGAGCCAGAGCGGACCAACTGGTTGAAACTGAACAAGAAGAAAATGGCAATTGAAAATTGAGTACATTTTGTTTATCTCCATAAATGGGCCCCAAATATTTATTTATATTTGAAATTTTAGAATAGTATTGGATGAGTGATCCCTTTTTGTGTTCTATAAAGTTTTTGAAGGCCGTATGATCCATTGTGACTTTGAAAATATATGCACTAAATACTTGTGGACTAAACTTAAAGTGCTGCTATCTATCACTGAAGTGAAGAAACTAAGTGATCCACACTGGTTTTGAAAAAGAGGGAACCTATGCCAACATCAGGATGGTAATAACTCATTTTCCGAAAAATTGTGGGTTGGTGCGCTCTGGCTCCAAACTCCTCAAATATTCTATGTATTTAACTATGAGCCCCTTCCTTTAGTTTTTATTTTTAAATTGTTAATATTATATATTTTTTATTTTATTATATTATTGACAACTCAAATATTTGTATGTGTTATGTTAAGATAGGACTTCCCCCCCATCCCGAGGGACTTCCCTAAGGGACAAGGTCTAAGATAATCTCAGGTAACCTGAGAATTATATAAATATGACGACCTAGCAAACTTAAATGTCACTTTTGAACTGTGTGATGACGTAATCCGAAACACTTTATGTAGGTATATATTTTTGTGAAATTAGACAATATAAAAGTTAAACATGATTTTTGTTTTTATTTATTGTAAAATTATTTGTTATTTTCTACTTTTTTTTCTTTGGCTTGTTAGTTGATTTACTTATTCAGTTTGTATAATGTTTTAACAAGTGATCGTTGGGGTACCGACGCACAGTGTGAAATTTATGAGTTTTGATTTTCAAAATTCGAGCCCTCCCTCAATTTTTGATCAATTTGGATGAAACTAGGTGCAAAATATTTGTGAAAGCTGGTAACTGCGGGTTTCACAATCAAGGTATTATATGCCAATTGACAGCTGCCAAAACCCCGCGAAAATTTTTAAAAAATTTCATTTTTTTGTCCAAGTTTTTGTTAACGGATTTTTTGGGTCACTGATTACGAATTCAATATTTATTTTAACCAAAAGTGGTTCTAATGTTGTCATTTTGGCCTAAAGTGGTCCAAATTCAATATATTGGCTATTTTTGCCACTGGCATATAATTTTCACAAATATTTTGCACCTAGTTGCATCCAAATTGATCAATAATTGAGCGGGGGCTCGAATTTTGAAAATCAAAATTCATAAATTTTACACTGTGCGACGCTAGATGGTCGAACATTTTATTTTTGATAAATTCTATGTTTTTGGAGGTCAAATGTTTGCATTTAAAGAAGACAGTCTGTAAAAAGAAAAAATGAAAAATGTAAATATAATTTTAGATAGGAGAGGGCAAACTCAATTGATTAATTTGTTCTAGGTAAGTACATTGTCCGTGATTCAACGACGAATTTTTCATTTTTGGATACAGGGGTTGGAAAACAAAAAATAACATAACGTCCGCAGATATTAGAGTTTTGTGTTAAGTCTCCCCCCTAACCCCCCTTCCCTTTGGGCAATTTGGCTAAAAATCAACATGCCATACTTATGTGGTTTTGGATACACATTTCGTGACCTACATTACTCCGTATAACTGGTAAAAGTAAAAATTTACCTGGTGAGAGTAAGCACTAAAAGATTTACATAAACATTTATATAAATAATCTATATATATATATATATATATATATATATAGGTTAGGTTATATGACTCATGCCCGGGCTTTAACTACGAGGTCATATCGCCTACTACCAGAGCGCTCTTCCGTCACTCTGATGGACATGAGCCCGACTCTACCGTGGGAGTCCTAAATTTTGCCTACCCTAAATAGGGATCTTTAACGAGTACCTGACATCGTATTGGCTCGGGACCATCGCTTAACGTCCCATCCGAAGGACGGCGTGCTTACGTTTATTTTACCTCCCAAATAAAATAAACTAAGGGCCTCGGTCGGGTTTCGAACCCACGATCTTGAGCTCAGAAGCCAAGCACGCATACCACTGAGCTACTGGCGCCCTCCTATAATATTATATTTATATTGCACCCGTTACGTATAGAGGCAATCTGGTAATGTACAAAATACCCGTTTTTTTTTTTTTTTTACCTCTGTGGTAATTCAGATAAAGTTATAGACTGCGGTGTTGTATGGTGTTGAAACCAGAGTGGTAATGGTTGGTGTGGTTCTGGTTGTGTTGTGTATATGGGCGGGGAGGAGAGCACAGTTGTGTCTAACTGTTTTACCTCTCTCTCATTGATTTGTTCATATCCACCCTTGTTAACAATTATATTTAGTTGCTCCAATCTACTGTTTGTTAGTTTACATTATATTATTACCATTGGTTCCAGAAAGTTTATGGTTACAAAAAATATTCCAAATATGTTTTTATGATTGATAGTTTTTATTAATTTAATCAATTAATGATTAATGATAAAGAAAAAATAATATTGAGAGTGACCAACACAGAACTTTCTTATACCAACTACGTTTTTACAAATCCTTCTCTTCTCCCCTTAACCTCCTCCTCCTCTCCGATTTAAAATTCATGTTTACCTAATTTCAGACTAGCATTCCTGGGTTTAAGAACGCTGATGCTAACACACGACTTTCTTATCCCCAGTTATGTCAGTTTAAAATGAGATGGGGGAGTGGTAGTGTTGATGAGAGATCTATAAAAACATGGTTGGTACATATAAGAATGTCATATTATTTTATTAATTTTTTTCATCTTCATTTTAGTAGCCGCCTCTGAAGGCTTCGTTTATTGTACCAGTCGACCTTTCACAGTTTCTAAGTTTTAATTCGAACAAGTAAAACGGTAATAATTCATTGAGGATGCTTATATTTTTTGGTGGTCTCTTGATGGAACATATTTTAAAAGCAGATCGTTCGTATGAATTTTAATATTGAAAAATTATTGTTTGAGGACTCAGTTTTCCTTGAATGGAAAATTCACTGAGTTAATAATTAAATTTACAAAGTATTACATGGAACAGCACTCTTCTCTATGTTCAAAATTTCATAATAGAAAAGTTAATTAATTCATATTATTTTTTCTAAGTTATACATTAATTAAATTCTTCTTTGAAAAATCCATTCAAGGAGAATAAACTTGCAGTCACTGAGCTTGTCTTAATATCTCATTACTTAGCCCTGGGGAAGCTACATAACCCACAGCTGTTATTCATAGCTTCTAGATAGAGACTGTTATCAATAGCTTCTAAATAGAGGTTGTTTTCCACAGCCTCTAGATAGAGACTGTTATCCATAGGTTCTAGATATATACTGTTATCCATAGCTTTTAGATAAAGACTGTTAGCCATAGCTTCTAGAGCTTCTAGATAGAAACTGTTATCCATAGGTTCTAGATAAAGACTGTTATCCATAGGATCTATATCTAGACAGATAGAGACTGTTATCCATAGCCTCAGATGAAAATTCACTAAAAAAAGGAGTCTCAGAATGAGGCAGTAATAACTTTAGTGTCCACAACTTTGGAAGTTCTCTACAGTGTTGTGTCAGTTTACGAGTAAGCTTCCCGTCAAAATTGTTCCCAGCCATTACGCTATACTCAAACATTATTCCAGAAGTGCCGGTATAAGAGACCCTTCGGTAGGTATTTTCCCTTAAGTAAAGATTTTTAGAACCTCGTAAAACTTGTACAGATGTTAAAAGTGTATTTTTATCTTCTCTCATCCTAAACACATTTTTAGCTAGTAAAATGAACTTTTAAAAACGAACTCTGCATAATTTTAGCTGTTTACGAGTTTCATGTAAGGATTTGTCATATCAATTTTCAAATAAGGATATAAATATATGGTATTATAACCATACAGGAAGTGTTGCCTTTTTTAAAACGTTCATAAGATCAATTTTTTATTATTAATTTGTTTTAATCTTTGTTATTTATTCTATGTCTACATTTATACCTACTAGCATAGAATGTAATATGCTGAGCTAGTAACTATAATAAAAATAAATAATAATAAAAAAAATGTTTTAATCCTTTATTTTGAATATTTACAATCTGTAAATGGCCATAAGTAAAATTTACTTTAATGTGATGTCGGTAAGACAAGTTATATATATGGAGCGTGATAACAAAATAAGTAAAAAATATTCACAATAATAAGTGATAGGTGAAAATAAAATAAAAAATATACAGATAGAATATAAAATGATAAATAAATAGAATATAAAATAATGTAATAATGATTTTTTTTTTATTTCTCTTTATTTATCTGGATGGGAACGGGAGGCGAGCAACGGTTTTCTTATTGACGGAGTTTTGTATATGTATTGCGTAATTTCGGAAGTGTTTAATGGTTTAATTTCTTAATTCCCTCTACCGCCTTCATAGCAACGACCTAAGTGCTTATACTAGTCATAGCTTGAGAAGAGAGGAACACCCAGTGGTGAACCCTTATGACATCACTCCACAGGTGATTTCGAACCGAGCTCTATAATGTATTTTTTTGGTTTAAACAAATGTTTTTTATTTTGTTTTGAGAAAAATAATGTAGAAAACACTTTAATATTAGATGTGTGACCACACTTTATTAGAGTATTCTGCCCTGTACAGAGTATGTGTTAAGGGACAGAGAGCTGTTTGCTGTTTGGAGAGAGAGCTACAAGCCAGCTGTCTCATTAAACCTAAATATTTTATGATGCCCAAGCCCCTGTGTCCAGAGTGATTAACCTTAATTCGGGCTAGGGAGACATTCTTTATGAGTTCTAATAAATAATTTTCATTCCCCTTACGTTAAAAAATTAAACCAGTATCTCTTCCCTCGCAACATTTCTAAAAATGATCTACCTCCTTACTAATTTCTCCTGCAGAGTACATTGCAAAGTTTAGTTGCTATAATAATAACAAAAACTGGCTCTACAACAAACATTGTACGTTTAATATATGTCTTATGTATTTTCATTTTGAATATATGTTTACTATTTCCACCGTAAATTATATTTTTTTTCTCCTTTAATTATAGTTCTATTATAGATAGTAATATAACTATAATCTCTAATTATTTTTATGTATATGATATGTAAGGCCATTTGTATATATGTCCCCGGGAGGTTGCTGGTTTTTGCAACAGTTACACAACCTCTGATTGAATACAAAAAATAAAAATAATAATTTTATAATGTTAGCATTATTTGATGGATATTGTTAATGATTGACAGTTGTGGCTAAATTTTTAATTTGCAAGTATTGTTTATTTATATATATATATATTTTGCTTCAGCATGAGTGTGGGCATAGACTAACAGATAAAATACGTTCCCCGATTGTGCGCATAGTTGCGATGCACCAGAAATAAAATATCAAATTAAAGGTACTGAAGTCCTCAATATGAATTAACTGTTAGTTTTTCGAAATTTTTGAAATGGCCGCCGCTAATGTTGCAAAGTCGTACAGAGGCTCTAGAGTATTTGATTTTCATTTCGAGACATGAAGGGAACATATTGAGACAGAAAAATACATGAAAACTCCTGCGCTAAAATATCTATAAAAAAAAAAGCAGTACACTTCAAAAATAATATTTTTCAAAAAATACAAATGAGATTTCAAATTGCAGGTATCGAAGCCCTCAACATGAAATTAAGTTCAGTTATCCAAAATTACGGCTGTCATTGCTGACAATCTGTTTCCAAAAGACATATTCTACGCAAAATTATTTAACTAGTTATTAACCGTGAAATTTTCTTGAAAATAGGTTAGGTTAGGTTTTATGCCTCATGCCCGGGCTTTAACTACTTCTTGAAAATATATACATTACGTGGATAGTTATTGACGTGGGGGAAAACTCACATTAAGCAAGGTGATCTCAAAAGGTAATCTTTTACATAGGAAGTAGACAAAAAAAAACATCAGTAAGATAATATTATTCATGTTAAAATATACTTGTCGAAACCTTCTTCTAAATATTTCATTCATACATAAATATTTATTTTTACGTCATGAGTGAATTATTTATTCATTTGAAAGACTTTAAAACAGGATTTTATCTTTTCAATGAAATATAAGTTTAAAACCTAGAGGTAATTCTTGTTGAACAGAGAAGGTGCAGAGCCAGCGATGCAGGATCTAGAGTACTCTCCATCCTAAATACTCCACCTTTTATTGCCCTAATTATAGTGGAGATGAGTTGGTGGATTGTCCTGTTCCAAGAACCAACGTTAATGTTTTTCCTCTCTTCAGTGGTACTTGGCTCTTCTTTTGTTCATCTAATTAATCCCTTCTTGTACTCATTCATGGGCCCTCTTGAACCCTATAAATGGGACTTTGCATGATTAAGTTCTTCTTGAAAAATATTATCCAATGAATAAACTTAAGTTGTTATTGAGTGAGTGGATCTATGTGTATTGTTGCAAACTGAATCATTTAGTTTGTCAGTAGGTCATTCTATGTATTCATTGTAGATCCAGAATAGCTTATGATCAAGTTCCATTGTCTAATTTAATATTCGAACGTATTACTTTCTTATATTTTTGATATAAGTATTGTAATCATGCAAAAATTCCAGATCGAGTTTTCGATAAATTTCTCGATTCAAGGTCCCCTGAATACCTTTTGACCATTTTCTCGATGATGTCCAGGGGCGTAGCCAGGATATTGAGCAGGGGGAGGGGGCGGGGTATAGACTCCCGGGGGCACAGCCCGCAGTTTCCGTGGTTAGCGCTGCAAACTTTTTGTTATTAATTTGGGAGACTCAAACCTCTAGAAGCTCCCCCTGAGGTAATCACTGACTGTAATACTCAAGTTGACTTTACATGAGCAGCAAAAATGCAAAGCGCAGCAGCAGCACATGCACGCTGTGGTTTCTGTTCTTTTAGAATTAAATTACTCACATCCAATAGCGTGCATTTGCTGCTGCTGCGCTTTGCATTTTTACTGCGCATGTAAAATCAGCTTTAAGAGTATAAAGTATAACATAAATGACGATTTTGAGCGAGGAAATGAAATGATCGAATTCATATATATTTAAATAAATGTAATATGACTTGTTTTGTACATGTACATTTATGTAACAGCTGATTGCTGATTTAGGAATCAGACGCACGGGAAATTTGAAGATCCTATTGGTAACTTGCAAGCAATTCATTTTTAATAAAAACTATTTTTTTAGTTTATTTTATTTTTATCTTGGTTTTTTGCTCTGGACAGGGAGAGGGGCACGCCCCCCCCCCCCCCCCTGGCTACGCCCCTGATGTCTGTGTATGTGATTAGAACTTTGTGAGCGCTCCAACTCAGAAATGATTGTAGGTGTGGATTGAATTAAGGATGTCACATATTCATGTTATTATAGATCTGATTACATTCTGCCTGAAACCAGACAAAAATTGAGACCACTTTTATTTTGTGTTTAAATGTAGTTTCCTTAAGGTTTTAATTTATTTCTGAACTGTCCATGCACTTTCAGCTCTCCTTTCTTTCTTGGTCTGCCTCCACAGCTTACAGGCGGAGCAGGATCACTCCGACCCCCGCGGTCTCCTTGTCTCCATTAAGTTGAAGAAATTTGGGTAGCCGAAAACCGGGGTGTTTCGAGGGGTCTCGAGCTGAAAGCAATAGGGCACTTATTCTTATATATTTATTTTATTGCATCACTTTCTTATTATTATTCTTTTATTTTTATTTACTATTTTTTTTTTCTATTACTATTATTATATTTTTTTTTTTACTTATTTTAGATATATATATATTTGTACATATTTTATTTATTGTTTAAGAAAAAAATAATAAAGTTTTCGAGGTGCTATGTATTGTGAATATTGGCCATACAAAGGGACACACTATTTCGAAGTATTAATTTTCTTTGCTTGATGCTTTGTAATCGATGCTCTAAGTACAATACTTAAATAGTATCGATACAAATTAATCTTTGCTATTAATGGTAAAAGAATCTTGATAATATTGGGTCATTTCCTTATTTATAATTTTCTCTCATTATTTTCAACAAGCCAAGAATTCATTTAAAAAAAAAAAAAAAAAAAAAACTTATACAAAAACTCAATACATGAGGACCTGATTAGGAGTTTCATTTTTGAAATGTTGGAAAACAGGCTTCTTAGAAAATTCTCCGCTGTGCATCCTCCCTTTTTTCCCCTTTTTCTCATTAGGACTTGGGAGGAGAAAAAAAGTGTACTGTAGAATTACATTAAGTAGAAAATTAATGTAAGTGAAAGAAGCAAAGAGGAGAGACGAGGTAAAAAGTGTATTAGAGATGTAACCAGTAGCTGCAGAGAACTGGAGTCCACAAAGACAAGTTCACTTTGAAAGAGCAACCTTTGTACTGCACAAATGAAACTTTTTGTAGCGAATTTACTTCATAAGTATCCTCCTACCTCTCTGTCAGTTGTCTTCAAGGTTTTTTTTTTCTTAGCAATCAAGAACTTTGCACAGGAAAAAGAATTCTTATTTATTTACTTAATTTGAGCCCACTTGTCCTGGGTCCTCGCCGTATGTTTTTCAAGATGACTTCTTTGGAGGGGAGAGGGGCAAATCATCGCAAGGCAAGTATTAGTTCTGAAACCGAATGATATGATAAGCAATTGTTATAAAATGAAATTATTATTATTTAATTATCTATCTGGCATTATCGTTACCTCCTGGACTGTTTGTTTCAAATTTTTCCGACTACTTTTCTAGCGAATGTATTTACATGAAATTTTATATGTGAATTCAAAACTATAACGACAACACCTTACAGTTTTGAGCAGAAGGGGACTAAGCCAAAAACCATAATAACTTTAGTACGAGGATTCAAATGTACCTATGTAAGTCAATTATAGTTATAACGGTCGATTGGTTTTGGAGGGAGAGCAACAACTTATTTGATTAATTCGTGCTATGGATGTTTATTTCCGGTGATTCACCGATGGCTTTTTATTTTTTATTTTTCTGGGTTAATTTCCTCAATGGTGGAGAATTGGTCAGATCAAAGGATTGTGTTTTTTTGTGTGCTGTTCCTGAACTCTGGGGAGGGGGCAGCAGAGCGTGGCTATGCCCTCTACTGACTTCAAAAACCCTCTTTTTTCAAACCACTCACCCACTCCCCGTCTATAAATCAGGTTAACCGGGAATCACTCCCTTCGACTGGAAAC
The DNA here is from genome assembly GCA_963662175.1 of Aradus depressus. Taxonomy (NCBI): domain Eukaryota; kingdom Metazoa; phylum Arthropoda; class Insecta; order Hemiptera; family Aradidae; genus Aradus; species Aradus depressus. The sequence goes on from OY759214.1 coordinate 86,363,117, forward strand.
CCCAGTCCGCCCCTAGATTTCGGATCAATTGCTCCTTTTCATGTCCAATTAACGAAAATCTAATGGTTTGTATCACCTTTCCTCATGGTCAGGTTACTCTTTTAATTTATATAAATAAAGGTACTTAAATATCAAAGAGAACCCGCCGGTTGGGTTATATTGAAGAGTGCTATGGAGTTGACCAAATCTGTGAATGAACTGCTTTGTTCGGGTTGAATATATATATATTTCGTATGGATATAATTCATTTGATCTGGAGTTATTATCCACAGATAAGACAATTTTTTTTTTTTTTTTGCATTCAAGAGGTCAAAAAAAAGAAATTTCACTGAAAAGTTAATATCGAATAAAAAATTAATTTATTTGCTGTTCTTTATTGCTAACAATTTTTCTTTCATGTTGATCCAATTTTTTTTTTTTTCCATATATTTATTGCATGTTCTGTAAAAGGAAGAATTTGATATATATATATATATATATGTGTGTGTGTGTCAATAAAAATATATATATATATTAATTATTCAAATATACATCAAAACTCTGTTCACTCGCAGTCCCAGAGTTGAGACTCATCAATGCTGAAACGACAAATCACTGGGCATACAGTTCACTGGTAACAATTTATTCATTTGATGTGTGGTATTGTATAAATGAATATAATATCAACCTATTTATTTATTTACGGTCGAAAGTTGTAGAAGCTCAGGATCAGGGTTGGAAGCGGCCACCCGCCGATCAATCTGTGGTGATCGGTGGTCGACCCCAGCCCGTCACCCTGCTTTCGATAAACTGGCTGAAGACTGGGTATCTGACTGAGGGCTCCGCTAGCTCACAGGTAGCATGCTTGCCTACTAGCCTTAAGATCTTCCCGAGCCTGTACGATGTCACCTATGCGTTAAAGAACCCTACCCGAGGTAATTAAACCCTGGTAGGCAAAATTTAGGACTTCCACAGGACTTCACCATGCTGTGGGACCCTTCTCACTGTTCGCCATTGGAAGAATGTACCCGCTACGTGGAGCAGCTGGCCAGGCGTACGCTCTCTCGGCGAGGCCCTCAAGGATGAGAGCAGAATGACTGACCGTATTATTAACTTCCTCAAGAAGACTGGGCTCATCAACGAACTGTAAATATACAGAGTTTAAGTGATAGACATGAGGACTGAACAACTATCTTTGTGAATGGTTGTCCCCGCATGAAGAGTTTAAGTGACTTGGCTGAGGACTGAAACTATCTTTGTGAATGGTTGTTTCTGCCCTCTAAATATGTATAAATATGAATGTGAATACGTATGTATATGTGTATATTTAAAACCATTAATAATGAAAGAAAAAAAAATAAAATGAGAATGAGAATGCCCTCCTTATTATGTTGCGACGTCTGTGACTACTCCCAGATCACAGCGGGGGATCTCCTGGAGTCACTTAACAGATCATCGTATTGTCTCTCAAATGCCTCTGCATATAATAGTCTATGAACGATTCGTCGGAGTGTCCTCACGCTTTGTCAGTGACAGCTCGTTTCCCGAACTGAATCTACTCAGTATTTTTATTGTTGTTTATTTGAAAAAATAAAATGTTAATTTGTTTCCCCTTTATTATTGTTATAATTTTATTTATTTAAATATTGTAAAATAGACTGGATGGGCGCTACGACCCTGGCTGTTGCGCGCCGAACAGAAACCAATTACTACTACTACTCTACCCTGGCCTGGACGTACAGTGCACATCACATTCAAGGAATACATCTTCTGCAGTCTCGATGTCCCCGCATGAACAGCCCGGGTCATATATAATATATATATTGGTTCAGGTAGGAGCTTCATGGCGGTACATTACTACACTCTTAGGAGCATTTTTCCCCAATCATTTCAAATAGGACTAGCAGAAATGAACCTCACTAAGGACGCAGGAATAATAAATCCTCACGGGACTATGAATATACAAATATATATATATATATATATATATATATATATATATATATATATATATATATATATATATATATATATACATATAATAGGTACCTATATATATATATTCATAGTCCCGTGAGGATTCCTTATTCCTGCGTCCTTAGTGAGGTTCATTTCTGCTAGTCATATATTTGAAAGGATTGGGGAAAAATGCTCCTAAGAGTGTAGTAATGTCCCGCCATGAACCTCCTACCTGAACCAAATCCATTAAACAACAGTACGAGGACACATTAGGCACCCTATAAAACAGACAATCAACCACCCCTTCTTGCCTTGTAAACAGGCAAGTCAGTCAGGCAACCCCTCAGTTCATGTATGTTGCGTAATTTCTAGCCTTATTAATGGAAACAGTTGCTAGTGACAGCAAGTCTACTGAAATTACAGCATATTGTCTTAGGAAAAGGGGAATTTGTACATCATATTATTCGAGGGCGCTGGTAGCTCAGCAGGCATGCCTGCTTGCTTATTGAGCTCAAGATCGCGGGTTCGAAACCCGGCCGGGGCCCTTAGACTTTAGTAAAAGTACGCATACCACTGAGCTACCGGCGCCCTCTAGTTGTATACATATTTTTTTATTAACTAGAGAATTTTATTTTATTTATTCACTTACAATGTTCTCTACAAAAAAAAAAAAAAAATATATATATATATAAAGTATATTCGAACTTCAGAGGAGAAAGTTGGACTTTTATATTTTTAAAAATATATAGAGTAGAATCTACATAATCCGGTCGTTCGCCAGATCGGCACGCCCAGAAATCCGGAGGCTTTTAGGAAGCCGCTAACGGAAGAATATGTTTTCGTAAAATAACTGTATCGCGTCGTGTGAACAAAAACATCCGCCCTTCCGCCCCATCTTTTGGCTCATCAATTCCTGTTAGAAGCGAAGAAAACCCTTTTTCTGTTGAGTAATGCGAATTTTAACAATGTGCGAAAAAATAATAGATAAATAAAATTAGATGTTGAAGCTTGCGAAACTTTTCTGGGTTGGAAGGGCTAGGATCTACGACATTCGTAAAAACAGGAAAAGAAGAGTTTCGAAAGACAGACTGAAGTCAGGTGAGTTTTCTCAAATTGAAAATGTATCGTTTGCCTCATTTCTTCAATAGCGTGACAGGCACACACCAATATCTGATGAGATCATTCGCAAAAAAACCGTCGTGGCTCATAATAAATTCGTGCCGAAAATGTAACAATAAACTGTTTTTGATCAAATGTTTTTTTAAGCGATTGCAATGATATATTTTGTTTGCCTTAAATAGGTTCAAAAAAAAGTCAGTGAATCACTAGCTATGTACTTCCCCCGGTCAAATTAATAGTCAATTACTTTTTTACTTACTACAATTATTTCAAAGCGAATCACCCGCTCGGACTAAAACTCAATATTTGAATTACATCGTGGATCCTCTGAATCCTCATATTAAATTTAGTGTCGATACATTCATTACATCAGCAGTTATTAGGGTTTTTGAGTCGATACATTCATTACATAGGTAGTTATTAGGGGTTTTTGAGTCGATACATTCATTACATCGGCAGTTATTAGGGTTTTTGAGTCGATACATTCATTACATAGGTAGTCATTAGGGTTTTTGAGTCGATACATTCATTACATAGGTAGTTATTAGGGTTTTTGAGTAGATACATTCATTACATCGGCAGTTATTAGGGTTTTTGAGTCGATACATTCATTACATAGGTAGTTATTAGGGTTTTTGAGTCGATACATTCATTACATAGGTAGTTATTAGGGTTTTTGAGTAGATACATTCATTACATAGGTAGTTATTAGGGTTTTTGAGTCGATACATTCATTACATAGGTAGTTATTAGGGTTTTTGAGTCGATACATTCATTACATAGGTAGTCATTAGGGTTTTTGAGTCGATACATTCATTACATAGGTAGTAGTTATTAGGGTTTTTGAGTCGAAACCCGTTTCTCTGATCTCACCCCTTCGCTTTAGCCGATTTGGCTGTAATTAATAGTTGTCGAAGGGAAGATGGGGCCAGAAAAGAAGGGCTCGACTGCCGAAGTAATGAATGTATCGACACTAAATGTAGTATTCAGAAGCCACTATGTAAGTCAAATATTTACTTTTGGCCCAAACGGTCGATTGGCTTTGGAGGTAAAGAGAAAATGTAATTTGTCAATTCGTTCTGCGAAATACATAGCTCATTCAGCGACATATTGTTGATTTATGTAATTATGGTTTTTTTTTAATGTATATATCCAGTAATCCCGTGTTTTTACAGTAACCCTATATATGTCTGATTAGCTAAATTGTACTATATGTTCATTCTTCCTTGTTTGAAATTACCGTCTATTTTCACTTTTCATATTTTCTATTTACTTTTTATGAAGCCTATTTACTACTTTTTGAGAACCCACCATTTTTATTGTGCCATTCCTATTTTCCCCACCGTTATTTTTCACTTTAGTGAGCTGCTATCGACGATATAAAGATATCTGTGGAACATCTTCGACCAATAGAACCTTTTATTGGAGCTCATTTTTTTCCCCATTGATACTAAACTATCTTTGGCCAGTTTTCCAGGCTACTTCTCATCCTTAGTACGATACCTGAACACCCAAGTCACAACGGCAAATGGGCAAGAAATTGTTGATAAAACAAACGCTTCGCAACACCCCGACAAAAAAAAAAAATCGTCGATGAATGTCTTGCAATGTACTTCCCCAGAACAAATTAATCAATTAACTTTCCGCTCCCTCTCCAAAACCAGTCGACTGTTTGGGCTAATAATGTAATAGTTAACTTACACAGGAGCTTTCCGTGAAACTCAACTTCGAATTTCTGACCAATTACATAACTCTATACTCGGTTCGTATAGCTGGGGAAGTAGAAAGTTCATATTGTATTAATTTTATAAAACTGTGACGAAAAAGCGAACGGATAAACATCATGCGCATTGTGCTCCAGAGCAATGTTGTGGATATGTTTCTCCGTAGAGTTGTCATATATATACATATTTATATATAATAATTCTATCATGAAAATTGAAATAACCAATGAAGTAAAACAAACAATTTAGGACAGTTATCTTATTTTAAATAGTGAAAACTAGATTCGTGAATGAATGATGTATATGTGACCATGACATTTTGGTGTCTTTTGCTTAAAAAATGTATATATTTTAATTTTTTTTAGACTTCTGCTCGCTCAGAATGTTGTCTTTGTTTAGATATCATATTATTTGTTTTTGTTGTTTTTAAAATTTTCAATCATGATACACGTTTATATTTATTTAATAATTGTTTTTGTTTAGATATAATATTTCAGTTCGTTTTGGTGTAAATAATTTAAATGTTAACTATTGGTTTAGTCACAATTAGTTTTAATGTCATGTTTTTACTCAAATCTAGCATACATAGGATTGAGTTTCATCCATAACTATGAAAGTATTAATTGAACTGTTTTTGTTTTTGGAAAATAAAATATATAATGGGAAGGGTCCCTCTTGGCAGCCTCTCCTGTCGAAATTGTAAAAATAATTGAAGAGATGAGGACATTATCGAGTTATTTATTATACTATTAAATTAAATCTATCGAAGTTAACATCAATTTCATGTTTTTTTAGCTGCACCATTTGCTTTCTAATTGCCTAAAGTAAGTATATATTGGAATGGTTAAAAACAGATTTTAACACAATTTATGTTTGGGGTAAGGTGGATCGGTTTCGGGCGGGCACCTAAGTGATATATCGGAAACAGCTGTACTTGTAAATGCATACGTAGTTAAATATTAAAAAATAATAATAATTAGTAGAAAATGAATATTTTTTAAAATGTACATTTCCTGGTTTAAGTCATTATATTAGAAACAAAAAAAGGTGTCGGTGAATCTTCGGTTATGTACTTCCCCAGCAAGAATTAACCAATTACGTTTTCGCTCTCCCTCCAAAGCCAATCGACCGTTTGGGCTAAAACTCAATATTTTACTTACATAGTGGCTACTCATACTAAATTTTGTGTCGATACATTCATTACAACAGCAGTTAGTAGAGGGTATTTCGAGTCGAGTCCCCTTCCCGTCAGCCGATTGCTCGGAAAATTGATAGGTGCCATCCTTATGGGGTTTTGGTATTTGAAATATACAATCAGGTCAATATATTCATTACATTGGAAATCATTGAGATAATCATTTTTTGTGTATTGACCCCCCTCCCCACCCGTTCGGCAGATTTGACAGAAAATTAATAGGTTTGGTCTTTATACGGTTTTCAATTTACATATGAAATTTCATGCCAATATATTCATTACAACGGTAGTTATTAGAGTTTTTGTGTTAAGCGTCCACCCTAAACCATTTTCTCTTTGTCTGATTTGGCTGAAAATCTTAGAGGGTTCTGGATCGTGTGCACAGATAAAGCCGCATAGACATTTTCTTTTTCATTTTGGAATCAAGATGTTGAAAAATATGAAATTTTGTTGAAAACTCCCCATTGAATTGTGGCACACACACTCGTAGAAACAAAAATGGGGCCTCCTACTCAACTAAGTCTCATTATTGGAGGAGGGAAATGTAGCATTTGACATCGCTGTTATCCTAGCTGTTCCTTCTCTAATCTGTCGTATTGTGTTCTGTTGAGCAGGAGTGAGTCACGACAAGCCCTACCTGGTGTTCCGGGTGGGAGAGAAGGCGAGTCCACAGGTGAAGCAGTTCTCAGAGACAGGGACGTGGGAGCCCGAGCCGGGAGGACTGGACCACTTCTCAGGGCCTCCCGTCTCCACAGGACAGGGCAGGACGGAGGCTGTCTTCTTCGCTGATGGCAACCATTCCAGGGTATCTCCATCATTTATCCTTCTGTATACAGAACATTTGATATACATTTGATAGCAACACTTCTCTCATTTATTTTTTGCCATTTCAAAAAAATATCAATTACAAACATTAATATGGAACTTATTGAGTCGACTTCTATATTTAAACACCTAGTCAAAACTAATTAACTAAGTTTAGAAGGTCAAAACTAGTGTATGGGGAGACTGAATCTGTGTTTGTTTCAAACCACCTTCAAGACAAAAAAATTTTAGATAGTGATAGTTAGATAAACTTTTTATTACACTAAAGATAACAACCTCTTTCTGGCAATGAGTGGTTTTTTTTTTTACAAAACACATATACCTACTTATAGTTATAGAAAATAAAATAAAAGAATATACATATATATATATATATATACATATACATATAATAAAATACTAATAAAAAGACACAAATAATATTAAAATAATAAATATGAGCATGCTCTTTAATATAAATAGTGCAAGCAACTAGGAAACAAAAACAATACAAAAATTATATAAAACAAAATATGACCTTTGATAAGGGAAAATAGTAAAATTGTAGTGACAATAACGCAAAAATAAAAAATGAAAAAAAAATATTTATGTATATATCTGACAAGTAATAATAATAAATTAAATTATATTATTCTTAATTTTCAAGCTTATAGTAAAAAATAAAAATAAATTGTTAATTTTTCTAACATCATATATATAACATAATTGGTTCTGAGTCGAATTTTGGTCTATTAGTGAGATAATTGTGGAGAAATGTTTGCCTGGGGATACACAAGGAGGGAACAAACAGTGTATGAGGTCGTCCTTCATCCGTCTAAGGTTCAGAGCCTGCAGGCACTTTCAGGACAAAACGCATATCTAAACCCTCCAAATAATATTCTAACATTTCTATTGCTACTGTGGAGATGTATTTGAGCTAGCAGCGGAGTTTTTCAATATGGCAGTTTATTGAAAGATAGTTTTCATGAGACCCTAAAGCACTGACAAATCGGTAGAGAGAATTATATTTAGAATTAAATATGGTGTTTATATCCAGTCAGACGAGATGATTCCTCACCACGGAGGGCCCAGAAGGTGATCAGCCCCGATCAAGGCCAGGTAACCCAGGGGTGACCCAGTTGAAGGGCAAAACAAAGTTTCGGATGAGTTGAGCGAGGCGATATATTGTGGAGAGACTGAATCTGGGTTTGTTTCAAACCACCTTCATCAAATAAAAAAAATGTTACCCCCACTTATGGGTATTAAAATGAAAAGCCCAATGAGTAGAATTTTTTTAAATTTTTTATCTGGGAAAAGGCGCCTGTAGAGGGGGGATTTTAAATGTTTCCTCCTCACTTCGAAGACCACCAATATAACCCTATATGACCCCCTGTTATTGTCTAACGCTATACATACAATGTATATTCCAGGTTTCAGTCATGTCCAGGATCATACCCTCTCCTGACTGGTTCGTCGGACTTGATTCCTTCCAGCTCTGTGTCGACGGCCATTGGCTAGATACCATCACCATTGAGGTACTCACCACATTACATTTAACCTAATTTTATTTATTTTTATATAATTATTCAATTTCTTTGTTTTCTATTTTAAAAATTAAAAAGCATTCACTTCATCATATTTAGAAAAGGATTCAAAATAAAAACAATTGATACACAGATATCATGAAATTGAAAGCATCCAATATTTATTTCAATATTTGAAAAAATGTGTTTTTTTTTCGGACCCTATCGGATCGATAAAAACGACATGTTTCAGCGAGATAAAAAACGTTATACAAAAGTGTTATTTATAATGGTTCTGTTTTTGTAACTTACACCCGTGCTTTAACTACGATGTCATATCTCGCAATGTTCCCTTTAAGGGGCATGGAACCTTGACCGTGTTTATCACTGTTATCAAAATGTATTCCTTCAACATCTTCTATCAAGCAGATTTGAAAATAGATAAAAATGTCCTTTTACTCGGCTACGCAAACCAAGCTGATAGAGCCTACTATAAGAGTTCTAGTTGATTTTAGGACTATATTTACAGAAAATATATTTTCAATGAAATTACTATAAGTTTTCTGAAGAATTCCATACTTTTCTCCACCACTCAAAATGGCTGTGGGACTTATGTGAGAGGTCTTCATGCTGTGACATCATACAACGGTGATATATTTTATCACCAGGCTGTACAGGCTGTACTAAGAACACACTAATGAAACCATGATGAGTTTTCTGTTTATGTGTGTAAATCTGTGAACATGATAACTCCCGATGTATTGAATTTATCGACACTAAATGTTATATGGGTATCCAGAACCCCATAAGGACGACAACTTTTCAGCTAAATCGGCCAAAGGGAAAGGGACAGACAACAAAAAATTCTAATAACGAATGTATTGGTACAAAATTTCATATGTAAAGTCAAAACCTCATAAGGACAACACTTATTAATTTCCAGCAGAATCGGCAGAAGGGAAGGAGGATCAGAGGAGGTATAGACATGAAATTTCATATTTAAACTCAAAATCCCATGAGGACAACACCTGTTAATTATCACCGCAATCGACCGAAGAAAAGGGCAGTTCAGGGGAGGGGGCTAAACTCCAAAACCCTAATAACTGCCGATGTAATGAATTTATCGACACAAAATATTTAGTATAAGGACTTAGGAGCGAAACGTTAATTTATTAATTCATTCTGGAGAAATACATTGCCGATGATTTACGGACGATTTTTTAAACATACGAAACCCCTAAAATTACGCCTGATTTCAGTGTATCTGTTATGGTATACAGTTACAGGATAATGGACAGGTGACTAGTCGATCGATACATTCTCAATTAGACAGCCCATGTTCTTGTTTCAAATTAGGTTGTCAGTGTGTATTCCTCTACTGTATTTGTTCTCACGTTAATTGTCTGTAATTTTACAGACAATATATTACCTGTGTAGAGTATTTACTTCAGCCGATACAAACCAGAACAACAATTAGACCCTACAACCAACATGTTACAACCAGAAATAACAATTAAATGCAACTGGCAGTCAACCTTAAAACAAGTTTTACTCGGAAACCATTACAACCACATTCAGTCCACCATATACTTTAATGTTATAAAACTAATATTTTATTTGTCAATCCTTAACTTTATAACTGCAAATCATGCTCAGCAATCCTTGAAAAACCCTCAACAAGTTTGCCATCAACTGTTGTCCTATTCTAGTACATTTTTTTTTTATTTGGACTAATAATCAATAGTTGATATACATCGGGGCTTCTAAATCCTCATACTTAATTTTGTAAGATAAATTCATTATATCGGCAGTTTTTAGGGTATTTGAATTGAGCCCCTCCCCTGAACCCCCCTCTTCTCTTCGGTCGATTTCGGTGATAATTAACAGATGTTGTTCTGATGGGGTTTTGACTTTAAATATAGCGCATTTCATGTCGATACATGACATTCTTCATTATATCGGCAGTTATTGAAAACACGGTCAACTGCCATGCGCCTTAGGAGGGAACATTGCGAGATATGACCTCGTAGTTGAAATACGGGCATAAGTCACAAAAACAAAACAATCATAAACTATACTTTTGTATGATTTTTTTTATCTCGCTAAAACATGTTGTTTTTATCGGGACCCCGCCCAAAAACATTTTCAATGTTAAAAAAGTTAGTTATTGTGACTCATGCCCGGGCTTTAACTACAAGGACATATCGCCTACTACCAGAGAGCTCTTTCATCGTTCTGATGGACATGGCCCTACTCTACGGTGAGAGTCCTTTTTGCCTACCTAGATTTATCCTCTAGGGCATGGGTCTTTAACGAGTACGTGACATCGCGCAGTCTTGATAAATAATTTAAGGACCTTGTTCAGGTTTTGAACCCGAGATCTTGAGTACAGCTCTGTGCTACCAGCGCCCTCACACCCTCATATATAGCAGCAGTTCTCTGTACAAACTTCCTTTGATTTTTTGGAGGACGATGAAAGAAAGAAGAAAAGTTTGCGAACCTCTGCTTCGGTGTATAATTAAACGCAAAATTTGTGCAACAAAGAATAAAGGGGTTTATAGAAAATTGTCATTTAAATCCCAGATTTAAGAAAATAAAAAATGAAGTTCAAACTATTTTCCGTACCTTTTTTTTCAACGGAATTTTACGTCTCAGGTCCCGAATTTAACGTGATGGAAAATTGTAAACGCTCTACTGCAGAAACGATTGTAGCTATGAACTTGAAATTTGTAATGAAGAGGTCACATGTGCTAACTTAGGTCTGATTAGATTTTGGCCGAAATCCGACACTACTTAACTCCAGGGCCTAAGTACATTTTACAAGATACCGCTTATATTTATGACCTAATCAAAAATAGTTTCATATAAAAATTGTAGAAAAACAGAAAGACATTTTTACGAAATGTGATTTTTCGCAGGTCGTCCGGTATTCCAGATGCATGTCGAAAACTGTTAGTCCTATCGAACAATTGTTTCTTACCACAAACTCTTATTAAACTCCAATTGCTAATGTGTTTCCTCAGATTCGAGGATATACGACCCAAATTATAGCGCCATAAAAAATGAAAAACAAAATAAATTTCCGTAGGAACTATTTCATAATAATGTTTAAAGACAAAAATGAATTAAATCCAATTACGAAAAGCTGTAGAAGAAAACTGACAACTTCTATAAAAACCCTGCTAAGCTAGAGAAGAACCCCGTTGAACTCTTGATGAAACAGTAACTTGGTTAGAGAGAAAAGAAGAGAACTTGATGTGACAAATAAACAGTGATTAAAGGGGAAAAGATGGAAACAGTGCCAAAAATGGCTTAGCTCCTTCGGAAAAACTAAGTTTTAATTAGTGTACGGTCAGAAAACAGGATCAGATGGGTTGGAACTATTATTTGGTAAACAAAGTATAGATCAAATTATATAATAATCTAGTTCAAGTTATTCTGGAAAAACATTTAATGTGCATGGGTTTGAATTGTCAATGCACAATGTGATTTTCACAACAAAGGTATCTCGGAGTCTACTGAGCTTAAAATCGCGGGTTCTGGGAGGTGAAAAAAACCTTGAGCACGCTGTCCTCGATAGGACGTTAAGCGATGCTTCTGAGCCTGTGCGATGTCAGATATTCATTAAAAACCTTAGATAAATAAACCTAGGTAGGCAAAATTTAGGATTCCCAAGGTAGAGTTGGGCTCTGGAAGTAGACGATATGACTTAATAGTTATATCCCGAGCATGAGTCACAATAACTAGCTACAAAAGATTTTTATTATTTAGTCACTTCGATACATTGGACGTTGTCTCACCCAAGTAAATAAACTCCATTTATTAAAAAAATAAAACATGGAGGTTTCTATTAAAGTCTGACAAGATGTATCTCTGTGGTTTTTTAAATTCAAATCTGTTCAATATGGTAAATGTATGCATGGATGTGTTCGCCCATCTGACAACGGCTCATCGCAATCCTATTTTTCGAGATATTTTCCACTGTTTTTTGAAATAAGACAAACTTATTTCTTTCTAAACTTATGTCATTATTTTGGCTTCTCCAATCAGCACTATTATATAACCTCTAAGTTGTGAAACGCGGACATATTGTGGAAACTTGTAATAAATAAATAAAACAAACTTATTTTTGAAATATTGTCTATTCCACTAAAGATATATATACATATATAACTACCGGTTTCGACTTTATACCATCGTCAGGTCTAGTTATGAACTAAGTCAGTTTGCAGAGAGCGACCCTTCAAATACATCTCAGGTCAAAGGGGGCTATTAGAACTTGGGAGTCCCCCGGCTGTACCGTTAGCTAACTCATGAAATATTTCTTAACAAAACCTAGTTCTAAATTTACATAAAACAATGTCACTAGACTAATACGTGGAAAAATAACAAATAAATAAGTACAAATACAAGTAAATAATAAAAAATAGAAATAAAATTAATAACAATGTTAAGATTTAGATAACTTGAAACATATATGTGGAACCAAATATTAATAACAGATAATACAAACATATATGTGGAAACAGAACTGGTTTAGGGTGTTAACAAAGGGGAATAGTTGAAATAAATTTGGTCATTCAAGGAACATTTGTATGAATGACCAAATTTATTTCAACTATTCCCCTTTGTTAACACCCTAAACCAGTTCTGTTTCCACATATATGTTTGTATTATCTGTTATTAATATTTGGTTCCACATATATGTTTCAAGTTGTCTAAATCTTAACATTGTTATTAATTTTATTTCTATTTTTTATTATTTACTTGTATTTGTACTTATTTATTTGTTATTTTTCCACGTATTAGTCTAGTGACATTGTTTTATGTAAATTTAGAACTAGGTTTTGTTAAGAAATATTTCATGAGTTAGCTAACGGTACAGCCGGGGGACTCCCAAGTTCTAATAGCCCCCTTTGACCTGAGATGTATTTGAAGGGTCGCTCTCTGCAAACTGACTTAGTTCATAACTAGACCTGACGATGGTATAAAGCCGAAACCGGTAGTTATATATGTATATATATCTTTAGTGGAATAGACAATATTTCAAAAATAAGTTTGTTTTATTTATTTATTATATAACCAGTGATTTTTAACTTAGAGCATTCATTGTTAATGAACAAAGTATTATTTCTTCTTCCATATTATATTTATATTCAACACCTTCATCCCCACTCCATATTTACTCTCTTTGTCATATTATTCATTTGTATTTATTTATTTATTTTATTCATACTTTTTTTTCAAGCACTATTACTGCATCTAGAATGAATTTTGAAATATGTACTATGAAAAACCTCAGTGAGCTTGCATTATTTATTTATTGCATTCTCGCATTTCCAACTTCGGCTGTGGACCGGCACGACCTGTCGGCGGTCGGCGGGGCCCCCAGCGCCGGGTTAGAAGGCTTTCTTGATTCTCCGCCAGGAGACGAACCGACCAAAAGCCAGGTAGCCAGCCTCCGTCATCAGTCCTGGCAGGTCCAGTCCCAGGTACGATCCTGTCCGGCGAATAGCGGGCATTCGAGAACTACGTGTTCCGCAGTCTCGACGCCGCCACACGAACAGGCAGGGCTGTTTTTCCTCTTAAAGAAGAAGAGCTTAGCGCTGAAGTCACCGTGACGTCCAATGTGCTCTGGTTGTATCCATGGAGAGTCAAGACGCGTCCGGACGTCCGGGAAATAGGCGAAGGTTGTTCGGCCATCTGTCGATCGCGCCCAATGCTGTTGCCATCTTTCCGTTTACTTACGAGGAAACTTTGTGGATTTGGTTGACAGACTCTTTTTTTGAATATTTCTACATTTTTCAGTTGTGGCACCAACTTCCTCTATCCTAAAAAATGTAAGCTCACTACGAATTTTCTTAGTATATATTTAAAAATGTATGTTATTGAATATGAGATGATGTTGCTTGTAGGTGGACCCTCTGGATGGTGGAACAGACAACGGGTTTACGTTCACGGCGCCCAACTGGCGGACAGAGCCCCAGGGTGTGATTTACAGGATCACCAACAGGTTCCCAGCACATCCTGCAGGCTCCTTCTATTATCCATACATCAAGAGGCTCCCACCCATCGCCACCTTCCAGTTCATTAAGGTACAATCATTTGTTCATTATTATAGTTTGTTTCAGAATATACGCATAGTGTGGGAGTCCTAAATTTGGCCTATCCAAGGTCCTTAACGAGAACCTGACATCGCAGGCTTGGGGCCATCTCTTAACGTCCCATCTGAAGGCCGGCGTGCTCAAAGTTTTTACTTCCCAAATAGAAAACATAAGGGCCTCGGCCGTGTTTCGAACCCGCAATCTTGAGTTCAATAGCTTCTCTAGCTAGAAATCTTACTATTACCTTCCCTGGCTAAGTCAGTTTGATCCAAAGGGCTGGGTTCGATTTTAAACTGTATGGTAGATTAGTTGAGACATATTGTTAGACATTTATACTTTCTATACCAGAAATAAACCAAATTGTCCTTGTTGGTCGAGCCCTATGAAGGCAACATTATGTAGTGGCAGTTTAAAAAAAAAAACACTTTTGGGTTGTGTTAGTTAGTCTTAACATAACCCAAAAGTTTTTTTGGGGTGAGGGGTGGCAGGGATTGTATAGATTCTGAATTTATATAATATTGATCTTATTCCTTTTGCAGAACATGTGTATTGAACGACCGTGTTGTAAACTTCAGTCAAGACTGAACATTTGTTATACATATAACAAATACAATATGATAACAAATTTTCAGTCTTGACTGGAGGTTATAACACAGACGTCCACTGAATAAATATGTCCTGCAAAAGGGATAAGATCAATATGAAAAGGGATTGTTTATAACAAGTATCAGCAAATAAATTATGGATACTGATAATGGAAGTTGTTCCCGAAACGTTTAACATTACTTACTAGGTTGAAAAAACCAAAAAATAAATGAGAGAATTATTAATAAAATAAAATGAAGTAAAATGAAAATATTATAAAAAATATATCGTTGCTAAGCTCGTCGGGGCTTGGAGTAAAGGTGGTGACGCCATTCCCATGTGGTGCAATCTAGCGGAAACCGGAGCAACAACTTCCCATTGGGATGCTTCTCACACAAAAAAGCTTCAGCAGCTAGCCACAGCCAAAAAACGTACTTCAAACTTCACTAAAATAGAGAGGAAAAAAATGAAATAGAAATAGAGTATGGTTTTCGATTTAATCATAAATACGGTTGATTGAATTTAAAAAAAATGTTATAGGACTTAAATTTAGTTTTTATAGTAATACAAAATCTAAGGAGGGCTTTTCTGACCATTTAATTGTGGCCAATAAATTTTCATGTAAAAGAGAACATTATTCCGAGTTTATACCGTTTTAGTAGATTCTCCTGCCCGGGGATGGATCTGACGCAACCGCCGCGGCGGAGTCCATCTTTTTTCTGGGGAGTCTACAAATATGGTCCAATTTACACCTCACAAAGTTCGTTTTCACAAGACTAAACTATGTATTTTTCAGAATAGACAAATAGGTTTAATATCTCGAGTTCTTCATGATAAGGGCTGTTTGGAAAGCAATGGTCTCTTATACTCCTCCTAACAGGAATCTCATTGTCAGAAGCCCTTCACACATCAAGATTCACTAGTCTGGCTCCTGTCAAAACCAAGGCTATGTCTTGAGAAGAAATATGCCTTGTGTATTCAAGTTCCACTTACATAAATATCATAAACGTTCAGTATAAGTATAGCCATCGCACTTATCCCAAAGTTTTCTTTCTCATTCTATAATCTGCCCTTTTGTTGTATACTTATATATATATATATATATATCCAGAACCCTTTAAGGACACCTATTGATTTTCAGCCAAATCAGCCAAAGGGAAAGGGGGAATAGAGGAAGGTTTAACACAAAAACATCTAATAACTGCTGTTAAATGAATTATCGACACGAAGTTTCATACGTGAATTCAAATCTTCATGAGAACGACACCTGTTAATTTTCCGAGAAATCGGACGAAGAGAAGGGGGAATCAGAGAATAGGCTAGACTCAAATAGCCTAATAACTGCCGATGTAATGAATGTGTCGACATGAAATTTAGTATGAGGATTCAGAAGTCCCTATGTAAGTTAGATTTTTAGCCAAAACGGTCAATTAGTTATAGAGGGAGAGTGAAAACTTAAGGGTAACTATTAATGATTTGTGTGTTGAACAGATGCGAGAGTACGAGACGAGTGAAGTGTTCCATCACAGTGAGGACGACAAACGATACGAGGTGGTCAAGTCGGACCAGGAGAACAGTATCAACGTGATGTCTGGCAATGAGGACATCCAGGAGGAGATTGAGGAAGAGATCAAGGAACACGAGAGACTGCTGGCCGAAAAGACGACAACCACAACTAATCATCTGTCTGTATTGTCTAATTCTAATTCGGAATAGTCAGTGATGGTCAATACCTTCATGAATAATGTTTTTTTTAATCGTTCCATCAAATTATTCATCCTTTTCACCTAAACCTTGCGTTAGTTCCGCAAGGAAGTAATAATGATGTTGAGCGTTAAAATAAATAAATTCAATTAACCGAAAACTAGAGAAAATGGTATCGTACAATAGCCATGGCTAATAAAGAAGGTATTACATTTTCTTTGATTTTCCTTTTATTGGGTCTATTTATTTAAGGATTCAACATCATGAATATGTTTGATCCTTAATTACTCCTGCAAGATTAGGTGCCAAAAAGAATTGGTATAAATGTGAAAAACAAGAAAAAACATATTTCATCAATTTATTCGTAACCAACACTAGATATCGTTAAAGCTACACTACGAGCTGTAATTAGCAAAATATTTGATCAGTAGCTCAATCTGATGATTTTGAAGGGTATTACAAAAAGAGCACTCTTGAAAAATATTAGATTTCATGTTCACCTCTAGAATTATATTCTAACAATTTTGTGACCCTTCTCACTATTTCTTGGAATGGTTATATTATAAAACGTATTTTTTCTATTATAAGATGGTGTTCATAGTTACTAGAGTCGATTATCGAAATGTCTGTGGGTCCTCGGAAAAAAGAAAACCAAGGAAAATTAATCCATCGCAGTTGGTTCTAGGAAAAACGGCGCTTGAATCGTTGTCTAGCGCGGATTATTAGAATGAAAAAAATATTTTATTTTCACAAAACGTCTTATTCAGTCAGTTTCACTTTCGGTCGTAAAAGAATAACATCTTTGCACAAAAGAGGTTTAATTTTTTTTAGCTTGAATAATTCTTTAAATTTGGACTTTTTTACAACTCTCAATTATTGCTCCTTACCATAAATTGTAATTTATTAATTAATTTTTTCCTTGCAACCAACTTGTTTTTACTTTTTTCAATGGAAGTTCTATTATATGAACTTTTGATTATCGGAGCTATATATGTCCCCAATTAGTTACGTTAATTGACGCTCTACTCTTCGTTACTGCTTACTAGTAAAAAAACACAATATATTTGTTGCAGAGCTCCAAAGCCAACTCACCACCCCAAAGATGGTAGAGGGAGTATGATGGCTCCAGGTGTGATCTTAAAGGGAAACACCAACGCCCTTCTCAACAGTATAGTGGAGACCTACCACAACCAGGAGGGTCACTATCAGAGGACGTCCTTCAAGAAGCAGAGTAGGTGAACCCTACAGTATATTGGGAATGGCTTATATTTAAAAGAAATTTAAAATAGATTAAATGAACATAAACATTACTATGCCTACACTAAGATGAAATAATTTCACTATAACAAAATTAATTCACTTCAAAACAATTACAGTCAACTTTGAAATGGATAGTTTGCACTTTAAAATGATCAGTTTTAACTTTAGCTTTGCAAACCTCAAGGTACATTCTTGTTTACGATAAACACAACGTGTGCATCTCTAACTGACTTTAACTCCTTCCAATCCTTTGTAAGAAGTACACTTTTTCCACTGTGATAGAAATTGCATGAAATCTTCCGCTCTTTCTCTTTTTGGAGTGAATTAATTTTTGTACAGTTATCGTGACAAAGTTTAAATAATCTCTTTTAAAAGGCAGTTATATATTCCTCATTGGAAATTCGTTTTTTTTTTGCTTTGAACAGTTGTAGTGCACATGAAAGTAAAAGTGGTTAACAAATAAATAAAACAGACTTATTTTTTAAAATATTGTCTATTCCACATAAAAATTATGCTAAACGACCGGTATTCTTTATGTGTAATTATTATCATATATCCTTTACATTCAGTATAGTAGACAAGCGAGCACATAAAAGGAAATCGGTCGTCGCTTGTCCCATATGAAGCTAAGATTTTTGTGAAGTTCTGACACTGACACAACTGTGTTTAATAATTTTGTTGTTTAAATTGGAAAAATTCACATTCATTCGGACAGGCAAATAAGTGTTTTAAATAAGAGCCTCATTGAATTTTTTAAAATAAAATACTAACCTGTAAGGTTGTTTGTGCAGGAGGTAGCCGAGACTGTCGGGTGGGAGACTGGACGGAGTGGGGCCCCTGCTCTGGTGGCTGCGATGTGGGTGAGATGATCCGAACGAGGCCGGTGTTGCGGGGGGCCCGACGGGGCGGAGTCCCCTGTCCTCCCCTCACACAGGCCCGGTGGTGTGCCTCACCAACCCCCAACTGTACTACACCACCACCTCCACCAGCCACCTGGTAGCCCTCCTCTCTCCCAACGCAACTCTGTACATAGACAGCAAAAATTAACTCTTGGTTTGTCAGGATGTTTTCATGTGACACTGAAAATATGAATAATTATTACTGTATTTAGATTATTGTTCAAATGATGGGGCTTTCAATAGCATAAGAGGTGAAGAGATCTAACGAGAGCTATTTACAAATAACAAGGAAATAGCCTTAAAATGTAGTGCTGACACTTGGTAACTACCACCCGGACACCATGAGCATGTCCCGTAGGCCACGGAGCTGGGCGTAATCCTCAATCAGTCCTAAAAAAATGTTTCAAGTAAATACGTCGATAACTTCTTGAATTTTGTATACAAATAGCAAATTTGGGTAGATCACATCCGAAACAGTGAACCTTTTTTGTGTAATTCATAAAAGAGCCCAAAAAAAAGAATGATGCCCTGTGGTTGTTCGTTAGGCCAGTGAGTGCAGATGATGTAAGGTTCACTCGCACAAAACTTCAAAACCCATACCTTAATCATTTATAAAGCGGGGAAAAATCATACTAAAATATTTATTTCAATAAATTTCTTTGTTCCTCCTGTTCCAATGTTGTTCAAAATTATCTATTCTCTCCTCGGCTCCCTGTCAGTGCCAGCCTGAACGAGCTGTCGGCTGTGCATTCTCCAGGCAGGGGTCTCCCCGAAGACCTCTGACCCTGACGCCTTGCCTCCATCGCATGCGGGGTGGAGGCATCCTCTTGACATCCTCTCGTTCCACGAAAAGTGCTGGGTCTCCAACACTTCCAGCAGGGCCCCTTTGATCAACCATAGATAAATTAGATTCAATTATTTTTTTTTTTTTAAACCAACCCCATGTAAACATTACATTTTATCAAAAAATGTCTTTTCTGTCCTGAAGAATTCGAGAAATGCTAGGTCTATTATTACATAACTAATCAACAATGAATTTATTTACCTCCAGACAGTATTTTTGTTAACAAAGAAAGAAAGCTAATTTATATGTCAAATTATGAATATAATGAAGAAAAGTAATAAGAAAAAAATAATTTTTAAAGTTTTTCTCATTATACTAATTACTTTTGTTTGGTTGTTACGAATTAAGAATGTAAATAAAACCTGAGAAATTCTGGAATATAATATATTCAAAAATATGAACTCAGCTGCAGTTATTGTAATAATTAAAATAGCCTCTTTGAATTAAAACATGGATCTAAGCCAAGTTGTGTTGAAAGCCCATCATGATTTCTGACGCTAGGGGTACTGCCATCTTATATTTGCCTCTAGCTTTATACATTACACTAGTTTACAACATTTTTTTGAGAAAGCCAACATGAGACATTTTTGTGTTTGTTGCTGGCTAAATAATCGCCTTATAACTCCTAAAATTGGAATATATACCAGTTGGTACATGGGTAAGTACTTGAAAAAAACAGAGATTTCCACCTCAAATTCCGTGTACATAATCAAAATGACGGCCGTTTTATAGAATTGCAACAAATATTTAAAAAATCATCAAGGCTCTTCCTGCTGGGCTGTGGTCTTAGACCAAAGTTATGATAACGATCATCCGCACTAGAATGGCCAACAAAAAAAAAACAGGAATTTCAAAAATTATCGCAGTCTTGTCATTTGTAGGTCGAAATACATTTCTGCGATCTGTGTCGATATAGTGGGACGCTAATAAAATAAATACGAATAAAGAACTTGTTCAACTTTTAAATTGTCTAAATCCACAAAAATATTTTTTTATTTTTTGTATGTTGGCCGTCTGTCAAGGGTGAATGTTTTACTTCTATTTTTAAAGGACTGTTGCAACTTATTAATTCCAAAAAATATGTAAGAATAAATAAAATAGAATACGTATTCTCCATTCCAGGATAAATCCTTCTTTTCGCTCGAGAGAATGATGAAATAATGTGAGCATCACTGAATTATAGTTTCTAAAATCTTTATTTTTTAAATTGTTTTTAATATTTAAAGGGCTATACGATAGCCATCTCGCTATTTACAGGTAGCCAACCTACTGACATATTTTGGTTGTCGGGGAAAATATAGTAATAATTAATATTCATTTACGAATAAATCGTGAATTTGAAGCGCAGCCTCTTAGTTTTTTTGAACAGCAATGCTAACTTTTAAACCAATCCTCAGATAATTTTGGAGTCCATTTTTGACAAACGCGGCCTGAAAATATTTAGTTTTGACACCTGGAAAACTGTCAACATACAAAATAATAAAATTGCTATAATTTTCGGAATGTCGCTCCCCAAAAGGCCAATTTTTTTTTCAACTATGTTGTTTTTCTACTAGTGGCCTCCAGAACACCATTTCGTACACCAACCCGTGTACCAAGTAGCATATTTCAATCAAATTTTGCACATTACCTTCAAAATATGCGGAATATACCGCATCCAGCTAGGATCTTTAAGTACAGTCAAATTCGAGTGCGTTTCCTTTTAAATAAGAACATCTTTGATGAACATGTCGTTAGCTACTTTGTAACAAGAGCTACGCTGGAAAACTCCACAGCGAAATAGAAAATATTGTTAACTCTTTTATTATTAACATGCATTTTCTCATTTTTTCTCGAATAAGATAATTATTAATAAACAAGTTCCATCAAAAATAGTGTTTCTTTCGCAATTAAAATTGTATTCATTTCAAGTGCTCCCTCACTTTACATATGTGTTCATAAACCGAAAATAATGGTAAATAATATTTTTTTTATAGCGAAATAAAAGTGAAAAAGATATTGTAAACTAGTGTTATCTTTTATATAAATGTATGTAATATAATAGATATCGTCGGTTTACTAGAGAACCTCACTAAATGTTTGTTATACTTCGGAGTTAATTATGTAATATACAAGTCTATTGTATAATATGAAAATTATATAGAATCTATAAATAATAAGTTTACCTAATCAGGAAACTATGTGTATATGTATAATTTTTTTTGGATTTTTTCTCTGAAATACACATCGAAAAAATTAATTTAGTGAGTTGAACTTTTAAATCGACGGTATGATTTTTATTTTATAAAAATATTGATGTTTGAATGTGTCTGATCGTAATATATTTTTGTATCATGTAATGCGTGTGTATGACAGTGAATATTACTAAATTACAAATATGTAACAAAAAAAAAATCTAGCATCTCATTTATTAATAATTTAATTTGTTTCCCCTTTAACTTTTTTGTAATTCTTAAATTTTAAATCGTAAATAAAAATGGAGTTTAAAAAAAAAAGATATTAACAATTATGCTCATGTGTAAATAATATCAAGATGTCCAAAGAATGTAAGCATACATTTAAAATATAATAGTGTCAATTGTGATGTTCGAATATTTTTATGGAATAATTATTATTTTATATTTAGACTAGACTACCCCATTTTGAAAAGTTATTTGCCAAGTAATTTTATTAGATGATATTAGCTAGTAGTCAAAAAAATAATAACATAAAAATAAAAAAAAAACTATTGTAGACCATTATGGTTTACATCAAAATATATGACTAGTCTGATTTCTTTATTTAAATGCTATAAACCAAAGAAATTTTCAAAACTAGAATTTTTAGAAAACCTCCAGAAATTTTGGGCAGAGGGAAACTCCGCTATTTTCGATCTATAGATGGTTTTTTATTATTGTTAAAGAAACATTTTTGTAAAGCAATTGAAAAAATTGTACAATTTGAAAATAAAAGCAGACATTTTGTGATGCATTTATACCAACTTCTTAGAAATGTTGATTTGTAATTCAAAAGGTCTATCAAAAGTAAATCAAATATTGTGGAGTTTTTTCTCTCACAACTCTATAAAAACTTCGATTTCGGATGGGTTACATTTTTGTTCCAAACTGCATACTAAAATATGGTTTCATAAGAAAAATTGACATTAGGCGTATGCCGCCAAATCTTAGCGCCCTAAAATCAACACTAAAAATCGACTTATTCCTTCCAACGACTAGCCCTATTCCATTATCTGAAAAATACTGTTTGCTTCCAGTTATGTCCAGATATGTACCATCCACTTGAACCATATTCAAAAATTGTATTATGTTCAATAGTGCACAGTTTTTTTTCTCTGAATGTATAAATTATTTAAATATAAAGTTTGATGGATATAGATGAAAAAATAAATTTACTAAAAATGAAAAATATATACATAACTCGATCTACTTACCCCTCGGTTAAAAATGTACTAAAGTTTATTTCTGAACTTTTCCAATTAATTATAATCAGTATCAAAATACTGACGGTCGGACCTTCATATTTTGTAGAAAACTATTTTCTGATCATGTTATAAAACTTTTTTTTTTTTTTTTCTGAACAACTGTCTAAGGCCTCATACCTGATCCTCAGCAGTTTCCTAAAAACACAATCGAACAAATTAAAACTCATTGATTGAAGTTCGGAAACTTCGAATTTTTGTCACAACAGACAATTTTTCATAATTTCCCCAACCGTGTACCTTTTAAGTAAGGAAATAAATATGGAGATAAGCTCCCCCTTTTTTTTGTTACAAAGAAAACGCAGATGTAAATATTTTATAAATTAATTCGAAAATGATATTATTTAATTAAACAATTTAAGATTTTCGATTTAAAAAAAAAAAAAAGTTGTATTTGTATTTGTGTTCTTTAGTGTCAAATGAATAAATGCATAATAATAAACAACTCTCTATAATAACAGTAATAAAAATACACCTCTTTCTATAATACGTTTTGAAAATTAAGGTTGAATCCAAAGTAAATAAATAGATTTTTAACACCAAAAAGGGAACGAATAGATGTAAATATGTATAAACACTAAACGTTTTGTTAACAACTTTAAGCCTACATTGCTGACCATGATCTCTAACCTATTTTTAAATAAATTAGCAGAAGTATTTGACTAAAAACAATGTTGACAATCTTTAATGTCTTTTTATTTATTTTTTATTAAGGTGCTTTTTATATTTATTATACATACGCTATTATATAATGATTACATACTATTTGGTATAATTATTATTATGTCTTTATTTTTATTTTATTTTTGTTTATGTGTTTATACATGTTACTGTCTCACTTGTAATTTTAGTTATTAGGAATTTAGAAAAAAACATATTGTACCATTATCAAATAGTGTTATATTGTAGAAGTATGAAGAAAAAATAATAATAAATAAATGTAAGTCTTTGTTTACTAATAATCTACTTTTTTTTATCCTTTATTTCAAAGATACCAACTTAGTTCCTTAGGCACTGCTCTTATTGGGGTCAGTGATATTTTCTGCATTCTGCTCTGTGCTGATTTTTTACATTTACGCGATCAGTGTTCACTCAGTTCTTGTTCAGAAAGATTTCGGGGCAGGTCTTTTGCTCTCCCACTATTCCAGAAACGGGATGCAACAGAGAAACTGAGTTTTTTATTGTGGCGAACAAAAAAGAAAATATAAAAATTACTTTTCAAAAATATCTAACAATAAGTATCACTACAAAATGCCATTTGGTTGAGTCTGAAATATTTTCTAGTTGAAAGAAGTTGGATGAATGAGATCTCTAGAAATGTAGCATCAAACAAACTACAAAAATTTGTCTCGCTAGTAATTAGAAATTACAAATAGTTCAACGGAAAATGTATGGAAGAAAGAGAAAAAAAATTTAACTAGAAAAACGTTATCAGAGATGGTCATGAATGGGAGGCTTGTGCCCCGGGATTTGAATGATTTTCCTTGTCAGTCTGAAAGACATCTGAAATAAGTATATTAATGAAAAAAATCTAAATTAGCTAAACAGTGTATCTTCATTTTTATTTCATGTGAGTCAGTTCCCATTATTCGATCTAACATACATGAGGGCGCCGGTAGCTCAGTGGTATGCGTGCTTGTCTTCTGAGCTCAAGATCGTGGGTTCGAAACCCGACCGAGACCCTTAGTTTAGTTTATCTGGGAGGTAAAATAAACTTAAGCACGCCGTCTTTCGGATGGGACGTTAAGCGATGGTTCCGAGCCTGTACGATGTCAGTTACTTGTTAATGACCCCTATCCTAGGTGAATAAAAAATTGGGGTAGGCAAGATTTAGGACTTCCACAGTACAGTCGGGTTCATGTCTACCTGAGCTACGAAAGAGGGCTCTGATAGTAGGGGATATATGAGTTGTTAAAGCCCGGGCATGAGTATAAAACTTAACCTAACCTCTAACATACATGGCGCATTGTGGTATTATTTGTATCACAAACTGAGAGGGCGCCAGTAACTCAGAGGTAGCAACATCGTTGGGCTCGATACCCCAGTGGATATCTCCAGAACGATTAGATGAAAATTTTGATTTTTTTCTCGAGGAATCTGAAAATGCCTACGCCAACTCTGCATACGAACTTGTTTTTCCTTATAAATAACTTTTCTTATAAAAAAAAAAAAGATTGAAAATCTCAAAACTAAACGAAAAAAACTGTTCAATATTTTAAAAAATCGTAGAATACATTTCCGTCATAAAAACTAGATCAACTTATTTCAAAAAACAAAATTCGTGTGCGCATATTTTTTTGCCTAATTATTAGATTCAACGAGACACAATAAGGAGGGTCGCACAATCGTTTAATGCACAACGTTATGAAACCATTCTCTAGCACGTATTTCAACAATCACTCAGTACTTGGAGTCGAATTCTAAGGAATTCAGAAAATTATAAGGAAGACACATATGCGAGTGGGGGGGGAGAGAGAGAAAGAGAGAGGTTATAAGGAGGCTTAACTTCAAAATCTCAATGACTATCGATTTTCAACCAAGTCAGGCAAAGGAGAAAAAATGCATAGAGAAAGCGGAAACCAAATTTACTACAAATAATTCGAAAGGGAGTTGAAAAGCTTTTTTCCCCGTTGCCGTCTGTAGATTATGTTAGGTGTTTTACCGCTTATCCCAGTCTACAAAAAAAAACCCCCCGGGATGGCATAGTTGAGTCCCGGTGACGGAGACCATGACACCGAGAAGTGGGGGGAGCCGACTATAGACTGCAAGGCGGAGACGGGAGACGCATAACCGTCGCGATGCTACTAGTGACCACGGTGCTCCCCTTTCTGGCCGCTTGTCCGCCCTGCGATCCGGAACTTTGTCCTCACCAATGTCCACTCCCCGTCCCAGACCCCTGCGGCTGCTGCCCCATCCTCTGTGCACAGACCGAGGGCGAGTCCTGCTCCTGGGACAAACCCTGCGACAGGGATCTAACCTGTGAGCCCACCGTAAGTAAGCATTCCTTAGATAACGTAGTAATCTCTTTACAGACAGTCCGAAATTGTTTTATACACGTAGTCTTCAAACGATTGGAAGCCGAGAGAAAATGTTTAAGTTTGTCTCTGCAGTTATTTATATTAAATTTAGAACCCCCTCAGGAGAGTAGGATATATGTGTATATTAATGAAGTGGAAAGGTAGTCGGTTTACAAAAGCAAAAACACCATTGCACGCGTAAGCATTACTAGCAATTCATTTATGTATACAGTGCTGGCAAAAGTCTAGAATGTACTGATATTCCCAGGCTAAGTCCCTCCATCTGCCAGAAGCTCTAGAAATTAATAAGCTGAATAAAAATAAAAAATGTATGAATCTGGATGAACAAACGGAACTTAGCCTTCCCTTGTTGGACTGAACATCTACCAAGGGTCTTTTTAACGGAAAGAACATTTTTTAGAAAGTTATATATTACATATTTAGTTTTTTTAGTTTTAATATGTACTTATTTAAATCTGACAAGTTTTTCTTGCATTATTTATATTCATCACTCCAGACTAGAATCAGTTTGTATTGAATTTAATCCATTTAGTTTCCTAGAAAATGGAGTTAGCTTGGATTCGTAGGCTGTCCGCCTCACTGTTTCCCCAATTCATTACCCTGTTTGTAGTTCTCTATGATGTTGTTTTTGCTACCGTTTTATTGCACTTTTTTACGCCATTTATTGTTTACATTCGTACTACGTTGTTTGTTCATTTCACACACATTATTAATGACAATGTTTGCGCTGCTTCATGTTTAATTCAGAAGAATAAGTCGCCAAATATTACAACTAGTAAGACATGTCATTCTCATTCCAAGGAGGAGGCTATATTCATTTTATTATTATATATTTCATTTGATTTATGAGGTAGAACACTAGTCATTTAAGGCAAAATCAACCACTAACAGATATGTCCCATTGAAATTTCTCCGAGCTGCCTCCGCAACCATTTATTATACATTTTTAAAGTTCACAATTTAATTTTTTAAATCTGAAAAAAATTGCATACATCAACGTGAAAGTGAAGTACATAATCCCCAAGGTATTTTGGTTAAAGACACAGGAATAATGAATAGCGAAAAAAAATTGTTTTTTCTACTCGGACCCTTCTACACTGCATCACACCAGTGTGCTCATAGGAGGACCGAATACTTACCAGGATACTGAATTCCCGGGTTTTTCAATCTCGGGCCTCGAAACACACTTTTCAAAAATTCCCGGGAATGAGACATAATTAAGTTTCGATTGACATTATATACTTTTTTTTTTTTTTTTTTTTTTTGAGGGCGCCGGTAGCTCAGTGGTATGCGTGTTTGACTTCTGAGCTCAAGAACGTGGGTTCGTAACCCAACCGAGGCTCTTAGTTTATTTTATCTGGGAGGTAAAATAAACTTAAGCACGCCGTCCCTCGGATGGGACGTTAAGCGATGGTCCCGAGCCTGTACGATGTCAGGTACTCGTTAAAGACCCCTACCCTAGGTGAATAAAAAATTTAGGGTAGGCAAAATTTAGGACTCCCACAGTAGAGTCGGGCTCATGTCCACCAGAGTGACGAAAGAGCGCTCTGGTAGTAGGCGATATGACCTCGTAGTTAAAGCCCGGGCATGAGTCATAAACCCTAACCCTATACATTTTTTTTTTTTTCAATAAGGTTTTTCGCGGCTATATATAACAATACTTCTGTTAAGCTTAGAATTACATGACACATCATCAAATATACAAATATCGACCAATCCACGTCAAATAGACCAATTATCAAAAAAATCTT
This sequence comes from Aradus depressus, assembly GCA_963662175.1. Classification (NCBI taxonomy): domain Eukaryota; kingdom Metazoa; phylum Arthropoda; class Insecta; order Hemiptera; family Aradidae; genus Aradus; species Aradus depressus. Next base: position 86,391,083 of record OY759214.1, read on the forward strand.
AGGATCTCAACCTCTCCGATTTACTTACTTTTTGTATACTTGTATAGATTCTCAGATTGGTGAATGGATACAAATTTGTGGATCAACTGAGCAACAAGTTTGGGAGAAAAACAAAACTGAAAATTGTTTATTACTTCTTCAACGAAGATTTTTTTCATGCGACTGTCTAATATATCCAAGATTTCTCATATAATTTTGAAGACGGTAGCGAACTAGCTTTCTGAGCTCAAGATCACGGGTTCGAACCCTTAGGTTTTTTTTTTATCTGGGAGGAAAAAACCTTGAGCACGTCGTCCTTCGGGTGGCACGTTAAGCCATGGTCCCCAGCCTAAGCGATGTCAGATACTTGTTAAAGACCCTAAGGATAAAAATTAGGACTCCGACAGTAGAGTCGGGCTCATGCCAGTAGGTAATAGGCAATAACACCTCGTAGTTAATGTCCGGACCTGAACCACAATAATTAACTAACTATAATTTTGAAATAAATCACATGTTAATAATTCAGAATTCCTAATTAGGTCACTCATGTCATAATGCTTCAACAGTTATTTCATAAATTATTTCTTCTATGTTGCCCTTGACGAGAGCTTTCAAAGTTTGAGAACGACACCTACGTATATGAGGGGATTTCATTGTGAAAAATAGTCCTTTGGCCCGACTTCGCTTGGCATAAAATATGGGAATCGGGAAAAATTTATCGGACAACATTTTTGAAGATGGACAGAAATATGTTTTCGGGAATCCTCGTATATAAAGTAGTATTTTTTTCCGCTATGTCTTAATTTTTGAAATGTTTTGATCTTCAACATTTTAGGGGATATTATTTTCTGTTTTTAAGAAACATTCCGTTCGATTCAGGTATTGAGCAATATTTTCTAAAACTGCTTACTGCGTACATATCTCAGGCATATGTGGTACTTGAAACCCATAATGAGTTAAACAGAAAGATGGAAGAAGAAAATGAGAAAAAAAAAGAAAGAGTGTATGATTGATGAAAGATAGGCCAAGAAGGATTGGGGAGACATCACATCTGTAACAATAATAACCAATGCGGGTGTCTACATCAAGCCTGTCCCAACTTATCTAGACTCAAATATCCAATGTTTCATAACATTCTATCCTCTACTGTCACTTGATAATATGAACATTTAAATAAATGTTAATAGAAAGCATATTCAAATTAAACAGGCAGGTTCTCGGGTGTGTGTGTTTCGCCTCTTTGCACCCTAAATCAGAGGAAATTACTGGGCCGTGTATTAGGAATCTACAAAGGTGGCATTTGTAACCAAGTGCGGTCCTCGAGGTCCTCACGGCAAACTTCTCAGCATGATATCAATAATAATAATAACACAAAAAAGTACGCATTTTATTCAGTACAGAATTTTTTATTCATTTAATTGAATTTAATCTATACATACATTTTTAATTGATATGCGAATGATGCACATATGTAGGCGAAAAAAAGGTGAATAAAATAAATATTATTCGATTCATTCTCTTATTCGTTATTAAAATTGGTTATTTATTACTTTTTTAATACTATAAAAACATTGAGATGTAATTTGATAACAACTCTAAGAATTTCTGATATTTCAAAGAATCGATTACCACCAGAAAAAATTAGATCGGATAAATATTTTTCATGAAATCCTAAAATCCACTGTTTGCAGTCCTTTTGTTCATTCAAAAAAACGACTGGACCGAATTTGATAAAATTTCTTTCGGACCATATTGGCGTTGATACGCTTCGAGATTTCTGCAGGAAAAATTGACCACATACGTATACTAGTACACATTCTTCTGTGTGAAAATACTGTAGTGACCTTCAAACATAAAAATATGTTGAAAATGTTGATTTCTATGTTCGGACACATAACAATAACTTCTCTATATGCTGGGAAGTTAATAAGTTCCTTTTTATCCGGCATTTCTTTCAGAGGTAATAACAAAACTTCATCACACTCTGATTAATTACTTTAGGATAAAACTTATCAGCACATCGATTAGGATAAGGTTTATCCTGAGTTTAATATCTAAATAAATCTAAAACCTGCCCAGCGGCTGATTGTGAATCAGTTTGATGGCTTAGCATGAATTATAATCTGTTATTTTTTTTCTTTAAATAAATGTCCGTTATTGTTAAAACAATGTAACAGTGCATTGGTAGGGGGACACAAATGTGTCAGTTTTGCTTTTCCCCTTCCCTCTTATTTCTGTAAATAAATAAATCATGGGAGATTTGAGTAATCTGTCTGTGGTCCCACACTCGGGCTTTTGGATGTACCCTGGATGCTCCTGGTGGATGCTGATGGCTTGGTCTCGTCGTCTACCTCCATTGCAGTCGCAGACCCTACAGGTGGCGCCCAAGACTGCCCTGCGCCGCTCGAGCCTGCCGCTCTCGTAGATGGTTGGGGCTCCTGCGCTTGCTCTCCCTATGGAGACGGACACATTCCGCCGTAGTCAAAGAGGGGGGGCGAGGATTGGCATCCCTCTGTCTAGCTGCCCGAGTCTCTTCACGCCATTGCTGGTCCCTACGTGCAAAACATTACACACTTGTAACGTACTGCTGAGCTACGCCTCTGTGAACACCGCGAGCGAAGCTAAATTTAGCTCCGATTGCATCACGCTTGGCGCGACAAATGCGTGATCGACTAATGGCCTCTTCTCTACACAGCGCGGGTAGTACGTATGCAAATATATAAACAATATTAGTGTTACATGTTTTCAGGTTTTAGCAAGAGACCCCCGACTAGAAATAACAATAAAATGGTCAAACTAAACCAACTTTCATGTTTATTGTAGGCAGATGGATTGAGCTCATGCCAATGTAGAGTGGATAAACGAATGGTGTGCGGCTCAGACAACACCACCTACAGGTCCATCTGTCAGTTCAACAAAGCGGCCTCAACACGACGCATTACGCTCCAGGGATGGGGCTCTTGTCCTTTCGGTAACTCCATCCATTCATTCTACTTTAGTTAAAACTCTATCGAACTTTAAGTTTAGTAAACGTGTATCTAACGGAGTCCTTTCTAAAAGCAGTACTTCATAAGTCTGTAATATGTTGCTACTCGACAAACTAAATAAAAATATGCGTAGGTCTATCACCGACAATATGCTTCTCCTCTTTCACCAGAATTAATCAACAAGTTTTTGCTTCCCCTCTGAAACCAATTAACCGACTTAAGTGTCTTCTTCGGGGGTTCCTGAATCTTCATACTAAATTTCGCGTTAATATATTCGTTACATTGACAGTTATTAGGGTGTTAGTTAGGTCCCCTCCTCTGAGTCTCCATTTTCCTTTAACCGACTTCTTTGCAAATCGACAGAAGTCGTCCTTATTGGTTCCTGTTATTAGGGTTATTTAGTATAATCTCCCTCCTCTTCTCTCAAGACGATTCGACTGAAATTGATAGGTGTCGACTTTATAATATTCTATATATATATATATATATATAAATTGCATGTCGATGTATTGATTCTCATGGGAGTTTTCGGGTTAATAGATATACACAGGCATAGACATATTTTTTTTCTTTTTGGAATAAGAGATTACATAACTTCCTCTATACTTCGTTTAGTTGGGGGAGTAATACTTATCTATCTACAACAAAAAATATAATTATAATAATGCTTACTGTTAATTAATTTCATTAGGGCCTGAAATAGTGTCTGGTCCTCAAGATATGCAGCTGGAGGTTGGCCAACCTGTGTCTATGGACTGCGAAGCTCGAGGTTATCCAGTACCAAGGCTGTCTTGGTCCTTCACTGGAAGAGATGGAATCACTAAAACATTACCAGGTGAGATATATTAAAATAGTAATAAGAACTGACACTAGTCTGTATATTATCATATAAAAATGGAAAAGACCAGAACTGGGTAACTTAAAATGGCTAATTTAAAAACCTCTAGTACAAATGATATTTGACCGTAAATGGCCTTTGACAACGAGGTCATACTACCTACTACCTACCGAAGAGCTTGTCACCGCTCAGGTGGACAAGAGTACGGAACTACTGTTGGAGTCATAAATTTTGCACACCCAAGCTTAATTAGGGTAGGGGTCTTTAACCATTACCTGATATCGCACGACCATCTCAACCGAAAGACGAAGGGCTCCAGCTGGGATCCTCTGTACAGTAGATTTTTTCTTCTTTGCACAAAATATATGATTTTTTAATTCAAAAAATTACAACGCATGTATTTATTTTATAGAATTTGTCTAATTGTAAAAATTCAAAATAAAATGCTAACCAATAATTTTTTTTTTTTTTCGTATTGGCAAGATTCAGTTTCTGGCTGTTATATAATATCTCATCGATCGATATCAACTAGAAGTTTCATATCTGTCGTCTACATATTGTTCTCTTAATATCAACAAAATAGGCTGACAAAGTTCTTACAAATGGTTATTTCTATGTAGAAAATTTGTTCAGGAGACGATGAAAGTAAGGCTATTCAGCTGCGAGGGGGTCCGGAACAGCTGATGGTCACCTCCTGGCTCCAGATGTTTCAAGTACAGTCCTCCGACGAAGGGATCTACACCTGTGAGGCAGTCAGCCCACTCGGCAAGGCCGTCAAACAGGCATTCATCTTGGCAAGATTTAAATGTACGTTTATCCTAAACAAATAACATATTTTAAACAGATTAGAATATTTTAGTTAAATAACTTGATGGTGAAAAGGAAATTTTAATTTATCATTGCTTATTACATTAGTTTCATGCTACTCATTCTCTTCTTTAAACGAATAACTCCCATTTTTACCTACAGAGGGTGCAACAGTCGGGAGTTAAAGATGAAAAGTTAAATGCAAAATATACACAAAAAACAAAAGAGTAAGTAAGAAAAATAGATTTTAATTCCACTTAATATCTAGCTCTCTCGAAAAACTTGAAACAGAAAGTGGAAATAGTTCAATATGAAGGACACGCATCTACGATGTTATTTTATTTAATAGTTGGTAACCCAGATTTAAAGAAATAGCTGTTAGAAAAAGAAGACCTGTAGGGAGACCATCGGTGACCACCTACTTATATTTATTTTCGTTTGTTACAGGATGACATCGACCTGTGTTACGGACTGAAATAAATAAAGAAACTACTGCTGCTAAATGTACCCAACGAATAATATAGAAACTAATAGGTGTTCTAATGAACCAAAACAATTCAATTTTTATTCATTTAAATGTAGATAATCTTTAGATTTTTAAAATCAATACTCTTTGTAACTCTTATTGTACACATATAAATGAAATAATAGCTTACTAGACTGTTATTGTTGGTAATCAATAAAACTATAATGTATTTTAACGTCTAATATTAAATTAATGTCCTTATCATCACCTATCTTATACATTTAAATTATTTTGTAATAATATACACGTACGTATTATAACCGGCACGAAGACTCCTACACGCCTTAATTTCTAAGAAATCATGGAGAATAGAAAAGCGGGAAGCAGGAACAGACATCACAACCCCCTCCCTTGTAAATTTAGACGCTTGGCTAATGGTTCCGCGGTTTTAGTTTGGAACATTCATTATATTCCAGTTCAGTTTGTAGGTCTTTTCAGGATTTATACAATTCTTCACATTCTCAGAGTGATATTTGAATACAATGAGTTTTAAAGAAGAAAGAAAGATTAATTACCGGCAATTACAAGCTATAGCCAAGAAGATGAGCCTACCTGGCAATTTAAAGGTGAATGAGTCACTAATACCCTATAGTAAAGTCTAAAACCTATTTATTATTTGTTCGTAGGATTAACATTTGTTATATTTGTATATCATTTAATTCTGTTTAGCATCAGAATTCAGTTGTCATTCAGATTTTGCTCGGAGCATATGTTACGTATTTCTTATTCTTCAGTTGTTCTTTTTATTGCAATATAGATCGATGAATACCAATTTTCTTCTAAAATTAATCTACTTTGGAATATAAATTCAGGTAATTTAACGTATACTTTTCTTATATAATTTACCCCTCATGAAGTTTTCAAACTATATTTTATTTAAATGGGTCAACATTTCTTAAGTAAAGAGAACAATCAATTATACAATTTTTGCCCTGAAATGTTTTCATTTCAAAGTTACAACTAAAAATTGCACCCTTAATATGTTTTGAGTTGATTGCGTAATTTTAATGCAGGAAATATTTTGATTGTATGCTTAATTTTAATGAAGGAAATATTTATATTGTATAATTAGTCTGACACAATTCTACATTTTTCTATTTCCTTCAATATTTTTTAAAGAAAAGTAACTCGATCTTTAATAATAATCAGTTCAGTCGTCAATTACGATGATGGTCGAAATTGAGGTATCGGTATATCATAAAAAATAAAGAAAAAACGTATGTTTTTTAAAAAATATTGTCGTATTTCACAAAATATATATATAATATGGGAGTACTTTCGGTATTGCAACCATAAAAATACAGTAGTTGTTAAGTCGTGGCTGAAGATGGTAGCAATAACGAAAGTACTCCCATATATTTTGTGAAATAGACAATATTTTTTTTTAAACACGTTTTTTATTAAGTGTTTCACAATAGCTCTGTGTTTAAAAATGTTTAAAAAACTTCATATTTCAGTACCATCTACTTCTTGAGATCATAGAAGCACGAAAAGATGGCAATGAAAACATCGTTGACAGGATTTTGAAGGAGCAAAAGATGGAGCGAGTTCGAAGGAAGAACGAGAAATTGGGGGCTCGAGAAGGAGCCTATGAGCACCTGAGAATGATACCGGAGAGGAAGCCTGTCGACAGAGAGAGGAAACCTCAAAATAATGAGATCGTTCGTAAACCTGTTGGAAGACCATCGGTGAGCTTAATTTTCATACATTTAATTTCGTTATATTTAAGGCATTCCTACAATGGGTTTTGTTCCAAGAATTTTTGATCATCTTGATCCATCCGTATAAAATATTTTGATTACTTTGCAGTGGTCCTCGCAGAATTCCTCCCAGGACAACTGTATCCGCTCGCTGCTTTCAATGCCAAGCAAGAGTATTAAGGAGCTGATCAAACAATCCAAGGAGCAGGAGCTTGCAAGAGCTCGGGAAGCACGTTACCAACGTCCGTATTTTTATAACCAAGTAAGTCTTTTTATGAACACTTTGTATATACGTGGTGTGGTATTTAAATGAGACTAACTCTATATGGGATTCTACAGATGACCGAGAACATGGTCCAACAGAGAATGGTGGTTACGGAGCCCAACCTTGTTCACCAGGACTCTCTTCAAACATTCATACCACCTCCTTCTATCAGGTGAAATCACTTCATTGTCTACACTACATAAGTCCAGTGAATGAACTCAGTGGGAAATGTCATTCAGATTGTGCTCACCTAAATTCTACTTTTGAAAATGTCAACTAAATTGTTACAATGATTTATGCTACCCAAATAGGGCGTATTTTGTCTAATGATTTGACTAGTTAACTGTAAATGTGCAGGCTTAGAACTGATTATTTATATATGATCATTTCACAACCAGATATATTCAGTGAAAGCACTCGGGTTTTCATTAAATGGACACATGAATATCAGTAAATGTTAACAGTTCACACTTCCGATGCTGAAGATATCAATTTTCTTGTTCTTTTTTCATGACTATTAATTTTGTAAGTTTCGTTTAGTTAGTTAATTATTGGGACTCATGCCCGGGCTTTAACAACTCATATATCGCCTACTACCAGAGCCCTCTTTCGTAGCTCTGGTAGACATGAACCCGACTCTACTGTGGGAGTCCTAAATCTTGCCTACTCCAAATTTTTATTCACATAGGGGGTATTTAACAAGTACCTGATTTCGTACAAGCTCGGGACCATTGCTTAACCTCCCATCCGAAGGGATGCGTGCTTAAATTTATTTTACCTCCCAGATAAAATAAACTAAGGGCTTCGGCCGGGTTTCGAACCTGCGATCGTGAGCTCAGTAAGCAAACACCAAACGGATTTAGGCCAAGAAAACTGAATAGTCCGTACTTACATTTATATATGATAATTACATACATATAGACTTCTGCATTTTCTATCGATGTGATTCAATACACTACACATTACATTTGTGTAATAGATAACATTACTACGGTTCATCCATACAGAGGCTCCACTCGGAAGCAGCGGTATTTATCATCCGCCCCACATGATTAGCTTGTATTAAAAATATGGCGGTGCTTGATGAGCCCGATGGGAAGGGGGAGAGAGAGAAAAAGGATTGAAACGGGTGTTTATTCTTTTCACTCTGTTTATTCATTTTCTTTTATACATTTTATTTTAAAATATTAATAGTATTTTTATAATGAAGTGCTTAAGTTCCAAAGCCCCTCTTAGCTTCGCCCGTGTTCCTTAGCTCATATTTATTTATTGAGACAAGTCGCAGATTGTAAATTGGTTGAAAAAATTGATAAATGTTATTAATTTCAATTAGCTTGAAAATTTATAATTGTTTACTTTTTTCAGAGACTGTACTTTCAACAATTTCATGGACCATTATCAATATAAACCTTCAATTTTTCCCTGTTGCTCAAAAACTTCCAACATTTTGGACAACAGTTTTCAATATGACCAGCGCAATCAAAGAGAACAGAGTATTTCTTCATATCAGGTTAGTTTGGTGTAACATTCTTTATTAAAAGAAGAATAGAGTAGAATTTAAAAAAAAAAAAAAAAAATAGTATTAGTAAATAAATAAAATAATTTTATTGTTCGAATATGTTATCAATAAAGCACAAGAAATATATGGCTACTTTAAAACAATATTTGGGCGCCGGTAGCTCAGTGGTATGCGTGCTTGACTTCTGAGCTCAAGATCGTGGGTTCGTAACCCGACCGAGGTCCTTAGTTTATTTTATCTGGGAGGTAAAATAAACTTGAGCACGCCGTCCTTCGGATGGGACGTTAAGCGATGATCCCGAGCCTGTACGATGTCAGGTACTCGTTAAAGACCCCTACCCTAAGTGAATGAAAATTTAGGGTAGGCAAAATTTAGGACTCCCACAGTAGAGTCCACCAGAGTGACGAAAGAGCGCTCTGGTAGCAGGTGATATGACCTCGTAGTTAAAGCCCGGGCATTAGTCATAAAACCTAACCTAAACCTAAAACAATATCGATTTCTTTAAGGCAATCTCAGGTGTATAACTCAGACCAGTTCTTCTTAATCGGTACCGAAGTTATGAAAACTTCAGTATGAATACACATATTTGCAAATGATCTTTACACTGATCCATTTTACATTAGATGTGAACTTATCATGCCATACACATCCTGGGTGAATGTGAAGGTTACTCATACGAATGCAGATTTTTCGGTAAAGCTCAAAGTTGAGTACACAGAACTCATTAAAGAGGTAGAATCTGGTGGGCCCGGTACTACAGCATACGATTATTACATTATTTTTTTGTAAAGATGCTTAAATTATATTATTATTTATTATAAGTATGAAGCACGGGGGTAAACATTTTAATTATTTTTTGTGTTCTTGCATCTGATGATTGATGGTGAGAAGGGGACGGCACACTGGTCGTTCGTCAAGGGTGCCAAGTTCTTTTGTGCTATCCCTGGATAGGAGCATAGGTAGCTTGTGAGTTGCAATTGTGCGAGCCTTCAGGCTTTGGATAAAATGTGTACTAAACCAAATCATGCAATTAAATAACTCCGCGTTGTATGAAACCTGTAATAATGAAGTATATCATCTTTGTTGCGTTTTACTGACATGATACTCGTTTTATAATGAACTTTGTCATAATATCTGATGAAAATGTTGCGACTTGTGCAGATGGTGGGTGAGAACGATGTGAACTGGCCGATGACTTCCTATGAGCAGGAGACCTACTGTGCTGAGGTGGGTGAGCCGGGTGGTGAGTTGGTGGACGACTCCTTGCTTCTTCAGCAGTACCCCTCCTACCTCACTGCTCCTGACTACTGGAAGACTGTCTACCTCGAGCAGCAGAAAGGATATCTTGACACTTCCGCCACCCTCAATCCTAACCCATCTAGTTCCACAAGGTTAGCGTTAGTTCATACGTTTTATTTTGCATCCTAAGGTTAAGGTCACAGTGGCATGTGACCTTAACCTTACACCGACATCGGTCGTCCGATTATTTTCGTCAGATGTCGTCGGCCGACAGGGTGGTCACAGTGCCTCCGACAGTTATTCACTTCAATTCAATGAGTCTAGACTGAAAAATGGATGTGCCATTTTTGTTTTTGGAAACAAGTCCCGCGTTAAAATATTTATTATTTTAAAAAGAGGAAATGTCATATCAATGACGTTTTCGTGAATAGAGAAAAGCATGGAGAATTTCATACGTTGTTTCACCAACTCCTCGAACAGGATGACACATTTTTTCGGGTATATGAGAATGACTAAACGAATTTTTTATTATAATATAATATATTATATTGGAGAATGTAAGAGATAAATTCCAAAAACAGTCAAACTTTCGAAGATGTTTCCCACCTGAAGAGAGGCTCATGGTAACTTTGAGCTAAGTTATATATTTTTCAATTTTCATACTACTTATGGTTACATTAAATATTTGTGAACGGCTTTTGAAATTATTATCTGAGGTAATATAAATGGTGCATCAATATCAAATCGGAATGATAAGAGATCGCAATCCATACTGTAATGAGAATTATTTCGCACTGAAACGATCTACGTCGATCGACTGAACTTGAAATTTGAAATAAGATGTCTCATGTGCTAAGATTTTGGCCGAAATGAGACCACTTTACTGCGAGGCAGACATTTTATAAGATACAGCTTGTATTTATGTCACTCAAAAAAAAAAAATTCCCCTCCCTCTCAAAGTCATTTCGTATTAGCGTTACCAGGTGTAAGAAAGTCACTCTCAGAATTACGCTATACAATGAAACAGAAAACCGCTGATGCCAACACATTACTTTCATATTCCCTTTGATGCCAGACTGAAATAATTTTGAGAAGGGAGAGGGAGAATGAATCATCTGTAAAAAACATGGTTGGTATAAGAAAGTCTTATGGCCACATCACATGTTTTATCATCAGATGTGCATACTTAATTCGATTATGACCACCATTAGCAAATTTTGAAATATATTCGCACAGTGACTTACGTAGCGAATATACATAGCAGATTGAGGAACAGTCTAGAAATTAATATTTTAGTTTGTAAAAGTTGATTATATTGCTTGTTTTAAGAGCATCTATTACTATTTTTCTAAACTAATACCAGGGTAATTGTTGTTTAGCATCTATGAACAGTCCTCCAGCCCTAATTCTGACACCCTAAGTGCCACAGATGAAGACCAGTACAGAGTGGAACAAGAAGTTGTTTTCCCCTTCCACAACAATAACAACCATGCTGCCTATTCCCTCCCCTATAATTATTTATCAACTGACTTACAGGTTAGTATTTGTATTTATTTTTTCACTTTACTTTCTCTAAGATTATATGATCCTTTCAGGACCTTCTTCGTCCTGTCCTATGCCAGTCGTTTCCACCCCCATCCTCCTGGGACCTCTTCTAATGGTTTCTTAGCGTTTAGCTCTATCTTCTACAGATGTCCCTGCCCATATTACCTTCTCTCTGCCAAAAAATTATATATATGATGCAAATGTTTGCCTATGTCTGGTAAAACTTATCGTGTAATCTATTGTCCAATTTTGGAAACATTTCCGCTATTTTCTTTTATTAAAAATAGTCATCGTTGCTTATTTTGTATTCACTTGTAATTTTCCCTAGGTACCCTTGATTGTCACAACTAGCATTGTTAGAACATAAGCCACGTGGGATCTTATTTCGAACGGAAGAAAATGAATTGAATGCTAGCTCTTCAACGGCTTCGTGTATTACAGGCCATTTCAACGATGGCATAACAGGATATAGGTTGTGTAGCGTCCCAACATTTTGAACTGGAGGGACAATTGTGGGGGGAGCAAGACAGTAAATGAGCTCTTTAACGATTAATCGGATTTTCATGAAATTTCACAAATAGCATCCTTATGAACCAGATAGATGAGACTATGTGGCATCTCAAAATTGTGAAAAGGAAAGAGGGTTGTGGGTACCCCGAAACAAAATAATTTTATGAACCGATAAAAGAGCTAGCAGTAATTATAAGTAATTATTATCTTTAATAGATCAGATTTACATAAAATTTCACTCATAGCTTCCTTATAAGCCCGGTTAGAGTTACTAACTGAACAACGCCGCGTAATTTGCTAGCAGTTAGTATAAAGGTTACTATTACCAATGACTGATATATGATGTGATGCATGTTGCAGCCTACTACAGTGGAATACCAGGATGAGTCTCTCGTCCAGGATATGAGTGGGTGTCCCTCGATACAGGAGACCTCCCTACAGGAACAGTACATACCCATGGATAGGGCATGTATAATCAAATAGATACATAATATATGTTTTACCTTCGTTCTTATTAACCTTTTCTGTATTTCGTCCTTGTTTGTGTTTCATCCTTTTCTAGTTGTTGAAATTGTAAAAAAGCTGAACTTCCTTTCTGTTTGTCACCTTCTTACCTCTACTTCACTTCTTCTATGGAACCATTGTATGAGAAAGGAAAGAGAGAAAAAAAAACGTTCACATTTCGTAAGCTGTTCAATAGACCAGTAGTTAAGTAAATTAATACGATTAGTATTACTCCAATGATTAGGCCTAAATTTAATTCTAATTGAAAACAAAAACATCAATTTTTTCCTAAATATTTCAAGTTATGATCCTGCTTTAAAATGGATTTTCTAGAAAAAGAAAAGAAGTGGAGATCCTGATATTGTAAGGGTGTTTCATTATGGTGGTTTCCTAAGCAGGTAAACCATTTCATTTATTTAAAAGGGCTTATTGGTCCATATATATTTAATACATAATAATATCGGGTTGTACATGCATACTAATAAATATAATAACCAGCCTAATAAAGGAGATCGAGGATTGAGATTTAATATGAGAACATATTTTACGAAGCTTAGTTGCTGATGGACCCGCAATTAATTTTTCAACTTTCTTATTCTTACTCGGTACAATTAATGGTTGACTTTTTATTCTCTTTAAAAATTAAATATTCAAATTGTAGATTTTCACTTTTTCTAATTCTTCCATGGGCCGCTAGAAGGACCGTATCTGGTTCCTGAGCCGTATTTTGCCCATTCTTGTATTAGACTGACAAATGTCACCCATGTCTATCTTAAGAAACTACCAACCTCAGGATGATTTCTCACTTAAAAGAAATAACTGTAATATATTTTTGTGTCATGAGTAAATTAACCGATTGTTTTCTCTGTTCCTCTATTTTCTTCCATGTATAATGTGGACATTATTTTCTAGGATGTCTGCCTTCTGAGCGTGGTTGACCAAGAATGGACCTGTGAATTCTCAACGACCCAGTCTAACTACATTCACAGCGTCTCCTCCCATTCTTATCTCCAATTGAACTAACAGTCTAATCTTTTCTTTTAATATTTAACAATAATATATTCTTTTGCCCCTTCGAGCAAACCCAATGTCGTAATAATGATTAACCCAAAACAGTTTGTATTTAAAATTGGTAATACTGAATACGTTAAACTTATATATAATACAAAGTTTGTACACAACTTCCAAGAACATATTGTATTAAAAGGTAGCTACTATTCGAAGTCGTTATGAAAGCTCTCAAAGACCATTCAACTACGACTAAAATTCATGTTTAACAAGGTTAGGCATTCCACTTTTGTCTTTTTCCAATTTCAAAAAAGTAAAGCCTAGTCGTTTATAAGTTTATTCAAGTACCGAATGATTACTAATATATTTCTCACTTCTCTCAAACCCTACTTCATCAATGGAGTTAGATCTGTTTTATTATATGTGATATTATTTAGAGACTCGTTTCACTATTAATTTTTATTTATGTATATTCAATTCCTTATCTAATAAAATGATTCTTTGTCTACTTTTAAAAAGGTTCTAGCGATTCCAGATCTTAAACATTGTGAGGGAGACCTTTCTACATAATATTATAGAAAATCCTCTTTTTCACTCTTTCTTCTTCATTATAGAATATAAATTTGTATTTTATTATTATGTTCACATAACAATGAATACATATGTGTGTATATTATTGGAAAAATAGTCATTTATAATTTAAAATCTTGCATTGAGGTGGTATCTCAGAGTAATTAACGTTATGATAGTGAAAAATAGAAGAATAACAAGGTCTCAAGATATCTTTAAAATAACAAATTAACGAATATTGTGTAAAATTTACCTAAATTACTTTGTAAAAAAGTAAAAACTTTTGAAAAATATGACCAAGTTAGATTTAAGTTGTTTTTTTCTTTGTATAAAAATATGTAATATTTTAACTGGAGTTACAACGGGTATTCAGTTATATATTATGTATATAGTTATATTATATATATATACAGTTTTTTTTCTTTCTTTTCTAAAACAATAAAAAATTTCTATGGAATATGTTTTGGACATTTTTTTTCTTTTTCCGTAGGTTGAAGAACCTCAACGAAACCCTACGAATGAATGATCGACATCTGTCTCCCCAAAATCTTGTAAATAGTTTACCTCTATATTAATGAAATTGCTTGCAAAGTTAAAGGGTTATATGTAGTGGGAAATCAATTGAGTAAAAAATAAAAGAAATACAACACTTTCAGGTTGGTTTGTTTTTGTTACATATCGGGCTTCAACTACGTGAACTCTTCATATCGTCTACTACCAGGTTTTTTTCGTTGCTCTGGTGGACATACACCCTACTGAGAGTCCTACCGAGGTTTAAATACCTACAAGATCCTCCTATTCTATACTGGATGATTGTTGAAATGCGTACCAGCAGATATCTCCAGAATGATGCGCATTACAGTAAAACCTTGAATTTAAGGGTCTTTAACAAGTACTAGACATCAGCCTTGGGACTAGGTTAAATTGGATAATTAGATAGAAAACCTGCTTGAAATAAATATAAATAAATAACATATTTTATTACATACTGGGGGATTAGGGGCTTAACAGAAAAACTCTATTAACTGCCGATTGAATATAGTATTAACAGAAATTTCATATTTGAAGTCAAAACCCCATAAGGACTACCGTTATCTATTTTCAGCAGAATCGGCAGAAGGGTTAGGTTAGGTTTTATGACTCATGCCCGGGCTTTAACAACGAGGTCATATCGCCTACTACCAAAGCGCTCTTTCGTCACTCCGGTGGACATGAGCCCGACTCTACTGTGGGAGTCCTAAATTTTGCCTACCCTATATTTTTATTCACCTAGGGTAGGGGTCTTTAACGAGTACCTGACATTGTACAGGCTCGGGACCATTGCCTAACGTCCCATCCGAAGGACGGAGTGCTCAAGTTTATTTTACCTCCCAGATAAAATAAACTAAGGGCCTCGGTCGGGTTACGAACCCACGACCTTGAGCTCAGAAGTCAAGCACGCATACCACTGAGCTATTATAAACTCCAATACATTTCTGCCGATGTAATGAATGTATCGACATGAAATTTCATATTCCAAGTCAAAATTCAATGAGGACAAAACCTTTCAAAGTTCAGCGATATCAGCCGAAGGGAAGGGGGGTTCAAGGGAGGAAGCTCAATTCAAAAAAAGTAATAACTGCCGATGTAATGAATTTATCGATACAAAATGTAGTATACAGATTTAGGAGTCCCCTATGTAAGTCAACTGTTGAATATTAGCGCAAACGGTCACCTGGTTGTGGAGGGGAAGCGAAAAGTGGTAATTCATTCGTTCTGGGGAAGTACATTTCCGGTGGTTCACCGACATTTTTTTTTAATATTACTATAAATGCTATTTCCTGGAATAAAATAGCTGTTATTTTCGTTTCTCAAGTTCTTCAAAACTTTTGTGGTAAACGGATTGTTTTTTGGGAGCCATAAAATGCAGTTGCGATTCCACAGACTCGATGTTAACGTAACCAAACAGGAAGATAACTTTGTGAGAAACATCTGCGAAGTAAGAGATATAAAGAGAGACCTCTTGCAAAGGGTTCTAATGTTCGAGCCTACCAGACATTTTTTTTTTAGCTCCCCAGCTATATGAAGTAATGGGGAAGTTATGTAATCGTTCAGAAATTCGATGCAGAGTTTTCAACGGCATTTAATGTTTTCCGATTCCAAAAATTTTAAAAAATATGTCTGTGAACACGATAACCTCCGACAGAATGTATGCACCGACATGACATTTTATATGTGTATCCATAACACGCAAAATACGACATCTATTTATTTCCAGCGGTATCAGCCAAAGTGGAGGGGGCTCAACTGAAAACTCCCAATGACTGCAGATGTAATGAATGTATCAACATAGAAATTTTATATTTAAATTCAAAACTCAATAAGGATGATGCCTACTTAAAATAAAAACAAAGAACTAGTTTAACTTTTATATTGTCAAATTCCACAAAAATATATACAATTAGGCCGGGTTTACACGGGCTTAGTACTTGTCATTAGTACTAATGACAAGTACTAAGTGATTAGTGGCGGTTCACAAAAGGTTGTGGTTTTTTCACTGGTTAGTGGTTAGCTTAGAGGCTAGTCCTCCTAGTTCGTTTTTGTTTTGAATTTGTACATTTTGTAGCTGCTATGAACCGAGTTGTTAAACGCCGAGTTTTTAAACATTATTTGAACATAATTATAACATCGTTGATAGAAGAGCTTGAAGAGGAGGAGTTGAAAAAAGAAAAACGAATATGGACAAGAAGTTGGTTGCTTAAAAGAGATACTCATGGAAGTTCAGTTGGAATTTTAAGAGATCTAGCAACGGAGGATGAACAAGAGTAGTTAAGTTTCTTTTCTCCGCTTGCTTGGGATTTTAAGATTTTGCCTTTTTCTTGATAATATGATGTAGAACGTAAATTTTTCCATTTGTTATAGGCTTCTCTATGGCCAAACTTGTCAATTCCCATGGTTGCTGCAACTTTCATCCATGACGAATCTCTGAGATGTTTAAGTTTAAAAGCGGGAGATTTGGTGTTATGCAGGCATTCATAGGATTTAATCTCCTCAATAAACTGTATTGTCGTTCCTGATTTCCACTTCTAGGCATTTTAAACAATTAACAAACAAAAAATAACAACATAAACGACAAAATAATTAGACATGTGACATTTACAATCTTATCAAAACCGTATCACTTGTTGCTAACCACTATCACCTTCTGTTCACATTGGGAGAGTAGAAAAATTGGTGGTGGGGGTAGCTACTTGCCGGTAGTAAATAGAAACTATTTCTATTCACTCTACTTGCCACTCTTCTAATACTAACCACTTGTCATATCTGTTTACACAGCACAAAATTAGTATTAGTGACTAGTACTAATGACAAGTACTAAGCCCATGTAAACCCCCCTTTAAGTGCGCCGGTTTCGGCGTAGGACAACGAGTACTCTAGGGTAAGCAGACACCGGCAACACTACTTCTCAAAAGGGAAGACTATAAATTCTTTGTTTTTATGTATTTTATTAGCTTTCCACTATATCGACACATCGCAAAAATGTATTCTGACACCCTAATAACTGCCACTATGTACGTCAAATATTGAGTTTTAGCCTAAACGGTCGATTGGCTTTGGAGGGAAAGCGGAAACGTAATTGAATAATTCGTGCTGGGGATGTACTTAACCGGTGATTCAATTACGACTTTTCTTTTAAAGTTATTCACAGTAGAAATCATTCAATCTTTCTGGATGTCAGGGCGTGCCTAGAATAGAAATTTGAAAGTTGCCAAGGTCAGCCGGCAATAGATAACCTTAAGGTCAGCCGACAATAGATAACCCATCAAAGCCAATTATTACTTTTCAAACAATTATATTATACTCTACAATAAAATTTATTCTTGAACAATCAAGGTTCGGAAAATACTGAATACATTCAGTTTCCAGGCTTCATTTGTACGTGTACATTGATTTGGAACGACAAAAATTCCCAAATAATTATAATGAAAAAGAAAAAAAAAATTGCAAAAATAGTAAAAAATATATTAATATATAATTCTGAGCCAATTAAATAAACATTTGATTAATATATTCGTAAGTTCATAAAAGATACAACATATCTTAAATCTTAAATAATAATAATAATTTCTTTCTTCACCAAACTATTATTCGAAGCCTCTTTATATCCGTTTCCATGTGTCCCAGAACAGACCTGTACCAGAGAATAGAACCATATATCCGAATTGTATCTCTGTATTATCCAAGTAAAAACTACATGGACAGCAAACGTTTTAATATTATTTTTTTATTTTTTTCCACAACCGAATTACATTGACTTGTAAACATTCACATAAATTATAACGATAACTACATTTACATAAAATGATAGGTATTTGTAAATGTGTATATATCTAGTAATATTTACAAACAAATTCAAGTACCAAAATTGCAACTGTTAGTGTTATGTTAAACGATTCTGTGAAGACATACTTGAAACGGTAGCAGTCGTTTTGATATATTTGTTGTAACACGGGATTTACTAGCATACATTTTATTGATAACTTTATATGGGGAAAATTAATAACAAAACTTGTAACTGGAAAAAGACAAATAAAAACTAATAATAAATAATAGTCAATAATACGTTGATGAGTATTTAAGTATTTTTGGAACACAAGGATACCTTTTCGTATGATATGGGATTTCTATATGTATTAATAGAATAATTTATTAATGAAAATCTGAGAATAAAATGAAATAAGTTTCTGAAAGCCCGCCAACAAAACTTAAATAACTAATTGTACTTAATTTCAAAAACTGAGCACTAATAAATCATCACCACCATTAACAAATCTAATAATAAAATCATTAATAGATGTTTACTATATAAAGAGAGATTATTCAGACAAATAAATTGTTGCAATAAATAACAAAATAAAAATATATCCTCTTAAGGCTGGATGTAGCGTTAAAAAGGAACTCATGGAATGTACTCCCTCGTCGACTCCCCCTCGGCTATACTCCAAGAATATAGAGGTTCATTGCACCTTTAGAAAGATCATATGTTCGTATCCTCGCAGGATATAATTCTCCAATGAAGAACTGGACTTTAGGTTGTTTCAAAGGAAATACCAGTCCTAAACGTGATAAATACAGTCCTCGTTCAACACCATCTAATCAGCAGGTAACATTAGATAAACTAACTAATATAACAACAAATGAGTATTATTTCAATCGAATTCGAAATTAAAATGACTTGATTACATACTTTTTTATAATATTGCCTTAGATCAAGTTCAATTAATTTGTTTTTCTTTAACTCTGTCATTTAAAAAATAAAATTGTGCGGAACAAACACCTAAGGAACATAAATATATTTAATTCTTTGATTTCCTCTTGTTTGGGTGGTTCTTTGGTTTTATTCAGAATTCGCAATTTCTTGACGACTAAGAGCATTTCGTATACTTTGTATCCATTTTATATGTTCTTGTACATTGGTAAAAGCTGCAAATTCACTCATTTCGGTAGGTTTAAGACTAACAACTCCGTAAATATAGTGCTGTTCCAATGGTCCTGAGTATATAGCTTTTGGGATCGTCAGACCTCCACCACTGTCACCTTTCTGGACACCTATTCCTGTTTAATTACAATAAAAATGGTTATTACAATATTTTTTGTTCTATTTAATCACATTGTTGTATAAAATTTTAGGTACTTTTGTATAATTCGACTTGCTTTTTTGTCGAGAATCCGTTTTGCTAATCCACTTAGCAGAGGTCAAAATTAGTGGAAACAAAGCAGAATTATTAAAAAATCAGGACCAAAATTTAACAGAGCAGAGTCATTAACAATTGGATCTTCTTGTAGAAATTTATAATTGAAGAAACGACAGAAAGAATGGAGTAACTTAGACACTTTAACAATCTAAGATTATATATTAGAATCATCTTATTCCATCTAATATTGTGTGTAATGTTAAACGATTTTGTAAAAACAGACCTGAAACCAGTGTTTTGCTATATTTGTTAAACAACAAAATTAATAATTGGAACAAGACAAATGGGTAATCATTCAATAAAAAATATGTTTAATATTTATACAATTTCGACACACAAGGATACCTTTTGTGTTGAAGATGAAATTATGAGTAGGGCTGTTTTTTCTTTAGAATTTCTAAAAGTAAATAAAGGGAATGTCTGAAATATTTCTTAAATCTTTATTTTACACCCCCAGTCTTGTACAAAGTATAGCGAAAATTTTATATGTGTATCCAGAACCTTGGAGAAGAACGACACCTGATTTTTTCAACCAAGTCAATCGAAGGGAGGGGGATTGAGAGGGAAGCTTGACACAAAAACTCTAATAACTGCCTTTATAATGAATGTATTGACATGAAATTTTATATTTAAATTCAAAACCTATATTATATTTTCTCCTAATCGGTCGGAGGGAAGGGGGGACCAGAGTTTTAGCCCAAACGGTCGATTGGCTTTGGAGGGGGAGCGAAAACGTAATTGATTAATTCTTGATGTGGAAGTAAATAGCAGATTCACCGACATCTTTTTCTTTCTTAAGTTTAGTAAAAACTAATTTATTTAAATTTAATAAAGGGTGCAACTTGAGAGTGCAATATCAGTCTGTAGGTGGAAGGAGAAGCTCAGGGTCAAGGGGCTCCGGAGGGACCGGTTTAGTAAAAACTATAATTCAATCTATCAAAATGTAACATATAAAATAGATTTAAAAAAAATTTTCTCACCATTAGGTCGTCCAGCGCAAATTTTATCATATGTTAAATAGGTCAGGAAATTCTTATGTGATGCAAGTGCCATTTCCCGACAAGCGAGGAAATCGTAGTAATGCAATGTAGCGGTTTGTAGCACTTCGCTTGATACATTATTCTCTGTGAGACCCCAGCCTACAACCTGAACAGACAGTGTTACCATTAATAATAAACTACAACAAATAAACTACAGAATAAATGTTCGTGAATAAACGTGAGAAAATCAAGAAGGACATTGTCAAGTAATGAGAATGCTCGTGGCAAAGCTCTTAAATTCTTGTGAGAATACATTTGCTAAAAATATCAACGATATGGGTCACATATTCAACGAAGCAACGGAAATAAAGTAC
Organism: Aradus depressus; assembly: GCA_963662175.1. NCBI lineage: Eukaryota > Metazoa > Arthropoda > Insecta > Hemiptera > Aradidae > Aradus > Aradus depressus. The sequence goes on from OY759214.1 coordinate 86,412,169, forward strand.
CACCATCTTTGTGAAAAGGTAGACAGATTGACTCTCTGGAAAGTGGGAAATTAGTCATCCCATAAAAAATGAGAATTATATTAATTGAACTCTTTTTCAGCCTTCTCAAGTCACTTTGTGCTGATGCTGGCATAAGCCCGAAACCGATACACTTCATGTATAGGTTAGGTTAGGTTTTATGACTCATGCCCGGGCTTTAACTACGAGTTCATATCGCCTACTACCAGAGTGCTCTTTCGTCACTCTGGTGGACATGAGCCCTGAGCCCGACTCTACTGTGGGAGTCCTAAATTTTGCCTACCCTAAAATTTTATTCATCTAGGGTAGGGGTCTTTAACGAGTACCTGACATTGTACAGGCTCGGGACCATCGCTTAACGTCCCATCCGAAGGACGGCGTGCTTAAGTTTATTTTACCTCCCAGATAAAATAAACTAAGGGCCTCGGTCGGGTATATATTAAACTATAAAACAATATAAAAGTTAAGCAAGTTCTTTGTTTTTATTTAGCTTGAATTATTGATAAATCTCCAGATCAGGCAATGGCCAAAGTCCTCATAATTTACTTTCTATGATTCAAAGCAAAGTGAACTCACAGTGGCTGGAGTGCCATTCCGGAACTCTAGTTTTGTAGTTAGCCAGTCGACACAAACTGGCATGACCGCCTGGGTAAACTGGATAGAGACCTTCACATAGAGAATTGCTATGTCTTGTTCATATCTATTTATATCACCATTATAAGCATCTCGGGTGAAAATTTTTAGAACCTGAAAAATAACACATTTTTAATAATATTTTAACAATAAATAGGCACATAAAAATAATAATAATTAATTAAAAGACACACAGTTTGAAGTAGTAAAATGAAAGTCCCCATCGTAGACAAACCTCAAGACGCTGTTCGTGTTTATCCTTCAAATCCCAGCTCCGTCTATACTTTCCAACAACTACTCTCAAACTTTTTTCGTCCATTTTACTTCTAGCCTGATCATTATAAATACAGTGAGCAGCTACAAAACAAAATATTCAAAGGTTCATATTTTGTTTTATGTCAAGTAAAAATTTAAAGTATTCATACATGAATCAGTAAGTAATCTATTATCAAACCTGTTAGTACAATCCTTTCGGTAATGATACTTCCTCCACAGAACTGAGTAAATGTATTTTCATCTTTTAAATACAGTCCGACATGCCAAGGAAATTCGGAACGATTAGTTGGAGTTCCGAAGCTTATTAAAGTTTCTTCTGCAACTCGATTTGGTATTCCACAGTCTGTAATAAAGATACAATGTCAGAAAAATAAAAATATTGAGACATATATTGTACATAACAAGGATTGGGGTAACCAACTTCTTATTTCAATATACAGATATGTATAATGGACGATTCCGAGATTCACTGGATTCTGAGGAGTGCTCACATTGACAGACAATAAACATTCAGTTGTCAAGCTGGTTCGAATGTTTCAGAAAGTAGGGATAATTTTACTGAGTCGCTAGGTCGTTTTATAATTTCATTGATACTGGTGAAAACTATATTTAAAAAAAATTGAAAACCTGTCTGTTGTGTAATCAAAAATCCATTAACAAAGTCGAGAAAATGTTTACTAGTCGAAGGTCTCTAACAAAACATGAGAATGATCATTTTACAAGAAATTTGTGAATAATCGTAAGAACCTACTCATTCAGCACTGACGTATAAGAATTTGGATAATCACCATAAGGATTTGCCAAGACGTAATGAAAAGAATGGAACACAAAGATATTGATAAGTCCAGAAATGTTGTTACAGCCCTCCAGCTAAACATTAACCTCTTGCTCTTCTCTCATTAGTTCTTGTTTATGGATTTTTTAATAACCTTTGCGAAAATGCCGTCATTTCAAAAACTAAATTCAGATTCTACTAATCATCATCTTTCATTTGATATCTGACATAAACATGCGCATCAACATTTTTTTTAAACCCTCTCCCTTTTATTTGCTCCCTCCTGATATGAAGGAGACTAGTAAATTGAGTTAGCATTAAGAATATAACCACCCAGATCAGTCCTAATAATTTCTTTAATTCTTGAAAAACCATTGTTTTAAAAAAACAAATTCTCGACTTCTGTGACATATTGGTTCATAACTTTTGAACCGCGCATGATACTGAGTTCCACTATTTTAGCGTCCTTTGTGCAACCAAGCTCGACTTTCCCTGAAAATCCAATGCCACTATGCTATACCATGAGAGCAAAAAAAAAAAAAAAAAGACCAAACCGAACACATTACTACCTTCCTCCTTTCGGAGTAGATAATAAAAAAATGAAATAAGATCCCACTTTTTTCATTATATTTTTTCTACTTAGATATAACAAATATGGTAGACTCTAGTATGGGAATATACTCATCTTTGAGCTTCTGCTGTTACCCGATATATTATGGAACAAAAGAAAATATAGCTTTCTAATTAAAGCTTCAAGTTCAAGTGCCACTATTCTATTTATTTATATAATTTTTTCCGAAAAAACAAACACATTTTTTGTCTACCCTGTTTTCAGAATGATTTTGATAAATTATTAGAACATTGAGACAATATAACTATTTGTTACAATAGACGTATTTTTGTTTTGTGACTCATACTGGGGTTTCAACTATGAGGCCATAACGCCTACTACCATATAATTAAGAGTAGGAGTTTTTACCACATAAAAGACGTAAGATTGCAGGCGAGGACCGAAGTCGCGACCTTTAGTACCGTACGCTACCTCTATACTATTAGCGCCCTCATTGAGGAACCTGGTAGAAATAAAAAATAAATATAAGAATAAAATTGAAATAGTGAACGTTAAATGATGATCCAGAGCCAGGTTAAAGACCCAAACTTAATGATTTATGAGTAAATCAAAATTTAGGACTGCCACAGCAGTCGGGCTTACGACCTAGCTACGAAAATGCGATCCAATAGTAGGTTATAAGTCATAGTTGAAGCCCGGACATGAGTAACAAATAAAACCTAAAATAATATTTATAATTCCAAAAATGATATAATCCAATTACTGCCAAAGAAATTCTCGACACTAATTTCTAGTTTCAATCTGTGTGAACGATTTTGTTCAAGTATCCACACAGTCCTATGTTAAAACTGTAGAACTCGCTCATGATGAATGCATCATTCCAAACGTTTTAAAAACAGTCTAACTCTATATATTTTTATTATTCATTTTTTGTATGGCCTTATGTACCGTATGATTGGTGGCAATAAACTTATTTCAATTTAAATATACCTAACATTTAAAAAAGCAATCTTAATTGAAATTTCTTTTAAATTACCTTATTTTATCGAATTTTAATACACATACAACCAATCTCCCTCATATATATTATCTTTGTAATGCTCCATTTTGATTTTTCAATTCCATTTTTTTTTTTTAACTTCTTCAAAATAAGTAAGAATAGTAATAAAACAGAGTAAGAAGTATTAACCAGCAACTTAGTCAGGATATCATTAATTGTTACTGTTACTAACATCAAGCAATTCGAAATTTGAATTTTCTGGTAAATTTTTCTAACAATATTTGTTGGAATTAGACTTCAGGTAGTCATTGCAGTGATTTGGTTACTATCTTAGCTTTCGGAACTTTTGCAGAGGCACTCGTTAACAGAGTGCATATATGTTGTTTGTGTCAAGTGTACCAAACTCATGAGTGTGAGCACAGATTGACTCAAGATTTTAGCCCTCAAGTTCATTCTTCCAGAATGGTAGAAAAAATATATATGCATATACAGACGGATCTCCATATACCGAAAATGACGGTTCCTTAGAAAAAAATCGATAAATAGAAAGTTCCATACATAAAAACGTGATTTTTTTCTTATTATTATTATTTGTAGCATCTTTTCATAATTTTCCAAACAAAATTTGACATACATATTACATAAATGATAATTTGGTTTTAAAAAAATAGGAAGGAAGAAACATAAATTTATTAAACAGAATACATACGTACATACATAAATAATACATACACATTTTATTGATGGATTTTCATAGCAATGCCACATTTTCCGTGACACTCAAGGACTTTTTTTTTTTTTTTTTTGTTTTTTGACGTAATACTAACGTTCTTGTAAAGCTTGTAATAAAAAAAAGACTGACTAAAACCGATATTAAGTTATTCTGTGCTAAACCAAAGGATGCCACACTATGTAGTAGGAAGGGAGATGCAATGTGCACGTTCAATAAGGCCAAAAAAGAGAGAGGACGGGATTCATGTAATTGAAGACCCCTACCCGTTAATACAGTAAGTACTCAGTTTGTGCCCCTCTATGAATTTCTGGACGTCAACCTTTCTATCTTACCAAATTTTTTTCGGATATAAAAAAACATTTTTCTATTGAAGACTCGCGGGACTCAAAAAAAACTTCGATATACGTAGAATTTCGAAATGTAGGTGTTTGATACATGAAGGTCCAACTGTAGTAATTTCTTCCTGTTCCAGTATGAAAACTGTAACTAGTTATTATTACCTAGATTATTAAAGTTTAAATTAAATAAAACTACAGGTAAATGGATACAGGAGAGGGATATTGAAAAAGGGAATAACAACAAGATTTTTTATAAAATTTTATTTATCAAGAATGATATAATATGATTTATTTTAAACAAACATTTTTATTAATACTTACAAAATATGTTATTTTGTCTAAGAAAATAAAAAAAAAAAAGAGAGAAAATTTAAATACAAGTTAATATACATCATAATGTAATTTATAAAAAAAGAAAATAATTAAAAAAAGTGAAAAATAAATTAAAAAAACATTCGAAGATGGTTTTATCATTACGTAACAAAATTCTCATAATAACTCCTGTTGTTTTCCCAATTTCAAATTCTCGGTAAAAAAAAAAAGAAAAAGGAATCACTGATCTAGTAAGTTCTAAAAACTAAAAACTCTACATATCTTTTTTTTTTTTTTAATATATGAACTTAGATTGTTATGTTCAACAGTCCTTACAAATATCTACATATATTTGCGACACTCCAAGTTATTCAAAAAACAAATAACACAGGCACAAAAAGCTTATAGATAATAAAATGTAAAAATGTTGTAAAATGTCTTTATTCAATATAAATTTAAAGAATTTAAAATAACATATAGGCAGAGAATGTAGTCAAAAGTTTTATAAATGACTAATAGATCTTAAAAGGCTAAGAATAACAAACCTGAGATCAAGCATGGCACCATAATAAACTTCAATAAAAAAATCTGAAGGCCAAAGAAAATCACAAAATATAACCAAAAAATTATAATTTTAACTGATTATAAAAAGAAAAATTAACTGAATTATTGAAATATGAAGTTAATAGGGAAGAACAATTTTGAAATTGGATAGTGTGAGCGGAGCTGGCCTGCTTATGTGGTGGATTGGACAAATAGCTATTGCGCAGGCTTGGCGGGAAACATGAACCGGACAAGTAAAATGGTTATCGTCTAATTAAAATAAAACTACTCTGTGCATATTAGATGTCAACACATCAGATATATTATACATACATTTTAGCCATAACTCATTATTTTTCAAATGTGTTTAGCAGGTTTTAAATAGGACAACACAATGAGCCATGATCCATCCGAATTTCTACAGGTTGTCATCCTACTCTAAATCTCCTTGGGAGACCACAAAAATCATATTTAGGCAAAAACTCCTGTGTCTGAAGCATTGCAAACAGGGAGAATGAATGTAACGTTTCTTAAATAGGATTATTTAAATGATTATATTAACTTCCTTATACTATAATTACCATAGATAAATGAGGAATTTAAAAGAAACTAGTTCTCGATGTTTGTTTCATGAAAGCGTTTGCTGTATTGAAGTAAAGTCATACATGGGGGAGGGGGGTTTCATATCAATTAGTGATAAAATATCGCATCGCAGTGATATGACGTCGTGACATATATAGAACCAATCAACATACAGATACATATATAATGACTGATGGAGTCGACAGGATCTTTTCAATGTTGAGGGAAGTCAAAGTTCTGTCGTGTAAATTTAAAAAAATCAGTATTTGGCCAACGTTTTGGAAACTATTTATTTCCTTCTTCAGGGGCATATAATGACTCGATGGGATGTGTATGATGAATGTGGTAAGTGTTTGTGTCTGATTGTGAACTGTCCACCATCAGACACAAACACATATCCCCTTCACTACACACATCCATTCGAGTGTATTTCGGACGTCTATTATCTAATAAAGGCCTAGAGAAATCTTCCGTCATGTTTTTTTTTTCTAACTTCAACCACTTTTATATCAGCATTTTGGTTAAGCAGCTTGTCTTTAAATAAAAATTTAGTAATTAATTACAGTTGATGCTATCCTTTAGAAACCATTACGAACCCATCTGATCCTATTTAGCAATAAGTGACTAGCAAAACATTCCGTTCCGTTCATAAATACAGCAATCACTGACAATATAACATAAATCCAACAATTCCTCTTCATATAAAACAAAGTGGCAATACTGACAACTCAATTGCATATCAATCCAAGCAGCAACAGTAATAAATAAACCAAACAGAAAAAGACCTCATTCGCAATCGCAATGTGACTCAATTTTCAACAGAAAATATGACTAGGTAGTCTCCTCTGTTTGCAATGGCGAATCAAAAAATGCTGCCACTGAGGAAAATTGATTAAAAACTTGAAACAAACACGAGTAACATTTACTTACTAAAATTATGAAAAATTAAGTATATTCATTCCCCGAAACACAAAATCCCAGCCCAGTTCTGCCAATGCCTCTCATCAATCATAACATCTATAAAGCCTAGACTAAACATTTGGGGAATCTCTGCATTAAACTAATGAAAATATGGTACACTGAAATTATTTCTAAAAAAAAACTTATTTACTTGGGTAAATTATCATTAGGGTAACTTTAAACTACTTCAAACTACACAATTTTTAAAATATTATTTTCAGTCTAAATTTAATAGACACTGAGAATTTTTAAACTGTATTTAAAATACTGAATAAATTATTGTTACAATATTTTTTATTTTGGATTTTAAAGCATTTATTTAATGTATCTTCAAATAATTTATATTTACAAGTTAAACAGATAGGACCTAATTCGTTGATGCAGCGATTCTCAATTGGGGTATCATAAACACTAGAATTGACACGCAATTTATTTTTCGAAAGTAGTTTTAAATTTCGGTTGATCGTAAAAAAATCGTGAACGAAATTCTACTATTTTTGCCTTAGTTTCAGATAAAAATAGTCTATTAGGTTTCACTGGTAAAATAAATCAAATTAATCTGCTGTCTGTTTTTGATGGAGTGAAATCTATTATTTACACTTCATTTAATAACTGGAATACTATTTCTAATAGTAAATAAAAATTGTTTTTTAATTGGAAACAAAACTAGTAGTTCACGGCTAATTTAAAAAAGAAACATAGTTCGCACGGCAAATAGACCAGATTTATAGAAATAAAACGAGGCCTTCTAACAGAGATATCCTGAAAAGATTTGCGTTTTCTGTTATTATTGAAGATACAAATTAATGTTGGTGAGATTCACTCGTCAAATCGTCTTGACACAGGGACAGATCGGAAATCTATGTACCATGAAAGTTTCTGATTCATAAACACTAGTTAGTCTCTTCTTAGAAAATAGTTGTTCATTGAAAGACGTGCGACATAAGAAGTCATGTTACTGGCAGAAAACTTGAATATTTCGCTACTTTTTTTTTTTTTTTTTTAGAATTTAGGAGGTTGAGAACCGCTACATTTTTTGAAACATCTGTTTCATAGTCGCACCACTTATACAATGCTAATCAATCATTTTTATGAGTTCAGAACTCAATAAGATTAGAATCAATAACATTTTTCTTTTCAAGCTCGATTGCAGGAGCGGCGGATTTTGCCTTGTCCGACTTATCATAGGGTACAAGTTGAGGGACTGAGCCCTTATGGGAGGATGAGTCGAGGAAGAAGTAGTTGTGTATGTGAACGACGATATGGGGTGTGGGAGAGGGTGGTTTACCTGGGACACACTTAAACAGCTGCTGGGCCCAGCGGCCGTTCGTGCCGCAGGTGGTGTGCTCGAATACTGAGGAGGGGTCCTGGACATGGTAGGCATTCCGACAGTTGGGGTGGACAATAGTGCCCGGATGGGCCGGTCGGTGGCAGTCCACTCGCTCTCCTCTGTAGGAGCAGCTCAGGTCCAGAGAGTCCGACTCCAACCCTTCACACAATTCTAAACAACAACAACAAAAAATTAATAGATAGATAAACTTTTATTGCACCAAAGAATAAATGTTTTATGATAATAACGGCTCTTTAGATAATTGTTATTTGAGAAGTTCCTCCACACCTATAAAGCCACTATAGCATGAATTGTCTTGTTATGTCATGAAATAGTTTTAGAAAAGGCTTCAAACTATAACACCCCTCCTTTTACGTCGGGGGGTAAAAGTACTTATAAATATATTCTTACACTCTATCATACGCCTGTCCAGTCTGGATCGGTACCAACAACGCTAACATAAAACGACAACAAATGTTTCAAAACAAAGTATACTCCGAATAGCAACAAACGCACCCTGGTTGGTCAGGAATCACAAAATATTTATATTTTTACAATCGATATAGATTAATAAGAAATAGTGAATATGAAATGTATCATGTACCGACAAAAATTATTAAAAGAAAGTTGAGGAATCCCTGAGAAAGACACCTATTGATTTTCAGCCAAGTCGGTTGATTAGTTTTAGTGTGAGTGCAAAAAATATACGTCGTCGTCTGAGAATGTACATTGCCGGTGGTTTGCCAACTTTTGTTCTCCACAAGGATTGTTGCTCATTATTAGTAACGTAACTCGTTGTAGTGCCTCCCTCACATAAAACTTAAATTGTATTGTACCAATAGCAATAATGATTCCTAAATATATCTCTTTTATTTAATCATTATTGGTACTAAAGCTAATTATGAGTGTGCTAATTGTTGTCCATTGCGGCCAGTTGTGGGCCTATTGATCCTTCAATGAAATATGTAATACTACTGTTACCAAAGCTTCAATTGTTGTTTTGAAAAAGATTATTGTTATTTATGATCCTTCTCATCAGCTTCCCACCTAGATAATCCTCAAAATCTGAGGTGGTGCTGGCCAAGTGACCTGCTATGAAAAAGATACCAAGTGCTTTGGAAGTGCTGGTACCTCCCTCATTCTCTCCTCTCTTCAACTCCCCTATTCCCCTCGGTCTGTCTCCACTGCTAGTCAGAGGTTAGACAGATGTCTAATGGAATGGATAACCCGCGCCCCCGTGATCTCCTTTATCTCCATATAGTTGTACAACTGAGGAGAGTACCTTGCGGGTATGTTCCGGCGGTCTCGGAGCTCAACAGTTGTTTTTATTATGATTTATCATATATTTTCTACTACTTTATGTATTTTACTTTTTATCATTGTTGATTTATTTTATTCCCATTTATAGTATTCATTTATGTATTACTTTTCATATATTTATTATGTTATACTTAATTTATATTATTATTGTTTTCATTTCTTATTATTTTGTATATACAAGTTACATTTTAATCACACAGCCATCAAATTTACCTGTGATTTCTTGTAACCTATTATGAATATTCAAATAAAATATTTAAAGAAAAATTATTATTTATAAGAAAGCTCCACGATGTCATCTCTTATAAGTACTATTTAAAAATCTAATTATAAATAATAACACACAGTCAATAGATGAAACCTTTATTAGCCACTGCTTTTATTTCATGAATATCTATATCTATGGAAACATTTGTATTTTATAGCGAAAATTGACAATGATACAAATTTAATTAAAATATGTCGATGTTCGCTACTATAATCATTGTTAAGCTGATTTTTTATTTCATGATGAAACATGAAAGCACCAAGCGCCAAAATAATTAAAATGGAGATTAGATTCAGCTAGTGAGTTTGAAATATTCAACGTACACATTGAATTTGAATTATTCCTCGAATGTATATGTCTCCAGAAAGTGCTTTAAAAGATTGTTTAATTTGCATAAATTCATGAGGGGTCAAATGCATTGCGTAGTTCATATTAGAAGATTTTTTTTTAATTTCAGGATGGAGCTCATTTTATTTTGTCATTACATAATATGTACTTACTGAGACACTTGGGAGGTTTAGGGTCCCAGGTACCATTGATGCATACGAGATTACGAGAGACATCAGTAAGAATGTATCCATTGTCACAATGGTACCTGAGGACGACAGAAGGCGAGACTGAAGTGCCTGCCACCTTGCGGCACATGGCGCTGTTGTCCCCATCCCGGCAGCCCATCACATCGTAGAAGCCGTGTTCCGGGGTCTGGGGCAAACGACAGGATCCCCTGAAACAGAAACCATGCCTTGAGGATCAAATATGAAAGCTCGTCCTTACAACTGTACTAAACACTTTCAAATGTGTTTATTCACTTAGCTACTCGTATCTTATGATAAAGAAAATTACCAATGTTTTTTGTACAAACATAAAAATGTCGTCTTTTTTGTCCCCTCTCCTATCGAGTACCAACCTCACGGACGAGATGTGTCTCCTCACACTATACACTCTTGAGTGCCTTCCAATTCCACATCCACCAATGTAAAAGCCGCATACTACCCCACTACTATTATCTTTATTTGAAATTTTTAGTATAATTCAAGAGAATTAGCATAATAAAAAAATATAAATGTTGCACAGTTTCTATACAAAGAATATTATGATCAATATGAAGAAATAATTATATACAATAAATATCAACAAATAGAGTTAACATTCTTGTATAAAAAAATTATAATAAGTTATTATGACTCATACGAGGTACTACCAGAGCGCTCTTTCGCCACGCTGGTGAACATGAGCCCGACTCTACTGTGTAGGTCCTAAATTGTGTCTACCTAGGTTTATTCACCTAGGATAGGGGTCTTTAACGAGTACCTGATATAATAAGTCCCATCCGAAGGACGGCGTGCTCAAGGTTTTTTCACCTCCCAGATAACAAACCTGAAAATTTCGACCGGGTTTCGAATTTGAATAATTGAAAAATTGTGTAATGAATTATTGACGAACATCATACGGTGTTATTTTATTGATTGTAACATTTTTAGATATTAATTATAGAAGTTCTTCCCGAAATATCTATTTGCTAGGTTGTAAATACCAAAAAATAAATTGAGAAAAGATAATATATTATGATCTATAAAATATTTCTAAAGAAAGTTTTACGAAACAATCAAATAACATATTTTCTATGAAAGTTTTTTTTTTTAATATGCATGTTTTATGTAATTTCTATAAGTTTGGTGTTTCAATAGTAATAGAGAAATGTGATTTAGAATAGAAAACAAATGTATAAATAGTGGTAGTTACTTCTCAGGACGAGATGGCGGGGGTCTAGGAGTGGGCTGACCACCCTGAGACGGCTTGCGACAAAGATCAGGATCCTCATCTGAGCCATCAGCACAGTCCTTTTTCCCATCGCATTTCTTCACCTTTTCTATACAGGCTCCGTAGGCACACTTGAAGCTGAACGAAGGGCAGCTACCAACACACAATGTTTATTATATGTATGTTAATTGTTCAACCCTACTGCAATTTATTAATAATATCAGTTATTATTACCTTATCGCTATGCATTGAGTAATAGTTTCATCAGATCCATCGCTGCAATCTTTGTTTCCATCACAGAGAGAAAATCTATCAACACACTGACCTGAGGTGCAAGGAAATTCTTGAGTGCTAAAAATGAACAAAAAGATTTAATCTCAGAAACGAATTACGTAGTAAAAACGTCGTCGGTGAATCACCGGCAATGTAGTTCCCAGCATGAATTATTCAATTAAGTTTTTGCTCTCCCTCTAAAACCAATCGACTGTTTGAGCTCAAAAATCAATAGTTAAATTACAGAAGGAGCCTCTGAATTCCCATATTTAATTTGTGTCGATATATTCATTACATCAGCAGTTATATAGGGTTTTTGTGCCAAGCCCCCTTCCTGATTTCGGGAAAAATTACTAGATGCCGTCCTAATGGAATTTTGGATTCAAGAGTTGAGGGACAAATCAACCAATTTTTTAACATTGACCACTCAGATTTTTATGATTTCATTTGTGTAAGTAGTATTTAATAACCATAGAAAAAGTGAAAATTTTCTTGGAGCAATTTGTTTTAGAAATGCGAGCTTATCAATAGAAAGAAAAAATAAAAATTAATTGTTTTTGACGTTTCAAATGACCATAACTCAAATCTTATATGATCCATATTGATGCCATATGAATATATATATATGTAATATCGATCATATAAGGCAATTTAAGACATGTAAAATGAGTCCACTCTCTTATCTGCAATTTATTTTGAGTTATGGTCATTGGACACGTCAAAAACATAAAATTTTTATTTTTTCTATCTGTTGATAAGCTCACATTTCTAAAAAAAATTGCTCAAAGAAAATTTTCACTTTTAATGCTTATTAAATACTACTTACACAAAGGAAATCATACAAATCTAAGTGGTCAATGAAAGGTCAAGCTCTCCACAGGCCGCTGCCCTTTTCTACCTCTAAAAAACTGCAGTTTTCTGAATTTCTAGTCGAAAATATTGAAGAAAAAATGAACGGCTTTTATGGAAATCGATCCGGTTGCCTTGACATAACAAAGCAGCTATCTAAGCCACTATGCCGAAAGCTCCAAAATTAAATTATTTAATTTTCATCATTTGAACTGAGTATAATTTCTTATTCATTATTATTCCGATGTATGAATACAGAACGTCTAAAGGAAGCCCTAAATTGAGATTTGACGAAAAGATGAACAGGTACCCAAATTAAAGTAATTAAGAGACAATTGAAGTGGCCGGACATCTCTCACGAATCAATTCCTTCTGAGACAGGATATCTCTCACGTCGGTTAGAAGTCCTGGTATCTATTAAAGGCAGAGTTAAAAAAAAAAATTCCTGATCTACATTGGAACAGCTCATAAAAGTTAATTTAACCGAACTAACAGAAGCGAAAAAAATTAAAGACAGACTCTGAGACACTCTTTCGTCAAAGCAGAACTCAAAATCAAATTCTTCAACTTTACCAAATTAAGAATCAACAATTACTATTGGGTAATCGATAGAAATCTAGCTACTGTTAGCCGAAGCACTGATGAGGCTTCAAACCATCTAGCTGAGGGTATCCACCTTTAGAACTGGGTCAGAAACAGGAGGATCTGGAAGCCTATTGAGTCTCAGCCACCCACCACTGTACATATCACATCTGTACATAGCTTTAGTTTATTCACCTAGAGTAGGGGTCCTTGACGAGTATCTGGTCGGGATCATCGCTTAACGTCTCATCCGAAGGACGGTGTGCTCAAGGTTTTTTTACCTCCTAGATAAAAAAAACCTAAGGGCGTTGGCCGGGTTTCGAAACCGCTATCTTCAGCTCAGTAGGCTAGCACGCTATCTCTGAGCTACCATAGTTTTTTTCGTGGGGATAAGCAATTATGCCGCATGGCAGGTCTCCGTAGATTACGATAATGGAATTTTAATATATATTCAAAAAATGTACCTATTGGCAGCCATTTCTATTTTTAAATGTTAAAGAAATTTCTTTACTGTTGTATTCTATTGTAGATATATATTCTTATTCCCCCTTATACCTGAATAAGGAGGTTTAATTGTAAGAATAAATAGTTTTCCACTGACCAACCGTCGATTTGACAACTATATCGGTTCTAAATGTTTGTATTTCAGAGTTTTAAAAAAATACAAGATCTTAGAAGATAAAATTATTATGTACCCATTGCCCTTGAGTCATTTACCCTACTCGAAATTTGAAACCAAATATTTTGTTACTGAAGGCACAACAAGTGCATACCTTTAAAAATATATACATACATATTTACATAAAAATATATAGTTTTAATAGGTTACCTGCAATTACTATCCTTTATTCCAGCGGTATTACATTCAGGAAGTAATTCGTCTGAATTGTCAGCGCAATCTCTTTTTCCATCACATTTACTCTTTTTGTTTACGCAAGCTCCATAAGCGCAGCGAAAAGCGTAAGAAGGACACCTTTAAAAGTATTTTAAAAATTAATTAACATTTAAAAATTGACAGAAAACAAAAAAAAAATATACTACGTATATAGAATATAACTAGTACTTACTGAAATGAAGATTTAGTGCAAAGTGCTAGGGTTTCATCACTTCCATCATTACAGTCCACCGCTCCGTCACATACAGAAAATGATTCAATACATTGGCCGTTTTTGCAACGATAGGCATCTCTGTAAAATAATAAATAAAAAGATAGTATTATCATAGATCATACAGATAATATGTTTATAAAACCGAAACAATAATTTATGATGCCAAAGTACAACACGTGAGGGTTATTTACAAACCAAAAAAAAGTCGTCGGTTTAGTCACCGGTATGTACTTCCCCAGCACGAATTAATCAATTAAATTTTCGCTCTCCATCCATAAATATCTGAACTAAAAATCAATGTTTGACTTAAATAAGAGTTTATAAATCCTCATAATATATTTGAATTTACAAATGGAATTTTGTACTAATATGTAATGAATATATTCATTACAATGTCAGTTATTAGAGTTTTTGTGTTGAGCCTCCCCTAATTCCCCCCTCCGTTTAAATCGATAGGTGCCATCCTTATGAGGGCTCTAGATACACATATAAAATGTCATGTCGGTACAATTCATTCCATGAGGAGTTATCCTGTTCTCAGACAACAATTTTGGAATCAGGGGGTCGGAAAAAACAAAATTCCGGTGACAAAACAACATCGAATTTCAGACCGATTATATAACTTCCCCCATACTTCGTATCGCTGAGAAAGTAAAACAATAATACAATAAAAAGGATTGTGTTCCTACCTCGAGCATGATGTCTGTCTTTTTTCTTTCAGAACATTAGTCAAAACAGTGGTCGAACCTGCAAATATAAAAAAAATACCTGATATAATTTTACGATATTGTAAAAATATAGACCATAGTTAATTAAAATCATAACTATTTGAAAAGGCCGATCTGGGAAACAAATAACAATTAAAAATCAGGCTTTAAACAAATATTTAAAAATTCTGCGGTGCTGTCTTTAACTATCCAATAAGGTATATTTTATAATTTATATATTTATTACCAAATAATAATTTTTTAACATTTATTTTGAGTAAAATGTTTTCGTGGTTTTAGCATAAGAATAAGGAAGTGAGTAAATGAAAAAAGAAAAGAAGGATCCTAGAAGGATAACACAATCTCTCATTTATTATATATTACTTATTTGACATAACTGCAAGTTCTGAATTTGAAATCCATCAATCAATAATAAGTGCAAAATATATATTTTCTTTTGATATACATTGTTTTTGTAAAAATGTTAATTTATTAAAACTATTCAAACTATTATTGAGAGTATAATAATATTAAAATATTTATAACTAACAGAGTATTATATTTAGATATTTTAAAATCAGAAACTAAATAAATTTAATAAAACTTACACAATAGTATGGCCAAGAACCTGAATACGTTGTAGCTGAGCATGATACGTACTACACAACAGGAATGATTTGAAGGTTTTTCTGTCTAATTGGGTGCTTGGTGGGAAATCCCAAAACTGGTTTCACGTTGGAAGGGGTAATCTACCATCTTAACTGTAAACGTTCTGACTATTGCTGGTCCGGTCGAACCCACTGATGATTGTAAACAGGATAAAATAGTATATTAGATATGAACTCATCTAATTGCCATTGACTTTATTCATTTCAAACGTTCTAGTTAGGAAAAATATCTTATCTTTAGTTGTGATAACGTTATATATTATATTGATAATAAAGAATGTCTAATTCTTTATCTAAATTCCTTTCACCTCCTCCATTGGACAGTTTTAGTTTTAAAATCTATTAATAAGAATTAAAATGTTCTACTTTCTCTTCTATTAGCGCCATTAAGGTGTTCAAACTTTATTTTTAAAAATGGCTATAAGATTTATATTCTTGGATTTTCTGCAGACAATAAGAAAAAAAAGTAAATCGCCGGCAATGTACTTATCTAGAAAGAATTGATCAATTAACTTTCCATAACCAGTTGACAGTTTCGGATAATTGATCAATAGTTGGTTTACACAGGGACTTCTAAATCCTCATACTAAATTTTCTGTATGAATTGGTTACTTCGGCAGTTATTAAGATTTTTGAGTTGAGCCCTTCTCCTGATTCCCCCGCCTTCCCTTCGGCCGATTCTACTGACAATTAATAAGTATTGTTCTTATGGGGTTTCCAATTTACATATGACATTGTGTGTTGATACATTCATTACAACGGCAATTATTAGAGTTTTTGTGTTAAGCCTCCCCCCTAACCCCCCTTTTCCTTTTCACCCAATCGGCTGGGAATCAATGTGTGTCGTCCTTGTGGGGTTCTGGATACCCATATAAAATTTCGTGTCGATAAAATCATTAGATCGGTAGTTATCGTGTTCACGAGTAACTTGGTAATCTTTTTTGGTAATTTATGCTATGGCTTTCTAAGATCTTTATGGGTTTTATTTTTATATATTTTTTTTATAATAAACGAAACTGTTCAACTATGCGATCATGACAACGTTTTTTTTCCACTCTAATCGATTTAGTATAAACAAAATTATATAAGGCAACATAATTCAATGGTTGACGCTAGTTTTCCATTCTAAAGCTATACAATGCAAATCCAGAGTCGAGTCTGTTCAAATAACTATTTAAATTATATAAAAATATATTTTACTATGGCGAATAAAGCCCTTCTATAATAGCACCAACCAATCAACAACTGAGAACCCCCTCACTATTTTGAACTAACTCTCAACACCAAATGAACGAAGCCTGCCCCTCAGGATAATTAGAATCGTGATTCTTTAGGCAGTACAGACATTCCCGGGCAACACCGTTTGCAGCAGTTAATAGTCAATATTTCAAGATATGTAAATGCCTAATGACTATACTCCAAATTGGATTAATTTCAAAAAGTGTCCGCACTGTACAATCGATCATTTTGTTTTGACCTCTTTTTCAAATAGTTAAATTGTATTCGTTTAAATCGAAATTCGACATGATATGAAAAGTAGTTAATTATCGGGCAATATTGGATATCACAGGTTGTTTGCTTATAGGAAATGTCACACAATATATTGTAGAGTTTTTCATTATCGAGATTTCATTCACTAAGATTTACTCTAACGCTCTTAAGAAGCATTACATAGCGTAAAAAAATAATAAGGAGAAAATAGAAGCGTCATCTTTAGCATTGTGCCATTCTCTGACGTCAATTGAGTGAGGTTCATGTTTTTCCTTGAACCGTCTCATGAGGAGAATCACAGAAATAAGCCAAAACTAATCACAAGTTGAAAAAATATAAAAAATGTAGGAGGGAATGAGTAGTTAATTTTGTCAAAATATGTTTGGGAAAATTAGTTAATGATACTCGAAAACGAAAGCGCTGATTGTGGTTCCTAAAAGATAGCACTGAGGAAATACGTCGGTGAAACACGGGCAATGTGCCTTTCCAGCACGATTAATTCAATTGAGGGGGTTAGAAGCAAAGGGATGTAAGTGACAAATCGGCTGAAATTGAGATATGTGTGTTAACATCTTCCTTGACACCTACCCTGACTACTGGCTAATGATCAGAACGATTGTTAGTACCAGTAATGCTGTTACTAGTGGAAAATACCTGGGTCAACACGACCGAGATAATAAAACAATAGTTTACATATTTTTAATTTAAGTGTAACTAAACTTAATAATTAACAATCAGGTTCCATACACAAAATATTAGTATGTTATAACAAAATAATCAACACAAATTTAAATCAAACATTAAAACTTTGATTAGTCTAGGCATCCAGTCCAAGTAGTAGTAGTAAGTATTCTCATTAAATAAGCCTTAATTTACTTATTTTTTCAGCAAATCGGTCCAACACTTTTTCAGCTGAAATTTATTTTTTACTATTTCATTTTCGTTCAGTTGATAGGATTAAATGTGCCTACTCTAAAAAACAATTATTTTGCCTTGTTACGGCTTTCATTGAATACATTCTAAAATATGTAGTTAGTCTTAATAGTCTTTTTATTTTAGGTAAACATTGCACCGCCATGCGGAGTTTTTGGGAGATATTTTAAAATTGCCGCGCGTTTTGTTGTCACGCATGACGATGTGTTCGGTAAACTCTCATACTTCACCGATTGGCAGCATTCGTTGGAGTCCAAGCTTAAAGAAAGTGTAATTTGAATCCGAATAACGTTTGACTAGGAACTGAATTTTTTAAAATTAAGTACATTAGATCGCCATTTTCTGGTGGGCACCGGGCATTCTGGGGGGCCGTGTCCACCACTGCCCCCCCTCCCTTAGCTACACCAACGGGTTTGTGTCAAGAAGAGTTTAGAGGATTGAGATCAAACCTTCACAACCCTTCTGTTACATCTCATAATTAATTCGTAAGACTCGTGACATAAAACCGGTCGACGTCCTGATAACCTGGTGTGGCCAGCGCGGAACGGTAAAAATGTGTTTTTTGTTTCTTTTAAATAAAAAAAAACAAACAGATAAGCAGGCCGAGTCGAGAGACCGTGCAACTAACGGACAGTCACTAAGCATCATTTTATATTTATTAGTAGGTATTTTGACAAATATGTTCACATTTGAAAATATAATAGGAACATGTTGCAGGTCGCAGTTGCAAGCCTATGGCACAATTCGAATAGAAAATTTCATACAAACATAAATGAAACAACAGGTGTGTTACTTAGGTTAGGTTTTATTACTCATGCCCGGGCTTTAACTACGAGGTTATATCGCCTACTACCAGAGCGCTCTTTCGTCACTCTGGTGAACATGAGATCGACACTACTGTGGGAGTCCTAAATTTTGCCTATCCTAAATATTTATTCATCTAGGGCAGGGGTCTTTAACGAATACCTGACATCGTACAGGCTCGGGACCATCGCTTAACGTTCCATCCGAAGGACGGCATGCTCAAGTTTATTTTACCTCCCAGATAAAATAAACTAAGGGCCTCGGTCGGGTTTCGAACCCACGATCTTGAGCTCAGAAGACAAGCACGCATACCACTGAGCTACCGGCGCCCTGGGTGTGTTAGTGATAGAATAGGCACATTCGAAGTAAAGCTTCATTTGTTTGCTAGCATTATAACTTAAATTTATTAGATTTTTTTTTCGTAATTGAAAGGTGCAATAATTAAGAAAGTACAATAATTGTACTTGTATAACTTTATACTAGAAGAATTAAATTATTAAATTTAAGAAAGCAGTTTTATATTATCAAAGTATATTTTATGTACTATATTTACAGTTAATTAGTTATTGTGACACAACCTAAGCTTTAACTACGAGGTCATATCGCCTACTACCAGAGCGCTCATGAGCCTCTTCTACGGAAGACGGCCCACTAAAGGTTTACTCTATTTCCATATTACATATTTACAGGAAAATTCTCTAAAAAATGAAACAATAGCTTTATTTAATATAAATATTATAACGGGTATGATGATGAACAGTTGATTATATTAGGTATCAGCTCACCCCGTTGTGCGACACTTCCGTTCTTCACAAACGGGATTGCAGTGCAGGTCTTCTGACGCACAACAATTTTTAAAAAACTATAAACGTATTTGTTTTCGTGGAAGCAACCATTTTGAGAAGATGAGGAAAAGAACTGTGTTTATGTAATGTGATACGTCTGGGGGAAGTTTCTTCAGATTTCTCATATCTGTCAATGATCAATGATCCAGGATTTAACGCTATAGGTCATGTGATATTGGAACACAACTATTAAATATCGAAATACCCTGATACTCTTGGTTAGTAATTTATGATAAGCATCTTTCCTTTGCTAGAATCTTTTTGGGTTCGTTTTGTTCATATTCTTTATGATAAAAAAACTGTTCAACTAGAACTGTGTCGCGGCACTGGTTTGCTGCCAAATGAATTAAAATAATTTCAAAAATTGAAAATTTACATAAAAAAACTAATGAGAGTAAAGTAGCCTTCAACACAACTGTAAAGTTCAACACAGCTGGTAGTGGTGGAACATGAACTGAGAGTTGTATTGTTCTTAGTATCCCCAAATATAAATGAGATAATACAAAAATACCAGGCACTTAATATAATTAATATTATTTTGTGATTAACTATTTACTAATTTGTTCTTCGGTAACGCATTGACCGCCCGGGTCATTAGCGTGACTTGACAAAGACTAGCCAGTACTCTTGATCTCCGTATCCTGGCCTTTAGGTTTTTAATGTCAGTGGGATGACCTGGGAGGACGGGGCTGAAGCAACCCGTTTCTCAGGCCCACTGCCACCACCCCAATCTGCCCCGCCATTCAAACAAACATAACTTCCTTCCCACAGGAGCTCAGTATATTTAATACCTCGTAACCTTTGGTTACAAGGGGGTCTATTGACATTTTGTTTTTCAGTACCTGTAGGACACAGCGAAGCGGAACAGACGTGTAGACCTCTCACTGCAGTACTTGGTGTCTAGGACACTATTTACTAATATATTCTACGATTATAAGAGCACTTAATTGTCTTATTGATCATATCGGTATAATAATAAATACTAAATTTTACATGTATTAAAAAAAATAGGTTTCAGTATTACACAAACATGGTTATAATCTAAGATAAGTTTGTTGAGTGCGAACCTTTCTTATAGGTACGTCGGGTAGTTAAGGAAGGGGTTGGAATTTCAACTAAGAAATCCCCGTGGCTTTACAGATAGGAATTTGTTTGTCCCGAAGAAATGTACTTCCCTTTTTTCAATAACAGTGGTAAAACTAACATTTAAGATAAAATTATTAAATTTTAACAAGATAAAGTAATTTATATTTGATATGCGTCAATTGAAGTTTGGGTATGTAACAAATTATTGTTACTGATGATGTGAGAATATTAATAAAATCAAAATCCGAAGTTTTTTCTATTTATAAAAAAAACTAATTGAATGACAATGAAGATTGAAATTATAACAAAATAAAAATAAAAAAGTCAAATAGTGATAATAAATATTGACTATTGTAGAAAAAAAAATGTTATTGACAAAAATGAAGTAAATATTTCAGAACAATCACATCATCCTAATTGTATAAATACGGGGAGTTTCTAGTTAAAATTCCAATTCCTTCCTTATGTACCTGATGTACCAATAAGAACAATTCGCACTCAAACTTATCTTAATTTATAACTAAACCTAACGATCGTGTAATGCCAAGACCGGTAATTTATTTATAAATATTTTGTGGATAAGACAATAATTCAAAAAATTAATTGCTTTGTTTATTTATTACAAGTTTCAATATGTCCGCGTTTCACAACTTGGAGAATACGTTTTAGAGTTAAAATGAGGTAATTTACTCTGATCAATTTACTGCATCAAGATGTTGAGGGGAAATCATGAACCACGGTGCAATTTGCCAGTCTTAGTGAAGTGACACCGGTCGACAACTTCTAGGCGCATCCATCATTTTGAATGTTGAAAATGATTTTGCTCATAACCCCCTTTCTTAATTGTGAAATCATCAGCTATTGCTAATTCTTGCTTTTTTTTTCTTTATAAGAATAGCTTCCCCTCGGATTAAATCTCTCATTTGAATCGATTTTATGATAATTGACCAATCTGGAACCTTTTTTGCTAATATCTATCTTTAGAACGGTTAAATTAAACTTCGATTAATATAAGTCTTCTAACTATGCATCCTTAATAAACGTATACTGAATACAAAAATATATTCAAAAATAATATTGTACAGTTGGCTATTGGTTGAGCTGAAAGCCAGCTCCGAAATAAAAAATCAGCTGATCTGTTACAAAATTGGAAGGTTATTCAGCCCATACCTTAGCTGTTGAAAATTAGCAATGGTTTCTGGGAGCGATGATCACGATGGCAATTTATTTCGACGCTTTGGTGTTTCGGTTTTAAATATAATAGATGGCCCAATTACTTGGTTCAGAGGTAATTAGATTTTAATAGTTTTCTTTATATTTTCTGTGTCCTATTTATAATCTTGTACTTCATCGATGCTTTGACAATCATTGTGTTTATACTATTTTTGTTCCCTTATTATTACTTTTTAGAATCTGTAGTCTTACCTAATAGAAAAGAATCTGCCTGGTATCATCAGAAGCTACGAAGAGTGCCAACTATAGATCAATGTTACACAGATGATCCCATTTGCAAATTTGAAGCAAACCAACAGTTTAAAAGGGACAGGTAAGGGTAAAACGTTTTATTAGACTTTATTTATATAATACGAGTAATTATTTTATTGATTTCCCGTAAAGCTCAGGGAATTAAATTGTTTATTCAAATATGTATAACTAAAGTGTTGTCTGTACATGGTCAGAATGTTTTTTTGTTCGATCAGAAATATAAAAGCCTTAGAGACCACAAATTTTATCATTACAAAGTTTTGAACGGGAGTGGAAGTTCTAGGGGTTCAATAAATAAAGTGTGTACCTGCTTTTTAACGGTCGGATTTTTTCTTCCTTATAAGCTTTTTATTATTTTTCACAATGAACGTAACCTAATGACGAGGTGGGCGGGTTGAAAATGTCAACTTATTTCTCAAATCATCTAACTTGAAGCCATTATCCGGGCAACGCGGAGTAACCTGTTATGTTCATCTCATTAAAAAAAAAATGTTTTTTCTTTTACAGATCCGTGGATAGCGAAGTACTTCAAATTTTAAGACTGCGATTTGAGGATTGCACTTCCTATGAAAACCCAGATCACAAAGTTAAGTGCGAACCTTTGTGGCAGCAATATCAAGAAGCTCTTACCAATTGGTTCATAAAATGTAAGTATAATTACTTCATGAGTATCGTACAAAATGAACCATGTTTATAAGTACAGTATATAAATTGCTTTCATCTCGGGAAGACGGTTCATTATAGTTATTACATACATTTTTGAGGAGTATGGTGGCCGTGCGGCCTAGAGATAGATCGCATGGTCTTGGATGTTCTGAAAATATTCAAATAACATCGTTATAGAAGTATGGCTAATATGCAATGCGCATGAGGCAAAGAAAAAGTATATCTTCGTAGTCATCGTTCTATATCTGTTTCGTGTTCCTTTTTGAGTAAATTCCACTCAAAATGTCTGTCGTCCAGCCTACTGATCAAGTTCTTTTCACGTTGGCCTATTTATTTTTTTCAACGGAATTTTCTTATTTTTAACTATTTACGTTTTGTATACTGACCATCCCTTCGGTGTCACGCATAGTACGCACATTCTCTCGGACATTTTAACCAATAACTAGTCTTAAATTACTTTTAGGGTTCTTTTACCTCATTACTATGGAAATATACTCTTTACACAGTAAAACATTTCATTATTCATTGATATTGTGCTTATTTTTTAATAATTTCCTTCTGACATTACTAACTACTATATAATATCCTGTTTTCTTCCATAAACAAATAAATAACAACAATATTAAGGACACTAGAGGTGATACAGAAATATTATAAATATATTCTTTTAGAATTACTCACTACAATTCAGGAGCTAACATTCCAAACCGCTGTTGCTTTGAGTTGTTATTACCAATCCTCTACTCTTATCAGTTTTTTTTATTTCTGTTATGCGTTATGTCCTCATGATGTTACTGTCTTTAAAGTACATATATGTTATTGTATAATTTTCAATAATTTATTTATTCAATCAATTTTCATTTAGAACAAATTTTGTCCACGTTTGTTCTATTAAAACAATGATATGTCTACTGATTTCATTCAGAATATGTATTATCAAAATTAAATTAGTTTA
The DNA here is from genome assembly GCA_963662175.1 of Aradus depressus. NCBI lineage: Eukaryota > Metazoa > Arthropoda > Insecta > Hemiptera > Aradidae > Aradus > Aradus depressus. The sequence continues at coordinate 86,436,042 of OY759214.1, forward strand.
TTTCACATTAGTCACACTTTAAAAAAAATATAATTGCACTGAAATATGTGAGAAAAGTATTATACCTCTAACACAAAGAATATAGAAGTTACAAGTTGTTTGCGAATACTGTAAAATAACATTAAAACACATTTTGAATGTTAGCTTCCCGATTAATGTTGTTTAAAAATATTTTTTAACTCGTAAGTCTAAGTAACTGCTAAATTTGTATTTTCGCGGGGAGAGATGAGGTTCCTTTCTACGCAATATTACTTCAATATATAAATATTATTAATAAATGTTAACTGTATACTTTATTGTTGATCAGATGGAGATCTTGGAGGATATGGTGATGCCGAGAAAGCGCTGATGAAACAGAAACATAGAATGATCTGGGAAAGACGCCATGGGCCTGTCGGAAGCAAAGCTGGGGGTCAAGATGAAGAATCTTGTTGAATACCCAGTATCAGATATTTTATTTTATAGCAATATTTGTATATAACATTTAGTCTAAACCTGAATTACATTGGATGGGTTTTATTACAATAAATAATATATGGCATTTTGATTTTGTTTTCCTTCACTGTTTTCAATCAATTGAATTTGCTAAGTTTATTACGACTGTAAATGTACATTCAGTACTTAGTTCATAATGCATTCAGAGGCCAATGTGATATATTTTTATTATTACTTCCCAAGTTATACAAAGTCTAGGGGCAGTTAGTAACCGTTCAAAAATTCGACGTTGAGTTTTCACTGGAATTTCTTGTTTTCTGATCCCTTTATTCAAAATTTTGATTTTTGATTTCTTGTATTTCTGAAGGTATTGATAAGAGCAATTGTCAAGAATAATTGGCTTAGTTTACAAAAGTTGATGTGAGCTTTACTATGTATATCCCTCAATACAATCCAAGTTTTTTTTTGTGTTTTTTTTTGGTCTTATTAGTAGAAACCATTACTATACGTTGCAGCGGATATCGTCTAAGGAGTTCAGTAAATAAAACAAATAACTTGTTTAACTTTCATATTGTCTAATTCAACAAAAATATGTATACATAAAGGGCTTACATGATCGTCAGCTCAAAGTTTAAAAAGAAGGTTAAGAAAAATGAACGTTGAGCTAATGATGACGTAAGCCGTAACCGGTACACTTTATGTATATATGTTTGTAGAATTAGACAAAAAAAAAGTTAAACAAGTTATTTTTTTTATTAGCTTTTCACTATATCGACACAGGTCGCAAAAATGTATTCTACAATAAGTAGTATAGAACCATTTCTCATGAGGCGGCAGGGGTCACACCAATAAGCACAGAGCTTGAGGAATCACTAGCCACTAATGGAAGATATAAGGGTTCGGGTCGGGGCTCTGGACCGTTAGATTCAGTTGGGTTAAGGCGCATAATGGCGATACCGGTAACGAGAGTGCGGACTTTCTGGCAAAAGAGTCGGCACAGGTAGATCTTCCTCTGAGCTACGCAAAATATCCGAAAACATTCGTAACGGCGAAGACGAGATGGACCTCCATCCTTAAATGGGAGGAGCAATGGGTGCAGTCGAATAAAGGTGCAGACACTCGAAGCTTCTGTAGAAGACAGATTGGCTTTGAAGAAGGACAAACCGTTGCAAGCCCAGATGACCACATACTCCTGAGTGGACACGGCAAGATGAGACACTACCTCCACAGGTTCAGGATCCTCTCTGCCTCTGCGGCACCCAGCAGCAGGCAGTGCATCATATAAACCTCACTTGTGAACTATTGGAGGGCCTAAGAAGTTCCCAGGTGAGATTTGTGGTGATCAATGGTGAAAGTTGGCCTTTGTCAACAATTATTTTATTGCGACGTTTTTAGACTTTGTACAGTAGATTAATTTTGATGAACTGAAAATTGATTATCTAGCTAAATTAATATGTGTAATATAAGCATGTAATAATAAAATATATTCCCTTCCAGTTGGGAAACTACTGATGGAAACAGGAAAACAAAAATTAAAAATAAGGAGTTGAGTTAGGTGAAAATGAATGAATAGGAAGAAATGTAACATTCCTTTTAGCATTTATTCTTGAATTGATTTACACCTTCAATTATTATGTCCAATCCTTCAGAAAGTTCAGATGAAGAAATATTTAATGGTGGAGTAAATCGTATAGCATTTCCATCCGTTGGTTTTGTGAGCAGTCCTAGATCTTTTAACTTCAAACATAATTCCATTGGAGTGCCATACTCTGAAAATGAATTTAAATAATAATAATAAATAATTTAGACACGAAATTCATAAATGCTTGAAAATAAAAATATTTATTCTCAATACAATTTGACAAATCAACCAAGGAAAAGTCTACTAAATTCGATGAACGTAATTGTTTTATGCCAATCTAACTTTAAATTAATCGAAACTGAAAATGGCCTTCCTACTATTGCATACAACAAAACATAGGAAGTGAATAGCCACGCTGGCGTTTGAGTGAAACCCGGAAGGCCCACTCAGTCAGGAATCAGATGTGTGAAAGTGCTAGAGAGGATCGTATCAAATAGCTCCTCCAAGTTGAGAAAAGCGGAGATATTGTGGAAACTTCTTATAAATGTATAAAACAAATTTATTTTTTGAAATATTGTCTACTCCACAAAAATGTCAACATATACTGCCAGTGAGGGCGCCGGTAGCTCAGTGGTATGCGTGCTTGTCTTCTGAGCTGAAGAACGTATGTTCGAAACCCGACCGAGGCCCTTAATTTATTTTATCTGGGAGGTAGAATAATCTTAAGCACGCCGTCCTTCGGATGGGACGTTAAGCGATGGTCCCGAGCCTGTACGATGTCAGGTACTCGTTAAGGACCCCTGCCTTAGGTGAATAAAAATTTAGGGTAGGCAAAATTTAGGACCAGCGCTCTGGTAGTAGGCGATATGATCTCGTAGTTAAAGCCCGGGCATGAGTCATAAAATTTAACCTATACTGCCAGTTTCGACTTTACACCATCGTCAGGTTTAATTATAAATTAAGTCAGTTTGCTCACGGCTTAACTTTTTTTTTTTTTTCTCAACGCATCGGCTACTGTGGCCATTAGCGTTTCCGAAACAGGATTAGCTGTAGCGACGGAAAAGTATGGCGAGAAGTGTCGGACACTCTCCAGTGGTAGCGTCAAGTCTAGGAAGGAGAGGTCCATGGATGGTAAGTAGAGGTGGTAGGTTGGACAGCCATCCAGCCTGGCACCAAGTGTTGTCAAAACTAATAGCAACCTCTTCTTGGAGCGGTTTTACAGTTATTGAGGAATTTGGTCTGATCTATTTTCTTCCCTTTTTCAATAACTAGTTAAACTAAAATTATTAATTATTAAATTCTAAGAAGACAAACCAATTTAAATGTGAAATGATGTTAGTAGATTTAACAAAATGATTACTGATGACATAACAATATTAATCAAATTATATTAGAGGCTTTTCCTAAATTTAAAATAACTAAATGAATAACAATAATGTATAATAACAATAACAAATGGATATATCATAAGTCGTAGTCAATATTTATTATCGCTCTTTAGTCCTTTCTTTATTTATAATTGTTTATTTTATAAATTCCATTTATATCTTGGTTGTTATTCATTTAGTAATTTTAAAGATAGGAAAAGTCATTTTGGTAAATACACAAAAACGCATATATAAATAATATATATATTATTTATATTGAGATGATTTTTGCCTCATATAATTGATTGAAGCTTTACCCGGCGCAACTCCACCATAAATTGAGATGACCTTGTTTGGGGTCTTTAAACTTTTATTAATTACTATGAAAATGATTTTACTTTTGGGGTTAACATGCGTACTCAGAAGGTGAACTAGGCTGTAGAGAATTTAGAGAACAATTTATAAGACAACATACATTTATTAACACAATTATTGACATATATTAGTGAGGCGTCCCTCCATAATCGCACATCTGGAATAAAATATCTATAAAACATGAAATAATTTATATAGACTTAAATATTCTGGTAACTCCCGCAACATGAAGGTGTCTATTGATGATCAGCCAGCCATTCGTCTCGATGTCGGAGAAAAATGTAAAATAAATGATTCCGTTACCTTGTAAGTCTTCTTTATTCATAACCACACTCAAGCCTGTGGTTTCTCCTCCAGGATCCACAAAGATTGAGGAACTTCCAGTCCCTTCGAAGTAGGCAGCAGGGATGATTTCCCTCCAGCAGCAAAATGAGAGTCTTCGGTCTCCTACGTCAGCTCAAACAGGAGTCTCCTTCTTCCCACAGCTCAGCCAGGAATGTCCTCTCCCTCAACAGCTCAACTCTGAATAACTGTCCAGCTCAACAGCTGAACTCGGAAAGACTACCTCCCCTAGTAGCTGAATGAAGACTGTCCACCTCAACAGCTCAACGAGCAATGTCTACCTCCTCTGATAGCTGACTGCAGACGACTGACTCCTCTCGTAACTGAACGAGGACTCTGTCTGTCTGCCCCGACAGTTCAACTAGGACTGCCTACCTCAACAGCTCAACGAGCAAAGTCCACCTCCTCTGACACTTCAGCGAGGAGCCAACTTGAATTTCCATCCCCTCCACTTTATGTATCTTCTACTAGTGCGCTTCTCGTAGTCGCTCTCATAACTATAATTACCAATCGGTCTGTGATATGCGATATATCACAATTGCCTCCCTTTGATTAAAAAAGTTGCGGAGATACATTAGTTAAGGTAGCGACGTAATTTTTTCTCTTCACTTGGCTCTAACTTCACTCACTTCTGAACACTTCTTATATTACACTGTACAATCTTATACTATATTACAATTTTTTACAATATATAACGATGGATTTAAAAATGGCTTGAAAGTCTGTTTCGTACTTTATCAACTTCGTCCTGTCTGTCTGTCTCATATTTTATCAGCTTTGTACTGTCGGCTTATTTAATTAAATTATTACTTTAAATTATTTATTCTTCATATTCTCCTTAAATTCTTTATCATTCATCGATACATGTGCCTTGGTAATAAAATTCTTTTTTAATTATCAACATTCATTTCCTGCTATCATATCTCATTCATTCCAAATACCCCACTTAGGTATCAATTAATTACGACGACCGACGAAGAATGCTTCCACAGCATTAAAATACTAATAACGACGAAATATGCTCTCAACGCATCTATATCCACAATTACTACCACAAATATCGACGAAGAATGTCTTTCCTGACATCGTAGATTGGCCCTATTTCGGCTCACAAAATTCTCCATAAACTTTCATATCATTATTTATCGTCTAATATCCTTCTCTGTTTAATAATTACCAATACCATTCTTTCTTTACTTCGCACCATATTTAATCATCAAGGCATCCAAAACGTAACAATGTTAATAAAATTTTCCTTATTTATCTATCTTATTTAATCAGCCGACAGTCAAAAGAATCAAAATACTCTGTTGAGATATCTTCCAAGGTGAAAACCCGCCATCCTAACAATGTCCTAACTTAATTTAATTTCTACGTATCTACTAATGTTCTGTCCTGTCTGTTCATGTTGAAACCTGCAAGCCGCTATCTTAATACCTCCAAATGTTCTGTCCTGTCTAGTATTGTTGTGTTTAGATCTGAAGCCCGCCGTTATAACAATGCGTCGAAGTTAATTTAATTCTTACTTATCTACAAATGTTGAACAATCCTGTCCTGTCAGGTTTAGACCTGAAGCCCGCCAAATGAATAACTAACAAAAATATTAACACAAAACGAAACGAAAAATATATGAACGCTAAACTATATAATACTTATTTACAATTTTTATTTACAAACATGCCCAGTATGGATATTTTCCTGAATTCCGAAAAATACCCAATTGCACTCAACTAGCCGGGGGTTCGTGGGACCCCAAGAATCCTGGTCAATTCCGTCTGCGGCGTTGATTTAGTCCCGGGCTCTTCCCTGGTCAATTTCCTGCGTCAATTTCGACCCTTCCCTCTCATATCTTTTCAAAAGAGAAATATGAAAACGTCCCCTTTTATGTCCTGTATCTGAGTTATGTTTAATTGTTACTAAATAAGGTCCTTCCCAGTATATCAATGGTTTATAAACTTCTTCGTTATTTTTCGGTATCCTTAATGGTTCAACTAATACTAATCCCCCCATGATTAATTTCTGAGTTCTATGTTGTCTATCGTCTGTACCTATACGGATAGTATCGTCTGTCTTATGTATGCATACCAGTGGAGACATGTATTGGCTTTCTGTATCCTCACTCATTTGTACGCACTCGTCTGTCAGTTCTGTTTTCGTATCTACTATTTCTTTTTCTATCATGTCCCCTTGTTGTACAGTTTCCGTAGTTAATTCTTGTCCCTGAATGTCCATGTCAGTCTGTAATTGTTTATTATGACCGGTCACGTCCTCAATTTTTATGCTCAATTCTCGGAAACCATTTCGTATATCTGTCCTTATTGATTGTAAGTTCTCTGTCATCTCTGTCCTAATTGATGTCATATTTGAGTCCATTCTTTCATTACTTTCTGTCATCTTTGTCATTAACAATTTATTATTTAATTCATTACTTTCTTTCATTTTCTTATTATCCGTCCTAATTGATATTATTTCTGTCATTAATAATTTACTATTTTCTGTCATTGTTTTCATGAATGTTTCTATGTCTATACTACTTATGTTTCTGTCTGTCGTCTTTTTCGTTGTTTCGTTTGTCTCTAATATTAATTCCCCATTAGTCTCTTCGTCATCCCTTTGGTCACCCTTTGTCATTGACTCACGTATTTTTGACCTTGTCCCTTCAGCCATTTTTAAAATACAAAATAATATAATAGATATAAATCAATATAAATTATAAATTGTTCTCTTATCTCACCGGATTTCTTTCGTACCCGGCACAATCCACCATAAATTGAGATGATCTTTGCCTCATATAATAGATTGAAGCTTTACCCGGCATCCTACACCATAAATTGAGATGATTTTTGCCTCATATAATTGATTGAAGCTTTACCCGGCGCAACTCCACCATAAATTGAGATGACCTTGTTTGGGGTCTTTAAACTTTTATTAATTACTATGAAAATGATTTTACTTTTGGGGTTAACATGCGTACTCAGAAGGTGAACTAGGCTGTAGAGAATTTAGAGAACAATTTATAAGACAACATACATTTATTAACACAATTATTGACATATATTAGTGAGGCGTCCCTCCATAATCGCACATCTGGAATAAAATATCTATAAAACATGAAATAATTTATATAGACTTAAATATTCTGGTAACTCCCGCAACATGAAGGTGTCTATTGATGATCAGCCAGCCATTCGTCTCGATGTCGGAGAAAAATGTAAAATAAATGATTCCGTTACCTTGTAAGTCTTCTTTATTCATAACCACACTCAAGCCTGTGGTTTCTCCTCCAGGATCCACAAAGATTGAGGAACTTCCAGTCCCTTCGAAGTAGGCAGCAGGGATGATTTCCCTCCAGCAGCAGAATGAGAGTCTTCGGTCTCCTACGTCAGCTCAAACAGGAGTCTCCTTCTTCCCACAGCTCAGCCAGGAATGTCCTCTCCCTCAACAGCTCAACTCTGAATAACTGTCCAGCTCAACAGCTGAACTCGGAAAGACTACCTCCCCTAGTAGCTGAATGAAGACTGTCCACCTCAACAGCTCAACGAGCAATGTCTACCTCCTCTGATAGCTGACTGCAGACGACTGACTCCTCTCGTAACTGAACGAGGACTCTGTCTGTCTGCCCCGACAGCTCAACTAGGACTGCCTACCTCAACAGCTCAACGAGCAAAGTCCACCTCCTCTGACACTTCAGCGAGGAGCCAACTTGAATTTCCATCCCCTCCACTTTATGTATCTTCTACTAGTGCGCTTCTCGTAGTCGCTCTCATAACTATAATTACCAATCGGTCTGTGATATGCGATATATCACAATATATATATTGTTAGAATTTAATAATTTTAGTTTTATCACTGTTATTGAATAAGGTGAGTAAATATTTGGGTAGAGCCACGGGGATTTCTTATTTGAAATTCCAATCCTTTCTTTTGTTATATGAAAATGGTTCGCAATCAGCAAACTAACATAACTGAACCTGTTGGTGTAATGCCGAAACTCGGTAGTATTTTTGTGGATTATACAATATTTCAAAATACTCAGATACACATTTTTAATATCAAATAAAGGAAGTAAGACATTTTGATATTTGGAATCTGATTGGGTAGGTTACCACCCCATAGTAATCTAGTAACTCGACGTACCTGGATTTATACATATAGCATTCATGAGTCCTTTACCGCGGACTACAGGAACGACCTCTTGAGGCAGCTGATCTTGAAGAACAGACCGAAACACCTTCCCCATTTTCTCTGCATTCTCAATTATATTTTCTTCTTGGAGGACAGTCAGTGCTTCCATGGCTAGTCGAGTGGCTAAAGGATTACCACCAAACGTTGAGCCATGTGACCCTGGGGTCATGTGACACATCACTTCATCAGCTGTCAGCACTGCCGAGATCTGTTGGCAAAATTTAGATATTCTTTAGTTTATGTTCACTGTTAAGTCCTGTTTATTAATCTTTGGAATCTTTTTTGGGGGGCGTCTTTCCCGGATAAGTAAAAGATTCATCCGTATAAGTGAAAACTATAATAAAATAATTATTGAGTTAAAATAAATTTTTTTCTTATTGTAAGTCTTTATTGTTGATGCTTAAGTGAATAAAAAACAAAACAAGACTATATTCTAGTCTTAATGAAAATAACTTCTATAATATAATCTTATTCATTCATTAGCTATTTTCTTATACTAAATACATTTTGCAATTATAGTTAGTTATTGTGGGTCCTATCCTTAAAATAACTAAATGAATAACAATAAGGTTATAATTTGAAATTATAGCAAAATAAATAAAGAAAGGACTGAAGAGTGATAATAAATATTGTCTACGATATGTGGTATATCCAATAAAAATCATCACACTAAATATAAATATACGTATATATACGTGTTATCATATCCATAGTGAGCTATGTAGTTAGTTATTGTGATTCATGGCTAGGTTTCAATTACGAGGTCTTTGTTACCTAGGGTCTTTAACAAGAAGCTGACATCGCAGAGGCTCAGGACCATCGCTTAACGTCCAACCCGAAGGACGGCGTGCTCAAGGTTTTTTACCTCCCAGATTGAAAACCCAGGGGCCTGAAAATTATTAGGTGCCAACCTTACGGTTTTTTGAATTTAAATATAAAATTTCATGACGAACAATCATTACAACGGGAGTTATTAGGATGTTTGTGTTAAGCCTTCCCCTTCCATTTGGGTAATTTAGCTGAAAGTCAATAGGTGATCAGAGAACTTTGAATTCACATATGAAGTTTCGGGAGTTATCGTGTTCACAGACATACAGAAATTTTTGTTTCCGTTTTTGGAATTAGGGGGTTGGAAAACATGAAATTCTGTTGAAAACTCTGTATCGAATTTTTGACCGATTACATAACGTCCCCTATACTTCGTATAGCTGGGAAATTCAGACGTCTATTTTGAAAATAAACTTTGTATATATGAAATGAAACTTTATTGCTTTTACATAGAAATATCTTACAGTAAATGGAATAGGGAAACACATAAAATTTTACGGCATACAGCAAAAACCTATGTTATCTTTCTTGAACAGAAACAAGATGCGCAGACCGGCAAACCTAAGTCTTTAATAAAAGGAACCGGATATAAAAACTGGCAAAAAATACTGTAGATACATACAGGAAGGTAGCCTCCACCGAGGCCCTTGCCGATGATGAGTATGTCAGGCTGAACTTGTTCGTGGTGAACTGCCAGGAGCTTGCCGGTACGGCCGACCCCGGTCTGCACCTCGTCAGCTATCCAGAGCACGCTATGTCGGGAGCACACCTCTCTAACTTGGCTCAGGTAGCCCTCTCGAGGCACACGCACCCCGGCCTCCCCCTGGATCGGCTCCATCATAAACCCACACACTAATGGGTCCTTTACAGCTTCCTGAAATATCATTATTTTTTAGTCGAATAACAAATAACTCTACCAAATGTAGATACTTTCTGAATTCATCTGACTTTACTTATTTATTATAAACAAATTTAAAGTTTTGTCTGTACATGATCAGGTTAGTTTGCTTAAAATGCCTTCCATGATCAGGTTAGTTTGATTAGAATGCCTTCCATGATCAGGTTAGTTTCATTAGAATGACTTCAAGAAAGATCTTACGAGATCATCAGTTCGATTTCACTTCTAATAGACAGAAGCCTGAAACTTGGTGTATATGCCTCATGACGGTGACAATTCATAGTATCAAAATTTCAGCGAACGCGTCCACTGCCAAAACATTTAGAAACCGCTCTTTCGCCGTCCGGTTCCATACATATCATGTATTTTTTTAGACGTTTGCTTTGATTTATGCGAAAACGATTGATTCTATGAAAAAATAGTCTATTACGAAAAAATGTTTTTTCAAAATTTCTGTCTAACAATTTTTGTCAAATTTGCAGAAGGACCAACGTACAGAGGTAGAGCGTCTCAAAGATTGCTTTCCCTAAGTACAAAAAAATGTAGATATAAATCAATAGTTGTTAAATAACGCTTATAATAGGTAAATAACTAAAAAGTAACGAAAGAAAAAAAGAATTTTAAAAAGTTGTTCAAAAATATACCTCGTATTTCAACTATAGTACAATAGAAGTAGAAAATATACCTCGTATTTCAACTATAGTACAATAGAAGTAGAAAATATACCTCGTATTTCAACTATAGTACAATAGAAGTAGAAAATATACCTCGTATTTCAACTATAGTACAATAGAAGTAGAAAATATACCTCGTATTTCAACTATAGTACAATAGAAGTAGAAAATATACCTCGTATTTCAACTATAGTACAATAGAAGTAGAAAATATACCTCGTATTTCAACTATAGTACAATAGAAGTAGAAAATATACCTCGTATTTCAACTATAGTACAATAGAAGTAGAAAATATACCTCGTATTTCAACTATAGTACAATAGAAGTAGAAAATATACCTCGTATTTCAACTATAGTACAATAGAAGTAGAAAATATACCTCGTATTTCAACTATAGTACAATAGAAGTAGAAAATATACCTCGTATTTCAACTATAGTACAATAGAAGTAGAAAATATACCTCGTATTTCAACTATAGTACAATAGAAGTAGAAAATATACCTCGTATTTCAACTATAGTACAATAGAAGTAGAAAATATACCTCGTATTTCAACTATAGTACAATAGAAGTAGAAAATATACCTCGTATTTCAACTATAGTACAATAGAAGTAGAAAATATACCTCGTATTTCAACTATAGTACAATAGAAGTAGAAAATATACCTCGTATTTCAACTATAGTACAATAGAAGTAGAAAATATACCTCGTATTTCAACTATAGTACAATAGAAGTAGAAAATATACCTCGTATTTCAACTATAGTACAATAGAAGTAGAAAATATACCTCGTATTTCAACTATATTACAATAGAAGTAGAAAATATACCTCGTATTTCAACTATAGTACAATAGAAGTAGAAAATATACCTCGTATTTCAACTATAGTACAATAGAAGTAGAAAATATACCTCGTATTTCAACTATAGTACAATAGAAGTAGAAAATATACCTCGTATTTCAACTATAGTACAATAGAAGTAGAAAATATACCTCGTATTTCAACTATAGTACAATAGAAGTAGAAAATATACCTCGTATTTCAACTATAGTACAATAGAAGTAGAAAATATACCTCGTATTTCAACTATAGTACAATAGAAGTAGAAAATATACCTCGTATTTCAACTATAGTACAATAGAAGTAGAAAATATACCTCGTATTTCAACTATAGTACAATAGAAGTAGAAAATATACCTCGTATTTCAACTATAGTACAATAGAAGTAGAAAATATACCTCGTATTTCAACTATAGTACAATAGAAGTAGAAAATATACCTCGTATTTCAACTATAGTACAATAGAAGTAGAAAATATACCTCGTATTTCAACTATAGTACAATAGAAGTAGAAAATATACCTCGTATTTCAACTATAGTACAATAGAAGTAGAAAATATACCTCGTATTTCAACTATAGTACAATAGAAGTAGAAAATATACCTCGTATTTCAACTATAGTACAATAGAAGTAGAAAATATACCTCGTATTTCAACTATAGTACAATAGAAGTAGAAAATATACCTCGTATTTCAACTATAGTACAATAGAAGTAGAAAATATACCTCGTATTTCAACTATAGTACAATAGAAGTAGAAAATATACCTCGTATTTCAACTATAGTACAATAGAAGTAGAAAATATACCTCGTATTTCAACTATAGTACAATAGAAGTAGAAAATATACCTCGTATTTCAACTATAGTACAATAGAAGTAGAAAATATACCTCGTATTTCAACTATAGTACAATAGAAGTAGAAAATATACCTCGTATTTCAACTATAGTACAATAGAAGTAGAAAATATACTTTTCTTTACGCAGGCGATCGGTGTTGGATAGGGAAATGAGTAATATACATTAAAAAAATAAATTCCGACGTAATTACAAGATGTTGCATTGATGATATTTTCTATAATCTATCTACTACTGTCTCAGCAACATAAAACACGATACCATATATTATGACCGCAGTTGTTTTGTTAATGCCTATTATTCATATTCCCCTCCAACACGATCGTCTGCGGAAATAAAACATTTATCTTCTCCTCTTCATTGTACTATAATTGAAATATAAGTTATATTACTATTGAAAAACTTGTTTTTCATATATTTATTTATTTCAATTTTTTTGTAAAGGATATAATGATATTGTATAAGACCTTTGCTCTACAGCACAAAGGAGAAAAATCAAGAAAAACTGTTCAAAATAAGTAAAATACCTCTAAAGCGTCTATATCGTCATAGGGTATCACAGAGAATCCTGACATGAAGGGGCCAAAGTTCTCTGTTGAGGACTGACTGCTGGAGGTAGAAATTGCAGATAAGGTTCGACCCCAAAAATTGGATTCAACAAAAACAATTTTTGCCTGGTCTTTTGGTATTTTTTTTGACATATAACCCCATCTTCGGGCAATCTTGACAGCTGTCTCACCACCTTCGACACCTGAAACAACAATCAAGACAGATAACTATATAATTATTTCGATATGAGAAAAAAAATGGCGTTACTCATTTGCGCACAGTTAGTAAAAACGCAACCCGATTGTGCTCGAAATATTTGCCAGCCAATGAACTCGATTGCGCACATCTCAAAGTAATAAAACAGTATTTCAAAATTAAATCACATCGAATATATATTGTAATAATTTTCGTACATTTTACTTATAGGTTTTTTTTAAGTGAAATATTTCCCGATTTTTGAAGGGTAAAATATACGGTATTTTTGTTCAACAATGTCATCCAAATCGAATTAAAAAATGTTATCTTCTCGTCTGTCTTTTTCAGTATAACATTAGAGATATTTTCAAGTCAGGTTCGCATTGATGGTACGTCTATTGCTTAGAATATAATCGGATGCGCCTTGTAAAATTAATTGAATGAATGATTTTAGCTTTATTGATAGTTATAGGGCAGCCGTTTGTTGCGTTGGCCCATTGTTTGTTTGAGGAGCGAAGGAATATTTCTCCTGAAAGCAGCGGGTCGCTACATCATCTTTTAAGGAGCCCTAATTCTGTTCCCCTTCTCCGGAAAATCTGCTCAGTGGACCTGCGTCAGCGTTCTTCTTGTTTTAGACCAACCGCCTGTTTCCCAACTGCGTCCGCTAACTAGTTATGATAAACAAGCCGTTAAAACGGATTAGTCACAAGATTAGGACATCTTGGTAACATAAATTCTTGTCTTTCCAATTCACATTATCGCATAAACTACCGATTTTGGCACTATACCATCGTCAGATTTAGTTATGAACTAAAAACTAATTGACAGGTATTGTAAATAAACCTGACGATGGTGTAATGCCCAAACAGGTAGTTTACGTATACATTTTTTTTTTTTTTTTTTGAGGAATATACAATATTTCAAAAAGGAAGTTTTTTTATTTATTCATCTTCATAACTACAGCCTGGATTTCTTGCAGTAAAAAAATTAAAAAACGGTCAATAAAAAGGTCAAAACGTACAAAAATGTGCAACAAAAAATAAAATCCTGCCATTAAAAAAAAATTGGACTTTTTCAGCATAAAATTGGGTAGGGTTTAAAAATAAATCTATAAAATAAAATGCCTAAATTTATTTATACAATTCATTAAAAAAATATTTACTGAAAACCCAAGTTTTCTTTTACCTCCATGTTTAAATTGCATATATGTATAAATTTTTGATTAAAAAAATACTAGAGATATGTAAAATATAAAATAATTAATCGCATTACTTGAGGCCGAGAATTTGACTTCAATTAATTTGATATACATTTTTTACTTTAGAATTTGATGGGTTAAAGTTCAGTACTAAATTTGTCTAAATTCTTGTCTGAAAAACTGTACCGCCTGTCGCTAAGTACATATGTGTTTTAGCTGGGAAAACGATCTCTCGGCGCTGACGCTTGAGACGGGGGATTTTTTGTAGCTGCTTATAATGTCAGGTTGTAAATCCAATCCAATATCTTCACCATGTACGGCCGCATTGTACTTTTCGAGATGGTCATATCAAGTAGTTTTTCTCAAAACTGTTGTAAATTTGTCGATTGATGATTTCAAACAAGCGAAAAAAAAATCAATTTGCAAGGGAATCCGGGCTCTATTCATAACTAATAAAAATACAATTTTGTTTTTAAGGGAAAATATATCCTAGAAGTTTATATACCTGTATTCATTGGAAGTACCCGATCATATTTAAAATAGTCAGTTACGTATTCACAGAAGTTGGGAAGTACGTTGTTATAGAAGGCTCGAGAGGTGTGAGAGAGAATGGAGGCCTGCTCCACGAGAACTTTGAGGAGTCTGGGATGTGTATGGCCCAGGTTGAGGGAGGCGAACCCGGCCAGGAAGTCCAGGTATCTCCGGCCTTCCACATCCCACACACAGCTACCTGCAAACATTAGTTCATTCACAAAAACTTTTTCTAATTGGTATAAATTTCCTATTAACTATTTTCCTCAGAAGTAGAAATGTCTTAGTATAAATTAGGGTAATAGCCTATTTTTAATTGTTCAAGATACTCTGTTAATGATACTCAACATTTTTTGCAGAGATATTGTGAAACACTTAATAAAAATATAAAGAAAAAGGTGTTTTTTAAAAATATTGTTTATTTCATAAAATATATGGGAGTACATTCGGTATTGTTACCATCTTCAGCCAGCTTTAACAAATACAGTATTTGTTACGTCATGGCTGAAGATGGTAGCAATACCGAAAGTACTCCCATATATTTTGGGAAATAGACAATATTTTTAAATAACATACTTTTTTTTTATTAAGTATTTCACAATATCTCTGCAAAAATGTTAAGTATCACTAACTTGATAGTCTCCAGGGTGAAAACCACTTGTATCCCTCGTGGGCAGCTAGTTTTGCAGGCGAATGAATAGGGTATAGAGATAATATTACAGCCTGAATGAGAGCGGGTGACTTTAACCAAAACATTATATATACCTATATTTAAAAAAAACACATACTTTTTTCTTTATATTTTTTACACTCCGTTAAAATGACAAACAACCAAACTCCATAAAACACGTCCTCTCGAAAAGGGGTTTATATTATCTCACAGATAAAAAAACATGATAATGTTGATATGTGGACGAAATGAACACAATTTTAAAAAAAAATCATATTCGTATTCCACCTCCCTCCGGAAAGCCCCCTTAACATAAATACCAATGAAACAAATACTTTTTTCGCACTTGAGATAGATTTAAGAATATTTCATTACTACTCTTTTTGAGAAGGAAATATATAGAGTATGAATTATTTGTAGAACTTATTATAGTTATTCCTGTTGTTCCACTTATTCTCGACGATATTTCGGAGCGGTTGTAGGTCACCTTCCTCCAGTGAAAAAAGGTACATTCACTCCTTCGATAAGGAGGAAAATAGCAACTCGACGATTTTTACATAATATTATTATAGGTCACAATTCAGGCTTATAATCGTAATTAATGAATCCAATTCAGTTGTTATCACCATATCAGAGCAAAAAAATAATAATTTCAAAATTGTTGTTTTTGTGATAATGAAAGGTTTTCTAGACTGATCATCAATATAAAACCACTCAATTCAAAAAGTATATTGAGTCTAGTCCGTAACCATAAGCATCCGGTCTCTCAGACAGCTCAAACACTATGTTGCCTCACGCCTGTGTTTAAGTTAATTTTTAATTGACTGGAATTTCCCACTTTTCAATATCATTTTGTGATAATTTTATTTTTGATTTCTTTTTTAAATAATTTTAAACTCAATTTATTGGACCCAAATCGTTCAGGACCCTCAACTGTCAGTACAAAAGACCTGAATTTGAAGCCCACATTTGGTATTAAGAAAAAATGTTATTGTTATTTTTTTTTTTTTACATTATTACATTTTTTGTATTCTCTATTCATTCCATAATACAAATTTTGTGTTTTGCACGTTAAAGTTACAATACAAATGAGAAAACTAAAAATATTTGAAAAACTTATAGTAGAAAACTTAAGACTAGCTGAAACTGTAAATTTGGTTAGAACATACCCCTAACTAAAATATATATGACTAAAGTACACCTAAAAAACCGACAAATGTCAATCAAATTGAAACTAATAAAAGAGGTCGGAGGGACGGCTTGCCTGCGCTTTCGTTACAAACTCCATGTCTGTGGTTACGGGCTAGACAATATCAGTAATGGTCCAATATATACTGTTTTGTTTTGTAGTTATTACATGATACATACCTTTCCCTTTAGCGATAACGACAGGCAGTGGTTCATAGTTGTGGGCGTTGTGACGTTTGTCTTTGGCAATCAACTCTTCCGAGCTCAACTCTTTTTGTTGAAACTTTGCAAAACTTAAAAAGTTTTTCCGTAAACATTTCTGAATGCCCTCATTTTTTTTAAACATAGGAACGATTCTTGCTCTCATCATAAAAGTCTGAGGGTTATTTTTTATTTTCTACAGAAATAAAATTAAATTAAAAATGAGGTTAACTTTTAATAAGTGGTTGAGAAGCCAAGTGGTACGCATACTCGTATCTTTCATCACATTATAAGGTCTATTGAGTATATAAGAAGTTATGTAATCAGTCAATAATTCAACGGTGAATTATCACTAAAATTCATTTTTTCCGAACTCCCAGAATACAAAAATTACACAATACAACGTTAATTCCCAATAAATTAATATAACGACACGAAATTAATACATGCATTCAGAAGTCCTTGATCAAACATTCAGCTCGCTTGGAATTTTTTTGAAGTTAAATCCCTAAGTTACTAACCTTTCTAATCGTGAACAACAGCAGGTAACTTAACAAATAATATTGAGATGTACAAAAATCTGCCTTCAAGTCTCAGCACATTTCCGGAACAAAACCAAACAGGCGCCAGCTTCATGAAAAGTACTGTTATCACAATTAATCCACTAATTGGCCGACATCCCCCGCAATTTTCAACAGTGAAACCTACTAAAATATAGTTTTATTAGAAGCCTACAACAATCAAGAGATTCTAAAAGATCTGAAACTTACAACAAAGGGCCATTAAGTATGTTACTCCAGTCCAGTCTGGGCCGGAATCGGGAATACCAACCATGCTAAGGACCGTCCTTGGTGCACGATTTGTCAGGGTTCACAGACCCGCAGGGAACTTCCCAGTTGTTCCCTTCGCAGGGAGTTCCCTGACATAACAACTTTGATCAGAAAGGTCTCGCATAAAATCCTGGCAGGCCTGCAGGAGGGTATAGCCAACCAGCACCCGCTCCCCGGGTTATCCAAACTTACACCAACTGAATCAACCAATTTTATTGCTAAAATTTTGTGTGTAGGTTAGGTATTTACTGATTAGAACAAAAACTGTTTTATTTCAAATAATTTGAGCTGGGGAAATCGATGCCGATGATTCACTGATATATTTTGAGAAATGAGACGATGGTGTTCGAAAGTGTTGACACATTTTTTTTCTCAATTTTTAAACTCCAACGCAAGTCCTAATGCTTAACACATTATAAACATAAAGCAAGACACTTGGCCTCTCAACCAGTCAATTTTAAACTACATATATAACAAAAAAATGATACATGTTAAAACAAAGAACTTGTTTGTCCAATTAAAAAAAAATATATATACATATAGTGTAGCGATTTACACCATCATCAGCAGAAAGACTAACTAAAAATATAAAGAAAAACAAATGTTTTTTTAAAAATATTCTCTAATTCACAAGATATTTTGTGAAATAGACAATATTTTTTTTTAAACATTCGTTTTTCTCTATATTTTTATTAATTGTTTCACAATATCTCTGCGAAAATGTAAAGTATCATAAAGACTAAGACTAAGTGATGTTGAGATTGTGCCAATGAAACTGGTACACTTTATGTATGGGTAAATATTTTTTTGGAATTAGACAATATAAGTTTAAACGTTTTCGTTGTTACCAGTTTTCCAGTAAATCAACAAAAATCGCAAACATGTATTCCGACGATAATGTGGTGACCTGTCTGCCTGTCAGAATATTTTAACGAACTTCTCTATTAGTTAAAAAGGTGAATCTTTAAAATATATTATAAAAAAGTCCAAGTTCACACATAGGCCAAAAGGCATCAGAAAATTATGAATCAGGCCTTATGGTAACTCAAATAATGAAATGCGGCGGGGTGTTTTGGGGGCGAAGGGGGCTTAAAACATTAAATGTGTCCTAACTTACACTAACAGTTGATATTATCATAAAATTTCACTTGCATCAACCTTATAAGCCCCGTTCAAACATAGTTTATGCGCCACCTTACAATTTTCAACGAGAGGGAGGGAGCCGAAACATTAAATTCTCCTAAATATCTTTGGTATGAGGAGAGGGGAGGGGGAAAGGATTTTCCCAATAATTATTAGAAAATTACTATAGTTTAAAAAATGGTTCAAGCTTCTACTATGCAAGTCTTTACTTAAAATCACGGTAATCTAGACAGTAATCGTCTATGAAAGGCCTCTAATATTGCTTCCATCTAGGTTAGTTCTTCACATGACCTTTGGGATAAACACACCTTCGAAGCATTGGTTCACTGTCCTACACAGGCTTACAGCAAGTAATATCATAAATTGCTGTTATTGAATCCAGAATTTTATTATAATTAAAAGGAATATTGACTAAGGAACACAAAGAATAAAAACAATTCCAATATTTTATTTCCTTCTTTACAATAAAATTTTCCCCTTATGGAAAACAAGAAATCATTAATCATGAATGGATATCCGATATCTACATTTATTTATTTATTTTTTACGTTGATTCGGTTATTACTATTATTATTCGCTATGCTTTTCAGTCAAGAATTTTCATCGACGTCTCATATCTACAAAAAAGTAAATAAACCAATATGATTAATTAAATAGAAATAAGTAATTTCAACTGTGACCATTGTCCTTGGTAAATAAACCTGGGAAGGCAAAATGTAGGACGCTCACAGTAGGGACTCGTGTTGACCACAATGTTAAGGAAGCAGATGATATGACCTCGGAGCTAAAGAATGAGTCACAATAACTACTTTATGTACATGATAATGTTAAGAAAAATTCTACAAATAAAATAAAGAAATTAAAATATATTTTTTTAAATCTTCCGCTACCCCCCCCCCCCCCCCCCCCCTTCCACATCACATAAAGATATACTCTTATAGCCGTACAGCCCCCTAAATGCCTACCCGTGTTTTATAAGGAATCTTACGTATAGTATAGTATCTGACGTCGCACACGCTCGGGACCACCATTCAACGTCCCCTCTATTGTTACGTCCTAGACAAAAAACCTAACGGTGCCAGCCAAGTTCAAACCCGCTGAACATAGCAGGCGTTAATATTTTTGTACAACCGGCGCCTTCTCCCCGTCTCATATTAGAAACACAAAATATCTGTAAGCTTTATCGGGTGATTAAATTATATCGACCAGTGTTATATTAACAATATGGATTTGACATTCCTGGAAAGATATTTCAGAAAAAAACGCAACTTTCCAGCCCTAGTGGTTTAGTATCGAGAGACGGGCAGACAGACAGACACGTTTTCAACCTACGAAACCCTAATAAAATACAAATTAATGCAACATTTGAAATTGAAATAAAAAAACAGCAATATAGCACTAAATGTATGGAAGAAATTCACTTACCAAAATATTGATAGGCAAGATGATATACCTACTGTCAGTATTAATCTAAAGGACGTATTACATAAGTAGATATTTAACACGATCTGTTATCAGAGATTTCGAGGACGATGCTATAAGAGGGGTCGAATATTCTACAAGGACATCCACCACTTCCCCGGAGAATGGAGCATTATGTCAATATCACATGGCAAACTGCATAATAATAATATTCATCGTTTTACATATCTCGTCCGACACTAAACATCTAAATATGTGGTTAGTTATTAATATACGTTCACACCTCTTTCTCAATCCCATATGATATAAACTATCAACTGTTTTAGTCGAACACTCTCAGTATTTTGAAGGAAATACAACTATAATCATGAGAGAAATAAGAAATAATAGAATTTTTTTTTCAAATTATCCTTCATTCTTTAAACCGTCCAAAATTTAGAGATGCCACACAGCCTATGTTTATAACGGGCTTACAATGGTGCTAATTGTGAACTCCCAGTAGGAAGACACCTATTAATTTATAGCGGAATGAGCCGAAGGAGAGTGGGATCAGAAGAGAGATCAACTCAAAAATCTCAGTAACAGCCGATGTAATAAATGTATCGACATGAAATTATATATTTAAATTCAAAACCCAATAGGGATGGCATTCTCCCCGAAATCGGTCAAGGGGAAGGAGGCTCGACTCGAATACTCTAATAACTGCCGATGTAATGAATGTACCGACACAAAATTAAGTATGAGGACAATATTGAGTTTTAGCCCAACCAGTCAAATTCGTGTTAGAAGTGGGTCATTCACCGGCGAATTTTTCGTTGCTACTGAAAACAAATATTTGTTATATATAACTTACATATTTAAATGTTGTTTTTTGATTTATATCGCCCACTACTTGAGCACTATTCCGTTGCCCTCATGAGTCCGACTCTTACAGTGTGAGTTCTAACTTTTGCCTATCCAGGCTTAGTTGCCTAGGGTAAGAGGGGTCTTTAACGAGTACTTCACATCGACCAGGTTCCATACCATAGCTTAACGTCCCATCCGAAGGATGGCATTCTCTAAGCTTTTTTTATTTCTTTTTTTTCAAATTTAACATGTATATTACAATGGAATGGAAATATGTTTCTGAAATTGTTCCCTGGATGCTATGATTCGATTGTTTTGATTGCAAATACATGCTATTTATCTTAAATAAATAAAAAAACATTACATAATTATATAGTGCCCTTCATTTAGGGTTTGTTAAAAGAAAAGATAAAAATGTTATTAAAAAATAATAATAATACTTAGGGAAAGAAGATGGCAAGAGATGCTCTGTTTTCTATGATTTAACAGCAACGACTCCATAGCAGCGCGGCGAAATAATAGGATCGAAAAGTCTCACCAAGAAGGAATTATCCATACCCTACACAGAATCAAATATTAATACATTTTCTCGAGTGTTGTTAACTTTCATTAATAACACATAACATAAATTAACGTACAAAAATAGACTTACCTTTTCACGTAAATAGAGGAGTCTATCAAGAAGAATTATATTTTCAATGATTGGAGCAAGAACAACTCGGATCATATAATAAAATTCTAACTTGGCTCGAAAAACAGTATAACTGTTGTAAAACTCTTCTATTTCGGTATCAGACAGCTGAAAAAAAAATTATTTAATAAAATAACTTTTACAGGTTGAAAGAAAAAATTAAGAATTTGCCATCTGTTATTCTTTCTCTGCTGGGACATAGGTACTAGCTGTAATACCCGGCGTTGCTCGAGGAATTCATTAACTTTCATGCCATTTCTAGTCCAGTCTCCGACAGTACATTCTTGGACATTTTTTAGTGATTTACACGGATAGGAGACATGGTTTTATTTAACAAATGTTTATGCTTTTAAGCGGCTGCCCCCAGTTAGCTTAAGTTTCATCAGGCTTATAAGGAGGTTTTACGTAAAATTTCATGAACATCCAATCAGTCTTTTAGGCATGCAACAAACAAACGCCACTTGATATTCCAACAAAGGGACATTACGGTGAGGAGACTGTTAGACGAGGATCAGACATGATCAGTCCTAGCCTCGTCTCACAGATTCAGGCAGACAAACTATACATTTCTAGCAGTAACTAATCACTATTTAGTGTGTAGTAAATAATGAAAAATAATTACATCAATATTAATGTTCCATTTGTTAAAAACCTTGTGAACATATTGAGTAAATGTTGAACATTTTGAACCAATGCGTCCAACTTCTTTATTCGAAATGGTGTTTCCAAATTTCATTTGAATAAACATCTCAAAAACAGCCCGGAAAAATATAGAGCTGGGTATCTGAAAAATAACAGTAGATAGAAAAAATGTTTAAAGCTCAAACTAACAGGTCTTATGAAATTCTATGCCATAGAGGTAAAATGTCAGATATCTACATTTTTTGGGGGAAAATCCTCTTTCAAATTTTATTACAGGTTTATCATTCAGTATAATATAGTCGGCGTTCACAAAACGTAATTTAATTTACTAACAGCTTCGCTTAGCGCACACATTATGGCAGGACATAGGATGCTAGCGCGACTGAACCAGTTGTACAAAACTGACCTCATGCAGTAGCGATGTCTTCCTCCTTTGATAATATTTTCTGTAATGGGCATATTTCAAAGGAGTTGAACTCAGAAATAAAAACTAAAAAATCCTTCAAATCTGTCAATGTAACGAATGTATTAACACGAAATTTTAAATGAGGAATAGGTCATCTATTGATGTTGATTTCAGCCAAACTGACAAAAGAAAATAGTTTGAAGGGAAAGTGAAAACTTATTTGATTATTTATATATTATAAATAATTCAAGCAGGGGAAGCATACTGCTGGTAAATGCCAGCAACGTTTTGTGTTTTGTACCCGACCCCTATAACTTTAAACGGATAATTAAATTCTGGCAAGTGCCACTTAAGGTCGGAGATAAAATCTCTCAAAATGTGCATATTACAAATTTTAATATGATGTCTACAGAGGTGATCTCATAATTACCGAAGTAAAATGCCCGACTACGTTAACCAATAAATTGTATATCAGGCAGAAATGGAATATAAGATCCTTATGGAGCGAGTGCGCCCCATTCCTCTCCCTCCGACCACATAGATCGTCTTTTCAAAATTGATTTTATATCTTAGTCTATACTCTTCGAGAATATTAACAGTCTGACTACATTGTTAGGTGTACCCCACTCTGAATTAACAGTCTGACTACATTGTTAGGTGTACCCCACTCTGAATTAACAGTCTGACTACATTGTTAGGTGTACCCCACTCTGAATTCAAAACAATTTTATTTTGATGAATTGTTGTGAATTTGTTTGAATGCCGGCCTCTAATGACCAGTGGCGGATCTAGGGTAAAAAGCCCAGGTGGCAAAGGCTTTGAAGGGCCCATTTTTGCGGATGAACCCACATATATACACCTAACTTATATCATCTACAGTATAAAATTGCCCCCGTATTTTGTAAATAATAAAATAAAATAATTGTATTCGTAAATATACAAGTATAGATATGCGTGAATGGTACAATAATATTCTTTGCAGAAAAAATTTTTCTTATTGGATTTGAATTACCGATCAGTATTAAAAAAAAAAACAAGGGATAAATATAGACGATAAAACTGGGAGGATTTGTATATTAAGAGGCAAAACAATAGTTCTGTATACATGAAGAATGCTGCTATTTTAACGGATAAATATGAACATTTTAATCGACTTGGTAATATCTTATTATATAAAAAGTTTTAAACGAGTGTTATCATTTCTAAGTTGAGGAACGCGGACATATTATGGAATTTGTAATAAATAAAACAAACTTATTTTTTGAAATATTGTCTATTCCACTAAAGTTATTTATAATGATGGTGTAAGGCCGAAACCGGTAGTTTTATTTTTATAAATAACTTTAGTGGAATAGACAATATTTCAAAAAATGAGTGTTATAATAACATTCACAGTGAAAATTCAGCATTTTACAAAGAAAGAGGTACAAATTTGCTGAATGCAGCTTTAGAAGTTCGCTTAATTGATTGTAAATCTTCTTCTTGCTTTTGGTTCGGCAAATACATCAATAGTAGCATCCAAATTGATTCTGTTGGCAACTGATCTTTCTTTATACAATATACTATAGTCACATATTGAACTATAATTTTCATTCAATGTTTACACGTTTACTCAAATCGATGTTACTTGTTTTTGTTTTCATTTCTTCGAAACTCCTCAAAAGAAATAGCGTTTTTTTACTCTTTTTACGAGGTTTTATAGCTCATTGGCGTTAAATCCGCCACTGCTATAATGACTAACGCTTTGTAAGTTTTTGCTTTTCCTTAAAATCATTCCCAATGAGATATCCGACATTTCACCTAAGGGTACATAATTACATAGATGATGTTATTTACCTTTTTTAAAGTATATATTCGTGACGGGGCCTGAAGAGAAAGCATTCTTGCATTTCTACTCAGAATATATTCTTTTTCACGTAAATAATCGCTTAACGGAAAAGTACTTTTGGAAGGATCAGAGGGAGTTAAATCATCTAAGAGATGATAACAACATCCAATATTCACTAAGAACTGAGCATGTTTAGTGTACAAAAACTGGCTGATAGAGACAGGGGACAGGGCTCCGCACGTGTGCAGACCGATCAGACCAAACTTAGTATCACTTTCCACAAGAAATGCTTCTTTTAAAATATTTGAGAGGTCTGTACTCTCGGATACAAATAACGTTCGCTGTCTGTACAATGAACCTTGAACACTATTATTGCACCTATCTACTTTCTGCGGATCTTCATTAGCTACATTGTTGGTCGGAGTACTTTTACGTGTCCCTCTCCATTGTTTCTGAAAAAAAAAAAAAAAATTAGAAAGTTAGTTATTATGACTCATGCCCAGGCTTAAACTAAGAGGTCATATCGCCTACTACTAGAGCGCTCTTTCGTCACTCTGGTGGACATGAGCCCGACTCTACTGTGGAAGTCCAAAATTTTGCCAACCCTAAATTTTTATTCACCTAGGGCAGGGGTCTTTAACGAGTACCTGACATCATCGTACAGGCTCGTACCTCCGAGATAAAATAAACTAAGGGCCTCGGCCGGGTTTCGAACCCACGATCTTGAGCTCAGAAGGCAAGCACGCATACAACTGAGCTACCGGCGCCCTCAAAATATATTATATATATATATATATATATATATATATAACATTTTAAAAAGTCGTCTGAGAATCGCCGGCAATGTTGTTCCCCAGAACGATTTAATCAATTAACTTTTCGCTCTCCCTCCAAAACCAGTCGACCGTTTGCGCTAACATTCAACAGTTGACTTACAAAGAAGCTCCTAAATCCTCATATTAAATTCTGTGTACATAAATTAATTAAATCGGAAGTTATTAGGGTTTTTGAATTGAGCCCCTTCCCCTGAATCCCCCCTCCAGCTGATATCGCTGGAGTTTGACAGGTAATGTCCTCCTTGGGTTTTGACTTTAAATATGAAATTTCATGTCGATACATTCATTACATTGGTAGTTATTCGGGTTTTTGAGTTGAGTCCCTCTGATCCTCACCTTCCCTTCCGCTGGAAACTGATGTGTCATCCTTATGTGGTTTTGAATTCACATATGAAATTGTATGTCAATACATTCATTACAACGGCAGTTATTAGAGTTTTTGAGTTAAGCCTCTTCCATAATCGCCACTCGCCACTTTAATGATTCACCTTCTATATTTAAATACCTACCTAGTCAAACTACGTAGGTATTTAAATATAGATTAACAGTTTAACTAGGTGTTTAAATATAGACGTCGAATCATTAAATATATTCTATGAAAGGAAGATTGACAGAAGATGTATTATTTAATATGCCCTGTAATTTTCTATAAATTAATATTACTTTTGGGTTGTGTAAGATTCTTAATTAATATGTAATATACTATTACAGCATCACTTCTCCATTTATTCTTTTGCCTTTTCTAAAAATAACAATTACAAACGTTTCGAGAAGCACTCCCATCATCAGTATCTATAATACATGTGTTCTTTATGTTAACTATTCCTTCTGACAAATCAGAATCTTCCTTTTATAGAACACATTTATTGATTTGACTTCTATATTTAAACACCTAAGCAGTCTCCATACACAAACGAAAAGTTACATTTTCAAGTTAATATTGATAATGAGCAGAATATTTCAAAAGCCCTCTTCAAAATTACGATAAGAAATGTTACCTTAAAATTGTATTAGGTAATAGTAATTTAGAAATTTTTACAAATTTGCATTTACAGAAACATTTACAAATAAATGTCAGGAATCAAGTACCAATTTTATTTCAAGTGTCGCATCATGATGAAAGAGATATGGCAATGTTTTATTTGAATGGAGCGATACAAAGATTGTACCATTTAGCAAATAAGCAGGTCTCATCTCCGGAATTTCATAAAAATAAAATCCTGGAAGGTTACCATTTAGTATTTTCTCCAAACCTTTAAATTGTAGCTTAAATATTATCGACTAAGTATTGACGTCCTTAACGAAACTTTTAATGTGTATGTTGTAACTACAATGAGTTGAAGAAAAATAACATGTGGCACATTTTCAGATTTATCAGTTATTTGTACTTCAGTTTTTTTTGTTTTTTTAATGAATAAGTATATATAATTAACAGTATATCTAAGGCTAGAATTTATCCGAAGGAAGAATATGTTAACCCTTCCATTGGTTCTATTAGTAAAGTATAGGTTCTCCGGTTTTGTGAAATAGCAAAGATTTATCCGGAGAACCTATAGAGCTTCCCTAAAAGAACTAAAACTAAGATTAAACTTTTATATATTTGCATTTAAATTAAGGAGACGGAAAAGTACCAGAATATATACTTATACCTTTAGCAATGAACGAACGGCCCGATAAATCTTGTTATTATATAGAAAATGGGTCCTTAAAAAACACTCACTTGTAATTTCTGTGTTCTCATAGCTGCTCCCTGAGTTTTGACTTCACTACTGTCTAGCCCAAGCACGTTCAAACTGTACTCCAATGAAAGCATAGAGCTCAAATAGCCTTTTCCATCACCTATGTCGACAATATGAGACGATTCGTTCATAGAAGCCAACGCTGCAACTAGCCCACTCATTATTTGCACTTCATGTTGTTTTTTGTCCGACATGAACTTGTCATATGCAACTGTTCTGTAATTTTTGCAGCCCCATTTCGACAGTTTCTCCTGTAGATGGTCCAAACTGATAATTATATCTCCATGAAGATCAACTGACATTTTCCCACATTCGTGGATAAATGTTCCAAGATTATTTGAGTCTAGGATGCTAGAACTGAATAAATGAACAATATTTTCATGGTGTTTATATTCATTTTCAAATTCTAATTTAAGACGTGAAGGAACATAATTTTCCCAAAGATTATCACTAAAGAATTCAACCATATGCGAATTGACAAGGGGTAACAATGGAGATATGAAGTCTATGACTTCCTGAACCCTCAAACGAATATTATTCATAATTAGTACGATAACTTTAAATGAGTTGGTAATGCAGAACTTGTGCCAAGTAAAGAACAAGCATTTTTATACAATGCTCTTATGTTTTGTAAATGCACCTCCGAATCGAAATCTGGTAAATTTTCAGATGGTACTATTTCTAGGAGTTCTTTAAGTCTCACAACAATCCTCTTCACTTTATCTGTTATGATGTCCAACTCACTCTCTGTCACAGCTACAACAAACCCTGCATAATATCCTATTTCCTGGCCTATAGCAAAACCCTGATGGTATCCAGTATGATATCCTTCAGTTAATCCAGAACTTCTTCCTTCAACAAAGCCCTTATTGTAGCTGCTTCGGCTGATTTGCTCTTCTGGATAAGCGATCAGGTCAAAAACGTCGTCCATAACAAATATATAGACGTAAAAAATTGAATATCTAATGGATATAACAAATAAGAATCACTGACATAATTTTAAGAAGTTAATAAAGGGAATAAGCTTGAATAGAAGACAAATACACTCAAAAATAAGGTTATAACAGTTAATAATATCGATACTGTATATCGACATTAAAAAGTACGAAAATATCTAGAGATAGAATGTTTTTCGTGAATGGGGCCTATTAGTATTAGTAAATTTAGCATATTCAATTCCTATTTTCTTGTGCCGAAACGCACTCATAATTAGAATCGTCAATTTCGGTTTTTTTTGGTCTTGGCTTGTGTTTTCTTTTGCTCAAAAATAAATTTTATTATATTAAATATTTTTCGAATTATTATGACCAGAGTATCCCCAGACCTCATGTCTGGAATGACGCAGATCGTTCACAATGCAAAATGTCAGTTCTGTAAATCAGAATAAAAATGCGAAAATAATGTGAGGGAATGCATAGAATCAATAATTATCCGAGTGATCGATCGTTTGTGTGTATAACCTCCTCAGATGTTTATTGTCGTTGGTCTACTATTTTGGTGTTTATAAAGGTCTCATATTTTATGTGAATTTGGACAGAATTAAAATGCCATTGCCTCCTGCTCTCGCTGCACGTTTAGCAAAGAGAGGTATTGTTAGTGAATCTGCTTTGAAAGAAGGTGTTGAAAAGAAACTTAAGATTGATGCTGAAGAGGAAGTTATAGCCGAAAATTACGATAATAATTATAAAGCTTTAGGAAACAGTGGGTTGAGTTACAATAGTGATAATAATGAGCTGAGTTCGGTTCAGGCAGATAAACACTTCAAAGGTCATGTAGGATGTCCGAATAAATGGAACGTATATCATGAGTGCTCATCATACTGCGTGAAAAGGTGGGGAAAAGGAAACACTCATGCAAGCTCTAGGTATTTGAGAAAACATGCTAAATTGTTGGCGAAGTATCCATTACCTAATAATTGGCAAGAAGTATATGATCCAGGGGTTGGTCGGCACTACTATTGGGAAATTTCGAGTGATATGGTTTCATGGTTGCCTCCAGGACATCCAAAGGCCAATCCATCTGAATCAGCTGCCACGATAAGGGAGGAGAGGCATCTTGTTGCAACAGATGCTGATGGTTCAGATCATGAATCAGAAAGTTCTAATGATGAAGAAGAAGAGGTTCCACGTTCCAAAGAAGACAGGGTAAAGGAAAAGAAGCCAGATGGACGACTGAAAACAAAAATGAATGAACTGGATCCAATGGACCCTGCTTCCTACTCGGAGGCTCCCAGAGGGAAATGGTCGGACGGACTGGACAGGGGGAATGAGGCCAAAACTGGAGCTGACGTGACCGCCTCCGGACCTCTGTATCAGATGAGACCTTACCCCAGTCCCGGGGCTGTATTGAGGGCTAATGCTGCCAGAAGTAAAGAGTGAGCCTTCAATATTTTTATAATTCCTTCATTGATTTATTACTTTTTTGTTTTTCTTATGAACTTTTCCATTCCTTCAATTGAACTTTCCTTATCATTGAAAGTGGTATTGTTTTTTACCAAAAATTAAATTTTAAATCAAATTATAAGTGAATTAATTCCCTCAGAATTCATTTTTTCCATTCTCCTGTAAGTTAGGTATATATCAATAGTGTTGCAATCTCGAATTTCATTTTTCTTTTTTAAAGTTGAAATTGGGGCTTGGGCAGTAATGAGGACTCTGGAAGAGTCTTTTTCTGTCTTCTGTTATAATGTAATGTTATGGTCGGACTTAATTGTCTAGAGAGAACTTCTTAACTCTTTATATTTTGGATTACAAACTCAATAGTAAGTCCAATGCAGTAACCTTATTTATATGTCACTGTCCCAAAAGAATATTAAATAGCAAACTCATAAATTTTCCCCGGCTACTATTATGTAAAATGAATATTACTAAAATGTCGATTGCTTCAAAATTTCCTAACCAAAATAGTTTATGAATTTTAGCTTCAAAATATTTCTCTTAAAAAATAAAATTATATGTATATGAATAAAAAGTTCAATTATAGTTGTATGTAAAAATAATGTTATGTGAACTTTGTCAGTTGCAATAAAGATTAATTGAAGATTAGTGTGTACAGTCCATTTTTCGAAATATTATCTATCACTGTGTTAACTAAGGTCTAAATTTAGGGTTGATTAAAGGCATTGCAAATTCTGGTGTAGCTATAACGTTAATTTTTTTTCCTTGGAGTGAATGTGCGGGAGATGGGTTCGAAGATTCTGATGTAAAGTTAAAACAGTTGAACAACTTCCTAGTATATTTATTCTAAATTAAACTAAGAAGTAAAGCTAAGAAACTTGAGCCACATGTACATCCTTTGGCTTATTTGGATAATGGACGTGGAAAAATCAAGTTTAAAAAATAGAAAGTTTGAGGAGTGAACTTGATAATGTAAAAAAAAAATGCAGACATTAATCCGATGGAGCCGAAATGTTTTTGCATGAAAATGTCACTAATCCACTGAGTTTATTATAAAATTAAGGAGATAAACAAGCAAATTATCTTAGATAATTAAACGTCTTCTTAAAAAAATCTATCAAAACGGCTTCTGTTTCTGCTGTTGGGCAAAATTTAAAAAATATCGAAATTATAACCAGTATGATGTTGAGAGAAGTCGAAGTAATGTCATGAAAATAAAAAACTCAGTAGTTGGCCTTTTCGGAAACTATTTCCTTCAGGGCTTTATAATGACTTTATACTACGGAATAATACGGAGTCATTCATTCACTATCAGACGCAAACATATATAATCACCGCATCCACTTGTCATAAGTCCCTGAAGAAAGATATTAATAGTTTCTGAAACGTTGGCCGAATACAGAGTTTTTCCCATCTACATGACAGAACCTCAACTTAGAAAAGATATTGTTGATTCCATCGAATCATTATAATCACGATATTTGGAAATCAATCCCATTACACAGGATTCTTACGAAAATTTTGGTCTGTTTTCCTCAATTTTACAGATTGAGTAAAATTTTCTATTTAAATCCAAAATTGGGGTGCCCAGTTTTCCGGCACAGGCTGGCTGGGATGCCGGCTATTGCCCAACATTAGCCGGGATACCGACCATTGCTTAGGAAACACGAACAACTTGTCTTAAAACTTATGAAATTAAGTGTATTCTCCGCATCCAGGTTTAAGCCATTACGATGGGAGCGAGGTCTCTGATCTTCAGATCCCCTAGTATTTTTATATTGTCTTTTATCACAAAAAAAAATAGCCAAAAAGAAAATCTTGAAAGTGAAAATTAGAAACTTTTTGTTTTTGAGTTCATAAATTAAGTTCCCAACACCCAATTTGGAAAGCACTGTGGTGAATATGTTAAAAAATTAATTTCTCAAGTAGCAACTACAGTATAGTATTCCATAATTTTTTTATCTAAAATTGTGAAATTTACGTAAAAACAAACTTATTTTTTTAAATATTGTCTATTTCACAATTTAATTATACACGAATTAATATTTTAGATATAACAGAAAGATTTAGTGAAATAGCGGACCTCTACATTTCCTAGAGATGCCGGTCGACAGGCTAGACTGTTACGAACGTCTCGTTCTTGACCAAGCAGCCCTCAGACCTACTGGGTGTCTCAACTCCACAATATCCTAACCTCCATAGGCTACTCATAGTTGTGGGAAGCTCAGGCCCTGATCTTATCAACAAGCAAAAGAAAGAGAACGTGAGGCGATTTGAAGGAGCCGCTCCAGGGACATTCAGCACAACCTGGCATCTAGAGCTATAGCCTTACGTACAAGGATATCTCGATGTGTGTCCTCAGCTTCAAGTACTCGTAGCCGTAGATATAGGACGAGTGATATCCTAGATACAGCTGTATAGGGAAAGCCTGGCTAGAGTGACGATGGGAGGAGTGTCCTACCTCTTTAACAGGGAGGAGAGCTATGGTGTCTGTAACGAAGACCGACCTGATGACATCCACCACTTCACATGGATTGTACAGCCTTCAGCCATGAAAATACCTAGGAGAAGCAATGACCAGCCAAGACCCTCTTAAACATTAATAACAGTAATAAGCTCAAAAATATCATGTTCTACATAGTAATGGCGTTAAAAATTAGAGGACGTTAAAAAGAGTACAATTTTATTAGAATTATATTTATTTGTTAATTGACGAGTTATGTTTGATTTCTTTGTATTTTATTATTTTTCTGTTTTTATTTTTTTTAACGTTCAAAAATGAATATATAAGTCCAAACCCCTTGCCTAAAAGATGTATGTACTTCGAAAGGGTTAATAAAGAAATTAAATTTTTTAGGTATAAACTAAACCTGACGATGGTCTAATACCGAAAAGCGTAGTTTATGTATAATTTTTTTTGTGTGTGGAATAGACAATACTAAAAAAATACATAAGTTTGTTTTAGTCATTTATTACAAGTTTCCACAAATGTCCGTGTTTCTCGACTTCGAACTTTAAAAAATAAAAGCTTCATACTAACAATTTTATTAGTTGACTTCGAACTGGTTGTATTTGATAAGTGAACTCAAAAAACATTTATTAGTAATAAAAATAAGGTAAAATTATAATTACAAGCTGTCTGGGAAACCAGGAATCCCACATTATGATGAAGGGAAAGTGTCAGTAAGGCGGGCATTACACTATAAAAGTTCTTTGACAAAGATCTTTTTATAAAAGTTGGATCGAATTTTTTTTTAAATTTCTTTTATAAAATATCCTTTATGACAACGAAATGTCATATTACACTATGTAAAATATTTTATAAATCTTAGTTTTTTGTTTCAAGACAGTACTAGTAAGTTGTGTGCAAGTGACTGTTGTGTCGCAAGAATGGATGACGTTTTAATACCAATTGCCCTAGGTTTTGCGGCTGCTGCAATAGCAATAGCTGTGGCGGAAAAAAATAAATATAAGAATGTAAAGAAACGTTTGAGGGTAAGACCTTGGGCTGCGCGGCGCAAGTTTATGAGCATCCATCAGAATTTACTGAAAGAACTGTCCATGGAAGATATAAAAAGTTATTTGAACTATTTGATGATGTACTTCGATTACTTGCTTCTGAAGGTGGGACCAATAATATCTCTCTCCTATGATTTGGGAGGGAGATATGCGCACGCGTACAACGTGAAGGAAGGAAACAGCAGGAGTGGGAGAGAACATTTATCAAATATTGGATGAGAATGCAAACTATGATAAAAGTTCTTTTATTAAAGACAAATTTTATAAAACTTGAGCTATTATACTATCATATTTATCGTAAAAGTTCTTTTATAAAAGATCTTTGTCAAAGAACTTTTATAGAGTAATGCCCGCCTAACGTATATTTCGTTTTAACTAAGTACAGCTGACTTATTATTGGCTAATCAAATATATTAGAAACCAGAAAAAAAAGAGAAAAAAGACATATTACGATAAATTTATTACATAGCAAAAAATTTTAATATTCAAGTCCATGAATTCTAATTTAAAAAAAAGAAAAAAAAAAGCACTTTTACTTTATAACATTTAACAAGGCAAATTATTATTTTATTTATTTTTTCTAAATGAATAGGACTATTAAATGCCCTACTGGATATTTTATTCCAATAAATTAAACCCTGTTTTCTTAGATCAAATGATGAAAATTGTAACACTATGAAAATTAACAAGGAATTTTAAACCCTTACAGATGGCTAATTTACAAGAAATAATAAATATATATATTAAAAAGGATATAACACAAAATATATAGGTGTATATACATATGCACATAAGATAAATTTTCGTCGTTGAGATCAAAGACACTATTGTTTTATACAAATTGCTTCACCGTTTAAGGCAAATGTAACAATAGAAAAAACAAAATAATAATTAGTAATAATCCTTGAAATAAATTATGAGTGCTTTCAGAATATTATTCAATGTTTGTCGAATATGATGTCGGTATTCAAATAATTTCACTAAAATATAATAAATAAAACAAATAATTTAAAATGCTATCTCAAATAAGTTTTCAACAGTTTCAATATTGCCAACCTCTCCAGTCAATTATCCATGAAAAAAAAAAAAAAAAATTAAATATTGACTGAAGATACTATCATTACGGAAATCGATTTTGAGAACCGACGTGAAATAGAAATAATTTTAAAATATTTATTTTATTTATACTTTTAAGTGTTTTACAACTGAAAAAATGTAGTGTATTAATAACACACATAAATTCCAGGTTAGATTTGGAATGATACAATATTTTGAAACAAATATTTAACATTTTAATACTTTTTTACTTCGTTATATTCAATATAATAATAAGAAGCGAGCACACGTATTTTTTGTTAGAATATTTCGAAAAATAGTAATCATTTTTTTTTTAAACAGTTTTTATCTGAAAATATATTGAGTTGTTTTCTTGTACCCGACCATAAGTTTTGATCGATTCGAATCCCAGACCATATAGCTTCTTCACCAAACAGAAAATTAAAGAACATATCTGTATATTTTTCATAAATAAATCTTGTAAGTTATATGATCAATAAATAACTCATATAAAACTATTTCATTTAAACAGTTGAATTCCCTATCATTACATAAATAAATTCATTAAATTAAAAAAAAAAAAAAAACTAACTTCCTTTTTTATGATTTATAAACACAAATTAACATGTTAATTAAAAATTTACAAATTCAAACATAATATGTCAATAATGTCATGAAAAGCAATTTGTGAAAATTATATATACAAATAACACTGCTATATATATATATTTTTTAAATTGGCATATTAAATATATTTTACATCATTATATTACATTATATATATATTTATATACATATATTTATACTTGAAGTATTAAATGGAAGATTAAATATCAAAACAATAACAATGGAAAGAGATTAATTAACACCAAGACGTTGTCATATATCACATTGACGAATGGACAAAATTTAAGTTTCATCTTCATCAAGACCCAACCGAAATAAACAGTAAAATATGAATAAAAAGGTTTTCATTAGTGTAGAATAAAATTGCACTTTCACTAGAATTATCAGTCAGATAATAAATAAACTAAATGAGTTTATATGTAAATCATACGAGAGGGCATGGGTTGCCACACTCCTGCTGAGTGCATATCTGCTCAGCAATAAACTACATTAGTAAGTACAAAAATGTAATTATCCACAATTTACGTTACTTTTCTTACTATTTATTGTAAAATAAATAAGCGAAAATAACAGGTAATGTGGATATCTCCATTTGAAAATCTAAAGTGGAAAAGTTACCTTATTCTGGGTGAATTAGAGACACCTCACCTTAGATTACTAAACCTGGGTAGGTAAAATTTAGGACTCTCACTATAACTAACTTAAGCAGAACAGAAATCAAAAAAGTATAATAGCGGAACACTCTCGGAATATGAAAGCGCGAGCAGAATATGTTCAGGTGAACGAGAAACCCCAAGAAACCCATACCAGTTCTAAACTTGACACTGTGCAAAGTGCAGTCAGGTCAAGAAAGATAATTCCTAATAAAGTGCACCTTGATTCTAGCTAACTCAATTTAAAAGGTTCAGCAAAAATCTCAAGATTCATGCATGTCACCAACACCTTCCCAAAAATAAGACAAGGAAGAATATATTTTAAAATTAATTTAAAAAAAAAATAAAATACATCTCTAACGTCTATTATTTTTTCCATTTTTTTTTTTTTTTTTTTTGTTTAACGAACAAATGTAAAAAATATCCTTCCACTTTTTATTCGTAAAATGAAAGAGAAAAAATGATAATGAACAAAGGGCAGATATAGGTAACATTGATAAACGAGATAATAGAAATTACAAATCAAAATAAAAAGAAGGGAGATTTGAAGGCAAAAAGGCACCAACTGACATTAATATATGCATTTTCTTTGTTGTCCCTCAAAAGTTGTTTGTTATGTTTTAGTATAACATTACTCAACATTTTTTTACAGAAATATTGTGAAACAATAAAAAATAAAGAAAAAACGTATGTTTTTTTAAAGAATATTGTCTATTTCACAAAATATATATAATATGGTAACAATACCGAAAGTACTCCGATATTATATATACTTTGTGAAATAGACAATATTTTTTTAAAAAACGTGCGTTTATTCTTTATTTTCTAGTATAACTGTTGAAGATCAAATTTAAAAAACATTCGTCATAAAAATAAGACGGTTATGTCATTAATATAGTCTGCTGCATTTGGAAAAAAAATAAAATAAACAATAAATAAATAAATAATTGCATGAATTGATATTCCTAATTTTCTTCGTATTTAGAGACTAATCGAATAAATGAACATATTTAAAAATATAAAACATTATCGCCTAAAACTTATTTACATATGAGTTAAGTGCAAATAAATACGCGCATACACAAATTCACTTTTGCTCTCACTCTCAACACTTATGCAAGTTTATATTTATAAATAGTATGTGCACATTCAGCGTTTTTTTTCTTCGGACTATAAAATAGCTATAAACAGTACTCAATAACTAACTGTATTGGTAGAAAGTCAATTCGATAATGAAACTTACACTTCAGCTGATTAACAACGTATTCGGAACCGGAGTAAATATAAGAAAGAAAAACACACTAATTTCAGGGCTGATAAAAATACTTTGTAACTAAATTATCACAAATATTACTTGAGCCGAACTAAAATAACTAGCGTATTTATTGTTGAATTTCTCACTTTATCTAATTTCAAAACTACATGGCTCGCAACACTCCTGATTCACTGCCTTTCAGATAAACTATGTATTTGAGTCACTTTTTTTTAAATTCATCTTCTGCTGAATACTTTGAATTTCACAAATGTATGAAGCCTCAACATATTGCACTTCCACTTCTTAAAAGAAAACTGTGGTATCATTTAGGAACTCTTTATGATAATCGTCAGATGCACCTTAAATCAACTTCTTTCTCCCCATTAACTGAGGGAAGTGGAACAGAACGATTGAAGGATGTGTGGATGTGATGGGGGTTGGTCGAGTTGATGTCAGAGACATGACACACCGACGAAGGACACCACATCTCACCAAGACAGGCACAGATAGGAGAGGCCATGGTCACACTAGTGTGAGTGTAAGTTGGATGGGGACACACCGGGGCTACCTTCATTCGCAGGCTGAAATAGAAACAAAACAAACATTAATTACAGATCCAATCTACAGAGATATTGTCTTCAAACCCAAATCAGACTTGCAACTCTCCCATTTGAAACACACTTATATCTACAAAGAACTTGTTTAATTTTCACATTATAGTCACATTTAAATTTTGTGCTGACGATGGCGTAAGCCGAAACCGATGCACATTATGTATATATTTTTGTGGTAGACAATATAAAAGTTAAACAAGTTCATTGTTTTTATTTATTTGGCAGCTTTCCACTTTATCGATTGATTGTGAAAATAATAAAATAAAAAATCTTCATTGAAACGTTGCCCCCATCCCCAGCTTCCATGACTACAGTCCTGTATCACATGTAAGTACACAGAAAGAGCGAAACGCCAGAGCCCCAACTCAGAGCTTCTGAACAAAGTATATACCGTCGCTGTTGGTGCAAAACCATCGTAAGTCAAATCCAACTTTGGAACGTGGTAACCAAGCCTGTACTCGTTGAAGACTCCCATAGTAGAGTTGGGCTCATGTCCGCCAGAGCGATGAAAGAGCGCTCTGATAGTAGGCGATATGACCTCGTCCTTAAAACCGGGGCGTGAAACATATTTGTAAAACTTCATATATGGTGCCATAAGATTTTTTGACATTTTATTATTACATCGATTTTCAATCAGCTCTTGACATACGACAATGTTACACAACTTGAAGGCCTTTGGAAGATACCTTTCACAGCAATAACAAAAAAAATTTACATATGTTATTTTGCACTAAACGCGACGATATAACAGTTGTCAACGGTTAATATTCTGTTGAAAGTTATCTTGTCCGAAAACATACATACAATTTGTTTGTTAATTTTTAGAATCAGTGGATCGGAAAACATAAAATTAAGTTAACATTTAACATAGATTTTTCAACCGATTACATAACTTCCTCTATACAGACATAAAGATGGGAAGTAAAACATTAATTGTTTTTTATTTTAATTATTGTTTCAAACAGTTCTTGGCGTTCCTTCTAGACTATAATTAGAACTGAACTCAACCCAGAAGAATTAGAATTGCTCAGGCTGTTCTCTTCATACCGTCATGTTTTTAAAGTTATTAATGCAGTCCTGAGTATGGTTGCAAAACTGAAACTGGGTGATGCATATGCGTATTTATTCTGTGAAAATTGATAACATTCAAATAGTAGAGTGATTTTAATTTATATAAAAAGTATATTATATTATAGTAAATATTATATATAATGTATATTATTAGTAAAGAATATTTACAAAAGACATCATAACGGGGTTCATCTGGAGCATAGTTGAGAAAATCCCAGATGAGAATTGTATCGTCATGTGACGAAGAGACAATCTGGAATTCGTCAAACTGAAGTCTGAATACTCGGCCGGTGTGTTCCTGTAATACATTTCGAATTATATTTACGTGATAAGTAGTGAATAGATTCTTACATTTATAAGCGCGAACAACTTTCTATTTTTAAATTATTAAACTCGTTAACTCAAACACACTATATGCTTTTGAAGTAAATAAAGTCTCAGGCGGAAACAATTTTTCACTTCAAATAGCAAACCTCACGAGACAAAAACATAATATACACTAATATATAGAGGGAGTTGGTTTGTTTATTTAGGGTTATCTCGAAAACTACTTAACCTATTTAGATTTTTACCGTTGGAAACTTTATTTCTTTACGGTGGACATAGGATATACATATCCTCAGGCAGTGATGGTAAAAGTAAAGTCGAAGGAGAAACGGCCGTCTGGGCTTCATTTATTGCATACTCCATACCTAAACCGTTGAAGATATATCGAAATGATGCATGGAGGAACTGTTGGCAGTAAAAGGTTCTACAAAGACCAAGAAAGCATATACCTTTTTATATCAAATAGCCTGCAATAAGTCTTAGAAATCAGGTAAAAGGCTAAAGGTATATCCACTAAATTTGCAGAGCCTTTTAAGGATCGTCTAACTTATAATATAGGCTATGTGGCATCACAAAATTGTGAGCGGGAGGGAGAGTTGTAGGGGTCCCAAAACATGAGTCTAGCTTCTTCATAAAATTTCATACGAAGCATCTGTATAAGCCCGGTTACTAGCCGAATAACACCGGCAAACCCGCTAACTCTGAATAAAAGCGGGAACCCAAATATAACTTTTCTTCGCATATATAATGTCCTTAACAACCGATAATGTTCCTTTTTCGAATTTCAGAGGTTAAGTTTAATAACCTCTTAGTATTAATCAAAACAAATTATATTTTGAAACAATTTATAAAACATTACTTATAATATATAATAAATTACTTACTACAAGTGTTCGGAGGCAGAGAGTACTAGCAGGAGCTCTAGGATCTAAAGCAGCCACAAGGTTCCACACTTTTATTTTCCTAAATAAAAATAAAACATGAATATATAATCAATTTATAGTGAGAATATATATTTCTTATAACTATACTTGTATAATAATAACTACCAAAATCACTGCAAGTTTTCCATGC
Organism: Aradus depressus; assembly: GCA_963662175.1. Taxonomy (NCBI): domain Eukaryota; kingdom Metazoa; phylum Arthropoda; class Insecta; order Hemiptera; family Aradidae; genus Aradus; species Aradus depressus. The sequence goes on from OY759214.1 coordinate 86,475,935, forward strand.
TGTTAGAGTGAACATTTTTAAAATAGGAAAATAACTAATAAAAATACAAGAACAAACTATTTGGATGTATGAATAATAGAGAGTATATTTACTCCCAATGAATTGGATAAAATAGTACTAATATTGGAAGAAAATAGTGGCGTATAAAAATAATATAAAACACCAGAATGTTGTTGGAAATAAAAAAGGAAAATTATCTTACAATTGTTTTGATAATACATAATAAGAAAACTGACGAGATGACGTAAATTACAGCATTAGTAAAGGGGGAAAAAGAAGATAAGAAGTAAATAATAATTATAATATATTCATTGTATATTATTACAGCATTACTTCTCCCATTTATTTGTTGCCTTCTGGAAAAATAGCAATACAAATGTTTCGGGAAGCACTCTCATCATCAGTGTCTATAGTTTTTTAGGTTAACTATTCCTTCTTTCAATCAGAATTTTCCTTTTATAAATATATTTAGTGAGTCGACTTCTATATTTAAACACATAGTCTAACTACGTGATTAAATATAGAACAACAAATCTTATCGACTATAATTTAGATATTAATAATTATATTTAAATAAATTCTTTACATGGTTTCACAGGTTGTCAAATAAAATATAGTCTGAACTATCACAGATTTTTATTACTAGTGGTAACTAGCCGGCTTTCGAGGTTTCCCTCATCATCAGAAGAAACCATCCTTAATATAATATAAAGGCAAAGATAAATAATTTTGTAGAGTATCAGGCACTCTACAAAATTATTTATCTTTGCCTTTATATTATATTAAGGATGGTTTCTTCTGATGATGAGGGAAACCTCGAAAGCCGGCTAGCTACCACTACTAATAAAAATCTGTGTTAGGTCAGACTATATTTTATTTGACAACCTGTGAAATAATCACTTCTCACTACATCAGCCATCTTCATATTTACATGGTTTGTTTTGTTTCTCCTTATATGAGGAAGGAATTGAGAAAAAAACACTCGTACTTGGTATTTGAAGAATCAGCTTTTACTTTTTACCCAACATGGAATGTTCAGATTATTCGATCATTTTGTAATTTTTGTGAAACGCACTTGAATGCCTGACCAATAAATTGCTTTTCTTCTTTGTCTGTGTATACAGTAAAATTAGTACACACACAAGAAGCCGAAAAAAAAAAAAAGGAAGTCAGTAAATCTGTGCAGTAATAAAAGAACAAAACCTGGGAAAATAACTTTTAATAAGGCAAAGAAACTAGATAACTGATTTTTTTGGGAGAAAACAGTGAAATCATTAACTATAAGGGAAGTAAAAAATAAAATAATGTAAAATATGAATTAAAATTAAAAATAGATGGTTGTACCGGAGTACATTAGCGCTCCAGACCTACGGGCTAACATTCTGGGCCGCGGTCTAGTCTCAGATATTACATTAAAAATAACAATTATCTTACCCGTCATAAGCACCAGACACTATTCTTTTGCTATCAAATCGAATACATCGGACCAGTTCTTCATGGCCTTCCAACACTCGCAGACAGGCACCGCACTCAATATCCCACAGCCTGCACACACCAACAATACAATTAAATATTATAGAATTATAATTTGCGTAGTATGTTTTTTTCCTTTGTCAAACATAGCACGTTGTCAGATTCAGGTAATGTAACACACGTCAACAACCGAACATAGTTACTTTCATATAAATATAAATATGGAAGCTGTTTTCTTTGTGGAATTTCATTAGGAAGAGTATTGATCCAATCTATACGATCATTGATTTGTCTTGACGCTAAGACAGCTATAACGTCGCCCTATTTACCGTTTTTTTTGCAGTACCCATCAGGAAGATGAATGGACACAAGAAATTGTTTGGCTTTGAATTGCGTTGTAATATCCCTGCACATCCTGGTTCCACAATGTGGTCACTCAGACCCATCGTAGTGTCACTGAACATTTCTTCACGGACTCCTACTCGCTATAACACACTTTACTATAACATATATTCCAGTGACTTATCATTATAAAAAATAGAATGTTTTAACGCATTACCCCGAATACTGTATGTATTCCTATAATTATATATTTATTAATAAATAATAGAGATTGATTTTAGTTTTAGTTGGTTTAATATATTAAATATTATTTAATTGATATATCTGACTGGCAGGTTACCCGGCGTTGCCTGGGAGTAACTTTTGAGTCATATTAATTTACCTGAAACTGATTACACGCGATACCCAGGCAAAGAATAGGAAGGTTTTTCTCCCTCCACCTCCACCATCTCATTCCCATTCCTTTCCACATTACTACCTCTCGCTACTCGAAAGTGTTTTTTATCTACAAAAATGCCTTTCATGCTTTCTCCCCCCTCTATTCAATGATTTTGAATCATATATATTCCAAAAGTTAGTCCTGCAGAGACAGATTCAAAACATGAAGTTTGGTTGAAATATATTCAGTAATTTTCTCATGGTGGAACAAAGAGACAAACACAAATTTAAAAACTTGAATGCTCTTTGTTTAACCTAAAACTTACAAAACCAAAATAGTTTTGAAAAGTTCTCAATGTGAAAACACTCCCTTATTTGCCCAATTACTGGCGGTCAAACACAAAAACATAATTTACAATTAGTAGTATGTACTACAATTAAAAAATTGAATAAAAATAAAGATGAACAAAGTAATGAAAATAGTATAACAATAAAATTAAAAAGAATGACAAAGAAAATATTTATTTAAAATCACTAGAATCAAGGTGGAATCCCCGTTAACTTATGCTGAATATTATTTTTTGTAGGGAGGCAGAATACAGCACCAAATGTCTTTAAAAAAGTAGGAAAACTATGATTTATTTTCAAAAAGAACGTTTCCTACTAAAAAGTATATAATATAAATGTATACAAGAATTATAAATGAATGATACCTTATAGTATTGTCGGAGGATCCGCTGACTACAAGTCTGTCCCGGTATTGAAGACAAGCAATCCCCCTTTTATGCCCATTCAACGTCCGCACAAACTCACACGAGGCAGTATTCCAAACTTTAATTGTCCTATCACCAGACGCCGACACTATATATTTCTCGTCAAAGTCCACCACGTTCACTGCAGCTCGGTGTCCCACCAGGACACGTCTCAGGGTGATCTCTGTCGGTGAGTACATGTCCCAAACAGCAATCGACCTATCCTGTATAACAAATAGCAATTAATTAATATTGCAATGAAAGCGGAGTTTTATGATATATTAATGAAATAGAAGGGAATATATATATACATATATAGGGTGACCAGAGTTACATTTTCAAAGAGTGAAAAAGAATGAATAAGTATGAAAAAAGAGGAACTATAACACGAATAACCACAATGGGAGGTTACCTCCCTCCTGCGCCATGTTGGTGTAGGGGTGGTAAGGTAGTTTAGCTTGTACCTACATAACACTCCAACGTACTGCCTGTACCTATATATGCCTCAATGTGCTCGCATTATTTAAATAACTAAAATAAATAATTTTTGACTGTCACCATGTGATGCAGAAATGACATAGTACTATAGGACCCTAACCATCCTGCGGATGTGCTTTCTAAAGTAACAGTGTCCAATAGAAACAGTGAGGCAATGTACTTACTTCCCCAAAACGAATTAATATATTAACTTTAGGCTAATAATCAGTAGTTGATCACAAATCATCATACTAAATTTTGTGTCGATAAATTCATTACATCGGCAGTTATTAGGGTTTTTGAGTTGAGGCCCCTCCACCTCGACCGATTTCGCTAAAAATTAGTAAGGGTCGTCCTTATGGGGTTTTAACTTTGAATAAGAAATTTCATGTCGACAGTTTTTGAGTTGACCCCTCACTCTGATCCCTCCCTCCCATGTTAGTAGACATTCTTATACCCAGTAATGCCAGAAAGAAATAATTTTGAGAAGGAAAGAGTCCTGTAATGGCCACATCACAATTGTTTTTACTTAATCTTAGTTTTTTTTTTTAAATTTTCATGTTGAATAAATATTTTTACGAATGAACATAATATTTTATTATTTTAAGTCCTCCTACATTCAAAAACTACCCATTTCTAGTATTTACTGCGACGTACCGAGCGATCTTTCGATCGAGTTTTACTCGGCAATTGTTGCTAAAATGAAAAAAATATAATATATTTATCAAAATTTCATGCTTTTCAAGTTTGTTCAACTTATTTTTTTCTATTTTGAAAGATCTCTGAATAACAATTTTTTTTGTTTAACTTCCAGGTACGGTATATCCTTTTTTTGTTTAACTTCCAGGTACGGTATATAATTTGTTTACTGTATTCTTAACCAAATTTATTACCTAAATCCAGAAATTCAATTCGATGAGTTTGGCCTGTATTTTGCCTACAGAGACTGGACCATTACGCCATCCACCCCGGTCTAGGAACCATCAGTGTAGCAGAGGTCCCCATAGTTGACTCTTCGTGGGTTGTCTCGCCAGTACTCTTGTTCGGGGAAATGTATTTTAAAGGATTTAACAAAGTGATATAAAGCCGTTCTGTCGCTCGGTATACTAAGAATTGGCTCGCTCTTATCTCTTTTAGAAGTAAAGTCAATTAGAAATTAGGTAAGGTACCTTGGAGCAGGTGACCATCATTCCATTAGAGAAGCGAAGATGAAGAACGGCTTCACAATGGTGGATCAGAGTGTTGACCATCTCGCCAGATACCACGTCCCACACTCGCACCGTACTGTCGCTAGAACCGCTTATAATAACCTGAAATAAAAAATAACAGAACATAAGACATGAGTAATATGTCAAATTAGCTTAATAGTTAGATAGCTATGGTTCTTCTTTTAGAACTCTTCACCTAGTTGCGCCGGGCAAAAACCCAATATTGAGTGGTGAGCTTCCCCAGTTATCTGTCTTGTCCAGCTTCCCTCCTATTATAACTTATTCAAAATAAAAAATAACTTTATAAATTAAAGATACAGAGTATTTTTTCTCGAAATCAAACTGGCAGTAGCATCATCATTGAAAATTGTATTGTCAGAATTAATTCCTGATCTGACTACTTCTGAACGATTGATTGCTATACAGAAGAACTATCATCTACCTAATACTAACTGAAAAAGACTATTTGAATACGAATATTGAAAGAGAAGGATCAATAAATCACCTGCCTAATGTAACATTTATACAGAGGCAAATTTTTTCCAATTTAATGTATGCAATTCTTCCAAAAATATGAAGTTATACTCAGCTAATCCACTTATACCCTTCAAATATATACAAGTATAACGAATTTAGAAACTTAAACTATAATAATAATAATAAATATACAGGAAGCATAGTTACTTTGTCGTCATACTGAAGGCAGAGAACAGAGCCAGTGTGTCCTGTGAGGACTTTCACACACTGCAAGGAATATCTATCCCATATTTTAATAGTATTATCCCTGAGTCCGGACACTATTTTGTGATCATCATACTGCAGGCAGTAAACCCCCTTGGAATTTTCTGAACGACAATTGATTCGTTGAAGATTGTGACGGCCCATTCGCCAATTGTTTTCTATACTCTAAAAAGAAATATTAAAAATAAAGAATAATTTACATAATAATTAAAGTAATACAACAAAATCACATCATTATAATTACTACTGAAATTCTGAATTGAGAAAAAAACTCGGACATACTGTGGGGAAGCTTCTAATAAATAAATAAAATAAACGATTTTTTGAAATATTGTCTATTCCACAAACATGTTCTACATATACTACTGGTTTCGGCAGTATACCATCGCCCATTATAAACTAAGACTGTGCTGTAAAGCCGAAACCGGTAGTATTTTTTTTTGTGTATGTGTGTGGAAAAGACAATAATTCAAAAACTAGAATTTTTATGTCAAAAATAGTGGCAAGTAGAAAATGTCTTAATTTTACAGAAACTAACGGTTTAAACCATCACAAGTAACAAGGAACTGTAAATCTGTCAGTGTTAACTATATATTGTGGGAAGACTAGCTTTGCAAAGTTTTAAGTTGCGAAATACTAGATACAAAATATTGTTTGATACATTATGATTTACAAAATATTAGAAATTCCACAATAATTCTGCGAACTGATTAATTAAAATATAAGGAAAATTAATTTAAAACAAACATAAATAACTTACTTCGATATCGTGAATAATTCTAGGAAATAAAGATCTATAAAACTTGTGGCTAGGATGTGCTTTTCCTGGCTTTGGTTTAAATAAATACTGTATCCTGAAAACAATAAAAATGTTTAATTAGCATTCGTGAAACTGAAAGAAATGTCCATGTAATGTACAAAAAAAAATGGTGAAAAATAGACATTTTTTGCTTTAAAAAAAAATGTCTATAAAGTAGAGTAGCAACCTATCTATCCATACAGGATGCCGCAAACCTTATAAGTTCAGCGGTTTTTCTCTGAATATATACGCGTTACGAAAAGATTTGTAGAGGGTTTCTCAATTTTTGGCAGGGAATATAAATTTATCAACTGTTTATTTTTACTCTAGGTGAATAAAAATGTACGACAGGCAAAATTTAGGATTCACATAGTAGTCAGGCTCACTGTGCCCTCCAGAGAAACGAAAGCATGAGTCACAATAACTAACCATAATGTAATGTTTCGCTAACTAAATTCGCTATGAGCCCATTCGTAATTCTTCCATCTTTAGTAAAATATAAACAAATTTAATAAGAAAAAGACCCTCACGCACCGCTGTTTATGTAAGAATGTAGCTAGGTCACCTTAGGTTCTGTAAATACCTACTATTTCCAATCACGCAATATTCTGACTTACTTCTTACTCAGACTACTTGTGTCTAAGGAACTGTTTCTTATTCAATTTAAATTTTACTGGGTATATATCCCAGGAGTTACATGGAGGAACATGACTTGTTCATTGTGTAGCTCAGAGAACCTAAAAATGCGACTTCCTTCGCACTATATTTTCACCAAAGGGAAGAAAATATTTAAAAATTGTATTTCATTAAAAATCCTCATTAAAAAAGTTTCAGTACAGCACCAAAATTAGTATACTTGTTATATAGATAAAAAAAGAAACATTATCCAGGTAACCAAACGAAACTTATTTGTCGTGATTTTTTTCTTCTTCTTTGGGTCATGTACTATGAAAAATAGACAGTGTGATGAGGGGGGCAGCTTAATTTCATACATTGCCCATCTACCGCGAGCGCAAATTTCAAATTTAAAAAGATATATGATGAACTCCACTCCAAAAGCTCTTTCCAACGACACATCAGATGTGTATGTATGAAATACCTACTTTTTTACTTCCACAGATATATGAAGTATAGAGGAAGTTACGTAATAGGTCAAATATTGGAATGTTGAGTTTTCACCGAAATTTCATGTTTAGCAATCCCCGGATTTCAAAAACGAAAAACTTTCTGTGAACACGATAACTCCATATAGAATGAATGAATCGACACGATATTATATGTATGACCAGACTCCCACAAGAACCCATTGATCTTCAGCCAAATCAGCCTAAGGGAAGGAGGGATTAACACAAAACCTCTAATAATTTCCGTTGTAATAATGTATCGACATCAAATTTCATATGTAAATTCAAAGCCCTATAAGAACATCTATCAAATTTTCAGCGGAATCTGTCGAAGGGAATGGGGTATCAATGGGGAATTCAACTCAAAAACGCCAATAAATGTCGATGTAATGAATGTATCGACACAAAATTTAGTATGAGGATTCAGAAGCCTCTATAGTTGTCAGATATTTATTTTTCTGTCAATTAGTTTTAGATAAAAGGGAAAACTCAATCGATTAATACGTGCTAGGAATGTACATAGTCAATGTTTCACTTTTTTTTTTTTTTCCTTGCATAACACGGCCTCTGTTTTAGGGTCATTACTCAACGTAACTGGTGCAGATTTCATGCGTGTAGCATTCGTAGTTTAAACGTTAGGTCGTGTAAGTCGGACTAACAGATTAGCGAAAACAACAGGACCCTATGGAACCATAAAAAACATACAATAAATAATAAATACAATATTTTTTACCAAGTTCTCCTTTCTGCTAAACCTTTCCATAAAGAATCAGTCTTCACTTTTCTCTCGATGAGTTTCTTCCAAAGCATACCTTCAGAAATTACCCGGTACCACTCTTTGCAGACCAGCTCAGCTGAACACAACGAGTCTGCGTCCAAGTAGGATAAAATATTTTCAGCAACATGATCTAATCCTTTTTCTAAAAAAAAAAAAAAGGAATAAAAAATTAATTAAGTAAATAAAAACATACTAAGATTCAGTATACTCTTTGGGACCGAGGGCTATAAGCAGAAAGACCAATACAAAGAATATTGAAATTTGAATACCGATATCATACATGCATATCGTGCACATTGCTAAATTTCTTATACATTCGACCTCAAATAAACACAGTACCTGAATGCTTTAAAAGAGACCAAAAGTAGCAACATTAATGGAATTTAGCAATATATATAATTAATATATAAATTTTTATTTTTGAGCCTTGAAACTATTTTTTACTTCGGATTATCGGAAATTATCTAGAATAAGTAGTAAATGAATCAACAAAATATTCTGTTAGCATAATATTCTTAAGGACATTGAAAAAATCTAACCTTGACCAAATAAACTGAAAAAAAGTAATTTCCGTATCATGATTTTTTTATTTTTTGCCTATAAAAACAGCGATTTAAATATTTTTGAATAACTAAGCCAACTCTGTCAGTTAAAAGTATGAAAATATTTTATGTATGAAACTTTTCAAACTGGCATTATTGTTTTTTCCTAATAAATAGGGCATGTCTACCGAGAAAGAAAATGGTTGCCCATAAAATTATGTATAATTACATACTTGACACTCAAAGGTTTTGCAACAATAAAAATACCATTACATTACACACATATCTGGAGAACACATTACAAAGTATTCTCTACAAATGTGCATATGTATAATACTGCATAATGCAAGTATATAGAAATAAAATACTGAATATCAAACTATTATGTTTTGGGAAGAATAAATTTGTTATCCGTAAACACAGTTCAGCAGCGAATTAAACTAAAAAGTTTTACGAAAGCGTAATATTTTGTGAGTGTAGCATGTAACAACAATATCGTAACTTCAATAAATGATCAACGTTTATGTGAATTAGCTCGATGTATACATTTCGTACTATGATGGGGTATGCATAATAGGACTTTGCCCGAAAGTTTTCGAGTGAAAAAATATAGTAACTAGAACTTTTCAAAAAGTCATCACAAACCTTAAAGAAGCCATTGAAACTTATATCTAGAGACCGGATTTTTCTGCAATTGCGTATTTTGTTTACCACCACATACGACCCAGGAGATCAATTATCTTTCCGAATCATGCATCTAGGATACCATAGACTAAATTTTATACTGCATATTTGAAGAATATTGCATAAAATTGCATATTTAAAAGATTTTTGCATATATTGCATATTTCGCGCAAAATATCAATAATATTTTAAAAGTTAATTTTTGGAGGTAGAATGAAAAAATGAAGAAAAATAAAAGTTTTATTATAAGCCGCTACATTAATATAAAACGTAAACATATTAAAACCATTGACAAAAAAAACATTTTTTTCTTTTGGTGAATTCGATAAAAAAAACTTGAAAAGAGAGTCATACCGTTAAATGAAAGCCTTTCTATCGTTGAAGATGCGGAAATGAAAATCCAATCGATTCCTGGCAAAACCAGTAATGTACTTAAAACAAAGAATGATGACGTACTAAAAAAAATCTTGGGTTAAAAAAATTGAGAACCATCAATGAAATCCTTCAAGGGAAGAAAGACACCGAACTAAATGAAAATGACAAGTGGGACACCGAAATTTTAAGTTCTCTCAAATTGGCACACATTACGTGGAACGCTCTTTTTCATTGTATGAAAGAATTTTAAGTGACCGCGAACATAACTTTACGGAAGGGATTTTAGAAAAATACTTGCTTGTTGACCTAAATTATTCGCAATTGTAATAAAACTTTAAATAATCTTTATTAATTTTTTTACTACATTTGTATTATTAAAATAATTATTACGTACGTATTAACGTAAAATGTTATTAATATTTTTAAAAAATCTGTTTAATAAAAACACCGTGTTTTTTTTTCCAATTTCAATTTTTTTCTGCATAAATTGCATATTTCGACATGTTTTACAGCATATTTTAAAATATTATACTACATATTTCAGCATTTTAAACTGCATATTTTGGCAGTTTTTACTGCATACAAATATAGTCTTTACTTATCACAAACCAGTGAGAATGTAAATTTACGAATCACAGGAAAAAAATAAAGATATATAATAATAAGAAAAAAATTACTTGGAAGAAGTGAAATGAAGTCCCTTTGAAGCATGGGCTTGAGGTAGGTATTGATATGACCATGTTGATAATGACACATTCGTGAAAGTAAATGTTGAACAAATTCTATCTGGTGGTTTTCGCTCCATCTTTCGAAATATTTTATACATGTCTCCTTCTCAGTACTGAACTGGGAATTCTCCTTCTTATTGTTGTTCCCGCTTCCACACTTATCGTATAATATAGTCATCCCGCTGACCTGGAAAAAATAAGAATTGCGTGAATTTTCAATAAACATCAGAGAAATATGCCAATATAATATATAAATACGTACTAAACTCAAAAACTACAGCAGAAAGCAATACAACTACTTCAAACTAACAAAAAGAAAATGCCAAATATTATCGATTTAGATTTATTCAAAGTACAATATTAAGTTCTAATTTCCGCATAAGGTGCACGTACAAAAGACCGAACGAAGGGTCAAGAGAGAACATAAGAGGAATATTTGTACCTCGATCCTTCGTAAGCATTATAATCATGAAATAGAATATTGATGATTGTTATAACTAAAAATTTAAAGTATAAATTTTAAAGTATTATTCAATGTATAAAAGAAAAACAAAAATGGATTTGTGATGGAAAAAATACGGAAATAGAAATCATGTGACATCTAAAGGGTCATAAAAATAACCACATTATGAGGTTACAGTAAAAATAATGATAAGTGCAATATTATATCTCGGATATGAACTAAAAAAATTGTACAATTATTGAAAAAATCAAGGCTTAAATTCAAATCAACTGGTATTTTAAATTGACAAGACAAAAACCCAATTAATATCATTTCAAAATTGATATTGAGTTGAATGTTTTTAAATAATAGGATAAAAGCATAATAAATTAAATATAGTTATTAGCAATTCCAGTTTTGGAGTGAAACTATCACAGTCAATACCTTTAGTTTAAAATTATTCAACTTCACTTCTTTCTGAGTCAAAATAGAGCCCTAAAAATGAGAAAATAATAACATTTCCTAGTCGGAAATTCAAACCCATAACTGAGGTTAAAATGGAGGATTAAGAAATAGGCTAAAGTAGAATAAAACTCATGGAGGATTTCATTATTTAGAAATACCTGTGAACTATTTAATCCATCATCTAAGGCATTTTCAGTTTCCATATTAATCATAATAACATTTAAAAAGCCTTAAAAACTATTACACAATTAAAGACACTATAAACACAGAAAAGTCAATACGACCTACAACACTCGTACTAAAATGACGTCACACACTGGTACAGCACTCCGGAGAGAACTTTCAGCCAAAGCCGTCAATATATTGTCCCAACTGAAATTAAAAAAAAGTGTGAGTTACAAAAAAATAAAAAAATAAGTTCATGTTACTTTATACATTTTCAAAAATAAAAAGTTTTTAATGATCTTAAAAGTTATCAGTAATTTTTGTTCAAACATTTGATAATAAGTAAACGATTTACATTGTATAAAAATAATATCTGTATATATCCGTTACTTTTTCATACCTACCATGCAATAATATAAAATAAGCTACATGAACTTATGTGAATTCAAACAAACCCGACAGCAAAAATAGTGTCTAGTTGTAAGTTGTCTCTCTCTAAACATCAACGAGACTAAAACGAAGGCTATCATCTCCAGTGAGCAGTGCACTGTGACGTACCACTAGGACGTCCTTGCTCACCAAATTCGAACAGGATTGATTGCCACAGATTAATAGTTTGTAGAATATGGCTATTTTGTAGCCTGAAGAGAGAAGTTACTTAAATTTTTGTTACATTATTTATTTTAATAATTAAAAGAATGTAAATGAAATATTTTAAATTGAGTAACATTTTATTATTTTTTTAAATAATGAGTTGTAATAAATTTTTTTTTTCAATTACGTACTTTTTCGTTCATGGTTCAGGCTCTTCTACAGATACATTATTTAATATATAATAAATAAAGTCTAAAATAAGTTAATTACAATTAAAATAAATATCAATAAACAATTAATATTATAATAAGAAAAGATTCATTATAAAAAAGTTATAAATATAGCAGCCGATATATTTTGGAAATAAAGGAGAAAACATATGTCGGAAAACTTGAAAAAATGTTAGATTGTTTGAATGTCTGTATTTTAATTTATTTTTCTATTACTTCTATTTAACATTAATTAGGTATCTTTAAAGCATATGCAAAGATATTCACAGATATTCTGTCTTTTAAGTTCATCACCAGACTAAATTTGAATTAAAATTACCTAACAGACGTTCTGGGTGTTAGTCACAGATTGTAAATATCCTTAATAATACCATGAAAGTGATATATATGTATATATATTACATGAATCTAGTACGTTAACAAATAAACGTTTTCTTACATTTATAAGATGAATAGACACTAATAAGCACTTATGTCTGTCTCAATAATTATTTAAAATAGGTCTTAAATTTTCCTATGTAACAAATCATGTTATGTGCCTACTAATTGCCATCTATAAACACCCCAACCCAAGCAAATAAAAATTTAAGGTATGCAAATTTTATGATTCGCATAGTAGAGTCGGGCTCATGTCCTATGACGAAAGAGTACTCTGGTAGTAGGCGATATGGCTTCGTAGTTATAGCCCGTGCATGAGTCATAATAACTTACTAATGTTATTTTATGGGTCATTAACCTTTCTTTCGCGAACATAAGTTACTGTCCAGAAAAATATAATAAGTGTCTTGATTCAGCACCGTATCTCAAAAACGATATATATATTTTTTTAATTTTAAATATTATATTTAGAACTATATACATACTAAAATACATTTTAAAAAATAGTTAAATGATAAAAGGAAGCTGAGGCATAAAAAAAGTGTAGATTATTAAGTCTTCAATCAACTAGTAGGTCTCGAGGCCATTGCCGCCTCAGCCTCCGAACATGACAAAAAAACACACCCCTTACACATTAGTAAGGGTTCTCGTCGCAAGTCTACGGACTTAAGGATTAGGAAGAAATTTTCTGGAGCGGGATTTATTTACATACCTTACAAAGGGAATGTTAAGGATACCATTAGAGACGCAGAATGGAGCGTTGTGACTTAAGTATACGGGATTGTAGGTTTTGGATTCTACAAGAATTCGAAGGTTTAGTTGAGCCCCAGAGTTCAGCTCCATACGCCGATATTCAGTAATAGGTTGTAAATTAGTCTTTTATTATTTAATGTTCGATCTATTGTCTAAAAGTCATAATAAGAGTTTGTATCGTCGATTAAGTTTATGTATAATAGGACGGAGAAAAAAATACTTTTTTTTTGTAAGCGTTGCTTCCAACTAGACATATTGTTTGAATTTTGTGGGCTTTAGTTTCCTAGTAGTATGTCTCATTCCACTGCTTAATGCCAACCTTGTAATCTTACGACCTAGGCTATTCCTCCAAAATGTTTCTTTTAAGTGAGATGGTGGGGGGGGGGGATTATGAAACACTTCCTTCGTGTTGTCAAGGAGTTTTCAGAGCTAGATGAAAAAAAACCTTCATTTCCCGAAAGAAACTCCAAGTTCATTGATTTGAAATATGTAGTAAATAAGAATGAAACACACTTACAGACATGCTCCCCTTACCTTTGGTTTTCAGAAATTCAAAATTTATTTATATAAGTATATAAATATATTTATTTTAAATAAGAATGAAGACCTGATATTCCGTACATTATGCAATCCTTTTGTTGTAACAATGTTAAATAAAATGTTTCACTAACGTTGGAACCGAAATTGTACCAATTTTTCGAACCCCTTTCTGTCACCACTGTTCATTTCCGGTGTTGTTTTTCAGATGGCTTTTTTTTAAATGAAGAGGGGGAAAAACTCCCTGCCCAGAAACCTGTTTCTTTTAGGAAATGGGAGGGAGGCCTAAATTAACCGGATAGTCAGAAGAAAAAAAAATGACCTTGGACAATACTCAAGTTTTAGATAGATGGGTGTTTGATTATAAAACTAGGAATATTGTTTTTGACATTATAAGAAATTTTGAATATTGTACAAAAAATATAAAAAAATTAATGACATCGCACAGGCTCCGGATCTTAATGTTTCTTCCAGATAAAAAACGTAAGGGCCTTGGCCAGGTTTTGAATCCACGATCTTGACCTCAGTAGACAAGCACTGTCTAAAAAGTAATACTATAATAAATATTAAAGAAATACTACATTTTGAGGGATGTTTAGAATTCTAAGAAGCCCGCCTTAAATAACATTTATATTTTATTGCTTACTATAAGTATTTAACTAATTCAAATTATAGGCTTAACATTAACTTCAAAAATGTATTGGAAAATACATACATATATGTATATTTATTTGAAGATATTTCTAAAATGTTGATAAATATTGTAATAGAATTGTGAACAATTACCTATTTTTAACTTTTGTTGAAATCATTCTTTCATGTCTTCGTGACTCATGCCCTAGATCAATTTTCATTTCAGAATTTTTAATTTGAATATTTTGGCTACCTGACATCGGTTTCCGTTCGTTGGTTCAATTTGATGTTTTTAGACATTCTCCCATTTCGTAGAGAATGACTTACGCTTTCTGCCCTCTAGTACTTACGCCTTTGTTAGCACAAAGTTCGCTTACCCACGTTGAATTAGAGGAGGATTTAATGACATCGCTTAGCGTCGCATCCGAAGAACGGCGTACCAATTTCTTCTCCAAGATACCGAAAAACCAAAGGGAAACATTTGGACTCCATCATGACCGCCACAACGGCGACAAATCCGCTGGCAGAAAGCGATGACCTCATAGTTAAAGTCAGGGGGCAAGTCACAAAAACAGACATTCCATCCGCAACCTAGTTAGATCTGCCGTAACCATCACCCGAGGGAACCCAGGATGGTAAGGAATCTTTTTTATTCCGAAAGATTGCCGAGGACTGAGGGTGACGGGACAAGAAGTGACCGCCATCCCTCAGTCTAGAGCTCCAGGCGCAGCCCGACACCGGCTCAGCTCACCCGTCCTCGACAGCCTGGCTTAATTAGTAATCACATTCAACATTATATATTATTTCAAAAGACATTATATCTATTGTTAAATGTGTTTACATTAATAAAGATGCCCCTTTTAGCCATAAATATTTTAATATACTGGCTAGTAGGGGTTTGACCATCCGGACAATAGTGATCTGTGTTTTTGTTTAATTTTCGTTATAAATAAATATATATGTATATAGAAAATCCTTTATTCACAATAGCATATTATACATACAATTTATAAAATATATATTTAAAAAAATTTACATTAAAAAAATTACATTATCAATTAAATGTTCTCATTATTATTATTTTAGAGAACCTTATTATACAAAATATTATTAAGTTGACCCATCTCCACGAAAGAGATTCAACACAACAAACGAAAATCCCTCATCCTTTCGGAATCTTTTTAAAACTAATGCTTCGATATAGGTTTACTCCGGAAACCTCTTGTCTTAAGGTATGCTATAAAAATGTTGTTAAGATCGACTATATGTATTGGTTTCATTTTCGGTCATATCAAAATCTGAATACTTCTCTTTACTCACTAAACAACTTCCATAATGAATTTTCCAACTCCTAAAAAATAATACAAAAACCTGCGAGGAGTCAAACTGATGCAGGCTCAAAACTTATCAAATTAAAATTTAACTACAATTCAAATCCTTAATTTTTTTCTCCACAAGTTTAATGTCTGTTATTCTGGTTAATGAATTTTGTTCAAGTAATTCAGAATTAAATGAGGTATTGGTTGTGGATTTATTATAGTCGTAAAACTTTATTTTAGATGATGAATCTTTAGTAAATCCAGGGAATGAAATATCATCATCTGACGAGGAACTGCACAATTCACCATCCTCGAAATCATCTAAAAAAAATAATTATAAATGAAAAAGACGAAAGATAAAAAGTAAAATTATAATACTAATACATTTTTTTTAAAATAAATAAAGTATAGGTTAGGTTAGGTTAGGTTAGGTTTTATGACTCATGCCCGGGCTTTAACTACGAGGTCATATCGCCTACTACCAGAGCGCTCTTTCGTCACTCTGGTGGACATGAGCCTGACTCTACTATGGGAGTCCTAAATTTTGCCTACCCTAAATTTTTATTCATCTAGGGTAGGGGTCTTTAACGAGTACCTGACATCGTACAGGCTCGGGACCATCGCTTAACGTCCCATCCGAAGGACGGCGTGCTTAAGTTTATTTTACCTCCCAGATAAAATAAACTAAGGGCCTCGGTCGGGCTACGAACCCACGACCTTGAGCTCAGAAGTCAAGCACGCATACCACTGAGCTACCGGCGCCCTCTAAATAAAGTATAAATATATATATTAGGGATGGGTATCGATTAACCGATTAATCGCAATAATCGATGTTTTTGGTAAAATAATCTGTGATGTCATCTGGGTTTGATTAATCGGATAATCGATGATTATTTAACGATTATTAAATTTTTAATTAAAATTACAACTCATCCGAAAAACAGGAGAAAAAAAAGAAAAATGAATTAATTATAATTCATCCGAAGTGCAACTTGCCTAAAAAAGTGGGAGGAGACTATCGTATCGACTATCAATACAACAACAGTGCCTCTGAAAAAGAAGATGCCTCCCAAAAGTGTGGTTTGGCAGCATTTTGAGAGATGCTAAGTGTCGGCATTGTGGAGTTAAAATAAAAAGATGTGGGAACACGACCAACTTAAAAAACCACCTGGAGCACAAACATCCCAAAATTGGCCTGAAGAGGCCTGCACAACTGAAAGAGACGGAGGCACCTGCCAGTAAAAAAGATAAATTATCTGCCACTGCCAGTTAATCGATTAATCATTAATTATTTAACCAACAATTAATAAGTGTATCGATTAATTATTAAAAATGATGTCATTAATCGATGCTTTGTTGGTCGATACCCATCCCTAATATTTATCATCCCTGTTAGGGAAAAATGAAATAACAAAAAACGTAGGTTTTCCATTATTTTACATAGTTATTGTGACTCCTGACCAGGCTTTAACTACGAGGTCATATAGCCTACTACGAGAGAGTGCTCTTTCATCACTCTGGTGGACACGACCCCGACTCTATTGGAAGTCTCAAATGTTGCCTACCCTAAAAATGTTTATTCACCCAAGGACCATCGCTTAACGTACCAACCTAAGGACTTAAGCCGGGTTACGAACTCGCGATCATGAGCTCAGTAGGCAAGCATGTTGCCTCTGAGCCACCGGCGTCCTCTTTACAAAAAGTAGTTTGAAAAATGGCGTATTTTGTAATAAATTTGTTGTACATCACATACATTTGAAGTAAACTGACCTAACTCTCAATTAAATAAAACTGTTTTTTTCTGTTACCTGAAAAATGGCGTTTTTTGACATATGAAGTTTTTTACCAATATATATATATATATATAATTTTATAAAATACCTAAATATTATATCAAAAAACAAGATTATTTTCACAAAAATGTTGGGACATTTCGATTTCACACTTTGAACCAAGTTGGAATAGGAAAGTGAGTATTTAATTAATTACTATTTCTTTTTTTTAATTAACAAATAAATCATTAGATCGAGGATTGTATTAGCATCCCTTTATGTCCCGACTCCATCACTATCATTCTGTGCTAAATCACATTAGTTTTGTAACTATTTCTTCGATACGTACACCTCAATTTAAATTGAACAAACCCAGATTAAATACAATTGATTAAA
Source organism: Aradus depressus (assembly GCA_963662175.1). Classification (NCBI taxonomy): domain Eukaryota; kingdom Metazoa; phylum Arthropoda; class Insecta; order Hemiptera; family Aradidae; genus Aradus; species Aradus depressus. The sequence goes on from OY759214.1 coordinate 86,494,020, forward strand.
TATTAGTCAATTATTTTTTTTTTAAATAATAAAAAATAATTAAAATATTGCCCCGGCCATCATTTCATGTCCCTATTCAATTTTCCTGTTATTCCTCGATTAAACTGTGAATAACACCTTTGATTCATCTGTGAATAACTCAGAACTCGCACATAATTGTATGGTAGTAGTTTATTTTATTAGGTACCTGAAATATCCAACTCCAACTGTCTTGGGACACCACTAAACGTTTTGTTGGGTGATTTTTTATATAATGTGGATCGAACCAAAGGCGTTTCTCGAATTTTACTCAAATATGGTTCGAGAGAGAACTGTTCCTTACGAGCTGGTGTCTCTAAACGGTTATTTCCACAGGTTATATCAGAATCTGAAATAAGAATAATTTTATATAATAAAATTATACTATGAAATAAAATGTAAAAAAAATAATCAATATAATCATTCGATATTACCATCTGGGCTCTTTACGAAAGGAGTTGAAGTGACAGCAAATTCAGTCAAATGATTATCTCCTTCTAAAACAAAAATATAAAATGAAATAATGTAAATGTTATAATAACTTCTAAGTTGAGGTAAGCGACTTATGAAACTTCTTTTTGAAATATTGTTCATTCCACAAAAATAATAGCTTTCCATAACTTTTGAACGTTGGTAGTGATATTTTGTTGACACAGCCCACCACCCTAGGGGCGCTGCACTGACATACATTTCCAATGGTTAGGGGGGTCAACTCATTTTGAAGGTCTTTCAAAAAGAAGAAGGTTTTGTCACATTGAAACATTTTTTCATGTTGATTGATAAGAGTCGACAGCATGTTTTCAATATTGAAAGAAATCGAAGCTCTGTCATGTAAATAAAAAAAAATCAGTATTTGGCCCATGTTTCGGAAACTATCCCTTCTTCAGGGCCTTATTATAATGACTCGAGTGAATGTATGTGATGGCGGTCATAGAAAATAGAAATATCGCGGTTATAAAAATCCTCATTCATCCTAGTTTTACAAATAGAGAACCAAACAATTTATTACAGATCAGTCCTCCCTCCTCTCAAATTCATTTCATGCTGACATTGCTGAGTATATGAAAGTTTCATCATATACCCAGTAATGCCAATATAAAATAAATTTGACGGGGGGAGGGGGAGTGATCTGTAAAAAAGAGCTTGGTACAAGAAAGTCTTATTATGACCCACATAACATAAATATATTTTTTATCTATTTTAATTTTTAAAAAACTATCAATAATTAAAAGATAGGTTTGACCTATTTTCTACAGAAATATATAATATATTCTTTGAAGCGCTATAACTTCGTTCGTATTGGCCCTATCTCACATGTGATGGTATATTGAAATAATAAACATTTTTCTTAAGAACAGTTTTCACATAAATTAACCAAAGGCCTATCTCGTAAATCGGGCGACTTATATACTCGTACCTTTCAGTTTTCTCTACAAACTTTATTTAAAGAGATTTTTGATTGATGTATAGGATAATCGAGAATATTATTGTGCCTTACTGGAAAGTGTACAAGATATCTATTTAAACAAAAATAACTTACCCTTTGGAGCATTAGTTTTCAAAACGCTCAAACATATATTGTCTATTGTAACTGATATTTGATCAACATGTTCTACAACATTATCAATCCTTTTATTGAAGTGCTCTAAATATAAATTATCAGTACAAAACTTATCAATGCGGATATGACCCTCGTAGTCTCTCACAGCTGAAAGATATAATGCAAAACTTTAGAAGAATATCTAGGAGAAAGCAAACAAATAAATAAATGGGACAGAGCTGACAAACAAATAATACTTAACATTTTCTGCAGACATTGAGAAACGCTTAATAAAAAATATAAAAAAAACTTATTTTTTTAAATATTGTCTATTTCACAAAATATATACAATATATGGGAGTTCTTTCGGTATTGCTGCCATCTTCAGCCATGATAGCACTACCGAAAGTACTCCCACATATTATATAAAAACACATGACAAATATTCGAAAAAGGTCAAAACATATTCAGGAGACCTTGAAACGATTCCGTTGAAAACTCGATCTGGGATTACAATACTTTCCTTATACTAAAGATATAAATAAGAAAGCAAAATAAGAAAAAAATAAAATAAATACATCAATGATGAACTAATAATAAATGACAGGGTGATGATTACATGTAATGGCCTTACAGAGGGAGATTTCTACAATTTTCAATCTAAGAGGTAACAGAACTTAGAGCACAACGGAGGGAACGTTAAATGGCGGTCCTGAGCCTCCCATATGTCAGGTACTCGTTAAAGACCCCTACCCTAATTACACCTGGGCAGGTAAAATTTAGAATTCCCACAATAAAGTTTTTAGAGAAGGGCAAAGAGGATTGAATACTTAGGTCCCTAGGCGTTCACACCAACCCACCCAGCATATCTAATAGAAATAACTATTTAAAAAACTTGAGACAAAATTAAGATAATAATCACAACATAATATAAACTGATTTTTCTTCTATAACATAATTCATAAGGGGTATATTGTCTTTAACTTGTCATGTAATATGCATTGTGCACCCAGTTCAAAAGAATCATAACTACAGTGGAGTATGTTCTATGAAAAAAGAAAAAAAAAAGAAAAGGGGATTTTGGCCAAGAACTTCTATACTCATACAGACCATTCATTTCATACGGAACAATGAAAAAAAATAAGTGTGCGATACAAATCTTATATTAATAATACAGAACTTACCACTTAACAGTTCTTTATTAATGTCTTTTACTGCCTGACTCTTCCGTACCACAGGATCGTCAGTAACTGAGACATGTTTCACCAATTTGTAGCATTTAGCTATAAAGTCAATAGAGTCCGCTTTATTAAAGCTGTTCTCCTTTTTATGTTTTTTTATTCTATTGACCAGTTCAAGTAAATCATCATAAAGCACCTGAATTTATTGAATGAAATGAAATATTAATTTAAAAAGCTTGAATACAATAGAAGCTTATAATAAAAATGTACCTACTCCAAAACTACTATAAAATACATTATAACAAAGAGAATAATAAATTGTTTACTGTACATGTACGAAGGCTGGAGTATCGACAATGTTATCCAAATAGTTTTCTAAATGCTTCAGTTCCTTTAGAGATTCATCGGTTAAAAATTGTAAAAACCTTTTTCTAATTAAGTTTTCTGGTTTTATATAAAAGGAAACTGCGGACGGAATAATATAATCGGCTAAATATTCAATACTGGCAAGAGAGCATCTCACTCTTAATTTATCTGAAACAAAGTATTATTTTTTTTAACAACATAAATAATACTATAGTAAGTCACAAGATATGAAGTAATAAAACATTTTAAAAACCCTAGTTGCGGAGACATTACGTTCAATTACACCTATGAAACTCAAATACTTTTGACACTTTCACTTTGGCAGAGAGAATCAACACAATGGATGAACTATTTTTTTTTACAAAAATACAGCCTTATTGTGAATAATTTTGACATAATATAAGTAGCCAACATTGCCTAAATAGTTATGATAGCTGTGCTGTGTGCGTGGGATGAACCACTGATGATGACTCTGTTGCGTCGAAAACCTGTTCTGCTCTAAAATAAAACAGTGGGAAGACAACATCTTTTATTTCTATGATAAATCTCGCCCTACATCTTATTATCACATATGAAGTTCGCCTATGTGTAAAATTTGCTCCTTTTTTGCAGTCATAAAATGTTTTTCTTCTCTTCAGAAATACATACTTTTTGATCGGTATTTTTCAATAAAACTAACTTCCCCTCTAGTAGGGTCACAAAATGTTTTATTTTTTTCAAATATTACATTATTTTTTGTGTGGAATGCGGTTGACAACATTCTGAGTCACCTCAGTGGGTTGTTACAATACTCATTTGATTTATTGTATTGTTGACACTAGTGACATTGCGAATATTAAATTCTCAAAATATAATTTCTAATGAACAATTTGACTTTCGGGATCGGGAAAGAAATGAGTATTGCACTAGAGTTTCCCTCGACGTCGAACAGGTTGGATCAAGTTTGGCACAGGCCTACTCTACAAACTCCGCGCACAACTCCCATCTATAATCAACTCACATTAAAATCCTTTCAATGTGAAAGATTCTCCCCATTTTTTGAGGGGAAATGAACTCATGTTAGGAATGAATCAACTTTTAAACGAGTGAAAGCTAGTGCACCTCAGGGAAGAGCTCTGAATCCGCGTCTTCACTCCCTTTATACTTCCGACATCCCACAACTAGGAACTCTGGGGATCTCCGGCTAAGTCCAACGTCAACAGGATTGAAGCCCTACGTCATCACTAACACACAACATTCTATGTCAGTGACAACACCCTTCATAACGACTTACAGGTGCCATTCGTTTCCACAGTGGCGGGAGAGACTTCCATGACAAACTGATATTCATGTAATCTGATAGACCTTTGCCACCAAGAACAGCACCATTATCTTATAAATAAATATTTTTTTGGAACTTTTTCAAAACAAAAAAATTAAATGCAATGTTTTTCATAAATTGAGAAGAGCAACTCGCCTAGAATCAACAAGCAACATACTTAGTTTACATTCTGTACAAGCAACAGCATAATTTCCAATTAATTGAACTTTTTCAAAATACTGGTCTAAAGTTTCAATATCATCGTCAATGTCTGCCGCCATTCTAGGATGAGGAACAGAGGAATGAAGTCCTGATTTTTGAACAATGCGTTTCAGAGGGGGAAGAAATTGTGACATAACCTAAAAAAAACATACCAACATATTTATGTATTGAAAATGATACAGTTATATACAATAGAAAGAGTAACAGTTAGAAAGCAGCCAAAAACTATAGCAACGACATATGATAGTAATAAAACAAAATATGTACATATTTCATACTTACTCCCAGATACATTTTAAGTACAGTAATATTGACTTTTCTCTCTAATGTTATTAACGCTCCTTGCAAGATTTCTCGGTTCATCTCAACTTCTGGACACTCCACTCCATTAGGACAAACCTCTCGAAAAGTAGCAAGTACCTATATGATAAATTTAATGAATATTTCAAACGCAGAAAAACAATATAGGGGGTGTGGCATTATGTATTATGATTTTTTTTCAATGTGTAAACGGCATAATTCCCATCTCTCCCACTCCAAAAAAAAAAAAAAAAAAAAAAAAAAATCGTAATGTAGTAATCTCATGAAACTGTGATGAAAAAGCAAGCCCTGACGACGTCTTTATTTCGTTGTCGTGTTACGTCACAGATGCCATAATTTTCTAATTACGATTGCAATTACACTATCCTAAATATTGCTAAACAATTAATTGTAACAAATGAATAGAGGGCGCCGATAGCTCAAAGGTAGCATGCTGGCCTACTGAGCTCAAGATCGCGGGTTCAAAACCCGGACGAGGTCCATATGTTTTTTATCTGAGGCGAAAAAACCTTGAGCACGGCTTCCTTCGGATGGAACATTAAGTGATGGTCCCGAGCCTGTACGATGTCAGTTACTCGTTAATGGCCCCTATCCTAGGTGAATAAAAACATTTAGGACTCCTGTAGTAGATTCGGGTTCATGTCTACAAGAGCGCTCTGGTAGTAGGCGATATGACCTAGTAGTTAAAGCCCGGGCATGAATCACAATAACTAACTATATATTCATTAATTTATGTAACTTGAGTCATATGCACCCAGTACATTCATATGTATCTTATTTTAGTTAGTGTAAGACGATTGCATCAATTTTACCAAAAAATAAACTTAACAAATAAAATACTGTTACATTAAAAATATTGCTATTGACATTTTATTCCTCCCAGCTTTTCCAGTGAACACACACAATGTTTACACATAATTAGATTACTAATAGACACAAAGTTTCGATTTTATGAGGTGTCAACTCAGTTTTTTTTTTTAACCTTATTTATAATAATTAATAAATGAATGTAAAATGTTCTGTTTACATTTTGACAAGCTGCAGCTATTTCCTTGTAGTCCTCTTCCTGTCCCATCTTGGCAATGGTGAGTGCGTGACATAGCAAATCGTCAATTAAAGCTTTAACGTCCACACTAGACTGGGGTTGGTACTTCAGCATATGTATTATTTCGTCCATTGATTGTACAAAAAGGCCACTTGGTTCATGATCCTCCTCCACACCTCCTCCGCTAAGAATTCTCAATGTTTCCATCAAACACCATCGAAGTTTTTCTATGAGGTATTTCGAAATTTCCTAGAACATATTTATAAAAACTCTTTAAAAAAAGTAGTCGATGGATCACCGGCAATGTACTTCTCAGAACGAATTAATCAATTAACTTTTCGCTCCCCCTCCAAAACCAGTCGACCTTTTGCGCCAATAATTATTATAATCAATCATTGATTTACACAGGGGCCCCTAAATCCTCATACTAAGTTTTGTGTCGATATAAATTCATCACATCGACAGTTATTATAGTTACTGAGTTGAGCTCCCCTCCGTGACAGGAATTGTCCTCTTGGGGTTTAGACTTTAAATATGAAATTTCATGTCGATACATTCATTAGATTCTGCTGAAAACTAAATAAGTGTCTTCCTTATGAGGTTTTGAATTTACATATTATATACAGGTCAGAAAAACATGAAATTCCGTTGAAAACTTAGCATCGATTGAATAACTTCCCCTATACTTCGTATAACTAGGGAAGTAAAAAATCTTAAAATCGCAAGGTCTTCAAGTATTGTAGTCAAAAATTATTTTTATGAATATACTTCAATATCCTGAAAGGCGTATATTACAAAATAGTATTAAATATAACTATTTATCATAAAAGTACCTTTAACGCAGGATCCTTTCCCGTCGCTAAAACTTCTACAAGTAAAGGCAGAATTTTTGATATCTGACTAGCACACAGTTTAATTTTATAGGAAAAACATTTCATTTCAGGCAGCTTCTGGTGCTCACAAATTTCATCAATAGCTGTAGGTAATGTCTGGAGTAACACCTGAAATAAGTCCAAATTATGTATTTCATCATTTAGTAAAAAAGTATTTAAAAATATACCAATACTGCCCAAAGTACATAAAAATATTGACTATGCGCTAAAATGGATTGTTCATAAGAACATAAGTACCACTAAATAAAGAGATATGAACCTTCAAAATTAATCATACCAGATGAAACATAAATTAAAAAGTGAAATAAAAAGGTATAAATTCTGATATTGTGTAAATAACTGTAGTCACTTCATTTAAAAACTTTTTTTTTTGAAATTACCATTTTTTTCTTCTGACCCTTCGGAGCCTATGACTATACTAATATTTTGGGTGTAGAGAGTGATACATTAATTAATTATTAAGAAAGGAAAGTTACGTAACTTTTGAACCAGAAAAGAAAAAATAAATATCATCTTAAAAAAATGCTGTTATACCTATTTTATTGTTATCCTAAATTATGGTAAAAGCCTTTAAATGCCATGAAAGTTAATGACCTCGATCAGCGATGCCAGGAAGCATACGTAGTTAGCATTTAATTTCAGTTCGAAATGTCAGGTATTAAGTACAATATCAAAAAAAGAAGTAATATTATCATAAGAGCTGAATATCTGGAGAAATTGACAGATATAAATAGGGTTTTCCTAAATAAATTCACAGAGGCCCATAAAATAAAACGTTACTTGGTGAAATGTACAACTAATTTTTTATTTCATATTACGTATCATTAAATTGTATTACGACGCCTGATTTAAATTTGTAAATTATCCTTCTGTATCATTCACCAAAAGGGAAATTCTACCGCAATAATAAACAATCTCAGTATAATTGATAAACAGTTTTTAGAGCAATGTAAAGGATATTTTGTTACGTTAAAACTTGTTATTGGGTTCTTCCAATATCGACTGGAGTAACCATATGGAGAGTTCATAACAATCTTTAACTCTCCGAAGACAATTAACATAAAAAACTCTCCTTTTATTTTTTTTTATTTATCCCTTGACTACAATATGATAGGAACCTACATCAAAATTTTCTGATTTATACGATACGAGAAAGTAAATTAGAATTAAATAAGTTAGGCAATGGATGACTTTTCATAAATGTATAAAGGTTGTATCATAAGAAAAACTAGAATGATTTAAGAAGGTTTGGAAGTATTTTATATCTAAGTTTGTTTAATAAGTCTCAAGATAAATGAAAACAGATTCAGTGCCAGCAGCGAATGTTGAAACATATCTAGATTCATGTTAACATGACTTTTATACATACAACACCATACATAAAAAAACAATTCAGACTCATGTGGTTGTATTAACATTACAATAAGAAACACTTCGTTAAATATTACATTAAAAATCCTTAAAAAGGAGAGAATGTATTGACATGTAAGATATCATTATTACAAATTACCTGTAATGTAATCTGAATTTCCTTAATAGTATTTTTTTGCTCTAAAGCCTGTAAAACAGATAGAACTCTATCAATAGATGGAAAGGCCATTTCTTTTCTTGGCTAATCAAAGTTATACAAACAAAAAGATGTTAAATTTTCAATGTCAAGACGGAAATAAAATCAAACAATTGCGCTTAATCGAAACCAACATGACAATAACCTCTACGTTCAGTAGATAACAGCCCTCCAAAGATCAACAACAAAACTCCCGCCAATTCGGGGAAGCTCCAGTAAACACCAATGAACTCATCGGTTGAATCTTGATACCAGAAATTTCAAATATATAATAAAAGAAGTAGAAATTAAAAAAATGTTATTTAAATTAAATAAGCTTCTGTTTTATAATTATCTAACAAATTTCACAAACCAAATAGAGATAAATGTCACACACTACTGTTTTATACATACCACTATTAAAATTTCCCGGCTCTTGGTTAAACCAAAGAACTCACTGTTGTATCGTCCAATTTGAAATTTTAAGCATTTTTCCTTAGAATGAGATTAATTAGAGCTTTTTTAACTTGTTTCGTTTGCATGAGAAATTTGAGTACTTGAGACTACAATAAAAGCATTATTTTACGAAACTGCTTATGTATAACTTTACTATATCTAATAAATTTTTTGAAGTATAAATAGGTAAAAATAAATATTAATAATAACTGCAAGATTTAGTTAATTAAGTTTTAAGCATCTTTTTCACTACAATTGTCAACCTATTTTTAATGTTGGCATGCTTGTAATGGTGATCCCCCTAAGAATTGAAAAAGTTGTTTTGATGCGTGGGTGTTCAGGTTCATCCTACAGGTGTCATTTTGGTTTTGTTTCTGATTGAAGAATTCGTGTTGGGCTCTGGACATAAGTTATTCTACTATGGATCCGATTGATAACAGGTTTCTATTATTCTCTCTTTCTTTAAACTAATTGAAATGATAAATTTATTCTTATTTATTTGTTTATTTTCGTCATTTCATGATTTTTAAAAATATTTTCAATAATTTTAAAGGGATTGAAATTTGTACAACTGTAATGAGAGTCCTTAGAGAAAAACAAAAAAAAAAAAAAATCGAAATAGCTGATGCAACCAACTGCTTCCCTATCAATGCATCTTTTTTTTTTTTTTTTTAATGCTATTTGTCATTTCTGGATAGACGTGACAACATGAATGCAAGATCCCCAACAGTAAAACAATTTCACGGAAGACGCGAAGGCCTCTTTTGTTGTACAATTTTAGAATACCACTTGGCCCGGCATTGGAGACAAGATCACACCATGTTCCCACGGAGACTGCTTGAAAGAACGTAGCAACCCAGAGAAACATTTGACTCAGGTCCAGATTCACATTACATATACAAAAAATCGGTCAAGTGCAAACTATACTTGCACAATTGGCCCTCCACTTGAATTATTAATAGTTAAAACTAATAATACAGCAGTTATAAGAAAATTAGGAATAAAATTGTAATTGTGTAATTTTGGCTCAATCTACACCTAATTCTCAATTCATATAATATTCATGATTTTTTTTGGTGAGATAGGTGGGGAACAGCAAATTTCAAGCGTTTTTCCCGAAAAATGTTTTAAAAATGCATAAAAGAAATACATCATTCAATTTTTTTTTTTTCGTGCTTCAATAAGCATTCGGTTGACTTTAAACCTTTAGACCTTTGAAATTAAACCCCAGAATCAAAATTCAACTTTTTATACTTCACGTCTATAATTGGGCCACCACCAGAGATGGGCATAATCATAATCAAAAAAATTGTGTGATTACTTGATTACACGATTGTAATCGTAATCATGATTATGATTGTAATCGAGTAATCATGTAATCATAATCATGAAATCATAATCACAATGTACACATGATTACACAGCGCAAACCATCGCCTTCGATTTCCTTTCATTTTAAATTGTTTTATTTTTTACACTAATAAGTAATTTTTTTAAAGTTTATTACGTAACCAAAGTGCTATTACCATTTTTTTAAAATTTGATACCCACGAAATCCCCCGATTACAGTAATTGTGATTACATGATTACTTGATTATGATTACATGATTGCAATCGTAATCACGATTTCTGATTACGATTATAATCATGTTTCATTTTAGCTAGATTCACAGTGCGATAGTATCAAGTATAAAATAGCAATGATGATTAAGTTTTAATTTCTCTGTAATCATTGATTACGATTATGCCCATCTCTGGCCACCACACTATCTCCGTGCTAAATTTGAAATTTTTACGTCGAATAGTTTCAGAGAAAGTTACCTGTGACAGACTTACGGACGGACACCGAAGCTAATTTTGGCATGGAACACTAAAAAAAACCAAGAATGACCCTCAATTCCTCAGTAAAACTAGAAAACAAAGTGACATTTAAGACAACTCAAACCAACGTAGACTTACGGAGCCGAACCGTGGGTATTTGGCCATGGCTACATAACACTCCATTCTACTTATGAAACCACACCATCCTTTCGTTCACGAACAAGTTTTATGATCGAATCCCACGGCTTGGGTGTGAAAGTATGAAAAAGTTTTAACTTTCGATAATGTATCGTCTTTAAGGGTTAACTTAACTTTTTCTTTGATTTATGTATATTTTTTCTTCATAGTGCAACGTAACTTATATATTAAATATTAAAAAATATATTAAATGTACAGTGGCTCAGAAAAGTATAGGCAATTTTATTTTTGTAGGTTTTAATCTTATAACAAAATGGAGAACAAAACAAAAAGCTTTTTAAAAGAAAACATTTATTATGAGAAAGACTTGAACAATAGTAGTTTAGAAAAAAAAAACATTGCAACCAATCAATATTGAAAAATGGGAAAAAACAGCATCAAAAAAGTATAGGCAATTGCCTGAAATACCAATTAACTACTTCAATTTTAATTATTATTCCAATTTTAAGCAAAATTAATATTTTGTATGCATCCCTTTGGCTTGTATTATGGCATTAAGTCTTCTGGGCATTGAGGAAACTAAATTTTTAGTGGTGTCAATCGATATCTTTTGCCACTCATCCAGCAGTACTTTTTTGAGCTCATTTTTTGAAGAAATTTTGCTAAAAAAAATCCATTTATAAGTGGACCAGACTTGGCGTTAGATGTGGCAAATTGTGTAGACAGGTCTTTCTGTGTCCAAACAGTACGAAATGTTTTGAATGAAAAGCAATTTTTCGGAAGAGCCGCCCGAAAGAAACCGTTCATTTCACAAGCTAATAGGAAGAACGTTTGCATTTCACAAGCTAATGGGGAGAAACGTTTGCTGTTTGCCAAACAGTATAAAAACCAAACTGAAGAATTCTGGAATAAAGTAATTTTTTCTGACGAATGTAAATTTAATATTTTTGGATCCGATGGACGTCGTTATGTTTGGAGAAAAACCAATACAGAATTCCAAACAAAGAATTTAAGGCCATTGGTAAAACACGGCGGGGGGAGTGTTATGGTGTGGGTGTCTATGGCTGCAAGTGGAGTGGGTAATTTAGCCTGTATTGATGTTATTATGACTGCTGATGTTTACATCAATGAGTTGCGTCATAATTTAAAGGAGAGTGCCGTGAAACTAGGATTAGAGAGAACATTTATATTTCAGCAAGATAATGACCCCAAACATAGGGCCAGAAAAACTGAAGAATGGTTGCTATATAATGCATCCCGTCAACTCAAACCTCCTCCCCAGTCACCAGATGTGAACCCGATAGAGAACCTTTGGAGTCACCTGGGATCAGACCAAAAATATTAAATTTAGATTCGTCAGAAAAAATTACTTTATTCCAGAATTCTTCAGTTTGGTTTTTATACTGTTTGGCAAACAGCAAACGTTTCTCCCTATTAGCTTGTGAAATGAACGGTTTCTTTCGGGCGGCTCTTCCGAAAAATTGCTTTTCATTCAAAACATTTCGTACTGTTTGGACACAGAAAGACCTGTCTACACAATTTGCCACATCTAACGCCAAGTCTGGTCCACTTATAAATGGATTTTTTTTACCTTTTTTACGATTTCTCGTGTTTCCCTGGCTGTGAATATCCTTGGGCGTCCACTTCGCTTCCTATTTTCAAGAGACCCAGTGTTTTCAAAATTTTTAATAATCGTTCTCAGAGTAAATAAGCTTAATTTTAACTTTTCACCAATCGCTCGATAAGTCACCTGGGATCAGCGATCCGTAAGAGCAAAATTTCTTCAAAAAATGAGCTCAAAAAAGTACTGCTGGATGAGTGGCAAAAGATATCGACCGACACCACTAAAAATTTAGTTTCCTCAATGCCCAGAAGACTTAATGCCATAATACAAGCCAAAGGGATGCATACAAAATATTAATTTTGCTTAAAATTGGAATAATAATTAAAATTGAAGTAGTTAATTGGTATTTCAGGCAATTGCCTATACTTTTTTGATGCTGTTTTTTCCCATTTTTCAATATTGATTTGTTGCAACGTTTTTTTTTTCTAAACTACTATTGTTCAAGTCTTTCTCATAATAAATGTTTTCTTTTAAAAAGCTTTTTGTTTTGTTCTCTGAACTCTAACAAAACCTGAAAAAAAAAATGTATCTAAGTATTTCTTGTAGTTGGTATCTAATTTGATTCCGCCAATTCGCTGTACGATACTTTTTAGTTCAATAGATGAGACATGCCTTTGCCTAGATTACATGTATCATGTTCGATCCTCCATTTTTCTCTTGAAAATATTGTTTTATCTCAAACTATGCCGTTAACTCCTTCATTCATCAGGTTTCACCCCGTTTCTTGTTTGCCCCCTCTGAACACATTCCTGCGGGGAATGTAGTTGAGTACTTCTCTCTGTCATTTACTGAAACTGAATCTAGTTCCGTAAAGTTCGTACGTCTTATTTCGATGCGACTCGAAAGAAGTTTACCGATCATTCCGAACCACCATTTATATTTCTTTTTTTTCTTTCTCTTTATATTATATTGTTTGTTTCAGCGGAATTGGCAGTGAAGACATTCTCTTCATGTGAGTATTTTTTTTAATTTAGTTTTTGTGTATTATTAATCTTGAGACAATGTAATGTCAGATAATTTAATAATTCACGATTTCCGTTTGTTATAGAAATAGCGAGGATCTGCTATTATTTAGTGGGTATGGAGACAACGGTTTTCAGGTAATTATTATTTTAAGTTATTTTGTAAAATAGCTGACGGTTTGACCTATCACTAAATACTATATTTAGTTGAATATCTCACATTGGTCCGGCGCACAGTGGCCCAGGTAACCTAAATTCCTGGCCATAAATCGAAATATCGAAGTTGATACAAATAATTATACGACAACTAGACTTTGATCTAGAATGACAAAAACACTTGTTCAAACATAAATCAAAGCGTCGGGAGAGGCGTGGTCGTTATCTTTGGTGGGGAGATTGAGAAAACTGATTTTCACGTACGAGTGTTGTTCCTTATTTGTGCTTTGAGGTGACTCGGGCGTGTAATTTCTTATTTCAAGCACTGAAAAACATGATGAGAGGAAGTAAGTCAATTTTTTTGAATTTATTTTTAAGAAAAAAAAAATTTTAATTTAGGTACTGAAATTTTTTTCTAAAAAATATATGCATTTATATTCATAAAAATGTAAATACTGTTAATATAGTTTCCATTCTCTTGCAACTTCATGAAATTTCACTGACAATTTTTTGAAAAACTGGTTTAACTAGAAAAAGCAGATAGCACTAACTACTCGACACCAGTCTCATCCGATTCCCATGGTCAACAAATATTTAAAACATTACCAAACATGACGTATTTATGAAAGAATTGGATTCTTCTATAGATTATATCTCGAAACTGACTATATCTTGAAGAGCTCGATGGTTTCATTCGATTCAGAAGGCCGAAAAACATTGAAGACAACACCAAACACAATTTTTAGCTTGGGATTAGTTCTATTCGATTCGGAAGGGCAAAAAACATTAAAAATGTTTGCTATTGTTTAAATAGATATAGTTGGCACATTTTTGGCCAGGAATTGGGGTATCTGGACCTGTGCGGCGGTGAGCTTTGATTGTTTCGCGCGGCTCCAAAATTGGGAGTTATCTTTTACTTCACCAGCTATACATAGTATGGGGGGACAATTTATATACCTACTTACTTACAGTAATTTCATTATGTTTTCCTCCTCTCTAAATAAAAAATAACAGGTATCTGCTTGTTTCTGGCTCTAAAATAGACATTGTTACAACAGCAGTTTTGCCTTAATTTTTTTCAAATTATTTAGTTCTGTTTGTCTTAACTTAGTAGGTCTTGATTGAAATAATAATAGAATTGTTAAATTGTAGGATGTATTAGATGGTCCTGGAGATAACATCGTTGAAGACCATATGGCAACAGGAAATATTCCCTCCCGTGAAGATTATGAGGGCAATTTCCAATTTTCAATTAATTACAGCAGCTTAACTGCTGGACAGAGTAACTGGGTTGTAAGTAGAATTTATTTGTAAATATGTTTACTCTTTCTGTGTTCGTTGATCATTATTGTATTATCTTTAAATGTTTTCTGTGTTTTGTCTTGTTTTTCTAGTATTCTCCAGTTTTAAATCAAGTTTTTATTGATATTAACAAAGTTCTACTTGTCGAATTTAAAACCTCTCCAGGTTTTCCATTTGATGGGTTCTATATTCGTGCCCTTCCAGTGTACAGTAGCAGTGACTACGTCAACGAACCCGTTAACCGTTGTACCATTCATTGTGCCGAAGATGACCCACAAAGGAGAGGTAACATATTCCATATTCTCATTTTTTTGCCCGATGATCAAAAACTGGTGGCTGTTAGTTTGATGTTGACTCATCAAGAATACGTACTGTATGGTATTTCGGGTCTAGGTATCTCCGTAAACATATTTAAATCAGAGTGGCTTTCACGACCAGTGAGATTTTTTGTTCTTTAGATTGTTTGATTCCCCCAATGAGATTTACTTTCTCCTACCCCCGTCCAATAAGATTGCCTTTCTCCTCCCCCCGACCAATGAGATTTCTCTTCTCTATGGCAAGTGAGAGTCTTCTCCCTTAAGCAATTAGAGTGTCTTCCTCTACCCGAGCAATGAGAGTGCCTTTCTCCTCCCCCTGACCAATGGTATTGCCTTTCTTCTCCCCCTGACCAATACGGCTGCCTTTTTCCTCCCCCCGACCAGTGAGATTTCCCCTCTGACAAGTGAGAGTCTTCTCCCTTCAAGCAATTGGAGTGTCTTCTTCTACCCGAGCAATGAGAGTGCCTTTCTCCTCCCCCTGACCAATGGTATTGCCTTTCATCTCCCCCTGACCAATACGGCTGCCTTTTTCCTCCCCCCGACCAGTGAGATTTCCCCTCTGACAAGTGAGAGTCTTCTCCCTTCAAGCAATTGGAGTGTCTTCTTCTACCCGAGCAATGAGAGTGCCTTTCTCCTCCCCCGACCAATAAGATTTCCCCTCTCTATGATAAGTGAGAGTCTTCTCCCTTCAAGCCATTAGAGTGCCTCCCTCTACCTTTTTTTTTTTTTTTTTTTTTTTTTTTCTTTTTCGGGTGCTCCTGACCCCTTAGGGGGGTCGGTCACATCACCCTATGTTCTCCCTGCTCCTTACGCCGAGTGATCTCGGGATCTTATCGGGGGTTCTGTTCTGCCTGTGTCCCGGAGCCAGGGGCAGCCGCCGCACGCCTGTCGGTGGGGCCCCCGGCACCGGATTAGTAGGCTTTCTTGATTCTCCGCCAGGAGGAGACGAACCGACCAAAAGCCAGGTAGCCAGCCTCTGTCATCAGTCCCGGCAGGTCCAGTCCCAGGTACGATCCTGTCTGGCGAATCAGCGCCGCCCTGGGCACGTCGTATAGCGGGCATTCGAGAACTACGTGTTCCGCAGTCTCGACGCCGCCACACGAGCAGGCTGGGCTGTTCTTCTTCTTAAAGAAGAAGAGCTTGGCGCTGAAGTCGCCGTGACCTGATAGCATCTGTGACGTCCTATGGTCTGGTTGTACCCATGGAGAGTCAAGGCGCGTCTGGACGTCTGGGAAATAGATGAAGGTTGTACGGCCATCTGTCGATTGCGTCCAACGCTGTTGCCATCTTTCTACGATCCATTCCTGGACAATGCCCCTCAGGCGCTCTGGTCTCACCCGTCCTTGCATCTCCCTTTCCAGGGCTTGACGCAAGGCCATGTCCGTGTCTGCCTCTATTGGTAAGCCGCGTCTACAGAAGTACGAGGCGACGGCCCCATCCAAGACAAGGTGGAGCCTCCCTCTAACCGAGCAATGAGAGTTCCTTTCTCCTCCCCCCGACCAATGGTATTGCCTTTCTCCTCCCCCTGACTAATACGACTGCATTTCTCCTCCCCCCGACGAATAAGATTTCCCCTCTCTATGACAAGTGAGAGTCTTCTCCCTTCAAGCAATTGGAGTGTCTTCTTCTACCCGAGCAATGAGAGTGCCTTTCTCCTCCCCCTGACCAATGGTATTGCCTTTCTCCTCCCCCTGACTAATACGACTGCCTTTCTCCTCCCCCCGACCAATAAGATTTCCCCTCTCTATGACAAGTGAGAGTCTTCTCTCTTCAAGCAATTAGAGTGTCTCCCTCTACCCAAGCAATGAGAGTGCCTCTCTCCCCCCCCCCCCCCCCCCCCTCCTGACCACTAAGATTGCCTTTCTCCTCCCCCCGACCAATGAGATTTCCCCTCTATGACAAGTGAGAGTCATCTCCCTTCAAGCAATTAGAGTGCCTCCCTCTACCCGAGCAATGGAGTTCCTTTCTCCTCCCATAATAATATTAAATCTATGCTATTTTTTTGTTATGTTATTAAGACCACTGATTCATGCACTAGTCTAAAAAAATTTAAATATAGGTATTTTTCTTCATATATTTTCAGCTCATATGGAGCCCCTGAAGTGCCTCTGTTCCGAGAACAGGAACGTGGGCCACGTAGTACGAGCCCAATGCCCTGACGCCAAATACTGCTTTGATCCCATCAGTGAGAGGCACAGTGTTTTAGTTAAAGTAACCCGCCCTCATCCAGGCTGTAATATTATCTCTATACCCTACTCGTTCGCCTGCAAAACTAGCTGCCCACGAGGGATGCAACGTCGGCCCATACAAGTGGTTTTCACTTTGGAGACTATCAAGTTAGTACCTGAGTAATAATTTGTTTCTCAAAATAACACTTTCACAATTGCGTCTAGAGTTAATGAGATGACAATGTTTTATTATTTCATTGTACGTCATCGTTGTATAATTAGTATTTTAACTTCTGGTGCACGAAGAGCTTCTGGATTCTTGCTACATATTAGAACGGTGGATATCCTCCCCTGTGAAGAAAATTCTTTTTCACTATTTTCTGTCTTTTTTTGATGTGTAAACATCTTAGCTCTCGGTAGGGGCTATGTTAGAGCGTAAGTCTCGATGTGCATGCGTAAGTGTGTCGGACGGTTGCGCGCGCAGCGCACACACAGAAGAAAGAAAGTAATTTATTTGGGCCGGCATTCAAGTGCCTTTCACAAAAATGACAAAATACAAAAAAAAAAATGAAAATAATAATGATAAATAAAACTAAAATCTATGCTAAAATGTGATGTCAGCTGTTTTTGAGCATTTCTATTGTATTTTTACAACATTATTGATCACATTTACTGTTGTAGTGAATTCGAAAACTATCATCGACGCTGTATTCTCGCGGTATTTAGAGACACTAGAATCACAGTTGTACAAATCTTATTTTAGATATCACAAACCTATAATATCATGTATAAAAGAAATTGAAGAACAATAAATTTGAAAGTTCAATTCTTCATACTACTTCTTATTGTATCAATATAAAACAAATTTTAATCAAAATCATTGCACGATAGCAAGTTTTTGAAACTAAAGCAGATATTTACACATCAATTCTCGAGAGTACCGCGTCACTCACACATTTGCTTTTTTTTTTTTAACTTCTCCAGCTATACGTGTAGGGGAAACTGAATATACCAGATGTATTGAGAAGCTATTATTTCAAAGGTTGCAAAATATAGTCTGACCTCTTACAGATTTTTTTTCCTTACGAGATTTCCCTCATCATCAGTCTGATAAAACATTCCAAAGGACATAACCATTCAAAACGCCAATTAATGAACTACATAAAACTAATGATAATGATATACTAAAACTTCTAAAAAAATACCTATTTAATTATCTAATTTTAGTTGTTATACTCAGTAAAAATAAAAAAAATATATATATATACTCGGATTATATTTTTATTTTGCAACCTGTATGGGGAAAGTTATGTAATCTATCAGAACTGCGATGTTGACTTTTCACCGGAATTCCATGTTCTAGTCCCTAGTTCCAAAAAATAATGTGTATGTCTGTGAACACGATAACTCCAGATAGAATGAATGTAACGACATGAAATTTTATGAGGATTCAGAAGCTCCTATGAAAGACGACTATTGATTTTTATATATATAATTTTTTTTTTATCAATTTATTATTTTTTTTTTTCAGTGGAGTAGTTGGCCGAACTGTATTAGCTGTGAAAATTTGTAGTTGTCCTAAACGAGACAAAGACAGACAAGAGAAAGATTATTGTAACGATAAAGATTCAAAAAAGAGACGGATGTCGCCTCCACCAATGGATCTACCTCCAAAAATAGTGAAGCAGGAAGCTACTGAGGATCCTGAATCACCTTCTACGGGCGTAAGTATTTTTATATTTAGCAAAAGGGATCTTTGGAAATTATTCTATGTCGTGAAGTAATACTTTTTATCTATCAAAATATAAGAATTCTGATTATTCATTTAAGCCTTCAGGGCTCACTGAAGAGGTCTCAACGCCGCCCACTTTTTGTTCGCTTAATTATACTCTATATTATACTCTATAATGCACATAAGTCATTAATATGCACTATAATGCATGTAAAAAGGAAATTAGGGCTAAAAATTATGAACAACGGTTTTAGAAAAAATGTATTAAAAAACAAATACAATTTATTTATATTGTTAAAATCCAATTGAAAAAAAAAAAATTAATTTCAGTACGAAAAAATGCAGAAAGATGTAAAAAAAAATACTATGACATTTTTGTTTAGGGGAAATTCGACATAATTACTATGAAAAAATAGAAAAAACTCTGGTCTACCACAAAATGAATATTATTGAATAAACTAATAATGTAAATACAAATAAATATTGGGATGGATTGATCAACAATGTAATAGGAAGTCATTGACTTATATGCCTTATGCTAGAATTGAGGAAATATATCACTAATACGAAATGTGACTAAACCAACAAAATCGACATCGTGAGCAAATATAACTTTTAAATTATTTATACCAAAACAAAATAAATATTATTTCTAAACACAAACTATTATCACTAAATAAAACGTATGTCATGAGTGAACAAAAATGTTTTTAAAAATATTTAAACTAAAATAAATAATATAATATGATTGAAGTGTGAATATAC
The DNA here is from genome assembly GCA_963662175.1 of Aradus depressus. Classification (NCBI taxonomy): domain Eukaryota; kingdom Metazoa; phylum Arthropoda; class Insecta; order Hemiptera; family Aradidae; genus Aradus; species Aradus depressus. The sequence continues at coordinate 86,513,893 of OY759214.1, forward strand.
ACAACTTCAAACTTTATCCATGAATTAACGATATATTTTTGTTTTTAATAGAAGGTTCTGTTCGTTGATGATCTAGGTTTATTTGGGTAGATTTACTTTTTGTGTGACATCATATTTTGTTTTGTTCAAATATTATACTTTATAATATATTTTCAATACTATTGTTCGCGTATGATGTTGGTTTTGTTTGGTTATACTTAGCTGTTGTTTAGAAATCATATTATGTTATTTGTTTTAGTTTAATTATTTTAAAACATTTTTTGTTCACTCATGATATAATATATCATGAGAACTATCTGGGTATATAAACTAAGTCATACATAAACATGACGATTTTCACTTTTCAAAGTACCCTGAATATCTTTTGACCATTTTCGCGATGGTGTCTGTGTGTATGGGGCTTGGAACTTTGTGACCGTACTAACTGAAATTTGAATTGAAGATGTCACATATGCTAACTTAGAGAGGGCACCGATAGCTCAGTGGTATGCATGCTTGCTTACTGAGCTCAAGATCGCGAGTTCGAACCCAACATAGGCCCTTAGGTATTTTATCTACATATTATGTACGTTTTGTTTAATTATAATTGTTTGTGTTTAAATATATATTGTAGTTTGTTTTGGTGTAAATAATCTAAATGTAATATTTGCTCATGATGTCTAGTCACATTTAGTTTTAGTGTCTTTACTTAATTGTAACGTATATATATACTCAGTGATAATGTACATATGTCAATACAAGCCATGAAGAAGGTTTAAGTGCCGTAAATAAATATCACCTAGATGCTAGGCCATCTACGGCCAGAGCGCAGATAATAAAAATTAATCCCATTTTTATACGTCGAGAGCGCGAAGCCTCTATACGTCGAGAGCGCAATGGTTTTAATTAAGTTTTTAATTTATTTTAAAGTTGCCTGTCTCGCCCGCCCCAAAGGCCACCACTGCAAAGGCCTACTGATTACACGTTGCTGATGTGGAATGTTTTCAAAGGCTCCGCTACCATCAAATCGAATCACAAATAAATATGAGGAGTGCAAATATACTCAATCCTATAGTGAACAGGTCCAGTATGCGGAAAAAAGAAAGAATCAGCGAGTATCAACGCGAATACAGAGCAGGAAGACGTCATTTATTCGACTATATTTTCAATGCTTCAAAATTTTATAAAAAATACAATTATAATAATAAAAAAAGAAAAAGCAAATACCTGATATATAAAATCATTGCGCTCTCGTAGTATAGTGACTTAAAATCAGGTTTGCGCTCTCGCCGGCCAACGGCTTTGTTTGAAGTACTGTGATAAATAATTAATTTGCGCTCTCGTCGTATAGTGACCCTCATAATAAAAATCAGCTTTGCGCTCTCGCGGCCAACCCCAAATGCTATTCATTCTAGGAGGAAATGTACAAAGGGTTGATGAGGGAGGTACTTGAAAGGGCCGGTATTAGTTAATTTAAGTCAGTTCAAAGAGGCCGGCGCGCTGAGACCCCTCCCCCCCCCCCCCCCCCCCACGCTTATTTTATTAATTAATCTTATTTTACAGAATATTGACATTTCTACAATAAGGCGAGTTGTAAGAGAAGAAATTAACATCCTCCGAGAAGAAATTAATCGAAAATACTCCAAATTTGAGAAAAAGTTGGATGACTACCTGGGAAGATTATAGTTATATTATACTCGATAAGAAATATCACATATTTCTTTATAATAATGAATATATAATATATAAATGAATGTGTAGAGAAAAGCAAGTCTTTCATAAAATCTCATTAAGACATCGTTAGTGATATGTTATTATTAGTTTTTATATTATAAGAAAAAAAAATAGTTCGTAATCTACTATTTAAATATTTTTCTTTAATTGTTACTCTTGATTTATTTTTTAAAGGGAAATGTTCATTTCGTTTGAATGCACGTTTCACAATTGTTGATTTTTGTATTTATAGCTGGAACTACGTTATCCACATTGTGTTACATTTTTGCGGCTAATTTGTTGGAGTTGGTCCAGTGTTTTTCAATTTCGGGGTATGCATATCGATTTTATCCCAGGTATACCAACTGGCTAAATGAATCCATAGTCTGTATAAGTCGTAAGGTGAAAGGGACCGCGCACCATTACGATACACTACTACAACGATATAATTAGTGCGATATATCGACACCTTACCGGTGAAACGTTTAATTTGTAGTACCTTTAGTTCTGACTGAGATCAGATTAAAAAAAGGAATTATTGGCTGGTATATATATATATATATATATATATGTATACATATACGTGATATATATATATATATATATATATATATATATATATATATATATATATATATATATATATATATATATATATATATATATATATATATATATATATATATATATATATATATATATTATAATTAATAATAAATATATTCTTCAAGACTGACTAGGTGCTTTTATATATATATCACCCAATAATTCCTTTTTTAATCTGATTTCAGAACTAGGTGCTTTATATATATATATATATATATATATATATAAAAGCACCTAGTCAGTCTGAAAAGGTGTAGCGGTCTTAAAGACTATATTTATTATTAATTATATTAGATGGAGGAACAGGGATTCCGTAGGTTTTACACCAGGTTGTCTATATGGGATCCATTGTTCACATGGAGAGAGACCGGTTTTGTCCTTTAAACGTTAGTAACTTTGTCATTGCTATTTTGGACAACTTCAAATAAAAAAACTATTCTGGATCTAGGTGACTCAAATGTCGTACAAGGGATATCAGTGGCGTGCGGGTGACTAAGTTTCAGTGTAAATTAGACATACCAATACTGCCCCGCAGAGAGCTGGTTGCGTATTCTGATGAATTTTGTAACTTTTTCTAGTCTAATTGACCGTAAACGAATCTATTTTGAAAAGTACTTCTGTCGATTTTGTGTAACATCGATACGCTTCTATTACAATTGTATTGTTTAGGCGTCTTCTTTAGAATGGCTGTTCCCCAGAATACGTTTCCATTGTAACCATGCATTGAATTTCACATGGCTCAAGCAGATATTCCCAACGTAGGTACGACTCTTAATATTTAATCAATTAATCTTTTTTCTTATCAGCCGTTAGAAAAAAAAAATTATATATATTTATTGCATGCATCATGACTCCCTGGTGTGCGGCTTCGGAAAAGCAAATTAGGTGTTCGTATTCATACAATTATTATTTTTTATTTGTAATAAATTTAGACTGTTTTTTTTTTTTTTACTTTTAACTGGTTGATTATTTCTAAGGAAAGATTAGTTTTTTTTAACGAAACATCTTAGTAAAAATTATAAAGAAAAACGTATGTTTTTTAAAAGTAAAGTATATACTTTTTTTAAAATAATGTCTATAAGCAATGATTTTAAAAAACATACGTTTTTCTTTATAATTTTGATTGTTTCACACAATAGCTCTGCAAAAATGTTATCAGTATCACAAACGTATTAATGTTTCCACTGCCCTGTAATGAGTAAAATGTCCTTATGTTTTCATTTGAAAACAAAGAAAAAGAAAAGCATTCGAACTTAGTTATTCTAAGTGTATAATAATAATTATTATTATTTAGTTATTTATTGTTAAAACATTTGAACTATCTGGTGCAATAAAGTTTGGTGCTGTTATGTGAACCGTTATAGTGTCCTAGAGGCTCAAATGTTACCCTAAATACGTAGGGTACATGTATAATGTTTTTTTATAACTATATAACTCATTAGTATTATTTTTTTACAATTTTGTACTACTATATATGTTTACTGTTCGCCTAATAAAGATTGAATATCAAGATCACAAGTCACAAAATTTGTTATCATCAAAAATGTTCGTTATTAAATTTAAAATCACTAAGGTGTTAGTTATGTTTAGGCAAAATTTAGGACTCTCACAGAAAAGTCTGGCTCAAGTCCACCAGAGCGAAGAAAGAGCGCTCTAGTAGTAGGCGATATGACCTCGCCGTTAGAGCCCGGGCATGAGGCATAAAAACTAACTAACCTTCCGAAACTACGAATGTCAAGATACCTGACGTTATAAACCAGATTTGTCAGTTAGTTCACACTCCGCTTGGTTTGAGTTTTGTACCAATAGTGTTTCTGTTCATCCAGAGCTGTCCCCCCCAAAGTTTTCTGAATCTATATACTCACAAGTTAAAATCACATATCGTTGCAGTTATTACAAAATGTCAAATTGTTTTTGTTTTACTGTTTCAATGGGTCGCTTTCAAGGACCTTCGTATGTCTACAGTTCACTGAAAATAAAGAAATAATAAAATGTCGGAAAATCGTATATTTTACCTGGCGACGTATTTACAACGTACACTTCGGAAGTTTTTTTTAAAAAATAGTTATCTTAATTTTTATTAAATTGAAAAATGTGTCTACTTACGAAAGGTCGTAAGATATATATTACCTTACAAAGTTTTTATAAATTACAAGAATGTATTAGGTATCACTACAAAATTGTGGCATAGAAACCACTTACTCTTTATAAATCCAGTTGAAGTATCCGAAGAAATAAAATGATGGCCCTCCCGTCGGTCCTTTTAATCAAACAGTCCAGCTTCTCCTGATAAAGAGAAACATATAGTTCATAAAAAATGTATTTCTCAATATAAACGATATAATATATATCAATTTCATTTCCATTTGCTTTAGCTCGATATCGCTCATTTTTATAATATATCACAGGACTTCGACTATCGGACTAATAGAGAATATAACGAAAAAACTTAATTTTACGAATTAGATTCATCCCAATCCCAATAGCAAATAGAATACAAATCATATAAACAAAAAATGCAGTTTGCGGAATTCAATATAAGTTAGAATAGATGTTTGGCGCAGTTCAATAGTTTTAAATATCATAAACAAAGGTAACTTAAAATAACAATAAAACATTACAGTCCATACCGACAAAAATATTTTTTTTTAATTGTAAATTTAAATGAAAATTATCTTCGGAGTCAGCCTTGTGCCCATTAAAATACTTTTTTCTTAATACAACTATGTGTGGCATATCATTTCAAAGGTGTGACGAATTCAAAAATGTTTTTATTAGTATTTTTGATGTGAGAGGCTGTTATCTCAAGCATATAATAAGAGATTAGAAACGTCCGGAGGTCACAAGGGACCGTGGGGAGACAAACAGGAAGACGGCTCAAGATTCACCCAGTCAACGGAATACTGCACTATGGTTTGAAAATCTATTGGGCCAGGATCTTTCAGTTTAAGCCCAAATGGTCGATTGGCTTTGGAGGGAGAGCAAAAACGTAGTTGATTAATTCGTGCTGGGGAAATACCCAGTCGGCATTTTGTTGTTTTATAATTTTTTAAAGCTTAAAAAAAAAAAAAAAATCTTATTCCACGTGACAATAAACATTGTATGTAACTCACGACTTCCTTCGGGTGGGACGTTAAACGATGATTCCGAGCCTGTAGGATGTCAGGCACTCGTTAAAGACCACCGGACCCTTGGTGAACAGACCTGGATAGACAAGATTTAGGACCCTCATAGTAGAGTCGGGCTCATGTCCACCAGAGCGACGAAAGAACGCTATGGTAGTTGGCGACATGACTTCGTGGTTATAGCCCGGACATGTCACAATAACTAACTAATAAACAATGTCAAAAATAAATATGTCTTGTTTCATTAATTTCGTAGTGGGTTATAGTGGGTCACTATGGAAGCAACTAATGCTATTTCCCCTCCCCTCCCCCAACATAATAGTTTAATGTTATGAATTAATTTCTCATGTAAGTGGAAAAAAAGTGATAGTTTAAAAATGTAAAAAATATATAGCAACAATTTAAAAGAAACAGGACTCCGACACTACAATTAACTTTTGATACCACGATAATATCGAATCCTAAAGTCGACATCAATATTGAAAGGAAGGTATCGAATCTAACCATACCGGTAGAGTCGCTACCTCACTAATTTGGATGTTCAAATTCAATTCAACAAGTGTCATTTCTTTTTTTCCTCTTACATAAGTTCTGATAATAATTATTCTACTATGGATCCAAATGATAACAGGTTTTTATTCTCTGTATTCTTTTAAACTAGTGGAGATGATTGACTTATTTTTCTCCCTGCAATTCCATGATTTTTTTGCTTGTTCGCAATTTTTTTAAAGAGCGCACATAACTTTCCATTACATTGAGTTCACTTAGTATTCAACTGTAATGAACATTTTAGAATCTGATTGGAAAAAAGCGACAAAGCTGATTCAATAAATAATTCGCTTCGTAATCATGTGTTCGTAAACTTTTTTTTTTTTTCTATTTCTTTTACGGGATTGACGGACGACATGAGTGCCAGATTTCTTGACTAATTTAATGTCAACTTTTTTTTTTATTGCATCGATGTTCTTACTCCATTTGGCCAGGTTTGGAGGAGATAAACAAAAATAGGTATACATTCCAGATCTCAATACGAAAGAAAACATAAAAAGAATTTCCACCTTACTTAAGACAGTATGTTCTGCGGAGAAACGTTTAATGCAGAAGAACCAGATTCACATTGCAGGGCAAATAAAATGCAGAGTTGGTTGTGTGAAATCACGAATGGAAAGTAATTAACACTAAACCGTAAATATTACAGTCCTGTGCTCAAAGCCCACATGTTAAAGGGTTTTGTAGGGCAATTTCGGATCTTAATTTTATTTTTATTTTTTGTCACTGGTTAATGGAGACGGACTATTTACAGGTTGTCATCCTGTTCCAAATGACAATAATTTGTTAGGAAAAATATTAAATTTAAACTTATATTGATGTGACTCGGATATTCACTCCCATCGGTTGGTAGGCAGAATGGGCAATAAGGTATGCAAAACATTTTAGGATTTTATAGGTCAAGTACCAAATAGAAAAACCTTACAGTTTTGGTCTTTTCTTTCTGTCTGCGGGCAGTCTATCGCTCCCACACAAAAGAATGTATCCAGAAGCTAGGAGTGTAGATTTTTAAATCAATATGGAACTCGAGTCAGGACGTCTGAAAGAAGAACCGAGTCTGTCCCCCACTCGATCATCGTTGCTATTGATGCTACAAATCTGAGCCATTATCCCCCCCCCCCCCCCCCCCCCCCCCTTTAAATAGTCTTAACTATCTAAAAATCATGAATGCATATGACAAAATATGTAACTGAGTTTAGTTTTTTTCTGATAAACCTGGCTAAAGAGAAAAGCAAGCAAATGTTTTTGAATTTTTTCAGATTTGTAAGTACCTAACTAAAGTTGGGGCAATGGTGTAGGGTATCAGATAAAAGTGAATCAAAAATAGATTACAAAATGATTTTTAAACACAGTACATCCTACATAAGAGCTATGCCAATCAATTTCTAGTGGTATTGCGAACCTGTAGAACGTTTATCACTGCCCATATGAAAAGAAACAATTATGAGTTCCATAAAGAAAGGGAAAATTGTACATTTGGAATGATTCTGACAAGGCCTCCGAAAAATTCTTCGCATTCGCGCTTCATCAATTATGAAGTATTGGAGAGTATCCACTTCTTAAGATTATCATGTGATTCAAGGTTTAAAATCAAGGAATAGTGAGTTTAACTGAATAGTTTATTATAAAAGATATTTGTTCAGACATGTCTTGTAGTAGTAGAATGAAAAAAAAATTGATTATTCAACATTTATATTAAGAACCGTTTAAATACAAAAACTGACAGAATTGAAATTAATGTATAATGAAAGAAATTATATCATTGTTTTTCGCCGTTTTGATGATCGAGGCGGATCTCCATCTTCGGTAGTATTGGGGACGTTATAATCGGCATCCTGGATTGGAGATGTCATCCACTTCTGGATCGATTTGTTCGATCGTGGCCATCGTTTCGTCTTCTTCATCCTCTAAATCATGAGGCAGTTGAACACTTCAACCCTGCTTTTCGGCAGGTACACCAGTGCAACCCTGCTGCAGTGCAGGAGCAAGAAAAAACTTTGAGTAGCGACTCAGGTGCTGGATCTCTGGTCGTTGCAACAGGCATAGGTTTATAATTCATTCATATGGTTTCAACCCGCTTATTACAGGTAGCCAATACATGAATAGTTTTGTGGAAAAGTGTCATGCGCCACCGTCATCTTTATTAACCTCTTATGCTAAGTCAAATCCAAATTCTTTATCTTGGATAAATAGTTTTTCATCCAAATTACTGAAATATATTTTACAAAATATTGGAGGTTTCAGGAATGTCCCCTTATGATTGCCCTCAGTATCTTCATTAGTTATGTGAGGGGCTCATAAAGCCTGGCCCCTCCCTAAATTTTGAAATTCAACTTTGATTTAACATCTAATTTTGTATTATTTTACTCGTTATGCAATACTTAAGGCGGAAAATGTTGAATATAATCTACATCATGGTCGATTTTCTCTAAAATTTAAAAAGTTTATACAATTTCGGTTCGTCCCCTTCTGAACATATTCTTGCGAGGACCAGCTTTTCAAACTAAACCTAGTTCCATAAAGGTCGAACTTCGAATTTTTATCCGCTACGAAGTTTCCCCTTAATTCTGAAAAACCATTTATATGCCCTTCTTTCTTTTTATTTAATTATATTATTTGTTTCAGCGGAAATGGCCATGAAGATATAATGTTCATGTGAGTATTTTATTATTTGGTTATTGATTATTATTAATATTAGACAATGTGTCAGATATTTTAATAATTCACGATTTTCCATGTTTGTTATAGGTGCAGTCAGGATCTGCTATTGTTTGGTGGGTATGGAGAAAATGGTTTTCAGGTGATTTTTCCTTTAAGATATTTGTAAAATAGCTGACGGTTTGACCTACTTCTAAATACTTGAATATCTCACATTGGTCCAGTGGCGAACTGTGGATGTTTCGCGCGGCTCCAAAATATTTTTTTTTATTATAGGGTGAAGAATCGATTTTATGTATTGACTTTCACTGTCCCCTGAATTTAAAAAAGAAAAGAAAGGATTCTGGTTTTTAGTTTTAAAAGTTAACTTTGATTTAACGTCTTTGTCTTCCCCCAAACTGGGATGAAAGGACGAGTTCTTCACAGGTTGGTGACCTCTTCTAGGTCTAAACTAGATCCTGTTACAACGGCGGTTGTTCTTTCATTTATTCAACTTATTAACGAATTGAAGAAAAATAACAGTATCATTGGTAATCGGTTCGGATGCCACTTTTTATTGCTTGATGTATGTATCTTTCTTAATTTTTTTCTTTAATACTTACCTATATTACTTACGTGATTGTGATTGATATGCTAATAAAGTATATTGATTTGTAGGATGTATTAGATGGTCCTGGAGGAAGATATAACATCGAAGAAGACCACACGGCAACGGGAAATATTCCTTCCTGTCAAGATTACAAGGGACATTATCAATTTTCAATTAACTATGACAGCTTGACTGCTGGACAAAGTAACTGGGTTGTAAGTTGAATTTATGCGTTAATATGTTTCTTGATTCTGTGATTTTTTATCTTTCTTTAAATTCATATATATAATTTATCTTTTTTTTAGTATTCTCCAGTTTTAAATCAAGTTTTCATTGATATTAACAAAGTTCTACTTGTCGAATTTACAACCTCTCCAGGTTTTCCATTTGATGGGTTCTTTATTCGTGCCCTTCCAGTGTACAGTAGCAGTGACTACGTCAACGAACCCGTTAACCGTTGTACCATTCATTGTGCCGAAGATGACCCACATAGGAGAGGTATTGTATTCTATATTTTCATTATTTTCCCCGATGATCAGATACAGATCATTTGGATGTTTAATTAGGTACCCTTCCCCAAACCGTAATCCCTGGTATATTTTTTTCTTTCATTTTAAATTTTAGATTCCTTCATCCTAGACTCAGACAACATTGACCCGTTGTTCTCACTACCTTACCTTCCGGGGGGCACGAAGCTCTCCAAGAAAATCCCGTTCATTATCTATTTCATTCAAAGGATGCGGTCGATCCTATTCAGCATACGTGAACGTACAAGGTGTCATTCTTTTTAGGACGAAGTATCTGCAAAATGTCTCTCAGTTTTCTTATTGAAACTTCGTGCCATTTTTTCCCATCTGACCACATTTGCACAACAATTTTAATTACTTCTCTTAAAATAGGATGCCAAGACTTTACTTTTATAACTGTTGTCCCCTTTTATCTGAACTGCCTAATCTCAGAAACGGTCCCTTCATTTTTATTAGAAAACCCCTTATGACAATGTGAATAATTTCTTGATCAGGTCTGCTAATATTATAGATTATTGTTATTCATTGAGCACCTTTCTTAACTATAACAATCCTTAAATATTATAGAGCAATTTAAAAATATATGTAAATATTGTTGTTTTTCAGCCCACATGGAGCCCCTGAAGTGCCTCTGTTCCGAGAACAGGAACGTGGGCCACGTAGTACGAGCCCAATGCCCTGACGCCAAATACTGCTTTGACCCCATCAGCGAGAGACACAGTGTTTTGGTTAAAGTAACCCGCCCTCATCCAGGCTGTAATATTATCTCTATACCCTACTCGTTCGCCTGCAAAACCAGCTGCCCACGAGGGATGCAACGTCGGCCCATACAAGTTGTTTTCACTTTGGAGAATATCAAGTTAGTACCTGAGTAATAATTTGTATCTCAAAATAAGACTTTCACAATTGGGCCTAGAGTGACAACATCTAATATTTGAATTTTATCCAATTAAATACAGGAGCGAGAGCGTTATAGTGAGGTTTGACGCACCTTAATTCAATGGTTATAAATATTCCTTCATCTGTCTTTCATTTCATTTCTCTTTTATTATAATCTGAAATACAGCAATCAACTGATTTTTACTTCTCTTTCAGTGGAGTAGTTGGCCGAACTGTTGTTAATCTGAGTAAAAAAAGAAATAGTCTATATTGGGACTATATTTTTATTTTGAAACCTGTATGGGGAAATTATGTAATCTATCAGAAATTCGATGTTGCCTTTTCACCGGAATTCCATGTTCTCCAAGTCCCTAGTTCCAAAAAAAAAAAAAATGTGTATCTCTATGAACACGATAATTCCGAATTGAATGAATGTAACAATACGAAATTTTATATGACGATTCAGAAGCCCTGATGTAAGTCAACTCTTGATTTTTAGAGCAAACAATGATTGGTTTTGGAAGGAGAGCGAAAACTTAATTTATTAATTCGTACTGAGGAAGTTAATATATATATATATATATATATATATATATATATATACATTTTTTGTATCAACTTTTTTTTTTTTTTTAGTGGAGTACTTGGCCGAACTGTATTAGCTGTGAAAATTTGTAGTTGTCCCAAAAGAGACAAAGACAAACAAGAAAAAGATTATTGTAACGATAAAGATTCAAGAAAAAGACGGATGTCGCCTCCACCAATGGATCTACTTCCGAAAATAGTGAAGCAGGAAGCTACTGAGGTCCCTGAATCCTCTTCTATGGGCGTAAGTATTTTTATATTTATCTACAGGGAGCTTTGAAAATGATCCTATGTCGTGATGTAATACTTTCTATTTACTAGTCCCAATTAATTACTAATTCTCTTGGCTATAGCAATATTTCATCCTTCTTGTTTCTTGAAATTAAACTTTAAATTACTAAAAATCAAATGTTTCTCCCAAAAATGTTTGTCTCACTTCTTCCATTTATTTTTTGCCTTCTTAAAAAATAGCAATTACAAACGTTTCGGGAAGCACTCTCAATATCTATAATACATGTGTTCTTTAGGTTAACTGTTCTTTCTGTCAATTAGAATCTTCCTTTAGTTGGTTAGTTATTATGTCTCATTCCCGGGCTTTAGCTATAAGATCATATCGTCTACTACCGGAGCGCTCTTTTGTCACTCTGGTGGACATGAGGCCGGCTTTACTATGGGAATCCTAAATTTTTATTCACCTAGGACAGGAGTCTTTACCGTGTACCTGACATCGTATAGGCACAGTGCCATCGCTTAACGTCTCGTCCGAAGGAGGCGTGCTTAAGGGCCTCAGCCGGGGTTTGAACCCGCGATTGCATACCACCGAGCTACCGGCGCCCTCAGAATCTTCTGTTTGTGTACAACTTATTTATTGAATCGACTTTTATATTTAAATATCTAATCAAATCGTTTTGACGTTTTACGTCGGTCAAAAACTAGAAAAAATTACTATATAAATGTATTAATTAAAGAGCCCGACACGACTGGTTATTTCACACAGCAAATAGCCCTACTTGTCCTGTATATTTGTCGATTTAACCTCACACTATCAAAATGTAAGAATTCCGAATATTTATTTAATTCATATTTTATTACAGAATGTTGATGTTTTGTCTGCAATAAGGCGAGTTATAAGAGATATTAAGATCTTCAATGAAGAAATCATTCGAGGACATTTGAAACTTATGAAAAATTTGGATGCACTCCTGGAAAGATTATAATTATATCATACTTAATAAAATATGGTATTTTTTAATCTAAATATATATGGTATATATTATCTAAATATACAGGGTGTTTTATAATGACCACATTCCGTAATTTTTGAGCGAATGATTGTATCGAAATAGGATAAGATGTGATCTTTGTTAGCCCGAAGGGGCATTATGGGCAGTGACTCAGTCCCCACTAGACGCGCTTGCACACTAAATTAAAAATCTCCAGTAGAGGGCTCAAGTTGTACCTAATTTTAAAGGTCGTTTCGAAAGGATGAAAGTTATGTTCGAAACAATTTTTTGAGATATTTCATTGTTACTGGATGGCGGCCCAAGAAAGTAAAAAATCGATGTTATAAAAATCCTCATCCACACCCACCTTATTTCAAAAATAGAGGAAATTCTCCCTTTTTCTTAGAGCCCTTAAAATAAGCCTTCGAAGAATTTACTACAAGGCGACTTATAGAAAATTTGAGGGGCCCGGCCCCCTCCTGAAAATGTGATTTTTAAATTGATATTTTTGAAACTCACGTAGTAGCGGGGGCCGGTGTCTCATTAGTGTCTCATTTTGAAGGTCTTGTTGAACAGTACAACAATTATCTGAAAGATTTTTCGACCACTCATATGTCAAAATAGCGGCTTGAAGTGTTGCTTTATTGATAATTTTAGGGACATTTTTGAACCCGGTCCTTTGCAATTAAACTTTTTTTTTTTTGTTTTACAATGTACATTTAAAAACATTTGAGATCCGAATAAAAGGTACCACAATCATGAATAATTGCAGGTTTAGGTCACACTCGGCCTTCATAATTCCTGTAGAAAAGGTCATGTAGCACATCGTTGTGAAGCTGCTCTTGGAATGTAAATTAATCTTCTGAAAATATTTTTGATATTGCTTGTATCTCATTTATATAAAAATTTACCCGTAAATATTCTGGTTCTAAATGAAATTGTCAAAAATCTAAAATATTAAATTAAAAATTAAAAGAAAAACCCGACACAAAAAACCTTTGAAGGGGGGGGGGGGGCGCTTGGCCTTATGAACATTTGATGACAAATTCCAAGTCTCTAGATGTAATAGAGGCCGAGATCCCTACACAGGCTCTGATGAAACCTGAAGATCTTGGAAACGGCATACCCGATTTCGACCAAACATGGCTAGGAACCATCTCGCAGATACCAGCTTTTGAAACGAAAAAACCGCTTTGAAATCAGTTCATTAGAGCTATGATGCCACAGACAGACAGACACATAAAGGCTACAAACTTATAACATCCCTCCTTTTACGTCGGTGGTTAAAAATCAGATCAATATAGATTTATCACTTTGAGCCAACATTTCAACTCATTTCGATTTATCGAAACTCAGAAAAAAGTTGTTCCGTTTAACAAGACCTCCATAATAAGCACATATTACTACTTGAGATTCATTAGGTATAGCCATACATTAAAAAATTACATTTTTGGGAGGGGGCCGGGCCCCCTCAAATTTTCTGAAAATCGCCGTGTAATACATCATTCGAAAGTTTATTTCGAGCGTTCTAAGAGTTAGAAAAGGGTTCTATTTATTAAATAGGGTAGACTCTATGTGAGGATTTTTATAACATAGATATTTTACTTTCTTGGGCCGCTATCCTAACAATGAAATACATTTAAAAATGTTTTGGGTAAAATATTTTGAAAGATTTTTAAAATGAGCTACAACTTGACTCTCCTCTCCATTGGAGATTTTAAAGTAAGTGTGCCTACAACGCCTCTGGTGGAGGATTGACACAACCGATTATAGTCCTCCATCTAATGAAGAAATCAGAAGACTGATCCCATTTCGATACTGCCACCCGTTCAAAAATGAAGTAATGTGGTCCCTTGATTCTGGTACATATGATGCATATGTATAAATATGAAATATTTCAATATTTTTTTTAAATCAATTAATAAATGAACTGAGAAAAGAAATTGTTTCATGTAATCTCATTAAGCTATCTTTTGTGATATGTTATTATAAATTTTTATATTATATGAAAAAAAAAAACATTTAAAGAATCCAGCCAATTGTGGGGCCGGACCATTCCAACTCTGCTAATTGATTGAATGGGTGGGTTTTGTACCCATGTTATCCAAAGCCTGAAGGCCCCATATAACAACCCCTCGCTAGGAACTACCTATTCTCTAATTTAACTACCTATTCTCCTCCTATGGTTGAGGACCGCCTCATAAAAGATCTTCCATTCTCCGCCCAGGATATGTAGCGTGGGTTCCTCCATCACTTCACACCTACTGCAGAAACACGACTCATTATAAAGAAATGTTTTCTTACCTAGTGGAGTCCAGAGTCGGATTTAATTAGATTGCGCCCTAGGCTCATTCCGATTTGGCGTCCCTCCCCCCCAATTCTCTTCTAAAGAAAAATTTTGTTTTATAGTTAATTATATTTATCATTTTCGATAATTTTATAATATATTATTTTAAAAATACTACGAAGAAACAGAATTTTAATTTTCAATTTTAGATGAAATAATAGTTTTTTCCGGCAAGAGTTAGTTATTATGACTCATGCCCGGGCTTTAACTACAAGATCAAATCGCCTACTACCAGAGCGCTCTTTCGTCACTCTTGTGGACATGAGCCCGACTCTGCTATGGGATCAAAATTTTGCCTATCCTAACCTGACATCGTACGGCTCGGGACCATAGCTTAAAGGTTGAGAAATTGAGATGACACATGATGCTACTAACTCATTCAAGCTATTGAGATTTTAATTTTTAGTCGCCCTTCAAATTTTGGCGCCTAAATCCGTCGCTGGTGGTGTCCTGTTAAAGTAACCGATCACTTTTCACAATGACCTCAGGGGTTCATCAAAATAAGTATTCTTCTTTTGACATACGCTCCTATAATCGACTTTTGACTCTTCAACCCGGTTGTTCGTTCTAAGAGGAGATTCCTTTCCGCAATGCACTTTTATGATCGCTAAAGAGGAGCCGGGTCTAACAAGGTCCCTCTTCCGTTGCTGCACGAGCCAGTTTGTCTGTTGCCTTCCATTCCTATACGTCCTGGGACATAGAGGAATGAGATTTTCTATTCCGCGCTCTTTCATTGTCTGATTGCAACTCCACTACTTTGGTATTCCCTTCGGGTCTTGAGCTTAGTAGTAACTTAATTTATTACATGTTCAAGTTTGTCAGCTTCCATGGCAACTTATTCCAAATCCATTTTTCGAAAAATATTATTACTTTTTTTTTTTTTCAATGAAACAGGAAAGTAACTTTTTTACAAGATTTTCTGTTGAAAATTAGTAGAAAAATGATTCGTTATGAAACGTATACCGTTCTGTTTTATAAAAAAAACGAAGTTATGGCATATATCGCACCTGCTTAGTCGCCGATATTCTCCGACAAAAACAGGACTCGTGCGATTTACGTGTCCAACTTCCTATGATCTTTTTCCACGTTGTTTCCATCCATTTAGCAGTTTCATCGGAATCGTGTTGACAAACGAAAACACTTTTGCATTCAGGGGATCTTAAGAAGTGAAAATATGAAATTATGTAAATGGCTTTGACCTAAATTAGTACAATTTCCCAATTGTGGAGTTGGAATGGTAATAGTTCGTAAGCGACTAGTTTTTTTTTTCTTTAATTCTCTCGATTTATTTTTAAGGAAAATGTTCATTTCTATTTTTAGATAAACAAATAAGCAGTTTGTTAAATATATTTTTTTTATAATAATTGTAGTTTCAACTATAAATAAAAAACGCTAATGGCCATAGTAGCCGATGTGTTGAAAAAAAAAATATATATATATATATAATTTTTTTTAAATCCAATTGTGGTATTTTTTTGGCTCATTTTTTGGAGTTGGCCCAATGTTTTATATTTTGGGGACATTCTAATCGTTTATAACGTAAGTATATCAATGAATAAAACAAACTTATTTTTGAAATATTGTCTATTCAACTAAAGATATATATATATATATATATTTATATATCTTTAGTGGAATAGACAATATTTCAAAAATAAGTTTGTTTTATTCATTTATTACAAGTTTCCACAATATGTCCGCGTTCCTGTACTTAAAAGTTGTAAGTATATCCATCAACAAAATGAGCTCAGTAATACAATACTACAACGGTAAGATGTGAAAAAGACTAGCAGATTCACTGGGTGTTGTTCGATTGATAACATGGTGCTACATCTGAAATTTCATGAAAATCCGATGAACTGTTAAATAGGTAGCACTCATTTTAAGTTTTGGGCCCCGGAACCCTTCCTCTCCTCCCGTTCAAAGTGTTCAGAAATCATTTGACCTGGGGTTATAAGTATGTTATTTGTAAAATTTTATGAGAATTTGATCAGTCGTTATCGTATATAGAGGCATTTTATGTTTTGGGCCCCAAATTTAAATTTAAAAAACGGGGTTCAAAGTTTATAGGAGCTACTTAGTTTTCGGCGGGCAATCAAATATCATTGGCGTAACCAGCTCCTAATAGTCTGCTACATCAAATAGCCTGCTACTCTATGGCATCCAATCGGCTGCTGCGAAGAATTAATTTTTTTTTTGGAAAACGTTTCTTGTGAATAACCACGTTGAATAAAGTTTTGCAGGGAGTGGCCATCCCAAACCCCTCGTTTGGCCGAACATGGCGAAGTGAGGGGGTAAAGAAATACATGAGTCTAGCTTCTTACATTCATTCATAGCGGCAATATGGGTCCTAGCTGCCTTTACCTCTATCTCGGCCTGGCTTAGGTGCTATGTAGGAGGTACTCCGTTTGAAATTTCAAACCCAATATTTGCGGTAGATATAGTACTTCGCCCGGCATACACAAACATTGTAAAGTTCAGAAATGTCAGGACCGCCGCCCAAAATTTAGGTTCATTTCCGAAGAATAAGAGGTAAACATGTATTATATAATACGTTACCTTACTTCAAACTGATTAATAAAAAAAAAGACACATTCATGAATGAAATAAAAATGTTTATATTTGTTCCACATAAAACAAAACATATTACAGATGAGGTCACACATTGAAGGATTCCAATGAAACTACATTCCAGCCTACGTCACTCCCTTAGCCTTGAAAAATTGACGATTTCATAGTTGCGAAACAGAAGTATTGCCTGAGGAGAAAAAAAAAATTAAAAAAATGTATTAAAGCACCAGCATAGATACATCTAATAAACTGAAAATAGTACATTTTTCTTGCTTGATATTTCCTTTCCACCAAATTATTTTTTGCTATTTTTACACTTCATCTCTTAACTTTGTTCAACGTTTAAGTTGTAGCTTCAATAATTTCCAAGATATCAGGAGAACAATGTCGATCACTCGTTACTAAGATTATATTACGTTCCTGGGAAAAATCTGTATTAAAAGGCAGAATATAACACATAGCTACATGCTATATTACGTATATTCAAGTGGTGATTTGGAACTTGCCTCAATATCACTGGTGTAAAATCGTTGATGTTTATGTCGCATCTTGTTGCTTGTAGGGAGTCTTGAATTATAAAATCTGATTTCTTTTTTCAATATTCGAAGTTCTTGCTGTATCGTAGATCTGTAAACTGTAATTGCTATATATTTTTGAGTCTAGAAAGGTAGGAAATAGGTAAGTGTAACAATTTAGTTTTTGTCGAGTCGATAATTTAAAACGCCCATTCAAAATACTATACAATAGTAGCCTGTTTGTAAGGGTTCCATGTCAGCTTTGTGTCAAGAGTTTATTGAAGATATCTTATTGAGCTATTAAGTGTTAAAGGTAGGTTATTGATGAAGCATGGGAGGCAGTCAACAAATAAAATTAAATACCACTTACAGAAAAAGCTGAAAAGAGATAATACGAGCAATAGCAGATAGCGCATATAACAAAAATCTAATGAACAGTTTTTGTTGGGGTTCCTCCATAAATCCAGTTAACATACAGGGTTAATCACCCTGAATATTGTAAATAATACATAGTTGGGCCTAGTTGTGTCTCCTGCTGATATGGAAAGCCAGCCGGATGGTTGAGGTGACATAAATGCATTAAGAGGACTTCTCATTCACAGTGCAAGTTAATTTGCTGTCCTAGCAGCACGAAACCGGTCCCCGCGGCAATGTACATATTCAAATTTAGTTAGCCTCCTCAATATGTTATTTTATTATTAAATAAATAAACAATTTTTTTTTTTTTAAATCAATATAACTTCTAAGAGAAGTATTTTATACGCTTACACATGAAATGAATCCCCCTAAAAACCTCCACTATCTGGCTCAGTAGTGAAAAGGAATAATAAAACACATGATATTTAGATATTTCCTATAAAAATAGAGTTATAATAATGTACAGATCATATACAGAAATAAAATCCCATGAAATACCCCCAATATGGGAGAATTAAGGCTGCAGAACATAATTAAAACTTTGACTATATGGTCTAGTGTACAAATTTTAACGAGAAAAATAAATAACGACGGATGGTCAAAATAATACATCGAAACGAACACTACCAAGCATTTAAAACGACATAAGAGATAAAAATAAGATCGGAACGCGGTTTTTTTAAAACTTATATGATACCTGCTTCAGAGGGCGAGCTTTTATATTGCATTCTTCATCACATGAAATAGTATGTGCAATGCACCGCCTTGGCCTAGTACATACTAGCTGAGGTGTCTAGTTTCCTGGAAAATACTAGCTGAGGTGCCCAGGCCGGTGCTAAGATGCCAGCCGTTGCCTAGCTCATACTAGCTAAGATGCCTGCCGTTGCCTATCACATACTAGCTAAGATGCCAGTCGTTGCCTAGCTCATACTAGCTAAGATGCCTGCCGTTGCCTAGCTCATACTAGCTAAGATGTCTGCCGTTGCCTATCACATACTAGCTAAGATGCCAGTCGTTGTCTAGCTCATACTAGCTAAGATGCCAGCCGTTGCCTAGCTCATACTAGCTGAGGTGCCTGCAGTTTCCTAACAAATACTAGGGTTTTGTGTTTTATATCATATAAATTACCAGGTTCACAAACGTTGCTTAGCACATACTAGCTGAGGTGCCTACCATTGCCTAGCACATACTAGCTGAGGTGCCTACCGTTGCCTAGCACATACTATTTTAGCTGATAAGGAATGCGACATAAAATCTCGCCCTCTGAAGGAGATACCCCATATACGTTTCGCGTAACCGATTTTTCCTTATTAAAACATGATTATAATATTGTACCTCATAAAATTTCCTAATCTCTAAACCACATACTACTTACACTCAGAACTTTTGTTATGGTGTCAACTTAGCTGAAAAAGGACTGACTTAAAAAATCAGGGAAAAAGTAAATTTAAGAATTAATAAAAAAAGTACATAAAAAAAAGTTTATGATTCCAAAAAGAAAAATAATAACATACATCACGATATTTTATTTTGATAGAAGAACTAATAAACTAAATCACATATTATTTCTTTGTCTATATTACTTTACTGACTCATAATAAACGTTTAACAAAACTGTCAAGGGTCTAAAGATTTTTTTTTAACCAGAGGAGGCTAGTAACAGACTTAAAGCATTTTTAATACTTAACGCACAAATATTGCACGCATTTTTTTTTTTCCTACAGAACACATGCAGAAAAATTACGAATAATAAATTTATGTTAAATGTTCATGTTCAAAACGTTTCAACAAATCAAAGTAGTGAGTCAAATAAAACTTTACGAACGTTCATAGCAACTATAGATACAATGTAAATTACATTTTATATTTTCATACATTTTCTAAATTCAGTCAAAATTAATACTAAATTTTTACAATAAAATTATAATTTTTAATGCGATTATATGTACAACGAAGGTATTAAATATTACGTAGCCCAAACCGCTTTTTTTTTTGTTATTTTTTTTTGTTTTCTTAATTATTATCAATATTTAAATTAGTAATTACATAAGAATATTTATACATATAACAACAACCCTGATAGTGAGAAAAGTAAAACTATCAATTATGAAATCATGTGAAATAATTCAGTTTAATTTAATTTCATAAATCACTTCTACATTAACACAGTACAACTATACAATTTTTAAACTATTCATTTTTCATTTACCCAAGGTAATGAAATATTCACCAAATTAGCAGGTACACAAAAGAAATGCATTGCTAGTTCCAATTTCGATCTTGACTTTGAAAGAATTATGATTACATGCTTAAATAAGCTATCGTAAATTTATATATTACATATATACAGGGTGAACCTAGGGAAGAAATACAATGCTACATAACGCATCACTTCTAAAAAAACTTGTATTTCCTCTTATTAATTTACAAGAATATATTTACTTTTGTGTATGTTTAAGGGACTATTAAGAAACAATATTATCCTTGTCACTTGTAATATCGTTATTTTTTACAATTAACAAAAATGAAAAGCTAAAAAAAAAATTAAATCACTAATAATATAGTTTGGTTTAAACTTGTTTTAACGATTATTCAAGTTTGATAACAGTTCCAACATCAATATTTGGTGTTCCCAAGGCGAGTTGGTATCATTGCATTTTTTGGAGCATTCCTTAGATTAATTGATACTTAACATTTTTTGTAGAGATATTGTGAAACATTTCTTAAAAAATAAATAAAAACGTATATTTTTTAAAACATTGTCTATTTCACAAATAATATTTAATATATGAGTACTTTCGGTATTGTTACCATGTGGAAGTACAAGTAATATGGGGATATAAACTTTTGAATTTCCACTTAGTATTTGTTAAGTACTGGCTGAAGATGGTAGCAATACCGAAAGTACTCCCATATATTATATATATTTTGTAAAATATACAATATTTTAAAAACATACGTTTTTTTTACATATTTCTATTTATTTTACTTTTTAATTAGCACGTTTTCCACCTCTAACTTTACTCCCAAGCATATCCCATGTGCACAATCGGTTTCATGTCTCTATCTGTCTCTGTTCAGTCAATAGACTGAATTTCTCTTTCATTAAGGCAACACCAATCTGCATTTTTGCATTGTATTGATGGCCATCTCGAATTTACGACCTAATTCAATCTCCTTCTAACAGGCCGACCAGAAATTCCAACCTTTTGAAGGCCTGAAAAGTCGATTCCCCAGTTGAAGCCTGCAAGTAAGGAAATCTGCCGTCTCCCACCGAGATGAATTTCGTCACTACTTCAGTTTCTGCGTGCCGATAGAGAAGCCGGGAAACCACGGACTTGTCATAGTAATCGAAAATGGCTGCAATATTACCAACTCGCCTTGGAAACACCAAATATTGATGTTGGAACTGTTAACCAACTTGAATAATCGTTAAAACAAGTTTAAACCAAACTATGTTATTTCTGATTAAACCCTTTTTACGCTTTTCTTCTGTGTTAATAATGATTTTTAAATAATGATATTACAAGTCATATGGATAACATTATTTCTTAATAGCCCTTTAAAAATACACCTAATTAAACAAATTCTAGTCAATTATTAAGAGAGATTACAAGGTTTTTTTAGAAGTGATGCGTTAATTTTGTCCAGGTTTAGATCAGTAATCTAACTCAGGATAGTTGAATAAATTCCAAGACATACAAATACAAGTTTTGTAATACAATATCATAATGCTCAAGTAATGAACAACTAGTCCTACTGGAACAATAAATTCACTAGCAGATACACCGAAATATACGTTTTTTGTAAAACAAAAATTAGTTACATAACGTAAAAATTAAGAGTTTTCATAGAATATTCTTCCAAGCACATCCTAAACAGGAAAGACACAGGGAGGGAAAATGTTCTAGATTTGAGACCAGTTGTAAATTGAATAAAGGCTATACGGTCTACCAAATATATTTATTTTTTGCAAATCAATCATTTTCAAAACTTATTTTTTTGTGTAGTTAATTATTGTGACACATGTTCGGGCTTTATCGAGGTCACATCGCCTACTACCAGGGCGCTCTTTCGTCGCTCTGGAGGACAATATCCGTATCTACTACGGGAGTCTTAAATGTTTATTCATCTAGGAACTTTAATGAGTAACTGATATTGGACAGTCTCGGAACCATCGCTTAACGTCCCATCCAAAGGACGGCATGCTCAAGAGTTTTTCATCTCCCAGATAAAAAAACTAAGGGTCTACCCGGGTTTCGAACCCACGATCTTAAGCTCAGTAAGCTAGCATGCTACCTCTGAGCTACCAGCCCCGTTTTTTTTCATGTATAAAATTCATAAAGTAATTATGTCGAATCATAATATCTAATATATATTTCAATATAAATATACAATATTGGATGTTATTATAGACATAATTTTTATATAAAAAGAAATAACTAACTTTTATATTGTCTTAATTCCACAAAAATACACACAGAAAGAGTACCTGTTTCGGATTACGCCATCGCCAGCGCATACTTCAAAAGTGACTTTGAAACCGACACACTTTATGTATATATTTTTATGGAGTTAAATAATATAAAAAGTTAAACAACTTTTTATTTTTTAAAAAATTTTATTAGCCTTCTACTATATAGACACAAATCGAAAAAATGTATTCGGATTATTTTAGACAAGAAAAAATAAATTTTGAAAATGCCCGAATGGGCTAAACCTGAACTGATTTGTAAAAAAAATAAATATATTTAAGAATGTAAATCCAAATAAGTGTTGTGTTACAATCATCTTTATCTAGAAAAGACTCTTCTACTCTAGCAGTAGAAGAATTTAAGGCAGGTATGGCGGTCACCCAATGTCAGTTGCATTGCATATTTATAACTACACAATCCACATACTTAACCACATTATCATATCTTTACTATTTATTTACACAATTCCAAATACATTTTCAGTTAATCATGGATCAATTGTTATATAATTTTGTAATTATCTAGAAAATTCAAGTCTGTGGTCAATACTATGTTCCGCCTGACACTACAGAAGTTGTCCAACGTTTTGTATGAAGAATAGCCGAATGTGGCCCAATTTCAAGAGCTATAAATCAGTAACAGCACATTTATGGACATGTGTTAGTCCTATTTCTTTTTATACTACGTTTATAACTCAAACTTTGTTTCAAGTTTTTGTTCAGAGCAATTATTTTTAAATTTCCAATCAGTATTTCGAAAAAGTTAAAATGTTTAAACACAACCTATTATTTTTCGTTTTCGAATATGGTTCACTCTGTATATACTCATGAAAAAATAAAAGAAATATCAGTTATTTGTAATTATCCCTTAAACTTAGTAATTTATTAGTTTTGTGATTAACAGATGAAAGGAAAAAATTACTCTAAATTAGCTAAATAATGAGGTAGTGAGTGCGGTGGTAAAGCCGACATAAGACCAAAGCTATGAAGATCAGACAAATAGTGTGGAGATTACGACCGGTGTGGGTACAACATTTTAATAATAATCGAGAAAAAATATGAGAAAAAAAAAATTCAAATTATGGACAACGAAATCAAAATTGATAGTTGAAGAATGACTGGAGAAAAATGTGAAAAGTAAAATACAATCATATATAACTAAATAATCTTTGGAGAAGTTAAATATTATACATAACATAAATACATTTATAAATCGACGCAGTGAGAATATTTAAAAAAATAATATACACCTTAAGGGTCCAAGCCGGGTAAGCATGGTCGATCTAGCTGATTTTTGTAAATTACTTGGCTATCGATGTAAGATGAGGGTGAACAAAATGTTAGTCCTTAATATCCAACCGTATAGCGTTTAAAAGGATTGAACAAAAATTACTAATTGTCACTGATGCCCTCGCTCTAGTCTACAGTGGCACTCCTAAATATTGCATACCCAGATTTAGTTGAGTTACCTACGTTAGGAGTCTTTAACGAGTAACTACTTTGAATAAAAAATTAAATTAAGCAGGTTGAGTCAACATGAATCGATACGAAGCCGTTCATTCCTTGGCACAAAGAACCTAAATGAGATCCTGCGACATTAACAAAAAAATATACAAAAGGAGAAGTCTTAGGAGGAATGAATCAAAGAAAAATGCCTAAATACCACAGGCTACTTAGAAATAATATTTTACAAATCTTCTTTTTATGTTAATATACAACAATTAATCAGATTTTTTTTTTTGTTTATTCTACAAATTTTTTAGAAAATACTTCGAAGAAGGGGAGAATTATAAAATTCGTTCTTCACCCGTTACTTTCTTTTTTTTTCTTTACCTAGACGTTAAAAAAGAAGAAATAGAAAAAGAAAAACATGCGTAAAAAATGCTCGGTTACATAACTGACGGCATTAGCACTTTAAAAAAAAATCCAGGCCTTCTTTTATGAGTGTATCAATTGTCACCAATTTCCATTCATTCCTTGTGGGTTGGAGTATTCTTTGGTAAAGTGTTTGAGAGAAGACCAGGTTACTTTATCGTTTAATTACTTTCAAGTCCTTTTGAACGGGTTGAGAACAAAAAGTTCTTATTAAGGAGTTATAGAAAAAGTTCGGTAATGGTCCCAAAAACTGTAATTCCCGGGGAAAAAAATGTCTGAAATTAAAAATTATTTATTTTCTTTCTGTTCTTCCCTTTGTAAATTTAATTATTTTTTTTCTAAAGTTTATTAAGACTCCATATCACATATATATATTATTATTTTTTTAAATCAACCTAGCCAATTTAGAGAAGAAATAATTAAATTTTTCTTCAGACCCTTGTAATTGCTTATAGGTTGGGTATTAATGAAGATCTAATATTGTGTACTCCCTCATCTTATATCAATAGCCAACTTACCTTCAAATATCAGCCAGATCGGCCTCGACCATACTTACCCGGCAATGGCCTCTCATTCAATCTAGATATAATTTTACCACAACACATATTAAGTGGTTACATAAAATGAAAATAACAAATACTCTTAGGCCCAAAAAGGCTTGTTTTTCCTCCGAGTAAAACTAAACAAAAATAAATAAATATATGAGGAGATGGGCTCGAGGTTCTATCATAAAATTTAAAAATATTTTCTAGGCAAATTTTCTTTTTTAATGACACGAAATATTAAGGCCCAATAGATACTGAATAGATAATCACTAAAAAGTAACTACTTCCATGCCTTTTGAGGGGTTTACTAGAATTCATGGAACTCAGAAAAATATTACGTAACATTGAGGCAGTTGGTACTCCAGAACCATCGCAGCCGCTTGGGACTATTCTGGATCCCCAGGACTCTCAAGAGCTAAGTGAAAGGTATGCAATATTTTTCATTTCCGTCTGAAAATTGCCCATGATGATGAAGTCTTATATATATATAGAGTATGTGTCCAACAGTTGCTTACTCGTCTTACATAGTGTGCAAGAGGGATGTCGTGGTAGATCCATCACCAAGTTAATTGAACATTTAGAAGATAATACCCAACGAATTGGCAACAATGGTTTGGAAGCTTCATCCCCAGCGCACAAAAAAAAAAAAATTTCATTGCCCTTGTCAAGAACGTTGAAGCGATATGTCGTTCAAGATTTTACTAGACAACCATGTCGTGGCGCACACTTCTCCAGAGGTACCACAAAATAAATTAGGTTTTGCATCTTATTCTGAAATTAGATCGAACGGTGTCTATACCACACGGGAACATAAGGGTGTCCCTGAGTGTAATAAAACATTATATATATATATATAAATCTGTAGAATTGTTTTTATTATTTGACTGAATGCCCGGGCTTCAACTATGAGGTCATATCGCCCTCTACCAGACGGCTCTTTTGTCATTTGTCCGTCTGGTTGGACATGAGCCTGATTCCACAGCAGGAGACCTAAATTTTGCCTACACAGCTTTAGTTATCAAGGCGTGTACAACGATGATAAGATTTACATACAATTTCACGTATAGTCTCTTTATTAGTCCAATTGAAACATAATCGTAGGTCATGTGGAATGTCAACATTTATGGGAGAGGGGGTTGAGGGGGACCAGTACAGAAAATTACTGCAAGCTCTTTAACGGTTAATTGTATAATCACGAATGTTGTCAGGTATTTCACGCAGATTACCCTATGCATACTAGTTGAGGTGCCGGCCGTTGGGGGTTTTGGGGTATATAAAAAGAGTTTTATCTTCACTATTTTATTGAGGTAGACCTCTATGGACTCTGTATGGGTATGGAGTTTCTTATTTAAAGTCCGCCTCATTTAGAAGTTACAAAGTTACGAAATTAGCGAAGTTGTGAATTATCTTATACTCAATTACGCCACAATTTACAAATCTTATATAAATTATTTTAGAATTTTAAGTTGTGCTATCACTAATTCATTACTTTCTCAAAAAATATTACACTAAAGTGAGCTCAATGCAAACACGTTAAAGGGTTTTGTAGGCTGATTTCGGACCATCTCATACGAGTTGGTATTGGTTTTAACTCTTGAAAAAAAAAAAAAACATTCTTATCATGTACTCTCAGAACCCCTTAATCACATACCCTATTCGACTACGTTGCCACCGGGACACAAATAAATTCCGAGTATCTGTGGCTAAGATCTTTTGGGTGCTGCCTACAGACAGACGATCGAAACCAGGGTTCCTACAAAATCCTAAAAATGAATTTCACGAATTTTATTTATATTGTTGCTGAAAAGTGTAGTTTTATAGTTTGATGTCCAGTGGATAGCTCAACTGCGCCATCTATCGAGTAAAATAGAGTATTTGGGATAATAGAAATATTTGTTATTTTTCAAAGAGGCTCAGAAGTAATAGTTACAAGAATTTTAATGGTTACCAAGTCAGAGGACTCCAAACGTCTGTAATTCGGAAATGACGTGTCTCTGGTCCCATGCTCATAGGAACATTTTGCAAAGAATTCGATTTCCTAGCGAACCACCAACTCGGGCTCATCGTTTTATTCTGAGATCCCTTATACATTCAAATAAATCCTTGATGATTAATAAATAAAATTAGAGAAAAATGAATCAAACATTATAATCAAAAACCAAGAGCCAATCTCCTCTGTATATTTTCAACTGTCGAGCCACTCTTAGCGATAAAAATAAATAAATAAATAAAAAGCGAGCAGTTTTAAAAAATATTTTTTAGTTTAAAAAAATTAAATATAATAATAGTAGTTTTGTATTATATTATATTTAAAAGAGGGGGAGTGGTGACATGGTGGTGCTATGAGTGTGAGTGGTGGGGGGTGGTGTGTGGGGGCGGGAACCCGTTGTGGTAAGAAGGTGGGAAGGTAGGGGTGGGGGTGGGGGTGGCTGCGGGGGTGGCTGAGGAGGAGGTGGAGGTGGAGTCATCTAAGAGACTGATGGTATCGTAGGGGAGCTGGAGGAGGGGCAGACTCCGGCTCAATGACTCCAGGGACCGCACGTCGTTGTTCACCGCCTCCAGGGCTCGCTCCAGCTCTTCCGTCTCCTCCCGCGTCGGCTCGTACTCACCGTTCTTGTCTAAATCAACACCTTCGAACAATTACAATTTTAAATTTATTCAAAGTGATTTTTACAGTAAAATTAATATGAAAGAAACAATGATATCTTAGACCGGTCGGCAACCTTCTGGACCAATATTTTTATTATTTTTAATTAATAACAATTATTATTTTCAATATTACAATAAAATATACATCTTTTAGAATAAATAATAGAACACACTGCTAATAGTTATGTATAGTCAGAAAAATGCCGGGCGATAAAATAAAAAAATGAATAGAATAACTGAACTTACCGATGAAGAGGTCATTAAAAGCATCTGTGGAAAGCTGATTGAGAACATTGGTGATGTCATGTTCCTCTAGTAGCCTGGAGGCCTGGTTGGCCAGTTCCACTGGATCCAGGGATTCGATTGCCAGCACTTCTTCGGATACTTCTTCTACTGCGTACTCACCCGAGAAGTCCGTACTTATTCCTGAAAACGGATTTGTTAAATAACTTTAGTACAGTATTTAAATTTTTTTTAAATTTAAGCTTGAAATAAGGATTAGGGGACGCCAGTAGCACAGAGGTAACGTGCTAGCTGGTTTTCAAAATCGTGGGTTGGAATCCAGCCGAGACCCTAAGGTTTGTTTTTTTTAAATATGAGACGAAAACGCCTCAGCATGCCGTCGTTCGGAGGGAATGGTACATAATGGTCCGGAGCCTGTACGATGTCAGATACTGGCTGAAGAACCCATCTTAATAACACCGGGATAGGCAAAATCTAGGATTCGTACAATAGAGATGGACTCTTGTACACCAGAGCGCTCTGGTAGTGGTCGATATAATCTCATAGTTGAAGCCCGGGCATGAGTCACAAACAAAACAAAAATAGGAATTAAATTAAAGCACCGTCTAGTTGGAGGCTATTTCAGAGACTCAGGACAGAGGTCTAGCCAATAGGAAGGAATCCTCGCACTCTGAAACGAATCTCTTCAGAGCCGGCATGTCCCTTAGCTACTGCATTACCGGCCTCATACACCTGTGTCTCAATTAAAGAAAGAAGAGAGGTATGAAAAAAAAATCTAGCGTTCTCTCGAAAATAAGGGGTATTTTCAAAGTTGCTTTTGCAAGACAGTCTTTTTGATGGTCAAGTATTACCTCATTTTGTAGACCATATTTAACTGAACAACTTTTGTCTGTAGAGTTTTTGAAAAATTGTCCCTGATCGAAGACTCAAAGTTTATCTTTTTAATTATTTTCGGGCAATTATTAGGCCGCTCTACTTACTGCAAGGAATGGGAAAATCATTTTCAAAAGCTAATGTATATTAAAAGAACTTTCAAACTATCAGTAGCAATATTTACGACAGAAAAAAAAAAAAAAAAAAAAAAAAAAACATCTTGGGACTCTGGAACAGCTTGAAATTAATAGAGCTAAAAAAATGGGAACTGATGGACCAAACTCACTTCAAATTCTCACCCCTGCTAACGCTTAGTTAACTTAATAACGACTAAGTTAATATAATATATTGTGTATTTTTATTATAAATAGTATGTACCTATTTTTATTTTCATCTCTTGTACGTTTATATTATGTCATATAGCCCTTATTCTTTATTTATACTATGTATTCTACTATTAAACCCCGTTCTTCATTTTTTTTTAAATTTCTTACGTGAATGAATAGCGTATATCTTGATGTTATTATTTATTTTCTTTATATTATTATATTATTGACAATATTTGTTAATGTTATGTTAAGGCAAGATTTCCCCTCTACCCATGGAGTTCCCTTGCGGACAGGGTGTCACAGCCTTAGCTATCTCAGTTAACCTGAGCATTGTATAACTATGACATTCTAGTAGACTTAAATGTAACTTATGAACTTTGCTGACGATGGCGTACTTTATGTACATATTTTTGTAGATTTAAAGAATATAAAAGATCTTTGTTTTTATTTATTTTATTAGCTTTCCACTATATCGACAAAGATCGCAAAAATGTGTTCTGATATCGAAAGGAAGATACCAAAACCATGAAAAAGATTAGAAAAATTGGCAGACACTCCTAGCATCAAAATTACACCAAAGGATCATTTAGCAGCACTGCGCTGAACATTTTTTTAAGAGTACATTATTACCAAAATATCAAGAATAATTGAAAATTCAGCCGCCCAGTTTTGATAAGACGAGTCATCAGGAAAGATTAGACCAAAAATTGTACAGTAAAGGTTTCAAAAGTCTATTTCAAAAACATTTATAAAATATGAAAAAATGTATTCATATAATGAATATTTAAACTAAAGTAAAACGTTGGCTTACCACCGGTTGAAGGTACAAGGGAGGTGGAGCCAGGGTGGAGGGTGACCTGACCAGAGCCTGATGAGGCTGAGGGTGAGGGTGAGACCTGGCCAACCTGAGTGGAGGGTGGCGGTGACGTCACTGCCTTCAGGCTCGTCCATTTCGGCGACTGACTATGAAGCTTTTTCCGTTTCTTGTTATTTCTCTTACCACTTCCTAGAACTCTACTTTTCTTACTAACTTTTTTACCAGGTCTTGATTCTGAGTGGGACAATCTGCTTTGTGCTTCCTGAAAAAATAAATAAATAAAACGCTTGTTGTGGAATATTAGATTAAAGTGGAATCCTTTGGTTTATATATGCCACAAAAGTGCACCTGCTAATGGTGCTCATTGATTGGCTCCGCAACCGATGAATGTAGAATCTGCAAATGGATGTGATGCAAAGCAGGTAAAAAGTAGTAGCCAAGCAATGAGCACTATAAGCAGATAGTTTTGCGCGGAACTTTGCGGTGCACATTAACCAAAGGACAGAAGTCCAGTGGGTGTTTTCAATGTGAATACTGCTTGGCGGAAATAGTTTTGAAATTTGGTCTATTTATATTGTTTTGCACGCTATAACCTCTTTGATGCAGATCCAAAACTCAAATTTGAGAAAAAATCGCTAATTACACGAAAACTGTTAGTCCCGGGAAAATTGTGTTTTTTAATTGTTTGCGAAAAAAAGTCGCTTCTTGAAGGGTTGTATGGGAGCGCTGATAGCACAGACGTATCGTGCTTGCCTTTCGTGCTCAAGAGCGGTTTGAAACCCGCCCGAAACCCTTAAGTTACTAGGTAACTAAACCATAACGCAAAATTTAGGATTCCCACAGCTCTGGTAGTCAGCAATATGACTTCATTATTAAACCCCGGGCAAGAGTCGCAAAAAGGAAGAAAACAAAAAAAAAATCTCCGGCCCTGAATGACCAATCTTGAAGCAGATTGACTTTTCGTGGTCTCCAGGCGTGTCCCATGACGGCCCGGAAAAAAAAAGTCTTCCAGATGCTGAGAAGAAAAGTGCCGTAAAGCCTCATTTGCCACGTCTAATAAATATATATGTGAAAATGAATATAAAGATAACTTACGTTAACGGAGGCAGCATGGACGTGGCAGAGAGGTAAGTGATGAAGAACATCAAAGACGGGGGTGGTGCATTGTGTGTTGTCGGTGTGCTTGGCTGTACAATGGGAGAACAGGTGCTGGTCCACGTTGTACATAATATGCCTCCCACAGTGTCGTGTCGAGGGTAGCGCCTGCCCGTTACAACCTTCCGGGTATGAACACTTTTCTCCACGAATAAGGAAAAATGCACCCCTGGAACAAATTCAGAAACATTAATAATTGCACTAATTAAATGACTAAAAACTGTTATACTCTGAACAAACTTGATAACAAAATAAATATGTAGCCAAACAATGCAATAAACAAATCTTGTATAATTAATAAATGACAACGAAAGGACGGCGATTAGCAGTGACCAGGCACATGGTAGGCAGCAAGAGCGTTCGATCAGTTGATAAAAATGATTTATGATCGGAATTTTCGTTCTATTTTACAAAAACGAGAAAATAAGATTCCAATGAGGATAATTTCTGAAAAATGGGAGGACTTCACTATCTAATTTACAATAAGCATTAGCATGGAGTGTGTTTTTATACTGTCTTTCGAATAAAAATTGAATGTTTCACAGACATTTTGACACTTACTTGTCAATAGTTAGTTACAGTGACTCACGCCTGGGCATTTAACTACGAGGTCATATCGACTACTACCAGAGCGATCATTCGTCCCTCTGGTGGACATGAGCCCGACTCTACTATGGGAGTCCTAAAGTTTGCCAACCTAGGTTTATTCACCTAGGGTAGGGGTCTTTAACGATAACCTGAAGCTCGGGGCCTTCGCTTACTGCCCCATCCAAAGGACGGCGTGCTCAAGACTTTTTCTAAGGAAGGGTTTTGAACCCGCGATCTGGAGCTCGGTAGACTAGCACGCTACCTCTGAGCTACTGGCACCCTCTACTGGACAATATATTGAGAAACAATATGCCAACATCCGGAGGCTCTGTATGCAATGTTTGGCCTGGTAAGACATCAATAAATCGAGTTAGGGACACAGGCATAGACATATTCCAGTTTCTGAACTTACATTTTTGCGGACAATTGAGGGGGTAATCACAAATTGGACACCTATTTTCCACTATAACATAAATAATTCGGCTTAAATCATATAAAAATTACTCTATACTTCTATATTTAACCATTTTAATATAATTTAATGAACACAAGTAGTGAAACCATCAGTATGGAAAGATATCAATCCACTCCAACTATGTAGGTCCAATGATTTTCAGGATGGAACAAAGCTACATCCACGATTAAAGATTAACCAGACATTAACATATTTTCCAGTCTTCACACTTACCGTTCCTATTCTCACTGAAATAAAACAATTTATTAAAATTAAAAGAATAAATAAAAAAACAAAACTGACCTGTTAATAGTAGGAGTACGCCTAGTTGGAAGAGACGGGTTGAGAATGGCGGCAGTGGAGGTGGGGAACCTTCGAGCGGCGGCTATGACGGCACTGACAAGTGCCTTGGGCGGGGTATCGGAGAGCTGGAGGGCGGTAAGGGTGTGTCGGAGGCGGCGACGGAGAGCGGCCCGAGTCTCCTCCACCCGCCTCTCTCGAGGCAGCTCCTCATTAGACTGGCTGAACCACGACCTCTCGTAGATGGCACCGTCCGGCTCCGAGTCGGAGTCCGAGTCAGACACCTCCAGACCTGCACCACCCAACCACTCTCATCAAGGAGCAGATATACTTAGCCTATCTTCCACCATTACAGAAAAATAGTGTACAATCTTCATTACGTCATTCAAAACTTCAAATATTTGTACTTAAATAAATTAATCTCAAGTTAATTAAGTAACGCCACGATTAACTTAAGAGGTTCTTATTTTTATTTTATTTTTTCGGATGTTCGATGATGAAAGAAGACACTATAATATTCCATAAAAGGAAGATTCTGACTAACAAGAGGAATAGTTGACCTAAGGAACACATATATTACACTGATGATGGGAGTAATGTCCGAAATCAAATAATTTTTGAGAAGTCAACAAATAAACGGGAAAATTGATGCTGTTTTGTAACATATTGTCGAAAAATATTTAAGGTCAACATTCGTTTCTGTAAAAACAAATGAAAGCGAAACACTTGTCTAACATTTAACTAGTCTAATTCCGATAAAAAAAGGCCTTAAGTTTTGAAATTTGCGCTGACGATGACGTAAACCAATATGAATGGAATTCGACAATATGAATGTTAAACAGGTTTTTTGCTTTTATTATTTTTTCCAATATACCAACACAGAACACAAACATTTATTCGAACATTAATTTCTGTATTATTAGAGGCCTACACTAGGAAATTAAAAATGTTCGTCTAATATCTGCAAACTGTCTTTTTAAGCAATGACTTGAGACAATTATGTTTTCCATTCATTTTTGAAATGTTTATAAACCCTCCTAAATATCAGTTGAGGCACCATTCGTGGTAAGAAATAGCACCTAAGTCCAAGAGGCTGCATCAGTTTCATCTCCAAACTATAGTACTAAACTTGGAACCAATTGGTATAGAAAGAATATGTAAAATAACCGCGTGCTCTAGTATTAGAGGCGTACCCTAAAACAAATTATTCGTAAACACTACTTGAGCCCGACTCTACTATGGCAGTCCTAAATTTTGCCTACTCTAAATTATTATTGACCTAGGATAGGGGTCTTTAACGAGCACTCGACATCGTACATGCTCGGGGCCATCGCTTAACGTCTCATCCGGAGGACGGTGTGCTTAGGGTTTTTTCACCCCCCTTTCGGATGGGACGTTAAGCGATGCCTGTACGATGTCAGGTACTATGTAGACCACTACCCTAGGTGAAAAAAAATTTAGGACTCCCATAGTAGAGTCGGGCATGAGTCACAATAACTAACATATTTGCAACATATTGTGTCAACAACATGACTCACAACGAAGTACATTACATGGTTATTATTGTATTGTAATGTTGATTTTTTTTTTTTTTTTTAATAAACGGTTTTGAAACAAATTCAGCTTTAAATTTTATATTTTACCTTCATCCTTCGAATCTTCCATATTGAAATTAAAAAAAAAAAAACTCAGATGAATAAATAAAATAGCGCCAGAAATAAAAAAGAAAGTTGGGGTCCCTGGGGGACTCCACCTTTTTTTTCCATCTGGTTCTAAGAAGAGTAAATATGAAATGGTCAGGTTTTACTCGAACTATTTATATAATTAATACCTAATGATAACTACAGGAGTACAGTCCAATACTAGGGATCACAGTGATATTCGCCTAATATATAATTTAACACTCACCTAAAGGGTACAAGTCTCTAGTATATTGACTTAGATCGTTTTTCACTTGGTGTATCCTCTCCAAAAGTTCATGTTTAGCATTACGTTCTCTCTGCCAGGTACTTTTTCTTTTGGCTGCAATACACACCTTTCCAGATTCCTTTTTCAAATTCCATTCGTTTAGTAATCTCGGAGGTATGGCCTCCACTATTTTTTTCCTCTTCCCGACTACTTTACTTCGAGCTATTTCAGCTTGAAGTTTGTTCATTTTTGAAAGGCTCTCTGAGGTTTTGACCACTTTAATAACGGCCTTCCCCGGCTCTACTTTACTTTTCTCCTGACAAACCATATTTGTTGAGGTTTTGTTGGATGGTTTCTTATTTGAACTTCCCGAAGGCTGATACAAACTTAACGTCTGAGGCTCAGGTTCTGTAAATGTGTAAGGATCCTCGTCCAATTCTTTCTTCAAACTGTAATTTGACGAA
The DNA here is from genome assembly GCA_963662175.1 of Aradus depressus. NCBI lineage: Eukaryota > Metazoa > Arthropoda > Insecta > Hemiptera > Aradidae > Aradus > Aradus depressus. The sequence goes on from OY759214.1 coordinate 86,548,850, forward strand.
AGACTATGATTGTTTCCTGAATTGACTAATTTTCTGACAGAGTTCGGAGCACACACTTTTGGTCGTACGGAATTATTTTTCATTATAGCTTCAATTTTTCCTTTTGTACATCCCTTTCTGTCTTTTTTCCCTCCTGTTCCTTTTCCACAAGAGGAGATCTGAACATGTCCATTATATCTGCAATCAAATAAACAAATTATTAAGAATATATATATTTATATATATATTTTTTTTTTCTGGTACAATTATTATGTTCTCAGTCTACTGGAAATCCAAATTGAAGTTGAAAAAAGAAAATGCAAAACAAAGGAACTGAAGAATTAAAAAAACAGAAATAGCCAAATGAAATCTAACTCTTATTTCAAGTAGACTAAAGTTGTGCAAAATGTTTGTACAAATAATATCCATGGAAGTAACCCTAGATAATGTACTTTAGTATTCATGGGTGTATCAGTGGATTTTTTTTGAAACGAATAGAACCCACATCTTGATACGGACATTAACTAATACATATTATCATAGACCAACTTCTGAGTGTGGGTGAGTCTATTTGCAACTTAAAGAAGTAAACGTAAGTTGAGTGAGTCCAGCTCTTTACCATTTGACTTTTTGAGGTTAATGTATAGAATCACAAATTTGGTAAATCAATTTCCCGAAGTTTTTGATTATATGCATTTTCGACATACATACATTCTATATTTGAAAACGAGAGATATGAGGTCAGATTTGTTTTTTTCTAGACAATGAGAAATAGATCGTTTTAGCGGTCTATTAGAAAAAAATAGTACTTTTTTGTTAATAAACTATTTGAAGGGGAGGAAGGCGTTGAGCTTTACATTCACTTCACCTTGGAGTCAACTACCATAACAGCAATCATGATGTTACCAACCAGGATGATGGGGACGAACAGAAGCTAGTAACAGCATTTTATAGCGTTAGGCTAAACATCCATCTCAGCCTGGAGATGATAACTACAGGGGCACTTAACATTACAGTAATCGCGATCGCAACAAACAAGGGTGCTGGGATTATGTTTAAGATCATTTCTTCAGATCATTCAGGAGTGATCCGGGATGTCGAGATGGGCGGAACCCCCCTAGACATCTGACTCCTCCCAGCAGGGTTGGCGAGCGAAGCAAGCAGGAACAGAGCCCCTAGTGAAATAATAAATTTTCAGTAGCTATTTGTTAAACGGCAGGTCAATTTTATCATTTTGTGACAATTAAAAAGTTTTTCAATCGGACAGCTCATGGATGTGATCCATGTGGTTCTGAAGGGGTTCAGTATTGTTCATTATCCTATTGTTCATTGCTTCTGCATGTACCCTACATCTTATATAACATGCATTCTGTCATCCTTGTCTATTTTCCTTTTGTTTCTTCTAATCTTTAGGCAAGTTCTTGCTTTCTTCATATTGACAGGAAATAAATCCGTCGAAGGGAGTCCATGTACTTCCCCAGAACGAATTATATTTTCTCTCTCCCTCCAAAGCTAGTCGACCGTTTGGGCTAAAACTCAATAGTGACTTCTGAATTATTTCACTAAAGTTTCTGTCGATACATTTTTACACTGGTAGTTATTAGGATATTTGACAGTGTGCGAGTTAGAGCGTAGGGCTTTTTAGGTAACACCGTTATAAGAGTCATGGCTAATATGCATCGTACATTAGGCAAAAAAAAATTTTTTTAATTCTTGTTGTTCATAAGGTATATACAAAAATTTCTCCAAGTAGAAGAGGGCTTCGCGTCCCAGCCCATCTTTGGCAGCTCCATCATATATAACATGGATAGATATTTTTTTTAAAGACTTAATAAAACGTGTATTTTAATAATTATTTAAATAATCAAGTGTTCAAAGGCTACAAATTCTATGCAATTCAATCCTAAAAAACTTTTCATTGATCAATTTTAAAAAAAGATTGATTCTCCCCATGTGATTTCCTAAAATCTACGCAACTTTTTTTTTTTTTTTATAAGACAGATGATATGACAACAGAAAAAGATGTCGGCATATAACAAAGATCGATCTCCATTTAAAAAAAATATTTTAAGTTGCACTAAAAGGTAGAGCAACTAGTTTTCAGAAGCCTTATTAAGGATAATTTAATTTCTACAAATATTACTAATATGATGTGACATTTACTAAAAGAGAATGCGCGTGAGTACTTGTTGAAAACTTTTTTTTTTCTTTATTTGGAAGTTACAATGAAAGGGGCACGAGGTTATGTTTTTGTTTTTTACATGTTATTTGTAATCGAAAACTAATATACAGAATAATTACACTTCAGTATCAGAAATATACCAGCTTGGGAAGTTGTCAAATAGATGTAGAATCAAAAACTCATTCCAAAAAATGTTAAGAACTTTCTCAATTGACAATACATTCAAAAACTAGAACCATACTTTCTTCATTATTGGAGAATGACAAGAGATGATGGCCTTCTTCATATCGATAATCTCTGTATTGTGTATATTGTTTCTCCTGGTGTCTTTCCTTGAAATCGACTTGGATAGAGGTTTGTCGCACTGTTCAATGCGGATTTGACATATTTTTGTGTTGGTTTCTTTATTACTGTATTGAACAAGAGCAGACAAATTGAGGTTCTGAAATTCTTCCAAATTGTCAATTTTTCGGCCAGTCCATTATGACAGAATTAAATATTTAATTTCTCAAAATCAGTATTAAATTTTAATTTTCTTTCTGACCCCCCCCCCCCCCCCCCCCCCCCGCTATACAATGAAAAAATTCGTCGGTGAATAACCGAGAATGTTCTTCCCCAGCACTAATTAATCTATTACTTTTTTGCTCTCTCTCCAAAACCAATCTACTGTTTGAGACAAAAATCTATAGTTCTATATGTTATATATCGTTCAACAGGTTCGCAGTTTCCCTAGCAACCGATTCGCAACCCTCTGGCGATCGCTGTATTGTTTTTAAAAATTCTGTCAAAATTTGTTTCTGATTATTTTTGATGCTCTTTCACCCTCCATGGCCTCAACTATTTATACATGCGCAGTAATTGGGAGGAACCCTTTAGCCCGATTTTTCGAAAGAAAAAAAAATTCTTCGGGTTATCTCATCTATATGGTATATGCATTTTTAAATGTTCGACTCATAAATTACGTTTAGGAGGAGGAGGGAACCTGACAACAAGTTTGAAATGCTGTCATGGCTCCAAAATAATTAAAAATAATATATTTACCTATGTTTAATCCTCTTTCACATGATTCGCTACTTAAAATATAACATTTTTGCGGAGGTATCGAAAAAGTCCTCCTGCCCTCCTCAAGGACTCGTTTTTCCAATAACTCCCAAAACAAATTCCGAATCTAATGAGAAAAGGTTCCAATATTTTTTTCAAATGTTTAGCACCCCGTTAAGGAAGTGCAAATTTTGCGGCAAAGAACCAACCAAAAGCTGAACGAGCTATTCGAAGATGTGGACGTCGTTAAGTTCATAAAGTTGGAAGTCTCCCCAAGAAAGAGATTATAGAAACGCTGGACCGAGTAAGAAGAGTAGGCCGACCGAGACCTGGATGGGAGGCCGGTGTAGCAATGAATGTGAGGAGCCAGTTCGGAGTCTGGAGCAGCCGCAGACGCCACTTGAAGGGGTCAACACTCAGCACTGGATTGTAGCGCCACGCAAGTAAATAACAACGCAAATGGAGGAGGCACATTAGGTTGTTCTTTCAGACATTCTAATGCGAGCTATACTGATTTAGAAATCTTGCAACAAATATCAAGCTTTCAAAACCTCTCATTTTGATATCCTACTCGACTACAATATTTTGGTTTTCACGAAAGTATTTTTGTTTGATGCCGCTAAACCTTCTCTGGAACCGGTCACTATGTTGCGTTTATAGCTGCCACTAGGACACAAATACATTCCGAGTTTCACCCTTTTCGCTAATAGACCGGCAGACCCAACCGGAATTTATCTTTGGCCTACAAAAACCTAAAAATAAATGTTTTTTTTCTTAATTTTACAAAAACATTGGGAAAATAAAAAAAAAAAAAAAACATTTTGGTAGATAATTCAAAATGCCAATATTTTTGTTTAAAACATTTGATAAAGTCATTAAATTCTCAAAACTGAAGTCAGCAATAAAAATTGTGTCACTAAAAAATTATATATATATATATATATTTTGTATTTATATATATATATATATATATATATATATATATATATATATATATATATATATATATATATATATATATATATATATATATATATATATATACATACATACATACATATACATATTGACAGCTTGGACAGAAGATTGGAGTGAAGGACTAACTCCAATTATCTGCACCTCATATCAACTTACACTTGTGAAGAGTTAAAATTTATTTTAAATTTCTTAATTTCCATTGTGGTGTAACATATTTGAAACTAACTGGGACAGGAAACATAGCAGCCTCATAATGCAAGTTGCAAGTCATACAAAAGGGCTATTTCGTGAGTATCCGGCTCTCTACAGGTAACCACCCATTTCTAATTTACAGTAATAACAAACAATTTTATAACAATTTATTATTTTTACTTAATTATATTTCAGATTCAACGTAATTCCTTTTTACACTACACTCTTCAGAGCAACAATCATTTGAAATCCAGAGCAATGAATAACACTCTCGTTGTCACCAGAAAAAAAGCAATTAGGATAATAAGAGATCGAAATTATAGATAGAATCAAATATTTCCAAGTCAGTGCCAGGATGTAATTATTGTATTCATAAATTAATCATTCAAACGATTAATACACTGTCTGACTTTATTCATAGGAACTTTAAGTTGGTTTTGAGCCACTAAAGTAATACGTAATTCAATGTAATGCAAGATACAGTAATTTGTCACACCAAGTATGATTATTCATCCATTAATTGTTAACGATAAGCATCAGTTGTTACAGAAGCACTTTTAAAGTTGTGATGTTTCTTTAATCAATGAAAATAATTATTTAATTATCACTTGTTTCTTGATTGCAATCGTTTTTCCAGGTATTGAAATATAAGTTTGAAATTACATACCTGTTTTCATACTCAAGCACAACTGATACACTTAAGTGAATATACAGCAAATATTCGAACACATAAAAATTTGATACAAATAATTCGTTCTTCACACTCATATAAAATGCGCAAATTAAGAGATTACATTTACATTGATTTATTAGATTGTATTATAAGTGTAAAACAGGGGCAAATATCTAGATTATAACCGCATACAAGACTCTTAGATGTCCACAGTACTGACAGAATGGGTGAATTAACTGAGAAGGAACGTCTAAGCCTCGATTTACTTTTACAAAATGTGTTAATAAATGTAGTCAATTATAAGGGCTGAAAGCGATACATTTTAAAACGGATAACAAAACTTTTTTGATAATGGAACACTCTGTTTTACTTAGATATCCATAGCTTTCATTGACCTTTCGGCTGACATGAAACAAAAAGTCAATTTACAACCGTCTTTTTAAAACAAATGTTAAACTAAACTCATTATCATGAATATGATTGTAGTGCTATAAAATAACTACTAAATTACCACCAGCAACTCTATAATAAATAAATATATATTACTAATTGAAACATAGTGCAAATTAGAGCAAAGGAAATGTTGAGAACAAATTAAACAATCAATTTATATTCTAATTTCTAAGAAATACATATGGTTTACAAAGATGTGATCTTAGTAAACATATCAACGAATACTACTAAGAACAAGATAATAAATGTGAACTTCCATGGAAATAATAATTGGAGTTTATTAAAGGAGAAATCAGACAACAGGGCAAACGTTGTCCATAAGATATAAACAATACATTAAAAGAACATGATTAAAAATACACAGTACCTTGGATTATTTACATCTGATATGCTGAACATGTCTCGAACAAATGCATCCTGCATTACTTAAGCGGTTACCCAATTAAGCTACACATTTTTATTAATAAAAAGGATTGTGTGAACTTTTCCTAAATTCCCAAGGAATAACAGTTTCTCATCTTTTATCACTGCAAACAACAAACATTGTTATGTTTTGAATATAACCTTAGTGAAGAATAACTTCATAGGTTTCCCATAGAATAAAATTTAATTGAAAAGAACAAAAAAGCAAATAATTGATTATTATTAAGACAATAAAAACTCACTACATTGAAAAATTAACAATAGTAAACATTACTAATGTAAAACATACCTTATAACCCTAAGGAGATACTGATACACAACAGAACCTTCTCAGAAACTTTTGAATAGATAAAAACAACTAAATATAAAAATAATATTCTAAAATTCAGATAAAATATTGTAATATATGAAATATAAAACTTGTAAATGCACTAAATAACGTAATTATAGTAAAGTGAACGGCAGAAAACTGAAGGCTATATAAGGTAACACTGATTACATAAATTTGAATTTGGAAAAGTCTTAGTGGATATTTATATTCAACATTTTATTTCGAAGTTTACACTAGGTGACTTCTTTAAACAATAAAAAATATACTTAAGTCATAACAATAATTAGAAAGATTATTCTTCGATTACTTCAAAATGGCGCCTCCATAGATAACAGAGTGGGGCGCCGCCAATTGTTACCATTATGGTGTTTAACTTAATAATTTTATTGGATTTGGACCAAATGACTCCGTAGTCTTTTCAAGAAATTATTCTATGATAATTCGTGTTCACGAAAAGTATTAGTTTTACAATTTGTTATGCTCATACGGTTGCCAGGAGTCATTTTGACAAGAAAACAGGGGTGCTTTGCAGCTTTAATTCTGTAATTTGTTCATCAAAAATATTATTGTATGAAGTGAAGATTGGCACGGTTCATATCTCCATAATTGAAAAATTATAACTTGCTATTAAATATTATAGAGTAAATTATGAAGATATTAATAGAACATCTTAGTAAGACAAACTAGATAGTATGAGCGTTTATATATTTTCGTTTCGAATGAACTTTGGAATTGCCATCCAATACATTGTAAGGAGAATATTTTCGCGAACCCGCGGATTTGAGCCTGAAAATATGTGAACATAAAATGACGGACTTTATCTGGCGGAACCAGGATTTACTCGGGATTGGGAAGTCCATTATAGTAGATTAAATCATGTTGAACAAGAAAAAGAAATGGTTCGCGTTCTGGAACCATCTTCTTTTCTGTATTTTCTTCAGAATTGTTGACAAAACTGCACAAGACCTATTCTTTTTATTATAAAAAAAGTGTGCGTCGCGGGATGCGCGGAGCTCTTCCGTGATGTTTTTGGTTGAAATATATAAAAAGTAATTTTTAATTGAAATCATCAAATTATAAAATTGTGAATTAATTAGGGAAAAGTAATCGAATTGACGAATGCATGCTCTTAAGGAGTATTATGTTGAAAGTGGTCGATCTTGGGAGAGTACTCAGGAATGAAATATTGTAGAGTAGTTGTGTAACAAAATTTTATTTACATATAACATTAAAATAGTATAATATACAATTATATCCTATAATGTACAATTTGTCATGGAATCATGTACTTAAAATCATTTTATCACAAGTATTTTGCTTGAGAAAGTTTATCGGTATAGTACATTGTCATGTAGTTTATAACAATAATTATTATTCATCAACTTAATCTATTGACAGCTTCGCTATCATCATCCATTTCAGATTTTGTCTCATTTTGTTCATCATCAGTATAGTTAATGGCCTAGACACGTCACATTCAGTATCATGCATCTTATTTTCTTCAAAATCTATAAATGAAATGATTGGTTTATGGTCACTAAAGTAAGAAACATAAATTTTAGACTCAATCTTGCAAAAACAGCGACAGTTGTGCGTTTATGTTGATAATCTCCTAGTTAACCTTTGATCATTAACCATTCTCAGTTTAAATGTGTCAAAAAGTAACTTAATCAAAAGAAGTTCATGATAATTTGCCTTTAGAAAGTGTTTCGATACTTATTCAGAGTATACCGCAAGTGAAAAACGAAACACTTTTGCCTCCACGCTGTTTGAAGGTGATATATAGATACAAATAGCTATAACAATTGAAATTAGGAATATATCATTTTCCAATCTCGTTCTGATAGTCGGGGAGGGGGGACCTACTAGCCATCCCTAAGGGGAGAGTGAAACGCGTGTCGTAACGCGTAACGCTTTTACCTACTCACTGCCAGCCAAGCGAGAGACCAACGGCACATAAGGAGCTCCGCTTCAAAACAGTTCTTTCATTGTAAACGTCAAAGCAATTGTTTTTGAATGAATCATTCTTTCACATCTAATAATTGCCATTTAGGTAGAAGAGTGGTAACCAAACAGAAGAAAAATAAGACCAATTCTCAACTTCTTACTGTTTACCATTCTTCTGTGTAAATAGTCTTCATCTGGCAGGGACTTTAGGAGTTCAAATAATAGAGAAAACCAGTACCTTGTCTCCACACAAAGTTTATTGAAAATACCAATGGCGGCTTTCAAACACCTGGTCATCTTCAGGAGATCTGGATATTTTGTATTTTGACAGCTGATCTCGTTCCAGTAGATCCGTCATAGATCAATTGAGGGGGTTAGAAGCAAAGGGATGTAAGTGACACCTACCCTGACCACTGGCTAATGATCAGAACGATTTTTAGTACCAGTAATGCTATCTAGTGGAAAATACCTGGGTAATACCTGAATTTACGATGTTACTATAACTTTGAAGGTAATTATCTTGAAATGACATTTTTGTCACTTACATCCCTTTGCTTCTAACCCCCTCAATTGTAGATGCCCTCGAAGATTTCGCAGATGCTTTGAAGCCTACATTGACAATTTTAATGAACTTAGAGAAAAGATTGTCTTCATAGTTCTTCCAATACCTTCAATACAAAAAAAAATTAATGGCATTGTTTATTGAAGTAAGAGTATAATTAACATTATTTTAGCAAGTAAAATAAAAAAAACTATATACTATATACATTAATTTACAATATACACGAATAGTAAGTAAAACTAGTACTACATATTGCGACAAAAGAGTACAGAAATTATATGAAATTCTACTTCTATTTAAAACCTATTAAAATTAGCACAATATAGAATAAGTACAGCCAAAAATGATTAGATAAGAATAAATTCATTTAATTTTCTAAGGAACAAGCAAAAAAAAAAACTACCCCTTAAACATTATGCACAATATAAAATTAACTACTAATTCTCACAAATGTCAGGCAATTCTGGTGCTAAATTGTTATTTCGCACAAAACGGAGACCATATTGTTCGACAGATCACGAACAATTGATGGCTGGATGAGAAAACAAGTCAGTTTTTTTTTTAAGTTTACAATAGCCTAATTTTTTTTGCACCGAAACGCGACACAGTTCGGTCTATATAGTAAATTTCAAAAATTCAGAGACCGTTGAGGATATATCACTTACCCAGACCCTAAAACGCTTATTTTCCGAGTTATTGATAAAAATTCACCAAAAAATATATTTTTTATCAATAAAAGAAAGTTGATGTTCTTTTCCTTTTTTTATGCTACAAACGTTCAATACTAAATATAGAATAAAAGACAAATAATCGGTCAGAGCTTTGAAAAGTAATTATATAGAAAATTATCTGTTGTGTGAATAAATAGAATTACGAAAAAACAAAACAAATTGAAGGTATTTTGTTCTAGAAAAAGTAATAATTTTTTTTCGTAGAGTTTTATTCAATAAATAACGAACTTTATTTTTAAAATAATGAATTTACAAAATTGGTCTTGGATGGCGCTGTTGCCTCGTAAAGTCGCAATATGCCTTTAGGAGCAGATATTGATGAGCCCTTACGCCTAGCCCTGGAGCAGGAGGTGAACGGACAGTCCAGACCAGAGCGTTGCAAGGACATTGCCCAGGAATGGATAGTGGAAAAAGGGCAACAACGTTGGTCACGAAGTTCGGAGGGCCGAACGACTTATGCATACTTTTCGGCTGTCCGGGTACGCCTCGACTCGACGTGGGTACAGCCTGACCACTGGATGTCCCTGATATTATCAGGTCACGGAGACTTTAACTCCAAACTCTTTTTCTTTAGGAGGAAGAACAACCCAAGCTGTTCATGTGGTGGCATCGAGACTGCAGAACATGTAGTCCTTGAATGCCCGCTGTATGACAAGGCCAGGGTGTAGTTGATTCGCCGGACCGGATTATACCTGGGACTGGATCTGCGGCAGCTGGTGACGGAGGCCGGCTACCCAGTGTTCAGGTTTGTCGGCTCCTGGCGGGAGCAAAAAGAAACGGTGTGACGGACTGGGGCGACCACCGATCGCCACACGTTGGTCGCCCCCGGCCCCTCATAACCTCACTTTAAGCACTAGTCAGATCCCGAGCTCCCTCTCCAGACACGACGGGTGATGTTGCACAAAAGCAAGGTGCACCAGAAATAATAGAGAACAATAATAATGAGTTATTGTGACTCATGTCCGGGATTTAACTACGAGCTCATATCGCTTACTACCAGAACTCTTTCGTCACTCTGGTGGACATGAGCCCGACTCCATTTTGGGAGTCCTAAATTTAGCCTAACCTAAATTTTTATTCACCTAGGGTAGGGTCCTTTAACGAGTACCTGACATCGTACAGGCTCAGGACCATCGCTTAGTTCATTCGAAATACCGTACATTTGTAAAATTTCTGTCGAGCCTTCGGCACTGAATGTGATTTCTTCAGAGCCTGTATTGACATCATGAGTTTATATACGCCACACTTAAATAAATATATTTTATTTGTTTTAATTTTGATGTTTAACCATATTTATGATATATTTTTGTTTTATATTAAATAATTTGGTTTCTTTGGTTATACTTAGGTTTTGTTTAGATATATGTATTATATTATTTGTTTTTGTTTGATTAATAATATTAACTATTCTCAATATTCTGAAAGGGAGAGGGTTGTGGGGGGATCAACACATAAAACTTTTCAACGGCTTTTCGGACTTTCATGAAATTTCATAAGTCGCTTCCCTATAAGCCCGGTACAAACATAGGATATATAGGAGTCTCAAAATTGTGAAGGGTAGGGGGCCTGAAACGTAAAACTACTACTAGCTTCTGAACTTGATCAAATTTTTATAAAATTTCAAACATAGTAGTTCTTATAAGCCCTGTTACATTTACTAACTGTGCAGGTAACATTACTAACCTGCTTAAAGTAACTCAATAATTAAACATAATATAAAATAGTAATTGAATTTGATAGTACTCACTATTAAATTCTTTATATTAAGTATATTTATTGAAGGACTGATGAATATAGTTATATATATGTATCAACACATACACACAATAAAATAACAATTTACATGAAATATTAACATGTGATCTCTTCTTTAATCAGAGTCATGATTAATTTTCCTGTAACACAAGAAAACAATATTATCAATAGTTCGTGTTAAGAAAACAAATGTCAACAATGATAGAGTAAATAATAACTGTTAATAGCTTTCATATCGAAGGCTCAAAAAACTATATAAAAATACTTTAAGGGTTGTGTAAGGAGATTCTCAATTCATATATAATACATTATTACAAAACTTCTCGCATTTATTTACGTTTCGGGAAGCACTCCCACTCAGTATCTGATTCATTCTACATTCAACCAACAAAAATAACATTGTATGACCTTCGTCAGTATTTACAAGTCATATTTCAGTTTTAACAAGTTAGTTTTTGAGACATGAAGTATTTTACGCCCGGGCTTTACTAAGTGGTCATATCGCCTACTACTAGAGCGCTCTTTTGTTGCTATGGTGGACACCAGTCTGACTCTCTGAGGGCGTCCTAAATTTTGCCTATCTAAGTTTATTCACCTAAGATAGGGGTCTGACATCGACATGAGTACCTACTACAGTACAGGCTCGGGATCATTGGTTATCGTCCCATCTGAAGGACTTTTTTCACCTCCCAAATAAGAAACCGTCGGCCGGGTATCGAACCCGCGATCTTGAGCTCAGCAGACTAGCACGCTACCTCTCAGCTACCGGCGCCCTCTTTAACAATTATAAATTACAAAAATTCCAACGGACCTATAATACATGTGTTCTTTAGGTCAGAATCTTCCTTTTATAGGTTATTCTGCATAATATTTATATTTTTTATATGTTAAATTAGTTATATTTAAAATTCCAAAATAATTGTCAAATACTACTTACATATTTATTGAGTCGACTTCTATATTTAAACACCTAGACAAAACAGATTATTAGTTATCAAGGTGTTATAGATATAGTATGTAGTTATATATAGATATAATTATATAGAAGTCAACTCAATGTGAGTAGTATTTAACAATTATTTAAGAATTTTAATAACACAACTAAAATAACACAAAAAATATATAAATGTTACGCAGGATTTATAAAAGAAAGATTGTGATTGACAGAAGGAATAGTTAAGCTAAAGAACACATGTAGAAGGTAGGTTGGCATTTTTGTAATTTATAATTGTTAAACTTAAATATGTTTTATAAATACTGACGAACTTCATACGATGTTATTATTTTTGTTGATTGAATGTAAAATAGTTCAGATACTGATGATGGGAGGGCTTTCCGAAACGTTTGTAATTGCTATTTTGAGAGAGGGCAAAATATAAATGGGAGGATTAATGCTGTGATAATGTATTATTTTGTATATAAAAAAGTAATTGGGTTTGAAAGATTGGTACGATTTAGGTAAGGGAGAACTGTGGGTATTATTGAGTCCTGTTTCTAGAGACACATATCAGGTGAGGCACCATGGTGACAGACAGGGCATGGAATCAGATTACTTCAACTGATGTGACACCTAGCATTGTTGAAATGCCAACCCCTTCCTTACTTTGTATATAAGAATGGTTCGCACATTTCAATTTATTTCTTCAGAACTTCTGCAAAGTGATGCCAACAAAAAAAAAAAAAAACAGCCGACCGCCATTGATGTATATTTGAATTGTATATCGCTTTGTAGACTTCATCTTCCATTCTGTCCCCACCAAGTTGCGTTTAAACGTCGTGTAAAGAATGTTTTAAAAAAAATAGTTGATGTAGCGGAGAGTTATTCTCACACTGGAATCTCTCCCATCTGACTCTTCAACATGTACAATTCATTACCATATTATGGTTTACACTTTAAGCCTAGCCCTCTTCTCCCGCCTATCTCAGTCACAACTGAAATTCTGAATTTTTATATTATTTTTTGAGCGTTTGAAAATAAAAACAATTATACAGCACACATTTTGTCTTCAATTAACAATGTTGACAATAGTATATAATTGTATTAATTTAATTAGACACTCACTTTTCTTTGCATTTAGTTTTACAAAGCTTACTACCAGAAGGTGCATCGGATGTTCTTTGTGACTCTTCTTTATTCTACAAAAAAAAAATAAATAAATATAAATCAAAATAGTCCTTTGTGAAAACCTTATTTATTAATGCTCTATTAATACTGTAATACACCGAAAGTCTCAATACTATGGGTCATCCATCATCTTTCTCAGCTTGTAGTTGACAGATTTTATTTTATTTTTTTTTTTTATGCTTTCATTTTTACCTTCTTATGCCTATAGTATAATGAAGTATTGTAATCGTACGAAAATAGGTAGAAAATACGTAGAAAATCGTACCTTTCAAGGTCCCCTGAACACATTTTGGAAATGTGTGTGTGTGATGGGAAAGTTGTGAGCAGAAAGGATTGTAGCTATGAACTTGAAATTTGGAATGGACATGTGCGAACTTAGATCCGAAAATTGAGACTACTTTATTTCGGGGTTTAAGTACACTTTACAAGATACCGGTTATATTTATGACTTAATCAAAAATCTCACACAAGTAAACGTTGTAGAAGAAATTGAAAGACACATTTTAAATGAAATACGATTTTCCGCAGGTCGCCCAGTCGGCGAGATACATACCGAAATCTCGTTTTAAAACACATTTTTAGACGATTCCTTAATTTATCCGAATACGGTTATAGTCCTATTCAATAATGATTTTTTACCAAAACTTTTCTTTATTAAATTTTCAATCGCTATGTTCTCATATTTGAGATAGGACCAAAACGATTAAAGTTATGTCCGAATACAATTTTTGCGTTCTGTGTTGATATAGTGGAAATACTAATAAATAAAATGATAGAAAAAACACTTTTTTGAACACCTATATTCTCTAATTCCATAAACATATACATAAATGTGTACCGGTTTCGGCTTATGCCATCGTCAACACAATTGTTGAACATTGTGCTGACGATGGCGTAAGCCGAAACCGGTATATATTTAAGTATATGTTTGTGAAATTAGACAATAAAAGTGTTCAAAAAAGTGTTTTTTCTATCATTTTATTTTATTGATTAAAGTTATACCGCCCTAAAGAATGGAAAATAACTTTCAGTAGAAAATATATCAAAGTGATGTTTAAATTGTATCAAATAGTAACGAATTATAAAATATATTTATATTATTGGTAGTTTTTTTTATTAAAAAGGATAAAATAATGAAAAAAAATATATGTGATGTGGGTAAAACAGAACTTTCTTATACCAACCAAGTTTTTACAGATCACTCCCTACATTTATAGAGTTGTATTTAAAATTTTAATAAATATTCAATATAATTACATCACACTTTCATATTCAGATTCCAAAGGGTTAAGTGAAAAAAAAAAAAAAAATCATACTCTTCATTTACAAATTTATGTGGAAAAAAAAGACATTGGTTTAGTTTTTCTTCTAGGGGGTTTATTGACCTTAATCTTCATAGGAGGTGGCTCTTTGTAGATGAGGTAGGCAATGGAGTAGTTGCCAGGACCAGGGTCGTCGAAGACCACCTCGTTTTCCTCCAGCCACTCGTAGTACATTATTTCAATATTTTTCTTGAAACCAAGGGTCTTGAACAATTCTTGACCATTCCCGTTACTTATCAATCCAGTAACAACTTTAAGACCTAAATATGAAGAAAGGTCCATGGCAGCTTGAACCAACTCTTGCTCCACGTATAAGTTGTAATTAAAAGTCTTTAGAACAGTAAATAAGTAGATCCTATAATAAGTGTCGATATTGAACACAGAGTAAATGTCAATCTGTTTGTTGAGATGCCACCGGAGGGTCATGATCTTCTGAAGAGATTCATTAAGGCAGATGGAGATCCGGGACATTTCCCTGCTGTGTTCACTCTTGTAGGAGAGCCGGCCAACCAAAACCCCGATAATGGTGTTAGTGGCATCCTCAATGGCCACCAGAGAGCACCCATCCTTCATCCAAAATGTGATGAATGCCAAGTACTCCTCAACAGCCTCCTCGTCCTCGAAGAGCTCCAACGATTTGCACATGGGCTCCTCCTTCAGGAAGGTCTCTCGTAATAATGTCAACGCCTCTTCATACAAATCATCTGTCAGATCTTGTATAGTCACCCCGATAGGCAAACAGTTCCAAATGAGAGGATCCTTCTGTTGAAGGTCATCTTCATCATATTCCTCTTCATCCATTATAATTTCAAGTAAAATAGAAAAAAATAGAATAAACTGAGAAGTAAAATATTACAGATCTAACAAATTAAGGTCATGTATGAAAACTTAAGAAAAAAATAACCACTAAAAAGCTAATTAACAAATACGATACTAAACATATGTTTAATAATCTATATATGTATATTATAATTTAATTCACGGAAATATTCCAAAAATCTTTATGAATAAAATTGTAAGTGGGTGTGGCTATCAATACAATGAGATTTGGAAAGTTATTTGCATTTTATCTGTTTCAGGGTAATTAAAGACTATGGTTTTTCGCTTTCGAGACAGATATAGTTATTTCATGATTTCTTAGTTACTATTGATTCTATGTGAAAAAGTAACGAAATCAGCAAGAAAAAAATTTTCATTCCGAACATTTTTTGTTCTACGCTCCCCCTCTAAAATAGTTTTTCAACTCAAGAGCGTTATTATTTTTGAGCAAATAAATTTTTTGGGGTAACAGATAGCCTATTCTAAGTAGAAAAAGTTTTGAATGCTGAAAATGTCAATGGTATCGATCCAGCCATTTTCAAGTTATTAGGTAACAAAAAGACAATGTTTTTTTTGGCTTTATGTACGGTGCATATTAG
The DNA here is from genome assembly GCA_963662175.1 of Aradus depressus. Classification (NCBI taxonomy): domain Eukaryota; kingdom Metazoa; phylum Arthropoda; class Insecta; order Hemiptera; family Aradidae; genus Aradus; species Aradus depressus. The sequence goes on from OY759214.1 coordinate 86,564,962, forward strand.
CCATGTCGATGTGTTATCTAGTTATCTACGACGTCCATGGCCCCGGGAGGGAGTTCTATCTACGAAATAAAACTTACTCCCGAACGGGATTCGAACCCGCAAACCATGGTGAGACCATGCGACCAAAGCCCTACGCTCTAGCCCGCATAGCCACCATGGCCCCCAAAAGACAATGTTTGCAATTTATAAATTAGGATATGTGTCCGTTCTTCTGAACGCTAATTCTGATTTCTTTAAACGTTCCACGAAAATCATTCTTGTAAAAAAGAAGAAATTATTAACGTGTTGACGAACAATAAGTTCGACAGATATCAAAAAACTATACAAGAATAGATCACACGTTTAATGCTCTTCAGAGTACACTTGAACTTTTCGGAGACAAGCCCCTGATGAATTCTGGGGAATCTGTTGAACATCTCGAAGGAGATGACAGACGGAGCCAAATCATTTTTTACTCGACTGTCAGCAAACAGGTTTCTAGTCCTGGTGAGGTCGGAATGCCGCTGAGCCTCGACCGCGGATCACCTCCTGCTTGCCTTATATCCCACCATCACGTTTTGGAGGACAAAAGCCTCGTACATTCCCACGTTCTTTCCGAACTCGTTTCTGCAGCTCTTTCATGGTTCGATCCTTCCCTGCACTCCCTCAGCTCCTTTTTGCATTCAGAAGATCCTGCTGATATTCGTGGAGCCTCTCTCCCCACATTCTCATCAGTGTCATCTGCAATGATTTGACATTCATTGAGGTCATTTACATAAACCAATAATAGTAGATGCCCAAGGCCTTATCCCTGGTGGGCTCCGCAGATGATATTTTCCTTTATTGAATTATATCTCCTTTCGCGAATTCGGGTCCTTCCTTTGAGCTCTGATTCCAACTGACCATGGGACGCTACGTCAAAAGCCTTCAGGAAAGTTAGATAACCAAAAAAATCGGATAGGAGGACGAATTGTATAAAAATCGTTATTTCGCGCCACGCTCTCGAATTCGCAATTTTTGCTCAGAAACACATTATACTTATACAATGTTTTCTTTAATTGGATCTATAAAATGAACGTCAACATCTATTAGAAGCGTTAACAAAAATATTAATTTAAAGAACTACCTTTTTTTTTTTTTTATCTGATGTCTGATTGTGAGTAGAGGCTGGACGTTTCCTCTTTCCGCCTGCTCCTGGTCTGCCCTTCTCACGAAGCTCCTCTCCCCCCTTCTCGCTCAGGTACTCCTCCAGAAGATCATCGCAATGCAACTGGTCCTCATCTTCCCATGTGTCATCTTCTGTTTCGTAGCCTTCCCATCGCACCTTGTACTGAGTTCGGCCTTTGATCGTACGATCCCCCACTATTCTCTCCACCTAAACAAACAGTTCATTAAGTAGAAGTAATTTCTTAAGTTCTTGAAATAATATCAGAATTGTATGCAATATCCTCATCATTAATAAAAGGCATTATTAATTCTACTAACGAGAAAACATGAAGTTAATAAATTGAAGGCATATTAGAAAAAAAAGGGGAAAAATGGAAGTTCATATGTTTTTCGCCTGGGACGGGGTGACTGCCCAACTGTTTGGCTGAATCATGTTCCTCTGAAACACGACAAAGATATACGATACTTAGGACTCTACCTTCACAAAGGTCTGACTTGAAGAAAAACGCGTTACGCAGATTCGACAGAAAATGAAACGACGGTTTGGACTACACAAAAGTCTACTAGACAAGCATCTCAACTTCGCCTCAACCACATATAGTACACACACATCGCTAAATCTCATTACATGTGCCTAAATAGTAAATTCTCTACACAACAAAAACCCTCTCGTGAGCCCCATTTCTTCTTTCTTGACCCCTGGCAGCCTCCCTGGAGGCTCAAAAGACTGGCCACGCGACCTTCTGGCGGAGGAATCATGCGGGAGCGGTGACCAGCCGACCTACAAGTCTCTTCAAGTCTCAAGTTACTAGTATTCTATTAACTTCACTTAATGTTATAGACAAATTGTAAATAAAGTTTTAAGAGTAAAAAACAAAAATCAACAGGCACAACAGAACGACGAGAGGAAAATTCTGCTATCTTAGTGCATTTTGTGTTGTGGTAGTTTCCTTCGATAAATCGCCTACATTGAATACTACTGGCTCCACAGCCATTCGTGAATTCATTGAATACATTCACGGATGGGCGAAAAAACTACCACTGAAAGAAGCCTTCTAAAACACTTATTAGAATCATACCTTATATTCTTGACGATTATTTTCTGAAGTACCGGTAGACGGTGCTTGCAAGCTTTCAGGACTTCTGTCATTAGAATCTTTATTGCCATCAAGTGTTCTCAAATTCGATCGTTCTCCGTTAACTTCTGTCTCAAAAATATTCCTAAAATTAATAAGCCATTAATTATCGTAACAATGATAGTCTTTCAAACAGCGGAGCTACATAAAAAGGAACTAAGTAAGCTAGAATAATCAATTGAGTACATATTTGCGAACATTTAATAATGATTCTACACAACAATGGAAGAGTAACCTTCGACAAAAGTGGTAAACATTTGACATCAATTTTGTCTATGGATATGTAAAAAAGATATTTTCTAGGTCCAAAAGAAACAATAACTAAACCTATGCAAACACACTATTTTATTTGTAAACATCAATTAATAAAAAAAAAAAAAAAAAAAAAAGCTTATGTCCGATCAATGTCTTGATAAGTAAACTCTGCAGTAATATAATTTAATGCACATACCACAATAAACTTCTCAATAGGAATAAATCCTAGTTAAAGTAAAATTATTTACCTCATTTTTAAACAAATAACACAATTTGAAAAGGATGAACACAAACTCCGTAAGACAAGCCAGATGTCCTTGACAGGTTACCTCAATGTTTTGATACCTTGATTGATGCAAATGATCTAGTAGACAATATAGATCAACGAAACTTTCACATAAATTTTAGAGTAAGGAGTAAAAAATGCAATACTAAAAACTGATCCACATTCTTTGTAGTACGATCATTGATTAATAGAATAACCAATTTGTATCCATTGTTTTAAGGGTTCTAAAAAATAATGTTCTCTCTTTGTGAATTGTGAGGAATAATACTACATATTACAATTAGGAATTTCCAAAATATTTGTCTGTAGTCATTACTAGAAGTTATTGTTAGCCGAATTTGGATTTATTACGAAAAAAATAAATAAATATAATATTTAAAACACGGAAATACTGTTTTTGTCAAATAACTATGCATTCGGTCAAGTGTGATTCAAATGAATAACCACAATAAACTTAATAAAAATATACACCCAGGCAATAATTTGCGATAATTATTATCCACAAACCGGCCCTCTCGGGGGGCTACTCAGAGAAACGAGCCCACCCCCACAGTTTCAAACATTTCTAAATTTATAAAGAGTTTGAGTAGCTATCTGACCTAAACCGACCGGCCCGATTGAAGGCGTCTTTTTCGACAGCATGAGAGTATAACTTGAAGGCGTTATCGCAATAAAATACCACATATAGTACTCTACATTATGTTGCGTGACATATCTTTTCAAAGGTCTTGACAAGAGAAGTTCAAAAGTGAATAATGAAAAAAAAAAAATGTGGAAACGGACATTAACCGGGAAAGTCAAGACTTCCATCTCTCATGAATATTTTAGAGGAGAGGGGGGAGGGCTGAATTCTAAATTCGCATTGATTACATAGTGTATATATCCATTAGGCTGCATTTACATATTTTTAAATATCGGCTATTAGCTGCGGTACCAAGTTTGGACCGGGAAAGGCACTCCGACCAAAAAAATCACAAGATTGTATTCATCTTGGATAGTGGGTGGGGGAAGCTTCGTTGATTTACTGATCCAAAGTTACTATTCTGATTGAGGCCACTATTGGTTTAGTGGTTAGTGTTACTAACCTGGAGGGAGTTTTCGAGGCGCAAAGCCGGCGGGCGACCGTAGAAGAATATTTATAACTAGCAGTAATACCCGGCGTTGCCCGGGGAACTTTGACTTTTCTACTATTATCTCCTATAAGTCTTTAAAATTCTTCAACAGTACATTCATGATGTTATAATTTTCAATTATTCATACGGAATAAGGCTTATAGTCCTTCAACGTCGAACACCCCAGCTAGTAAGTTTTTAGGACCCCTGGGCATCACAGCTAGTATGCGTCTTTCAACGGCGGAAACCACAGATAGTGAAAACTTAGCATCGCTGGACATCCTAGCCAGTGCGTACTTAAGAACGCTATTGACCGCAGCTAGTAAATGTCTTGCAACAGCGGACCCCACAGCGAATACATAGTTACTACTACTACATGTGAAATTCATGCCAATCCGCTTACCCTTTAACAGTACATTCATGATGTTATAATTTTCAATTATTCATACGGAATAAGGCTTATAGTCCTTCAACGTCAAACACCCCAGCTAGTAAGTTTTTAGGACCCCTGGGCATCACAGCTAGTATGCGTCTTTCAACGGCGGAAACCACAGATAGTGAATACTTAGCATCGCTGGACATCCTAGCCAGTGCGTACTTAAGAACGCTATTGACCGCAGCTAGTATGTGCCTCGCAAGCGCGGACCCCACAGCTAGTACGAAGTTAGGAACGCTGTGCATCACAGCTAGTATGTGTTTTGCAACGGCGAACCCCACAGCTAGTACGTAGTTCGAAACGCTGAGCATCACAGCTAGTATGCTTTTGCAACGACGGACCCCACAGCTAGTACGTTTTTAGGAACGCTGGGCCCTACAGGTAGTAGGTGCCTTGCAACTGCGGACCCCACAGCTAGTACCTACGTAGTTAAATACGCTGGGCCACACTGCTAGCGCCTTGCAACAGCAGACCCCACAGCTAGTACGTAATTAGAAACGCTGGCCATCACAGCTAGTAAATGTCTTGTAGGTGCCTTGCAACAGCGAACCCCACAGCTAGTACGTAATTAGAAACGCTGGCCATCACAGCTAGTAAATGTCTTGTAGGTGCCTTGCAACAGCGAACCCCACAGCCAGTACATAGTTAGGAACGCTGGGGCTGAGCACTACAGTTAGTAAGTGCCTTGCAACAGCGGACCCCACAGCTAGTACGATATTAGGAACGCTGGGCATCACAGCTAGTAAATGTCTTGCAACAGTGAACCCCACAGCTAATACATAGTTACTACTACTACATGTGAAATTCATGACAATCCGATTACCCTTCAATGATTCAGCATTATTTTTATGCTTAGCCCCCCCTCCCAAATTTTTAAAATGTCACATAGTGTATTTTTTTATTTGACCATCAAGAATACTACATGTGAAATTTCGTGACAATCCGACCAACCGTTAAAGAGTTAGCTCTATATTTATACTTAGGCCCCCCACAACCCGCCCTCCCGTTCAAAACTTTGGGACGCCACACACCTTTTTTTCCTATTTGGCTTTTAAAAATACTACATGTGAAATTTCATGACGATTCGCCCATTAGTTAATGAGTTAGCTCTATATTTATACTTAGGCCCCCCACAACCCCCCCTCCCGTTCAAAACTTTGGGACGCCACACACCTTTTTTTCCTGTTTGGCTTTTAAAAAGACTACGTGTGAAATTTCATGACAATTCGACCATTAGTTAATGTGTTAGCACTATTTATATACTTAGGCCCCCCTTACAACCCCCCCTCCCGATCAAAACTTTGGGACGCCACACACCTTTTTTTCGTATTTGGTTTTTAAAAATACTACATGTGAAATTTCATGACGATTCGCCCATTAGTTAATGAGTTAGCTCTATATTTATACTTAGGCCCCCCTTACAACCCCCCCTCCCGTTCAAAACTTTGGGACGCCACACACCTTTTTTTCTTATTTGGCTTTTAAGAAGACTACCTGTAAAATTTCATGACAATTCGCCCATTAGTTAATGAGTTAGTACTATTTTTATACTTAGGCCCCCCCACAACCCCCCCTCCCGATCAAAGTTTTTGGGACGCCACATAGCCTATTATTCAATCGGGCTCAAAAGAATGCTACATGGGCAGTTTCATAAAAATCCGTCCAGCGGTTTGGGCGTGATGCTGGAACAAACATACATACAAACAAACAAACAAACAAACCCCGTTTCAGCTTTATTAATATAGACTAGCAGTAATACCCGGCGTTGCCCGGGGAACTTTGACTTTTCTAGTATTATCTCCTATAAGTCTTTTAAATTCTTCAACAGTACATTCATGATGTTATAATTTTTAATTATTCATACGGAATAAGGCTTATAGTCCTTCAACGTCAAACACCCCAGCTAGTAAGTTTTTAGGACCCCTGGGCATCACAGCTAGTATGCGTCTTTCAACGGCGGAAACCACAGATAGTGAATACTTAGCATCGCTGGACATCCTAGCCAGTGCGTACTTAAGAACGCTATTGACCGCAGCTAGTAAATGCCTTGCAATAGCGGACCCCACAGCGAATACATAGTTACTACTACTACATGTGCAATTCATGCCAATCCGCTTACCCTTTAACAGTACATTCATGATGTTATAATTTTCAATTATTCATACGGAATAAGGCTTATAGTCCTTCAACGTCAAACATCCCAGCTAGTAAGTTTTTAGGACCCCTGGGCATCACAGCTAGTATGCGTCTTTCAACGGCGGAAACCACAGATAGTGAATACTTAGCATCGCTGGACATCCTAGCCAGTGCGTACTTAAGAACGCTATTGACCGCAGCTAGTATGTGCCTCGCAAGAGCGGACCCCACAGCTAGTACGAAGTTAGGAACGCTGGGCATCACAGCTAGTAAGTGTCTTGCAACAGCGGACCCCACAGCTAGTACGTAGTTAGACCCACTGAGCATCACAGCTAGTATGTGTTTTGCAACGGCGGACCCCACAGCTAGTACGTAGTTAGAAACGCTGAGCATCACAGCTAGTATGCTTTTGCAACGACGGACCCCACAGCTAGTACGTTTTTAGGAACGCTGGGCCCTACAGGTAGTAGGTGCCTTGCAACTGCGGACCCCACAGCTAGTACCTACGTAGTTAAATACGCTGGGCCACACTGCTAGCGCCTTGCAACAGCAGACCCCACAGCTAGTACGTAATTAGGAACGCTGGGCATCACAGCTAGTAAATGTCTTGTAGGTGCCTTGCAACAGCGAACCCCACAGCCAGTACATAGTTAGGAACGCTGGGGCTGAGCACTACAGTTAGTAAGTGCCTTGCAACAGCGGACCCCACAGCTAGTACGATATTAAGAACGCTGGGCATCACAGCTAGTAAATGTCTTGCAACAGTGAACCCCACAGCGAATACATAGTTACTACTACTACATGTGAAATTCATGACAATCCGATTACCCTTCAATGATTCAGCATTAATTTTATGCTTAGCCCCCCCTCCCAAATTTTTAAAATGTCACATTGTGTATTGTTTTATTTGACCATCAAGAATACTACATGTGAAATTTCGTGACAATCCGATCATCCGTTAGCGACCTATCACTATCTTCAAATTTAGGTCTACCCCCATAACCCCCCTCCCGTTCACAATTTTTTGACGTCACACACCCTATTTTTCTATTTGGCCTTTATGAATACTTCATGTGAAATTTCGTGACAATCCGATCATCCGTTAATATCCTATTTATATACTTAGGCCCCCCGCCACTACCCCCCCTCCCGTACAAAATTTTGAGCCGTTACACCGCCTATTTTTTTATTTGGTCTTCAGGAATACTACATGTGAAACTTTGTGACAATTCGATCAACCGTTAATGAGCTAGCTCTATATTTATACTTAGGCCCCCCCACAACCCCCCCTCCCGTTCAAAACTTTGGGACGCCACACACCTTTTTTTCCTATTTGGCTTTTAAAAATACTACGTGAAATTTCATGACGATTCTCCCATTAGTTAATGAGTTAGCTCTATATTTATACTTTTTTTTTTTTTTTTTTTTTTTTTTTTTTTTTTTTTTTTCGGGTGCTCCGGTAAATCACCCGGCCCGCTTATCGTCGGGGAAGGAGGAAGTACATATATATATATAGTATAGTTTTATTTACTGTTGCTGTGGGTGTCCGGGGGCGACAGCCTTTGGTCCCTTACGGGACAGACTGGCGCTCCCGGGCCCCCTTAAGATGCGGCTGCCTGGTGGCGCCGAGAGAGCTCGAGATCGGTGGAGTGGGGCTGCTTCTACATCGCGGTCGCCGGGAGTAGGACTCGGGCCCGGCCCGTCAATCGCCCCCGGCGCCGGGTCAAAGGGCCTTTTTCTGTTCCCGCCAGGAGGTGATAAACCGGCCGAACGCCGGATAGTTCGACTCCGTTATCAACTCCGGCAGGGTCAATCCCAGGTACGATCCTGTCGCGCGGATCAACTCCACCCTAGACCTGTCGTACAGGGGACAATCGAGGACCACATGTTCTGCAGTCTCTATGCCGCCACACGAACAGTTCGGGCTATCCTTCCTCTTGAAGAAGAAGAGTTTGGAGTTGAAGTCACCGTGACCTGAAAGTACCTGAGAAGTCCAGTGATCGGGTTGTACCCAAGTGGAGCGCAGGCGGACCCGGACGTCAGGTAGATACGTGAATGTCGTTCGCCCGTCGGAGGAGTGCGACCATCGTTGTTGCCACCTGTCCATTATCCAGTCTTGGACTATGTCCTTGCAACGCTCTGGTCTGTTCTGTCCACGTAGCTCGCCCTCCAGGAGGAGGCGCAAGGGCTCATCTATATCTGTTCTCAGGGGCAGATTGCGTCTACAGTAGTACGAGGCGACCGCCCCGTCCAAGACCAAGTCTATGGGCGGAGCTCCTGCCAGCACCTGTAGCGCTGCAGTGGAGACAGTACGATAGGCCTTTGTGACTCTCAGGAGGGCAGCTCTTTGGGCCTGCAGTAGTCTCGTTCTCTGCTGCTTGGTGGGACGTAACCACCATCCTGCAGCAGCGTATCGAGCCACAGCCTCGAACACCCCCGTGTAGATTGTTCTACACGCTGAGTACTTGAGGCCCCATGTTGCGCGAGCTAGGCAGCTCAGAGCGTTGAAAGTAGCATTTGTCCTTTCTTTGATGGCAACAGCGTGGGGAGTCGCCCTGAAGCCCGGACCCAGCCTCACACCTAGGTATGTGACCGTCTCCGGGAATTCAACGCGCATCCCTCGGATCCCCAAGGAGAAGGGGTGGCGGGCGTTGGTTTTCCCTCTCATTAGCAGGGCCATAGTCTTGCTTGGTGAGAGGGCCAGCTTATTGGCGCAGCACCAGCTGTCGACGAAGTCGATGGCGGTTTGGGCTGTGCGGGTCAGAGCTGCCCGGTTATCAGCGTGCACCGTGATTACGAGATCGTCAACATAGGCTATGGCCTTATATTCATGATTCTCGAGTTCACGGAGCAGTCCATCAAGGAGTATGTTCCAGAGTGTTGGTCCTAAGACCGAGCCCTGGGGGCATCCTCTAGTGATGTTCACTGATGTGCTGGCATACAGCTGACTTACAGTCGCAGAACGGCCGTCGAGGAAACTGGATATCAGCCCAAATATATTCCTTGGCGGTCCCATAGCACGCAGTTGTGTGAGGATGGCAGGCCACCAGGCGCAGTCAAACGCCGCCGCGATGTCGAAGAAGATACAGAGGGCATATTTGCTTCTGTTCCCTTCAACATCCGACCTCAGCGTTATCAACGCGTCCTCGGTTGACCTACCCCTCAAGCAACCATACTGTCTAGGGGATACGAAGGCGTATACTTGGGTGCGGATCCTGTCAAGGACGAGTCCTTCCAGTATCTTACCGAACAGAGACAGAAGACTGATCGGTCTGTAGCTGCTTGCCAAGGAAAGGTCCCTATCCCCAGGCTTGACAAACGTGCACACCAAGGCACGTTTCCAAGCACTCGGGAAGTGGCCTCGTCCCAGGCAGGCATTGTACAGGTAGAGTAGATCTGTCTTAATGACCGGGTAGGCTTTCTTGATCATGGCCGCGTCCATGAGATCGCTCCCAGGGGCGCCGCCACGCTTCTGCCTCCCAATCACCAGGGTCAGATCCAGCTCATCCCAATCGGGGGCATCCTCCGTGTCCGGCAAGTCACGGGCAGCACACCTGATGTTATGTTGGATGGGTGTATCCCCTGCCGGGTCATCCTCCGGGAAGGCTTGGCGTAGGTACATCCCGCTGGCCTCCTCCAGGGACAAGGCATGCTGGATGCCATTCCTGATTGAGGCCACCGGGGCGACCGTCTTGAACCTCCCAGTGGCGATCCGATAGGGAATCCCCCACGGGTTTTTGCTGGACTCGTCCTCTACGAACCTTCTCCAGCTTGTTATCTTGGCGGCTTCGATGCTCCGACCGTAGGCCTCGCTGAGCTGCCGGTACTCTTCCCTGCGAATAACCCGATGGAGCTGATCTCGGCACCGCTGGTACCGCCTCCTGGCACGATAAACGGCCCTTTTGGCGAGGGTGAGGTCTTCGCTCCACCAGGGGACTTTCCTCAATCGGTCGACCTTCCTGGGGATGGTCTCGTCGGCAGCCCTCAGCAGAATACTACTGAGTCTGTCGACACCCTCCTCAATCTGGTCGACCGGGTCGGAACCCCTGAGACCTTCCCATTCCTCGTCACAGGAGTAGGCAGCAGCGGCGGCCACGAAGGCTTCCGGTATCGCTTTGCGAGTTGCAAAGCGAGGATCCCTAGACCTGACTGCCGATAGCTGCGCGTCAAAGAGCCTCACGTCTAGGACTTCGTGGTCACTAGACGTAACCCCTCGGACTCCCCAGCCACCGACAGCCCTGTATAGTTCTCCAGAAACCAACGTGACATCGATATGCGATTCTCCATTGGCACTACGAAAAGTGGGCGGAGAATGTTGGTCGTTGACTATGCACAGGTGATGGCGGGCGATCAACTCCATTAGTCTGTCGCCCCGGCGGTCGGTGCGAACCGATCCCCAGGAGACAGACCAGGCGTTGGCGTCCGCCATAACTATGACTTGGCGTCCCGCCAGCTCATCCAACACGTGGTCCAAGTGGCCCAATTGTAGGTCTATGCTCTCAGACGGAGGGAAATATCCGCTGATCACATAACAATCGACGTTGGCGTGCCTGATGCAGGCCACAGCAATATGGCTGGTGGACAGATGGGGGAGCGCCATCACATCCACTTGGGGGCCGGTCACAACGATTGCGGCCATAGGCCGTTCGTTGTTCCGTGCGCCAGTTATTATTCTGTGGCCAATACCGAAGCCTGCCACGCGATTTCTTATACAATGGGGCTCCTGTAGAGCCAGGAGTTGAACGGACTCAGCGTACACCAGTGCTCGCAACTCATCCGCCACTCTCTTACGCCTATGCATGTTGTGCTGGACAACGTGGAAACCCGTGTGCTCCGCATCTCTACTCGCCATAGTCCGTACGCGAGGCCAACTTCTCGAGCGCTCGGATATATGACGGGCATGTAGCGCTATCGGCGCTGTGGATCGCACCCGGTTTCCCGCTGCCGCAGTTACAACATTTCGGCGGCAACGCCTTCCTCTTGCAGCTGGCGCTGTCGTGCCCTGTAGCGGAGCACCAAGCACACACCTTCTCCTTACTTGGGCACCGTTTCTCCGGGTGGCCAAATCCATGGCATCTTCCACACCTGGTGACGTCCAGGCAGTCCCGCACAGCACAAGTATACCACCCTAGGGTGATCCTGCCGGTGGTGATGAGGTCTCTTCGGGTCGCAGGGGTCGTTTCAACTACCCAGCGCACCGTTGGTCTGCCGGGGGGGCCCTTTTTATATATAGGGACTATGGGGGAGAGTGTGGGGCGCTGGACTTGGAATCTCCTGGAGAGGTCCTCGGCCGACCAACCCGCAGGCACATCGAAGACCGCTAAGCGCGGTCTTCTCCTGTGCAGCGCCTCCGCCCTCAGACCCAACTCTTGGAGTCGGGCGCTGGCGGTTAGCGTCGCGAGTTCCTCGGCCGAAGACACCTCCAAGAGGATCCCCCCTCTCCTGGCGGGCCTACTGTTTAACATGGTGATCCCAAGCTCTCCCGGGGTCACCTGGTCCATTGCGGCCGTCAGCGGGCGCGTGTCCTTTTTATTGGACAGCTCTACCACGGCCATGAAGGCCTTAGGGCGGTTTTGGCCCTCCCCGGCCGTAGCGAGCTGTCTGAGGACGTCCTCTTTCCTCTTGGTGGGGGGGAGCGGTCTTCGTCCCGGGTGGGTTGTCGCCGCTGCTGTTGGTGCTGCTGCAGGGGCGGCCGACTTCTTCTTCTTCTTCCTAACCACCTGTGTCCAAGCCGCCGGGCTCGGGTATTCGGCATCAGTGATAGGGGGCGGGGGGGGAGAGGGCGGGAGAGGGGTCCCGTCAATCTCCAACCCTCCACTGGATACGAATGGGGGGGGCGGTGGGGGCCTTGGGATGGGAGGAGGAAACTCGGTCTTCGTACCGCTCGCTTCTGGACTAGGTACGGGAGAGGGAGGAGCGGTAGTACTTCTTGGCGTCTGTATCACTGCTCCTCTCTTCTTCTTCTTCCCCTGTCTTTCTGGTCCCTCTTCCGGCAGAGTCCTGTACTGGTGGGGGAGGGGGGGAGCCTCTGTTCCTACTGGAAGGGGCCGCTGGGGGAGGCCGGCTAAGCCGGCGGCAATTGTTGTCGCCACCGTCTCGGTCAGACTCCCCACGATTTCCTTCGCCATCCTGACCTTGGCCTCGGCCACCTCCTGCACCGTAGACATCAGGACCAGGAGGCGGGCGATCCCCATGTTCACCCGTTCGCGGTCCGTAACGCTAACCTTGACTTTGCGGAGTATGGCCGAGATCTCGGCCTGGATGGCACGGGCCTCATCCATTGGGTCTTCGTTTTTGCTGTCTATTAACAGCTCTGTTGGCCCTGAGGAGGGCCCAGCAACTACCGTCTGGGATAGTTTATGGTTCGGACCCACCAGAGGAAGTGGGGCTGAAGGCCTGGCTGGGTCAGTGGTGGGGGGTGGGAGGAGCCAAGCATCAGCCTCCCCACTCTTGGGTTCGGCGTGACTCTCCATCCTGCCCCGTGGAATCACAACAAAAATACAAAAAATGTACCTGTTTATAACTGCCGCGCGGTTGGGTCGATGGAGCTGAGATTTTCAGGAAATATTCCTTAATGCCTCTGACCACTAACTGCCGCGACAGAATTTCAACTTTCGCACTTTTTCCGCTACTTTGAACGAACTTATACGGAGCGACCTTAGACACTCCTGTTCACCCCGGCTGTTGGGGCGACACTCCTATATTTATACTTAGGCCCCCCCACAACCCCCCCCCTCCCTTTGAAAACTTTGGGACGCCACACACTTTTTTTTCCTATTTGGCTTTTAAAAATACTACATGTGAAATTTCATGACGATTCGCCCATTAGTTAATGAGTTAGCTCTATATTTATACTTAGGCCCCCCACAACCCCCCCTCCCGTTCAAAACTTTGGGACGCCACACACCTTTTTTTCCTGTTTGGCTTTTAAAAAGACTACGTGTGAAATTTCATGACAATTCGACCATTAGTTATTATGTTAGCACTATTTATATACTTAGGCCCCCCTTACAACCCCCCCTCCCGATCAAAACTTTGGGACGCCACACACCTTATTTTTCTATTTGGCCTTCAGGAATACTCCATGTGAAATTTCGTGACAATCCGACCAACCGTTAAAGAATTAGCTCTATATTTATACTTAGGCCCCCCCACAACCCCCCCTCCCGTTCAAAACTTTGGGACGCCACACACCTTATTTTCCTATTTGGCTTTTAAAAATACTACGTGAAATTTCATGACGATTCGCCCATTAGTTAATGAGTTAGCTCTATATTTATACTTAGGCCCCCCCACAACCCCCCCTCCCGTTCAAAACTTTGGGACGCCACACACCTTTTTTTCCTATTTGGCTATTAAAAATACTACATGTGAAATTTCATGACGATTCGCCCATTAGTTAATGAGTTAGCTCTATATTTATACTTAGGCCCCCCCACAACCCCCCCTCCCGTTCAAAACTTTGGGACGCCACACACCTTTTTTTCCTGTTTGGCTTTTAAAAAGACTACGTGTGAAATTTCATGACAATTCGACCATTAGTTAATGTGTTAGCACTATTTATATACTTAGGCCCCCCTTACAACCCCCCCCTCCCGATCAAAACTTTGGGACGCGACATAGCCTATTATTCAATCGGGCTCAAAAGAATGCTACATGTGAAGTTTCATAAAAATCCGTCCAGCCGTATGGGCGTGATGCTGGAACAAACATACAAACACACAAACCCACAAACCCCGTTTCAGCTTTATTAATATAGACTTAAACGTTCCGCTCAACATACGGTACGTGACATCACCCAACACTCCTGCCAACTTCCTACTACCATCTCCAAAGCCCACTTATATTCCACATTTCTTCCTTGATAATGTTAGTAGAAACCAAACGGTAACTTATTTTATCATACATATGGAGTCTATCGAGCTCAGGATCGCCACTTAGAAATCTAGCCAAGGCACTTAGGTCAGATATTTTATTCGGGAAGATAAAAATAAATTTGAGCACGTCGTCTTTCGGATTAGACTTTAGGCTATGATCGAGGGCCTTTTTGTATGTCAGGTGCTCGATAATGAGTCCTATGTTATGTAACTAAACCTAGGTAGCTAAAATTTCACTTAGGTTCAAAAAACCTTGAGCACGTCGTCCTTCGGATAGGACTTTCCCGATATATCTAAATCTGTCTATCAGTTTTAACAAATATTAAATCTATAAACCGTTAAACAGCAGGAATATGAAGAATGGTATTTAGCCCGACGTTTTTCGAAAAACATTTTTATTTCAATTTTTGTGTAGGATTCAGATATCCCGGTTGTTCATCAGTTTTAACAAATATTAAAACTAAAAACCGTTTAAAAGCGAGAAATTTGAAGAATGGATTTTACCGAGCTCAGGATCGCCATTTCGAAATCTAGCTAAGTCACTTAGGTCAGATGTTTTAATCGGGAAGATAAAAATAAATTTGAGCACGTCGTCCTTCGCTTTGGACTTTAAGCTATGATCGAGGGCCTTTTCGTATGTCGGGTACTCGATAATGAGTCGTATGTTACGTATCTAAACCTGGGTAGTTGAAATTTCATTTACGTTAAAAATAACTTGAGCACGTCGTCCTTCGGTTTGGACTCTAAGCTATGATCGAGGGCTTTTTCGTATGTCAGGTACTCGATAATGAGTCGTATGTTACGTATCTAAACCTGGGTAGCTGAAATTTCACTTAGGTTAAAAATAAATTTGAGCACGTCGTCCTTCGGATGGGACTTCCCCGATATATCTGAATCTGTATATCAGTTTTAACAAATATTAATACTAAAAACCGTTTAAAAGCGAGAAATTTGAAGAATGGAGTTTACCGAGCTCAGAATCGCCATTTAGAAATCTAGCCAAGTCACTTAGGTCAGATGTTTTAATCGGGAAGATAAAAATAACTTTGATCACGTCGTCCTTCGGATGGGACATTCCCGATACATCTGAATCTTTCTTTGGTTGACCATCTTCGTTTCTGGATGCTGCCTATCTACCAACATAGCTGTATTAATTTGCAACAGCGGACACCACAGCTAGTACGAAGTTAGGAACCCTGGGCACCACATCTAGTATGTGCCTTGCAACAGCGGACCCCACAGCTAGTACGAAGTTCGGAACGCTGAGCACCACATCTAGTTTGTGCCTTGCAACAGCGGACACCACAGCTAGTACGAAGTTAGGAACGCTGGGCAACACAGCTAGTAAGTGTTTTGTAACAGCGGACCCCACAGCTAGTACGAAGTTCGGAACGCTGAGCACCACATCTAGTTTGTGCCTTGCAACAGCGGACACCACAGCTAGTACGAAGTTAGGAACCCTGGGCACCACATCTAGTATGTGCCTTGCAACAGCGGACCCCACAGCTAGTACGAAGTTCGGAACGCTGAGCACCACATCTAGTTTGTGCCTTGCAACAGCGGACCCCACAGGTAGTACGAAGTTCGGAACGCTGAGCACCACATCTAGTTTGTGCCTTGCAACAGCGGACCCCACAGCTAGTACGAAGTTCGGAACGCTGAGCACCACATCTAGTATGTGCCTTGCAACAGCGGACACCACAGCTAGTACGAAGTTAGGAACCCTGGGCACCACATCTAGTATGTGCCTTGCAACAGCGGACCCCACAGCTAGTACGAAGTTCGGAACGCTGGGCAACACAGCGAGTATGAGCCTTGCAACAGCGGACCTCACAGGTAGTACGAAGTTAGGAACGCTGAGCACCACATTCTAGTTTGTGCCTTGCAACAGCGGTCACCACAGCTAGTACGAAGTTAGGAACCCTGGGCACCACATCTAGTATGTGCCTTGCAACAGCGGACCCCACAGCTAGTACGAAGTTAGGAACGCTGAGCACCACATCTAGTATGTGCCTTGCAACAGCGGACACCACAGCTAGTACGAAGTTAGGAACCCTGGGCACCACATCTAGTTTGTGCCTTGCAACAGCGGACCCCACAGCTAGTATGAAGTTAGGAACGCTGAGCACCACATCTAGTTTGTGCCTTGCAACAGCGGACACCACAGCTAGTACGAAGTTAGGAACGCTGGGCAACACAGCTAGTAAGTGTTTTGTAACAGCGGACCCCATGCTAGTACGAAGTTAGGAACCCTGGGCACCACATCTAGTATGTGCCTTGCAACAGCGGACACCACAGCTAGTACGAAGTTAGGAACGCTGGGCAACACAGCTAGTAAGTGCCTTGCAACAGCGGACCCCACAGCTAGTATGAAGTTAGGAACGCTGAGCACCACATCTAGTATGTGCCTTGCAACAGCGGACCCCACAGCTAGTACGAAGTTAGGAACGGTGAGCACCACATCTAGTTTGTGCCTTGCAACAGCGGACACCACAGCTAGTACGAAGTTAGGAACCCTGGGCACCACATCTAGTATGTGCCTTGCAACAGCGGACCCCACAGCTAGTACGAAGTTCGGAACGCTGGGCAACACAGCTAGTAAGTGTTTTGTAACAGCGGACCCCATAGATACTACATAGTTAGGAACGCTGGGCATCACAGCTAGTAAATGTCTTGCAACAGTGAACCCCACAGCGAATACATAGTTACTACTACTACATGTGAAATTCATGACAATCCGATTACCCTTCAATGATTCAGCATTAATTTTATGCTTAGCCCCCCCTCCCAAATTTTTAAAATGTCACATTGTGTATTGTTTTATTTGACCATCAAGAATACTACATGTGAAATTTCGTGACAATCCGATCATCCGTTAGCGACCTATCACTATCTTCAAATTTAGGTCTACCCCCATAACCCCCCTCCCGTTCACAATTTTTTGACGTCACACACCCTATTTTTCTATTTGGCCTTTATGAATACTTCATGTGAAATTTCGTGACAATCCGATCATCCGTTAATATCCTATTTATATACTTAGGCCCCCCGCCACTACCCCCCCTCCCGTACAAAATTTTGAGCCGTTA
Organism: Aradus depressus; assembly: GCA_963662175.1. Classification (NCBI taxonomy): domain Eukaryota; kingdom Metazoa; phylum Arthropoda; class Insecta; order Hemiptera; family Aradidae; genus Aradus; species Aradus depressus. Next base: position 86,582,435 of record OY759214.1, read on the forward strand.
CACCGCCTATTTTTTTATTTGGTCTTCAGGAATACTACATGTGAAACTTTGTGACAATTCGATCAACCGTTAATGAGCTAGCTCTATATTTATACTTAGGCCCCCCCACAACCCCCCCTCCCGTTCAAAACTTTGGGACGCCACACACCTTTTTTTCCTATTTGGCTTTTAAAAATACTACGTGAAATTTCATGACGATTCTCCCATTAGTTAATGAGTTAGCTCTATATTTATACTTTTTTTTTTTTTTTTTTTTTTTTTTTTTTTTTTTTTTTTTCGGGTGCTCCGGTAAATCACCCGGCCCGCTTATCGTCGGGGAAGGAGGAAGTACATATATATATATAGTATAGTTTTATTTACTGTTGCTGTGGGTGTCCGGGGGCGACAGCCTTTGGTCCCTTACGGGACAGACTGGCGCTCCCGGGCCCCCTTAAGATGCGGCTGCCTGGTGGCGCCGAGAGAGCTCGAGATCGGTGGAGTGGGGCTGCTTCTACATCGCGGTCGCCGGGAGTAGGACTCGGGCCCGGCCCGTCAATCGCCCCCGGCGCCGGGTCAAAGGGCCTTTTTCTGTTCCCGCCAGGAGGTGATAAACCGGCCGAACGCCGGATAGTTCGACTCCGTTATCAACTCCGGCAGGGTCAATCCCAGGTACGATCCTGTCGCGCGGATCAACTCCACCCTAGACCTGTCGTACAGGGGACAATCGAGGACCACATGTTCTGCAGTCTCTATGCCGCCACACGAACAGTTCGGGCTATCCTTCCTCTTGAAGAAGAAGAGTTTGGAGTTGAAGTCACCGTGACCTGAAAGTACCTGAGAAGTCCAGTGATCGGGTTGTACCCAAGTGGAGCGCAGGCGGACCCGGACGTCAGGTAGATACGTGAATGTCGTTCGCCCGTCGGAGGAGTGCGACCATCGTTGTTGCCACCTGTCCATTATCCAGTCTTGGACTATGTCCTTGCAACGCTCTGGTCTGTTCTGTCCACGTAGCTCGCCCTCCAGGAGGAGGCGCAAGGGCTCATCTATATCTGTTCTCAGGGGCAGATTGCGTCTACAGTAGTACGAGGCGACCGCCCCGTCCAAGACCAAGTCTATGGGCGGAGCTCCTGCCAGCACCTGTAGCGCTGCAGTGGAGACAGTACGATAGGCCTTTGTGACTCTCAGGAGGGCAGCTCTTTGGGCCTGCAGTAGTCTCGTTCTCTGCTGCTTGGTGGGACGTAACCACCATCCTGCAGCAGCGTATCGAGCCACAGCCTCGAACACCCCCGTGTAGATTGTTCTACACGCTGAGTACTTGAGGCCCCATGTTGCGCGAGCTAGGCAGCTCAGAGCGTTGAAAGTAGCATTTGTCCTTTCTTTGATGGCAACAGCGTGGGGAGTCGCCCTGAAGCCCGGACCCAGCCTCACACCTAGGTATGTGACCGTCTCCGGGAATTCAACGCGCATCCCTCGGATCCCCAAGGAGAAGGGGTGGCGGGCGTTGGTTTTCCCTCTCATTAGCAGGGCCATAGTCTTGCTTGGTGAGAGGGCCAGCTTATTGGCGCAGCACCAGCTGTCGACGAAGTCGATGGCGGTTTGGGCTGTGCGGGTCAGAGCTGCCCGGTTATCAGCGTGCACCGTGATTACGAGATCGTCAACATAGGCTATGGCCTTATATTCATGATTCTCGAGTTCACGGAGCAGTCCATCAAGGAGTATGTTCCAGAGTGTTGGTCCTAAGACCGAGCCCTGGGGGCATCCTCTAGTGATGTTCACTGATGTGCTGGCATACAGCTGACTTACAGTCGCAGAACGGCCGTCGAGGAAACTGGATATCAGCCCAAATATATTCCTTGGCGGTCCCATAGCACGCAGTTGTGTGAGGATGGCAGGCCACCAGGCGCAGTCAAACGCCGCCGCGATGTCGAAGAAGATACAGAGGGCATATTTGCTTCTGTTCCCTTCAACATCCGACCTCAGCGTTATCAACGCGTCCTCGGTTGACCTACCCCTCAAGCAACCATACTGTCTAGGGGATACGAAGGCGTATACTTGGGTGCGGATCCTGTCAAGGACGAGTCCTTCCAGTATCTTACCGAACAGAGACAGAAGACTGATCGGTCTGTAGCTGCTTGCCAAGGAAAGGTCCCTATCCCCAGGCTTGACAAACGTGCACACCAAGGCACGTTTCCAAGCACTCGGGAAGTGGCCTCGTCCCAGGCAGGCATTGTACAGGTAGAGTAGATCTGTCTTAATGACCGGGTAGGCTTTCTTGATCATGGCCGCGTCCATGAGATCGCTCCCAGGGGCGCCGCCACGCTTCTGCCTCCCAATCACCAGGGTCAGATCCAGCTCATCCCAATCGGGGGCATCCTCCGTGTCCGGCAAGTCACGGGCAGCACACCTGATGTTATGTTGGATGGGTGTATCCCCTGCCGGGTCATCCTCCGGGAAGGCTTGGCGTAGGTACATCCCGCTGGCCTCCTCCAGGGACAAGGCATGCTGGATGCCATTCCTGATTGAGGCCACCGGGGCGACCGTCTTGAACCTCCCAGTGGCGATCCGATAGGGAATCCCCCACGGGTTTTTGCTGGACTCGTCCTCTACGAACCTTCTCCAGCTTGTTATCTTGGCGGCTTCGATGCTCCGACCGTAGGCCTCGCTGAGCTGCCGGTACTCTTCCCTGCGAATAACCCGATGGAGCTGATCTCGGCACCGCTGGTACCGCCTCCTGGCACGATAAACGGCCCTTTTGGCGAGGGTGAGGTCTTCGCTCCACCAGGGGACTTTCCTCAATCGGTCGACCTTCCTGGGGATGGTCTCGTCGGCAGCCCTCAGCAGAATACTACTGAGTCTGTCGACACCCTCCTCAATCTGGTCGACCGGGTCGGAACCCCTGAGACCTTCCCATTCCTCGTCACAGGAGTAGGCAGCAGCGGCGGCCACGAAGGCTTCCGGTATCGCTTTGCGAGTTGCAAAGCGAGGATCCCTAGACCTGACTGCCGATAGCTGCGCGTCAAAGAGCCTCACGTCTAGGACTTCGTGGTCACTAGACGTAACCCCTCGGACTCCCCAGCCACCGACAGCCCTGTATAGTTCTCCAGAAACCAACGTGACATCGATATGCGATTCTCCATTGGCACTACGAAAAGTGGGCGGAGAATGTTGGTCGTTGACTATGCACAGGTGATGGCGGGCGATCAACTCCATTAGTCTGTCGCCCCGGCGGTCGGTGCGAACCGATCCCCAGGAGACAGACCAGGCGTTGGCGTCCGCCATAACTATGACTTGGCGTCCCGCCAGCTCATCCAACACGTGGTCCAAGTGGCCCAATTGTAGGTCTATGCTCTCAGACGGAGGGAAATATCCGCTGATCACATAACAATCGACGTTGGCGTGCCTGATGCAGGCCACAGCAATATGGCTGGTGGACAGATGGGGGAGCGCCATCACATCCACTTGGGGGCCGGTCACAACGATTGCGGCCATAGGCCGTTCGTTGTTCCGTGCGCCAGTTATTATTCTGTGGCCAATACCGAAGCCTGCCACGCGATTTCTTATACAATGGGGCTCCTGTAGAGCCAGGAGTTGAACGGACTCAGCGTACACCAGTGCTCGCAACTCATCCGCCACTCTCTTACGCCTATGCATGTTGTGCTGGACAACGTGGAAACCCGTGTGCTCCGCATCTCTACTCGCCATAGTCCGTACGCGAGGCCAACTTCTCGAGCGCTCGGATATATGACGGGCATGTAGCGCTATCGGCGCTGTGGATCGCACCCGGTTTCCCGCTGCCGCAGTTACAACATTTCGGCGGCAACGCCTTCCTCTTGCAGCTGGCGCTGTCGTGCCCTGTAGCGGAGCACCAAGCACACACCTTCTCCTTACTTGGGCACCGTTTCTCCGGGTGGCCAAATCCATGGCATCTTCCACACCTGGTGACGTCCAGGCAGTCCCGCACAGCACAAGTATACCACCCTAGGGTGATCCTGCCGGTGGTGATGAGGTCTCTTCGGGTCGCAGGGGTCGTTTCAACTACCCAGCGCACCGTTGGTCTGCCGGGGGGGCCCTTTTTATATATAGGGACTATGGGGGAGAGTGTGGGGCGCTGGACTTGGAATCTCCTGGAGAGGTCCTCGGCCGACCAACCCGCAGGCACATCGAAGACCGCTAAGCGCGGTCTTCTCCTGTGCAGCGCCTCCGCCCTCAGACCCAACTCTTGGAGTCGGGCGCTGGCGGTTAGCGTCGCGAGTTCCTCGGCCGAAGACACCTCCAAGAGGATCCCCCCTCTCCTGGCGGGCCTACTGTTTAACATGGTGATCCCAAGCTCTCCCGGGGTCACCTGGTCCATTGCGGCCGTCAGCGGGCGCGTGTCCTTTTTATTGGACAGCTCTACCACGGCCATGAAGGCCTTAGGGCGGTTTTGGCCCTCCCCGGCCGTAGCGAGCTGTCTGAGGACGTCCTCTTTCCTCTTGGTGGGGGGGAGCGGTCTTCGTCCCGGGTGGGTTGTCGCCGCTGCTGTTGGTGCTGCTGCAGGGGCGGCCGACTTCTTCTTCTTCTTCCTAACCACCTGTGTCCAAGCCGCCGGGCTCGGGTATTCGGCATCAGTGATAGGGGGCGGGGGGGGAGAGGGCGGGAGAGGGGTCCCGTCAATCTCCAACCCTCCACTGGATACGAATGGGGGGGGCGGTGGGGGCCTTGGGATGGGAGGAGGAAACTCGGTCTTCGTACCGCTCGCTTCTGGACTAGGTACGGGAGAGGGAGGAGCGGTAGTACTTCTTGGCGTCTGTATCACTGCTCCTCTCTTCTTCTTCTTCCCCTGTCTTTCTGGTCCCTCTTCCGGCAGAGTCCTGTACTGGTGGGGGAGGGGGGGAGCCTCTGTTCCTACTGGAAGGGGCCGCTGGGGGAGGCCGGCTAAGCCGGCGGCAATTGTTGTCGCCACCGTCTCGGTCAGACTCCCCACGATTTCCTTCGCCATCCTGACCTTGGCCTCGGCCACCTCCTGCACCGTAGACATCAGGACCAGGAGGCGGGCGATCCCCATGTTCACCCGTTCGCGGTCCGTAACGCTAACCTTGACTTTGCGGAGTATGGCCGAGATCTCGGCCTGGATGGCACGGGCCTCATCCATTGGGTCTTCGTTTTTGCTGTCTATTAACAGCTCTGTTGGCCCTGAGGAGGGCCCAGCAACTACCGTCTGGGATAGTTTATGGTTCGGACCCACCAGAGGAAGTGGGGCTGAAGGCCTGGCTGGGTCAGTGGTGGGGGGTGGGAGGAGCCAAGCATCAGCCTCCCCACTCTTGGGTTCGGCGTGACTCTCCATCCTGCCCCGTGGAATCACAACAAAAATACAAAAAATGTACCTGTTTATAACTGCCGCGCGGTTGGGTCGATGGAGCTGAGATTTTCAGGAAATATTCCTTAATGCCTCTGACCACTAACTGCCGCGACAGAATTTCAACTTTCGCACTTTTTCCGCTACTTTGAACGAACTTATACGGAGCGACCTTAGACACTCCTGTTCACCCCGGCTGTTGGGGCGACACTCCTATATTTATACTTAGGCCCCCCCACAACCCCCCCCCTCCCTTTGAAAACTTTGGGACGCCACACACTTTTTTTTCCTATTTGGCTTTTAAAAATACTACATGTGAAATTTCATGACGATTCGCCCATTAGTTAATGAGTTAGCTCTATATTTATACTTAGGCCCCCCACAACCCCCCCTCCCGTTCAAAACTTTGGGACGCCACACACCTTTTTTTCCTGTTTGGCTTTTAAAAAGACTACGTGTGAAATTTCATGACAATTCGACCATTAGTTATTATGTTAGCACTATTTATATACTTAGGCCCCCCTTACAACCCCCCCTCCCGATCAAAACTTTGGGACGCCACACACCTTATTTTTCTATTTGGCCTTCAGGAATACTCCATGTGAAATTTCGTGACAATCCGACCAACCGTTAAAGAATTAGCTCTATATTTATACTTAGGCCCCCCCACAACCCCCCCTCCCGTTCAAAACTTTGGGACGCCACACACCTTATTTTCCTATTTGGCTTTTAAAAATACTACGTGAAATTTCATGACGATTCGCCCATTAGTTAATGAGTTAGCTCTATATTTATACTTAGGCCCCCCCACAACCCCCCCTCCCGTTCAAAACTTTGGGACGCCACACACCTTTTTTTCCTATTTGGCTATTAAAAATACTACATGTGAAATTTCATGACGATTCGCCCATTAGTTAATGAGTTAGCTCTATATTTATACTTAGGCCCCCCCACAACCCCCCCTCCCGTTCAAAACTTTGGGACGCCACACACCTTTTTTTCCTGTTTGGCTTTTAAAAAGACTACGTGTGAAATTTCATGACAATTCGACCATTAGTTAATGTGTTAGCACTATTTATATACTTAGGCCCCCCTTACAACCCCCCCCTCCCGATCAAAACTTTGGGACGCGACATAGCCTATTATTCAATCGGGCTCAAAAGAATGCTACATGTGAAGTTTCATAAAAATCCGTCCAGCCGTATGGGCGTGATGCTGGAACAAACATACAAACACACAAACCCACAAACCCCGTTTCAGCTTTATTAATATAGACTTAAACGTTCCGCTCAACATACGGTACGTGACATCACCCAACACTCCTGCCAACTTCCTACTACCATCTCCAAAGCCCACTTATATTCCACATTTCTTCCTTGATAATGTTAGTAGAAACCAAACGGTAACTTATTTTATCATACATATGGAGTCTATCGAGCTCAGGATCGCCACTTAGAAATCTAGCCAAGGCACTTAGGTCAGATATTTTATTCGGGAAGATAAAAATAAATTTGAGCACGTCGTCTTTCGGATTAGACTTTAGGCTATGATCGAGGGCCTTTTTGTATGTCAGGTGCTCGATAATGAGTCCTATGTTATGTAACTAAACCTAGGTAGCTAAAATTTCACTTAGGTTCAAAAAACCTTGAGCACGTCGTCCTTCGGATAGGACTTTCCCGATATATCTAAATCTGTCTATCAGTTTTAACAAATATTAAATCTATAAACCGTTAAACAGCAGGAATATGAAGAATGGTATTTAGCCCGACGTTTTTCGAAAAACATTTTTATTTCAATTTTTGTGTAGGATTCAGATATCCCGGTTGTTCATCAGTTTTAACAAATATTAAAACTAAAAACCGTTTAAAAGCGAGAAATTTGAAGAATGGATTTTACCGAGCTCAGGATCGCCATTTCGAAATCTAGCTAAGTCACTTAGGTCAGATGTTTTAATCGGGAAGATAAAAATAAATTTGAGCACGTCGTCCTTCGCTTTGGACTTTAAGCTATGATCGAGGGCCTTTTCGTATGTCGGGTACTCGATAATGAGTCGTATGTTACGTATCTAAACCTGGGTAGTTGAAATTTCATTTACGTTAAAAATAACTTGAGCACGTCGTCCTTCGGTTTGGACTCTAAGCTATGATCGAGGGCTTTTTCGTATGTCAGGTACTCGATAATGAGTCGTATGTTACGTATCTAAACCTGGGTAGCTGAAATTTCACTTAGGTTAAAAATAAATTTGAGCACGTCGTCCTTCGGATGGGACTTCCCCGATATATCTGAATCTGTATATCAGTTTTAACAAATATTAATACTAAAAACCGTTTAAAAGCGAGAAATTTGAAGAATGGAGTTTACCGAGCTCAGAATCGCCATTTAGAAATCTAGCCAAGTCACTTAGGTCAGATGTTTTAATCGGGAAGATAAAAATAACTTTGATCACGTCGTCCTTCGGATGGGACATTCCCGATACATCTGAATCTTTCTTTGGTTGACCATCTTCGTTTCTGGATGCTGCCTATCTACCAACATAGCTGTATTAATTTGCAACAGCGGACACCACAGCTAGTACGAAGTTAGGAACCCTGGGCACCACATCTAGTATGTGCCTTGCAACAGCGGACCCCACAGCTAGTACGAAGTTCGGAACGCTGAGCACCACATCTAGTTTGTGCCTTGCAACAGCGGACACCACAGCTAGTACGAAGTTAGGAACGCTGGGCAACACAGCTAGTAAGTGTTTTGTAACAGCGGACCCCACAGCTAGTACGAAGTTCGGAACGCTGAGCACCACATCTAGTTTGTGCCTTGCAACAGCGGACACCACAGCTAGTACGAAGTTAGGAACCCTGGGCACCACATCTAGTATGTGCCTTGCAACAGCGGACCCCACAGCTAGTACGAAGTTCGGAACGCTGAGCACCACATCTAGTTTGTGCCTTGCAACAGCGGACCCCACAGGTAGTACGAAGTTCGGAACGCTGAGCACCACATCTAGTTTGTGCCTTGCAACAGCGGACCCCACAGCTAGTACGAAGTTCGGAACGCTGAGCACCACATCTAGTATGTGCCTTGCAACAGCGGACACCACAGCTAGTACGAAGTTAGGAACCCTGGGCACCACATCTAGTATGTGCCTTGCAACAGCGGACCCCACAGCTAGTACGAAGTTCGGAACGCTGGGCAACACAGCGAGTATGAGCCTTGCAACAGCGGACCTCACAGGTAGTACGAAGTTAGGAACGCTGAGCACCACATTCTAGTTTGTGCCTTGCAACAGCGGTCACCACAGCTAGTACGAAGTTAGGAACCCTGGGCACCACATCTAGTATGTGCCTTGCAACAGCGGACCCCACAGCTAGTACGAAGTTAGGAACGCTGAGCACCACATCTAGTATGTGCCTTGCAACAGCGGACACCACAGCTAGTACGAAGTTAGGAACCCTGGGCACCACATCTAGTTTGTGCCTTGCAACAGCGGACCCCACAGCTAGTATGAAGTTAGGAACGCTGAGCACCACATCTAGTTTGTGCCTTGCAACAGCGGACACCACAGCTAGTACGAAGTTAGGAACGCTGGGCAACACAGCTAGTAAGTGTTTTGTAACAGCGGACCCCATGCTAGTACGAAGTTAGGAACCCTGGGCACCACATCTAGTATGTGCCTTGCAACAGCGGACACCACAGCTAGTACGAAGTTAGGAACGCTGGGCAACACAGCTAGTAAGTGCCTTGCAACAGCGGACCCCACAGCTAGTATGAAGTTAGGAACGCTGAGCACCACATCTAGTATGTGCCTTGCAACAGCGGACCCCACAGCTAGTACGAAGTTAGGAACGGTGAGCACCACATCTAGTTTGTGCCTTGCAACAGCGGACACCACAGCTAGTACGAAGTTAGGAACCCTGGGCACCACATCTAGTATGTGCCTTGCAACAGCGGACCCCACAGCTAGTACGAAGTTCGGAACGCTGGGCAACACAGCTAGTAAGTGTTTTGTAACAGCGGACCCCATAGATACTACATAGTTAGGAACGCTGGGCATCACAGCTAGTAAATGTCTTGCAACAGTGAACCCCACAGCGAATACATAGTTACTACTACTACATGTGAAATTCATGACAATCCGATTGCCCTTTAATCATTCAGCATTATTTGTATGCTTAGCCCCCCCCCCCCCCCCCCCTCCAAATTTTTAAGATGTCACATAGTGTATTTTTCTATTTGGCCATCAAGAATACTACATGTGAAATTCCATGACAATCCAATCATCCGTTAATGACCTATCACTATCTTCAAATTTAGGCCTACCCCCATAACCCCCCTCCCGTTCACAATTTTTTGATGTCAAACACCCTATTTTTCTATTTGGCCTTTATGAATACTACATGTGAAATTTCGTGACAATCCGATCATCCGTTAATGACTTATCACTATACTTATACTTAGGCCCACATCAATCCATCCTCCCGTTCAAAATTTTGTGACTTATACACCCTATATTGGCTTTTAAGAATACTACATGTGAAATTCCATGACAATACGACCACCCGTTAATGAGCTACCACTATATTTATACTTAGTCCCCCCCCCCCCCCCCCCACAACCCCCCCTCCCGTTCAAAACTTTGGGTCGCCACACACCTTTTTTTTTTACTACATGTGAAACTTCGTGACAATGCGACCACCCGTTAATGAGCTAGCTCTATATTTATACTTAGGCCCCCCCACAACCCCCCCTCCCGTTCAAAGCTTTGGGACGCCACACACCTTATTTTTTTATTTGGCCTTCAGGAATACTACATGGGAAACTTCGTGACAATGCGACCACCCGTTAATGAGCTAGCTCTATATTTATACTTAGGCCCCCCCACAACCCCCCCTCCCGTTCAAAGCTTTGGGACGCCACACACCTTATTTTTTTATTTGGCCTTCAGGAATACTACATGGGAAACTTCGTGACAATGCGACCACCCGTTAATGAGCTAGCTCTATATTTATACTTAGGCCCCCCCACAACCCCCCCTCCCGTTCAAAGCTTTGGGACGCCACACACCTTATTTTTTTATTTGGCCTTCAGGAATACTACATGGGAAACTTCGTGACAATGCGACCACCCGTTAATGAGCTAGCTCTATATTTATACTTAGGCCCCCCCACAACCCCCCCTCCCGTTCAAAGCTTTGGGACGCCACACACCTTATTTTTTTATTTGGCCTTCAGGAATACTACATGGGAAACTTCGTGACAATGCGACCACCCGTTAATGAGCTAGCTCTTTATTTATACTTAGGCCCCCCCACAACCCCCCCTCCCGTTCAAAGCTTTGGGACGCCACACACCTTATTTTTTTATTTGGCCTTCAGGAATACTACATGGGAAACTTCGTGACAATGCGACCACCCGTTAATGAGCTAGCTCTATATTTATACTTAGGCCCCCCCACAACCCCCCCTCCCGTTCAAAGCTTTGGGACGCCACACACCTTATTTTTTTATTTGGCCTTCAGGAATACTACATGGGAAACTTCGTGACAATGCGACCACCCGTTAATGAGCTAGCTCTATATTTATACTTAGGCCCCCCCACAACCCCCCCTCCCGTTCAAAGCTTTGGGACGCCACACACCTTATTTTTTTATTTGGCCTTCAGGAATACTACATGGGAAACTTCGTGACAATGCGACCACCCGTTAATGAGCTAGCTCTATATTTATACTTAGGCCCCCCCACAACCCCCCCTCCCGTTCAAAGCTTTGGGACGCCACACACCTTATTTTTTTATTTGGCCTTCAGGAATACTACATGGGAAACTTCGTGACAATGCGACCACCCGTTAATGAGCTAGCTCTATATTTATACTTAGGCCCCCCCACAACCCCCCCTCCCGTTCAAAGCTTTGGGACGCCACACACCTTATTTTTTTATTTGGCCTTCAGGAATACTACATGGGAAACTTCGTGACAATGCGACCACCCGTTAATGAGCTAGCTCTTTATTTATACTTAGGCCCCCCCACAACCCCCCCTCCCGTTCAAAGCTTTGGGACGCCACACACCTTATTTTTTTATTTGGCCTTCAGGAATACTACATGGGAAACTTCGTGACAATGCGACCACCCGTTAATGAGCTAGCTCTATATTTATACTTAGGCCCCCCCACAACCCCCCCTCCCGTTCAAAGCTTTGGGACGCCACACACCTTATTTTTTTATTTGGCCTTCAGGAATACTACATGGGAAACTTCGTGACAATGCGACCACCCGTTAATGAGCTAGCTCTATATTTATACTTAGGCCCCCCCACAACCCCCCCTCCCGTTCAAAGCTTTGGGACGCCACACACCTTATTTTTTTATTTGGCCTTCAGGAATACTACATGGGAAACTTCGTGACAATGCGACCACCCGTTAATGAGCTAGCTCTATATTTATACTTAGGCCCCCCCACAACCCCCCCTCCCGTTCAAAGCTTTGGGACGCCACACACCTTATTTTTTTATTTGGCCTTCAGGAATACTACATGGGAAACTTCGTGACAATGCGACCACCCGTTAATGAGCTAGCTCTATATTTATACTTAGGCCCCCCCACAACCCCCCCTCCCGTTCAAAGCTTTGGGACGCCACACACCTTATTTTTTTATTTGGCCTTCAGGAATACTACATGGGAAACTTCGTGACAATGCGACCACCCGTTAATGAGCTAGCTCTATATTTATACTTAGGCCCCCCCACAACCCCCCCTCCCGTTCAAAGCTTTGGGACGCCACACACCTTATTTTTTTATTTGGCCTTCAGGAATACTACATGGGAAACTTCGTGACAATGCGACCACCCGTTAATGAGCTAGCTCTATATTTATACTTAGGCCCCCCCACAACCCCCCCTCCCGTTCAAAGCTTTGGGACGCCACACACCTTATTTTTTTATTTGGCCTTCAGGAATACTACATGGGGAACTTCGTGACAATGCGACCACCCGTTAATGAGCTAGCTCTTTATTTATACTTAGGCCCCCCCACAACCCCCCCTCCCGTTCAAAGCTTTGGGACGCCACACACCTTATTTTTTTATTTGGCCTTCAGGAATACTACATGGGAAACTTCGTGACAATGCGACCACCCGTTAATGAGCTAGCTCTTTATTTATACTTAGGCCCCCCCACAACCCCCCCTCCCGTTCAAAGCTTTGGGACGCCACACACCTTATTTTTTTATTTGGCCTTCAGGAATACTACATGGGAAACTTCGTGACAATGCGACCACCCGTTAATGAGCTAGCTCTATATTTATACTTAGGCCCCCCCACAACCCCCCCTCCCGTTCAAAGCTTTGGGACGCCACACACCTTATTTTTTTATTTGGCCTTCAGGAATACTACATGGGAAACTTCGTGACAATGCGACCACCCGTTAATGAGCTAGCTCTATATTTATACTTAGGCCCCCCCACAACCCCCCCTCCCGTTCAAAGCTTTGGGACGCCACACACCTTATTTTTTTATTTGGCCTTCAGGAATACTACATGGGAAACTTCGTGACAATGCGACCACCCGTTAATGAGCTAGCTCTATATTTATACTTAGGCCCCCCCACAACCCCCCCTCCCGTTCAAAGCTTTGGGACGCCACACACCTTATTTTTTTATTTGGCCTTCAGGAATACTACATGGGAAACTTCGTGACAATGCGACCACCCGTTAATGAGCTAGCTCTATATTTATACTTAGGCCCCCCCACAACCCCCCCTCCCGTTCAAAGCTTTGGGACGCCACACACCTTATTTTTTTATTTGGCCTTCAGGAATACTACATGGGAAACTTCGTGACAATGCGACCACCCGTTAATGAGCTAGCTCTATATTTATACTTAGGCCCCCCCACAACCCCCCCTCCCGTTCAAAGCTTTGGGACGCCACACACCTTATTTTTTTATTTGGCCTTCAGGAATACTACATGGGAAACTTCGTGACAATGCGACCACCCGTTAATGAGCTAGCTCTTTATTTATACTTAGGCCCCCCCACAACCCCCCCTCCCGTTCAAAGCTTTGGGACGCCACACACCTTATTTTTTTATTTGGCCTTCAGGAATACTACATGGGAAACTTCGTGACAATGCGACCACCCGTTAATGAGCTAGCTCTTTATTTATACTTAGGCCCCCCCACAACCCCCCCTCCCGTTCAAAGCTTTGGGACGCCACACACCTTATTTTTTTATTTGGCCTTCAGGAATACTACATGGGAAACTTCGTGACAATGCGACCACCCGTTAATGAGCTAGCTCTATATTTATACTTAGGCCCCCCCACAACCCCCCCTCCCGTTCAAAGCTTTGGGACGCCACACACCTTATTTTTTTATTTGGCCTTCAGGAATACTACATGGGAAACTTCGTGACAATGCGACCACCCGTTAATGAGCTAGCTCTATATTTATACTTAGGCCCCCCCACAACCCCCCCTCCCGTTCAAAGCTTTGGGACGCCACACACCTTATTTTTTTATTTGGCCTTCAGGAATACTACATGGGAAACTTCGTGACAATGCGACCACCCGTTAATGAGCTAGCTCTATATTTATACTTAGGCCCCCCCACAACCCCCCCTCCCGTTCAAAGCTTTGGGACGCCACACACCTTATTTTTTTATTTGGCCTTCAGGAATACTACATGGGAAACTTCGTGACAATGCGACCACCCGTTAATGAGCTAGCTCTATATTTATACTTAGGCCCCCCCACAACCCCCCCTCCCGTTCAAAGCTTTGGGACGCCACACACCTTATTTTTTTATTTGGCCTTCAGGAATACTACATGGGAAACTTCGTGACAATGCGACCACCCGTTAATGAGCTAGCTCTATATTTATACTTAGGCCCCCCCACAACCCCCCCTCCCGTTCAAAGCTTTGGGACGCCACACACCTTATTTTTTTATTTGGCCTTCAGGAATACTACATGGGAAACTTCGTGACAATGCGACCACCCGTTAATGAGCTAGCTCTATATTTTTACTTAGGCCCCCCCACAACCCCCCCTCCCGTTCAAAGCTTTGGGACGCCACACACCTTATTTTTTTATTTGGCCTTCAGGAATACTACATGGGAAACTTCGTGACAATGCGACCACCCGTTAATGAGCTAGCTCTATATTTATACTTAGGCCCCCCCACAACCCCCCCTCCCGTTCAAAGCTTTGGGACGCCACACACCTTATTTTTTTATTTGGCCTTCAGGAATACTACATGGGAAACTTCGTGACAATGCGACCACCCGTTAATGAGCTAGCTCTTTATTTATACTTAGGCCCCCCCACAACCCCCCCTCCCGTTCAAAGCTTTGGGACGCCACACACCTTATTTTTTTATTTGGCCTTCAGGAATACTACATGGGAAACTTCGTGACAATGCGACCACCCGTTAATGAGCTAGCTCTATATTTATACTTAGGCCCCCCCACAACCCCCCCTCCCGTTCAAAGCTTTGGGACGCCACACACCTTATTTTTTTATTTGGCCTTCAGGAATACTACATGGGAAACTTCGTGACAATGCGACCACCCGTTAATGAGCTAGCTCTATATTTATACTTAGGCCCCCCCACAACCCCCCCTCCCGTTCAAAGCTTTGGGACGCCACACACCTTATTTTTTTATTTGGCCTTCAGGAATACTACATGGGAAACTTCGTGACAATGCGACCACCCGTTAATGAGCTAGCTCTATATTTATACTTAGGCCCCCCCACAACCCCCCCTCCCGTTCAAAGCTTTGGGACGCCACACACCTTATTTTTTTATTTGGCCTTCAGGAATACTACATGTGAAACTTCGTGACAATGCGACCACCCGTTAATGAGCTAGCTCTTTATTTATACTTAGGCCCCCCCACAACCCCCCCTCCCGTTCAAAGCTTTGGGACGCCACACACCTTATTTTTTTATTTGGCCTTCAGGAATACTACATGGGAAATTTCGTGACAATGCGACCACCCGTTAATGAGCTAGCTCTATATTTATACTTAGGCCCCCCCACAACCCCCCCTCCCGTTCAAAACTTTGGGACGCCACACACCTTATTTTTTTATTTGGCCTTCAGGAATACTACATGGGAAACTTCGTGACAATGCGACCACCCGTTAATGAGCTAGCTCTATATTTATACTTAGGCCTCCCCACAACCCCCCCTCCCGTTCAAAGCTTTGGGACGCCACACACCTTATTTTTTTATTTGGCCTTCAGGAATACTACATGGGAAACTTCGTGACAATGCGACCACCCGTTAATGAGCTAGCTCTATATTTATACTTAGGCCCCCCCACAACCCCCCCTCCCGTTCAAAACTTTGGGACGCCACACACCTTATTTTTTTATTTGGCCTTCAGGAATACTACATGGGAAATTTCGTGAAAATGCGACCACCCGTTAATGAGCTAGCTCTTTATTTATACTTAGGCCCCCCCCACAACCCCCCCTCCCGTTCAAAGCTTTGGGACGCCACACACCTTATTTTTTTATTTGGCCTTCAGGAATACTACATGGGAAACTTCGTGACAATGCGACCACCCGTTAATGAGTTAGCTCTATATTTATACTTAGGCCCCCCCACAACCCCCCCTCCCGTTCAAAGCTTTGGGACGCCACACACCTTATTTTTTTATTTGGCCTTCAGGAATACTACATGGGAAATTTCGTGAAAATGCGACCACCCGTTAATGAGCTAGCTCTATATTTATACTTAGGCCCCCCCACCCCCCCCCTTCCCGTTCAAAACTTTGGGACGCCACACACCTTATTTTTTTATTTGGCCTTCAGGAATACTACATGGGAAATTTTGTGACAATACGATCAACCGTTAATGAGCTAGCTCTATATTTATACTTAGCCCCCCCCCCCCCCCTCAACCCCCCCACCCGTTCAAAACTTTGGGACACCACACATCTTATTTTTCTATTTGGCCTTCAGGAATACTACATGGGAAATTTCGTGACAATACGATCAACCGTTAATGAGCTAGCTCTATATTTATATTTAGCCCCCCCCCCCCCCAAACCCCCCACCCGTTCAAAACTTTGGGACACCACACATCTTATTTTTCTATTTGGCCTTCAGGAATACTACATGGGAAATTTCGTGACAATACGATCAACCGTTAATGAGCTAGCTCTATATTTATTCTTAGCCCCCCCCCCCCTCAACCCCCCTCCCATTTAAAATTTTGGGACTCCACCCACAATATTTTTCAATTTGGCCTTTAAGAATACTACATGTGAAATTTCATGACAATCTGATCATCCGTTAAAGATCTATCACTATATTTATATTTAGGCCTACGCCCACAACCCCCCCTTCCATTTAAAATTTTGGGACGCCACACACAATATTTTTCATATTGGCCTTTAAGAATACTACATGTGAAATTTCGTGACAATCCGACCAACAGTTAATGAGGTAGGACTATTTATATACTTAGGCCCCCCTTACAACCCCCCCTACCGTTCAAAATTTTGGGACGCCACATAACCTATTATTCAATCGGGCTCAAAAGAATGCTACATGTGAAGTTTCATGAAGATCCAGCCGTTTGGGCGTGATGCTGGAACAAACATACAAACAAACCCCGTTTCAGCTTTATTTATATAGATTATATCACAATGTACACAAGTTTTAATTTGTGTTCATATCTATACTTCATCTTTTTTTTTTGGCATTTTTCTTCCATAGTGGATCGGTGTCACCATATTTAAAGTCAGTCTGAACGTTGTGCTGACGTTGGCATAATCCGAAACCAGCACACTCTATGGCTCTGTCAGTTAACAAATATTAAATCTATAAACCGTTAAAAAGCAAGAAATTTGAAGAATGGAGTCTACCGAGCTCAGGATCGCCACTTAGAAATCTAGCTGAGGCACTTAGGTCAGATGTTTTAATCGGGAAGTTAAAAATAACTTTGAGCACTTCGTCCTTCGGATGGGACATTAAGCGATGATCCAGGGCTTTTTCGAATGTGAGGTACTCGATAATGAGACGTATGTTATGTAAATAAACCTGGGTTGGTCAATTTCCACTTAGGTTGAAAGCCTTGAGCACGTCGTCCTTCGGATGGGACTTTCCGGATATATCTGAATCTGTAGTATCAGTTTTAACAATTATTAAGCCTATAAACCGTTAAATAGCGCGAATTTTTTGAAAAACGTTTTTATTTTGATTTTTGTGTGGGGTTCAGATAATCCGGTCGTTCTCTATCAGTTTTAACAAATATTTAATCTATAAACCGTTAAAAAGCGAGAAATTTGAAGAATGGAGTCTACCGAGCTCAGGATCGCCACTTACAAATCTAACTGAGGCACTTAGGTCAGATGTTTTAATCGGGAAGTGAAAAATAACTATGAGCACGTCGTCCTTCGGATGGGACTTTAAGCGATGTTCCAGGACTTTTTCGAATGTGAGGTACTCGATAATGAGACGTATGTTATGTAAATAAACCTGGGTAGGTGAAATATCACTTAGGTTGAAAATAGCCTTGAGCACGTCGTCCTTCGGATGGGACTTTCCGGATAAATCTGAATCTCTCGTATCAGTTTTAACAATTATTAAGCCTATAAACCGTTAAATAGCGCAAATTTTTTGAAAAACATTTTTATTTTGATTTTTGTGTAGGATTCAGATAATCCGGTCGTTCTCTATCAGTTTTAACAAATATTAAATCTACAAACCGTTAAAAAGCGAGAAATTTCAAGAATGGAGTCTACCGAGCTCAGGATCGCCACTTAGAAATCTAGTTGAGGCACTTAGGTCAGATGTTTCAATCGGGAAGTTAAAGAACACTTTGAGCACGTCGTCCTTCGGATGGGACTTTAAGCGATGATCCAGGGCTTTTTCGAATGTGAGGTACTCGATAATGAGACGTATGTTATGTAAATAAACCTGGGTAGGTGAAATTTCACTTAGGTTGAAAATAGCCTTGAGGACGTCGTCCGTCGGATGGGACTTTTCGGATATATCTGATTCTGTCGTATCAGTTTTAACAATTATTAAGCCTATAAACCGTTAAATAGCGCAAATTTTTTGAAAAACATTTTTATTTTGATTTTTGTGTAGGATTCAGATAATCCGGTCGTTCTCTATCAGTTTTAACGAATATTAAATCTATAAACCGTTAAAAAGCGAGAAATTTCAAGAATGGAGTCTACCGAGCTCAGGATCGCCACTTAGAAATCTAGTTGAGGCACTTAGGTCAGATGTTTTAATCGGGAAGCTAAAAATAACTTTGAGCACGTCGTCC
This sequence comes from Aradus depressus, assembly GCA_963662175.1. Lineage (NCBI taxonomy): Eukaryota > Metazoa > Arthropoda > Insecta > Hemiptera > Aradidae > Aradus > Aradus depressus. The sequence continues at coordinate 86,601,022 of OY759214.1, forward strand.
TTCGGATGGGACATTAAGCAATGATCCAGGGCTTTTTCGAATGTGAGGTACTCGATAATGAGACGTAAGTTATGTAAATAAACCTGGGTAGGTCAATTTCTACTTAGGTTGAAAGCCTTGAGCACGTCGTCCTTCGGATGGGACTTTCCGGATAAATCTGAATCTGTCGTATCAGTTTTAACAGTTATTAAGCCTATAAACCGTTAAATAGCGCAAATTTTTTGAAAAACATTTTTATTTTGATTTTTGTGTAGGATTCAGATAATCCGGTCGTTCTCTATCAGTTTTAACAAATATTAAATCTATAAACCGTTAAAAAGCGAGAAATTTCAAGAATGGAGTCTACCGAGCTCAGGATCGCCACTTAGAAATCTAGCTGAGGCACTTAGGTCAGATGTTTTAATCGGGAAGTGAAAAATAACTATGAGCACGTCGTCCTTCGGATGGGACTTTAAGCGATGTTCCAGGACTTTTTCGAATGTGAGGTACTCGATAATGAGACGTATGTTATGTAAATAAACCTGGGTAGGTGAAATTTCACTTAGGTTGAAAATAGCCTTGAGCACGTCGTCCTTCGGATGGGACTTTCCGGATAAATCTGAATCTGTCGTATCAGTTTTAACAATTATTAAGCCTATAAACCGTTAAATAGCGCAAATTTTTTGAAAAACATTTTTATTTTGATTTTTGTGTAGGATTCAGATAATCCGGTCGTTCTCTATCAGTTTTAACGAATATTAAATCTATAAACCGTTAAAAAGCGAGAAATTTCAAGAATGGAGTCTACCGAGCTCAGGATCGCCACTTAGAAATCTAGTTGAGGCACTTAGGTCAGATGTTTTAATCGGGAAGCTAAAAATAACTTTGAGCACGTCGTCCTTCGGATGGGACATTAAGCAATGATCCAGGGCTTTTTCGAATGTGAGGTACTCGATAATGAGACGTAAGTTATGTAAATAAACCTGGGTAGGTCAATTTCTACTTAGGTTGAAAGCCTTGAGCACGTCGTCCTTCGGATGGGACTTTCCGGATAAATCTGAATCTGTCGTATCAGTTTTAACAGTTATTAAGCCTATAAACCGTTAAATAGCGCAAATTTTTTGAAAAACATTTTTATTTTGATTTTTGTGTAGGATTCAGATAATCCGGTCGTTCTCTATCAGTTTTAACAAATATTAAATCTATAAACCGTTAAAAAGCGAGAAATTTCAAGAATGGAGTCTACCGAGCTCAGGATCGCCACTTAGAAATCTAGCTGAGGCACTTAGGTCAGATGTTTTAATCGGGAAGTGAAAAATAACTATGAGCACGTCGTCCTTCGGATGGGACTTTAAGCGATGTTCCAGGACTTTTTCGAATGTGAGGTACTCGATAATGAGACGTATGTTATGTAAATAAACCTGGGTAGGTGAAATTTCACTTAGGTTGAAAATAGCCTTGAGCACGTCGTCCTTCGGATGGGACTTTCCGGATAAATCTGAATCTGTCGTATCAGTTTTAACAGTTATTAAGCCTATAAACCGTTAAATAGCGCAAATTTTTTGAAAAACATTTTTATTTTGATTTTTGTGTAGGATTCAGATAATCCGGTCGTTCTCTATCAGTTTTAACAAATATTAAATCTATAAACCGTTAAAAAGCGAGAAATTTCAAGAATGGAGTCTACCGAGCTCAGGATCGCCACTTAGAAATCTAGCTGAGGCACTTAGGTCAGATGTTTTAATCGGGAAGTGAAAAATAACTATGAGCACGTCGTCCTTCGGATGGGACTTTAAGCGATGTTCCAGGACTTTTTCGAATGTGAGGTACTCGATAATGAGACGTATGTTATGTAAATAAACCTGGGTAGGTGAAATTTCACTTAGGTTGAAAATAGCCTTGAGCACGTCGTCCTTCGGATGGGACTTTCCGGATAAATCTGAATCTGTCGTATCAGTTTTAACAATTATTAAGCCTATAAACCGTTAAATAGCGCAAATTTTTAGAAAAACATTTTTATTTTGATTTTTGTGTAGGATTCAGATAATCCGGTCGTTCTCTATCAGTTTTAACGAATATTAAATCTATAAACCGTTAAAAAGCGAGAAATTTCAAGAATGGAGTCTACCGAGCTCAGGATCGCCACTTAGAAATCTAGTTGAGGCACTTAGGTCAGATGTTTTAATCGGGAAGCTAAAAATAACTTTGAGCACGTCGTCCTTCGGATGGGACATTAAGCAATGATCCAGGGCTTTTTCGAATGTGAGGTACTCGATAATGAGACGTATGTTATGTAAATAAACCTGGGTAGGTGAAATTTCACTTAGGTTGAAAATAGCCTTGAGCACGTCGTCCTTCGGATGGGACTTTCCGGATAAATCTGAATCTGTCGTATCAGTTTTAACAATTATTAAGCCTATAAACCGTTAAATAGCGCAAATTTTTTGAAAAACATTTTTATTTTGATTTTTGTGTAGGATTCAGATAATCCGGTCGTTCTCTATCAGTTTTAACGAATATTAAATCTATAAACCGTTAAAAAGCGAGAAATTTCAAGAATGGAGTCTACCGAGCTCAGGATCGCCACTTAGCAATCTAGTTGAGGCACTTAGGTCAGATGTTTTAATCGGGAAGCTAAAAATAACTTTGAGCACGTCGTCCTTCGGATGGGACATTAAGCAATGATCCAGGGCTTTTTCGAATGTGAGGTACTCGATAATGAGACGTATGTTATGTAAATAAACCTGGGTAGGTGAAATTTCACTTAGGTTGAAAATAGCCTTGAGCACGTCGTCCTTCGGATGGGACTTTCCGGATAAATCTGAATCTGTCGTATCAGTTTTAACAATTATTAAGCCTATAAACCGTTAAATAGCGCAAATTTTTTGAAAAACATTTTTATTTTGATTTTTGTGTAGGATTCAGATAATCCGGTCGTTCTCTATCAGTTTTAACGAATATTAAATCTATAAACCGTTAAAAAGCGAGAAATTTCAAGAATGGAGTCTACCGAGCTCAGGATCGCCACTTAGAAATCTAGTTGAGGCACTTAGGTCAGATGTTTTAATCGGGAAGCTAAAAATAACTTTGAGCACGTCGTCCTTCGGATGGGACATTAAGCAATGATCCAGGGCTTTTTCGAATGTGAGGTACTCGATAATGAGACGTATGTTATGTAAATAAACCTGGGTAGGTCATTTTCTACTTAGGTTGAAAGCCTTGAGCACGTCGTCCTTCGGATGGGACTTTCCGGATAAATCTGAATCTGTCGTATCAGTTTTAACAGTTATTAAGCCTATAAACCGTTAAATAGCGCAAATTTTTTGAAAAACATTTTTATTTTGATTTTTGTGTAGGATTCAGATAATCCGGTCGTTCTGTATCAGTTTTAACAAATATTAAATCTATAAACCGTTAAAAAGCGAGAAATTTCAAGAATGGAGTCTACCGAGCTCAGGATCGCCACTTAGAAATCTAGCTGAGGCACTTAGGTCAGATGTTTTAATCGGGAAGTGAAAAATAACTATGAGCACGTCGTCCTTCGGATGGGACTTTAAGCGATGTTCCAGGACTTTTTCGAATGTGAGGTACTCGATAATGAGACGTATGTTATGTAAATAAACCTGGGTAGGTGAAATTTCACTTAGGTTGAAAATAGCCTTGAGCACGTCGTCCTTCGGATGGGACTTTCCGGATAAATCTGAATCTGTCGTATCAGTTTTAACAGTTATTAAGCCTATAAACCGTTAAATAGCGCAAATTTTTTGAAAAACATTTTTATTTTGATTTTTGTGTAGGATTCAGATAATCCGGTCGTTCTCTATCAGTTTTAACAAATATTAAATCTATAAACCGTTAAAAAGCGAGAAATTTCAAGAATGGAGTCTACCGAGCTCAGGATCGCCACTTAGAAATCTAGCTGAGGCACTTAGGTCAGATGTTTTAATCGGGAAGTGAAAAATAACTATGAGCACGTCGTCCTTCGGATGGGACTTTAAGCGATGTTCCAGGACTTTTTCGAATGTGAGGTACTCGATAATGAGACGTATGTTATGTAAATAAACCTGGGTAGGTGAAATTTCACTTAGGTTGAAAATAGCCTTGAGCACGTCGTCCTTCGGATGGGACTTTCCGGATAAATCTGAATCTGTCGTATCAGTTTTAACAATTATTAAGCCTATAAACCGTTAAATAGCGCAAATTTTTAGAAAAACATTTTTATTTTGATTTTTGTGTAGGATTCAGATAATCCGGTCGTTCTCTATCAGTTTTAACGAATATTAAATCTATAAACCGTTAAAAAGCGAGAAATTTCAAGAATGGAGTCTACCGAGCTCAGGATCGCCACTTAGAAATCTAGTTGAGGCACTTAGGTCAGATGTTTTAATCGGGAAGCTAAAAATAACTTTGAGCACGTCGTCCTTCGGATGGGACATTAAGCAATGATCCAGGGCTTTTTCGAATGTGAGGTACTCGATAATGAGACGTATGTTATGTAAATAAACCTGGGTAGGTCAATTTCTACTTAGGTTGAAAGCCTTGAGCACGTCGTCCTTCGGATGGGACTTTCCGGATAAATCTGAATCTGTCGTATCAGTTTTAACAGTTATTAAGCCTATAAACCGTTAAATAGCGCAAATTTTTTGAAAAACATTTTTATTTTGATTTTTGTGTAGGATTCAGATAATCCGGTCGTTCTGTATCAGTTTTAACAAATATTAAATCTATAAACCGTTAAAAAGCGAGAAATTTCAAGAATGGAGTCTACCGAGCTCAGGATCGCCACTTAGAAATCTAGCTGAGGCACTTAGGTCAGATGTTTTAATCGGGAAGTGAAAAATAACTATGAGCACGTCGTCCTTCGGATGGGACTTTAAGCGATGTTCCAGGACTTTTTCGAATGTGAGGTACTCGATAATGAGACGTATGTTATGTAAATAAACCTGGGTAGGTGAAATTTCACTTAGGTTGAAAATAGCCTTGAGCACGTCGTCCTTCGGATGGGACTTTCCGGATAAATCTGAATCTGTCGTATCAGTTTTAACAGTTATTAAGCCTATAAACCGTTAAATAGCGCAAATTTTTTGAAAAACATTTTTATTTTGATTTTTGTGTAGGATTCAGATAATCCGGTCGTTCTCTATCAGTTTTAACAAATATTAAATCTATAAACCGTTAAAAAGCGAGAAATTTCAAGAATGGAGTCTACCGAGCTCAGGATCGCCACTTAGAAATCTAGCTGAGGCACTTAGGTCAGATGTTTTAATCGGGAAGTGAAAAATAACTATGAGCACGTCGTCCTTCGGATGGGACTTTAAGCGATGTTCCAGGACTTTTTCGAATGTGAGGTACTCGATAATGAGACGTATGTTATGTAAATAAACCTGGGTAGGTGAAATTTCACTTAGGTTGAAAATAGCCTTGAGCACGTCGTCCTTCGGATGGGACTTTCCGGATAAATCTGAATCTGTCGTATCAGTTTTAACAATTATTAAGCCTATAAACCGTTAAATAGCGCAAATTTTTAGAAAAACATTTTTATTTTGATTTTTGTGTAGGATTCAGATAATCCGGTCGTTCTCTATCAGTTTTAACGAATATTAAATCTATAAACCGTTAAAAAGCGAGAAATTTCAAGAATGGAGTCTACCGAGCTCAGGATCGCCACTTAGAAATCTAGTTGAGGCACTTAGGTCAGATGTTTTAATCGGGAAGCTAAAAATAACTTTGAGCACGTCGTCCTTCGGATGGGACATTAAGCAATGATCCAGGGCTTTTTCGAATGTGAGGTACTCGATAATGAGACGTATGTTATGTAAATAAACCTGGGTAGGTCAATTTCTACTTAGGTTGAAAGCCTTGAGCACGTCGTCCTTCGGATGGGACTTTCCGGATAAATCTGAATCTGTCGTATCAGTTTTAACAGTTATTAAGCCTATAAACCGTTAAATAGCGCAAATTTTTTGAAAAACATTTTTATTTTGATTTTTGTGTAGGATTCAGATAATCCGGTCGTTCTCTATCAGTTTTAACGAATATTAAATCTATAGCAGTTATACCCGGCGTTGCCCGGGGAACTTTGATTTTTCTCCCAATATCTTCTATAACGCTATTCAGTTCCTCGACAGTACATTCATGATGTTATAATTTTCAATTATTCATACGGAATAAGGCTTATAGTCCTTCAGCTGTTGTAACGCTAGTAAGTTTTTAGGACCCCTGGGCACCACAGCTAGTATGCGCCTTTCAACGGCGGAAGCCACACCTAGTGAATACTTAGCATCGCTGGACGTCCTAGTCAGTGCGTACTTAAGAACGTTTGTGACCACAGCTAGTATGTGGCTTGCAACGCTGAGCACCACAGCTAGTACGTAGTTGGGAATGCTGGGCATCATAGCTAGTATGTGCCTTGCGACGGCGGACCCAACAGCTAGTACGTAGTTAGGAACGCTGATCACCACAGCTAGTATGTGCCTCGCAACAGCGGACCCCACAGCTAGTATGAAGTTAGGAACGCTGGGCATCACAGCTATTAAGTGCCTTGCAACAGCGGACCCCACAGCTAGTATGTAGTTAAATACGCTGGGCATTACAGTTAGTAAGTGCTTTGCAACAGCGAACTTCACAGCTAGTACATAGTTAGGAACGCTGGGCACTACAGCTAGTAAATGCCTTGCAACAACGGACCCCACAGCTAGTACGAAGTTAGGAACGCTGGGCACTACAGCTAGTAAATGCCTTACAACAACGGATCCCACAGCTAGTACGATATTAGGAACCCTGGGCATCACAGCTAGTATGCTTTTGCAACGACGGACCCCACAGCTAGTACGTATTTAGGAACGCTGGGCCCTACAGGTAGTAGGTGCCTTGCAACTGCGAACCCCACAGATAGTATGTAGTTAGAACCACAGGGCATCACAGCTAGTATGAGTTTTGCAACGGCGGACCCCACAGCTAGTACCTACGAGTGAAATACGCTGCGCCGCACTGCTAGCGCCTTGCAACAGCAGACCCCACAGCTAGTACGTAATTAGAAACGCTGGGCATTACAGCTAGTAAATGTCTTATAGGTGCCTTGCAACAGCGAACCCCACAGCCAGTACATAGTTAGGAACGCTGGGGCTGAGCACTACAGCTAGTAAGTACCTTGCAACAGCGGACCCCACAGCTAGTACGATATTAGGAACGCTGGACATCACAGCTAGTAAATGTCTTGCAACAGTGAACCCCACAGCGAATACATAGTTACTACTACTACATGTGAAATTCATGACAATCCGATTCATGACAATACGATCAACCGTTAATGAGCTAGCTCTATATTTATACTTAGTCCCCCCCCCCTCAACCCCGCCACCCGTTCAAAACTTCGGGAAGCCACACTCCTTATTTTTCTATTTGGCCTTCAGGAATAATATATGCGAAATTTCGTGACAATACGACCAACCGTTAATGAGCTAACTCTATATGTATATTTAGCCCCCCCCCCCCCCCCCCCCCCCCACAACCCTTCTTCCTGTTCAAAATTTTGGGCCGTCACACACCTAATATTTCTATTTGACCTTTAGGAATACTACATGTGAAATTTCATGACAATTCGACCATTAGTTAATGAGTTAGCACTATTTATATACGTAGGCCCCTTTTACAACCCCCCCTCCCGATCAAAACATTGGAACGCCACACACCTTATTTTTCTATTTGGCCTTCAGGAATACTCCATGTGAAATTTCGTTACAATCCGACCAACCGTTAAAGAGTTAGCTCTATATTTATACTTAAGCCCCCCCACAATCCCCCCTCCCGTTCAAAACTTTAGGACGCCACACACCTTTTTTTCCTATTTGGCTTTTAAAAATACTACATGTGAAATTTCATGACGATTCGCCCATTAGTTAATGAGTTAGCTCTATATTTATACTTAGGTCCCCCCACTACCCCCACCTCCCGTAAAAAATTTTGAGCCGTCACACCGCCTATTTTTCTATTTGGTCTTCAGGAATACTCCATGTGAAATTTCGTGACAATCCGACCAACCGTTAAAGAGTTAGCTCTATATTTATATTTAGGCCCCCCCCACAACCCCCCCTCCCGTTCAAAACTTTGGGACGCCACACACCTTTTTTTCCTATTTGGCTTTTAAAAATACTACATGTGAAATTTCATGACGATTCGCCCATTAGTTAATGAGTTAGCTCTATATTTATACTTAGGCCCCCCCACTACCCCCTCTCCCGTAAAAAATTTTGAGCCGTCACACCGCCTATTTTTTTATTTGGTCTTCAGGAATACTACATGTGAAACTTCGTGACAATCCGACCAACTGTTAAAGAGTTAGCTCTATATTTATACTTAGGCCCCCCCACAACCCCCCCTCCCGTCCAAAACTTTGGGACGCCACACACCTTTTTTTCCTATTTGGCTTTTAAAAATACTACATGTGAAATGTCATGACGATTCGCCCATTAATTAATGAGTTAGCTCTATATTTATACTTAGGCCCCCCCACGACCCCCCCTCCCGTTCAAAACTTTGGGACGCCACACACCTTTTTTTCCTGTTTGGCTTTTAAAAAGACTACGTGTGAAATTTCATGACAATTTGACCATTAGTTAATGAGTTAGCACTATTTATATACTTAGGCCCCCCTTACAACCCCCCCTCCCGATCAAAATTTTGGGACGCCACATAGCCTATTATTCAATCGGGCTCAAAAGAATGCTACATGGGCAGTTTCATAAAAATCCGTCCAGCGGTTTGGGCGTGATGCTGGAACAAACATACATACATACAAACAAACAAACCCCGTTTCAGCTTTATTAATATAGATTTAAATAATTATTTGAATAGACTGACCCTGGTTTCGAACCACCGTGTAATTAAAGGATGACAATCTAGCGCTAACCCACTGAGCAAAGATGTCTGTCCTTTCTCCCGACGCGAATAAACCTCTATTAATACATCATCTATCAAAACCACTATAGTTTTGGTTAAACCTGATTGATTTGAGCAAAAAAAACCTTGTCGATTTGACAAACTAGTCTCGGTTTTTTTAAAATAAAGGAGATGCCTGAAACAAATCTACGCAGATCTTGGCAAGCAAAAGTTGCTTAGTATAGCTTACCAACAAAAAGGACATATATATTACCTTCTCAGTTAAAATTGAGTACCTGACTTCATACAAGATTGGGACCATCTCTCAACGTCCCACCCGAAGGACGGCGTGTTCAAGATTTTGTTTTTTACCTTCCACATAAGCAATTACGGGTCTCGGCAGTGTTTTGAGCCCGTGACAATTTACTTAATAATAACACAGCCCCACGAAAAAAAAAGGTCATGTCCACTGAACTAGACCCCCATGTCTATATGTTTTCTAGGTCGCTGAATCCGAATTCGACGTCCGTTTCACCCCATCAGGTCTATGAACACCGTAAACCACCAAAATACCTCAAATTTTCACTCGAGGATTTTTTCCCTTAATTTCTAGCGTTTCTCAGCATTGTCTCGGGTGTCCTCTGCTCTTCTTCTTCATTTATTAGAAAGTGAGACGTGGGGAGGGTAGGGGTTAACATCCGATCAGAAACGCACCCCTTGAGGGGGTTAAACCACCCTTTCAGGGGGTGAAACTAGTTTTTTCTGTTTTCGAAGGATTTTTGTCAGAATCAGGATGGAGGAGGCGTTTGTATATACAGTAGAGTCCCGCTAATCGGGACACCGATTATCCGGACATCCGGTTAATCAGGACGGGATTTTAAAAAACGTATTAAAATTTAGTAAACTAAAAATTTAATTTAGCGAGCGGTAAGAAAATAATTCAAAGAGAGGGTTTGACTCGACTTACTCAGTTGGGTACGATGAAAATGTGCCGACAAAGAAGACGGCGCGCACACCCTATTTTCCAGGAAATTACTTTTTTCAGTGAGTCTAAAAATATTATTCTTCTTTTCATTACATACTGTACACTGTTTTAATTTATAGTCCTCTCCAGAATTTAACGTTAACATATTTCGTTTTTAAAATTCTTAATTTTCACATTATAACATTAATGTGCCGTGGTTTGTTTTGTAAAGTAGTACTGTACAATAAATAAATTTTGAGCTGTAATCACAAAGTTGTTTTGTTTTGTTAACCCTATCTCAGTTCGTAGGTCGAAAACTTAGATCAACGTATACATTATGTAGTACTGAAAATAAAATTAAGCTGCAGGAAAAAGTGTATTTATGAGAAAAAAAATCGCTAAAATATTTATCATGTGCATTTTACAGCAAATTCCGTTTAATCCGGACATTCGATGGTCCCCGGACCCCGGTCTCATTTAGTCCGGATTAGCGGGACTCTACTTTACCTACATATTGTTTTGGCCAACTTACTTTTATGTTATTTAGATCGCTTCGTTTTGTTGTGAGTCTGCTAATCCTAGTTCCCCTACCTCAACCTTTCTTGGACTCAGTATGTCTTGTGCCTCCTTTGTGTTTATGTCAATATAAAAAATTCCAAATCTCATCCCTCAGCATGAAAAATGCAACTGTATCATTATCACGTGTCAATGTTGTAGCTTCTACATCAAAACACACATGTGATAATGATACTAACACGTTCTGCTACATATGCAGTAAATACCAAGCACCCGCAGACCGGAGACTTATATCTGAAAAGATTCATTTTTCCAACAACCTATATATATATATATATATATATATAGGGTGTTGGAAATATATATATAAATTTATATTTGTTCATGTATATGTATACAAACCCCTCCTTCGTGATTCTGACAGAAATACTTCAAAAACAGAAAAAAACTAGTTTCACCCCCTGAAAGGGTGGTTTAACCCCCTCAAGGGGTGCGTTTCTGATCGGATGTTAACCCCCTACCCTCCCCACTTTCGAATAAATAAAGAAGAAGAGCAAAGGACACCCAAGTCAAATGCTGAGAAACTCTATAAATTAAGGGAAAAAATCCTCGAGTGAAAATTTGAGGTATTTTGGTGGTTTACAGTGTCCATAGACCTGATGGGGTGAAACGGACGTCGAATTCGGATTCCGCGACCTCGAAAACATATAGACATGGGGGTCTAGTTCAGTGGACATGACCTTTTTTTTTTCGTGGGGTTGTGTAATCAAGGAAAATTATCCTACGAGTTTACATTATTATTATATTAATATATTGGAATTATGAGTTTGTAATCAAATATATAAAAAAGTGTGATATGAAAAAGTCTCGGTAGATAAGTGTGACAATGACAACTAATTTTGGAATATAGAAAATGAATCTCATCGAGTCCTCATTACTGTTATGGTATAATTATTTTTATTTTATTTATTTTTTTAATCCTCGTCACTCTAACTAGTTCGTTGTAGTGTTTTTCCAGAAAATATACGAAATTAATGCCATAAGGTCCTATATCTTACTTCTTCTCCTCGGTTATTTTGGTGAAGACCAAACAAAACAATATTTAATATTTACATATGGTAGCCTATCTTGGTACAGTAGAACCTCTTTAAGTCGAACCTCGATAAGTCGAAAACCTCCAAAACTCGAAAAAAAGTTCTTTTCCCTTCAAGCCCCAAAACCTCCATTACTCGAAATCTCAACCCTCTATTAGTCGAAATAAGCAGTGAGTTCCTACAAGTCATTTTGGTACATATTTACCCTCTATAACTCGAAAAAATAAATGGGACCTCTGTATCTCGAACATAGCAATGTTTTATTTCACAACCTTTACAACTAGATTACTTGAAACTTATTACCTCTATAGCTCGAAGAAAAATAAGTTACCGACTTAAAGAATTTGCCGACAATGTACACAATTGTTTCTTAGAAAACAATTTAGGACTTTACAATAAATAGGATTACCAATTCTAAGAAATGATAAAGGATATTATTATTGATTTCATTTGAACTTTAGCGAAGCAAGTCATTTGTTGTCGATTGAAAAATTGTCAGAAGTAGTTTGGTTCAAACCAGCAACTCGGAACATGCCAAGCACCTCTGAGATGGAGTGGCATCAGGTGCCAGTCAAAAGAAAAAACCCACCCCCATCAGGTGATAATCATAAGGTGAAGGTACTGAAGGATCTTCAGGTGAGTACCAACAACCCTTATAGTCCACTCGAGAACATGCCTTCTGAGGAGTGTAAACCACCTCCTATTTACTTGAAAACCAATATCAATTTTCGGGAGCTATGCCAACAGCTGAATGGCATCATAAAAGACAAATTTGAGTGCAAAACTACGGCAGGCTCTTTGATAATTTATCTTGACACAGCGGAGGCATACCGAATGACGGTCACGCTGTTCCGAGAGAGGGGATATGAGTTCCACACCTATCAATTGGAACAGGATAGGGCTTTCCGGGTGGTGATAAGACACCTACACCCTTCTGCGAGCCTTATCGAAATAAAGGAAGGATTGCAGGAGAAAGGATTCAGCGTAAGGAACGTCACAAATGTTCTACAAGCGGGCACGAAGAAGGCTCTCCCTCTTTTCTTTGTAGATCTAGAGCCTGCAATAAACAATAAAGAAATTTTTAATTTAAGCTGCTTGTTATATACAAGGATTAAAGTGGAAGAACCCAATAAGAAACGGGAAATCATACAGTGCAAGAGGTGCATGGCCTACGGGCATTCTCGCACCTACTGTAATAACGTAGTGCGCTGTGTGCGGTGCGGCGAGAAGCATCCATCCCCGGAGTGCCCTAGGAGTCTTAAGGAGCCCCCAACATGCGCGCTCTGTCAAGGCCAGCATCCTGCCAACTATAAGGGGTGCACTGTCTACCGGGATCTCAGAAGTCGGCGGACCAACCCTGGCAGTCGACGTGCGGCCCCAGTTCCAGCACCAGTGACCAATGCGGGGAGCCGGCTGGTCACCGCCCCGCCTCCTCAGGTAAGTGGGCCTCTGGGAGGTCCTCGGGAGGCTGCCCGGCCAGCTACCCTGCCCCATTTCTCCACCAACACCATACAACCCCCATTGTCCTATGCACACGTCACCTCCCCACCCCCGCCTCCCCTCAAGAGGGTGCGAATGCAGCAACTCCGGGCTGACCCAGTACAGTCAGGGACCGAGCCAAACTCATTCCAAGGTATCAACGATCTTCTTTCATCCTTCATTTCTCAAATTCAAAACTTGGTCACCCCTCTATTTTCCTTGCTCACTACGCTTATCCAAAAGTTAACCCTTACACATGTCTAATCCTTTCACAGGCAGGTCCCTGATAGTGCTCCTATGGAATGCTAATGGTCTTGTTAGACATTCAGGTGAACTGACTTACGTACTTCGGGAGAGGCGAATTGACGTCGCTTTAATAACTGAAACTCACTTCACAGATTTGACCCGATTTCACATAGACGGATACACGACTTACCGGACGGACCATCCGGACGGGACAGGCCATGCAGGAACGGCGGTGCTTGTCAGGAGAGGTTTGGTGCATCACTTTCTGCCTTCCTTCTGCGAGCCTCACCTTCAATCGACAGCGGTCGAAATCTCATCAGCTTCTCACAATTTCACACTTGCTTCAGTTTACTGTCCTCCACGCCACAACATTACCCCACAACTACTTCGCCACTCTGGGTGATGACTTCATAGCCGGTGGAGACTACAATGCTAAGCACCTGGAGTGGGGATGTAGGGTCAACAACCCGCGCGGACAGACACTTAACTACGTTTTGACGGACAGACGATACAGAGTCTATTCCCCCCGAGAACCCACATATTGGCCAACTAACAGAAGAAAACTTCCCGATATCCTAGACTTTTTTGTAGCTTCGAAATTCTTTCCCTATACATCAATAGAAATAATTCCCGACTTGACATCAGACCATTCTCCAGTAATTTTTACCCTAGACTCCCAACCTATTCAGAAGACACCCCGACCCTCCCTCACTTCAGGGCTCATTGATTGGGACAGATTTAGAGATACTGTGACAGACAGACTTAATCTGTCAGTCACGCTGAAAGCACCTCCTGACCTGGATGATGCAGTGAACGCTTTCACAACAACACTTCAGGAGGCGGCATGGAGCAGTAGCACCTCCGCCCAGCCTGTCCACATACACACACACAACGTACCACAGCACATTAGAAGACTGCTGGTTGAAAAACGCAGATGTCGTCGTCAGTGGCAAAGACATAGATACCCATCCATCAAAACACGACTCAACAGACTCACACACGAACTCAAAACAGCTATATCACAATACAAAGCAGAGACGTTTTCACTTTACACTGACACACTAGCCACTGACGATGGATCTCTGTGGAGAGCAACCAGACGTCTACTGAACTTTTCTTCCTCCTCCTTTCCCATTCTAAACCCGGACGGAACATGGGCTAAGTCGGACGAGGAAAAAGCACAAGTATTTTCTCAACACTTAACAGACACTTTTACACCTCATGACATTCATCATCCACTTCATAAACACATACACGACTTCCTCAATATACCTCTACAACTGAGTTTACCCCCGAAACCCATCACTCCGTCTGAGGTGCAACAGGCTATCCTTCTGCTTCCCAACAAGAAGAGCCCTGGCTATGATCTCATTACTGCCAGAGTGTTGAAAAATCTTCCGCGCAAAGCTGTCATCTTTCTTACTTACATTTACAATTGCATCCTTCGCCTTTCCTACTTCCCAGTTCTTTGGAAATTTTCTATCATTACTTTAGTCCCGAAACCAGATAAACCTAAACACTTGCTCTCTTCATACCGCCCCATAAGTCTTCTTCCCACTCCTTCTAAACTCATTGAAAAAATTCTTCTTAGCCGCCTATTACCTCTCTTCGAAGAACACGACCTTATTCCGAATCATCAGTTTGGATTCCGACAGAAACACTCAACACTTCAACAATGTCACAGATTAGTTGATGAGATTTCCTCTGCTTTGGAAAGGAAATGTTATTGCTCTGCAGCATTTTTGGATGTGAGTCAAGCTTTCGACCGTGTCTGGCATGTTGGGCTGCTGTATAAGCTGAAACATGTGATCCCTGACGGATATTATCGTCTCCTCCGCTCCTACCTGGATGATCGTTTTTTCCAGGTCAGACAGGGCAGTGTCCACTCTGACGTTCAACCCATAAGAGCTGGTGTCCCACAGGGGAGCATTCTGGGTCCACTTCTCTATGTTGCAAGCACATCCAGCATCCCAACATCGCCTGAGACGGTGTTAGCCACCTATGCCGATGACATAGCAATTTTAGCTACTAATAAATCGGCTGGGGACGCATCCAAATCTCTGCAGGAGCACTTACACCTTCTAGAGGGTTGGTTGCATCTGTGGAAGGTAAAAATAAATGAGATCAAATCCCTTCATGTTACATTCGCCTTGAGGCGCGGTGACTGCCCAACTGTATGGCTGAATAATGTCCCTCTGAAACATGACAAAGACGTACGATACTTAGGACTCTATCTTGACAGACGACTGACATGGAATAAACATGTTTCACAGACTCGACAGAAAATGAAACGGCGATTTGGACTACTCAAAAGACTACTAGACAAGCGATCTCAACTTCGCCTCAACCACAAACTGGGTGTTTACAAGACCGTTATCAGACCCATCTGGACGTATGGCGTTCAGCTCTGGGGTTCAGCTAAGCCCTCACACACCAAAAGAATTCAAGCCATCCAAAATAAAATCCTCCGAACAATCACACAATGCCCTTACTACGTATCAAACATAACATTACATCATGACCTGAACATACCATTCTTACACGAAGTTAGACAACAATTATACACAAATTTGCACAACAAATTCACGTCACATCCAAACACACTGGTGGAAGCAATGTCGGTCCGGTCCTTGCCGGGCAGACCTCCTCGGCGACTGAATCGTCGTTCGCCGCGTGACCTCCTGCCTGAGGAGGACCCCTGAGGAGGCGGTGGTGTTGACCAGCCGTCTCATCAAGAGACTCAAGTGGTGTTACTGTTTTTCTTTGTTGTGTTCATATTTCCTAGTTGTGAAGTAATTCATAGTTGGAAATTAAGTAATAAAGGTGAAAAAAAAAAAAAAAAAAAAAAAAAAAAAAAAAAAAAAAAAAAAAAAAAAAAGGATGTTTTGAAATAATGTTGATTTATAATAAATAAAAATATGTTTGTTTCCTCTGTAACTTGAATTTTTATTTATTTCACCTCTCTAACTCAAAATTAGTTAGAATGAATCTATACCTCTACAAGTCGAATCAAAATCCGCCTAAGTCGAAAACGCTATAACTCGAATTTTTTGGCGTCTCCCTTGATGTTCGACTTATAGAGGTTCTACTGTATATGGTTGAAGCCAACTGCCTGTTCATATTTCGGTATAGTGTTTTTCCAGAAAATATACGGAATTAGTGCCACAAGGTCCAACTATATCTTACTTCTTCTCCTCGGTTATTTTGGTTAAAGCGAAACAAAATATATATTTTATATTTACTTATGGTAGCCTATCTTGGTATCTGGTTAGTAGAGTATAAAGGCCGGTTCTGGCGCCACCACATCTGCTCCACAATTCTGCTCCACCACATCTGCTCCTCCCAGATCCTCCACCTCCGAAACTCTGCTCCTCAATTCTGCTCCTCCACCACAACATCTGCTCCTCCCAGATCCTCCACCTCCTCACTTGTGCTCCTCAAATCTGCTCCTCAATTCTGCTCCACCACCACCACCACCACCTCCTCACCCACCATAGTACTTCCCCACCCCAATAAGTTTCCACTCTCCCTCTAAACCTCAATAAGTTTCCGCTCTCCCCTTTGAATCACCCAACATTGTACATCCCCATCTCGATATGGTTCCACTCTCCCTCTAAACCTCGATAAGTTTCCACTCTCCCCTTTGAATCACCCAACATCGTACATCCCCATCTCAATAAGTTTCCACTCTCCCCCTTTGAATCACCCAACATCGTACTTCCCCTCAATAAGTTTCCACTCTCCCTCTAAACCTCAATAAGTTTCCACTCTCCCTCTACACCCCAATAAGTTTCCACTCTCCCCCTTTGAATCACCCAACATCGTACATCCCCACCTCAATAAGTGTCCACTCTCCCTCTAAACCTCAATAAGTTTCCACTCTCCCCTTTGAATCACCCACATCCCCCACCTAAATAAGTTTCCACTCTCCCCTTTGAATCACCCAACATCGTACATCCCCATCTCAATAAGTTTCCACTCTCCCTTTGAATCACCCAACATCGTACTTCCCCTCAATAAGTTTCCACTCTCCCTCTAAACCCTACTTTAAATTTTTACCCTACCCCAAAATTTTTTTCAATTAGCCTACTAGCGTCTAGAAATCAAATTATTATTGATATTAAATCAACTTAAGAAAAAAAAAACCATACCTGACGGGATTCTAACTCACCACGTTCCATTTTGGAGTCTGGCTTGCTAACCCCTCGTCTATCATGACATGGTTAATGAAGGGAGCTAAAATCTAGGTATATAACGTTCGTCATACATTTTCAGATATCAAGTAACAATTATGGTGTATTCTGAGGTAGTAATGATTATCCCTATCGATTATTAATAATTAACATTTTTTTAAGCCTGATTTCGTGACCTTGAACAGGCACTTGCATGATCTAACATGTCGAACCTTGCAATCGAACCTTATCATTTCCTATCATCATCATTGTATTCAGTATTATTTTAAACTGGAGTATAATGATGGAAAAATCGCCTACCTACACTTTTGAGCATGCCGTCCTTCGGTGCCTTGAATAGTATTGCATTTAAAAATATAATTCAAAGCTCGTCATATTGAGTATGTTGTCCGATTGGAGTAATATATGCGAAAAAATATTTATCTTCAATTCCGAGCACGCTGTCCTTTGATGTTATTTGTGAATTCTTGTTTTTTATATATCTACTATGGTTTGGAAATGACGTTCGTAGCTATAGTAATTTTGCGTTTTCTCTAATCTGAAGACATCCTAAACCTTGAAATGGTTTTTGCATGCATTATACATGTTCAAACATGTCGAGACCTGTTGTTGCAGGCATACTTCACCAATTTTTATTTCATGATTTAATCTTACGTCCCCACGACAATTAACACATCCAATGTGCTTCCCCATCTCAATACCCCCGCTCTCCCTCCGATTCACTATTCTCTATCTTCAGTATAGCGGCGTAGCCAATCCATCTCAATTTTCTCACTTATACTTCCCCACCTAATTCTCCCTTTAAACCTTTTACTCAGACACACATCCAAGCAATTTTCTTTAGATTTCATCATAGTCCACTACTCTTAGCACCATCATGCTTCGCCCCTGTTCGACACCAACAACCTCTCTAGATCGTCTGACATTTTCATCATAACCCGGTCTACCCATACATAAACCTACATTCTACGTCCATTAGCCTTTCCCTCTGAATAAGTCAAACTTACCCACCTCAAATCATCTTCAATGCACATACCCACATCAATTATTCTAAAACATAATCTTTAATTATAATATTTCTACTTCCTCAGACCTATTGTACTTCTTCCAATCCGGCAGAGACTTTGCAACCCACACCTAATCCTCAGGTCTTTCTCCTAATTTTTATGACTCACTTCTACTCCCCCACATCAATCGTCTAATTGTTTTTTCTCAACTTGTCCTTACCAATTTTCTGTTCTCTACTTCTAAAACCTTTTACTCATACATACCCGCCCATACACGCGGAGTAATCTTTAGATCTAGATGTACCTTTCCATGGATACATTCTTAGGCTAACATGCAGTATATTCAACTTACGTTATGTTACATACTACTTCTCATCTCCAGCACTTAACTTACTTAGCATCTCTACTATATTTCAATCCTCGTTTATAGCGGTCAAAACAATTTCTTTTTCCTTCCACCAACCGTCCTCTACTGTAATTGCTCTCCTAACCTTCTCAAACCCCCGCACAATTCTGACAACGACCAATCCATCCCAATATTCTGCTCTCCACTTCTAATTCCCCAACATCATATCAAGTTAGAACCCTACAAGTGTAGACTACTGCCCCGTCAACATTTCTTTCTCATTCAAACCACTTCTATCCCACCTCTCACTCAGACATACCTGCACACTTGCATCACATGCAGAAAATCAAATTTAAATCCTTCTCCCTACCTAAACTGCCAGGTCAACACCCCCACAGTTCTCGTCGATATTTAGATTCGCATTTCCAATATTACTTTACCATCACTATTTTTACGATTAATAACCTACAATCTAGCAGGAACTTAAATCATCCCCCTGCACAACACTACTCCGGATATATTCAGAACCCACTCCCACACATCTGAGCACCAATAGAACTCTAACCTAGGACCCCTGCTGTGTGGCTCACTCACATTGGTACCTGTCAACCCATCTTTATAACTGCAAAAGCCGGGGGTAATTTCATATTCAAGTATTTTTCCTAAGATTTCATACTGATGAAGGCTCTAGACCCCTTCATCACCAACGAGATCAGTTAAAGAACTATTTTATAACACAGCCCCAACGTACATATAAGGTGTGTCCAATACAGTAGGAACTCTTCTTATATAGCTATCCTAAGAAGAAGTCATTGAAAAATTTACCCACTGAGCCGGATAATTATTTATAGTAGAGATACTAATATTTTTTAAATGGGTAGGCGGCCTTGTGTAACATTTCACTATCAGAGATTAGCTGTGATGTACTTTTCTACAAATCAGAGACTATGTATATTTCCTACAATAGAATCCTTCCGAGAGATCCAATATATCGTCACGACACAACACTTCACAAAAATACGGAATTGTTCACCTATCCCTATAAACATCACTCAACTGCAACTTCCCCAAATCTAAAAAACTTAGAAGTCGCTCGGACACATTTTAAAAACCCCACCACTCTTCTATATACTTCCTCAGCTAAATTCTTTCCCTGGTTCCCCTCTATAGTATATCTTAAACTCTAAAGTAACCCCAACCCGAACACCATTCCTATCAATCTAAACTTTTATTTCTCAGTCATGCACCATAGATAGGGTTTTCTATAGGTGCTATCACCAATCTCCTACATGCATATATATATATAATATATTTTCTATAGTTCCCCCGACATTTTTCTACAACTAACACACAACCGTTCCTCAATTAATATTATAACGCAGCCCTCACACCCATACTCCATTGTATTTATTTTTCAAGTCCCAAGCTCTTCGTCTAATATACATCACAGTTCCCACCGGTATTTGAGAACCCATATAGTATTATTGTTCCATCCTCACCCACATCTCATGGACCCCACAATTCAGCCCTCCTTCCCCGCATATATGGTATTGAGAGCCAAAACACTTACGATGACCCAATACAACAGTTATTTTACCGATTCATCTTCATAGCCACAAAACCCGGGATTATTTAATATTTTAGTATATTTCTTTTTTCATTATTTGTCACAGGTTTTTTTTTTCTCACATACAACGCCTACTCCACTCAACTGTTTTTTCTTAAAGTCCTATACATATCTTAAACAATTTTAAAGAGACGAGAAACCAGCATATTCAGGAACATTTTTTGTGATGAATGTGACTGCGTAATAACTATCGTGATTATAAGAAAAATTGGTGAGTACAAGCTGGTCAGTATTAAGAAATAAAAATGGTATATAGGTTCCATATCATAGGCAGTTTCTTATTGTTGTTGGGGCTAGGTGTATTGCTGGAAACCCATTAATGATCGGCTCTTCTCGGATTTTATCGGCTCCTTTCGTTGCATGTAGGATGAAAAAAACTATAAATACGTTCTGTTTGGTCAGTAGTTATCTGTTTTCATTGTGAACGTGTTAACAACGTTGAGAAAAATACAATCTGATCATTCACTATTTATTGAACGGAAGTTGTCAACCCTGTTACAATAAATACGGTCTGTTTGGTGATTATTAGGCAGACTTCATTGATCTAGTAATCCACAGCAGGTTAGATACCATGGGGGTCAAACGAAACGCTCTCACTATAGAAAATAAAATAAAAATAATTAAACTTTTTGATGAAGGAGAAAAGGTTGGAGAAATATCGAAACATTTCAAGATTCCTCAATCCACGATTTCTTCAATTTTAAAGAGACGAGAAACCATTTTTCAATTAGATACATGTGGTAAAAGACATATTAAACGAATTACGAATCCAATGGAACAAGATGAAACTGAGGATACACCCCCTCTTGCCTTCAACGGAGAGAATTACACACAACAACACACAGACTCTTCAGAGGACGATGTGGGTGAACACTCCAGTTCATCACAACAGCAAACGGACTCTTCACAGCATGATTCGAGTGAAGACGGAAGTGAACGAATTCATTCAACAGAACATCGACGAGTAGAGTATATGGCGATAAAAAACCAACAAAAAAGTTCAACCTTCCTAAACCCGTAAAAGGCTTAATACCTCTTTCTAAGGAAAATATGACGTTTTTACGTTTGGTCGGGTATAAAGTTCTGTCATCAACGTATAGATGTTAGATTTGGATAGTTCAAAGAGGGGTTCGGATATCATTCTCATTACCGAAACCATCGGGGGTATAGATGGAATAAGAAAATCTGTTAGACATGAAAACACTCTATCTATTTAGAAGGTAGATTGTTTCAAGGAGAATGGGACAACGACAGTTGCAACATTCTAAAAGTGGTTTTTGTTCAATTCCAGTGCTTCCAGGGTAATAACTCGGACTATATTTTGAAGGATATATCAATAATGGGCATTAACTTTATTGGGAATAGGTACACAGCATATCACAAACGAAAAGATTATTAGAAAGAATCAAATCGAATACTGTGAGGTTGAAGGCTTGGAGACATGTCGAACCTTGCAATCGAACCTTATCATTTCCTATCATCATCATTGTATTCAGTACTATTTTAAACTGGAGTATAATGATGGAAAAATCGCCTACCTACACTTTTGAGCATGCCGTCCTTCGGTGCCTTGAATAGTATTGCATTTAAAAATATAATTCAAAGCTCGTCATATTGAGTATGTTGTCCGATTGGAGTAATATATGCGAAAAAATATTTATCTTCAATTCCGAGCACGCTGTCCTTTGATGTTATTTGTGAATTCTTGTTTTTTATATATCTACTATGGTTTGGAAATGACGTTCGTAGCTATAGTAATTTTGCGTTTTCTCCAATCTGAAGACATCCTAGACCTTGAAATGGTTTTTTGACTGGAAATGGTCTCTGCTAAGTTTGACTGATTCAGAGGGAAAGGCTAATGGACGTAGAATGTAGGTTTATGTATGGGTAGACCGGGTTATGATGAAAATGTCAGACGATCTAGAGAGGTTGTTGGTGTTGAACAGGGGCGAAGCATGATGGTGCTAAGAGTAGTGGACTATGATGAAATCTAAAGAAAATTGCTTGGATGTGTGTCTGAGTAAAAGGTTTAAAGGGAGAATTAGGTGGGGAAGTATAAGTGAGAAAATTGAGATGGATTGGCTACGCCGCTATACTGAAGATAGAGAATAGTGAATCGGAGGGAGAGCGGGGGTATTGAGATGGGGAAGCACATTGGATTTGTTAATTGTCGTGGGGACGTAAGATTAAATCATGAAATAAAAATTGGTGAAGTATGCCTGCAACAACAGGTCTCGACATGTTTGAACATGTATAATGCATGCAAAAACCATTTCAAGGTCTAGGATGTCTTCAGATTGGAGAAAACGCAAAATTACTATAGCTACGAACGTCATTTCCAAACCATAGTAGATATATAAAAAACAAGAATTCACAAATAACATCAAAGGACAGCGTGCTCGGAATTGAAGATAAATATTTTTTCGCATATATTACTCCAATCGGACAACATACTCAATATACATGTTCAAACATGTCGAGACCTGTTGTTGCAGGCATACTTCACCAATTTTTATTTCATGATTTAATCTTACGTCCCCACGACAATTAACAAATCCAATGTGCTTCCCCATCTCAATACCCCCGCTCTCCCTCCGATTCACTATTCTCTATCTTCAGTATAGCGGCGTAGCCAATCCATCTCAATTTTCTCACTTATACTTCCCCACCTAATTCTCCCTTTAAACCTTTTACTCAGACACACATCCAAGCAATTTTCTTTAGATTTCATCATAGTCCACTACTCTTAGCACCATCATGCTTCGCCCCTGTTCAACACCAACAACCTCTCTAGATCGTCTGACATTTTCATCATAACCCGGTCTACCCATACATAAACCTACATTCTACGTCCATTAGCCTTTCCCTCTGAATCAGTCAAACTTAGCAGAGACCATTTCCAGTCAAAAAACCATTTCAAGGTCTAGGATGTCTTCAGATTGGAGAAAACGCAAAATTACTATAGCTACGAACGTCATTTCCAAACCATAGTAGATATATAAAAAACAAGAATTCACAAATAACATCAAAGGACAGCGTGCTCGGAATTGAAGATAAATATTTTTTCGCATATATTACTCCAATCGGACAACATACTCAATATGACGAGCTTTGAATTATATTTTTAAATGCAATACTATTCAAGGCACCGAAGGACGGCATGCTCAAAAGTGTAGGTAGGCGATTTTTCCATCATTATACTCCAGTTTAAAATAATACTGAATACAATGATGATGATAGGAAATGATAAGGTTCGATTGCAAGGTTCGACATGTTAGATCATGCAAGTGCCTGTTCAAGGTCACGAAATCAGGCTTAAAAAAATGTTAATTATTAATAATCGATAGGAATAATCATTACTACCTCAGAATACACCATAATTGTTACTTGATATCTGAAAATGTATGACGAACGTTATATACCTAGATTTTGGCAGTGCCCCACCAGCTCCCGAGGTGGAATCACGTACTTATTTTCGTGCTGTCTCGACTTCAAATTGTCTATGATTTTGTGAATTATTGTTTTGTTTTGTGCATCACTATCTAGACTTTTGGGATGAATAGTGAGTAACTAACAGTTTCTTTTTGTTTTTTTTTCTATTTATTAAATTTCGAAATGTGTAGTGAGTGACGCCGATCCTGTCAAGTCCTGTCTGCCGGGCACTCAAGTGATACTCTATATATGGTTCTGGCTCCATTTCTATCACTGTCACCGTGGAGTAGGAGCTAGACGTTGTCCCTTTTAACTGGAAGGTACCGAGTTCAAGGCTGCCTCTCGCCCTTTTTTTTTTTTTTTCTTTTTTTTTTTTTTTTTTTTTTTTTTTTTTTGTTATTAATTATCATTACTTTATTTATTTCTAAAAATGGATGTTGTTCAAGACGACAATTCAGGATTCAATGTCGTCAGTAGTAAAGCATGGAAGCGAACCTACAAGAAAGCTTCAGATGCAAATAAAACAGGTTCACCCCAAACTAAACAAGCCAAAAACACGGAAGGAGAAACCTCAGAGGATGAAGCCAGCCTTCCCCCTCCCTCCACATCCCAGCAACCCGCCAACACCCAAGTCCCCAAGCCACCTCCTATCGTTGTGAAGAACATCTCAGACTTCAAAAAGTTCTGCTCCCAGCTAATTAGGACTGTTGGAGAGGGGACTTTCACGTGCCGCTCCCGTCTCTACGACCTAGTCGTTTACCCCCAAGACAGCGACACCTTCAGAAAGACTGTGAAGCATCTTGAAGACACCGAGGCTGACTTTCATTGTTATCAGCTTCGGGAAGACAGGTCTTACCGGGTAGTAATAAGAGGACTGCACCATTCAACGCAACCCGATGAGATTAAATCGGCGCTTTTTCAAAAGCACGGGTTCAGCGTGAAAAACGTTAATAATGTGCGTCATCCTATCTATAAGACACCTCTTCCCCTCTTCTTCGTGGACCTGGCTATAAGTGAAAAGAGCAAAGAAATATTTAAGTTACAGTATTTACTGTACACAAGAATACAGGTCGAGGAACCGCGACGCAGAAAAGATATCCCTCAATGCACAAAATGCCAGGAGTATGGCCACACACACTCTTACTGCCACCATCCCCCCAGATGTGTGAAGTGTCCGGGCAATCATCTTTCGGCGGACTGTGCTAAGAAGGACCGTATTGAACCCGCGATCTGCGTCCTTTGCGGGGATAACCACCCAGCCAACTACAGGGGTTGCCAGGTCCATAGAGAAATACAAGATCGTATGAAGAAGAGGCAAGCTGCAGCCAAACCCCCCATGAAGACGCCGACGGCTCCTTTACCAGTCCCACCGCCACCATTGAGACCAGTGCCCCAGCTCAGGTTCCAGCCAGCTGCAGCCCGTCAGCCCAGAGCCACCTCCTCACTTCCCCGGTCCTACGCCCAAGTGGCCAGCCCACCACGAACACAGCCACCTTCTACCTCTCACTACCCACCTCCTACCTCTCACTACCCCCAACAGCCAAAAAACCTTCCTCATCCTCTCCCATCCAGCCAGCTCCCTACATCCTCAACCCCTGATGTTATCAGTCACCTCACCTCCTTTCTCAATGACTTTAAGTCGTTAATCACCCCTCTCATATCGATGTTAAGCCTCCTCGTCTCTAAACTCCTACCCGAATCCTCCCGATGATCCCTTTAAATTCCTTTCCTCTCCAGATCCTCCTTTGGAATTCGAATGGGCTGTTACCCCATAGACAAGAACTAGAACTACTACTAACTGACAGACATGTAGACATCGCTCTCATTACGGAAACCCACTTGACAACCAGCCTGTACTTCAGTATCCCAGGATACCGGAGCTACAGGTCTGACTACCCAGGAGATAGGGCCCGAGGTGGCGCACTCATCCTTATCAAACAGTCCTTATCCCATCACCTTTTCTCCTCACAGGCTACAGAATCATTCCAAATCGCTACGATCTCCTTGTCACTTTTTCCCTTCCCTGTCACTATCTCGGCAGTATATTGTACTCCCAGTAAACTCATTCCCCATCACGAGTTCCTCACCCTTTTCCGATCCCTGGGGCCTCGCTTCATCGTTGGCGGTGACTTCAATGCGAAGCACCACCAGTGGGGAAGCAGAGTTCCAAATTCCCGAGGACGAATCCTAAACGATGTTATTAACACCCAACACTATGACATCTACTCCCCCGGCTCTCCCACCTATTGGCCTACTGATCCTAACCGCAACCCAGACCTCGTAGACTTCTTTGTTGGATCTGGCACAGGATCCTTATTCTCCTCTACCTATTCCTTCCCCGACTTATCCTCAGACCATAGTCCTGTTCTCCTCACCGTTGGTCTAACCCCGTTATCTGTCCCATCAAAGCCTTCCTTAACTCCCGGCCCAGTGAATTGGGACCTCTTCAGAACCTCCTTAGAAAACCAAATTGACTTAAATGTAATCCTTAAAACTCCTGAGGACTTAGATGAAGCCGTACAAAAATTCACTAAAGCCATACAGGACTGTGCTTGGAACGCTTCATCTACTCCTACTCCTCCTACAGTTTCAAACCCGAACCCTCCTCTTCCTCGCCACATCCAACTTTTCCTTTCAGAAAAACGCCGCGCTCGTGCCCTATGGCAACGAACACGGTATCCTTCCGACAAAACTGCCTTCAATAACCTTTCCCGAAACCTCAAAATCCAACTTTCACAATTCCGCTCCGAAAATTATAATGAATACCTAGCTTCCCTTTCCACCAAAGATAATTCCCTGTGGTTTGCAACCCGAAAAATTCTAAAATATAGTCCTTTATCCTATCCCATCAAGCAAAATGGCTCCTGGGTCAGATCCGACGAGGAGAAGGCTCAGCTCTTTGCCTCTCACCTCAAAAATACGTTCACACCCCATCCTGATTATAACGCCCTTCATACTTCAGAAGTTGAAGAGTTCCTTACCAGTCCTTTGCCTCTCTCTCCTCCGCCAAAGGCCTTTCATCCCTCTGATGTACAACACATTCTAAATAAAATTCCAATCCGTAAGTCTCCTGGATTTGACCTGATCACAGGGAAAATCCTACGAAACCTTCCCCGCAAAGCTGTCCTATTCCTCACCCTTATATACAACTCAGTCCTCAGAACTACCTACTTTCCTGTCCAATGGAAGTATTCCATCCTTACTGTTATTCCCAAACCCAACAAACCTCTCTCTGATGTCTCTTCCTACCGTCCTATTAGCTTTCTCCCAATCTTCTCTAAAATCCTTGAAAAACTCTTGTTGAAACGTTTTATCCCAATCCTTGAATCTCAATCCATTTTACCTAAACACCAGTTTGGATTTCGTCCTGAACATTCCACTACCCAACAGTGTTTTCGGGTTGTCGATTGCATATCTAATGCATTAGAATGCAAGGAGTATTGCACGGGCGCCTTTCTCGACGTGGCGCAAGCCTTTGATCGAGTCTGGCACCCGGGGCTGCTCTTCAAACTGAAACACTTCCTTCCCAGTACCTACTACCTCATCCTGAAATCTTACCTTAGTGATCGCCATTTCAAGGTCCGAGTAGGCTCTGAGTACTCAGAACTCATACCTATTCGGGCCGGTGTCCCACAGGGTAGCATCCTAGGTCCCATCCTTTACAATACATATACTGCCGACATTCCTATCCATCCTCAGACATTACTGACGACTTACGCTGACGACACAGCAATCCTTTCCACCAATCCTGATCCTGCTGTAGCCTCACTCATCCTCCAGGAGCACCTCACTGAAATAGAGAGGTGGTGCAACCTCTGGAGAATTAAATTAAATGAGCAGAAATGTGTTCAAGTCACATTTACCCTACGCCGTCAATCCTGTCCTCCCGTCATCATTAACAACATCCTGATTCCCTCTTCAAACCAAGTCCGCTATCTCGGGTTTTACCTAGACAGTAGACTTACGTGGAACCCACATACACGACTTAAACGACAAGAACTGAATCGAAGATACGGACTGTTACGTCGACTACTTGGACCAAAATCGAAACTGACGACTAACAACAAACTTACGATTTACAAGACCATTATACGTCCAATTTGGATTTACGGACTCGAACTTTGGGGTACAGCTAAACAATCCAACATTAATCGTATCCAAGCATTCCAGTCCAAACTCCTCCGACGAATTGTCAATGCTCCTTTCTATGTCACCAATAAAGTCCTACACAGAGATCTCAGTATTCCCACTGTAAATGAATTAATCAAATCCCGATTCCAATCATTCCACCGAAACCTTTCTTCCCATTCAAATCCTCTCGCACAAGACCTTTCCTCTCATTCCCATCCTGACAATCCTCCCCGCCGCTTGAACTGGAGGTGGCCTCGCGATCTTCTCTCGGAGGATAGTGAATAATGACAATTAACTTTCGAGGGAGTGTCAGCGCTGGCTGGCTTCTCCCATCAAGTGACGTTATATTTTTCTTTTACCACATATTTGTTTATTATGTATATATTGTATATAGATTGCAAATAGAATAGAAAAAAAAAAAAAAAAAAAAAATATATATACCTAGATTTTAGCTCCCTTCATTAACCATGTCATGATAGACGAGGGGTTAGCAAGCCAGACTCCAAAATGGAACGTGGTGAGTTAGAATCCCGTCAGGTATGGTTTTTTTTTTCTTAAGTTGATTTAATATCAATAATAATTTGATTTCTAGACGCTAGTAGGCTAATTGAAAAAAATTTTGGGGTAGGGTAAAAATTTAAAGTAGGGTTTAGAGGGAGAGTGGAAACTTATTGAGGGGAAGTACGATGTTGGGTGATTCAAAGGGAGAGTGGAAACTTATTGAGATGGGGATGTACGATGTTGGGTGATTCAAAGGGGAGAGTGGAAACTTATTTAGGTGGGGGATGTGGGTGATTCAAAGGGGAGAGTGGAAACTTATTGAGGTTTAGAGGGAGAGTGGACACTTATTGAGGTGGGGATGTACGATGTTGGGTGATTCAAAGGGGGAGAGTGGAAACTTATTGGGGTGTAGAGGGAGAGTGGAAACTTATTGAGGTTTAGAGGGAGAGTGGAAACTTATTGAGGGGAAGTACGATGTTGGGTGATTCAAAGGGGGAGAGTGGAAACTTATTGAGATGGGGATGTACGATGTTGGTGATTCAAAGGGGAGAGTGGAAACTTATTGAGGTGTAGAGGGAGAGTGGAAACTTATCGAGGTTTAGAGGGAGAGTGGAACCGTATCGAGATGGGGATGTACAATGTTGGGTGATTCAAAGGGGAGAGCGGAAACTTATTGAGGTTTAGAGGGAGAGTGGAAACTTATTGGGGTGGGGAAGTACGATGGTGGGTGAGGAGGTGGTGGTGGTGGTGGTGGAGCAGATTTGAGGAGCACAAGTGAGGAGGTGGAGGATCTGGGAGGAGCAGATGTTGTGGTGGAGGAGCAGAATTGAGGAGCAGAGTTTCGGAGGTGGAGGATCTGGGAGGAGCAGATGTGGTGGAGCAGAATTGTGGAGCAGATGTGGTGGCGCCAGAACCGGCCTTTATACTCTACTCTGGTTCAAGCCAATTTGCCTATACATATATAGGTATAAAGTGTTTTTCCAGAAAATATACGGAATCTGTGCCACAAGGTTCACCTATATCTGATTTCTTCTTCTCGGTTATTTTGGTTAGGAACACCCAAAACATATATTTCATGGAATATATAATTAAAATACACAATTTCTTTGTCAAACGTCACTATGTATTCTCAAATACTCAATTAGTTTCGCCGTGTTAAGGCAGTATCAAGAGTCACTTATAAAGTGTAGCAGTTTATAAGTGACTCTCGATTATGCCTTAACACGGCGAAACTAGTTGAGTATTTGAGAATGTATGGTGA
The DNA here is from genome assembly GCA_963662175.1 of Aradus depressus. Classification (NCBI taxonomy): domain Eukaryota; kingdom Metazoa; phylum Arthropoda; class Insecta; order Hemiptera; family Aradidae; genus Aradus; species Aradus depressus. Next base: position 86,630,675 of record OY759214.1, read on the forward strand.
AGTTTGACAAAGAAATTGTGTATTTTAATTATCTATTCCTAGAATGGAACTTCACAAAGTAAATCTGAAAACCATAAATTACATATATTTCATCTTTACTTATGGTAGCCTATCTTGGTATATGGTTGAAGCCTACTGCCTGCTCATATTTCGGTATAAAGTGTTTTTTCAGAAAATATACGGAATTAGTGCCACAAGGACCACCTATATCTTACTTCTTCTCCTCGGTTATTTTGTTTAGGATCAACCAAAACATATATGTATATCATATCTATTTAAGGTAGCCTAATATGGTATCTGGTTGAAGACAATCTGCCGATATTGCTGTGTAAAGTGTTTTGCAAAAAATATACGGAATCTGTGCCAGGAAGTCCGCCTTTATTTTTCTTCTTCTCTCCGGTTATATAGGTTAGAATCAACCTAAAACACCATAAAACTATTGAGATTCCTAAATGAACAATTTAATTCCAGTTATCCAAGCTTCCCAGTTTTTGTATTGCATTTCGGAAAAAAAATAGTATAACCTCTACCCCACCCCATTTAATTGTTTTTTTCTTAACTACTAGACATACGAGATAGCAGTTCGGCATCGATATGTTTTTAGATGTGAATCGATGTTTTGATCAGTAGTCTATTTATTCTGTGGTAGTATATTAAAGGCAACTTTTAGTTACTTGCGAAACGATGATTTCGATTGTTTAAAAATTTATTGTTTAGATGTTTTTTTTTAGAATTATTGTATAGTTTGATTTATTCAACTATGTCAACTTCACGAGCGGCCCTTGTTAGTAGACTAATTTTCTTGTGAAAGTATTAATAGACAAGGTAAATGCTATAGCTGGTGGTTTTCTGTTCCAGGCTCTTAAGCTTTATAAATTTAACACACCAAATGTACTTACTAGTGAAGGTTCACATTTACCCGAAGCTTATAAAAAGTTTTACCGAGAATGGAAGTTTACTTCTCCGCAACCTGTCCATTACATACGTCCATCATGCAAGTGGATCAGAAACGAAGAAACTGGTGAAGTGTAAGTTACGTATTTAATCATCTACTTAACTGTCGACTAATCAATCATAGGTTCCTCAACTGGAATTTTCAGGTTGTTCTTATTAAATACTTCATTCTCATTCTAAGTTCTTATAATATTTTGCAGGAAGAGAGTTTCTGATCAACCCTTACCTCTAAAGTTTCCACCTGAATCTCATAAGGGTATTTGGGGAGGAGAGGCAGTAGTAAAAGGTTTTCAGAAAAGAGATGCTGAGAAGCAGAGAGTTGCACATTGGTGGGTGCCTAAATTAAAGTTAGGTGTTGTCCATAGTGAGATTCTGGACAAAAGATTGTCGGTTACATTAACTAACCGAACCATTGATCTTATCATTGAGAGTCATGGTTTCGACAATTACATACTTAAGGTAGGTTGTACAAATAGTATTTATGTGTCTTTGTGCGGCATTGGATCAATTTGAAATCACCTGTCATATTTACAGACACCTGCATGTGACCTCCAGTCAGGACTTGCCCTAAAGTTGAAGCGGGCTATGCTTCAGAAATTGAGCGATAGGGAGAATCTGTTTCCAAATGATAATGAGAAGGCGAAATACATTTTGGCTAAATATGGACATTATTTAGAACAGGTTACTAATTTTGACTTCTGTATTACCAACAGATCTTGGCTTCATAGAAATTTGTAACGATAATATCAATGATGTGTTATTAAACATTTTTTGCTGTAGTACACACCTGAAGAAATCGAATGGTATGGACTTACGATAGACGAAGCATTAAGAAAATACAGTCGGGAGGAAGAAGAAAAAAAGCCACAAGCCATGAAACACCAATTGAGGCATCAATACTTGGAGTATTTACGGGAGGAACAGATGGAAAAGAAAGAAACAGACAGCAGTGAAGGTGACTCAAGGTAAAAATCACTTTTAGAGAGCCATTACTGTGAGGGTTGAGAGGTTCCACAAAATTTCATGGGCCAAACAAGTTCTTGTTTTGACTAAATGGTTAATAGATTTTTTTTTGTAGCTATTATATAGAATTCAACTTGAATAAATTCACTAGTATATGAACTGTAATTGTTCAAAACGTATCACCTGGTATGATTTAACAACATTCCAAACAGAATAGCTTTTAATCAAAATTTTTTTCTTGTCCATTTGAAACTACCTATCTACAAAGAGGCCTTAACATGAAATCTTTCATTTACCTAGTTACATAGAACTTTTTTTTCTCTCTTTTATTTATAAAGATGCAATTGTTGCTGGGTGCAACAGTCCTCGGGACTAAAATTTACCTGATACTGGAAGTGTGAGCATGTCACAAAAGAAAAAAAATAATGAATGAAAAGGAATTTAAAACAATTTTGATGCATAGGTAGTAAGAGAGGTAATAATGTAAAGGGAATTAGTGGAACTCTTAAATATATTCTAATCCAGAAAATATTTTCAATGTTCCTACGTGCGCCTTATTTTTATACAAAATATGCTATTTTAGACTTATTTATGTAATTTTTTTTTCAGGTCTTGGCTCAACAAAATCAATCCTTTCTCAAGATGAAACTGTTGGAATAAAAAAAAGTAATGTGTGTGACTGGTAGCATTCTAGAAGTAATGTGATAATAAATACGTTTATTTACATTTTTATCCATATTATTCATTTATCTCTTGGATGTTGCAGTACCCGGGAAATTCACATATCTTTAAGCATTTTACTAATTAATATAATTATTGAAAACTATTTCTATATCAAAGCTCCACCAAGGAGAAATAAGTTACCTTCACGAGGAGTAGACACGTATATTGGTAATGTTTTATTTTTCTGACAAAGGAGTCAATGTAAACTATAAGTTAGCACTACTTCATCAATAGTCATTTCTAATAAGGAAAAATAAATTTATATCTTCCGAACGTTCGTGTGTACTGTATTATTGCGTAGTACTGGTACACAGGTTTATAAGAACTTTTATATTATCAAATGCATTTAAAATACGATTAATCAGTGGCGTATCATGAACGGGGGCAATCTCTTAAATTTTAATTTAATTCGTGGATTGGTAGGAGGAACGTACACATGATGGGATTTTGGTGCCTCGGAGCATACTCGAATGATCTACATTCACTGGATTGCTACCTCTCCGGGCTTTGCTTCCAAATCTCCATGGAAAGCAGATTTATATTTCATGATTTTAAAAACAATTGTACCAATCCATTTCTATTTTGAAAAATATTGAGAAGCTGGTATGGATTATTGCTTAGAAGGAAAAATAAAATATGGTCGGTGTTCCGAAGATGGCAACCATGTCCATGTATTAAATAAAATAACGGGTGGGCTAGAGCTCAAAATTGCAATTGGTGTCAACCCGGGAAACTCGGTTATTATTAGAAAATATATTTACAAAACGAAATTAGAAACTCATTATCCTTCTATTTGAAAAAAGACAAGTTTTAAGCCCTTCCTGGGCCGCCATAAGTACATTAAACCATTTTTTTTAAATATATAAAAATATATTTCTCCAGTGCAGGTCAATGTTAAACTTAGTTATTGTGGCTCTAACTACGAGGTTATATCGCCTTCTACCAGAGCGCTCTTTCGCCGCTTTGGTGGGTATGGGCCCGATGCTGCTATTGGAGTTCTAAATGTTGCCTACCCTAACTTTTTATTCACCTAGGTTAGGGGTCTTTAACGAGTATCTGTCATCGTATAGGCTCGGGACCATCGTTTAATGTCCCATCCAAAGGATGGCGTGCTTAAGGTTTTTTCAACTTTCAGATAAAAAACCTGAGGGCCTCGGCAGGGTTCCGAACTCTGATATTAAATGTGTTCTTTTTTTTATGTACATCTTTCCCAAAAGGGCTAAAGTTAATTCCAAAGAACAAAATTTAACGAAAAAGCCTAACCAGAATATAACTCAACATAATATATATTTTTGTATAATTAATTCGAACCGTGAATCCTGAGATTGGTGAGCGAGTGTTTACCACCTCACCTATCATGCCTGTCCTTGCCCCCAGCCGTACCCAGACTTATCTAACGACCGTTCCTTGTCACTTTACAATTTCAGTTATATTATACGAAACAAACTTTGTCGTGATCGTCTCCGTGTTGGACGTCTTTCCCCTGATACCTTGAGAACTATCGCAGTTTATTATTGAAAACTTAACTCAAAACTAAATAGTAAAAAGTAGTCATAACAAAAACTCAATAGAGCACAATTCAGTAGAGAAAGGGAACATTAAAAAATATGTATATAATACTACTTTCAGGTATGGGCTTCAGTGTAGTTCATGTGCTTCAATAAACATTTAAATTCAGACATTTTCTGTATATAATGAAATAATAATTAGTTCTGTAGTGGTGAAATAATAAAACAAAATAGTTATTTTTTCAATGTGTATTATTACATTTTTGAAAAGCACTTAATGCAATATGGAGTTTATTTATCTCGAATTATAGCTATACAAACCCTCATTCTTTAGTACTTTTGTAAAAAGAGAGAAATAATTAAAGAAGTAAAAAGACCTTGAGCACGCCGTCTTTCGGATGGGACATCAAGCAATGGGCTCGGGCCTGTGCGATGCCAGGTACTTGTTAAAGACCCCTTTTGTAACAATTACCTGTAGTAAACAAAATTTCGGACTGCCAGAGTAGACCTCATTTTCATCAGAGAGGAAAGAGTCAATATGACCTCACAGTTAAATCCCGAGCATAAGTCACAAAAACAGACAACTACGTTTTTTATTATTTCACAATTATGGTACTGACTCAAGTGGCGGAATTATAGGAACTACACAGTCATGACTTCTTTCACTTTTTTCTTTTACTATCCAGACAATATTCTGCAAGATACGAAAAAATATGAAATTGTAGAATTTTCATGATATAGGGCAGTGACATAGGCAGAAAGCATATTTCAGAACAATATAATTACTAAAGGTAAATTAATACATCAACACTTTCAGTTTGCGGCCAGATCACACTTCTTTGTAATGTTTGTATATAGTACATGCCTAAACCAAACCCAGAAAGATCTTGGCAAACGAAATATGAATAGCATAAGTTGTCTTACAAAGAATATCAGGATAATATCCAATATATTTTCTGTTCGACGAAACGAAAATTCCAATAATGCACTGAGGTAATTTACATAATAAAAGTTAATTATAAACTATAGGGCAGTGATAATTATTGTGATGCTTATGTAAAGTGTTCATCAATAACCAAGATAAGACAACCTATCTGTTTGTACTTTTATTTCTCACCAATAAATACAATTTATCAATAATAAAAAACAAAAAGCACTTAGGACTGATTACATAACTCATAGATACAAATTATTGTCTAATTCAGGGTTGTCATATATTTAATTCGTACAGTAATATTTTATATTAGCCACTCAAGATTCGTATGAATCAGTTTAATTTCATAAATAATTAATATTTGGTGTTATTATTTATTGCTTTCTATATATTATATTATAAATTAAGCTAATGAATTTACTTAATAGGTAAAAAGATAGTGAGTAGCAAATACTTGAAAGGGTTTCGTTGGTGTTATGATTAATTATTCTAGGTTATTGATCATTCCAAGACTACTTTTCCCAGATGCGGGCCATCAAGGTGCATCTTCCTGATATAAACTTTGTGGGATTGTAGTATTGAGCTCTACTATTAAATTAACTTATCAAGATTTGTTAATGTTGTGCTTTGGCCGGCATTTCGGTAAATAGCAGCTTAATATGGTTTTTTTCGTTAGCAATATTTCCACAATTGTATAAGATATTTAACAAAATATGTGTAGAGGGGAGAAAAAAACAAAGAAAATACCAAATATGTTAACTTATATAATATATTATCCCAGCATCACTTTTCCCATTTATTTTTTGCCTTCTCAAAGAATAGAAATTACAAACGTTTTGCGAAGCATTCCCATCATCAGTATCTATAATATATTCTTTAGGTTAACTATTCCTTCAGTCAATCAAAATATTCCTTTTATAAAACCTATTTTTTGAGTCGACTCCTACATTTATACACGACACTGAATGTTTACATATAGAAGTCGACTAAATAAATATGTTCTATAAAAGGAAGATTCTGTTTGACAGAAGGAATAGTAATCTAACAAACAAATGTATTACATACCCTGATGATGGGAGTGCTTCCCGAAACATGTAATTGCTATTTATTGAGAAGGCAAAAAATAAATAAGAGAAATGATGCTGTAATGATATATTATATATGAATGAAGAATCTCCTAAACACAAAAAGTTAACACAAGTGTAGAATGAAAGTAGTAGTTATAACTTAAATAACCGTTACAATATTTACTCGTTTCAAGATTTCTTAAAAAACACCCATCATAAAACTCACGTAAATAGTTTTTCTGCTGAGTGAAAATGTCTATACATCTGTACAGTTTATAGATATAATCTTCTATAGCGGTTGAATAATGTTAATGCGATGTCTAAATGTATATATTTCAGAGGTAATATACAACGAATAAAAGGATTGCCATAGCAACGATAAACTCTTTTAGAGTTTAGAGGAGGTGGCACTGTTCAAAGTAAAAGAGGTTTAATAACTTTAATAGATGCCTGGAGCGGAGTGATGAAGAAACACAATCTTATTACGTTGAGCGATGTAGAAGTCCAATACATATTTTAGAAAAACATACTGCTAAACAATATATAAAGACTACCCAGAGAATTGCGACTGAACCAAGTATATCCACGGTTTATTTAAAATTTAACAGAAACCAATATGACAAGCTACTCTTAATACAAAAGAGAACAATGAGAAGTATACTTAGTATATTGAAATTATCCTATTATACATATGTCATAAGTAAATATATATCACAGTACTATACTTCTGAAAATATATCAAACATTATACAGTAAAATAAAGTAAGAACAATACAACATAAAGATACCTCTAATACTTGTTTAACCATATAGGTACATAATACTATGACAAATTCTATTGTACCTATGGAAACTGTCCTTAAAAATGAAACTAGTATACTAAAGTTAAACAAATTATATTAAATTTTACAAAAAAAAACATATAACTAAAAGATCTAAGTGAGATACTATCTATTGCGTATGTATATAGTCATATTTTCTAAAATGTTATTCCTATTTTGCACTAAGATTTTCCTTTCTATAGGCTAGGCCGAATAACATATAATGCATATTGTATTAGGAACATATTTACATAAATTAGTCATGTTTAATTAATAGTTATAACTTTGTGAGGATTAAAACAAATGACAACCAATAAAAAAAAGTCGGTGAATCCCCGGCTATGTATTTCCCAAGCACGAATTAATCATTTACGCTTTCGCTGTCACTCCGAAGCCCCAATCGTCCGTTTGGGCTAAAACTCAATTTTTGACTTACATAGTCGCTTCTGGATTATAGTATCTATAAATTCATTACATCGGCAGTTATTAGAGTATTTGAGAAGAGCCCCCCCTACCCCAGTATACTGTTTATGTATAATTACAACCCCAGCTATACGAAGTATAGGGAAAGTGATGTAATCAGTTTGAAATTCGATGTAGAGTTTTTATATGTTTTCCGACCCCTGATTCCAAAAATGGGGGGGGGGGGGGGGGGGGGGGGGGGGTTTAAGAATGGTTACGAGTTAAGAAGATTAAAACTCTCAGAGTAGAGTCAGACTCATAGCTCTGGTAGGTAGACGATATGACCTCGTAGTTAAAGCCTGGGCTCACCATAACTACTACAAAAAAATTAAAATGTGTATCCATCCTGAATAGGTCGGGGGGAAGCTTCATTGATTTGGTGTTCAGTTACTGTTCTGAGAGAGTCCCGGTTGTTTAATGGTTAATGTTACTACACTGGAAGGGTTTTATTGGTTGAGTGTTACTCTCCTAGAGGGGTTTTATTGGTTGAGTGTTACTCTCCTAAAGGGGTTTTATTGGTTGAGTGTTACTCTCCTAGAGGGGTTTTATTGGTTGAGTGTTACTCTCCTAGAGGGGTTTTATTGGTTGAGTGTTACTCTCCTAGAGGGGTTTTATTGGTTGAGTGTTACTCTCCTAAAGGGGTTTTATTGGTTGAGTGTTACTCTCCTAAAGGGGTTTTATTGGTTGAGTGTTACTCTCCTAAAGGGGTTTTATTGGTTGAGTGTTACTCTCCTAAAGGGGTTTTATTGGTTGAGTGTTACTCTCCTAAAGGGGTTTTATTGGTTTAGTGATTAGTTTTGTTTTCCTAGAGGGGCTTTACTTGATCGGTTAGAGTTACTATCCTGAGAGAGTAATCGAGGTGCAAAACGCAGAGAAGACAGAGCGAGGGGTTAGCGGACTTTGTAAAATATATTTATGTATAATTTAAATACACGAATAATTAAACATAATATCGTTATTACAAAGAACATGCCTAAGACAAACCCGACAAAAAACTTTGTTTGTAAGCGAAAGATGCGAAGCATAAATTATGGTGGCGTTCAGGAGTTAACCTATTGGTGTTACATTTGTAGGATAAATGATACATTTTTTAGGACAATGGGGTAGAAACATTTTTGTTTCCCTGGTGTACATTAATTAATTAACACATAACTGGGTGTTAACACAAATTCAAATGCAAATACAATTTAGAATTTATATAAAAAAAACTAACCTGAAAGGTGTCGATATAGGTAGAAGCAAACGTGAGTGAACAAAAAAACACAGAAAACGGAAACGTCTACCGCAAATCATTTCTTAAAACGTACACATACGCTTATTGAAATTAGTATATACCTTAAAATATAAAAAAATTGAAGTTGTTTCTAACACGCTTTTATTAGCTTGACCTGTAACTTCCAAACATTGTAAGCAAATCTCACAACTCAATTTTCACCCACTTCTAATGGTCGTATCGATTTGAAACTTTGCAAACTTATGCAATTCTGGTGACAATAAATAATAAGGTACCATCAAGCTTGTATGATGATGGAGGAGAGAGGTGGTCATAAGGACTTTTCAAGGGCTAACAATAAGCCCATCAAGTTTGGGCTCGTTTGACTTGTCTCAATGAGTCCTTGGAGGGTCTGATGATGGAGGATGGAGGTGGTCATAGGGACTTTTCAAGGGCTTACAATAAGCCCATCAAGTTTGGGCTCGTTTGACTCGTCTCAATGAGTACTTTGGTTACATATTGTAACCAGAAGGGTGTGATGATGGAGGAGGGAGGTGGTCAAGGGATCTTTAAACTTTTTAGTGCGCTACTCATAAAAGCGTGTTTTTATTTTTTTAAACTACAATTTTTATTTAATATGATATAAGAATAATTATTTTAATATTCACTTATTAATATCTGCCTATCTAATTACACATCCTACATCTGAAAGCTTATTCTTTTAATCAATATCATAAAGATGGCAGCACTGTCTGACTATTTAGATTCCTTAATACATATAAAAAAAAAAAAATGAATCATTACTGATTACTATTAGTTTCAGTTATATATGAATACTAGGGATTATCTGTAAAACATGCATAGAGTTACTACATATCCATCAAATTATTGAAAATGTATACAATTGTAAACAATAATTTAAATAGAAAAAATAAAACAGAAAGCTTAAATGTGATTGAAAGAAGACAACAGTTGGACATTTTTTCTTAATTACAGAATATATACCTACTAAACAATGAAAAAGCATAGTGCTTATTAACGCAGCAAAGCATAATTTTTAAACGTGCAAAAACAAAAGGGCATTCCATTAGAAACAAAAAACGTTGAAACAGATTAATTAGGGTAAATCTATATCTAATCTATATCATGGAATTATTACACAGAGAGCGGTATGAAAGTCATATGTTCAACTCTAAGAAAATAACGCATTGCCACAAATTAATAAATAAATAAATATAAATATATATATTTTTTAAACTTTATAATTGCATCCACACTAAGTTAATTGAATAACACACTGTAAGTACCAAACCAAGAAACTCCGAATTTCATACTTAATAAAATAATTATTTAATTTAAATAAAACTATATTAATTTAAATACAAAATAAAAGATTTTACAATTAAAAAGGCGCAGCCATAATGGCAAAATTTCAGCATAAACTGATGAGCTCAACGGTAAAGCGGGAAATCCGAATAGTAACTAGTGATCCGCAGACACGGCTCATATTCACTTTTTTTTGTACACAATGATCAGTATTTAATGTACTGATATTAAAATATACAATTCATTAAAAAATTAATAAGGATTACCCATTGCTTTTTTTACGCGTCATTATCCGAATTTCTAGCTTCTCGTTTAACCGATCGACTCATCAATGAATTGAGGAAGTCAGCCAAATGGAGGTGAACTTGAAAAAGCAGCAAAACTGGATTTGGAGTAGTTGCTTCTCCGTGGTTACGATAGCTTGAGTGTTGTTTGGCAGCTATCTTCTTATGAGTCAGCCAGTTCGAGAACCTGAGAAACGAAGGATGTGATGTCGGTGGGCTCATCTCGATGCTGAACACAGAACTCGTGCTCCAACAGCTGCGTGTAGTTCGGCCGTTTTGTGAAATCTTTCTGAAGACTAGCCCAATAAGACACATATTAGTTCATGAGAAAAAAAGGTGTTTGTTTCACAGGCATAACTGGATTTAATACTTTAATTAGAATTGTTCGAATACATTTTTGCGATCTGTGTCGATATAGTGGAAAACTAATAAAAATGAAGATATTTTTTAACATTTGTATTGCCTTTCTCTACATTTACGTTCTGATAAACCCCCTTTATATAAACCTAACTTTTGAACTTTACGCTGAGGATTACATAAGCCGAAACCGGTACACTATATGTAGATATTATATAAATGATATGTAGACAATATAAACGTTAAATCAGTTCTTTGTTTTTAACTAGAATTTAAAATGAAAACTTGCATATGAACACAAGCAATCGCTTGTTAATTGTTTTGAAAATGCAGAACTGTATCTAAAAAATGAATCCTGATCTCGATCAATTGTCACAAAAATAAGTAATCAAATCGGAATAAAATGGATAAACAATTACTAAAATATCAAGTATCCCATAAATAATGTTGGTTTTTCTTAATTGTGTTTTATTAAATTCTTAAAGATTATGATTTGTGTACAAACTGTGTTTGAAAAAGGATTAATAACTCTCTTTTTCATTCTAATATGGTAGAGGAGGGGGAGGAATGTTCTCTTTAGTTAACATTTTGAAATGGAAGTGACACATGACCATCTTCGGGATGTTACGGTGTGGAGGTTTAAAAAAAAGCGAGAATGCGGCTTCCACATACCATTGTTGAAAATTATAGACTAGTAGGGGCGGGGGGGACATATGGAAGGAATCAATATTACATTTTTAAAATGTAACCAGACTATTACAAAAGAAGTCTACTACAAACAACTTAACCGCTTGAAACTACCCTTCGAAGAAAAATCTTCTCTCTTCTGGTCAATAGGCCCCATTTTTATTTCACAAGGACAATGCGAGACCTCACAAGAGAGACCCAACAAAAAAAAACCATTAATTACACAACTTGAGTGTTATTAATTTAATGCACAAATAAGTGACTCGACACAATAAGTATTCCATTGGGACACTTCAAATGGACTATCCTGTAGTCATGCAATACCGAACTCTTATAAAGTCTTCCTTTTTTAAATATAGTATTTTTAATTAATGGTTTTTCATATTATTTTTTTAAATAGCCTACCATCTTGAAATAAAGTCGTCGAAGGGTGGAGAGTAGATGCCAGGCGGTAGACGAGGAGGGTCATCCTTGACGACCTGCTTGAGCTGCTCGAAGGGGTTGGACCACCTGGAGTAGGGGAACTCTCCAGTGGCCAGCTCCACGAGGGAGATCCCCAGGGACCAGACATCAGAACGGATGTCATAGTGGGATGGGTTGCCTGACGGGTCTATCCTCTCAGGCTAACAAAACAACACATCAGTTTCATCATCGATTCGACATTATACCATCGTCAGGTTTATAAACTGAGACTTCTGAGTTGCCGAAACCGATAATTTATGTTTCAATACTTGTGGAATGTGGTAAATGTAGAATACTTCAAAAAACTATGTTTGTTTTTATTATTTCTGTTCATTTTATTTTACTTAGTTTAGTTAATTATTATGACTCATGCCCGGGCTTTAACTACGTCATATCGCCTACTACCAGAGCGCTATTTGTCTTTCTAGAGGACATGAGCCCGACTCAACTATTATGGGAATCCTAAATTTTGCCCACCCTAAATTTTTATTCACCTAGGGCAGGAGTCCTTAACGAGTACCTGACATCGTACAGGATCGGGACCATCGCTTAACGTCCCATCCGAAGGACGGCATGCTTACGTTTATTTTATCTGGGAGGTAAAAAGAGTTACCTCCCAAACAAAATAAACTAAGGGCCTCAACCCACGATCTTGAGCTCAGAAGGCAAGCACGCATACCACTGAGCTACTGGCGCCCTCTCTTTTACTTCAATACCTCCTCACTTCCGCAAGATTGCACATACGAGGTCATAGCAATTAGCATTAGTTAATATAAATTATTGTGATTCAAGATTCCATAGAGAAGGCAGGTCTGACATATTATTTAAATATAAATATATAATTTGAAACAGTTGATAAGTGGTCCTTACCGCCATATAAGGTTTACATCCAGCTTCTATTGTTTTGGCAACTGAGTCGACCAGATAGCCGGAGATACCGAAATCACACATCTTCACCTCACCCTGCTGATTGATCAGGATATTGGAAGGTTTCACATCTCTATGTATCACCCTCAGTTTGGAGTACAGGTAGTGCAGTGCGCTGGTCACCTGGTTCAATCAGACCACATGTAAAAATTAACAATAAACTATTCCGTAAGCAATTAACTGGATTACATATTTAAATTAACAGGATGGACCAGGAGGTATGTGCTAAAGTTTCGGAAATGTGAAAACACTTCCTCAAAAATATTAAAAAAAACGAACATTTTTTAAAAATATTGTCTTTGTCACAAGATATATAAAATATATGGGAGTACTCTTAAATGAGTTAAATGTCTTGAAGGGCTTTTGTACCTTAAATGGTCTTTAATAACCAAGTGGTCTAAAAAGTGTCTAAATGAGTTAAGTGTCTTGAAGGGTCTTTAATAGCCAGGTGGTATAAAAAGTGTCTTAAATGAGTGATGTGAAGGGCTTTTATGCCTTAAAAGGCCTTTAAATGTCTTAAAAGTGGCCTAAAGATACTAAGTGCCTTAAAAGGCTTGTGTCTAAAGCCTCTCACTGCCACAAACGAGCGTCTAATAACCGCTGTAGGCACTTTGCTAATATGTAGTAGGGCCAGTACTAACGTTTTTACCTGGTCAAATACTTTTTTACTCACCCCCAACTTTTTCCATGAGTAAAAGTAATGTGAATTTCTCCGTTCGTTTATTATGCATAAAACGTCGCTACAATGGAGCTATTCAAGTTCTTATTTGATAAATTTCATTAGGTTATCGAGAAGAAATTTAGTTCTGAAAAAGGGGGCCAGTACCCATACTAAACACATCGGTTCTACAACAAAGGCATATCCAAGTTGGTAAGGATATCCAATTAATCATTATTCCATAAACCATTAGGTAAGGAACATTTTTTAGGAGTAATTCATAATTTTATTTTATGGATTTAGTGAATCCTCCTAGCATGCTCAAGATATTCCTAAACTTTGATACATATGGACATTCCAATTCCCGGGGTCTTCTGGTACATTTCTAAAATAAACAAGATTCCCAAAATTTACCGCGAGAGCAATATTGCCCAAGATGGGTTCAGGAACAGACAGTCCATGTGATTTAGCTTTCAGGTAGAACTTGTCCAGTGAAGTATCCATGACCTCCATGCATATCCAAACATCACCTTCCCTGAAGAGAGCTCCGTAGAATTGCACTGTGTGGTTGCAGTCCGAAGATCGCATTATAATATCCAAGTCCGTTAGAGCTCTTTTCTGCTCAATATTGTTCACTGTTAAAGTGATTCTCTGAAACAGGGGATTTCATTTAATAAAACTAACAACTAAAAAGACTGAATATTGTGTCAAGTATAACACTAGTGAGAAAACTCCACAAATGTATAATTACTTCTTCAGATATACCAAATATAAGTGGAGTTCTGTAATCGGCAAAACATTGGGTCTTTTCTGTTTTTCCCCCAAAACACTCACAAAAAAAAAAAACAGCCATAACAATTGTGTATTATGTTATTTTGAATACTTCCAGACATGTTAAAAGGGAAACATTCTTACAAAACATTTTTGTGGGTCAACAATTTATTCTGGAATAGTACCTGGATATGATTTGTGACAAATATAATAAATACTTGAGAACCTGTAGTGCTTCACTAAAAGAACACAATAATATGAAAGGAACAAATCATATCGTGTAACTGAAAGAATAAGATGTTGACTTTCCCGATGGTCCTTTTCGTGAAGCAGTGCAGATTTTCTTGAAGTATATATTGTACAAATGAAATTGTAAGAAAAAACCCATAAGGGCGGCAAATACTGATTTTCAGACAAACCGGCCGAAGGGGAGGGGGGTGACTCAAAAACGCTAAAATCGATCGATGTAGTGAATGCGACATTTATATATGGATCCATAAGGACATCTATTGAGTTCCAAATAACTAGCGATTTAATGAATTTATCTGCACTAAACATTATATGAGGATTGAATATATCCTGAATATGACACCTAAGATTTTCAACCATGAGAGCAGAAGAGGAAAAATATTCATAGGGAGAGTGAAAACTTAGTTGATTTTCTACTTTTTATCGCAATTTAGGCACTGTTGAAACTCAAATAAACACTACAAATGGGGTTGATCAAACACAAAACTCAAGGCACAACATAATAAATTAAGAACCTTGACAGCCATGATGGTTTCTGAGGGTATGTGCTTCATTTTTTCAACAATTCCATAGGCGCCCCGGCCTAAATCAGAGATTTTCTCTAAATCATCAGCTTCTACAACGAATGTTTTATCTCCTATAGTGATAGTTGTCCTTTTGTCCAAATTACGAGGAGGGACACTAAAACACAAAAGCATCTATGAAAAAGTACAAAGAGAAAAAAAATAACAATAAGTGCAACATCAATAATTGACAACTTACACGGGAGGAACTTCCTCAGGGACCGATATCTTAAGACCTGGTTTCTTTCTTCGCCCTGGAAAATTGTAAATATATCAATAGAATCAAAATATTTTTATTCTCTTCATATAAATTTCATTATTTAGTTTACAACAGATTAGCATTTACAAAAAACTGCAAAACACAATAAATACGAACCTGACATTTCAAAATATGCAGCAGTTTTCACGAAGACGAAATAACTTTTTAAATTTATACTGCTAAAATTACATTTACGTTATGGAAAACGGCATGCCTGTAATTAATACAAGAATAATAACGCAAACAATCAATTGCGATACAAAATTTAATCTGTGATGAAAATGAATACTTGAAAAACCTTATATTCACTTGTTTATACTGTCACGAAAAATGTAACTAAAAGAATCATAAGATGTCTTGATAAGAGTACCAAGATCTTTTCTCTAGAGTAAACCAGTCAGAAGGTTACACTGTTGTTCAGTTACTGTGTCTAACGCTAGTACGTTACGGTCTGATGCTCCAGTCCTATGTCTGTCATTCTCAATAAAAACCTTCAGATAGTAAAAAATAAAAATTGAAATTGTCAAAAAATGTTGTGCCCAACAAACAAAATATAGTTTATCCAATGAAATTTTTATTGGTTAGATACTTGAACACTAACTGTCAACTTGACAGTGTCAGAATATAAATTTTAGATATGATCAATGAAATCATATCCTGATTTTCCATTATATAAGTTTGATGTATCTTCACTTAAGTACTCACCCCTTTTTATATAGTATACTTTAATTTTCAAGTTAATAGTCTTATGCGACAAAGATGTTGACTGTAGGTGTTGCGACGGTTCTCTGCATGAAGTACCTTCAAGTGCTCCTTGTTTCAAGAGTTCCTTGGAGCCAGCTACTATAGCGAGATAGATTTGGTCCCAAACTTCCGTCTTTCTAGTGCATACTGAAGCCTAGTCCACACTAGTAGACATGTTGGGCGATTTTGGTCTCTGAGACGTGTCTCAGGTTGTCTACGAAACATGTCTATAGACCAATCCCCGTCTACGGGCCTGTTGCGAGACCAAAAATCGCAGGTCTAAAGTGTCCCGATCGGAATGGGAGACCGTATGCAACGTTAGACATATTGCGCAACATTTTGACAGTGTGGACGTCAGTCGGCGTCTAGAGGCGAGACATGTCCCAGTCTGTCTCCAGCTTCTGAGTGGTGTGATTCGGCTCTTTCGTTATTTTCCAAAATTTTACAGTTCTTTTGAAAACATGTGGTCTAACGAGAAAGTTTTAAAACTAATTGAAGATTACTATGCGTCTTATTGTTTGTGGGATGTTACAAGTCCCGACTACAAAAACCTGGTAAAAAGAAAAGTGGCCCTGGAATCTCTGGCTGCCTAGGTCCTTCTGCGAACACTTCGCGCGTCCACCAACGTTTATTTACGTTTTTTCACTTGTAATTAGCACTAAGCAGGAACTCATTCCACACAAAACAATGTCCTCCATGGTGGACTGCGAAGATGAGACTGAGAAATTCACATCCTAGTGTGGACGCTAGACGAGACAGAGAACGGTGTCTCTAGACGGTCTATAGCCCGTGACTCGAGACCGCCTATAGACAAATCGCGCAACATGGTCTACTAGTGTGTACTAGGCTTGAGGGTTCACTCCAACATTCACTTTTTCGATTTTCATATTTACTGTCGCGGAAATTACCTTTAGCTAAAATTGGTCCTGTAGCTACAAGCTACGATAAATTCCCTTTGACCTGTTCATACTTCTCTGTAATATTATTTTTCAACTAGCACTAGCCTAGTTACTAGGCGTTGCTATATTACTTTACTTGAATCTGATTACGTGTGATATCCGGACAAGGATTAAAAAGCTTATTCTCTCCCACCTCCCATTTTCCCCCTTCCTCCCCACTACCTCGCGCCTCCTTCGATTCTCTTTCATTACCTATTTGGAAATGTTTTTTTATAGCACTTATTTCAAATTTTAGCGAAAAAATGTATAGGATAAAAAAAGTTTAAAATGAAAATTTTTTTTTTTAAGTAGAATCAATAAGAGAGAACATGAAGCAACTAGTAATGAAAAAGACAAGCTTTCAAAATTTAATTCCATTTTAGTCTTTCGGGGACGTTTCGAGCCTCATGTTAATCCATTAACTAACTAATTAATGCTAAGTGATCATCGTAACAAGCCTGTTATAATGAATTACAATAACTACATGGCCTTCAAATTTATTTAAACAATTCACACCTGATGTTTCTTATATACCATTCTTTTTTCGAGATGTCCTAAAGTATTTTTTTTAATGACCATTCTCGACACCTTATTATATATTAACTTTAATTTAATTTGGTGACAATTGTCAGCAATATGGTAAATACATTTTAAACACTTATAATGGTATTACTATAGAAAAAATAACTATTAAACAAACAATTCAAGGCAAGTTCGGGCTAAAGATGAGTATGAGACTCGAAACGTTTATGAAAATCTAAAATAAAATCGAGTTTTGGAAAACCGAGCTTGCCTTTTTTATTATCTAATTGAACCAGATGTCTTCCCGTCACCCCCATGGAAGGATATGAAATAGGTTACTATTGTTAGTTATTATGACAAGCCCGGGTGGGAATCATATCGCCTACTACCAGAGCGCTCTTTCGTCACTCTAGTGGACATGAGCTCGACTCTACTGTGAGTCGTAAATTTTGCCTACCTAGGTTTATTCACCTTCGGAATGTTGGGTAATGTAACTACAGATTAAAATAAGTATTATTAGATGGTGCATACTACCTAACAGAAATAATTAATTACTGTAAAAGAAGAACAAAAAGAAACAGTTGTTTAAAACATTTTTTTTATTTCAAGAACAAAATTATGTAATTCTTATACATATTTTTCAAAAATCATTTGTGCAGATGGACCTAAACATGTAAATTATAAATTAAGAAAAACAAAAACACTTACTTTTTTTGAAATTCAAATGAAAGTCATAAATTTGTATAAAAGACTAAGAAAAAACGATTTTGTGTTTATTACCACAAATGCTTCTAAATATAATATATGATGAATAATTCTAAATAATTATTAACATGTTAAATATCAGAGAAATACGGGTAGGCAATTATACAATCAGATTAATCTAAAATCAACTATCAAATTTAAAAAAAAGAAAGGTACATATATTTATGAATAAATGAGAAAAACAAATAATATGGTGTATGAATACACAAATATAAATACAATAGATAATAGTATTATATGAAAGTGGAATAATACATAAATATAAGGTGAGATAATTATCGGTCTCTTCGTCTGCTCTCTCGAGACCTGGATCTATCCCTGGATCTGCGGGACCGGGAACGGGACCTGCTTCGTGACCTCCTGCAACATACAAAATATACAATAACTGAACCATATAGAAAATATGTAATTTTTAAAAAATGTTTTCCAATCGTCAAGTAAGCTCAGAAGTCAAGCACACTACCTAATTATATTAAATTGCCACTAGAAATTGATGTTATTCAACTGTAAATTGTAATTAAGTTTATCTTTTCCTTCGCCAAAATAACTCTATAGACAATATGAATGTTATGATATATATTATAAATATTTTGTGAAAGAGACAATATATTGAAAACATACCTACTATTTTGTTAGTATTATTATTTTTATGCTCATTTGTTTTCTATTGTTTATTTATTTATTTTTTAATAGTGTTATCACTAATCGCATTTGTGTCCGACCCTAAGATTTAATAACTGTTTGTATGTATAAGTAATTCAGAGGGCGCCAGTAGCTCAGAGGTAGTGTTCTTGTCAAGTTCAAGACCGCAAGAAACCCGACCGAGGCCATTAGGCTTTTTACCTGAGAGGAAACATACCTTGAGCATGCCGTCCTTCAGACGAGAAGTTAAGCGATGGCCCCGAGAATGAGTGATATCAGGTACTCGCTAAAGAATAAACCAAGGTAGGCAAAGATGAATGACCTCGTAGTTAAAGCCCGGTCATGACTCACAATAACTAACATGTTCGTCCGACCTCAAGATTTAATAACTGTTTATATAAGTAATTCATGAAGTATCTTGATATATACATTTAAACGTATCCTATTATGGTTTAACGGAAATAAATCTAATGATTAGAATGGAGGTGGTATTACCTGGCTCGGCGGCCGTCCCCCCGGTCTCCTCTGTTCCTGGTTGTATCCCTCCCATCTCTGGAGCTCCTCTCCTCCCGGTCCCCCCTCTCTCGCTCTCTCTCCCTCTCACGATCCCTGTCCCTGTCACTCCGACCTTCCGCTCTTCTCTGAGTTCTTCTCTCCTCTACTTGTTTCTGAAAAATACAAAGTAAAGGTTCAGATCTATATAACTTATATATCAACTTACAAAGTTGTTAAGTTAAATATAAAAATACAGGTTGAATGGTAGTCAGTGTGAACATTTTTAAGGAGTGACACAACTCCCCAAATTAACAAAGAATATCCTATAAACCATGGTCCGATTCTCACTCTGGTTATTAGATTTTTTAGTCTTTTTTTTTTCAATAAATCGCGAAGTAAGTTTAGAAGAGTGGAGGGTAGCTGAGTAGAAGTGATTTATTGACATAAACCAATTTCTAGATCAAAATCACTAAAAAATCTAATAAACTGGAAACGAGAGAATTGTTCTTCTCTGGGAGTACTATGAGCTCACATTGACTACCATTCACCCTATATAATCTTAAAAATGCGAAATGTTACCTAAAAACAGTAATGTTAATGAATGTCTTAGTTACTATAGTTCTGTTATTGGAAATTATTGTGTCACCTGCAAATTGTTTCGTTAATGTTAACGAATATGGAGTAGAACCAAAGGATTGAATAGAATGGTGAATGTAAAAAATGCAACTTTCATCTCTATCGCTTATTGAAATTCATCTCTCATTTTTTAAAATATTAACTAAAGTAACAGATGCTTTGTCCGGTTTTCAGCGACAGAGAGCTTGCTCTTACATTTTAATACTTAAGAAAAATGATCCGATAGTAAATACAGCCTGATCTCAACTTGGGGAAACATGTCAGCTGGTAATTCTTCTCGTCTCGCCACCCCTCGAACAAATAACTTCTAATAACTTTCCAGACATTCCGAAATAGATAATCAATATGTCATTTTAGGATCGTCTTTAGAATGTATACAGCAAAAGGGCGGCCTTCGAAAAATCGTGTTTAATAAAAAATATCACTTTCAGTTTTCTCTACAACTTTTATTTAAAGAGATTTTCGATTAAGTCATAAATATAAGCGGTATCTTGTAAAATGTACTTAGACCCCGAAGTAATGTGGTCCAATTTTCGTCTCATCTCGGCCAAATTCCAATGACATATTCATATCAAATTTTAGTTCATCGCTACAATCTTTTCCACGTTACGAGTGCTCACAGTGTTCCAATCAGATACATACACATGGACAGAATCATAGCAAAAATGGTCAAAACGTAAAATTCCGTTGATAACTAGATCTCGGATTTTCGCACGACAATTACTTCCTTATACTAAAGGTATAATATAAGTAAAAACGGGTAAGCTACTTCAGAAGTATTCCCACTAAACCATAGTTAACCAAACTCAGTGAATTCAGTTGAACCCAAATGGTTTGAAAAACTATTCTCGAAGGAGGAAAAAGTTTTCTCTATCACTAAATAGCTATCTCAGAAGAAAATAAGTAAAAAGCGAAGTTTGAGGACTTACCTGAAGTTGGACCAATTTATCCCGGATAGAGATAAAACCAAGATGGAGTTTGCCACCAAAATGATCGGCAAGTCGACGGTCGTTGTCATGAATGCCAAGGTAAGCAGAGCAAACTTCGCAGACTCTCAACTTCTGCTGCTGATAGCTGCTGGCTGGCATAGAATTTCTGTAAACTTCCTCCGCATCGCTCTTCTTCTTTCTCAACTCTTCTATCTATATATTTATTAGAGAAAGAAGCTAGTAAAGAAGGTAAATTCAAACAAATATACACAAAGAGGGCATGTATACCATGAAAAATAGAGGGGAAGAATCATGCGATTCACTATTTCTTGGATCGGTGTGGTTTGAGGTTCCTTAAAAGAGTTTAACACCACAATGTATAGAGAGACGTAGAGAAACTATTTGAGTCAAACATAAAAGCATTTCAAATAACTCACTAAAGATAATATTAATTTGAATCAGAAAAATGTATGTAATGTAAAGCTAAGAATAATTCTACTGTGCTTCTCGTAGCCTCTCTTACACTCTAGTTACGTCTACATGCTGATGCAAGAAGGTGAAATGCAGCAAGTTCCCAGGATTCAGGTGAATACTGATAGATTAACGATTTACCCGTTTTTGACATGTTCTTTATAATAAACTAAATAAATATTAAACTCAAATAGGAATTTGAAAAGATGATGTAACAGTTATGCTTTATGTGTAACATAATTCGCGTCGGGAGTAAGGGAGGCATCCTAGCTCAGTGTTTGAAGGCTAGTCAGCCTTTCTAAAGGTAAAGGGTTTAAACCCAGGGTCACTCTGTTCAACTAATAATTATATATTAACAGTTCCATAATTCTCTTCCTACAATTTCAAATCCACAGAATATTATTATATCCAGTTTAGAAATTTTATAGTAGATAATTTCCAGAAGGAAACTGACCTCTCCCATAAGTTTGAGAGATTCATCAACAAGACCCTCTGCCCCCAACGCTTCTGCTTTAGCTAACTTCTTTCCGATTTCCTCGGCCAGCTCATGAACATTGTTGGCCTTTTCCGCAACCTCCGCAGACAGCTCTTCCTGGGTCTCAAGAAGCCTCTGCTTTGCCATTTCTGTTCTCCGGTCACAGTCCGAAATGAATGCCTCTAATTGCTCCATAGCCTAGAAAATATACATACAAATGATTTCATATATTCAAGTAACTATTCATGACAAAACAGGACTCCTGAATAATAGTAATTTTGTTCAATCTATTAAATATTAATTAATTAGTCATTGCCCGGAAATAACTTCGCGTTATATTACTTCATCTGAAGCAGATTAGATGCATTACTAGGGCAAAGAATAATCTCCCTCAAACCTTAGCTATATAACTCTCGTTATTTTCACTATATCTACCCAGATCATAAAAATGTATTCATAAATTTTAGGGAAAGAGACTGTAAAATACTACCCCGTGTCTTTCAGGAACTGACCTACAGCAAGGCTCAACCTTCTTCTTACTGACTACGTACAAGTGATAAAATGAAATAATACAACTGTACTTACATCTATGTCGTAGTAATAGTCGCGGGTCTTGGAGGCATGTTCAAAGTCGGCCCGGAGAGCCAGATCGTGGATTTTGGGACATTCCCCCAGGTCCATTCTCTATAACATTCACATTATATTTCAAATAACATTTAAATATTTTATAAAATCATTTTTACATAAAACTTAAGAATTTTAACAAAATTTACTGTGTTATTAAACTTCATGAATTCATATGACACAGATAATACACAATTTTTTAACCAAGCTAACGCCACTAAAGATTAAGACAACCGGTTGCATTTCTCTCGTTTGCTAAAAATAAATTTAAAAAAAAGTTAAGAGAAAGAGTAAATCTATTTACTTTAAGAACACTCCACAGATTAATTTATCGGAAGGAGTGATAATAAAAAGTGAATAAAAACTAATTTTCCAAAAAAGTATCATTCATAAATGGACTTTAAATTAAAACTCAAGTCTTTCCGGATTAAACTAAGCTGGAATTAGACTTTTTTAAATTCTACTTTATTTCTAGCCATGAATACAAAGGTCTGTTAAACAGCCAATGAGACCTCTCAAATCTCTCCATTCCACCAATCACAAAACCTCATCTCTGCCTCTCATCCTACCATCAATTCTCGAAAATAGGAGTACACAGGATCTATGGTAGACGTGTATTATAAAAAAAATATATTAAAAGAAAGCGTAAGGAGATAATTGATAAATAAAAAAAAGTTGAAGCTGTGTCGTATGAAATTGTGAATAATGATACAGTATAATACATGAACTGATATGACAGTCATATCAAGGAGTAAAGAAGATGGTAAGATAGTTTATTAATTATAACAATAAGTAAATCGTGGAGTAACTCAGGCACTTTAAACATATAATTGTAATATTTAATTCTTTACAAACGAATAAGTCAAGCGAAATATAATTTAAAGTGTCTCTATAAGAATTAGTCGTTTCTGTTCTACCTAATGAATCCTAATAAGGAAAATTATAAAATTAAAATGTGCTAATGAAGGATATATAAATACATACTGTGTTCCAAAAGTCATTAGTCCCTCTCTGCTAATTTTTGCAACTAATGCAGATATTTGAATTTTCAAAAATTGTGCCTTTCAAGAAATATATTTTATGAGATACACATCAAAACGAATCGTCCAGAAATAAATTTGAGTAAATGTGAAATGAAAAAAACTGGGACATTCTAAGGCACAAATAGCACAGAAAAAAAGCCTTGTCAAATGTTATTTTATCAAACCTTTACCAACTAAAAATTTAAACGAAGCCATTTTTCTGTAATCTGCTGGGAAAATGCTTAAATTGCCACATTTCCTGGAAATTAACTCTTTGGACTAAATTCGTTTAGAAGAGTCTCTCCAGATATTTCAGCCATTTATTTTTCACTTCCATTTCCTCCCAATCATCACGAGTTTGAAATTATTTCAATGATGCACTCCACTACGAAACGATAGTTAACTAGTCTGACATGTTTTCCGGAGACATATTTATATTTTAGCATAACTGATTCTATTCTTTGTTTCCCTTGACAAATTTATGATTGTTTTCTACTTAAAAATAAAAATCGAACAATAGATTGGTTCATTTTAATGTGCCCACTTGTTTTACTGTAAAATTACTACGATCATTTTTACGTACGTGCAAATAAATATTCTTAGACTAGGATAGCGGCCGCATGAGGAGAGTTAATGGAGGCGGCGTTGGGGACACACACACTTCCTCTCTGTTTTGTTCTTTATTCCTTGATAATATTTTGTAAAGCTGACTGGAAATTACTGGATATCTCTAGATATTGTCTTCCTTCTGCTGTTTCATTTCCTCTTAAACTCAATTCATATTCCATATTTTAGCATCGGGCGTTCTTCATGTCCTGTCCCGAAGCTATTATATCTAAATATCTATACATGCCACAATTTCCAAAAATCAAATATCTACATTAATTCAGACAATGACTTTTTGGGCACAATAAAAGAGAGAGTTGTCATCAATTTATTACAAAGATAAATTTCAATGTGTCATTCTATTATTTGATTTAATTCCAATGATAGTTTATTCATTTTATAAAACAAATTAATTTTAACAAAGAAACAAAATGTAAAGGTCATCAAAAGGACTAAAGATAAAAAAAAACTCGTCGATGTGTCACCAATATACTTCCCCACCACGAATTAATCCATTAAAAGTTTCGCTCTCCTAAAATCATTTAAATCCTCATACTAAATTTTGTATAAATACATTCATTACATCGGCAATGTTAGGATTATTGAATAGAGCCACCACCTCTGACTCCCTTACCCTTCGGTCGATTTCGCGGAAAATTAATAGGTGTGATTTTTATGAGGTTTTGAATTTACATATTAAATGTTGTACCGAAACATTCATTACAATGGTTGTTATTAGAGTTTTTATGTTTATGCTTGGTGGAAATCGGATGTGCCGTTTCCAAGATCTTCAGGTATCGTCAGAGCCGGTGCTGGGTTCTCGGCCTCTATTATAGCTAGAGACTTGGAGTTTGAGCTCAAATTTTATAGGGCCAAGCCCCTCCCTCCAGAAAAAAACCCTCCCCACCAAGGTTTCAGTAAAAAAAATGAAGAAAAAAATAAATTTTAATTGGCCTTGATTGCCAAAGACCGGACTTTTTTTTTTATGTCGGAGGTTCGTAAATTTTTAACTTATAGATATCGGAATTAGTTTACACAAAGCGTATGAGAATAATTTTTTTTCATTGAACATTGTGGAAAAAAAAACGCATTGGATCTGTATTTTTTGGGTCTTACAAAATATAATAATAAATAATGAGTTAATAAAGCTGTGGATGGGTTTCAATAATTCATCACTTTTCTGTAAACCACGTTTCAAATCTAAATGTGATTATCATAATTCATTATGACAATAGTTTTCTTCTGTTTTCATTATGAATTATTATTAATATGACAAAAAAATAATTGATATCAATGTTTACTATTGAAGATAAGACCAACAGATCCAATGAGTCAGTTTTGCGAGCATTAAGGAAAGTCAAAATTCCCCTTTGAGTAAAAACATGTCTTCCCTTTCTGAGAATGTTCAGAAAATCAAATGGTGACAATTCTATTTTTTTTTTTTTTGTTAAATATAGTCAATTGTTTTAAAGGCTCTGTCCTACGAGATTGACATTTACATTTGAATAAGTATAAAATTATTATGTGATATGATGTTGATTAATTATTTACTATTAACTTTAAGAAGAATAAAATAAATATACACATGACCTATTGAAATATATGATTACAAGTATTATCATTATAAGCTAAGATGAAAAATGGAGATGGCTCGAGATTCATCCAAAAATTTCCAATGTTATACTCTGTAGAACCTAATGAGAATAAAACGCTGATATTTCCAAAAGAACCATTGTGCCCGTCTCTATTTATTTTATTCATTTATCAAACCTATTTTTTTTATTATTAAAACATTTCCCCTTTATTATAAATTAATTTCTTCACTGTATAATGAAGTCAGCTTTCGATGTCAGTTTGTGCATGAAACAATCAACAAATAAGAGGAAAAAATAAAGCTCTTTAGAAATAGTGTCTATTCCTAGAAATACGAAAAAAAAGTTTTCCGCATTTAAATTGTTGTCTATTTCTGTTCAGTAACTTAAGTATACGAAACAAGAGCTTATTATATATTTTCTAGTGAAATAGATAATATTTCTAAAAAAACAAGTATTATTTTTACTCTTTACGTTCCCACAACTTATCTGCCTACCTAGACTTAGAAATAATTAATACAAATACAAATATATACAGATACAATATGGTAAGGAGATACAAATATATAAATAGATATTTTGATTTGTGATTTATCTAAATTGTCTGAGATGATAAGACTTACGCGGGGATTGCCAAACCTCCCGTTCTACCTCGAGTTGTTCTCAACTCGATCCATTTCCCCCTCTCTCGGAGATGACAATATAGCTTCTGCCTCAATTCCTATAAGGGGGCAACAATAAAGTTTGACTTTTATACACTAGAAACTTTTTCATTTAAAAATGAATTTTGTTATTTTTGTGAGTTTTAAAATTTTTTTTTTTTGTTGAAATTTGATCGCAATACGTACGGACGTTATTCTCCTTCGTTGGCAAACCCATTATTTCTTCTTTCTTCTTACGGTACTTTCAGTTGAAGGAATTTTTCACCATTCAGACGTCACACTTCCAAAAATATATATTTTCCTTGGGTTTACTTATTGTGTCGTACTCTTACGTTTGATATAAAAAAAAAACAAGGATGTTATACTCACAACTGGTACACGATGTAGCTCGAAATGTGAGAAGTGGGTGTGATAGAAAGATTTATACGTACCCACAGTTGGTTATAATTCATCCCTTTTTTTTTAAATAATTTTTTTTTAGAAAAAAAATATTAACGTTGATTTGAAATAAGATACAAACAGGAAAATGGGAGATCCTTTACTATCCAAAAGAATACTCACAATACAGTAGACCATACAAAACTCGTCGTGGCAATTTATTACAAACTTAATAAACCCAGACCTTAGCTAAACATACTTCCACATGTTTTTTTCTAACTCAAAATAAGTAAGAAAGCATGCAACTTATAATATACATTATACTTACATATCTTAAGACTCTGACACCAACAACCAATATTATATACATTATTAAACAAAAATAATTTTTTTATATGAATTGTTTAAATTTACTTTTACACATTACATTTACGTACCATATTTGTGACCCTTCTCCTCTCACAGATAAGAATAGAGAACCATAAATTATAACTTAAAGTAAAGCACATAAGACCAAGAAATACTTATTCAAATTGTAACATATGTACCAAACTTAAGACTGAATATACGTTCAGATGCTGAACTGAAATATTTTATAAAAATAAAAGTATAAAAACGTAAAACAAGAAATCAAATGCATAATGTTTCTATTAACTCATTTAAAAATAATAGGTCCATTAAACGTTTAAATAAGCAAAAAATAAATATACACTAACGTAAGATTAAGAGAGATGGTATGTACACCTAGGGACCTATACATTCATACTTATCCCTGGGAGCTCTAGTGAGTGACTTTCAACGAGTACCTGATTTGGGCAGAGGTTCGGAAGTTCACCTCCCAGATAAAAAAAACTTGAGGGTCATCGCTCGGGTTTGTACCCGCGATTTTGAGTATAATAGGAAATCACACTAACTCTGCGCTAGCGGTGTCCTCATATACTAAGACAATTTAGGGATAGGAACTAGAAATCTTTAGTCAAACGATGATAATAAAGCACACAATACAAAAAAAAAAAAAAATGGGAAATAGAATTATGAAAAACATTGTCGGTGAATATATATCCTTCCCCAGCAAGAATTAAATAAAAATGTTTTCGCTCTCCCTCCAAAGCTAATCGACCGTTTATGCTAAAACTCCATATTTGACTTATAGTTGCTTCTGAAACCTCATACAAAATTTTGTATCGATACATCCCCCATCCACATGAATATGGGCCACCCCGTACAGGGTTTTTGCGTTGAACCCCCCTCCCCACTTCGCTGAAAATTAATGTGCATCGTTTTTATGGGGCTTTGAATTCACATACGACATTTCGTGTGAATATATACATTAAAGCGACAGTTATTAGAGTTGTTGTGTTAAGCCTCTCCCTTCTCACGGGCCGATTTCGTTGATAACCAATAGGAGTCGTCCTTAGAGGTTTCTGGATACACTTATAAAATTTTTTGTCTATACATTGATTATATCGTGTTCGCAGACTGACTTTTGATTCATTTTTGAAATCAGGTTGGAAAACATGAAATTCCGTTGAAAACTCCACATAGAATTTCTGACCGATTACCCAAGCTCCCGTATACTCGTTAAAGACCCCTACCCTAGGTGAATAAAAATTTAGGGTAGGCAATATTTAGGACTCCCATAATCGGGCTCATGTCCACCACAGCGCTCTGGTAGTAGGCGATATGACATCGTAGTTAAAGCCAATGAGTCATAATACTAACAACGGGAGAACAACCACAACTAATTTTTCCGATGTCAATTCTAATATTTTTTATATTTATAAAGAGAATCTATCCACCCACCATAAATATTCATAATTTTTAAATAGGTTATTGCTCAGTTTCGGCAAATGACATGCTCTGAACCACGTCGGTTTAAAAATATATATTTATTTTTCGTCATGAGACACGACATCTCTAAGTACATGAGACAATATTCAAACCCATCCTTGTTTGAAAATAAATAAATAAATTATGAAGCAAAAAATTACTTACAACCCTAACACTCAAAAATAGCAGATTTACTATATAACCATTATTTTTAGTAGAGTGAGATAGAAACATAATGCCTTTGAAATTCCTGTAAAATAAAATTGCCTCTAACACAAGAAAGGAGAATGACCATAGATAAAAACAATTTCAAGTACTTTATGGAATTAAAATACAAGTGAACAATATTTTATAACAATAAGACGGATTCGAAAGATCTCAAAGTTTGTTATAGTATAAATGTTTTGAAAATAGTTTAAAGTACAAAGATAACTGCGATTTAAAAAAAAAAAAATTTCTTGGAAGTATATCTTTAAGAAGTACAGACTATATGTACACTTACGGTAGATGAAAGTATTTCATGAGGGCAGCAGCCCAAAAGGAAGCTTTTACAAACTTTCGGGTCAGAGAACTTTACGTGATAACGATTGTTTTCACCTGTAAAAACATATAATAAGAATACGGAAATGATAATATTATGTATGTGAAGTAAATAAGTAATACATGGTATCATCGCCATATTGAATGTCATTTAAAAAAAGGGATTTGAACATTAATTCTTACCATTTCGACCCGTCCCCATTAACTGGTCTAACATAGCGCGCATTTGGTCATGAGCAGTCATATTTTACAATAAAATTGTAAATGTAGACCTTAAATATCAAAAAACCAATACACAGAAAACGCAGCCAACTTCAGATACCTGCTCAAGCATAAACACATGCCATTAGTATCAAAAATGCACCTCTACAAATTACAAATATGATAATTGAACCATCATTAAAAAAATATATATAAATGTTTTTTAATAATAAATTGTATTTTAAATTAATAGTAATATTTATTTTCAATAGGATACATGTATTTCAGGTAAACCTTTCAGTGTAATTTTGAAGTTACTATTTACGTATTTTGAACATACGTTTATTGGGAGGTTTCAGTTAACAGGTTATTATGACTATTAACGAGAACACAATTGTTTAAATAGGTTACTTCATGAGTATTTATTTCAGACTATTGTCACAGGTTACAAAGTTCTCATTCATACTGTTCTGTGTTTCTAATGTTTCATTTTGATTTATTCAAGATAACGAACCATTGCAAAAATAAAGGCTATTTATTTATCAAATTAAGTTTTTATTAGAAAGCTCATAAGGTATTGTTTCTTTTCTATAATGAGATATGCTCAGTTGGTTATGGGACCCGCTGGAAGCGGTAAGTCCACCTATTGTACAGCTGTTCAGCAACAAACGGAAGCCTCTAATAAAGTAGTTGACATTGTGAACCTAGACCCCGCTGCTGAATTCTTCTCTTATGAACCATTGGCTGATATTCGAGAACTGATACATGTAGATGATGCAATGGAGGACGTTGGTTTGAGGTTTGGACCGAACGGGGGGCTCGTCTTTTGTATGGAATACCTTATAGAAAACAGTGAATGGTTAAAAGACAAGTTGGGAGATGTAGATGATGACTATATACTTTTTGATTGTCCTGGGCAAATTGAATTGTATACGCATATGACAACTTTTAAACATCTTGTTGAACTCCTCCATAATTGGAATTTTCACATATGTGGAGTTTTTCTGATCGATGCACAATTCATGATTGATGGCGCCAAGTTTCTGTCTGGAACCATGTCAGCACTTTCTGTAATGGTCAATCTTGAATTACCCCATGTAAATGTTTTAAGTAAAATGGATCAGTTAAGCAAATCTGTTAGAAATAAATTGGATAATTACCTTGAACCAGATCCTCACTACCTACTGGGTGAACTCGAAACTGGTTCAAAATGGAATCTCAGATATCGGAACCTTACAGAAGCTTTGGGTCGACTGATAGAGGACTATAGTTTAGTTCGATTTTATCCTTTAAATATTAAGGACGAAGAATCGCTTGCGGATTTATTATTGACGATAGATAACATTATACAATATGGTGAGGACGCTGACGTTAAAACAAGAGATCCCCCGGAACCAGACGAAGATGAATGAAAATAACTTTTTATATGTCCGTGTCGCACACTGATGTAAATACATTTTATATTATAAATAAACATACTTCAATTCCTTTTTTAAGTGTAATTATTTTTATTATCTTCCTCGAGTTGAAAGTTAGGTTGATTACCTATTGCAACGTTTCTTATTTGCTTATATGAGTGGCATCTCATCTACACACACACTGATGTAATTTTGAAGCACTTCCATGTGATATTTATTAATCATAGTTTTATACAGCAAGTCTGTTCCGTTCATATTGTAGGTCACGGGAGAAACTTTTTTTTTATATTAAGTTATAAAGGAAAACTGCTATAGATTGTACTGAAAGACTTGTTTCTTGGTTTGTTCATTATTAATATGGAATTGACAAACATTGTACAAGTGAATGAACTTCAGGCACAATATAACATCCTTGAATTTTATTTTCTACATGTAATGTTCATTTTACTGGCTTCATTGAATTTACTAATAGAAAATCCTACCTATATATGTTATACATTTCCATTCTTCGAGATCTTAGGATTCCTATTTCGGATTGATATTTCATCGGAACTTCTTTAATGATATTGTACCTGAAAGTACTAAGTAAAATTACTACTAACTAGCTGTGCATCGCCCGAAAAAACTTTCAGACACATCAGTTTCTATACGTCTATTGTTATATCGGAAGAAATTATTGCTGGGTAGCGTCTGTTGCACATGCTAGACTATCATGTTTGTTTTTAGAAAAAAAAAGTAAAATGAACAATATTCAGGAAGCTTGAAAGTGGAAGTCAAAAGAGCGAATGATATCCTATCAACAAGTGTCTAAAAAAAACGCTGGTAGTTGCGAATTTACAGAGAATATTTTCGTTTGAAAAACATTTGCTAGGACTGTACTGAGCAATGTTGCATGTGTGACACTGGTTTTCAGTATCGTAACACTTAAATTAAAAATGTTTTTCAAAAAGGTTCAAAAGTTGTTTGTTAAAACTTTTTTTTTGTATGTTCAATATCTTGATTGGAACTCGTGGCGTCAAAAAAATTGGAGAACATTAAATAACAATTAAAATATCTGAATGCATTTTTCGGTTTGATAATTTTTAATCGTGACATTGAACAAAATGAAAAGAAGAACCTTTAAGTTTTTTTTTGCACTTGTGACAGAAGCGTTCTCCGGACCCATATTGTTAGATCAACTCAACTCTGTTCTGAATTCACTGTGTTAATCAGCTTCACGAGTATATGTATTAACAAAGGAAACAAAAAATGAAATTTTAGTTATATTATTATTAATCTTTTTTATTACACTATATACAAAATTGGATACATTTATTCATTTTTTTTAAAATAGAATCAATCGTCACACTTCATCGACAAAAATCAATAAACACTTATTACAAAACATTTTTAAAACAAACTTTATTATCGATCTATTTAGTTAGTTATGAAAAATAATTCAGATAAAATTGAATAAATGTACTCATAAATAATATTTTCAATAAGAGAACATAATTCTTCAATTGTTGAACCATCCCAGAGCAACACATCAAACTATCTTATTTTTTAAAATATTAGCTCTCAGATTGTTTTTTACATTACTCTGATAAAAAGATTAGTGATCTTTGCTAAAAGCAGGGTTGGACACGAATCACAGCCAAAAAGACCGTAAAACGACCTCTCTCATCTAGTCAGGTCTTGGAAACTACAAAGCTATTTCATTGAAATTTTGCTCAAAAATAAGGAATGATATGCACCTATCACCAGCTAAAAACAAGATAAATAAAACGGGAAAAAGGAATTTTTTACAAGACTTATGAAATAGCACAGCAGAGAGGAATCACGTATAAAACCAAAAACATAGGGGAAAAGATAATGGGAGTTAGCATTCAACCGGGGGAACACCGCGGCCTTTAACATCTCAAATAGGTAAGGAGTTCCAATAACTTTAAGTTTGTATCGCAATTCAACATGCCAGACAAGGTCCAACAAGAGTGAACAGAATAAGCCATTTTTTTCGGAACCGGAAATTATTGTCTCGTGTGACAGTTTGTGCGTAGATTAGTTTCAACAATGCTGGTTAAGTAAGCAACACTTGATCGATCAATTTCTTAGTGGTCTTTGAATGTTGTAGTTGGTTGGGAATAACATAGCTTGTGTGTGTATGTGTAACCTATATAACGGTCATCCTTCCTGATATCGAAATGTGTTCCGACTCAGAGCTTATCACTATTTGTGTACAGTTTTGGTCTGAAAAGTTCCCCGCACTGTTGCAGGTTACTTTATTTTCTACTTTCAATATATTGTGGCAATAAGGTCCTCGAATATTAAGTGATAGTTTATTATGTAAGACCATGAAAAGGTTTTTTTAAAAAAATGTTTACTTTTTATTAAGGCCTTTCTCGTCACGAGATCTTCTCAATTCCATGTAACTGAATTCAAGAACCACAGCTAATTATAGCTGCTACTAACAAACCCAAACCTAACGGATATAGGTACAACTGCAGCCTGCACAAATAACATTAAGCACAGTTTAATATAAACAAATCGACTTGATATTTTTTCAGTATTGAATAAAAATGAGAATACTCACTAAATATAAGCTTATCTACTATGGATCGACATGAAAAGCCAAAGCAACTGACGGATATATATTTGGATGAATTACTGCTTTTAAACCACATTTCAGTATAGTTTTTGAAAAATAAACCAGTCTTTCCTCAGGTCTTCAACCATAGCTCCTCCTCATCCAACCAAGCCTGTCTTCGGTCTGTTTCAGTTTCCTCCAATCCAAAAACGCAACTTCCAGATGAAGCAACAGACCAGGCGGCTCCAGCTGTTTCCCCACCAATTCAATAGGGCTCAATATCTGGGATACATTGGTCAACTCCAAAGTGCCAATGTTCTACATGATTTTCCCCTTAGATTTGTGCACAAGGAACCATGAGCGTTGAGCGCTGTGCAGTACCCCGTACCTAATGGTCACAAGGTCTCTCCCTTTATGTGACAATTTCCTGGACTCGCTCAGAAATTGTTTTAGGCCACTTGAAGGATTCGTCAAGCCACAAACTATGTTTTCTTAGTTTCATGTTGTGTAATATCAACATATCCACCCTCAGGGAAGCAGATGCATTCACTTATTGATACTTAACATTTTTTGCAGGTATATTGTGAAACACTTAATAAAAAATGTATGTTTTTAAAAAAATATTGTCTATTTCACAAAATATATGGGAGTAATTTCGGTATTGCTATCATCCAGGCCACGACTTAACAAATACTGAGTAATTGGCTGAACATGGTAGGTAGCAATACAGAAAGTACTCCACAATTATATATATATTTTGTGAAATAGACAATATTTTTTAAAAAAACTCAAGTTTTTTTCTCTACTTTCTTCATTCACTTATGTTTATACCTAATATACAACTTCAATATATCTTAGGGTGCACCAACCAATATAGTAAAAATAATTTACAAATAGTTTTAAAATGGAATTTCAAAAATTAAATTTAAATATGCTCTTCGTGATTACGATTTACAGTTATCTACTATTACATAAAATCGTTTAATTAAATATGAGAAAAATATCCTCTTGAATTATTATAAATAAATTAATACACATGTGAATTCTTTATTAAAATCAAGAATAACCTCCATAATCTTGATATAATATATCTATATATTCATATATAATTAAATATTAATTACATACAATTATATGCAAACATAATTAAATATTACATCCATCAGCTTCATAGAAGCTCGCCGCGGTCCGTATCAGTTACACCTTACATCTTTGTCTCAGCCTTCTGAAGTAAGTTAAAAAAAAGTTGAGTTCAACTTCACCATTATCTCTCTAATAAGGCGAAATAGCAAAACGGTGACTCAAAAAGCAATATGAATAATATTAAAATAAAACAAATAAATTTGATTGTTGTAATAAAATCGTTCCTCGCTAATAAAATATAATAAATAAAACAATAAAATTATTTATTCATTGTTAAGTACTTGTTTTTCACAAGTCTTGTTAAATATTATTATTAATTAATATTTTTTTTACAGAATTCAAGAATGAACTAAAGCCCATAATTCAATGCTATTTTTTATAACATTATTCGTTGAAGACGGTTTTTATACATTTTTGAGCTAGAAAAAGCCCGACAAAACCAAGTTAAATTATTTTGATTTGTTTATTACGGTATATAAATAAAAGTTGGGCTCGGGAGGGGGGAGGGAGAGAGGGGATCTTGCTAAGTTTTATGTGGATGCGATGCCGAGCTGACTCCGCAGGTTGTAGCTTCCCTTCCTTTCTATTCAATCATACCACTCAATGGCTAGTCTAGTTCCGCTTCTGTTACCAGTCTCCGGGAACTTTCCCCACCCATCGCAACTCCCTCCGTCTCAGAGTCGCTGGAACTCTCACCCAAACCGTTGAAAAATGACTGGAACAAATTACCTGAAGAAAAAAAAAAATTCAAGCCATAAAAAATTGTACACACTCCAGTTTTTAGGATGTGAAAAGTTTAAATATCTCTTTAATTTTTTTATTGAGATTATTTACAAAAATATGATTGTACAGGAAATAGTTGGGTGATTCCATGCAAATGGCTCTAAGAAATGTTTTTCAACTTTTTCTCCTTGAAAATCTCAAAATCTCTTTTACTCGCTTTATTAAAACATCGGCCTAACAAAAGAGCTCATATCATCAATATTAATAAAATCCAAGCTTGGCGGCCCGTCTTACATAATAACGGAAAAACGGATCATTGTATATTCATGAAACTTGCAGGGCATTTCAATAATCCAGGTTAACCTGCTAGATAACGGTGAATAGGAATGCCGAACAAAGGAAGCGTGCTTGTCTATTGTAGTTAACATTAAGGGTTCCAAACCCGGCCAAGATCCTTACATTTTTTATCTAGGAGGTAAAACAACAAGCACATCGCCCTTCGCATGAGATGTTAAACGATGGATCCGAATATACATATAGAGAATGTTCGAATACATGTTTACATTTATTTTATTACCTCCTAGCTAAAATTTTGTAAAGGCATCAAATGAGACTTGATTTGCCTAGAGTGAACATGACGGCACCGAGTAGACCATATGAACATTAAAACATTTGTCACTTTTATAATTGCATAGCATTCATTTACAAACAGGAATCGTTAGTTGTATCGTACGCTTTTAGTTGGGGTGTATAAGAAAAAAAAAAAAAAAGGCAATTTTTAATCAAAAAATTAATATTATTATTTCGTTAATATAAAATAAGATTAATATTCAAAATATAACCTATTGCCATTCACTGTCATTAGCCACCTTTCAGCCAGTTGCTCGATCCCACGCTAGTACCATTCCTTGGGATGGCTGTCGAAAAACTCTTGCACCGCAATTTCGACTTCTGCAAAGTTATTAAATTTTTTCCCTTGAAGAAACTGAACCATGGATCGAAACAAGTAATAATCTGACGGAGCGAGGTCTGGACTATATGGTGGGTGTGGCAGAAGTTCGATCCCATGAAGCTCTTGTAACTTTTCCTTGGTCCGACGGGAAGTGTGTGGCCGAACGTTATCTTGTTGGAACAGAACTCCTTTACGGTTAAACCAAGCTCGTTAACGCCCTGACAATTTCGCGTACATTCTTTCTAACTGTTCGCAGTAGAGTTCAGAGTTCATAGAATCAGAAACAAACTCGTGATGAATAACTCCTTCATAGTTCCAAAAAACGCAAAGCATGTTTTTTTTTTCAAACTTCCCCCTTGCAGCAACCGGAAATCAGGGTTTCGCCAGTAAACCCACTTTTCATCACAAGTGACAAGCATTCGGTAAAATCTCATATCAGAAGGTTTTTTTAAAAAGAGTTTTGCAAGTTTCTACACTCTTAGCGGATTCCTGAGGCGTAAGTTCATGCGGGGCCAGACTACTGCTCTTTTTCACCTTCTCCATGTCGTGTAGATGGCCGCTAACGGTGTCTTTTTACACTCCACACTCGCTGGCAACTATGCTGGCTGGATTTGATTCTACAGTTTGCTGTAGAACCTCATCAATATCTGTTGAAGGTCGCCCTGAGCCCTTTTCATTTTCCAAGGACGTATGGAGATACGTCAGTGGAGACTGTTGCATTTTTCAAACCAACGACGCGCTGGTCAAGGACGCCTTTCCCCTTAGTATCAACAATTTAATGATGCTGTCATGTTTTTTTTTTTCAATAAAGTCTTCAAATAATGAAATTTCGTAAGAAACCATAATTTCTTTTTCAATATAAATAACTCAACAAAGGCTTTATTGAGCCAGTGGAATGTTCATAAACAAGCTTAGATAGTGCTCTACAAGAGAGTATTAATTATTGGTAAACATTAAACAAGATTAACGTATTTACAATCCTTGGAATTCGTGCATTTCATAAAACTGTCTTTTTTTATGCACCCCATTATTAGAGCAGAATTTGGATAATTTAGCTCACTGCACATTTGTTCAGTACATAAAGTGCCAAATCACAATAGGATATTTATATATTTATCGTACATACCAAAAACAGTCTGATTCGTCCTTCTCGGTGACGAAGAAGGAAGACCAAAGAAAATCTGTCCAATTTTATCCAAATAAGAAAGATAGGTTGGGTCTCTCTTCAGTGAGACCTGATACTCTTCACAGAGGACGATGAAAGCGCTTAGAGCTCCGCTGGAACAATAAAAGTCAACAGATAGATAATGAATAAATAAAATGGAGAAAAGGAACCGCATTAACAACTCTGTGGCGTCATGGAGAAGCGAGTTAAATCACAAAATTTCGAGTCTTAAGAGTTAAGCTTTTCAAAAAAAAAAAAATTAATAATATTACTACTACATGTCTGGATAAATTAGAAAAATGCAACAAGCACATTTTGAAATCTATCAACATGGAAAGGCAGTTAAACACACTTTTGTCCCGACGTATTTTCTTTCTTTTGAGAGTTCAGTTAATTAAATTTTCCTTGAATCTTATTTAATCATACAGTAATCGAGACGTCTTTTAGCATAATTTTAATGTAAAAACCATCCAGGAAGAGTAAGCTGTCACTAAAAAAACAATAATATAAAGATAGTTCCTGCATTTTAGAGGATATCGATGATTTTCTAAAATCTTCCGTGACAGCACATTATTGGGTAATGAAAAAGTTCGAAAATATATAAGAAATGAAATATACAAGTACCTGTCGACAGCTTTGAGGAGAAACGATAGAAAATTAAGAAGAGGGAGTAGAAAGGGTGGCCCTTCAATGTACGGATGTTCTGTCGTGTAACATTCAAACGTTATCAAGGCCATTGTCTTATTCCTTAGACAAAGACACCTACAAAAAGTATAATTCAATAAGTAATAATTATTATTATTATAAACAAAATTATTCAACTATATTATGAATAAAGTTATCATAATTTCATTAATGAACCAATTCGAGTTTTTTCTCAACAGAAAAATGACAATACCTTATCTAAATAGTAGTACCCTTTAAAACCACAACATATATCTTTATTGCGTTATCTTTGCTAGTGATGTATGAACGTTTTTCAAATTAAAAATTGTAATTGTCCTGATCGTTCAATTAACATTTTTAACTTAAATCTATTGAATACACTTTTTTCATTCTATGCCCAGCTTTGGCGTTACAACCGCGCGGTGTCTGCCAGCTTAATACAATAAGCCTTATATTCAGTGAGGTGGGTTATCCTGGCCTACGGCAGAGTCAAATAGAGTAGAGCAGGTCGGAAGGTGATCCACCGTAATTTCCAGTTTAGCTCTTCCTCTTTCCATCAGTTGTTCCCTGTAGGCCTTTGACTAGGGATCCATTGTAGAGTTATGTGCTTCCCCTTTTTAAGGAGACCAGTGATCCTACGCCTGCAATGATCAGCTCCTGGGTTAGTGAGAGCCTGCGAGTCAGTCAGGACGACTAACGTTTTTTTTGAGCTATCCTCTATAGCAAGCATTACTGCTTAAACTTCTCCGTCGAAGTTATTCGCCCCCGTGGCTAAACGCCGGAAACTACCAACAATTTTTTGGTAGTTTCTGGAGTATTCACCTGCGCCCACGTTTCAAATGGTCGAATCAGCAAAGCGGTATAAACCAATACCCAATCCTCCTTGGAATAACGTTCCTCCTCTACAGTAGCCAGACTCCATCGAATGCTGCTTTGAAGTTAAAAATGAATAGTGAACATTGCTTGAGATGGAATCCACTTCAGACTTCCTGGGATAACCGGATGATAAGGCAAATGGTGCTATTTTTCCTGAACCCTGTCTGGCTTCAATAACAGTTCATAGTATTGTGTACTATACTTATTAGTCATGGTACATCTCATAGAAATAAAGGCAACATTTCTAAGCGATCTTCCTCTAAAATGTTAACCAGAGAAGGTCTCACAAATGAGAAATGAACAAGACGGATTAACTTTACTTCTCAGTCATCTCCAGGACCTTTTATAATCCTCGGTTCCTATCTCTTCTTGCAGTCAGCAGCCTTTGTTGCCTTTTATTAACAACTTAGCTTCTGCCCCACTACAGTTAAGATACTTTCTGACCCCTGTTTTCTAGTTTAGACTACTTGTAGTGTTTTTTCAGAATTGAAGAACTGTCCCCTCAGCTTGAATTATGCAAGTGCTCTACCCTGGCTTGTACGTATATTTATTATGTTAGTTAAGACAAATCAAGATATGAAAATTAT
This sequence comes from Aradus depressus, assembly GCA_963662175.1. Lineage (NCBI taxonomy): Eukaryota > Metazoa > Arthropoda > Insecta > Hemiptera > Aradidae > Aradus > Aradus depressus. The sequence goes on from OY759214.1 coordinate 86,670,031, forward strand.
AGAGAAAAACAAAATTTATATTGGTATTGAAGTAGGCAATATCACGCATTTTTGAAAATGTATATACGCATCCAAAAATTAACAAAATTATTTTTTTACAAATTACAATACAACACACTGCATATATTTATAATTTTCGTAAAATGACATCTGCGTTAATGTCAGAACTATGTTCGACAGAAGGTATTATTATGCCACGACAGCCTAAACAAAAAAGGAGCCTACCTTAAACTAGAAAACGTGAAAGTATTTTGGATGAAATAATCGTTTCAATGAGACCTCACAGTAATAAAAAAAGCAAATACAAATATATATATATATACAAAAAAAAAAAAACATTGAAGAGGAACAATTGGTTAATATAAATTATTTGTAAATCAAGATTAAAAATACATAGAATACATACTGTAAGACTACTTGTGCAATGAAAAGGTCGACTTCACTTGTGTAACCACTGGACTGATGAAGTTCAACGAGCATAGTACCAAAACTGGAACCGTCACACGATCGTAAAAAGTGTCTTCTAGCAAGTGCGTAGTTCTTTTCTGTAAAAATGAATTGTGACATAAACAAATTTATTTATTCACTCACCTCAAATAAATACAACATAATATTACCTTTCCAGAAAACTTGAGCAATCATTTGGTGAAACTTTGGATGACCAGACTTGTACTCTGAAGAAGAGGACCATCGTACAGCAGATGTCAAAAAATTTTCTCTCTCTGGTAAGTCAGCATTAATTAAACTTAACAAGCTGTAAATAACTTGTTGTGAAGTCAATTCAATAGATATTATTTACTACAAAACCTAAACTCAAAACAGTTACTTACTTGGTTATCTTATTCATAACTTCTTCTGATGGTTTGGTATCGGATTTCACCAATACTTCCACATATAAATTTGCCAAATCGATGCCACTAGTTTGCTACAAACGTATAATTTATTCACCAACGAACAGTATAAAATGTTAACAGTGTAATGATTCGATTATAAGAAATACCTGATCATGTCGCAGCAGTAATCGGGCACCATCAAATAACGTTTCAAGTAACTCACTGTACTTTTTCTGTGCTAAATACCTAAACAGACAACAGACCGTTAATAAAGTGACTCGGAGAACAGGCTTTTTTACTTTCTGTCATACTATAACAATGATAACGTAAAGCTACTTTTTTATATTACTTTTTTTTACTGTTTTATAAACACATGTATCTTTTTTAACATACCGAAAATATAACGTTTTATACATTTGATGAGCCTCATAAAAATTCCCATTTTTAATTGAGACTTCAATTTTTGAAATTACTCTTTGAATACCATGCACCTTCCTTGAAGCCATACTTTCAGCCATTGTTATACTAACAGTGTTGCACTGAAATAATTCAAAGGCGATGTAAACTCATTATAATTATTTCTTGTCTATTGAGTATTTTTAATTTTTATGTATATTCTGTATTGTTATTAATTCTGGAAAAATATAATTGTTTAAATTGCTTTATTAGTTGTAAGTTATGAGGACAGTATTTTTTTCTTTCGTTCTTATTTCAGGGAAATATTTATAATACTCTCTCTTTTTCTTAATTTATAATAATTTTTTTTTTTAATCTGAGGAATGTGTTGACCAGAAGAACAAACATTTCATCCTTTATGGTTTTGACAGAGCAATGTTTTAAAATGTATTTTGAAATTGCGCGGAATTGGGATTAGTAATGGCTGAAAATAATAAAACAGAAAACAAACAAAATTGTATTTACTATTTATTTTACATACCAAGAAACATGTAATATTTTTGGATGAATGATTGTAATTATTTTATTAATTTTTTTCTAAATAGACTTGAAAAAGAAGAAGGGAAAATGTTTTGGATTGAGTTTTGTAGAGTAATTAGTGTCATTATTACCCTATAGGTAGTGTGCTCATCGCGGATTTAAGCCGCCATGATAGTTAACTTCTTGAGTTTGTTCTTTCAAGATTAGTATTCAATAATAAAACTTGGGTTTTATTTATTAAACGTGAGTAAACTAGTTTTTATCTCTTGTATTGATTTTATGATTCCTGAATGTACCTTTGATTTTCAGCTTATCTGTATGCTTTTATTTATGATGCGAATAGATCGTTGGGGAGCTCATGTTTCTCCTGGTTGACGGTACACCGCCTAAGTTTTCTTGTACTAATCCTTTCTTTTTTCTTTTAAAACATTGTATCTCTATTATTTCGTTTTAAATTTATTCATGGTAATTTGAATAGTAGTCTCATTTTATTGGATTAAACTTGTGTTTTATTGTTTTTTTATAAGTTTGTTTCAAAATTTGTATCCGAGCAGGTGTTTAGTATTATAATAGCTGTTTTATTTGATTTTACTTGAATAATGATTTCCAGTTAGTTTTATGTACAATAGTTTTATATTGGCATATCAGATATTTATTTTGGCCGAGTTAAGAAGTAATTTACTTAAATAATTACAATTTATTGGTGAATCATTTGTTGTAATATATAGTTTTCCAATTAATTATTATTACCTCTCTGAAAAATAAAGATTTAAAGAGGTTACAGATTCCTGTGCGTAATTAATGTGTCATTGTTTTGACCATGGCATTTGAAAATTCAAAGTACGTACTTGTAATCTGATTTGGATAGCGTTTGTCAATTTGTTTGGAAGTTTGTCATTGTTAAAATTATCTGAATAATTATTAGACCTTCCAGCTTCTTTCATTATAATAGTATTCTTAAATTCTCAAGAATTTGTGAGATTAAAATACCTACTTGCAATGTTTTTTTTTTGTTTTTGTTTTTTATTTGGATCAATGGGTGATAGGATTTGCTTCTATTCCGGCCGCGCACCTGACGAGACGAAAACGTCAAGAGAAAGCATATTTTGCTGCATATAATCTATTCTATTATAGAGGGGTCAATCTGGCGTTTGATGAGTACGTGGCTGTTATATTATTATAAGCTATGTTTGAAGGAGGGAAGGTCAGTAGGAATGTTTTGGACGCATCCTATTAACCAAAAACAGATTATTGAGTACAGACTTCGCCTGTATTATAACAATTTCATCCGCATCTAAATCCATATTGGTATTACTAACTACAAAACCACAGACTGTGACTTGACGAATCAAGTGTCCATCGGCGTTGCCAGCCATCGTAAATCAATTACGGAAACAGCCATGTAAAATCACCGTATTTATGTTTAAAATATCATTTGAATAAACCAATCGGTTAACAGTCAAAAATGAAGTCCTCTTCTTTTCTTTTTATGACCTGCCTGGATTTTATCTATGATGTGAAATCGCCTATTACCGGAGTGCTCTTTTGTCGCTCTGGTGGATTTAGGCCCGAGACGTTTGAATGGTGGAATTTTGTTGTTCCTAGCTTGGTTTAGTTATTTAGGATATAGGTCTTTAATGAGTACCTGAAATCGCAGAGGCTCAGGACCGTACACTCAAGGAGGTGATCTGCGAGGTAAAGAACAACCTAAGGGCCCCGGTTTAAGAACTAACGATCTTGAACACTTTAGACAAGCACGCTATCTTTGTGCTATCGGTGCCCTCTCTTTTTCCCAAATAACATTTAAATCTCAATGTAGCTTTAAAAATATTAATAAAGAAAAGTGAGGCATTATTATACTTATAAATAGAAAGTTAATGCTCTCTGCTTTTATATAATCATGTATGTAACAATCATTCAACATTTTTTCTATTATTCATTCTTATGTGATTGCCAAAAAAAAAAAAGTTGATACTTTAGAAAAATTCAGCCAGGTTGAGCTCTTGAGACTTGGTGGTCATGTGATCTTTTGTTTTACGTAAGATGTATTGTATTTGAGCAATATCATGAGAATTTAAATAATTAGGAGACGTTACAAAGATGTATTATTTATCGTAATCGCAATGGTGAATTTGTTACCCTTGGTTGGTTTAAAGTAAGTTTGTTTATATCGGTATGTAATTTGAATGTTTAACTCCCAGTTTTCGTTGGTACCACAGCCATGTTATCCCAAGTGTAATGGCCCCTCCTTTGCGCTATTAGCTACCCTCCCCCTACCTCTCTACTAGTTAGTTATTATGGGTTTTAATTACGAGGTCATATCGCCTACTACCAGAGCGCTCTTTCGTCACTCTGGTGGACTTGAGCCCGACTCTACTGTGGGAGTTCTAAATTTTGCCTCCCCTAATTTTTTATTCACCTAGTGTAGGGGTCTTTAACGAGTACCTGACATACAGACTCGGGACCCTCGCTTAACGTCCCATCCGAAGGACGGCGTGCTTAAGTTTATTTTACCTTCCAGATAAAATAAACTAACGGCCTCGGCCGGGTTTCGAACCCACGATCTTGTGCTCAGAGAAGACAAGCACGCATACCACTGAGCTATCGGCGCCCGTTCAAACTACCTCTACTGAAACGCAGAACATTATAAATGTTCGGTTCGCTCAATTCTAGGTTTGAACGCCTTACCCAACATTCTCCATTGGAGGTGTGATTAGTCTTCATAATCCTCCAGGTTGTGCAGCCTGGTATCCGCCATAATTTCATTTCTTCTGTCTTCCTGTTCTTAATTTTTCGAATAATGTACCCGATTTGTTGTAGTGTTTAAAATTTTGTAAAAATAGGCTCGTGTCAATTTTGTAGAATATTTTTGTGTCAACCCATAATAATTCAGTTACTTTGAGAGTTGTTGAATTAGCGGCAGTGTATTTCCCCAGCACGAGTTTGTAGTCAATTAAGTTTCTGCTCTCCATCAAAACCAATAGACCGCCTAGGCTAAAAAACAAAATTTAACTTACATGGTGGTTTCAGTATTCTCACATTAAATTTTGTGTCGATTCATACATCACATTGGCAGTTATTAGGGTTTTGGAGTTGAGCCCCCTCATCTGATCCCCCTCTTTGCTTCGGTTGATTTCACGGGAATTTGGTAGGTGGCATCCGCGTTTGAACGTAAATTTAAAAAATCGTGTCGACACTTTCATTTTATCGGGAGTTATCGTGTTCACAGACACATAAACAGACTGACATTTTTGGAGTCAGGGGGTTGGAAAAAATGGAATTCCGGTGAAACCTCAAAATCGAATTTCATACCGATTACATAACTTCTCATATATTTCGAATAGTTGGAGAAAGAAGTGAGGAAGAAAATTGATGCTCAGACCTCTTCTGCGTAAGTCGAGATCATACAGGGCAGAGTTGAATAAGAATGTTCCAGAAATAACGGAATGAAGAAAGAAAAAAGAACCACTTGGGGAGATTTCCGCACGCTGAGTCCAACTGAGCCCTATTGTTCTCCCTAATTGGTTTGTCTGTCACAACAAAATATTTCCTTAACTATATGTCCTAGCGAGTGCGATTTTCAGTAAATGTATGAGTTTATGACCCCAACATATAGATAAAAAAAATTTGTAAAAAAAACATTGAATGAGTCGCCATAGAACTAAAGTAGAAAACAAATATGTTGGTTCTACCTAGGCAAGTGGGGTATCGAGATGAAATTTAGTGAATAGATTTTTCATTATTTATCTCAGATTAGCGATTTGTATCTCTTCTTCCTCCAATTTCATACATAGCAAAGTACTCACTGAAAATATCAGGAAGAAATCATGACGCTATCTTTTAATAGGAACAACAAATACTCAATATGAAAATATCTTGTTAAATTTGGTAGGATTCCAAGGTTAATGGTAGAGCTGGTGTATTATAGTAGTATAGCCATTAATGGTAACTCATAGGCCGTTATGGTTTCAATACGACGGGGAAATTTACCGATGAAATTAATTCTAGGTGCTACCTTCTTACCTGCGATACGGAACATAGGCTTTGTCAATAGGTAACATACACTCTGTGTATCCCTTCACTTTTAACATACACTCTGTGTATCCCTTCACTTTTAACATACACTCTGTGCATCACTTCACTTTTAACATACACTCTGTGTATCCCTTCACTTTTAACATACACTCTGTGTATCACTTCACTTTTAACATACATTCTGTGTATCCCTTCACTTTTAACATACACTCTCTGTATCACTTCACTTTTAACATACACTCTGTGTATCACTTCACTTTTAACATACACTCTGTGTATCCCTTCACTTTTAACATACACTCTGTGTATCACTTCACTTCTAACATACACTCTGTGTATCCCTTCACTTTTAACATACACTCTGTGTTTCCCTTCACTTTTAACATACACTCTCTGTATCACTTCACTTTTAACATACACTCTGTGTATCCCTTCACTTTTACTTCCCCAGCTCTAACAAGTATAGAGGAAGTTAGAAATTCGATGCGGAGATTTCGACGGAATTTCATGTTTTCCAACTTAATGATTTCAGAAATGAAAAAAAAATTCTATTGTGATGTGAACACCATAACTCCCTATAGAATGAATGTATCGATACGAAATTTTATATGTATATCCACAACTCTCTACAGAAGACACCTATTGATTTTCAGCCAAATAGGCCGAACGAAAGGGGTGATTAGGGGGGTGGCTTAACACAAAAACGTTAATAACTACCTCTGTAATTAACGTATTGATACAAAATTTTATAAGTAAATCCTAGCCCTCTTAGGAGGACACCTGTTCATTTTCAGTGGTATCAGCCGAAGGGGAATGAATTTATCGACCTGAAATTTTATATTTAAATTCAAAACCCTGTATCAATTTTTCGCGAAGTCCGTTGAAAAGAAGGGGTTGACCAGAGAAGAGGGACTCGACTCAATTAACCTAATAACTGCCGATGTATTGAATGTATCGACACAAACTTTAATGTGAGGATTCAGAAGCCAGTATATAAGTCAATTATTTAGTTTTAGCCCAAACGGTCTATTGGCCTTTGGAGTGAGAGCGAAAACGAAATAGATTAATTCGTGCTGGGGAATTACATATCCGGTGATTCACCGACAACGTTTTATACTCTGAATGTAATGAACGTTATTTATGTACAATGTCATACTTAGTAACTTTTTACTTAGGTGTATATGTATTCTGGTATGCACTTCTTTATTTGTACGCTAGAAGTTTTCTTGCAGAACTGAGTGTTTTGATTTTCTCAAATTGTAATAATGCTTATCTCTGAGCAGAATTTCTCTGCATGTTGCTGGGACGGTTTTTTCCAGTGTGTTCTGGCAATCATTGTTTATCGGTTTTCTCATGTTGATCAAATATAAGTCTTGTCAAAAGATGTAGTTTGTCTTCAAAAATATAAAAAAAAAGTCGGTGAAACACCGGCAATATACTTCCCCAACACGAATAATTAATCAGCTAAGTTGTCGCTCTTCCTCTGAAACCAATGTATCGATTTGTTTGAAAATATAAGCTTGTCTTATCAGAGACTTTTGAATTCTCGTACATAATTATGTTTTCATACATTTATTACATCGGCAATTATTAGATTTTTTAGTTGAGCCTGCTTACTCTGATTTCTTCTTCCTTATGTCAAAATAAAAAAATTGATAGGTGTCATCCTAATGATATATTTATATGGATATAAATATAAAATATTTTCAATATATTAATTTTATCGGGAGCTACCGTATTCATAGATTTTGAGCTTGGAAGTTTTTTGTTTTCATTTTCCCCCTGAATTTCCCCTGCATTTCAAATAGCTGTGGAAGTAAAATTTACAACCTTTTGATATTAAATAGTTCACCTTATTTTGATTATAGTAGCCAACATATTTTTGCTATTCTCACATATACATAACAGATACTGAACTGTGCCAAATTAAAATTAGGTAATACGTTAATTTCAGAATAATTATTTAATTTTATAATAACGTTGAATCGAAGGGGGCTGGTGTCGGAACATAACTACTCAGAATTCACCGTAATTTCCTGAAAAGTGATGTAGAAATCCGGGGCTTTTCTTTAAACACTTCGTGATTGCCTTCCTTCTTCCTTTCATCTAAACAATAATGTTTAGTGTTTTCGAAATTCATAAAATTTCGAAATTTTAGGTCAATTAGAAAAATACAACAATCCTGTGACATTATTTTCTCCTGTTTCAGCTTGGTTTCATTGTGGTATGACCTACTTTCCCACATATTTCGTGAACAAAATCTTGACAGCTCAGTATTAATTTTGACGAATGTGCAAACCTCACCAGGGAACCCGAGTCCCTTCCTGCATTAACAATGTCCTTGCAATTATTAGTCTTCTAGGCATTATTCCCTATGTTAAGTTTAACTTGAATTCATTGCAAACTTTCTTATTAACTATTGAATTAGTGAAAACGCATTAATAATAGACTTATGCATTGTGAACTTGGTCCATCTTGAGAACACTGAGATGTGATGTGTCTTTGTGAAATGAGTTACTTTGTGTTACAGGAATGATGTTTGTGTGAGGTGAGGTAGGTGAAGCAAGGTGAGCGGCGCGATGTCGGAGACTCCAGGACGGGGATACCTACCCCCCACAGTGCCAGCCCCCGGGGCTCACCGCCGCCAGTGGCAGCCCCTCTCCTACTATCCACCTCAGTGGCCAGCACCACCCCCCAAGACCTTTATGGTCCCTGCGCCCCCTTCACCCCAGTCTGAAGGGATGGACCTAAGTGCTCGCTCGGAGCTTAACGGAGGGGAGATCAATGGAGCCAGTAGCGTCAGCGTTATAGCCCCAAATCCGCTGTTGGTCGAAGAGAAGCCTGTTATCAAGGATAAAGTACCCTTGGAGAGCCCAAGGGTATTTGAGCCTAAACCTGAGCCTTTTGAAGACCCTTTTGTATCTAAGGAGCTGGACCCATCAATACCAACTGAAGAGAAAGCAGCGGCTCATCCCACGGGCAGTAAAACACCACCTCAACCAGCAGCGCAAGACGAACTCAGTCTAGATGTGCCTGTGGAGGCTGAGGTACCCCTCAGCGAAGGAGCAGCCGTGCCCACGGAGGGTAGAGGAGCCGAAGCTGACCATGTGGAGTCTCTTCTAGAGAATATGTTCCAGGGTGAAGCCAAACAGTCTGTGATAGTGGCCAATTGTTCACGAACCCCAGTCCTTACCGAGGACAAAGTGGTTGAAATCTTGGAAGATTCGGTGAAGGAAGAACCCGAAGAACCAAACGAAAACCAGTTTATGGAAGTTGAATCAGAGTTGGAGAAAATGTTTGCAGGAATAGAGGAAGAAAAACCAGTTGTAAAAACAGAAGTTGCGGCTCCTCCTCCGTTTACCGGAGAAATTAGTTCAAAGAAAGTGAAACGAAAATCCAAACCAAAGCCAAGGAAGTCGACAGACTCGGTGGTAGAGAGCCGAAAGAAGAAGGCCAAGAGTCGGGAGAGAAGTGGACAAAGACCAAAGAAACAGAAACGGGAGAAGGAGAACTCGAACGACTCGTTGAGTGTGGGAGGACGAAGTATGCGGTGTCCCTATGTGCATGTAGAGGGACGGAGGGAGGCTCCTGACTATGTGTCTGTGGTGAACAGTGGGGGCCGGGAGGAGGAGGAGCGAGAGCGGGGCGTTGAACGCAGGACTAGGCAGACCATCACGGAAGGTATAAATCCTAGTCTACACTTTTATCTTTACATTAAAATACCTAGTTTTACAAACAAGGTGGGGTCATTATGCGTAGTATTTTCTACATACTTATACAAAACGTAGCAGACTGTACTTGTTTCTTTATAAACTATTATTTAACTTGGATTGGTATGTATGGTACGACGGAAATTTTGACGCGCTATATCTCGAAAGTGCTTTCGAGCTGAAATTTTGCAAACGATGCCACTAAGACATCCTACGATTTTCAGCCAAGTCGGTTGATTGATAGTCAATAGTTCCAAACTATTGATAAAAGTGTAAGATAAGTAATATTATCACTTTATTAAAAAAAATTCGGAGCTCCATGCTCATTATAATTAGTGTAGCGTTACCATGACATCTTTTTTAGCTTAATAACCATCATAGAGTGGAGATCATAGGGGGAGTCCATGAAACAGTCTGTTCGAATGGAAGGCTGGGTCTGAATACTCATCAAGTATGAAATAACTGTAAGAAGGGTTAAAGTAAAATTTAGAATACTTTATGAAATTGCTACTCTGTTTTGTAACATATTATCTGTTCTTCTGTTGAAATTTCATCTGGTCAGAGGTATTGCTTGCCAAAAACATTCACAAAAACAATGACACTAAGCCCATTCCATGCCAAAGTCAACCCGCGTGTATTTTTCGAAATGTAATATTTCTTTTTATGGACTATTGCATAAGAGTATAAGCAATCAATTATCATTATAATGGCAGAAACGCGTTCTTGAATTCCCGAGTCATTCTTGGAGTGTCGAAAATTTGTCCGGTTCATAACGAAATTGAAGGTTTATTTGTAACGAACTAAACACTTTTTTCTAGCTCTAATTTCGGAGGATAATAATTAAATTATTTTTCAGTGTTGATTCACTTAAATTGCGTTTTCTTTTCAAAGCCATTACTTTATACATATTTTTACATAGGAAAAATGTCCTAAGATGTGATATTCAGAAATCCTCTTTCTTTTGCAAGAATTGATAAAGGCTTATAAATTCCATGATAAGTTGCTTACCGGTTGACTTTTTTCTGTTTTCCTCTGATTGACTCAGTGTTTCAATTAATCTATTGTGTGATTATATTTAATTATAAAAATAATTATATTTTTTCGTTCCTGCGTAACTTATGTAGGGTCACGCCCCAGATTATCGGATATTTATGGAAAACACCTCAATTCTAACTGTGGCAATGCAAACTTGTCACTAATGACTTTGCTAACCAACTAGGATTTATTTTGGCAGCTTACTCGTGTAGTTATTCGTAATAACAATGAGAAAACGCAAAAGTAATGAATTCCTGTCAAAAATATCGAAAAATACAGTACCTATTTCAGTAGTGGACGAACATATGCATGATTAAAACTGACATTATTGCAGAGATATTGTGAAATAATTCTAATGAACTTGAAAGAAATAAAACTTGTTTATTTATGATATTATCTAATTTCACCAACTATATTTACATGGGAGTACTTTCGGTATTTCTACCATCCTCAGCCAAAAGCATAAGAGATAAGACTTATCTCTTATGCTTTTGGTCATTAGTGAAAATTTTGAAGTCTTATCTCTTATGCTTTTGGCTGAGGATGGTAGAAATACCGAAAGTACTCCACTCCCATGTAAATATAGTTGGTGAAATTAGACAATATCATAAATAAACAAGTTTTATTTCTTTCAAGAACATATGCACCATAGATTGAACCTCGTTTCTTCCAATTTTGGAAGGAACTTAACAGGAATATCGGATTTAAAATTATAAGTACATACACACTCTGATATCAACAATAAAGTTCAATTACATCAAAAATAATTATTTACATTGAAACTAAAGACTTGAATGACATTGAAATATGAAAATGGGGGGGGGGGGGGGGGGGGGGGGACATTCTTGTAGGTATATCCCAAAAACATTCAACAAAATATAAATTAAAGGTGGAATATTTCTTAATAAAATATATACATTTTTAGATGAACCTTTTTTAGACCTACATTGCAGAAATATATTCATTGAAAGCTAATATAATTCCAACAACACAGAGTAATGTAGCATCTTTTAAACAAACATGGCTTATTTTTACGGATTTTCTTAGACAATTTAAATCTGATTGTTCAAAAAAGAGTAAAATAACCATGATATAAAAGTCATGTTTCTTATACAAAAGTATTATTATACTTAGCTTTATTTCTATTTTCTTCAAAGTTCCTCCACAGATTTCTTCATTAAAGTCTATCGGAATTACTTTTTGTTTTATATTTTCATTATTAATATCATTATTTATATGCTTTTTTTATAAGTTATTCCTCCTTTATTTCATTTCTATTGGTTTATTTTTCTTTTTTTTCTTTTCAATATTTCGCACATTGTGGCGGGAGCAGAAACAGGCAATGTAATGATCCCGAGCTTTGCCTAAACGTAGACTGGGTGATGTTGCTGCAACGCAAGGCGCACCCTCTTTTAAAACCAACTAAAAAAGACAATTTAAATAAATTACAGTAATGTTAACAGACCATATTGGTGAAAACTTTTTCTTTTTATTAAAAAGAGGTAACATTTATTAATATTAATAGATGACATAATGTTTTTATTACTCTGAGCAGTTGTTACTTTCTGTATACAGGTTTGCAGGTTCTGACCGTTCTTGTATAAGCCTAATATAAAGAAGAAAAAAAAGCTAATATAATTAGTACAATTCTTCTTTTAATAATCAAAATATTCAATTTTCCTGCTTTCTTTCCTGTTATAATAGTTGTACAAGATATTGAGGGCCCCGGTAGCTCAGTGGTTTTTGTGCTTGCTTACTGAGCTCAAGATCGCGGGCTTTGGAACCCGGCCGAGGCCCGTAGGTTTTTTTTATCAGGGAGGTGAAAAAAACTTGAGCACGCCGTCCTTCGGATGGGACGATGGTCCTGAGCCTGTATAGTCAGTCGTTGAAGACAAAATTTAGGACTCCCATAGTGGAGTCGGGCTCATCTCCACTAGCGCTCTGGTAGTAGGCGATATCATCTTATAGTTAAAAGCCCGGGCATGAGTCATAATAACTAACAAAGGTTTACAGGTTCTGCCCCTGGTGTCGTAAAAGCCATAAAGAAAACAAAAAGCTAATATTAGATTGAAGATTTCTTTTAATAATCAAAATATTCAGTTTTCAGACAATTTTCATGCTGTTTTGAACTCAAAATTGATCCTACAGCGCGTTTTTAAACGACAAATGTTCAAATTCTTTCTTTATTTATTTAATAATTATACAAGGAATGGTGTTCATGATAAAAAAGATTGAGGCCGGGCGGTAGAATTGAAGTCATTATTAAAAAACAGCTGTTTTCTTCAACAATTGCTTGGACGCTCCGCTCCTCATCTCAATAGCCAGCTGACTATATATAATTAAGCCAGCTGTTGTCATGAAATAAAACCTTGCGCACGGAGAACACTAATTATTATATCACTATATAATAGTATCAAGAGTAATAAAAAATCGATTAAATGAAAAATAAATGAATACTTGAAAGGTACCTTGTCTATCTACAAGACCAATAGAATACGACCACGTCAGCGCCGTTTAATGGAGCAAATACCTTTATTTTTCAGTGCATAAGTTCTATTCAAGTGTACAGTTTTCGTTGAAATCATAAATTACTGATTAAGATGTATTGCAGTGTATATGTCAATATTGATGTTTTAAACAAGTATAAACATAAATTTCAGTTTAGTGACAACGAAAGTAAGATAATGGTTATATAACTTCCAACATGTTTTCAAGATATTTGCATTTTGGTTCTGATCTCCTGATATAATCTTTTTATTTGATATTGTCTGTTTTCTGTTTTGTTTTGTTCAATCTAGGGAGAGTGAAGAGTAGTAATCTTTACAACAGCACGCTATCTTCGAGATACAATTCGCAGAGCGCTGATCCGTCCTGGGTGTGTGTCTTCTGCAATCGGAGGGCTCACTGTGAAGGTGGTCTAGGTAAACTGAACATACTTATAATGCATATAAAGCTTTGGTATTTTGATTTGAGTGGCCCTGGCCTCGGTCAATTTTTGAACATTGGGTTGAAAATGCTCCTGGTTTTTTTTTTCAGGTTTTGTAATTTAATAGAAAAATTATCTCGTTGTTTTTACTTCCCCAGCTATATGAATTATAGGGGAAGTTACGTAATCGGTCAGAAATTCGATGCTGAGTTTTCAACGTAATTCCATGTTTTCCGACTTACAGATTCCAAAAATCGAAAAAAAAATTCTGTATGTGAACACGATAACTGAATGTATGAAATAGGTGGTACATTATACAAAGAATTCTCTGATCTTCATTATAAATGAGGATTCGGCAACCTTTTCATACTTCATAGTCGCAATATTGCGATGAGGTTCCAGTGAGGGCCACTTTATGTCTTAGTGTTAGAAAATAAAAATATATTTTTCTTAAATTTTTAATGTTCTTAACTTATTTCTCACACGAGACTAATATATATTTTCAAACCATCTGATTCAAAACTTTAAATATTGTTTTTCCCAACACTTAGGATTTCATGCGCTGGCCTTAGATGACAAAAATTAAATTAAATACACATTAAGAAACGCCTTAAATACAATCAAACCTCTAAGACCTCAAGTACATTTTTCTTCGAAATCTTCGGAAGTAGAAAGACATAAAAGGTTTATTCAGGAGCTTTTTTTTAGCCGTCCAAGCCCTGGAACCTCTCCAATTCGAATGGAAACTTCTCTGAAATTCGAATTTTAATTGAGCTCCTTTCGTTCATAACTCTTACCACCTATCCTCCCTTCAATTTGGAGTTACGTTGGTTTCATCGCAAGGATGTGTTCCTATAGGTGTAACAGTTCTCAAATGTTTATAATCGGTCTCACGCACTCAAAAGCCAAACATCCTACACTGTTTTTTAAGATGTTATTTTTTGTACTTCCCCTCTCGCGGTCTTTTAGAGGCGAGTTACGGGAATTCTGGTCTAAAGTACTGTTTGTTCAACCTAGGCGGGGAGGCTGCAGGTGACCTGTTCGGTCCTTATATCCTGACATTGGCCAAGAAGGAGGACGTGGACAGTGGTCTGCCCGGTGACAGGGAGGTGTCAGCAGAACAGAAGAGGAGGGGAGGAGGCCGGGCCGCCTCTCTTAGGGCCACCGGAAGTATTGATACATTCATCAACAACTTTGCCAAAAAGGTAACCTCAAGATGAATAGAAAACTGATAAAGGGACCTGTTCTTGTATGATGTTCAGTAACCATCGTTTCTTGTATGGCATCTTGGAAGTGTTAACGTGAACTATTCGAGATAGCGACAAGGAGAGACACACTCAATATTGGTGGGGAGTTTTCCAATTTGTCTCTCGAAAGCGCAGCTGGGTAGTCACTTCATGTTGAATATGAAATGTAAAACGAATGTGCTCATTATAACCATCAAAAATAAATATTTGGCATAATATAACAAATTAACACGTAATAATGAAATTTAACTATATTCGACACAAAAGGTATGTATAACTTACAGTAAATTGCTGGGAGTTAGCTCAAAAACACCTCTGTACTCGAATGTAGTCAGTTTTTAATTATTAATATTGCATTGCGTCTAACAACGATAATCTCGTTTTCCATTTGAAGTTATTACGATGCTATATAATTGAAATTATTTTGTGATTTTTTCTTTCTCAAAATAATAGATATAGCTGTCCAAGTTTCCATATTGAAATAAGGTGTGTTTCAGAAGGTTATGTTAATGGTTATAAGTAGGCTCGTGACGCGGACCTCAGTATTCTCTCTTCCAGTTCTACAGACAGTTCTTTTTTTAAATATAATATATTTATCGTAGCTACATTTCTCATGTTTATTTTGTGTTTTTTTAAAACATAGCAATTACATACGCCTCACACTGACTTAGAGGTTAAACAGTGAAATCGACTCAATAAAGATTTTGAATGGCATGAAAATAGTGTTAACATAAAGAACAAATACATTATAGATACTAATGATGAAAGCGCTTCCCGAAACGTCTGTAATTACTAGGTTTTAAAACACCAAAAGTTACTTAACAAATAAACAGGAGGAATGTAGCTATGATAAATATATTTATTATATGTCCGAATAAATACTTCATTGCTATTTTTGGAGATATAATAAAATAAATAATAACAAAGAATTTGTTTAACTTTTGTTATTCTCATTTGAACTTTGTGCTGATGATGGCATAGATCGACACCGGTAGACTTTGTTTTTATATTTGTAGAATTAGACAGTATGTATAAAAGTTGAACAGGTTCATCTTTTTATTAAATATATTGTATAAATTTTTTTTTTTTTTTTTTTTTGCATTGGAGGGGGAAATGCTGTGACGCCTGGATAGTGTGGGACTCGAGCCGATTCACCATACCCACTAAAACCCCCTCCTTGCCGATCCTGATTCCCTTCCGCGGAACTGACGATCTGTCATTACTTCGCGGAAGGGAGGAAGGGTGGCTGGTAACGCCCCTTCTTCTGTTTTATTACCGCTACTGTTCCTTGTCAGCCCTCTCCTGGAGGGCCAACCCGCCCATGCAAAATCGCAGCCTTCATCCCACGACTCCTGGGAGCGCAGCATAGCGTCCACGTAACTGGTAGCAGTCAGTGGGGCGCCCATGCTGCACTCCAGATTTTTCTTTCCCTCCTCAAATCTGGGGCATTTGAGGAGGACATGCTCCGCCGACTCCGTCTCACCAAGGCACGCGGGGCAGTCTGGTGTTGTTGCTGCCCCGATTTTGTGGAGGTACCCCCGGAACCCACCGTGTCCCGTGAGTACCTGGGTGAGGTGGTAATTCACCTCCCCATGCTTCCTGGTGAGCCAAGGCTCGACTCGAGGGATGAGCCGATGGGTCCACCGTCCCTTTGTGGACTTGTTCCATTCTTCCTGCCACTCCCTAATTGTCCTGGCTCTGCTGGACCAGGGCTGGCCCCCGCGTCCTGATAGAAGACCCGGTTTCCCCTGCGGTCGAAGCGCTGCACCACCTCTTCCACCTGAACCGGGTCTTGTTTCCTTTTGAAGTGTCGCGTACGCTCCCGTGCCAGTAGGTCAATGGGGTGCAGCCCAGCAATTACATAGGCAGCGTCGCCAGAAACTGTTCGGTAGGCGCATGCGACTCTCAGTGCGCTTCGCCTGTGAGCGGGGGCGATCAGCCTCAGGTATGAGGGAATCCTCGTTGCATCTGCCCATGTCGGGGCCCCGTGCAGAAGGATGGATGTGCTGACTCCTGCCAGCAGTCTTCTGCTCTGCCTAGGGTCACCGACGTTGGGCAGAATTCTCGAAATCGCCGCCGATGTCCTGGCGGCCTTCGCTCCCACGTATCTGAGGTGCTCCCTAAAAGTGAGCCTCTGATCCAGCATTACTCCCAGGTACCTGATTGCCGGTTGGGTCTCGATGGTATAACCCTGGAAGGTCAGTGACATGTTGGTTCTGGCCTTCCTCCCGGTGAAGAGTACTGCATCCGTCTTGTGGATGGCCAGGGAAAGGCCCACAGAGCTCATCCAATGGTGTATCCGCTCCATGGCAGCCTGGAATTTGCGTTCCAGGTTTTCCAGATCATCAGCCACTATGAAGATCCCTACATCGTCAGCATACGCCACCAAGGTAAGGTCTTCTGGCATTGGCAGGCTAAGCAAGCCATTGTACAGGATGTTCCACAGTGTGGGGCCAAGGACTGACCCTTGTGGAACTCCTGTAGTGACCTTGAATTCCCTGGTTCCGTCAGTGGTGTCCGCGAACAGCATCCTCTCGCTTAGGTAGTTCCTGATGATCTTCATCAGGTAACTGGGGATCTTGAAGTCCCGTAAGAGGCTCTCCCAGATCCTGTCCCACCGAGCCGATTTGAACGCATTGCTGATGTCCAACGTGACCATAAGGCAGTGCTTCCGGTTCCTTAGCGTCCCGGTTATTGCTGCACATACCAGATTCTTCACCTCTTCCACTGCATCTGTTGTTGACCTCCCTGGTCGAAACCCGTACTGATTGTCGGTTAGGCCGGCCTCCACATGCTCGCGCAACCTCTCGTGGATGATGCCTTCCAGCACCTTCCCCGCTGTATCAAGGAGGCAGAGGGGTCTGTATGCCGAGGGATCACCTGGGCTTCGGGATCAGGACAAGACGTTGCCTTTTCCATCGACCAGGGAAAACCCCCGCTCTCAAACACTTATCGTACACGTCAGCGAAGACCATTGGCCTGGCCTTCATTGCTGCTTTCAGGGCTCGGTTTGGGATTCTATCCAGCCCGGGTGCCTTGTTGGCACCGACGTGTCGATAGGCTCTTTCAATTTCCTCTCTTGTGACAGGGGGGATGTCGTTTGGCCCGCCTTCATCCATCTCTAATGTTGCCACGCCGCTGCAGGGGAAGAGGCATTCCACGATGTTCTGGACCTCCCCTGGCTCCATCTTTGGCTGGCTCTTGTGGAGCTTCTTGGTCACGATCTTGTAGGCCCTATCCCATGAATCTGCGTTCAACTCGGCACACAGCTCCGTCCAGCAGGTGCTCTTGCTCTTCTGAATCTCCTTGCGCAGGTTTCGCCTGGCCTCGGCGAACTTTTGCCGGAGCACTTCCGCGCTACCCCCATTCCTTTTCCTTGCCCTTTGGTACTGGCGCCTGACGGAGTGGCATTCATTGCGTAGAGCTGC
The DNA here is from genome assembly GCA_963662175.1 of Aradus depressus. Taxonomy (NCBI): domain Eukaryota; kingdom Metazoa; phylum Arthropoda; class Insecta; order Hemiptera; family Aradidae; genus Aradus; species Aradus depressus. The sequence continues at coordinate 86,688,181 of OY759214.1, forward strand.
GATGGTGTCACTCCACCAATATGCCGGTGGGCCCCTGATGCAACCCTTGCTGACTCGCATGGTGACGTCGCACGCACGGGAGAGCCATTGTATATTAATTGAAAATCTCCTTACACAACCAATGTCTTTTTTTTCTAAAGTATATTTTTTGATATTGTTGTCCTCGCATGAAAATGATGTTATAAATAAATTTATATAAATTTGATATATTATTTTTGCCACAATGAAGTTTATTCTTGAGTTAGGTGGTGACTGATACTTGTCTAAATATGTACTATTGTAGTTTAGGAGGTGACTGATACTATTCTAAATATGTACTGTTGTAGTTTAGGTGACTGATACTAGTCTAACTATGTACCGTTGTAGTTTAGGAGGTGATTGATACTAGTCTAACTATGTACCGTTGTATTTAGCCTAAGAAGAGTGGTGGAGCTGAAGATAGCTGTGGGGAGAGAGAGGTGTGGGTCCATGAAAAGTGTGCAGTCTGGGCCCCTGGAGTCTACCTGGCTGGGCCCTATCTCATAGGGCTTGCAGAAGCCGTCCCAGCCGCCGCTAACACTGTAAGTTGTTCTTATGTATAAATGTGACCTGGCACGGGAAAAGGGGACCTTATCTTGACCCTGATCAAAAATTCAAAATAATTTGATGTAAGTATTGTAAAAGTATTTCAGGAATTGAGAAAGTTATACAAGGGGAAAAAAGTGCATTTTGAGAAAACAAGGGTTAAAGTTTTCATTATTCAAAGACAAGTATTGCCATTTAGTATACAAAAGTTAGTTAGTTGTGACTCATGCCCGGGCTTTAACTACGTGGTCATATCACCTACTACCAGAGCGCTCTCCGCATTCGTCTCCCACAACCCGTATTACAGGTGTGGGCCGAGTGCCTTCTCATGCAAATCGGCAAAAGGGATTGGAGGAACTGTGGAGTCTGGATTCAATTGAAAAACCCTGTCAATTTAATGAATATCGACACGAAATTTTATGAGGATTGGAAAAGCGATTAGAGGGAGAGTGATTATTCACTCACATTATTGATTATAAATAATTCGAGCTGGGAAGTAGATTTTTTGTTCTTTTAATCTGAAACAGTATATCGATTTATAAGTTGCCTTCTCACACAATAGTAATGAACCTAGAATTTCCTTATTGCATTATATATATTTTATTTTAATTATGTATTGTTGAGTGTATTGTATAAGAAAATTAACAGTGAACTTATTTACAGAAATGCAGCTACTGCGGAGAGAACGGAGCATGTATAGGGTGTGTACAGCGGGGATGCTCTTTTCGAGGACACTACGGTTGCTGTCTGACAAGTGACTGGAGGTTGGATCACGAAACCTTCATATCGCATTGTGCCCTTCATGCTGCTAACAAAATGGTAACTTCTAGTTATTTTATTTGTATTTAGCATATTTACAATCGGTAAACCCATCAGTAAGTAAATTTGTTGACAATTTTAATGGATAATAGAGCAAAGTAAAATAATAAATGACAATATGTACAATGTTAAGTAAATATAAGAAAGATTTTAAGCACACTAATGAGGGTGAGATTAGGGATTTTAAGGACACTAAGGAGGGTGAGATTAGAAACATAGATGCGTAGTGGATTATTTATTTAGCTTCAGATAAACAGATTACCGTTTACATGGTCGGCTGGGTTATTCTCTAACAATATACATTTTTAAAGAGGTGGGTGTACGTGTATAAATAGTACGTCATGCCCGGGCTTTTAACTACAAGAGCGCTTTTTCGTCACTCTGGTAGCTGACATCGTACAGGCTCATGACCATCGCTTAACGTCCCATCTGAAGGATGGCGTGCTTCAGTTTTCTTTGTCTCCTGGATAAAATAAACTAAGAGCCTCGGCCGGGTTTGTAACCCGCGATCTTGAGCTCAGTATGCAAGCATGCATGCCAAGTGTGTGCTCTGCGCGCACAACCGTCCGACACATACCGCTTACACTTGTACATCAACGAGACTTACGCTCTGACATAGCCCCTAAGCTAAGATGTTTACACATCAAAAATGCATGTGTTGTGACGTAGAGAAGACGGGTTTTGGCAAATATCTCATAAGCCCTGCCAGCTAAGTTCAATATTTCATGTGAAAATCCCCATTTAATTTTCTGAACGTATTACACTTTATTTCAAGAATATTTTGATGAAGTTATCAGTTGCATCACAGGTTCTGTCAAATAATCACTTCTTACTACATCAGCCATCTTCATATTATTATCAGTTGCACTCCAAGTTACGCTGCTAAGAGAATTATCAAACTTTCAAACGATTATATTGTCTCGTATAGAAGTTGATAGATTGTGTAAAATTGATTTCCAGGTTCCACGGTCGAAGAAAGCAACATGAAGAGGGACGACGTAATGTTCCAAGAGAAGATACACACACTGTGAACCACAAGAAGACCGACGAAAGAAAATATAATTAAACATGAACAAAGTAGAATTTATAAAGAAGGAGATGGAACTGGTTCGGTTCGTGTGATAAGGAAGGGACAGCGGAGACTCCAAACACAAACATAGTGCATTGCTTTTATTTTAAGTTTGTATATACATATATTCATTTTAGGTTGTATTTGAGACAATTTATTTTGTTCTTTAAACAATACCAAAAGAGTATTTAAGTGTCGTGTTGTCTTGTATTTAATTTACATGGAGGGCTGTGTACATAATTCATGATCTGTTTTATATAACGGCACATAAAAATTCACGTATATATATATATATATATATAAACATGTAAAATAAATCTTAATTTGAAAGAACGTGTATCGCTAAATATTCAGGCTTTTCTCTTCAGAGAGACAAAGACTTGTATGTATACTTTTTCTTATTAACTATCTTTTTTAAATTGTGAATTGTTTTACGATGATTTATTTTTTTATTTTATTACACAAATTTATTTTGTATGAGGAGTGATATTACGTTTGTTGTTTTGCATGAATGTGATGTGATACGAGTTTTGTTATAAGTTGTAAATTTTTTATTATAGTCAGGTGTACATAGAGTATGATTGGTGATTGTCGTCTGTTGTATTATATCATATAATTGTGCCAAAATAAAAAGGCATTAATTTTTTTTTTTTATTCAATTATAACTATTTAAAAATGTTTTAATATAAATTTGAAAAAAAATAATAATAATAAACATTACGAATTTTTTTATTTATTTTTCTTAACTTTTTCCTTAAATTTGCCGATGATAACTTGGATCATTTATTTGCGATCGTCTTGAAGATAGAAACTGTAGATCGCGGTTTCGAAACGCGGCCCAGGCCCTTAGGTTTTCTATCTGGAAGGTAAAAAAAACCTTGAGCATGCCGTCCAGCTTTAAGCGATGGTCCCGAGCCTGTACTACGTCAGATACTCGTCCTCTACCCTAGGTGAATACAAATTTAAGGTGGGCAAAATTTAGGACTCCCATAATAGTTGAGTCGGGCTCATGTCCACCAGAGAGACAAAAGAGCGCTCTGCTAGTAGGCGATATGAACTCGCAGTAAAAGCACGGACATGAGTCAATAACTAACTAGAAACCGTAGGCTTGAACAATATTTCCAACACCTTTAATTACAAATTTGTCACGCTACTCTTTCGTCCACAATAGTCCTATCTCAAGTTGCTTCAAAACGCGGAATTTTCATGTGTTTTTTGTTAAGACCCATTTTTTGTTAGCATTGACAATTATATGAAAAATCTTGTAAATTTCTTTTAAAAAAAGTCTGCCAGATAATTGCGCTAAGCTTCCTATAATATTTTTTTTATCACTCGTATCAATGTTTGAACCCTGGCTTCTCAGATTTTCATTGTTTTACGAGCTCAAGTTGTACCCAAAAGTATAGTAAGTATAAAAATATAAGGACAGATTTTCAAAATTTTAGAACTACCTTATCTTATTAGGGAGTTCATAAAGTGGGGAAAGTTCAAAATTGGGATGTTTCAATTGGCCATAACAGGATGTATGCAAGTTTTGAGGATTGGTGTGAGCTCATTTTATGTCTTCAATAGAGCTTTGATTTGTTATACAATAACATTAATTGTTAAGAATTTAATAACAAATGATGAGACATTTTCTAATTAATAATTGTTTTTTTAAAAGAGTTTCATAGTTTAGTTTTGAATAAGTTAAGAACACCTAACTTGTATGAAAAAATATATTTCATATTCATTTCTCAAACTGGCAGAGTATAAAAGTTGGTTAAAAATTGTTCGAACTGATTTGATGCAGCTAATTTTTAGGGATCGGTAGCTCGAAGACTGTATACGAAACCCAATTAAGAAGTCCCCCCTTTCATAATATCTATCTGAAACAAAAGTAAACCGGCTTATCGGGGCTGTAGGCTGGCCTATTCTGAGTAAAGGTGAAATTTTCGTCGCTGGCAACCACTGCTCCAGCAAGGGACGATGTAATCTCGCAGCATGTTATGTACCGTCGAGCGGTTAATGACCCATTCCTGATAGCTAGCTTCGTTTTCCCTTCCAGCAAAATACCGTCCCAAAGCCTCACCCATATCTCAGAATTCAGGCTCTCATAAATAATTTTTCTTCTTTCGATTTCAGACCCAAAAGACTCCGGGAAACGCACTTGCTCTCTCGTTTTACTGTTTTAGTCCCACATCTTACCAGACCACATTAAATTGTCAGAAAGATTTGCTACTGAGCGGTTCTCTTCTCTGATGTATCTAAAATCAATTAAAATTCTAATGATGGGCGTAGTCAAAAGTTCCCCGAATTCTATTGCGAGGCGGTTCAGTTATCGTAAGGGGCTGGAAGGAGAACGGAGCTTGCGGTGATCACTGCTCAGTACATAAACAACATGCTGCGAGATCATGTCGTCCCTTTGTCTAAGGCTGTTAGCGATGAATATTTGAAATTTCATCTTATTGCAGCTTGTAGCATGGATTCACTGCTGGCATTGTGAGACATTACTTAATATTGGACTGATCGTGGGCCTTCATGCAGCCATGATATTACCCGATTGAGGCGGAACCTGCTAGGTCTAGACAACCAACAGTTAGAAACCTTGATAACTGAAGATAGCTCGAACAGGCCCTGCTGGGAGAATGTTAACGGGTGCTACCAAGAAGATATCCTAAGAATCTCATGTCATACTGAGTGTCAATGGCGGGTTAGTCATACTGATTAAAAACAAAAAATTTAATTTTAACAATGAATTTGTGTTTTGTACAATCAAAAAAAGTTGATCATGGAAGTGATTTCCATTATGAGGAAGTAGCTCAACTATGAAGTACTGACAACTCAATTTCTTTTAGTGTAGTCATCCATTTACTTATGGTCCAAAAATCGGACAAAACGTCGAAAAAAAATAGGAAATACCAAATTTCCTTGCGGCGCTTAGGCTTGAAGGCTTTTATCACTTTGCTAACTCATACTGTATTGTGCTTCCTCGCATATCCAAAGAATAGATTTTTGTGATCTTTTCTGAAAGCTTTTGATCGCATTGTATATATCAAAATTTCCTTCAGATCTTTTCGTTGCAGCTCAAACGAACACTTCTTGTTTGATGTCTGTGTCCCCTAACTTCCTGTCACATGAAATTGTGATCCTACCCAAGAACCACTCAACGGATTTTTAAGAAAGTTATAAGTTCGATTTTGCATATAGATAGTTCCATTTGAAGTTAAGTAAAATAATAGCAATTGAGGGTAATTAACCTGCAAGGATTTTCGGAACTAATTTTTTGGCAAAAGGGTACATTTAATCAAAAAAATTGTAATGACATAAAAGTTTGCGCTCAACAAAATACAGATAATGGTAATAGCTGAACAATAATATATAAACGACAAAGGAAAATATATATTTTTGTATTTTCGCAATCATTTTATTACAAATTTTGTACAAAAAAACATTAAAAACGACAAAATTCTAATCATTATAATTCTTACCGCTATTACCTCCTTTGGAATCCAACAGCTCTTACCATTATTTATTTAATTATTAAGTATTCATTTTGAACTTTGCTTAAAATAGTATACCATTCTGTGTATAAAAAAAATCCTTAAATATAGAGAATCACTCTTAACATCGAATTCAATGAGGGATAATTGAGGAGCTCACGGTAAGAACATGTAAACTCATTATTTGTTGACATTTTAGCCTATTGGGTTTTGGAAAATAATGGTGACTCACAAAAACCTAAGTGTGTTAAATAGAGCAAACATCTGTTCGAACATCACGTAAAATAGAAGTATAACCACAGCTCTATTTCAAAAAGTTGTTGTACTTTATACTTTTTGAAGTTCGGACATGATATTAACGCTCAACATCACTACACTTCTGCACGAAGTGTAAGTTAAACAACGCATTTTAACAGCCTAAATTCTACTCCGGACAAACCACGACTTTATGAAAATAATATGTAAAATTATATTTTCGAAAACCACAAACGAGTTAGGCAACATGTTCTTGCTTTGAGCTCTTTAAATTTTTTTTAAAAAATAGTAACGTGCGAAATCAAATAAGATGATTCCAAGTTCATGTAGACAGTTCTGACAACTGCCGCGCTAGAGGTGGGGGCGCTAACTCAATGGGAGTTAGGCCCTCTTTATTTTTTATGTTTAACTTGGCTCCGTAACTAACCAAAAGACGAGCCTCTTCCACACGGTTCTCTTCACAGCTCAAGTGTCTGCAACACACAAGTAGTGTATTAATAACCATTTCCATTTGGAAAAAAAATGAAGAAAATCTTCTTAAAAAATATTGTCCATTTCACAAAATATATATAAAATATGGGAGTACTTTCGGTATTGCTACCATTTTCAGCCATGACAACAAATACTGAGTATTGGCTGAAGATAGTAGCAATACCGAAGGTACTCCCATATTTTATATACATTTTGTGAAATAGGTAATATTTTTTAAGAAGCATACGTTTTTCTTATTTTTATTAAGTGTTTCACAATATCTCTGGAAAAAAAAAAATAATATTAATTAAGTATAATTTTCATTCGGGGTGTGAGAAGATTTTCAGGTACTTAAAGGTGTTTCAAATTAAAATTATATGTTTATAAAAAGAGGGCGCCGGTAGCTCAGTGGTAAGCGTGCTTGACTTCTGAGCTCAAGAACGTGGGTTCGTAACCCGACCGAGGCCCTTAGTTTATTTTATCTGGGAGGTAAAATAAACTTAAGCACGCCGTCCTTCGGATGGGACGTAAAGCGATGGTCCCGAGCCTGTACGATGTCAGGTACTCGTTAAAGACCCCTACCCTAGGTGAATAAAAATTTAGGGTAGGCAAAATTTAGGACTCCCACAGTAGATTCGGGCTCATGTCCACCAGAATGACGAAAGAGCGCTCTGGTAGTAGGCGATATGACCTCGTAGTTAAAGCCCGGGCATGAGTCATAAAACCTAACCTAACCTAACCTATGTTTATAAAATTCAGGTTAGGGTTTGAAAGCTTAGAAGTGGTTGAATAAAATAACTTAATTCAGTATAGTTGAATGATGTGAAATACATTTTTTAAAAATAATGATAAGTAGTCGAACTTTGACAACAGTGTGAAACCACAACAATGAAAAATTATGTACAGAGATTAGAACTTTGAAACTCCATGAGGACAGTGAAGAGTATAATGAAGGAAATAAATAAAACAAACTTATTTTTTGAAATATTGTCTATTTCACTAAAGATATTTATAAAACTACCGGTTTCGGCCTCACACCATCGTCAGATCTAGTTATGAACTAGACGAACTAGAGTTCATAACTAGACCAGATGATGGTGTGAGGCCGAAACCGGTAGTTTTATAAATATCTTTAGTGGAATAGACAATATTTCAAAAAATAAGTTTGTTTTATTTTTTTATTACAAATTCCACAATATGTCCGCGTTCCTCAACTTAGAAGTTGTTAATGAAGGAAAGTCAAGAATCAAAGACTCATTTGTTAAATGTCTCTTTTGGAGTTAAGAAAAATCCCATTTCGGGACCTACTTTCCCCTGAGGAAATGTTGACGGGTCGACGCTTTAGGGGAAGTAGTGGTTAGAAGGTCAGGTTCCAGAGACTCCGGGGACTACCTGGACCCAGAGGAGTGTTGCCAGGCTCTGCGACCGACCAAAAGGCTACGAGTCGAGAACACCGTTGAATTCTGTCTGTGAAAGGAATCGGAGGCTCACCCGATAGTTACTCCGGACTGTGATTTGTTTTAATTAATTAAGGAGTGAGGCAGAGTGATTTCTTGGCATGCCTGATTTTTAATCTCGTCCTGGAGAAAGCAGTAAGAGCATCAGGCAAGGAACAATTTTCAACAGGACCGTACAGCTCCTAGCATACGCCGATTGACATTGTACGATGATCTTCCCGAGATTTTTAAGAGGGATTTCTGGCTCAAGCGGCCCCGGCGCCCTATCAACGAAGCCAAGACGAAGTACATGGTTTCAGGGCAGGAGGTCGAGCCACCCGAGAAAGTCTCCGTTGGCCTTTAAATCATCCAGAAGATGTGCATTAGTTTGTATAGCTCGGCTCCCCGGTAAACGTGGACGACAGGTCAGCCGAGGTAAGGCAAAGAATAATAAATAATGACAGCGAACAGAAGTTTCTTCGGCTTGAGGCATCACATCAGAAGTCGCCTCTTTACAAGGTCAAGAAATCTCATGCTTTACAAAACATTGATCCGTCCCATCCTAACATATAGGTCTGTGGCTTGGATCACAAGTCAATCAAAATTTTCTGGTCTTCAAAAGAAAGATCCTCCGCCGAATATAGCTAAAAGGCGCTGGGGAGCCAAATGTAAAGATGCTCAAGTTGAGAAGACTCATTTAGTTCAAAATCTGGAAAAACTGTGACTCTCGCACAAAGAGAGCGATGCCTCGGTCTGCCCTCTCTTCTACTGCGCCTTTCGTTCTATCCTGTTATCTCATAGTATATTATAGTTCAAAACTTCCTCAGCTAATCTGCACTGCCTCTCATGTCATCTCGAGGCTTTGATCACCAAAAAGTCTTATAATTAGATAAATTAAAAATTAATGAATAAACAAAACTCACAGAGCTGTATTTCCATAAATATCTGTCTCATCTATTTTGAGCTGATTGCCAAAGTCTAGAAGAATCTTGACGACACCCGTCTTTCCCTGAGAAGCAGCACGATGAAGCGGACGAGCACCTCTTTTATCAGGAATATTGATATCAGCGTGATTGATTAGCAACATCTTTACTATCTGTTTGGAATTATTTATTAAAAAAACATGAATACATATAAAGAAATATATTATAAGATTCATGGAAGCAGATCCTTCTTACATCATTCCAGCCCTTGGAGGCAGCGTACTGTAGAGCTGAATGACCTTCGTCATTTTTGCCGTTCACATTTGCACCTTTTGATATAAGCAAATGACATACTTGAACCTTCCCAGCTGAAGCTGCCAGAATCAAAGGGGTCATACCAATCTGAAAAATTATAATTTATGAAAATTAAGCGTTACATTACAAGTCTGTAAGTTTTTGTTTGTATACTCACATCATCAGGATTATTGACCGGACTACCAGCATCAAGGAGGTATTGAACTAGCTCTACTTTCCCACTCAGAGCAGCCCAATGAAGCAAGAGTCTTCCGTTCTGGAATTTATTTTCGATTAATTAAAACGTAATTTTTCAAGTAAACTGTGAAATAATCTAACCAACTCAACTTACAAATAATAAAATTAACTAACCGAGTCTGGAGCCGTTACAAGATTTTTTTCCTCATCAACTTTTACTTTGACATAGTCCAGATTACCACCAAAGGCTTCATTGTATATTTTATTTTCTTCACTCGCCGACATATTTTAAAATATTAAACGACCACTAAATGATGATGATACCCCAAAAATATTCATAATCACCTTTAAAAGGAAGGTTATATGCTTATGTGAGGTTACAGCTCAGTTGTTGAACAACTATCGATATTCAAAATATTGTATATCGAAGATTTCTATGATTCGTATAGAGATGTAAATAAATGGTAAATACATACATTAATTGTGGATAAATTCTTACTACAAAGAATTATAAACGAAAAATTAATTACTATTCTGTTTATAGTTAATTGTATTATATTATATCAATTATCATCAGCCGTTGAATATTCACTTTTGCAGTTTAGAACCTCAATCGTCCATTGACCACTAAATTATCTTATCACTGTTTGTAGTTGTTTATAGTATAGAATTATTTATTGTAGATGTACAGTATTATTTTTTAGCGGCTTCGTTATGTTAGTTTCGTGAAGTGTGAAGAATGGAAGTGACCAAGACAAGTAAGTGTAAACTTTTTTTTTGTTGTCAGTGATCATTGGATTCATGTTTATTCATTTTCCGTCCTTTAATATTCATACTATTTGGTTGTTTTTGTAGATTTTGAAAAACTTTACCCAGAGATAGAGAAGGATATAGAAAATGCCACTTTTCTCAGTATTGATGGCGAGTTCACTGGCTTGAATAATGGTCACAATATCACCGCCTTTGATACACCATCCGAGTATTATTTAAAAATAATCTCAGGATCGTTGGATTTCTTATTTGTACAATTTGGTCTTTCTATATTTACACAAGATGAGGACACTGGAAGGTAATAAAGCATCATCTTTCAGAGACTCATGAATATGCGATCAATAAGGAAGAGTAAATAAACAAACTTCTTTTAGAAATATCATCTACTCCTCAAAAAGGATATGAATGAATAACTTTATTGCTTATAAAGAACTACGTTACAGCCAGGAGGTCGATACATGATCATAAATAAAAACATTTTCTGAATAATAATGAGCTACACTGAAATAAAACAAAGCAGATAACATTGCATGTTTAGCAAAACTATAGGACTGATTTATTCATACTAAATAAAATATAACTTAATAACCTGATTTTAAAAACTAAAAATACAATACTGATACTAATAGAAGCTCTTCTATTCATCTGAAACTATTAGATGTGCCTGTTGTTAAGAGACATCTACCGGAACATCTCGCTAATCACAAAAAACTTACTACCAGTTATTTTTCACTCCATTTCTAATAATAATGTTTAAAATAAATTTTTCGATATAATTTGGTTCAACTATTATCAATTATTAAGTAGTGAAAAATATTTCAGGCCGAACAAATATTGTAACTGTACAGCCAGAGGGATTTCTATGTTGAAAGTCCTATCCTTCTTACTCATGTATGAGAATGGTTCACTACGCAGGAAACTGAAGTAAACCTCACGATGTAATGCTGAGGGTGGGGTAGTATATGTGTGTAAATATATTTTTTTTGTGGAGTAGACAATATTTAAAAAATAAGTTTGTAGTATTTATTTATTACAAGTTTCCAAAGTATGTTCTCGTTCCTCAACTTGGAAGTAAGTGCATGAGAATTACAAATCAATCAGTCAACTATTTTCCAAAATTGAACTCGAGAGCTGTGTGGACATGTCGTGGTGTTGCTTTTGTACCACTGCTGAGGGAACAGACTGGTTACGAGTTAGTTATTGTGACTCATGCCAGGGCTTTAACTATTAGGTCATATCGCATATAAGGGGCATGCGACCGACATTACAGTGGGATATCTTATATTTTTCCTATTCAAGTTTATTAATCTAGGGTCCAGGTCTTTACGACTATCTGTCATCGTGCAAGCTCGGGACCATCGTTTAACATCCCATCCGAAAGACTCGAGGTTTTTTCACTTCCCGGGTAAAAAATAAATAAGGAACTTGGTCAGGTTTCGAATCCGCGATCTTTAGTTCAGTAAACAATTGAGGTACCGGCACACTCAAGACTCATACAAAAATATAAACTGCTCTATGAGTCTTGAGGGCGCCAGTAGTATGGAGGAATAGAAACTGCTCAGTCTTGACTTTCATAATCTTCTGTATCTACTCTCATTATAGTAATAAATGCTATTATATCAAATTTATTTTTGATAATTTTTTGATTTCGAAAGAAAAATTTAATTGAACAATTCAGTTTTTATTAATTTTACAAAGTCTGGAGATCACATATAAATAATTAGAAAGCCGGATATATAATCTGTTGGTCGTTCCTCATGTCGCAAGAACATATTTAAACATCAAAACATTATATCTCTGGTGTTTGGGCAAAATGGCTTAAGTCAGAATAAGTCTTGTGATACAAAGGACGTCATTTAAATATTTTTACCAGATGTAACTGAACGTTGGAATATTTTACTTTGTTTATATTTATTACTTTTATTGAATTAATATTTAAAGTAACATACATTTGTTTTACCTGATTTGCAGGAATTTTTCAAACCTTCAGAAATTACCCTCCTAAAATTCAGATTTTCTGACTTAAGCCCTTTTGTCTAAACGCGCGAGATATAGAAACTATATTGGGGCGATTGAATTTGATGAGAGATCTTATAATTAGATTTCTAGAAAAAAATGATGTTCTTGAATGTGACATTTTCTGTATTTTTATTATTTTTAAAAATTTTCTAATTGTGAAATAATTGACAAGAAGTATTTAATTTTATTTTTTCAGATATAAGAACAAAAGCTATGTATTCTACCTGTTTCCAAGGCCTCGTAATCGGCTCGCACCAGATTTGAGGTTCCTTTGCCAGTCCTCATGCATTGACTTCCTTATCAGCAATAATTTTGACTTCAATAAACTTTTTAGGGAAGGTAGGAATGTTTACTGTATAATTATAATTGCCTTCTAATAATAGTCAGTAACATTCCGAAGAAATTACCGAAAAAACAAGTTATTGTCAACGTTACTATTATTTCCAAAAGTAAGATCGCTTTGTTGTTCGATCTCCTATGTGACCCCCTACCTTAATCCATTCCTATGCTACAGATTATTACGAAACTTGTATGGGTCATTTTTATTCCATTTGGACGTTCCTAATGGTTATCGCAGGTTTAAAATTTTGTAGTCAAAAAAGTCAAAACGTACTTACTCCATATAGCCATTTAAAAGTTAGTGAAACTGATTCCAAAAATAAAAACTGTCTATGAACACGATAACTTTCGATAGAAATACATTTTATATATGTATTCCAGGACCCAATGAGGACGACACCTATTGATTTTCAGCCGAATCGGAAAAAGGGATGGTGGATTGAACGGGGGCTCAACTCAAACACCCCAATAAATCCCGATGTAGTAGTCGTATCGACATGAATTTATATATTTTAATCCAAAACCCAAGAAGGACGGCACTTATTTATTTTCCGTGAATGGGGAGGGAGGGTCAGAGGAGTGTTCAAAACCCCTAATAACTGCCGATGTAATATTAATGAATCTATTGGCACAACATTAATGAATCTATTGGCACAACATTTTGTATGGAGATTCGGAAGCCCCTATATAAGTATTTTAATTTTTAACCCAGACGGTGGATTGGTTTTGGAGGGAAAGCGAAACATTAATTACTTAAACCGTGCTGGGGATGTTGGTAGGAACATTCACCGACGAAGTTTTTGTAATGTTGTCTGTTTCACAGGAAATTTTTACATAAACTACCTGTTTTTAGTTATAAACTAAACCTGACGTGTGTCCATTTCTCAACTTAGAAGTTTGCGTATACCTACTACTTACAGGATCCTACTAAATTCGGTGTAAATGGGTACCAGACCAGAGAGTTGTAAGGACATTGCCCAGGAATGGATAGTGGGAAAATGGCAACAACGATGGTCAGGAAGCCCGGATGTCCGTGTACGCCTCAACTCGACGTGGGTATACCCTGACCACTGGATGTCCCAGATATCAAATCACGGAGATTTTAACTCCAAACTCTTCTTCTTTAGGAGGTAGAACAACCCAAACTGTTCATGTGGGAGACTGCAGAACATGTAGCCCTCGATTGCCCGCTGTATGACCAGGCTAGGGTGGAGTTGATTCGCGGGATCGGATCATAATACCTGTGATTGGATTTCCGACAGCTGGTGACAGAGACCGGTTACCATACCTGGCGATAGCCGAAAAAATGGGGTGTGACGGGCTATGGCGACCACCGATCGCCACACGTTGGTCGACATAGCCTCACTTCAGCACTTCCCAGATCTTGAGCTCCCTCCACAAAGATGAAAATGGGTGATGTTGCACACATGCAGGGTGCACCCAAAAACAATAAAAGGGTGTAAACACATACATTTTATTTCTGTGCATTTTCGGTTCATAAAGTACATACCAAATTGTAATTGAAAGTATAATTTTTTTAATAAATAAGTTTGGAGTAAATATGATTTATTTTTTTCTGAGAAGTAAAAATGTACTGGAACTAGCTTTTTTATTTTTTTCATAATCTGCCTATTAATAGTGCTCATTAAAAAATAAATGAAATAATAGGAATTAAAGTAAATATTGGGGTGACACTCTTAAATATGAATCTAAAATATGATATTAATGTATTAAAATTCAAAATTAATATGAATTCGATACAATTTACAGCATGAAATTGGGGCATTTGGCTCGTGAACTTTCATGCTACATTCTTGAATTTGTGATTATGTAGAGATATGGCTTTTAGAATATTTATGTCCGATTGAGCGAAAACTCTACCGCTTATTTCGATTATTTTCATACTTGGCACACAATCGTTCTTGTTTACTTATGTATATGATTTATGAACTTGATAAAATTGATAATTGTGAGTGTTGTTTACAGGTATCCCTTATCTGAATGCCTCTGATGAAGCTAGTCTGAGGGAAGCGATGGAGACCAAGAGACACTATCAGGCAGCTCTTATCAAGGATAACACCTCTGGAAACAGTTCCACAATACCCATCCCAAAACAGTTCAAACCTCTCATTGATAGCGCCATGTAACATACCTATTACATCTCCTTATATCTCTAGTTGACTATAATAATAAAAAAAAACATAATATGCGCGTACATATTATGTGAGTGACGCGGTACTCACGAGAATTGATGTGTAAACATCTGTTTTAGTTTCAAAAATTTGCTGCCGTGCACTGATTTTGATTAAAATTTGTTTTATAATGTTACAATAAGACACATTAATAAAAGCTAAGAACTTGTTTAACTTTTTCCAATGAAACATAACACTGAAACAGCACTCAACAAACGTATCTTAGTTTATAACTACAACTGTCAATGGTGTAATGCCGAACGTGCTAGTTTATGTATAAATAGTTTTTGTAATAGATATTATTTCAAAAAATAAACTAACTATATAACTATAACTTATAATAAGTTTGCACAATATGTCTGCGTTCCTCAAGTTATAAGTTTTACATTGTGCGATGTTTTCATTTAACCATCAACTCAGGGATCCTCAAACTTCGTTGGCTGATCTGTTATTGTTCATCTTATTTTTATTATTACCTTAAATAAAATTAGTGTGTCATCTGTTGCACCCTGCCAAGATGTTAACGGTGTATGTTTTGCTTGAGTTAGTCATGTTTGCGTTAAGCTGTTCATCAATTTTATAAATTGTTTATGTTTATTTATTAAGGAAAAAGGTTGCCACTTTCATCCAGGGCAGTGATTCCGAGATGAAAATAGAAAAGTGTTCAGCATTTGTGAGGAAACTAATTTACCAGACGTTCCAGGAAAGGTAAGATATATTTTTCATTAATTTAATTATAAATGTCATAAGAGCAGTCATCAGTACTATTAATATTTTATGCATTGCTAGAAAACCCATTAAATGCATTTTACTTTCCCAGCTGTACGAAGTATAGAGAAAGTCATGTAATCGGTTAGTAATTTGATGTTCAGTTTTCACTGGAATTCCATGTTTTCCGACCCCTTGATTCCGAAAATGTGAAAAAAATGTTGTCTGTCTGTTTGTGGGTGTGTTTGTGAATACGATAACTCCCGGTAGAATGAATGTATCGATACGAAATTTTACATGTATATCCATAACCATAATATATTATAAGGACGACACCTATTGTTTTTCGGCCAAGGGGAAGAATATAATATTTTTATTTTGTGTTGTCTTACTTTGCACCCATGTTTAACTTGTTTGGTTTTTGTTTTGTGCAGGTACAAAGACCCAGAAGGGGTTTCGCTGAGTAGTGAAAATGGTGTAATGTATTGCAAAAGAGAGGCCAAAGATGTTACCAAAAAGCAGCAAGAAAAAGAAGAGAAAGATGCTGAAGAACTGGCAGCAGCGGTAGGATTCTCCAAAGTTATCCGGGCTATATCTTCTAAGGTATGTTTCACATCCTGGAAGGGATAGTTTGAAGGATACAATAGCGGTACATGAATGGAATATAGTGTAGTGGTGTAGTTGATTAAGTATAGTATAGTGGTGTAGTCGGTTAAGATTGTTGCCAGTGAAACACTTATAATAAACCGTATAATTTATTTTCAGTTGAAAAAAAAAAACTTGTACAATCACAGGGAATACATAAAATAAAATGATAGATAAAACACTTTTTTGAACACTTATATTGTCTAATTCCACAAACATATACTTAAATGTGTACCGGTTTCGGCTTACGCGATCGTCAGCACAATGTTCAACAATTATTATCGATGGCGTAAGCCGAAACCGTTACACATTTGAGTATATGTTTGTGGAATTAGACAATATAAGTGTTCAAAAAAGTATTTTATCTATCATTTTATTTTATTCATTAGTATTTCCACTATATCAACACAGAACGCAAAAAATGTATTCGGACACAGGCAATACACTTTCGCAGCTTAAATTATTTGTAATCAGTTGTTCCCGCTCTTAGGATTTTATGAATCGACTTATAAAATTTAACTTGAAATGTTCATTTCATTGGGAGTTATTAGAAATTTGGAGTTGAGGCTTATAGTCGGGAAGAAACTCAGTATTTAGGTACTAGTTATAAGAAATTGTTCGTTTAGAGGTAAGATGCTGACATTCTGTACAGCATTTCTTGTACAACATTTTGAACTTAATGCGTGGTGCCACAACGGTCAGGGTTCTCTCGCTTACTTGCTCGTGCTAGCCTATTGAGCTCAAGATCGCGGGTCCGAACACAGCTGAGGCTATTAGATTTTTTATCTGGGAGGTAAGAACATCTTGAGCACTCCGTCCTTCGAAGGGGATGTTATGTAAGGGTCCCGAGCCTGTGCGATGACAGGTACTCGTTGACCCCTATCGTAATTAAATCTGGATAGGCAACATTTAGGACTGTCAAAGTAGAGCTAACAGAGATACTTAGATCCCTAGGTACGAGGGGGGATCAAAAAGTTCCAGGACTGATTTTTTAATAATTTATTTAAAACATTTACAAGTTATTGGACATTGAAGGGGATAAAGTACTTCCCTTAGGAAGCTATACATTTTTCCCACCGCCGTTTCCACTGCTGGAAGGACCCTGAGAACTCATCTTCTGGAATGCTGTTCAGCTCCTCCAGCGATATTTCTTTAATTTCGTCAGTTGAGTGAAATATCTGCCCTTTAAGGGTCTCTTGAGTGTCGGAAACAGGAAAAAGTCCGCAGGGGCCAGGTCTCGTGAGTACGGGGGCTGTGGAATGACGACCATGGCGTTTTTATGCAATAATCGCGAATGAACAACGCTGTATGTCATGGCGCGTTGTCATGGTGCAGCACCCACTCGCCAGAGCTCAGGTCTCTTCCTCCTCACATCCTCGCGCAAATTTCTCAGGGTTTCAACGATGTTTAGTTGACTATTTGATCGCACGAGAACGTTCACTCTGCCAACATGATCGTCGTCAGTCGAAGTTGATGGGCGTCCTGAACAAGGATTGTCTGACGATGTCCGGCTTTCATTGAACCTCTTGTACCACTAATGACACCGTGATCGACTCAGTCATTCATCCCCAAAAGCCTCTTGCAACATTTGAAAAGTTTTTGTAAAAGTTTTATCCAGCTTCACACAAACGCGCTGCTCTTCTTTTTGATTAATTTGACGAAATATCACAAAATATCCAAACACAAAAAACTTGTTTCGCAAAAACGTGTCTCACTTCACAACAAAGTAGATTGTAGAGAATCTACAAAAACAGCTGAGTTCAGGAAGAGTCACAACAACTAATGCTGCCAACCGGTACGCTCTCTGACGCTTCGTTGGCGCGCAATCCAAAAAGTCCTGGAACTTTTTGATCAACCTTCGTATATCACCACCTCGATATATATTATTGTATTACCCCAATATATTATTGTTGGTTATAACATGTTCAGTATTTTCTTTCGTAGCTCGCTCTGTGAGCATCAAACATTCTCTTCATTTCTCTCTTTTTAGCGATGATCTACCATTCCTAACCCTGCTTACAGTATTTAAATACCATGTACGTGCTGTTATTTCTTACGATACTATGTACGTTTTGTTAGGGTAAGTTGGTGATAGGGCACAACATGCTGTTGGACATGTGCCACCTGATCCACAGGTTTCTGCACCCACTTCCCCCGGACTATCATATGTTCAAGGAGATGGTACATTCCTTATTTCCCAAGTAAGTTTATTTTATATGTCCTTACATAATTAATTTTAATTTTGATGGTTGATTGTTAAAATCTTCACTCTATTATTGATGTGTTACTTTTCAGAATTATAGATACGAAGTACATGTGTTCGGAGGAACCTCTGAAGTCCTGTATCACCACGTCCACTTTGGAAGGCCTTATGGATACTATCAAGCAGTCTCCTTTTCATCTTCCTTCCATCGGTCTGTTCTGATTTTTATTTATATTTATGTTTATTACTCTATACCATCTTCCAATGGGCTTTACTATATTCCTGTCGTCCTCTAATTTATTACTAATTAGAAAAGTCGTCGGTGAATAATCCACAACAATATGTCGATGATTTCTATACTTTATCATATATATAAAGCTGAAAAAGTCTGTGCGTTGGTACAAAAGCGTACCGCTATAACTCACGAACGGCTTGATGGATTTGATTAATTTTTTTTAAATTTGTTCGTCATCGTCTGTGGAAGGTTATAGGCGTATTAGTACCTCAATATCTGGTCCATCCCAGCATCCACCCTCGCAATCTTTGTAACTCAAAAACCACTGCTATGATTAATGAGGAATCTTTTTGAATAGATAAGTTTTATCTACCGGAAGTTTAAGGTCTATTTTTTAATCAACCCCTGGTCCATCCCAGCATCCACTCACGCCATCTTTGTAACTCGAAAACCATTGCAACGATTAATGAGAAATGTTTTTGAATAAATTAGTTTTAGCTCCAAAGCTAGCGTTACTACAGTTGAAGGACTATAAACCTTATTCCGTATGAATAATTGAAAATTATAACATCATGAATGTACTGTCGAGGAACTGAATAGCCTTATAGGAGATATTGGGAGAAAAGTCAAAGTTCCCCGGGCAACGCCGGGTATTACTGCTAGTACTAATATATAAAGAGACAGTGTTTCTTTGATGTTCGGACTAATCTTAAAAACTACTGGATCGATTTTCAACATTTTTTTCTGTTAATTCCTTACGTTTCCGCGGTAGTTATAGGCCAAAACAAATTCCTATTTTACATTTTTTTAAAGAAAATATTTGATTTTTGTGTATATAGTATCGATAGGCGTAATTGAATCTCTCGATAGTTGTCTTTTTATGGTTCCGAAGTCGCTATGTGGAAATCCTATTAACGAGTGTTTGTCCCTATGTATTGTGTTGTGTTTTCTTCAATTTCTTTAGATATGATTGTTAATTTAACTGTCTATAAATATATTCTAATGTTACATTTCGTTAATTAGGTGGCTTTTATATAACTCACCATTAAATTTAATCAGAATTGAAAGCAATTTAAGGACTTATATATGTAGTGCTGGGGGTAAAGTTGTTCTACTATAACTTAATAGTTTGATTTTAGGTTCGCATTATTTATCTGATTTATGAAAAGTATTAGAAGTTATAACACCTTCTTTTGGTGCTAATATAGAACGCTCTTATATAGAACGTACTACTCAAACCTATGTGGACCTAAGGACTTGAACTCTGGGGTTCTGCCAAGGCTTCCAATCCCTTCAATCCAAAATCCTTCGTACAATAGCAAATGCTCCTAACTACGTTTCCAATAAAACTCTTCACACTGACCTTAACGTACCTTTTGTCACCGAGGTTCCTAAATCCGACGGCATAAGCGTCAATTGGCTTAGCGATTTCTTTAGTAGCAGCAGTGACAGTGTTTAGTTAGAGTAACTGAGTGATTAGAGAGTGTCACTACTGGATGATTTTTCTCCTCTTGACGTTTTGACATAGCCATTATCTCTCTTTCTTAGCACATTTGCTTGTATATATTTTTTATACAGTTGTAACTTGTAAATATCTATTTGATTTTTTTTTTGTTTGTTTATTACTAGCCTGTAAGAAATACAAACACATGAAATAAAATAATATTAATTGCGATCAAATAGCTCCCAATTAAGGACATTAATTTTCTTTTTGCAGACGGTGAAGAAGGATACAGTTACCAACTGTCCCAGACCAAGTACCACGATGCTGGCTATGACGCCTTCATCACTGGAACCTGCTTTCTATCGTTCATCAGATGCATCGGTAAATACTTTTATGTAATACGCTCCTATCTATTCATTAGAGTTTTATCCCTTATGGTAAACATTTATAAGTGATATTATATCTGAATTTATTTTTCATTTGACTTATTTTGGCTGTCTTTCTATGAATATATTTATTATTAATTTATACAATACTTTTTTTTCCTTACTGAGATCATATTTGATTCTGTTATAGACCCAGATAACAAGATGGCGAGAATAAACAACTGCAAACCTCTTGAGAGGTCTATGAATAAGTAAGTTGCAAATATGTTTAAAAATATGGATTTAGTTAAGTGTTTACATGAAATATTAATATTGTTTTTGTCTTGAGATAATAACTCACGAATTATTAATTGTATTTATGTTCCTGTAGGTTGTTTCTTATGAAAGCGCCCGATACCTGCATAGATTTGGTAAACTCGGACCGTATGTTTTTTTTTCTTTTTTAATTTATTTACCTTAAATGTTTCTCATAGTATAAATTACACCACTTGGAAAATATAATTTTCAAGAAATTTGAACATTAAGCATAAATCTATGCCCAAAATGTTCCTGTCAGAGACGGATCTGAAGTTATATCATTCTGGAGTTTTAAGCATAAAATGAATCGATTTCAGTTGGGTCACTATAGAAAATTTATCACATGAAGTGACATGTTTTCTTGAAAATGGCAATTGTTTTCGTGCGAAAAATACTAAAAGATTTACAGTTAATCAAGGCCGATTCTTTGAAATTACTTCTAGTTAATCACATGTTCGTATAGTTAATACATATAAAATATATATATATATATATATATATATATATAGGTACATATAATTTTCCAAAAATATGTTCTCATATATATATGTAACTTTTTTTTGTTCTGTAGCCGAGCCTAGCAGAGATCACGTGTTCCATATTTCTTTTCCGAAACATTGGACCAGTCAACACATTGGAAAACTTTTTAGCGCTTTTGGTGAGTTTCATAATATAAGTAGTTAGTAAATAGGTAATATGAGATTGAATTGATTTTCATAACGCTTCCTTTTGATGGAGTTTCATTAAAACTGGCACTTCTCTTTGTACCCTTTATTTACCATACCAGCAACAAAAAACTTAATAACTGCTGAAGTAATGAATGTAGCGACACAACATTTTATGTATAAACCCAAAACCCCATAAGGACTTGCAATTTCATCCGATAAGCAAGGGGAAGGGTAGGAGAAGAAGAGGGGCCTTTCTCAAATATTTGCCGATTTATTGAATGTATCGACTCGAAATTTCATATGTTGATAGACACCTATTGATGTTCAACAAAATTAATGGATTGTATCAGAAGTGAAAACTTAGTAAATGTACGTACATTGCCTGTGATTCGTCTTTCTTTTTCTACTTTATTTAGTTCTCTTTGATCCTAATGTACCTAATTATAAATTCAATATTTTATTATTTTGTTGCATTAGGGTAAAAATGAAAAATGTAGTCAAGGAGTCTTTTTTTTGGTGGACACCCTATAGTTGTATTTTTCTTAAAATGTATTTCATCTGTAATGACATGTCTCCTAAGAATGATATCATAAATGGTATACAATAATGAAGGAAGCCCCGAAACTAAGTAATATGTGAGAGTATGAAAAAAATATAAATAAAACTAACGTTCAATACATTCTGCTGTTTGCAAAAACTGAGCTGAGTCAGGCATATCTGTATAAAAAACTCAGTTAATGTTTTAATAATTATCAGTAACTTCTCACCTTGTATGTTCTTTATGAATATATTAATACTTTAAAATAGATTTCAATTGAATTCAATGAATTTTTTCTAGCCTTTTTGTAGATAACCACAACTGTGAATATTTTTATCGAAACAAATTCGAAGTTTGTACGTTAGAAGACTGAAAAAACGGCTCAAAAAAAGTGGTGTCCGATGGTAAACCGAAAAGGGCTTCGCCCGGATTTTTACATTTGAAATAGAAAAATTATATTTTGCGCGAGAATTTTGTCTCTCAATTGATTTCAATGGGGATTTCGTTTTTCGGTGATTATTCCTCCGTGGTATGTTCGATTTCAGATTTTTTTAGTAGTAAACCATCGTCACCGTGTCCACTACCTTCGTGGCAAATTTCAATGTGATCGGTAAAGGGGTTTAGGAGGGGTTTAGAGGACTACGAGTACAACGAAATACATGAGTCGCCTAAGAAAGAGCTTCGTAAACTCAGCTCAATAAATATGATTAATTATACAAAATAAATAACATGTGATGGTTGTCAAGGTACCCCTCACTGTCAAAACCCCTTTTGGCAATATGGCTCTTCAGCCTTTTAATTCTTGCCTCCGCAGTCTGTTTAGTTCCTCAATATCTGAAATTCTCCTGACCTATCCCATCTGTCTATTCTTATTTCAGTTTGGCGATAGTGCTCCTTTGACTATCCCCTGGATCCTTCGAGTCTTCTCTTGATCTCCCAAATATTTATAGTACAAGCTACTTCTTGTAGTAAAAGGTGTGTTTTTGATTTGTATCAGGTGGAGTGCAGACTTGGTGGCAGAGCGACACGACGGCCTGGGCCTCTCTCTTCCAGAGGGCCGAGCACCAGAGGGTCCTCCGGCAACTCATCGGTTCCCAGCTACCGACTGGTGTCAAAGTTATCTCATATCAAAGGTAACTTTGGTAAAACCAGACTCATAACCAGTGATGTGTGTGAATGAATCGGTAAATAATGTGTTTTTAGAGTTCCCTGCCCAAAGGACCAACGTTAATGGTAGTGCTGGTTTATTAGAATCATTTTACAGCTACTGTAGGTCGTTATGGTTTCAATACGATGGGGATATTAACCGATCAAACTGACCCTTACTTATCAGCGGTACGGAACCCTGTTAACTACATATATATAATATACTAGTTATATATATATATGTATACGTAATGGAAAATGTTAGAACTCTCTTGCTAATTATTGTAGACGAGCCAAAAATATCATAGTTTAACCAGAATACAATTTAAATCATTATTGGGATCTAATGCTATTCTATTTTTCCAAATATTATATATTATATTACTGAGGGCGCCGGTAGCTCAGTGGTAAGCATGCTTGGCTTCTGAGCTCAAGAACGTGGGTTCGAAACCAGGCCGAGGCCCTTAGTTTATTTTATCTGGGAGGTTAAATAAACTTAAGCACGCCGTCCTTCGGATGGGACGTTGAGCCATGGTCCCGAGCCTATATGATGTCAGGTACTCGTTAAAGACCCCTACCCTAGGTAAATAAAAATTTAGGTTAGGCAAAATTTAGGATTCCCACAGTAGAGTCGGGCTCATGTCCACCAGAGTGACTAAAGAGCGCTCTGGTAGTAGGCGATATGACTTCGTAGTTAAAGCCCGGACATGAGTCATAAAACCTAACCTAACCTATAATATTACTTATTACTATTTAATCCTATTAAGTAATATTATATATAATTTTTTTTTTAATTTGTAAATTATGACGACTATACTTTGACGGTCATCTGACCAAGAGGTCGTCTTAGGTATAGGATTTTTGATTTTCGAATTATTTGCATTTGTACATTTTATTTATAAATAATTAAAGACTTAATAAAGGTTAAAAAAAAATATATATATTATATAATCAACAGGTCGAAGACTTGGCTGGGCAAGAAGTATAGAAGTACCAAGGAATATAGCAAGTTTAAAATTTCCTTGTAAACAATCGAATCATGAATGCTGTCTTTTGATAGACCAAAAACATACATTGAAGTCTGTTTTTTTTTTTAATGAATGAAATGGTGGGGACAATAGATTTGAAATCTGGTAAACAGTACCTAGAAAAGCTAGGTGTAAACAATGATATAAGATGTAGGTGGCTTCTTAGAGTACTGATTCAATGGATATCTAACTTATATATAATATATATATATATCT
Source organism: Aradus depressus (assembly GCA_963662175.1). Lineage (NCBI taxonomy): Eukaryota > Metazoa > Arthropoda > Insecta > Hemiptera > Aradidae > Aradus > Aradus depressus. Next base: position 86,712,527 of record OY759214.1, read on the forward strand.
AACTTATATATAATATATATATATATATAATATATATATATATCTTGACCAATTTTTTGATTTATTTTTATTGTTTTTTTTTACAGATTTTATTCATTAAAAAACAAAAAAAAAACAGACCAATGTATGTTTTTTGTATATCAAAAGACAGAATTCATGATTCAATTGTTTACAAGGAAATTTCCAACTTGCTTTATATTTTCCTTGGTACTTCTTGCCCAAGGACTTGCTCTTCTAATATATATGAACTCGGATAGATATGATATACATATTAGGTTCTAGTAAATGGAATATTGTGTGTATTGCAGCTACATGAAGGAGAAAGGAGCTGCGAGCTCTCCACGACCTAACAAAAGGAAATCAGGAGGAGGTTCGATGGAGGCCTCACAACCAGAGCCTGGCAAGAGGAGACGTTCTGTCGGCTCCCACATACACTCCAGGTATATAGTACCAGCCTTCAAATTATAAGACTGTTCTAAAATTAGTGAGAGCCCATTGCCGAGGGGGTCAGTCATTTCATTGTCCGTCACAAAAACATTGGTTCCTTACGTCTCTTATTAGTAGATATGTTGCCCTTTCACAATATCTATTGTTTCAATAGTAATTAATATTATAAGTAATATTTATTTTAATGTTTTGTATTAAACCTCATTTAAAAATACGTACTTATTCGTTATAAAATATGTATGTAGGATATTCTTCGGAGGTAAAGAAATGTAGGAACGTATTTTAAAAAATCTGAGGATGACTTGAAATGTTTGATTTGATTGAAAATGAAATTTAAAATCATTGCTTGGAAAGTCGATATTTTTTGAAGGAGTTATTGATGCAGGGTTACCTTTTTTACATGTTTTTACTTAGATTCCTTGTTACTTTTTATAACTATGGTATAAGGAAGTATTGTAATCATGCGAAAATCCGAGATCGAGGGTTCAATGGGTTTTCATGAATTTGACCATTTTCGCGATGATGTCTGTCTGTGCGTGTGTGCTGTGTGTGTATATGTGATTGAAAAGTTGTGAGCTCTCTACCGCAAAAACGATTGTAGCTATGCTTCGGATCCAAAAATTCATTTTTTTAAAATAGAGCGATGCATTGTCAGGCGACGATGTGACCGTACCATGTTTCCTGTGTTTCCTGCTATTCATGTTTTGAATATTAGTTTTTATGTTGTCACTTCAAATTAGACGTTTGTACTTTAGTAAGCCTGTTTTCGTGATGTTAAAGAATAACGTTATCTCACATTTATTAAATAAATTCTTAAATATAATCTTTCATTTTTAAATATTGTTTTCTAAAAATAAAAATGTTCAATGTTTAATGGTTGAAGTTTAAGGCTGAAATCCTTTGTTTTTTTTTACTTCCCCAGCTATACGAAGTATAAGGGAAGTTACGTAATCGGCCAGCAATTGGAAGTTGAGTTTTCATCAGCATTTCATGTTTTCCGACCTGAAATTTAAAAAAAATTCTGTCTGTGTGTGTCTGTGCCTGTGTAAACGATAACTCCTGATAGAATGAATGTATCGACAGGAAATTTTATATGTTAATCAGAACCCTACTAAGGATGACACTTATTGATTTTAAGCCAAAGAAAGGAAAGGGGGGATTAGGGGGAGGCTTAACACAAAATCTTTAATAACTGCCTTTGTAATGAAATTGTGACACCAAATTTAATTTGTAAATTAAAACCCCATAAGGACGAAGTATCAATTTTCAACTAAATCGACTGAAGAGAACGGGACTCAACGCATAATCCCTAATACCTATCGATGAAATGAATTAATGAAAAACATAAATAAATAATACAAATAGAGTCATATTAAATAAATAATGAGAATACAATGAATATTATATTGTATTGGTATTGAAAAGTAGGGTAGATTAGGCTACATCTGAGCCAGTTGCAGGGCCCCTGTGTTGGTCTAGTAGTGTCCAGGGTGTCTCGTGAATTTAAGACTTCCTTCGGAATATGGGGTGCCAAATTTTCGGTAAGGTTGCTATCTCTGAAATGTTTATGAAAACGCGAGCGTTAGATGTAAACAAAGGTTGAGAGGTCATTCAACCTCTGGTATGTGAGTAAGTCAATGAACTTTTTTTGATTTGTCAACAGATGTAAACAAGGGCTGTCCCAATGGGTTATGAGGTCCGAAGGATGGCCCTCATTCATCGGGGTTGCATCTCTACTATAATTTTTATCAGTGTAGTAGGAATTATGTAAATAAGTCAATGAAAAATATATTGAAAAAAAAAACCTTTATTTAAAAAAATTACTCCCCCCAAAATTCATCTTCTTCGTCGGCATGAGGGGCGTCATTATACCCCCTATGCGGCTTGAAGTCGGGGTTTTCTCTATAACAGAAAAAAGAAGAATAAATAGATACAATTAAAATTAGATTTATATGCTAATGGATATTTTAAAATCATACTTGAAAATTATTTTCTCCTCTCCTCCTACGTTGCCCTCGTAAGTCAAGACAAACCCGTAGTCGGGCAACTCCCAAAATAAAATTTCATCAATGACTTTATTATACTTGTTCGGGAGTCGCACCTCCCATATGCTCCCCTTGACAAGGAGGGCAACTGTCGTAACTCCCAAATGTTCCCAAAACATTTTATGGGGAAGGATTCGCCTAGAGGGAGTTCCTTCACCTCCCGGACGTAAGGGATGGGGACTGCCTGGAGTCTCCTCAAAAACGCCTGATAACGGCGGCACAACTGAAACAATAAACAAAAACATTATACAAAAACTATAAGTCAATTGTACTTACGCGCCCTATCGGTAGCTTGTAGATATCCAGATCATTTGGAATGTGTACAGATAGCAGCCGCCTCCTAACCTGATGGTGATACAACTGAAACAAAAAAAAAAAAAAGAAAAAAAAAAAATGAACAAAAATCAAAAGTGAATTGTGCTTCTCTTGGTTTTTGATCATACGAATCAATTAAGCCCCCTCGCTGCATTTGAGGAAGTTATGGGGGGGGGGGGGGGGGGGGGGGGGGTATAAGAGAGGTGGGATATGTTGTGGGGCGCTCTAAAGGTCGGTAGAGGACGGATACATTTTTTTCAATAGACAGTCCTTACAGTCCCTCGCTAATAAGGATCTCATCGTTGACGAAAAGGGAATCGATTATATGTGAAATGGGTTGACTTGGTCGAAAAAAGCTCGATTAATTTATCACAATTAGTGAAAAAATGTTATAAATATAATCTTTTCAAATTACTTTCTTTTTATTTTCTCTTCCCTTTAAAAGTTGAATGACCTCTCAGACTTTGTTTACATCTAACGCTCGCGTTTTCAAGAAAATTTCACAGAGATAGCAACCTTACCAAAAATGTGACACCCCACATTCCGAAGGAAGTCTGGAGTCCACGGTCCCTTTAACCGTGGGCACTACTAGACCAACACAGGGGCCCTTTAACTGGCTCAGATGTAGCATAATCTTCCCTACTTTGAAAGGCTTTTCCACGCTCCGAATTATCTGAATCTAGTGTTCGCTAGTGGTAAAATTATTAAATTGATTATTTTTTGTCAGTATTGAATACATGTTGCGATCTGTATTGTTTCAGCGATACAAAAAACAACAGAAGGATCAGTCCTATCAAAGAAGAAACTAATGACAAAGGTTTGATTTTTATATCTCTGTTAGTTCTAGAGGCCTATCCTAGTATTCTCTCCCTTGTTATTTTAGTTCCTCCATGTTCAGTGAGATAGTAAAGCTGTTAATGTATATTGCATCCAATCTCCTTTACGAAGCTCTGCTTTTATATTGTCATCTTAACTACTAAATCATTTTACTTAATTTTTTTATTTTTGTTATGTATAGGTGTTATATATTATAAACACACACTTTTTGGCCATATGGTCTCCCTTTCTACGTTTATTTTAATTTTTTCATCAGAATGTCAACCCTATTTCGTCCCTCGGCACATTCTCAAGTATTCTTCTTTAACATTTGTATTATTATTTGTTTATTTCCAGTTGTAAAAACTTCCTCATATATTATCACACCTCACTTTTATTTGAGGTCCCATTAAAACTAACACCAAAACTTCGGGTAACCTGAGGTTAAGGTTTCATTACTATCGATCTAATCTATATTTATCAATATTTTTTTATGTCCTACATATTCTATTTTTGCTTTTCAAAAAATCCCAACATATATTGAAATCTGAAAAGCAAAAATAGAATATGTAGGACCTAAAAAAATATTGATAAATATAGATTAGATCGATAGTAATGAAACCTTAATCTCAGGTTACCCGAAGATTTAGTTTTAATGGGACCTCAAATAAAAGGTAATTATATTAATATTTGACAGATTGGGAATAATAGATATTTTGTGAGAAATGCTGAAAGTACTTACTTATCATGTTTGATTATAGGGGAGTAGAATGGAGGGACGAGTGAGGTGTGATAATATATGACGAAGTTTTTACAACTGGAAATAAACAAATAATAATACAAATGTTAAAGAAGAATACTTGAGAATGTGCCGAGGGACGAAATAGGGTTGACATTCTGATGAAAAAATAAAAATAAATGTAGAAAGGGAGACCATATGGCCAAAAAGTGTGTATTTATAATATATAACACCTATACATAACAAAATTAAAGGAGAAGGTCTCAAAAAATTGAATTCTCAATTAACAACATATTAATTTTTTTAGTTGTTTCACTTCCCCAGTTATACGAAGAATAGGGGACTTAATGTAATAGGTCAGAAATTCGATCCGGAGTTTTCAACGATATTTCTTATTTCCCAACCTCCTGATTCGAAAAAAAAAATGTCTGTCTGTGTGTGTCTATGAACACGATAACTCCCGATTGAAAGAATGTATCGACACAAGTTTTTTTTATGTGTCCAGAACCCTCCAAGGACGACAATTATTGATTTTCAGCCAAAGTGAAAGGGAGATTAGGAGAGAGGCTTAACACAAAAATTCCAATAACTGCCGTTGTAATGAATGTATTGGCAGTCAATTTGATATGTATATATACAGCCCTATAAGGACACCATCTATTAAATTTCAGCAGAATCGGTTGAAGGAAAGGGGGGGGGGCCAGGGAGGGGGGCTCGACTCAACTACCTTAATAACTGCCGATACGATGAATGTATCGACACAAAATTTAGTATGAGGATTCAGAAGCCACTGTATTTGTCAAATATTGAATTTTACAGGGTGTATAACAGGCGGGAATTATGAGGGAATTTTTTTATGCGATGAAAAAGCGGGAATTATGCGGGAATTTTTTGAAATTTTAATTTTATCATAATCTACATGCGAACTTACTTGATTTGAGAAAACTCATTCTCATTTTATCTCACGGCAACGCCAATCTTGAACGAGGCTTTTCGATTAATAAAGAATGTGTTGTTGAAAACCAAAAGAATCAGTCTTTAATTGCTCAACAACACATCTTTGATGCTCTTAACGATTTAGGTGGAATTGAGAACGTCCAGGTAACAAAACCTATGATCCACGCAATGAGGAACGCATCAAATCGTTACAAGGAGTCACTCCAAGAGCAGCGAAAAGAAGAAGAAGAAGAAGCGAAAAAACATAAGACATGAGAAAAGGAAAGGGAAATTAAAGAGTTGGAAAACAGAAAGCGAGCAATGATGGAAGATTGCGGAAGAGATAAAGAAAAAGAAGAGGAATCTATAATACATATCTTTGTTTTGTGATTCAAATTTTATATACAATTGTGATTGAAAATATAGTTTAAACTGAATTTACTTTGTTTTTCTTCTCCTCATTTTAATTCTAGTTACATGAAATTTATTATTTTATACGAGAAAACGGCGGGAATTATACGGGAAATTAATTTTTAAAATTTGTTATACACCCTGTTTTAGCCCAAACAGTCGATTGGCTTTGGAGGGAGAGCGAAAACGTAATTAGTTTGTGCTGGGGAAGAACGGCGATTCACCGGTGATTTTTTTAAAAATATTATTTCCCAATAATATATTTTGGAGACGTTTAGATAATACTTCGATATTTTTTAACGTGACAGAAGGACAAATTCAACAAAGTTAACGATAAAATAAAATTTACGTGAAGGTCATCTACTAAATGTTCTAGACTTGGAGATTAAAACTAAAATTTAGCATTTACAGAAAACTTGACAACATATATTGTGAGACACTCTCTTTCATTATGTCCTACCAACTTCAAATACATGAGGATATTTTCTAAAAAATATATAAAATTAGGAGATTGTTTTATTTTTAAAATAACTTTTTTTTTTTTTTGCATTGGAGGGGGAAATGCTGTGACGCACATCCAGGGAAGGTAGCCCTGGATAGTGTGGGACTCTGGGACTCGAGCCGATTCACCATACCCACTAAAACCCCCTCCTTGCCGATCCTGATTCCCTTCCGTGGAACTGACGGTCTGTCATTACTTCGCCGAAGGGAGGAAGGGTGGCTGGTATACTAAATAAATAAATTAAAACTATAATAAAATAAATAAAATGAACAGCGATAACCTATATTATATTCATTCGTACGTGGAAACAGAACTGGGTTAGAAGAGCAGAGCTTCGTAAAGTTGATTGCATGCAATACATGATCTACCGAGCCTATTCAATTCCAATCAACCAGAAATCAAAAGAATACCAAGTTAATGTCCTAAAAGAAGTAACCAAAAACAATAGTCGTCCACAAAAAATGATAAAGAGAACGAAAAGGAAGGAGAATGGAAAAATAATTGTAGCAATAAACTATCTAAATTAGAAAGACATAATTATAAAGTTTCTAATTGATGGGTCAGTCAAAGTTGAGAGTTTGAACAACTGTAAATAATTGAAGTTACTGAAAACATTTGTGTGAACGACCAGTTTATTTGAACGACTCCCCTTTGTCTGTATTTATATGCGATATAATATATCGCTATTTGTTCATTTTATTTATTTTATTGTAGTTTTTATTTATTTTATATATACATATAACAATCCCCCGCATATCAGTAATCATTCTGTAAAATGTACAAATACCATTTCACACACATTACATGTAATTCAGAAGTCCTAGTTTACAAAGTTAGTTACTATAATTAATCATTTTTTAATTTCGTTAATTTTAGTTCATTTGTATTGGACAAAAAAAAAAAAAATCTAACAAATACCTAACTGTACCGCCCGGGGATATCCCACCTCGTTAACTAATGTACAAAAATATTTCTCACTCATACTGACTGGTTAAACTCGTCTTTAACCTGACGGTATAATGCCGAAATCGATAGTATATTTATATTTCTTTCTGTGGAATAGACGATATTTCAAAAATAAGTTATATATATATATAACGAAGTTAATGGACAATAAGGTACTTGAAGAGAAATAATAATTAAGTAAAGAAACGTGGAATTATTTCAAAAAGTAGGAAATTAACACTAGATTAAAAAGTAGGAAACAAAAATGAGTAGAAACAAGTTTCCGAATTGTGTATAGTTATATATATTTTTTTTTCAGTGCCTGAAGCTGAAAATTTTGAAGTGGATTCGACCTCAGCGGAAGGAGAATTTTCCCTTAATGACGACTGGACATGAAACAAGTCAAATACACTTCAGGGTATATTTACTTTGTGTATATTTATATTAATATAATATAAATGTATATAAATTCATCAATGTATATATACTTATGTATTTAAACAGATGTTAAAAAAATATACAAACCTTTCCTTTTCTAAATACCAGTCTACTTATTTCTTATCTCCCTATTTCTATAAGGCCAGGATTACTAATAGGCTTTATTCTCTCTTCTAATTTGTATACATAATGGCTAGTGAAATGTCTCAGGCCAAAAGAAAAAAGAAAAATTGTACAAATGCATATGAGTCGTGCAATTTTTAAATTGTCAAAAGAATCGAAAACTTCATATGATTTTTTCTTGATAGTACGAGTTTTAGATATTGTAGAGAAAACATTGTGATATGAAGCACTTCTAAAAATGCTGCTATCAGTGAACAAATCAATAAGGTAAAAATATTGGTGAGGGAAGTTTTTTTTAAATGTTGTTATTTTCTTTTCTCTTTTAAATAAAAACATTTCAATTAATCAGTAAAATTACAATTAAAAATATGAAATTTGGAATTATAATAATTAAGGACTAAACTTTCCTCTGACTGACTGAGTAACTCATCTATATGAAAATAATTGAATATGGATAAGGAAGGTGGGAACGGAACAGGGCTACACTTTTTGTTTCATCATTATAGTTTTTTTTTTTTTTTTGTTTACTTTTTACGTTTTAACAATATAAATACAGTGCATGAAAATTTGACACAATAATATTAATAATAATAATAAATACATGGAAAAGTTAGTCGTTGAGTGACCCAAATGCTTCATTTTAATTTTTCATATTTTACATTGAATTTACTTTATAAAAAAGTGAATTGTTCAGGCAGTCAGTGAACAAAATTTCAAGAAATCACACTATTTTTGAAGAAATCAACTCTTTCAGTCACCGTATAAAATAAATATGATAGACCTCTCAACGACTCAATTAGTAACAGGTACATTGAAGAGGTATACAAAAAAAAATATATCAATAAAAATAAGTTAGAAATATGTATAATAAATTGAAATTAATCTCTGCACAGGACATTTACAAAATTATGTATTTTCACGGTGACAGTGCTTGTCAGAAATCTGTCAAGTAGTGAAAGTAACGTTACTGCATGTAAAATACTGTGTTGAGATTTGAAATTGAAATAAGTTAACATTATAAGCAAATATGAATGTCCACAAGTCTCAAAAAAATATACTGGAACAACAAAATAAAAAAATTTTCACATTAAGATACAGTAAATAATCTGAGGTTAGTTATAATTTTTGTATAAAAAATTAAAAATTGTTTGAAAAAATTGAGGTGTTATGTATACTTATATTGAATTAATAACGAACATCTTATGATGATACTTATTGATTGTATAAAAAACAATTTTAGATACTGAAGATGGTTGTTGTTCCCGAAATGGTTATATTCGCTAGGTTGTAAAAATCAAAAAAATATAAATGAGGGAATGAAATAGCCGAAAAATATAATATTATGGTAAAATGAAATTAATCTCTATACATGGCATATTTACTATTTAGTCTTTTCAGGGTAAAAGTATTGATTACAATTAGCTTATCCAATTACATTAGTTGGAAAGTAGTGGTTAAAACAATCTTTGAAAGTCTACAATAGACCCTAAAATTAAGATGCAGTTTCTCCAAAAATTCACCTTATACATAACCTAATTTTAGTTGAATTTCTACTTGATCATCTATTAAAATTCGAATTAAACTGAAATTATTTTAATAGGTTTTTGGAATTTTAACAAAAAAATAAATATAAGTCCACAGAATTATTTAGTTTTAAGTAACACATATATTTCGCCCATTCGGATCTCTTGTCATAAAATTAAGATTTAAAGTGCCGAAGGCTTTCATCAACATTCATGACATGCGGATGGACCTCAGAATTTTGGGGCTTCAAAAGATATATATATATATTCCGTAAACTGGGCGGAACATGGTTGTGATTTACATTTGTGTCTCTCCTTAAATATAAATAGCTTTTTCGACAAAATATTTAAGTAACTTTCGTTTTATTACTTTTATGAGAACAAATCAGGCCTATATGTTAGAAGATTAATAATTATACACTTTGAAGATGCCCGAATGAGCATATATATGAGAATATAAGTAGTACCTAAAATAAAATAATATTGGAAATCGATCTTACATATTTTTTTGGAAATTCCAAAAACCTATCAAAGTAATTTTGGGCCTCAGAAATGTCGCAAGTACATTTGATACTTTTTTGTAAAATTATACTAGTTTACATATTTTTGTTTCAATTGTTGGCGCATATTTTTATCTAGAATTTTATTGTATATATAAATTTGGCTGTTTTCCTTCAAATTGTCTTCACAGTCGGAAAAGGGCCAGCATGATGAGATTGGTAACAGTTAGAAGTGGCCTAGCCCCTGTTTGGGATTTCCTAGGGCATTGCGGAAGAGGCAGATGTCCCGGGAAACCCCAGACCTAGGCTGGACTCTTGTAGTTGGCTCCTCCTGGAAGAGTGCTGCTCTACATTTCCGTTGTCACCTGCGCCGCTATGGAGCAATGGCCGCCAGGGACTTAGAAGGCCAGTAGGCTATATTCACCCACACCTACTCCACCGCTAAGGCCCGGGCAGTCTCCTCCATACATTTCTTTCTCTTCCTCTTTCTTGAGTACCTGCAACAAAATCCTTTTATCAATATTTCTGTTAAGGTAGGACTGTAGGTTTTTCCTTACCTTATTCAGCTCAGTGGGGAAGAAAATAGTTGTATTTACCGTTCATGAGCCCATTTTCCCCATACAACTACATTTTTTAGTGTTAATAATTTAAACGATGAATAAAAGTTTACAAAAATAAAAGTATATACAAAGATGTATAAGAGTAAGTATAATAAGAGCGCAACATCGCGGGTACGAAACCCAGCAGAGGCCTTTAGATATAGATCTGGGAGGTGAAAAAACCTTGAGCACGCCTTCCTACTACTGGCCTGTCGTCCTTTAACCACTGCGCTGTATGGGTGGGATGTACCACTGATGATGACGTTGTTGCGTTGAAAACCGGCTCTAGTCAAAAATAAAACAGAAGACGTATTTTATTACTATGAGAAATCTCGTCCCGAAACATCTTACTAACACATATGATTCTAATATCTATTATGTTCTTCTATAAATCAATGATGGTTAGTATGGCAATGTTTTGAAGGAATAATGACTGCCTTGTTTTCGAGAATTCATTTTTTTAAATATTAATTTTTTGACAAAAAATAATATTGACGGTGAATCACTGGCAATGTACTTCCCAGAACAAATCAAAATAATTAATCAACTAAGTTTTCGCTCTCCCTCTTAAACCAATTTATCGATTTGGTTAAAAATCAATAGGTGTCTAATTACGGGACTTTTGAATCATACTAAATTTGGAGTTGACACATTAGTTTTTTTTTGTTTTTTTTTCTCCCCTTTTCTGGCTTTATGAACAGCTCACATCAGCCATCAGTACACTGTCATTATGTATGAATGGGCTTCATTATTTGGAATTACGTAATTATATGACCAAGCAGAGGGCCCCCAGCATGCGGCCCCGCCAAACCAGAGGACCTGGCTACTCCCTGAGTACTGGGCACACTGGTGCTGCTTTATATTAACTCTTTATTACTTCAGCGAGGCTTGTCGCAGGCTAATTAGTCGTAATAATAATCGAAAGTGATTTTAAATCTTTATGATATTATTCATCAAATATTTATATAGTTGATCAACTAAGATAATTTTTTTATTTGGAGAAGAGATGAGAGGAATGATATGAGTGGGAAGAGGGAGACCATGTTGAACTATTGACTGGTAGAAAGAGTCCCTTCCGGTGGCCGTTAGAGTACATCCGAGGAGAACATGGTTAGCATCGCCGGGGGTGGCCTGGTCACAGTCGCACACAGCCGAGTCTACCACCTTGATCTTGTACAGGTGTGCAGGTAGACACAGGTAGTTATATTGACAGTTATTAGGTTATTGTGAGCCACGCACCTCTGATCCGCCTCTTTCCTTCGGCCTATTTCATTGCAAATCGGTAGGTGTCGTTCTTATTCGGTCCTGGTTCCATATGTAAAATTTCGTGTTAATACCTCATAGGCAGTTGCAAAGGTTTTTGAATACAACCTCCTCAACCAGTCTCCCTCCGCACTGGCAATTGATAGTTGTCCTTCAGGGGTTTTGGATTTTCATGTAATATTTCCTGTTGATATATTCATTCTAGCGCTAGTTATCGTGTTCACAGATTATATTTTCATAATTGGAATCAGGAGATCGGGAAACATGAAATACTGGCGAAAACTGAACAACGAATTTCGAATAACTTCCCCTACACTTCAAGTAGCTGGGGATGTAAAAAAAAAAGAGAAAGCGCTGGTAGAGCAGATAGCGTGCTTGCCTACAGCGCTGAAGATAGCAGGTTCGAAACCCTTAGGTAATTAAACCTGGGTAGGCAACGTTTAGGATTCCCACAGTTGAGTCGGGCTCATATACACCAGAGCGACAAAAGTACTCTGGTAGTAGGCGATATGTTCTTGTAGGTAATAATTTATTTTCTCTTCCTAGAAAAAACAGTCTATCGAAATAATGGCAATTCAATAATTATTATCTCCCCACTTATGAGTTCCTGATATGATATACTGTATATGTCTCCAAAAAGTACTGCAAGAACGACCCAATGTACACCCCGTCTCTCTCCCTGTATAATCTGAACACTGATTGACGCTAAACTTTTGAAAATAATAAATAAAATATCTGATGTGACCCAACATAGGACTTTCTTATTCATAGTCAACTTTCCCAAATTAGTGTATTTCTTGTGAAGAGAATGTAACTTGTCAATTAAACGTTGAACTTATTTTAACCATATTTGGAACATAAGTACAGGCGGCTTAGCAATCTATACTTATATTCCAAATATGGTTAAAATCAATTTATTGTAGCTGTTTATATTGGCAACATTCTCTTCGCTAGGAACACACAAATTAAAGGAAGTTGACAGTGCATAAGAAAGTCCTATTGGTCACACCATACTTTTTATTTTTTTAAATTATTTATTAGTGATGTATATTGGTCATTTTGTCAATGTTATATTTAATATTCTCTATTTATCTCATTATAAAGAAATAGCCTCTTCAAAAGTAACTTTTGGAACTTTTATTTTCTCCTACAATTTTTTATTTCCTCAAACTTTACTATTTCTTTCTTGTCCTTCTTTGATACTTCGATTTTCTCGTTTCTATTTTGATAACAATGCACGATTCTTTTTAATTTAATAGAAATGATGACCTGGTTTTAAAAAAAATTTATTTTGTAAATTGAAAAGATGTGTGGATGAACGAGCGTGTTAACTAATATTTTGTTTTGTAATATCAACTTTTGTCAGTAGAAGAACTTGTTATTTGGTTTGTTATCTTTGTCACCTACTTCCAGGCTCCCAGTTTGCTTTATTACTCTTCATTTTTTTAATTTCCACGGACGAAAATTTCAATTATCCAGACCAGAAGGCACAACGTTGATCTTCCTAAATATTTATATAAAATTATAAAAGATTTTTTGTTATAGGTTTTTTTATTTGGGAGATGAATTCTTCGCATGATGTATGATCTCAAGTACTCTTGAAAGACTCCTAATCTAGATGAATAAAATTTAGGGTAGGCAAAATTTAAGACTCCCATAGTAGAGTCGCGCTCATGTCCACCAGAGTGGCGAAAGAGCTCTGTGGTAGTAGGCGATATGAACCTTTAGTTAAAGACCTAGCATGAGTCATAATAACTAACTCTTAAATAAATGTTTATTTGCATAAAATAGATTTGTGTTCATGGGACATTAGAACAGAAAATGAAATAATGATTGATAGAATTGACAGTACCTTTTCGATGTTGAAAAAAGTCGAGGTTCTGTCATGTAAATAAAAAAACCTCTATAATTGGCCAACGTTTCGGAAACTATTAATTTCCTTCCTATAGGCCTTATAATGATTAGAGTGGATGTTGTGGTGAAAGTATCTGATAGTGAACTGTGAGTACGTGAACATCACGCACGCCATCTTCACCACACATCCACTCTAGTCAATATAAGCCCCTGACCCTGAAGATGGAAACTAATAGTTTCCGAAAAGTTGGTCAATGAGTTTTTTTATTAACATGACAGAACCTCGACTACCCTCAATATAAAAAATTTAATGTTCGGATGATCAGTTCTGTCATTTGTATATCTTCCAACTGACAAGGGTATTTTCACTAAACTATTTTTTCAACAATTATTAGTTTTCATCAAATTGTTTTAGTAAATTTTTAGCAATGATTTTCTCAAAGTTGTATTTTTAGAAATAGGCTTATTTCCGATCAAACTCCCGGTGCTTATCCTTGGAGGAAAACTTTCATTTTTAATTTATCTATAAGTATTGAAACTAAGTTTATAGCTTTTTATTATCGGAAAAAACAAAAGCAAAAGAAACGCTGAGTATAGCGGAACTGATAGTGGATAAGAAACACGTTTTATAACAGCAACAAGCTAACTGATATACTAGTGAAAAGAAGACATTTAATTGAGGGCATTGCTAGCGGGACTCATGTGAGTAGCCCAGCCCATTGGGGGGGGGATTGTTATTCTGAGAAGATTGACCTTTCCAAAAGGCGGCATTAGCTGGGATCTTGTGGGGCCCGGGCCTGCTCCCATTAGCATAAATATGTAGAGCTGGGTCATCGCCCCCGCAGCCCCTCTCTCTCTCTTCTTTGAGAGACTTGCTCATTCTCTCTCGCTCCCTCTTCCTCACTCCACCACCTCACTCTATCTCTCTCACTTCACTACCCTCATTCCCTCTCCTTCTTTCTCTCTCTCCTTTCGTTACACCTCTCATTACCTACCTATATATCTTCTTTATATGACCAAGATAAATGGTTTTGTATTAACTCTAATAAATCGATTCTACCCATCTATGCTTGAACATTTTTTTCCCTTATTTTCCTACCTGTCTTTTTGTCCTTTCAAATGGCGTTTATTTAAATGAAGGTGTTAAACTTTTTTTTTTTACTCAGATAACATGGTATATACACTAAAATGAATGAATAACATTTCAACAGCCATCGATGCCAATTTAGTATATGAACCACGATTATCTTCAGAAGCATCAGTATTAATTTATATCAGCAAATAGACCTCTCCTGGATGACTAACAAATAGAGATGAAAATGTGAGTATTAGTCTCGTAACCTTGTCTTAGTCAATACACAAGGACGTTAAAACAAAACAAACGCTATCCACTAACAGTAAAAAAGAACAGTTTACGATTGCCCAATAACAAACCAGTGACCGATATTTTAGATTATTTATATATATAACGTTATAACCTTATTTAACATAACGGCGCTATTAAAAAGTTAATTTAAAAAAGTTGTCCTATAAATTTTGACATTTCGGGAGACGGAATAGGCATTTTTTGATGATGATATAAAAGTTTAATAATAGAAAATCCTGGAACAGTGATGTTCAGTCAGCATCACCGAGACTATACTGTCCAGCTGTTTCTTCTAACTTACTTAATCGGAGTCTCCTTGTGGTCCTATCCTGGCAGAGATTCCTCCATTGTTCCCCTGTACGTCTGCATGGACGTCTTCGGACTCTGTCTCCTTCTGAGACGCATCTCTTCCTTAACCTAGAGAGGACAGAGAAAGGCTCCCTAATTGAACCTTGCCAGTAACAATATTAACAGAAAGTAAATTTGTATAGACCACTTTAAGGTTCGTTAGATGGCCGTAGACCTATACAATCCAATAAAAAATGTCGGAAAAAAGATCTAATTAATCTCATCTAGTGATGATAAGTAGTGAGCGGAGGATAGACAGACAGGTGGCGAGACAGAAACCTGTATCTCAGGAGGTAGGCTGACCGGGCACTCACCTCTAGAGGGCCGGGAGCCAAAATTCAAAATTAATATGAATTCGATACAATTTACAGCATGAAATTGGGGCATTTGGCTCGTGAACTTTCATGCTACATTCTTGAATTTGTGATTATGTAGAGATATGGCTTTTAGAATATTTATGTCCGATTGAGCGAAAACTCTACCGCTTATTTCGATTATTTTCATACTTGGCACACAATCGTTCTTGTTTACTTATGTATATGATTTATGAACTTGATAAAATTGATAATTGTGAGTGTTGTTTACAGGTATCCCTTATCTGAATGCCTCTGATGAAGCTAGTCTGAGGGAAGCGATGGAGACCAAGAGACACTATCAGGCAGCTCTTATCAAGGATAACACCTCTGGAAACAGTTCCACAATACCCATCCCAAAACAGTTCAAACCTCTCATTGATAGCGCCATGTAACATACCTATTACATCTCCTTATATCTCTAGTTGACTATAATAATAAAAAAAAACATAATATGCGCGTACATATTATGTGAGTGACGCGGTACTCACGAGAATTGATGTGTAAACATCTGTTTTAGTTTCAAAAATTTGCTGCCGTGCACTGATTTTGATTAAAATTTGTTTTATAATGTTACAATAAGACACATTAATAAAAGCTAAGAACTTGTTTAACTTTTTCCAATGAAACATAACACTGAAACAGCACTCAACAAACGTATCTTAGTTTATAACTACAACTGTCAATGGTGTAATGCCGAACGTGCTAGTTTATGTATAAATAGTTTTTGTAATAGATATTATTTCAAAAAATAAACTAACTATATAACTATAACTTATAATAAGTTTGCACAATATGTCTGCGTTCCTCAAGTTATAAGTTTTACATTGTGCGATGTTTTCATTTAACCATCAACTCAGGGATCCTCAAACTTCGTTGGCTGATCTGTTATTGTTCATCTTATTTTTATTATTACCTTAAATAAAATTAGTGTGTCATCTGTTGCACCCTGCCAAGATGTTAACGGTGTATGTTTTGCTTGAGTTAGTCATGTTTGCGTTAAGCTGTTCATCAATTTTATAAATTGTTTATGTTTATTTATTAAGGAAAAAGGTTGCCACTTTCATCCAGGGCAGTGATTCCGAGATGAAAATAGAAAAGTGTTCAGCATTTGTGAGGAAACTAATTTACCAGACGTTCCAGGAAAGGTAAGATATATTTTTCATTAATTTAATTATAAATGTCATAAGAGCAGTCATCAGTACTATTAATATTTTATGCATTGCTAGAAAACCCATTAAATGCATTTTACTTTCCCAGCTGTACGAAGTATAGAGAAAGTCATGTAATCGGTTAGTAATTTGATGTTCAGTTTTCACTGGAATTCCATGTTTTCCGACCCCTTGATTCCGAAAATGTGAAAAAAATGTTGTCTGTCTGTTTGTGGGTGTGTTTGTGAATACGATAACTCCCGGTAGAATGAATGTATCGATACGAAATTTTACATGTATATCCATAACCATAATATATTATAAGGACGACACCTATTGTTTTTCGGCCAAGGGGAAGAATATAATATTTTTATTTTGTGTTGTCTTACTTTGCACCCATGTTTAACTTGTTTGGTTTTTGTTTTGTGCAGGTACAAAGACCCAGAAGGGGTTTCGCTGAGTAGTGAAAATGGTGTAATGTATTGCAAAAGAGAGGCCAAAGATGTTACCAAAAAGCAGCAAGAAAAAGAAGAGAAAGATGCTGAAGAACTGGCAGCAGCGGTAGGATTCTCCAAAGTTATCCGGGCTATATCTTCTAAGGTATGTTTCACATCCTGGAAGGGATAGTTTGAAGGATACAATAGCGGTACATGAATGGAATATAGTGTAGTGGTGTAGTTGATTAAGTATAGTATAGTGGTGTAGTCGGTTAAGATTGTTGCCAGTGAAACACTTATAATAAACCGTATAATTTATTTTCAGTTGAAAAAAAAAAACTTGTACAATCACAGGGAATACATAAAATAAAATGATAGATAAAACACTTTTTTGAACACTTATATTGTCTAATTCCACAAACATATACTTAAATGTGTACCGGTTTCGGCTTACGCGATCGTCAGCACAATGTTCAACAATTATTATCGATGGCGTAAGCCGAAACCGTTACACATTTGAGTATATGTTTGTGGAATTAGACAATATAAGTGTTCAAAAAAGTATTTTATCTATCATTTTATTTTATTCATTAGTATTTCCACTATATCAACACAGAACGCAAAAAATGTATTCGGACACAGGCAATACACTTTCGCAGCTTAAATTATTTGTAATCAGTTGTTCCCGCTCTTAGGATTTTATGAATCGACTTATAAAATTTAACTTGAAATGTTCATTTCATTGGGAGTTATTAGAAATTTGGAGTTGAGGCTTATAGTCGGGAAGAAACTCAGTATTTAGGTACTAGTTATAAGAAATTGTTCGTTTAGAGGTAAGATGCTGACATTCTGTACAGCATTTCTTGTACAACATTTTGAACTTAATGCGTGGTGCCACAACGGTCAGGGTTCTCTCGCTTACTTGCTCGTGCTAGCCTATTGAGCTCAAGATCGCGGGTCCGAACACAGCTGAGGCTATTAGATTTTTTATCTGGGAGGTAAGAACATCTTGAGCACTCCGTCCTTCGAAGGGGATGTTATGTAAGGGTCCCGAGCCTGTGCGATGACAGGTACTCGTTGACCCCTATCGTAATTAAATCTGGATAGGCAACATTTAGGACTGTCAAAGTAGAGCTAACAGAGATACTTAGATCCCTAGGTACGAGGGGGGATCAAAAAGTTCCAGGACTGATTTTTTAATAATTTATTTAAAACATTTACAAGTTATTGGACATTGAAGGGGATAAAGTACTTCCCTTAGGAAGCTATACATTTTTCCCACCGCCGTTTCCACTGCTGGAAGGACCCTGAGAACTCATCTTCTGGAATGCTGTTCAGCTCCTCCAGCGATATTTCTTTAATTTCGTCAGTTGAGTGAAATATCTGCCCTTTAAGGGTCTCTTGAGTGTCGGAAACAGGAAAAAGTCCGCAGGGGCCAGGTCTCGTGAGTACGGGGGCTGTGGAATGACGACCATGGCGTTTTTATGCAATAATCGCGAATGAACAACGCTGTATGTCATGGCGCGTTGTCATGGTGCAGCACCCACTCGCCAGAGCTCAGGTCTCTTCCTCCTCACATCCTCGCGCAAATTTCTCAGGGTTTCAACGATGTTTAGTTGACTATTTGATCGCACGAGAACGTTCACTCTGCCAACATGATCGTCGTCAGTCGAAGTTGATGGGCGTCCTGAACAAGGATTGTCTGACGATGTCCGGCTTTCATTGAACCTCTTGTACCACTAATGACACCGTGATCGACTCAGTCATTCATCCCCAAAAGCCTCTTGCAACATTTGAAAAGTTTTTGTAA
This sequence comes from Aradus depressus, assembly GCA_963662175.1. Classification (NCBI taxonomy): domain Eukaryota; kingdom Metazoa; phylum Arthropoda; class Insecta; order Hemiptera; family Aradidae; genus Aradus; species Aradus depressus. The sequence goes on from OY759214.1 coordinate 86,731,448, forward strand.
AAGTTTTATCCAGCTTCACACAAACGCGCTGCTCTTCTTTTTGATTAATTTGACGAAATATCACAAAATATCCAAACACAAAAAACTTGTTTCGCAAAAACGTGTCTCACTTCACAACAAAGTAGATTGTAGAGAATCTACAAAAACAGCTGAGTTCAGGAAGAGTCACAACAACTAATGCTGCCAACCGGTACGCTCTCTGACGCTTCGTTGGCGCGCAATCCAAAAAGTCCTGGAACTTTTTGATCAACCTTCGTATATCACCACCTCGATATATATTATTGTATTACCCCAATATATTATTGTTGGTTATAACATGTTCAGTATTTTCTTTCGTAGCTCGCTCTGTGAGCATCAAACATTCTCTTCATTTCTCTCTTTTTAGCGATGATCTACCATTCCTAACCCTGCTTACAGTATTTAAATACCATGTACGTGCTGTTATTTCTTACGATACTATGTACGTTTTGTTAGGGTAAGTTGGTGATAGGGCACAACATGCTGTTGGACATGTGCCACCTGATCCACAGGTTTCTGCACCCACTTCCCCCGGACTATCATATGTTCAAGGAGATGGTACATTCCTTATTTCCCAAGTAAGTTTATTTTATATGTCCTTACATAATTAATTTTAATTTTGATGGTTGATTGTTAAAATCTTCACTCTATTATTGATGTGTTACTTTTCAGAATTATAGATACGAAGTACATGTGTTCGGAGGAACCTCTGAAGTCCTGTATCACCACGTCCACTTTGGAAGGCCTTATGGATACTATCAAGCAGTCTCCTTTTCATCTTCCTTCCATCGGTCTGTTCTGATTTTTATTTATATTTATGTTTATTACTCTATACCATCTTCCAATGGGCTTTACTATATTCCTGTCGTCCTCTAATTTATTACTAATTAGAAAAGTCGTCGGTGAATAATCCACAACAATATGTCGATGATTTCTATACTTTATCATATATATAAAGCTGAAAAAGTCTGTGCGTTGGTACAAAAGCGTACCGCTATAACTCACGAACGGCTTGATGGATTTGATTAATTTTTTTTAAATTTGTTCGTCATCGTCTGTGGAAGGTTATAGGCGTATTAGTACCTCAATATCTGGTCCATCCCAGCATCCACCCTCGCAATCTTTGTAACTCAAAAACCACTGCTATGATTAATGAGGAATCTTTTTGAATAGATAAGTTTTATCTACCGGAAGTTTAAGGTCTATTTTTTAATCAACCCCTGGTCCATCCCAGCATCCACTCACGCCATCTTTGTAACTCGAAAACCATTGCAACGATTAATGAGAAATGTTTTTGAATAAATTAGTTTTAGCTCCAAAGCTAGCGTTACTACAGTTGAAGGACTATAAACCTTATTCCGTATGAATAATTGAAAATTATAACATCATGAATGTACTGTCGAGGAACTGAATAGCCTTATAGGAGATATTGGGAGAAAAGTCAAAGTTCCCCGGGCAACGCCGGGTATTACTGCTAGTACTAATATATAAAGAGACAGTGTTTCTTTGATGTTCGGACTAATCTTAAAAACTACTGGATCGATTTTCAACATTTTTTTCTGTTAATTCCTTACGTTTCCGCGGTAGTTATAGGCCAAAACAAATTCCTATTTTACATTTTTTTAAAGAAAATATTTGATTTTTGTGTATATAGTATCGATAGGCGTAATTGAATCTCTCGATAGTTGTCTTTTTATGGTTCCGAAGTCGCTATGTGGAAATCCTATTAACGAGTGTTTGTCCCTATGTATTGTGTTGTGTTTTCTTCAATTTCTTTAGATATGATTGTTAATTTAACTGTCTATAAATATATTCTAATGTTACATTTCGTTAATTAGGTGGCTTTTATATAACTCACCATTAAATTTAATCAGAATTGAAAGCAATTTAAGGACTTATATATGTAGTGCTGGGGGTAAAGTTGTTCTACTATAACTTAATAGTTTGATTTTAGGTTCGCATTATTTATCTGATTTATGAAAAGTATTAGAAGTTATAACACCTTCTTTTGGTGCTAATATAGAACGCTCTTATATAGAACGTACTACTCAAACCTATGTGGACCTAAGGACTTGAACTCTGGGGTTCTGCCAAGGCTTCCAATCCCTTCAATCCAAAATCCTTCGTACAATAGCAAATGCTCCTAACTACGTTTCCAATAAAACTCTTCACACTGACCTTAACGTACCTTTTGTCACCGAGGTTCCTAAATCCGACGGCATAAGCGTCAATTGGCTTAGCGATTTCTTTAGTAGCAGCAGTGACAGTGTTTAGTTAGAGTAACTGAGTGATTAGAGAGTGTCACTACTGGATGATTTTTCTCCTCTTGACGTTTTGACATAGCCATTATCTCTCTTTCTTAGCACATTTGCTTGTATATATTTTTTATACAGTTGTAACTTGTAAATATCTATTTGATTTTTTTTTTGTTTGTTTATTACTAGCCTGTAAGAAATACAAACACATGAAATAAAATAATATTAATTGCGATCAAATAGCTCCCAATTAAGGACATTAATTTTCTTTTTGCAGACGGTGAAGAAGGATACAGTTACCAACTGTCCCAGACCAAGTACCACGATGCTGGCTATGACGCCTTCATCACTGGAACCTGCTTTCTATCGTTCATCAGATGCATCGGTAAATACTTTTATGTAATACGCTCCTATCTATTCATTAGAGTTTTATCCCTTATGGTAAACATTTATAAGTGATATTATATCTGAATTTATTTTTCATTTGACTTATTTTGGCTGTCTTTCTATGAATATATTTATTATTAATTTATACAATACTTTTTTTTCCTTACTGAGATCATATTTGATTCTGTTATAGACCCAGATAACAAGATGGCGAGAATAAACAACTGCAAACCTCTTGAGAGGTCTATGAATAAGTAAGTTGCAAATATGTTTAAAAATATGGATTTAGTTAAGTGTTTACATGAAATATTAATATTGTTTTTGTCTTGAGATAATAACTCACGAATTATTAATTGTATTTATGTTCCTGTAGGTTGTTTCTTATGAAAGCGCCCGATACCTGCATAGATTTGGTAAACTCGGACCGTATGTTTTTTTTTCTTTTTTAATTTATTTACCTTAAATGTTTCTCATAGTATAAATTACACCACTTGGAAAATATAATTTTCAAGAAATTTGAACATTAAGCATAAATCTATGCCCAAAATGTTCCTGTCAGAGACGGATCTGAAGTTATATCATTCTGGAGTTTTAAGCATAAAATGAATCGATTTCAGTTGGGTCACTATAGAAAATTTATCACATGAAGTGACATGTTTTCTTGAAAATGGCAATTGTTTTCGTGCGAAAAATACTAAAAGATTTACAGTTAATCAAGGCCGATTCTTTGAAATTACTTCTAGTTAATCACATGTTCGTATAGTTAATACATATAAAATATATATATATATATATATATATATATAGGTACATATAATTTTCCAAAAATATGTTCTCATATATATATGTAACTTTTTTTTGTTCTGTAGCCGAGCCTAGCAGAGATCACGTGTTCCATATTTCTTTTCCGAAACATTGGACCAGTCAACACATTGGAAAACTTTTTAGCGCTTTTGGTGAGTTTCATAATATAAGTAGTTAGTAAATAGGTAATATGAGATTGAATTGATTTTCATAACGCTTCCTTTTGATGGAGTTTCATTAAAACTGGCACTTCTCTTTGTACCCTTTATTTACCATACCAGCAACAAAAAACTTAATAACTGCTGAAGTAATGAATGTAGCGACACAACATTTTATGTATAAACCCAAAACCCCATAAGGACTTGCAATTTCATCCGATAAGCAAGGGGAAGGGTAGGAGAAGAAGAGGGGCCTTTCTCAAATATTTGCCGATTTATTGAATGTATCGACTCGAAATTTCATATGTTGATAGACACCTATTGATGTTCAACAAAATTAATGGATTGTATCAGAAGTGAAAACTTAGTAAATGTACGTACATTGCCTGTGATTCGTCTTTCTTTTTCTACTTTATTTAGTTCTCTTTGATCCTAATGTACCTAATTATAAATTCAATATTTTATTATTTTGTTGCATTAGGGTAAAAATGAAAAATGTAGTCAAGGAGTCTTTTTTTTGGTGGACACCCTATAGTTGTATTTTTCTTAAAATGTATTTCATCTGTAATGACATGTCTCCTAAGAATGATATCATAAATGGTATACAATAATGAAGGAAGCCCCGAAACTAAGTAATATGTGAGAGTATGAAAAAAATATAAATAAAACTAACGTTCAATACATTCTGCTGTTTGCAAAAACTGAGCTGAGTCAGGCATATCTGTATAAAAAACTCAGTTAATGTTTTAATAATTATCAGTAACTTCTCACCTTGTATGTTCTTTATGAATATATTAATACTTTAAAATAGATTTCAATTGAATTCAATGAATTTTTTCTAGCCTTTTTGTAGATAACCACAACTGTGAATATTTTTATCGAAACAAATTCGAAGTTTGTACGTTAGAAGACTGAAAAAACGGCTCAAAAAAAGTGGTGTCCGATGGTAAACCGAAAAGGGCTTCGCCCGGATTTTTACATTTGAAATAGAAAAATTATATTTTGCGCGAGAATTTTGTCTCTCAATTGATTTCAATGGGGATTTCGTTTTTCGGTGATTATTCCTCCGTGGTATGTTCGATTTCAGATTTTTTTAGTAGTAAACCATCGTCACCGTGTCCACTACCTTCGTGGCAAATTTCAATGTGATCGGTAAAGGGGTTTAGGAGGGGTTTAGAGGACTACGAGTACAACGAAATACATGAGTCGCCTAAGAAAGAGCTTCGTAAACTCAGCTCAATAAATATGATTAATTATACAAAATAAATAACATGTGATGGTTGTCAAGGTACCCCTCACTGTCAAAACCCCTTTTGGCAATATGGCTCTTCAGCCTTTTAATTCTTGCCTCCGCAGTCTGTTTAGTTCCTCAATATCTGAAATTCTCCTGACCTATCCCATCTGTCTATTCTTATTTCAGTTTGGCGATAGTGCTCCTTTGACTATCCCCTGGATCCTTCGAGTCTTCTCTTGATCTCCCAAATATTTATAGTACAAGCTACTTCTTGTAGTAAAAGGTGTGTTTTTGATTTGTATCAGGTGGAGTGCAGACTTGGTGGCAGAGCGACACGACGGCCTGGGCCTCTCTCTTCCAGAGGGCCGAGCACCAGAGGGTCCTCCGGCAACTCATCGGTTCCCAGCTACCGACTGGTGTCAAAGTTATCTCATATCAAAGGTAACTTTGGTAAAACCAGACTCATAACCAGTGATGTGTGTGAATGAATCGGTAAATAATGTGTTTTTAGAGTTCCCTGCCCAAAGGACCAACGTTAATGGTAGTGCTGGTTTATTAGAATCATTTTACAGCTACTGTAGGTCGTTATGGTTTCAATACGATGGGGATATTAACCGATCAAACTGACCCTTACTTATCAGCGGTACGGAACCCTGTTAACTACATATATATAATATACTAGTTATATATATATATGTATACGTAATGGAAAATGTTAGAACTCTCTTGCTAATTATTGTAGACGAGCCAAAAATATCATAGTTTAACCAGAATACAATTTAAATCATTATTGGGATCTAATGCTATTCTATTTTTCCAAATATTATATATTATATTACTGAGGGCGCCGGTAGCTCAGTGGTAAGCATGCTTGGCTTCTGAGCTCAAGAACGTGGGTTCGAAACCAGGCCGAGGCCCTTAGTTTATTTTATCTGGGAGGTTAAATAAACTTAAGCACGCCGTCCTTCGGATGGGACGTTGAGCCATGGTCCCGAGCCTATATGATGTCAGGTACTCGTTAAAGACCCCTACCCTAGGTAAATAAAAATTTAGGTTAGGCAAAATTTAGGACTCCCACAGTAGAGTCGGGCTCATGTCCACCAGAGTGACTAAAGAGCGCTCTGGTAGTAGGCGATATGACTTCGTAGTTAAAGCCCGGACATGAGTCATAAAACCTAACCTAACCTATAATATTACTTATTACTATTTAATCCTATTAAGTAATATTATATATAATTTTTTTTTTAATTTGTAAATTATGACGACTATACTTTGACGGTCATCTGACCAAGAGGTCGTCTTAGGTATAGGATTTTTGATTTTCGAATTATTTGCATTTGTACATTTTATTTATAAATAATTAAAGACTTAATAAAGGTTAAAAAAAAATATATATATTATATAATCAACAGGTCGAAGACTTGGCTGGGCAAGAAGTATAGAAGTACCAAGGAATATAGCAAGTTTAAAATTTCCTTGTAAACAATCGAATCATGAATGCTGTCTTTTGATAGACCAAAAACATACATTGAAGTCTGTTTTTTTTTTTAATGAATGAAATGGTGGGGACAATAGATTTGAAATCTGGTAAACAGTACCTAGAAAAGCTAGGTGTAAACAATGATATAAGATGTAGGTGGCTTCTTAGAGTACTGATTCAATGGATATCTAACTTATATATAATATATATATATATCTAACTTATATATAATATATATATATATATATATATATATATATATATATATATATAATATATATATATATCTTGACCAATTTTTTGATTTATTTTTATTGTTTTTTTTTACAGATTTTATTCATTAAAAAACAAAAAAAAAACAGACCAATGTATGTTTTTTGTATATCAAAAGACAGAATTCATGATTCAATTGTTTACAAGGAAATTTCCAACTTGCTTTATATTTTCCTTGGTACTTCTTGCCCAAGGACTTGCTCTTCTAATATATATGAACTCGGATAGATATGATATACATATTAGGTTCTAGTAAATGGAATATTGTGTGTATTGCAGCTACATGAAGGAGAAAGGAGCTGCGAGCTCTCCACGACCTAACAAAAGGAAATCAGGAGGAGGTTCGATGGAGGCCTCACAACCAGAGCCTGGCAAGAGGAGACGTTCTGTCGGCTCCCACATACACTCCAGGTATATAGTACCAGCCTTCAAATTATAAGACTGTTCTAAAATTAGTGAGAGCCCATTGCCGAGGGGGTCAGTCATTTCATTGTCCGTCACAAAAACATTGGTTCCTTACGTCTCTTATTAGTAGATATGTTGCCCTTTCACAATATCTATTGTTTCAATAGTAATTAATATTATAAGTAATATTTATTTTAATGTTTTGTATTAAACCTCATTTAAAAATACGTACTTATTCGTTATAAAATATGTATGTAGGATATTCTTCGGAGGTAAAGAAATGTAGGAACGTATTTTAAAAAATCTGAGGATGACTTGAAATGTTTGATTTGATTGAAAATGAAATTTAAAATCATTGCTTGGAAAGTCGATATTTTTTGAAGGAGTTATTGATGCAGGGTTACCTTTTTTACATGTTTTTACTTAGATTCCTTGTTACTTTTTATAACTATGGTATAAGGAAGTATTGTAATCATGCGAAAATCCGAGATCGAGGGTTCAATGGGTTTTCATGAATTTGACCATTTTCGCGATGATGTCTGTCTGTGCGTGTGTGCTGTGTGTGTATATGTGATTGAAAAGTTGTGAGCTCTCTACCGCAAAAACGATTGTAGCTATGCTTCGGATCCAAAAATTCATTTTTTTAAAATAGAGCGATGCATTGTCAGGCGACGATGTGACCGTACCATGTTTCCTGTGTTTCCTGCTATTCATGTTTTGAATATTAGTTTTTATGTTGTCACTTCAAATTAGACGTTTGTACTTTAGTAAGCCTGTTTTCGTGATGTTAAAGAATAACGTTATCTCACATTTATTAAATAAATTCTTAAATATAATCTTTCATTTTTAAATATTGTTTTCTAAAAATAAAAATGTTCAATGTTTAATGGTTGAAGTTTAAGGCTGAAATCCTTTGTTTTTTTTTACTTCCCCAGCTATACGAAGTATAAGGGAAGTTACGTAATCGGCCAGCAATTGGAAGTTGAGTTTTCATCAGCATTTCATGTTTTCCGACCTGAAATTTAAAAAAAATTCTGTCTGTGTGTGTCTGTGCCTGTGTAAACGATAACTCCTGATAGAATGAATGTATCGACAGGAAATTTTATATGTTAATCAGAACCCTACTAAGGATGACACTTATTGATTTTAAGCCAAAGAAAGGAAAGGGGGGATTAGGGGGAGGCTTAACACAAAATCTTTAATAACTGCCTTTGTAATGAAATTGTGACACCAAATTTAATTTGTAAATTAAAACCCCATAAGGACGAAGTATCAATTTTCAACTAAATCGACTGAAGAGAACGGGACTCAACGCATAATCCCTAATACCTATCGATGAAATGAATTAATGAAAAACATAAATAAATAATACAAATAGAGTCATATTAAATAAATAATGAGAATACAATGAATATTATATTGTATTGGTATTGAAAAGTAGGGTAGATTAGGCTACATCTGAGCCAGTTGCAGGGCCCCTGTGTTGGTCTAGTAGTGTCCAGGGTGTCTCGTGAATTTAAGACTTCCTTCGGAATATGGGGTGCCAAATTTTCGGTAAGGTTGCTATCTCTGAAATGTTTATGAAAACGCGAGCGTTAGATGTAAACAAAGGTTGAGAGGTCATTCAACCTCTGGTATGTGAGTAAGTCAATGAACTTTTTTTGATTTGTCAACAGATGTAAACAAGGGCTGTCCCAATGGGTTATGAGGTCCGAAGGATGGCCCTCATTCATCGGGGTTGCATCTCTACTATAATTTTTATCAGTGTAGTAGGAATTATGTAAATAAGTCAATGAAAAATATATTGAAAAAAAAAACCTTTATTTAAAAAAATTACTCCCCCCAAAATTCATCTTCTTCGTCGGCATGAGGGGCGTCATTATACCCCCTATGCGGCTTGAAGTCGGGGTTTTCTCTATAACAGAAAAAAGAAGAATAAATAGATACAATTAAAATTAGATTTATATGCTAATGGATATTTTAAAATCATACTTGAAAATTATTTTCTCCTCTCCTCCTACGTTGCCCTCGTAAGTCAAGACAAACCCGTAGTCGGGCAACTCCCAAAATAAAATTTCATCAATGACTTTATTATACTTGTTCGGGAGTCGCACCTCCCATATGCTCCCCTTGACAAGGAGGGCAACTGTCGTAACTCCCAAATGTTCCCAAAACATTTTATGGGGAAGGATTCGCCTAGAGGGAGTTCCTTCACCTCCCGGACGTAAGGGATGGGGACTGCCTGGAGTCTCCTCAAAAACGCCTGATAACGGCGGCACAACTGAAACAATAAACAAAAACATTATACAAAAACTATAAGTCAATTGTACTTACGCGCCCTATCGGTAGCTTGTAGATATCCAGATCATTTGGAATGTGTACAGATAGCAGCCGCCTCCTAACCTGATGGTGATACAACTGAAACAAAAAAAAAAAAAAGAAAAAAAAAAAATGAACAAAAATCAAAAGTGAATTGTGCTTCTCTTGGTTTTTGATCATACGAATCAATTAAGCCCCCTCGCTGCATTTGAGGAAGTTATGGGGGGGGGGGGGGGGGGGGGGGGGTATAAGAGAGGTGGGATATGTTGTGGGGCGCTCTAAAGGTCGGTAGAGGACGGATACATTTTTTTCAATAGACAGTCCTTACAGTCCCTCGCTAATAAGGATCTCATCGTTGACGAAAAGGGAATCGATTATATGTGAAATGGGTTGACTTGGTCGAAAAAAGCTCGATTAATTTATCACAATTAGTGAAAAAATGTTATAAATATAATCTTTTCAAATTACTTTCTTTTTATTTTCTCTTCCCTTTAAAAGTTGAATGACCTCTCAGACTTTGTTTACATCTAACGCTCGCGTTTTCAAGAAAATTTCACAGAGATAGCAACCTTACCAAAAATGTGACACCCCACATTCCGAAGGAAGTCTGGAGTCCACGGTCCCTTTAACCGTGGGCACTACTAGACCAACACAGGGGCCCTTTAACTGGCTCAGATGTAGCATAATCTTCCCTACTTTGAAAGGCTTTTCCACGCTCCGAATTATCTGAATCTAGTGTTCGCTAGTGGTAAAATTATTAAATTGATTATTTTTTGTCAGTATTGAATACATGTTGCGATCTGTATTGTTTCAGCGATACAAAAAACAACAGAAGGATCAGTCCTATCAAAGAAGAAACTAATGACAAAGGTTTGATTTTTATATCTCTGTTAGTTCTAGAGGCCTATCCTAGTATTCTCTCCCTTGTTATTTTAGTTCCTCCATGTTCAGTGAGATAGTAAAGCTGTTAATGTATATTGCATCCAATCTCCTTTACGAAGCTCTGCTTTTATATTGTCATCTTAACTACTAAATCATTTTACTTAATTTTTTTATTTTTGTTATGTATAGGTGTTATATATTATAAACACACACTTTTTGGCCATATGGTCTCCCTTTCTACGTTTATTTTAATTTTTTCATCAGAATGTCAACCCTATTTCGTCCCTCGGCACATTCTCAAGTATTCTTCTTTAACATTTGTATTATTATTTGTTTATTTCCAGTTGTAAAAACTTCCTCATATATTATCACACCTCACTTTTATTTGAGGTCCCATTAAAACTAACACCAAAACTTCGGGTAACCTGAGGTTAAGGTTTCATTACTATCGATCTAATCTATATTTATCAATATTTTTTTATGTCCTACATATTCTATTTTTGCTTTTCAAAAAATCCCAACATATATTGAAATCTGAAAAGCAAAAATAGAATATGTAGGACCTAAAAAAATATTGATAAATATAGATTAGATCGATAGTAATGAAACCTTAATCTCAGGTTACCCGAAGATTTAGTTTTAATGGGACCTCAAATAAAAGGTAATTATATTAATATTTGACAGATTGGGAATAATAGATATTTTGTGAGAAATGCTGAAAGTACTTACTTATCATGTTTGATTATAGGGGAGTAGAATGGAGGGACGAGTGAGGTGTGATAATATATGACGAAGTTTTTACAACTGGAAATAAACAAATAATAATACAAATGTTAAAGAAGAATACTTGAGAATGTGCCGAGGGACGAAATAGGGTTGACATTCTGATGAAAAAATAAAAATAAATGTAGAAAGGGAGACCATATGGCCAAAAAGTGTGTATTTATAATATATAACACCTATACATAACAAAATTAAAGGAGAAGGTCTCAAAAAATTGAATTCTCAATTAACAACATATTAATTTTTTTAGTTGTTTCACTTCCCCAGTTATACGAAGAATAGGGGACTTAATGTAATAGGTCAGAAATTCGATCCGGAGTTTTCAACGATATTTCTTATTTCCCAACCTCCTGATTCGAAAAAAAAAATGTCTGTCTGTGTGTGTCTATGAACACGATAACTCCCGATTGAAAGAATGTATCGACACAAGTTTTTTTTATGTGTCCAGAACCCTCCAAGGACGACAATTATTGATTTTCAGCCAAAGTGAAAGGGAGATTAGGAGAGAGGCTTAACACAAAAATTCCAATAACTGCCGTTGTAATGAATGTATTGGCAGTCAATTTGATATGTATATATACAGCCCTATAAGGACACCATCTATTAAATTTCAGCAGAATCGGTTGAAGGAAAGGGGGGGGGGCCAGGGAGGGGGGCTCGACTCAACTACCTTAATAACTGCCGATACGATGAATGTATCGACACAAAATTTAGTATGAGGATTCAGAAGCCACTGTATTTGTCAAATATTGAATTTTACAGGGTGTATAACAGGCGGGAATTATGAGGGAATTTTTTTATGCGATGAAAAAGCGGGAATTATGCGGGAATTTTTTGAAATTTTAATTTTATCATAATCTACATGCGAACTTACTTGATTTGAGAAAACTCATTCTCATTTTATCTCACGGCAACGCCAATCTTGAACGAGGCTTTTCGATTAATAAAGAATGTGTTGTTGAAAACCAAAAGAATCAGTCTTTAATTGCTCAACAACACATCTTTGATGCTCTTAACGATTTAGGTGGAATTGAGAACGTCCAGGTAACAAAACCTATGATCCACGCAATGAGGAACGCATCAAATCGTTACAAGGAGTCACTCCAAGAGCAGCGAAAAGAAGAAGAAGAAGAAGCGAAAAAACATAAGACATGAGAAAAGGAAAGGGAAATTAAAGAGTTGGAAAACAGAAAGCGAGCAATGATGGAAGATTGCGGAAGAGATAAAGAAAAAGAAGAGGAATCTATAATACATATCTTTGTTTTGTGATTCAAATTTTATATACAATTGTGATTGAAAATATAGTTTAAACTGAATTTACTTTGTTTTTCTTCTCCTCATTTTAATTCTAGTTACATGAAATTTATTATTTTATACGAGAAAACGGCGGGAATTATACGGGAAATTAATTTTTAAAATTTGTTATACACCCTGTTTTAGCCCAAACAGTCGATTGGCTTTGGAGGGAGAGCGAAAACGTAATTAGTTTGTGCTGGGGAAGAACGGCGATTCACCGGTGATTTTTTTAAAAATATTATTTCCCAATAATATATTTTGGAGACGTTTAGATAATACTTCGATATTTTTTAACGTGACAGAAGGACAAATTCAACAAAGTTAACGATAAAATAAAATTTACGTGAAGGTCATCTACTAAATGTTCTAGACTTGGAGATTAAAACTAAAATTTAGCATTTACAGAAAACTTGACAACATATATTGTGAGACACTCTCTTTCATTATGTCCTACCAACTTCAAATACATGAGGATATTTTCTAAAAAATATATAAAATTAGGAGATTGTTTTATTTTTAAAATAACTTTTTTTTTTTTTTGCATTGGAGGGGGAAATGCTGTGACGCACATCCAGGGAAGGTAGCCCTGGATAGTGTGGGACTCTGGGACTCGAGCCGATTCACCATACCCACTAAAACCCCCTCCTTGCCGATCCTGATTCCCTTCCGTGGAACTGACGGTCTGTCATTACTTCGCCGAAGGGAGGAAGGGTGGCTGGTATACTAAATAAATAAATTAAAACTATAATAAAATAAATAAAATGAACAGCGATAACCTATATTATATTCATTCGTACGTGGAAACAGAACTGGGTTAGAAGAGCAGAGCTTCGTAAAGTTGATTGCATGCAATACATGATCTACCGAGCCTATTCAATTCCAATCAACCAGAAATCAAAAGAATACCAAGTTAATGTCCTAAAAGAAGTAACCAAAAACAATAGTCGTCCACAAAAAATGATAAAGAGAACGAAAAGGAAGGAGAATGGAAAAATAATTGTAGCAATAAACTATCTAAATTAGAAAGACATAATTATAAAGTTTCTAATTGATGGGTCAGTCAAAGTTGAGAGTTTGAACAACTGTAAATAATTGAAGTTACTGAAAACATTTGTGTGAACGACCAGTTTATTTGAACGACTCCCCTTTGTCTGTATTTATATGCGATATAATATATCGCTATTTGTTCATTTTATTTATTTTATTGTAGTTTTTATTTATTTTATATATACATATAACAATCCCCCGCATATCAGTAATCATTCTGTAAAATGTACAAATACCATTTCACACACATTACATGTAATTCAGAAGTCCTAGTTTACAAAGTTAGTTACTATAATTAATCATTTTTTAATTTCGTTAATTTTAGTTCATTTGTATTGGACAAAAAAAAAAAAAATCTAACAAATACCTAACTGTACCGCCCGGGGATATCCCACCTCGTTAACTAATGTACAAAAATATTTCTCACTCATACTGACTGGTTAAACTCGTCTTTAACCTGACGGTATAATGCCGAAATCGATAGTATATTTATATTTCTTTCTGTGGAATAGACGATATTTCAAAAATAAGTTATATATATATATAACGAAGTTAATGGACAATAAGGTACTTGAAGAGAAATAATAATTAAGTAAAGAAACGTGGAATTATTTCAAAAAGTAGGAAATTAACACTAGATTAAAAAGTAGGAAACAAAAATGAGTAGAAACAAGTTTCCGAATTGTGTATAGTTATATATATTTTTTTTTCAGTGCCTGAAGCTGAAAATTTTGAAGTGGATTCGACCTCAGCGGAAGGAGAATTTTCCCTTAATGACGACTGGACATGAAACAAGTCAAATACACTTCAGGGTATATTTACTTTGTGTATATTTATATTAATATAATATAAATGTATATAAATTCATCAATGTATATATACTTATGTATTTAAACAGATGTTAAAAAAATATACAAACCTTTCCTTTTCTAAATACCAGTCTACTTATTTCTTATCTCCCTATTTCTATAAGGCCAGGATTACTAATAGGCTTTATTCTCTCTTCTAATTTGTATACATAATGGCTAGTGAAATGTCTCAGGCCAAAAGAAAAAAGAAAAATTGTACAAATGCATATGAGTCGTGCAATTTTTAAATTGTCAAAAGAATCGAAAACTTCATATGATTTTTTCTTGATAGTACGAGTTTTAGATATTGTAGAGAAAACATTGTGATATGAAGCACTTCTAAAAATGCTGCTATCAGTGAACAAATCAATAAGGTAAAAATATTGGTGAGGGAAGTTTTTTTTAAATGTTGTTATTTTCTTTTCTCTTTTAAATAAAAACATTTCAATTAATCAGTAAAATTACAATTAAAAATATGAAATTTGGAATTATAATAATTAAGGACTAAACTTTCCTCTGACTGACTGAGTAACTCATCTATATGAAAATAATTGAATATGGATAAGGAAGGTGGGAACGGAACAGGGCTACACTTTTTGTTTCATCATTATAGTTTTTTTTTTTTTTTTGTTTACTTTTTACGTTTTAACAATATAAATACAGTGCATGAAAATTTGACACAATAATATTAATAATAATAATAAATACATGGAAAAGTTAGTCGTTGAGTGACCCAAATGCTTCATTTTAATTTTTCATATTTTACATTGAATTTACTTTATAAAAAAGTGAATTGTTCAGGCAGTCAGTGAACAAAATTTCAAGAAATCACACTATTTTTGAAGAAATCAACTCTTTCAGTCACCGTATAAAATAAATATGATAGACCTCTCAACGACTCAATTAGTAACAGGTACATTGAAGAGGTATACAAAAAAAAATATATCAATAAAAATAAGTTAGAAATATGTATAATAAATTGAAATTAATCTCTGCACAGGACATTTACAAAATTATGTATTTTCACGGTGACAGTGCTTGTCAGAAATCTGTCAAGTAGTGAAAGTAACGTTACTGCATGTAAAATACTGTGTTGAGATTTGAAATTGAAATAAGTTAACATTATAAGCAAATATGAATGTCCACAAGTCTCAAAAAAATATACTGGAACAACAAAATAAAAAAATTTTCACATTAAGATACAGTAAATAATCTGAGGTTAGTTATAATTTTTGTATAAAAAATTAAAAATTGTTTGAAAAAATTGAGGTGTTATGTATACTTATATTGAATTAATAACGAACATCTTATGATGATACTTATTGATTGTATAAAAAACAATTTTAGATACTGAAGATGGTTGTTGTTCCCGAAATGGTTATATTCGCTAGGTTGTAAAAATCAAAAAAATATAAATGAGGGAATGAAATAGCCGAAAAATATAATATTATGGTAAAATGAAATTAATCTCTATACATGGCATATTTACTATTTAGTCTTTTCAGGGTAAAAGTATTGATTACAATTAGCTTATCCAATTACATTAGTTGGAAAGTAGTGGTTAAAACAATCTTTGAAAGTCTACAATAGACCCTAAAATTAAGATGCAGTTTCTCCAAAAATTCACCTTATACATAACCTAATTTTAGTTGAATTTCTACTTGATCATCTATTAAAATTCGAATTAAACTGAAATTATTTTAATAGGTTTTTGGAATTTTAACAAAAAAATAAATATAAGTCCACAGAATTATTTAGTTTTAAGTAACACATATATTTCGCCCATTCGGATCTCTTGTCATAAAATTAAGATTTAAAGTGCCGAAGGCTTTCATCAACATTCATGACATGCGGATGGACCTCAGAATTTTGGGGCTTCAAAAGATATATATATATATTCCGTAAACTGGGCGGAACATGGTTGTGATTTACATTTGTGTCTCTCCTTAAATATAAATAGCTTTTTCGACAAAATATTTAAGTAACTTTCGTTTTATTACTTTTATGAGAACAAATCAGGCCTATATGTTAGAAGATTAATAATTATACACTTTGAAGATGCCCGAATGAGCATATATATGAGAATATAAGTAGTACCTAAAATAAAATAATATTGGAGATCGATCTTACATATTTTTTTGGAAATTCCAAAAACCTATCAAAGTAATTTTGGGCCTCAGAAATGTCGCAAGTACATTTGATACTTTTTTGTAAAATTATACTAGTTTACATATTTTTGTTTCAATTGTTGGCGCATATTTTTATCTAGAATTTTATTGTATATATAAATTTGGCTGTTTTCCTTCAAATTGTCTTCACAGTCGGAAAAGGGCCAGCATGATGAGATTGGTAACAGTTAGAAGTGGCCTAGCCCCTGTTTGGGATTTCCTAGGGCATTGCGGAAGAGGCAGATGTCCCGGGAAACCCCAGACCTAGGCTGGACTCTTGTAGTTGGCTCCTCCTGGAAGAGTGCTGCTCTACATTTCCGTTGTCACCTGCGCCGCTATGGAGCAATGGCCGCCAGGGACTTAGAAGGCCAGTAGGCTATATTCACCCACACCTACTCCACCGCTAAGGCCCGGGCAGTCTCCTCCATACATTTCTTTCTCTTCCTCTTTCTTGAGTACCTGCAACAAAATCCTTTTATCAATATTTCTGTTAAGGTAGGACTGTAGGTTTTTCCTTACCTTATTCAGCTCAGTGGGGAAGAAAATAGTTGTATTTACCGTTCATGAGCCCATTTTCCCCATACAACTACATTTTTTAGTGTTAATAATTTAAACGATGAATAAAAGTTTACAAAAATAAAAGTATATACAAAGATGTATAAGAGTAAGTATAATAAGAGCGCAACATCGCGGGTACGAAACCCAGCAGAGGCCTTTAGATATAGATCTGGGAGGTGAAAAAACCTTGAGCACGCCTTCCTACTACTGGCCTGTCGTCCTTTAACCACTGCGCTGTATGGGTGGGATGTACCACTGATGATGACGTTGTTGCGTTGAAAACCGGCTCTAGTCAAAAATAAAACAGAAGACGTATTTTATTTCTATGAGAAATCTCGTCCCGAAACATCTTACTAACACATATGATTCTAATATCTATTATGTTCTTCTATAAATCAATGATGGTTAGTATGGCAATGTTTTGAAGGAATAATGACTGCCTTGTTTTCGAGAATTCATTTTTTTAAATATTAATTTTTTGACAAAAAATAATATTGACGGTGAATCACTGGCAATGTACTTCCCAGAACAAATCAAAATAATTAATCAACTAAGTTTTCGCTCTCCCTCTTAAACCAATTTATCGATTTGGTTAAAAATCAATAGGTGTCTAATTACGGGACTTTTGAATCATACTAAATTTGGAGTTGACACATTAGTTTTTTTTTGTTTTTTTTTCTCCCCTTTTCTGGCTTTATGAACAGCTCACATCAGCCATCAGTACACTGTCATTATGTATGAATGGGCTTCATTATTTGGAATTACGTAATTATATGACCAAGCAGAGGGCCCCCAGCATGCGGCCCCGCCAAACCAGAGGACCTGGCTACTCCCTGAGTACTGGGCACACTGGTGCTGCTTTATATTAACTCTTTATTACTTCAGCGAGGCTTGTCGCAGGCTAATTAGTCGTAATAATAATCGAAAGTGATTTTAAATCTTTATGATATTATTCATCAAATATTTATATAGTTGATCAACTAAGATAATTTTTTTATTTGGAGAAGAGATGAGAGGAATGATATGAGTGGGAAGAGGGAGACCATGTTGAACTATTGACTGGTAGAAAGAGTCCCTTCCGGTGGCCGTTAGAGTACATCCGAGGAGAACATGGTTAGCATCGCCGGGGGTGGCCTGGTCACAGTCGCACACAGCCGAGTCTACCACCTTGATCTTGTACAGGTGTGCAGGTAGACACAGGTAGTTATATTGACAGTTATTAGGTTATTGTGAGCCACGCACCTCTGATCCGCCTCTTTCCTTCGGCCTATTTCATTGCAAATCGGTAGGTGTCGTTCTTATTCGGTCCTGGTTCCATATGTAAAATTTCGTGTTAATACCTCATAGGCAGTTGCAAAGGTTTTTGAATACAACCTCCTCAACCAGTCTCCCTCCGCACTGGCAATTGATAGTTGTCCTTCAGGGGTTTTGGATTTTCATGTAATATTTCCTGTTGATATATTCATTCTAGCGCTAGTTATCGTGTTCACAGATTATATTTTCATAATTGGAATCAGGAGATCGGGAAACATGAAATACTGGCGAAAACTGAACAACGAATTTCGAATAACTTCCCCTACACTTCAAGTAGCTGGGGATGTAAAAAAAAAAGAGAAAGCGCTGGTAGAGCAGATAGCGTGCTTGCCTACAGCGCTGAAGATAGCAGGTTCGAAACCCTTAGGTAATTAAACCTGGGTAGGCAACGTTTAGGATTCCCACAGTTGAGTCGGGCTCATATACACCAGAGCGACAAAAGTACTCTGGTAGTAGGCGATATGTTCTTGTAGGTAATAATTTATTTTCTCTTCCTAGAAAAAACAGTCTATCGAAATAATGGCAATTCAATAATTATTATCTCCCCACTTATGAGTTCCTGATATGATATACTGTATATGTCTCCAAAAAGTACTGCAAGAACGACCCAATGTACACCCCGTCTCTCTCCCTGTATAATCTGAACACTGATTGACGCTAAACTTTTGAAAATAATAAATAAAATATCTGATGTGACCCAACATAGGACTTTCTTATTCATAGTCAACTTTCCCAAATTAGTGTATTTCTTGTGAAGAGAATGTAACTTGTCAATTAAACGTTGAACTTATTTTAACCATATTTGGAACATAAGTACAGGCGGCTTAGCAATCTATACTTATATTCCAAATATGGTTAAAATCAATTTATTGTAGCTGTTTATATTGGCAACATTCTCTTCGCTAGGAACACACAAATTAAAGGAAGTTGACAGTGCATAAGAAAGTCCTATTGGTCACACCATACTTTTTATTTTTTTAAATTATTTATTAGTGATGTATATTGGTCATTTTGTCAATGTTATATTTAATATTCTCTATTTATCTCATTATAAAGAAATAGCCTCTTCAAAAGTAACTTTTGGAACTTTTATTTTCTCCTACAATTTTTTATTTCCTCAAACTTTACTATTTCTTTCTTGTCCTTCTTTGATACTTCGATTTTCTCGTTTCTATTTTGATAACAATGCACGATTCTTTTTAATTTAATAGAAATGATGACCTGGTTTTAAAAAAAATTTATTTTGTAAATTGAAAAGATGTGTGGATGAACGAGCGTGTTAACTAATATTTTGTTTTGTAATATCAACTTTTGTCAGTAGAAGAACTTGTTATTTGGTTTGTTATCTTTGTCACCTACTTCCAGGCTCCCAGTTTGCTTTATTACTCTTCATTTTTTTAATTTCCACGGACGAAAATTTCAATTATCCAGACCAGAAGGCACAACGTTGATCTTCCTAAATATTTATATAAAATTATAAAAGATTTTTTGTTATAGGTTTTTTTATTTGGGAGATGAATTCTTCGCATGATGTATGATCTCAAGTACTCTTGAAAGACTCCTAATCTAGATGAATAAAATTTAGGGTAGGCAAAATTTAAGACTCCCATAGTAGAGTCGCGCTCATGTCCACCAGAGTGGCGAAAGAGCTCTGTGGTAGTAGGCGATATGAACCTTTAGTTAAAGACCTAGCATGAGTCATAATAACTAACTCTTAAATAAATGTTTATTTGCATAAAATAGATTTGTGTTCATGGGACATTAGAACAGAAAATGAAATAATGATTGATAGAATTGACAGTACCTTTTCGATGTTGAAAAAAGTCGAGGTTCTGTCATGTAAATAAAAAAACCTCTATAATTGGCCAACGTTTCGGAAACTATTAATTTCCTTCCTATAGGCCTTATAATGATTAGAGTGGATGTTGTGGTGAAAGTATCTGATAGTGAACTGTGAGTACGTGAACATCACGCACGCCATCTTCACCACACATCCACTCTAGTCAATATAAGCCCCTGACCCTGAAGATGGAAACTAATAGTTTCCGAAAAGTTGGTCAATGAGTTTTTTTATTAACATGACAGAACCTCGACTACCCTCAATATAAAAAATTTAATGTTCGGATGATCAGTTCTGTCATTTGTATATCTTCCAACTGACAAGGGTATTTTCACTAAACTATTTTTTCAACAATTATTAGTTTTCATCAAATTGTTTTAGTAAATTTTTAGCAATGATTTTCTCAAAGTTGTATTTTTAGAAATAGGCTTATTTCCGATCAAACTCCCGGTGCTTATCCTTGGAGGAAAACTTTCATTTTTAATTTATCTATAAGTATTGAAACTAAGTTTATAGCTTTTTATTATCGGAAAAAACAAAAGCAAAAGAAACGCTGAGTATAGCGGAACTGATAGTGGATAAGAAACACGTTTTATAACAGCAACAAGCTAACTGATATACTAGTGAAAAGAAGACATTTAATTGAGGGCATTGCTAGCGGGACTCATGTGAGTAGCCCAGCCCATTGGGGGGGGGATTGTTATTCTGAGAAGATTGACCTTTCCAAAAGGCGGCATTAGCTGGGATCTTGTGGGGCCCGGGCCTGCTCCCATTAGCATAAATATGTAGAGCTGGGTCATCGCCCCCGCAGCCCCTCTCTCTCTCTTCTTTGAGAGACTTGCTCATTCTCTCTCGCTCCCTCTTCCTCACTCCACCACCTCACTCTATCTCTCTCACTTCACTACCCTCATTCCCTCTCCTTCTTTCTCTCTCTCCTTTCGTTACACCTCTCATTACCTACCTATATATCTTCTTTATATGACCAAGATAAATGGTTTTGTATTAACTCTAATAAATCGATTCTACCCATCTATGCTTGAACATTTTTTTCCCTTATTTTCCTACCTGTCTTTTTGTCCTTTCAAATGGCGTTTATTTAAATGAAGGTGTTAAACTTTTTTTTTTTACTCAGATAACATGGTATATACACTAAAATGAATGAATAACATTTCAACAGCCATCGATGCCAATTTAGTATATGAACCACGATTATCTTCAGAAGCATCAGTATTAATTTATATCAGCAAATAGACCTCTCCTGGATGACTAACAAATAGAGATGAAAATGTGAGTATTAGTCTCGTAACCTTGTCTTAGTCAATACACAAGGACGTTAAAACAAAACAAACGCTATCCACTAACAGTAAAAAAGAACAGTTTACGATTGCCCAATAACAAACCAGTGACCGATATTTTAGATTATTTATATATATAACGTTATAACCTTATTTAACATAACGGCGCTATTAAAAAGTTAATTTAAAAAAGTTGTCCTATAAATTTTGACATTTCGGGAGACGGAATAGGCATTTTTTGATGATGATATAAAAGTTTAATAATAGAAAATCCTGGAACAGTGATGTTCAGTCAGCATCACCGAGACTATACTGTCCAGCTGTTTCTTCTAACTTACTTAATCGGAGTCTCCTTGTGGTCCTATCCTGGCAGAGATTCCTCCATTGTTCCCCTGTACGTCTGCATGGACGTCTTCGGACTCTGTCTCCTTCTGAGACGCATCTCTTCCTTAACCTTAACTCCTAAACTCGCCGCTGTAACCGCTGAGCATCTCTGTGCTTAAAAGTCGACAGTCCTTCACACCGATCTGATGGGAGTTTGTTTAATGGAGCTGTACAAGATTTGTTCATTGCTAGTTGAAGTATTTTCATTTTAATGTGATACTGGCACGGATACAAACTATCGGTTGCAAGGATGAACATTTGTTTAGCATTGTGGTCCTGTATGGTAGCATAATTGCACACTTGCCTTCAAACAACCAAAATGAATTTCAGTTTGCCTTCCTTCCTTTGCTCCTACCTCATTAGCATCTTAATACAGAGGAGGATCGTCTCAAAGGCGGTCTATGATAGGACAGTTAGCCAAGGTGCTGAGGACTCGCCACTGGGTGGTAGTGACTCACCACTGGGTGATAGTACCTTAACGACTGGGTGATAGTGCCTCAACGACTGGGTGATAGTGCCTCAACGACTGGGTGATAGCGTCTCACCACTGGGTGATAGTACCTCAACGACTGGGTGATAGTGCCTCAACGACTGGGTGATAGTGACTCACCAGAGAGTCCTTCCTTTGCTCCTACCTCATTAGCATCTTAATACAGAGGAGGATCGTCTCAAAGGCGGTCTATGATAGGACAGTTAGCCAAGGTGCTGAAGGCTCGCCACTGGGTGATAGTGTCTCACCACTGGGTGATAGAGCCTCAACGACTGGGTGATAGTGCCTCAACGACTGGGTGATAGTGCCTCATCGATTGAGTGATAGCGTCTCACCACTGGGTGATAGTACCTCAACGACTGGGTGATAGTACCTCAACGACTGGGTGATAGTGCCTCAACGACTGGGTGATAGTGCCTCAACGATTGGGTGATAGTGACTCACCACTGGGTGATGGAGCCTCAACGACTGGGTGATAGAGCCTCAACGACTGGGTGATAGTGCCTCAACGACTGGGTGATAGTGCCTCAACGATTCGCTGATAGTGACTCACCACTGGGTGATAGAGCCTCAACTACTGGGTGATAGTGCCTCAACGATTGGGTGATAGCGTCTCACCACTGATTGACAGTTCTACAACCACTCGGCGATAGTGTCTCACCACCGAGTGATAGTGCCTCACCAACTGGTGGTAGTGTCTCACCTCTGGGCGTTAGTGCCTACACCCCTAGGTGATGATGACTCTCCAGGGTGGTCTTGGATAGCACGAGGCTTGCGGAGGTGGCTCCCGGCCCTCTAGAGGTGAGTGCCCGGTCAGCCTACCTCCTGAGATACAGGTTTCTGTCTCACCCCCGAGTGGTGATAGTGTCTCACCACTGGGTGTTAGTGCCTCAACCCCTGGGTGATGATGACTCTTCAGGGTGGTCTTGGATAGCACGAGGCTTGCTGAGGTGGCTCCCGGCTCTCTAGAGGTGAGTGCCCGGTCAGCCTACCTCCCCAGATCCAGGTTTCTGTCTCACCACCTGGTGATAGTGTCTCACCACTGGGTGATTGTGCCTCAACCCCTGGGTGATGATGACTCTCCAGGGTGGTCTTGGACAGCATGAGACTTGCGGAGGTGGCTCCCGGCCTTCTAGAGGTGAGTGACCGGTCAGCCTACGGATACAGGTTTCTGTCTCACCGCCGGGTGGTGATAGTGTCTCACCACTGGGTGTTAGTGCCTCAACCCCTGGGTGATGATGACTGTCCAGGGTGGTCTTGGACAGCATGAGGCTTGCGGAGGTGGCTCCCGGCCCTCTAGAGGTGAGTGTTCGGTCAGCCTACCGATACAGGTTTCTGTCTCACCACCTGGTGATAGTGTCTCACCACTGGGTGTTAGTGCCTCAACCCCTGGGTGATGATGACTCTCCAGGGTGGTCTTGGATAGCACGAGGCTTGCGGAGGTGGCTCCCGGCCCTCTAGAGGTGAGTGCCCGGTCAGCCTACCTCCTGAGATACAGGTTTCTGTCTCGCCACCTGTCTGTCTATCCTCCGCTCACTACTTATCATCACTAGATGAGATTAATTAGATCTTTTTTCCGACATTTTTTATTGGATTGTATAGGTCTACGGCCATCTAACGAACCTTAAAGTGGTCTATACAAATTTACTTTCTGTTAATATTGTTACTGGCAAGGTTCAATTAGGGAGCCTTTCTCTGTCCTCTCTAAAGATTGGCAGATATAAGAAGCCTGCTCTTGTATGAGTTTGGTGATTTATTATTATGGCTTTGCCAGGCCTCTTCACCGCCCTCTACAAGAGGATCCCATTAAGTAAGTACGAGTACTATGAATTTTTATTGCAAATAAACCTTACAATTTGTGGCAAGTTTTCTTGCCTAAATCTAAAATAATAATCTTGAATTGAAAACAGTTTGTTCTACACAAAAATGATCAATTCCTTTCGAACTTTCTGATGATATTACGTAACTTATGGGTGTCCCCAAGAGGTTTTTATATAAGAGTTCCCCAAAACTATCCTATCTGAGCTGGCGTTGGTGGGCCTTCAATGAACTTTATGTGTTCCCCTGGGAAATAACTATTTATCGATAGTCTCATCGCCACAGGGAAAACATTTGCTTTTCAATATGGCTGCTTATTTTAGGTCTACAAATAAAGTGGTTGTGTGCTTACCCTCGAATGGAATCACCCCTCTATATTATTACTAGGGCTGTGATTTATATGCATTTACATATTTGTTTCTATTAACTTCAGCATCCTGTTTAAACTTTATCTTTACGTTTTGGCCCACATAGAATCAATTTAAGCTACTTTCATTTTGCATATTATTGCATATATCGCTAAAAATACTTCTTTTTGCATATCTGAACCTTATTCGAATATTTGTATTCATATTTTTGAGTTTTTTCGGCAGCTCACGAATAAACTCTGTAAAGTAGAAACATACTTATTTTAATTTTTTTTTAAAGTCATTTTTATTTTTTTGTAAACTAACGAATAATAAAAATTAATCTCACTTTTTTCCAAATTTTTCTCACTAAATTTGCTTCTGTTTGACCAAGTGTACGCGCCTTTTATTGAGATGAGATCATTCCAGGAACTCAATGTTTCTCTTGAATTCTTTTTATTCAACCACGAACACATTATACAATCTTTCATTAAGAGTAGTTACTTTTGGAGCTGTGTTCGTACACAGCGTAAATGTTAAATTTTTTGTTTCCTCTTGATCAATTGTGGAGCAATGATCACAAAAAGATTGTTAAAGTGCTATTGAGTCTTCTACCAATGACGAACAGAGGGAGATAAATGAGCTGATGTTAAAAATGTTTCCTAGAGAATTTATACAGTGCGGTTGAGTTATTGAGGGAAACTGATTCAGCGGACGAGAGGTTTTATCATAATAACGTAATATACACATTAGAAGAGCTTTAATTTTAATTAATCACTCCCAATATGGGCATTATTGTGAGAAATCTGTCTCGCAGGATGTCAAATATAAGGTAGTCTGACCTCTCACAGATTTTTATTAAAGTAATAGCTAGCCGGCTTTCGAGGTTTCCCTCATCATCAGGCAGTCTACAAAAGAACCATCCTTAATATAGTACCTATGCAATATAAATAGCAAATAAATAATTAAAAACACAATTTTTGATAAAACATACCTGATAAAAAATTTGAATAAACTAAATAATAAAAATAAATAAATAAAAATCTACAACAAACATTAACAATTTAAAATATCATGGATGGGGACAGACGAGTTATTCCTGTCCACCATCTGAGTCACAACTGGGAGAACGGTGTACGTGAGACTGGACAAACCTCCCATCCCCTCTCTAGAGTTGAGGAGGGGGGACTCTCTCTTCCTCCTTTCCAATTTGATTTCGATACTTTCCAATGTATCCATCTTTCTACCTTTTTGGACATGATGCAGTAACGAGACTGAACCGGCCTCATGTCCTGTGTTCTGGAGGTGTTGGAAAAATTCAGAGTCGCCCCTCCTCAAATGCTCCCTCACTCTAGTCCTCAGCTTCCGGCCCGTCTGCCCAAGATAAAAACATTCACAGTCTTTACAAGTAATCCTGTACACGCCGGATTTGTCAGGGAGGTCCACACGATCTTTGGTTTTTGAGAGCATCCCCTTAAGAGAAGTCTTACTTTTGAAACCCACATTCACATCATCTCCATTTATTATCCGAGATAATTTCTCAGAGAGTCTGGGGAGGTACGGCAGAACACACCAGCCACCCCCGCCATCCCTCTCCTTAGTTTGGTTACACCCTCCGTACACTGACATTACCATTTTCTCCTCCGTCTTTCTTTTCAATATACGTTCTACCAGGTCGGTTGTGTAACCATTAACGACGGCGAGGTGTCTGATGTGCTCCAACTCTCTTTCGTAGGAGTCACGGGAAACAGGGAGTTTGAGTAGTCTGTCTATGAAAGAGTGAAATGCTGCATGTTTATGTTTTGTGTGGGAGGTTTGTCCAGTCTCACGTACACCGTTCTCCCAGTTGTGACTCAGATGGTGGACAGGAATAACTCGTCTGTCCCCATCCATGATATTTTAAATTGTTAATGTTTTATCAGGTATGTTTTATCAAAAATTGTGTTTTTAATTATTTATTTGCTATTTTTATTATATATTAAGGATGGTTCTTTTGTAGACTGCCTGATGATGAGGGAAACCTCGAAAGCCGGCTAGCTATTACTTTAATAAAAATCTGTGAGAGGTCAGACTACCTTATATTTGACATCCTGCGAAATAATCACTTCTCACTACATCAGCCATCTTCATATTAGAAATCTGTCTATTGATGATGGGCAGCAAAATCATTGTGACATTCATAAGGCAACAATTGAAAGGATTCTGAGCCAGGAGTTATAACTATTCCTTTATTCTTTCCTAAGCCTCTATAGCAAATGTGGGCAACAACCGGCCCGCGGGCCGTATCCAGCCCGCTGTAAGATTTGGTCCGGCCCGCGAGACATTTTGAAAAACCCAATTTAAAAAGTGGGAAGCACAGATGCTGTCTACTTAAAAAATTCGCAAGAAGATTGATTTGTGCGTTTGGCAGTACTTATAAATGCGAACAGTTCTTTTCAATGATGAAAGTTAATAAATCAAAACATCGTACAAGGCTCACTAAAGATAATTTGGAAAATTCTTTACGTCTTTGTATCAGTGGAATTAATCCAAACATCAATGGATTAGTTTCCCAAATTCAAGCTATGTGTCTCATTGATTTCGATGTCGCTACTTAACTTTCGTAGTTTGTAATAATTCCAAATTTCACGATTTAATTATAATATTGACCTATTTTTTTTCATTTCATTTTGTTATTTTTATAAATTGTATTATAATAACATTGTCTTACTATTTCATGTCTGATATCTATCGCTAAAAATTATGAACACTACTTTAAAGTCCGACGTTATTTTATTTTGAACCATCTACGCGGCCCGCGAACATATTTGCACACTAAAGTTTTGTAGATCCACAGTTAACAATAGACTGAAATAAATTCTACAAACATAATACATAAAGTGTACTGGTTTCGGCTTAAAGTTCCATAGTGACATTTAAATATGCTAGGTTGTCTTATTTATAAATCCTCAGGTTACCAGATAATAATACCTAAGAAGGGGAAGGGGGGAGGGGAGAGGGGGAAGTCCTAATTTAACAAAACATTTACAAATATTTGAGTTGTCAATAATATAATAAAATAAAGAAAATATAATAGTAGAAATAAAAAAAAAAAAAAACTTATGAATGGGGTTTAAAGTAGAATACATAGTACATACCTATAAGAAATAAGGGCTCTGAGACATAATATCGAAGTACAAGAAGAAAAATAAAAATGTCTACATACTCTTTATAATAAAACTACCCTTATATTATATTATTATTATTATAATATAAAATTAGATAATATAAAAGTTTAACAGGTTCTTTGTTTTTATTTATTTAATTATCTTTCCACTATATCGGTACAGATCACAGTAGGCAACTTTTGTTGAAATGTTAAAAACGCATTCTATTCATTTAAAGAAGTGAATTATTTCTCATTATTCTTTTTATTTATTTTCAGTTTTTCTACTCAGCTTCTGTTAATTTATCTATTTTTTACTTTTTTCATTCTCTCTTCTCTTATTTGATTTCACTTATTCTTCCTACTTTTTTCTATTTCAATCTCTTACTGTATTATTTTAATATTCAACCAAAAGTTGGTCTTAGTAAAGTGTTTTATTTCTTTTATTGGCTTTACATAGTCAAGCATTAGTGTTATTTTATTTTGTTTTATGTTGTACTTCATGCAAAAGGGAACCTTTCAAATATTTTATAGTCTAAAGATAAATAAAGATATTATTACTTAACTGTCAAAGTTTCATTTAATACATCTGTCTCTTTTTTATAGACCTTCAAGAACCTGCGCATGGCAAAGTCGAGTGAAGCGAGCCCCGGGGGACACTTTGCGGGGATGCGCGGGAAACTAGGATGGACGAGGTAACTATATGGAGAGAGTTATACAAAATACACGCTTCAAATACAATAAATATTCTCTTTACCAACATACTGTAGCCTTCGAACACGAATCCCGCCGGTGATCGGAATAAGTTTATAAAGAGTTCTTGTATTTCATGAGTAACCCTCTCCCTACCGTTACACTGTCGATCCTAGTTTCTCGCCTATGCATCCCTTCAAAAATCATTGCAAAGAAAATCATTTTAAAAAAGGTTAATTTTACATATTTAAAAACAACGTCTAGTTCTTGTAAATGTTCAGAGTGTTCGATGTTATTTTTGTTATATCTAATTACTGCCAGTGAAAAAGAAGAGGAAACTGTTATAAAATAATTTTACATATTCATAGGATAATTATCAACGCTCTGGTGAAATTACTACAACGAAACTTATTAGAGATTTTTTTTTATGTGATATTATCTTTTCCATTCTATTTAAGGAGAAATTTTTAAGTAGAAAAAAAAAAAATAGATTTTAATGATACTTTATAAAAAATATAACAAACTTAGTTTTTTGAAATATCGACTATTCCACAAGAAATGTGTACATCAACTACCGGTTTGGCCATTACACCATCGTCAGATTTAGTTATAAACCAAAGCAATTTCGTCGAGTGCAAATCATTATTATAGTTTTTTTTTTTTCTTTTTTGGCCTTATGTATTAGCCATGTCCCTGTGTTATCTAGTTATTTACAACATCCATGGCCCCGGGAGGGAGTTCTATCCATGAAATAAAACTCACTCCCGGATGGGATTCGAACCCGCAAACCAAAGTGAGACCATGCGATTCTTACTCTTAGGTACATCAGGTAGATAAGAAAGAAGTTGAACTCTTTCAACTAGGAAAGCCCCGTTTCTTTACATTTGGAAACTTGTTTGTTCTGAAATATTGTTTCCCTTTTTTTCAACTAAACTAAACTCAAAGTAATGATTATTACATTCTAACAAGATAAACTATTTTATGTATGTGTAAAATAATGTTTATGTATTTACCAAAATGATTACTGAGAGCATGAGAACATAAATTCAAATCAGACGCTTTAAAATAATTAAATAAATAACAATGAGATATAAATAAAATTGTAATAAAATAAAGTTTTAAAATTCAAATAGTGATAAATATATATGGACTACGATTTATGATGTAATAAAATAACCTTCACATTAAATTCATATGTGGAGACGGAACTGGTTCTAAGGTGTTAACAAATTAGTTTATCTTGTTAGTATGTAGGTAATAATTTTATATTTATGTTCAATTTTACCGCAGTTATTGAAAAAAGATGTAATTCATCGACGGCTTACATTTTTTTAAAGGTTTAAACGTCGCATCAACTGCTGTTTAGAAACATCCATGTGTTTTCGGAATATAATTTAGAAGTTTTCCGAAATTGCCAGTGGTGAGAATCAACCCAGGTTTATGAACCGTTACGAATTATGCGAGTGTACCCTTGCTTCAGGTTCAATTTTCAACTCAATAAAATATAAGTATGATTTCTTGTAAGTGTTAACCAATGCCCTTCGATAGTGTTTAAAGGAATTAAAGGGAATTTGGCCCTAATGGAATGGACACAATTTATTTTTTTATTTTTTTACCTTGGTTAATTTATGACAAGGAAGGGAGGTGTAGTAAAGTTGTTTCATAGATAGAGTGAGCTCCGTAAAGTGGTTCATAAAAATGAAGATGGCCGCAATAAAAGTTTAGAAACTACTGTAGGAATCCATTGATGGCTCATATGAGCTTCTGTGTTTTCGCTATTATAATAAAAATTATAATAAATAAAATTTATTTTATAACTAAATCTGACGATGGTGTGATGCCATAACCGGTACCTAGTGTATAATTTTTTTTGTAGAATAGACAATAATTCAAGAAGTTTGTTTTATTTATTTATATTAGTTTGCTACAGTAATAACTAAACCTATTATTTATTCATATATATTGGCTGCATAGATTTGGGCTGCTCAGAGGCAGGAGAGAATGGAATTAGGAATTTTAAAAGTTAGAAAATAAGAAATGTTCAATAATAATAATAAAATACGTTTATTATCTTGATAAAATAAACGCCTATTTTTTCCTAAAGGCTGTTATAACATAACATTAATAGCTAATTGCATAAAACAAAATTTCAGAGCTATTGTGGTAACTTATAATAAATAAATATTTCAAAAACAAGATTTATTTTAAAAAAATAGACTTGCCTCTGACAGATTTACAATGATTAACCTCTGAATTAATAAATCTGTTAATTTTCAAATCGATATAGGTAAGATAGACAACCATTAAGCTGACATAATAAACAAATTGAAAATTTAACAAATAACCAGCAATTAAAACAAAATCAAACCTACAAACTTGCATAATAATGGAATTTAAGCTAACAAAAATATTCCCAACATTTAATAAAAATATCTAAACTAAAAAATAGTAATATTTAAAATAAATTGTATCAGAAAATTTCCATCGGAATAAAAAAAAAATTACAAAATATAGTTACAAAAATAAATAACCATACAAATAAAAAATTGAAAAAAAGGACAAATCAAAAAGTAAAGAATAAATAAAAAAATGTAAGGCAAAAAGACAGGATAAGTCAAAAAGTACTGGATATAGATTGGATGAAGAGATAAAAATCCAACTGACGAGAGTTACTGTACTAATGATATTTTGAATTTTATAGATACTGAGGATGGGCTTGCAGCCCGAAGAAAAAATACGTTTTAAAATAAAGTGGGAGAAAAAAAGAGCTGCAACAAAAAAATACAATTTCGTAAATTGTGTTGATATATTTTCTGATGATCCCATGTTTTAGGGGCTGGATGATAGTTTCCTTTGTGCAGGGTGTGGATGCAGGGGGGTGACAAGTGGCGGGTGGGAGTCCAGGAGTCCTGTCCAGGTGCCAGTCAGGCTGGTTGGTCTAGTTTGACTCGTCTCCCAGCCAACATCATCCATCACAGTACATCACCTCAATGACAAATAGTACATCACCACAACACTGCACACTCCACCCCTCGTTGTAGAGAACCCCGACCAGCTTATAAAGACAAAATATCCATTCCTTCACTATTTTGTAGTTTAGATGCATTCCTTTTCAGAAAAAAGTTAAAGAATCACCGACTATGTACTTCCCCAGCATAAATTAATCAATTATTTTTCAGTCTCTCTCCAAAGCCAATCACTGTTTGGACTAAGACTCAATATTTAACTTACCTGGTGGCTTCTGAATCTTCATACTACATTTTGTGTCGATATATTCATTACATCACACTTTACCTCCTAGATAATCTAAGGATCTCGGCTGGGCTTCGGACCCGTGATCTTGAGCTTAGAAAGCAAGCATGCTACTCTGAGCTGCCGGCGCCCTCTAGTATCTATCATATTTATTAATATTTGAAATTTTATATTCACTATTATCTATTAACAAAAAAAAAAACATTAAGGCGTAGTCAAGGTCCAGGCCGTAGATTTTCCTTGAAAACGTCGGGATAAAATCATTTTTCATTTTCTTTTCGATGCTGCCGTAGCTCTTGCATTTGGTCGGCACTAGACTTTTTAAGTTTTTTAAATTCCTTTTGATGCTAGCTTTCCTCTGATTTGTGTTGCGCATATTTACGATTCATATGAGACGCCATCTTTAATTTTTTTGCAATTTTCAATTTAATACTGATTTTTACAAACATTTCGACGAATATTTTTATTGTTTCACTTGTCCTAGTAGTGCTCCTCAAGCTCTTCACAATGACACCCGAATCAACGTCCTATCTAAACGCGTTATCACGCTACACTAATTTCTAATTTTACACAACGCTAATTCGCAACAATCATCCGCCGGCGCCGACACTAGCCTGATAACGTCACAGTCAAAACAAACACTGCACAACAAACATGTACAGACATGCTCTATCCATTGTCATCTCAACCGTTGTTATCGGTTATTAGTCTTGTAGTTATTATCGATTGAAATCTGACGGTATTTTGTAACACAAGAAAGTTTGACCGGTTATCACTGTGCTTAACGAACGAATAGACGTTTTCACGTCAAAAGAAGAAAACAAGCCGTGGAAACCTCCAAGCACCATGAACAGACAAGACACGGTGATCACCACAAGACTAAGACTTGGACATACGAAACTGATACATTCCTACGTACTTCTTGAACTTGAACAGCCGACATGCTCCTGCAACCAAGACTACACAGAGCTCACAGTACAACATATACTGATTGACTGCACAAACTACACCACATTAAAAAACAAATACAAACTACCAACTGACATGAAAAAAACTACTTCAAACACCCACCGACGAATACAACCGACTCATCCAGTTCCTTAAAGACGCAAAACTCTACGAGGACATGTAGACACAATATTCATCGAATAAAAATAATAATAATGTGTTTATTATTCTATGATTTAATTATAGGTTTTTGTATTAAATTTATAAGCTATTTCGATCTATAAAATTGTATGAAACCAATTATGGTTTAAGGGAAATAAATATTATTATAATTAAAAGACAGTAGACTCGATTAACCGGTATCCTTGGGAAATAGAAATCCCATGTAATCAATTGTCCCGGTCAATATGCAAACTCATAAAAAAAAACCATATTTTTTTTTTTTATTTCCCACCAAGAATTATCCCAGTTGATCAGCTCCCAAATAATGGAGAATCTACTCCCGGGGATACTGTGCCGGGTTTGTGGGATGTGGACGTCAGTCAGAACATCCTCTTTTGGAATCTAATGCTACTATGGACGCTACTCTATCCGTGGTCAGAGATCGGCACGGTGTTCCCCTGGTCTGTTAACTGTGCCACGGCCCCGTCAGATCCCCATTAGCTTCCTGAAGATTGTCTGTGTTATGTCGTATCCCGGAGAAGCCTTGAAACAGTTCAATCTGAGAAACTAGTTTCCCGCGCTAGGATAGTTGTACTACTTCCCCAGCTGTACGAAGTATAAGGGAAGTTATGTATTCGGTCAAAAGTTCAATGGGGAGCTTTCAACGGAATTTCATCTTTTCCGACCTCCAGATTCCAAAATTGAAAAAATAAAACTGTATGTCTGTGACCATGGTAACTCCCGATAGAATAAACATTTTATATGTGAATCTAGAACCCTATAACGACGGCACCTATTGATTTTCAGCCAAATCGGTCAAAAGGAGAGGGGGTAAGGGAGAGGCTTAACTCAAAAACCCCAATAACTGCCGATGTAATGATTATATCGGTATGAAATTTAGTATGAGGATTTAGAAGTCAACTATTGAATATTAGCGCAAACGGTCAACTGGTTCTGGAGGGAGAGCGAAAACTTAATTGATTATCTCGTACTAGTACATTGCCGGTTTATTCACCGACGACTTTTTCTTGTTTTTTTTTTATGTGTTATTATTTTGTTTGGAGGGAGACTGGGCGCGGACGAAGAAGAGCTACCTACTGACTGCTGTGCTACTACTAGAAGATGAGAGAGAGTACGAGGAGCAGACTCTATGAGGGGAGTGAGGTGGCAGGAGATGAGCCGGGCGAAGGAGCTCCAGTGAGGCACCACGCCCCATAGACACAGCCACGCCCACCACTAGGTAGGTAGTGATTAGTGTTCACTGTTAAAGTAAATTGATTGAGTATTCAACGGTGATTCCAATCAATATTCTCTTAACGGCCGTCACTTTGAATATTTTGGAAAACTAACATCTAATTCCTATCGAGGATTCCAGTACCTTTAATTTGATGCCCCACCTGTATTTTTGGAAAAATATTTAATTTTTTGTGCATCACAATTTTACGCCAATTTTCAGCACTGGATTTTAGTGATAAGCCTTTGAAAATGTTCAAGAAACAGCGAGAGTGACCAGTCACCGTGTTCCTTTACGATGAATAGTGAATGAATCACTACTGATCACTTTCCTGTGCTTTGTGTAAGTATAATTGTTGTGAGACTTCGTGTAAGAATAGTATGTTGAGATCGCGGTGTAATGTTATATTTGAAATGTGGTATGGATTGTATGATTGTTCGAAGAATTTAATTTTGAATTATTTTGGTGTGAGATGGTTTAGCAGAACCCCAGAGCTGAACACCATAGGTCTGACAACAGTCTTGTAGACAATCAGTTTGCGGATGAGGCGAAGTTGAGATCTAGTAGTCTTTTGAGCAGTTCAAATAGTCGTAACATTTTCTGTCGAGTCTGTGCAACATGTTTGTTCCAAGTCAGTAGTCTGTCAAGGTAGAGTTCTAAGTATCGTACGTCTTTGTCCTGTTTCAGAGGGACATTGTTCAGCCATACAGTTGGACAGTCACCGCGCCTTCTAGAAGCTGTAAGTGCTTGTGGTATGTCTAAAGGCAAAATGAACAGTTGCCGCCCGGGCTCCCATCAATCTTGAGTTGTTTTGTCGAACCCCCTCCCACTCAACATTCATACTTTCTTGTCTACTTTAGAGAGCTTTTCTCAGGACATTTTTTTTCTTCATCAAAACAATTGGACAAAAAAAAATAAAAATAATAATTACACATCTGGACTCTCTAAATACATGAAAAATGAAGCAGTTGGGACTCATAATCAGATGCAGAACCGGAATAACATATCTGTCCCCTTGAAATTTTAAATTATTATTATTTTTTTTTGAATATTTTTATATATTTTTTATTTATTGGAGAATTTTATCTTATTTGTCACTTTTAAAAATGTTAAAAGATGTGTTTTTAACTTGTTTTACGGTCTGCATGATGATGAGGACAACCTCGAAAGCCGACTAGCATAAATAATAAAGTCTGGGAAAGGTCTGACTGTATTGTCAAGTGAAAATGTCAAAAAAACTTTACGAAATGACCCTATAATACAATTCAATTGAAATATGACTTACGTTATCAGGTATTCTTTAAAAATATGTACACCTGAATAGAAAAATATAAGACTTCTTTTGTTACGAAAATATGTGAGAAAACAGATGATAGTGTGGCCTGGAGAGACTGGAGTGTGTTTGTTGTTATTGTCGGTATGTGATGTGGTCTGGAAGAACCGGTCCTACGGTACCCGGGCCAGCCACCCTCATAATTACATCCATATCTGTCCCATCTCAACAAGCTTCCTACCCGAGCGGGTGGGGGCTCTCAGACAGACCCACTCACTCGGTGTATTGGCAACGAGCAGCTCCGGAAACAGCCGCAAACACTTTCAACGGAAGCCATGGCCCAATCAACTGTGTTATCAGTGTAAAATATCTGCTTATTAAATTCCGCTATAATGCCACAAAATATCTTCATATAATGGATTTTTAGGTGGGTCTCAATTAAGTCAACAAATTTTAATTTATTCTTCATGGAATTACCACCCATTCAGGAAAAATCATATATTGCCAAAAGTCTTGATGCCATAAAAGATTTTTAAAAAACCGTGTGAGTCCAATTAGCACCTACTCTCTTAGCTATGTGTAAACATCGTGTGTGTCTGTGTTCACTGGAAAAGAAGGAATAAATGAAATTTAAGTAGCGACATTTCTAATTTGACAATATTTTATATGTTCAATTAATTATTTGATAAAATTGATGCAATCGGCTTATAAGATACATGTGAATATACATGAAGAACATGACATTAAATACAAAATTAATTTAACTTATTTAATTTATGTCATGTACACCCTGTGTATTAACATATAATGTGATAATACATAATAAGTATTATAATTATAAGTGTGTAATTTTGTTTATGTTACAATTATTTTCTTGACAATACTTACGATAGTCGTTTAATTACAGTGTAATCACAATAAGAAAATTAAATGGTTAGCCCCCTTGTCGACAATGAGGGACAGACTCATCCCAATAGGGTCTCGATGGAAAACTCAATTTCCAGTGGACAATTAGAAAAACAATATTTCTTATTGAATGAATTTTTTTTATTTAATTGGAGGAGGAATTGAAAAGTACTTACGTAATATTACTGGTCATCTCCTTCCGCGATGTGTTTCTTGATGTAGAAATTGCCTGAAAAAAAAAATATATATATATAATTGACAATTTCGACATGGTTTTGTTTTGCATAAATTCTGCAAAATTTGGAACAAAAGGGTAGGCAATTAATTTTATGCTTTTCGGGATTATTATTGGGTTTGGAATTTGGGACTACAAGGTTAGCTACTCTAATCACTCAGTAATCGAGAATCCTTCGAAAAATCAGTTATAAATTCAACACATGATCGCGGAACTACTGAGAACCAGTTAGAAGGGATGTTATGAAAGAGTGGGTACCGGTTGTTACCAACATGGCTGGAGGTGAACCCGCCCTGCCTCTGGAGCCT
Source organism: Aradus depressus (assembly GCA_963662175.1). Classification (NCBI taxonomy): domain Eukaryota; kingdom Metazoa; phylum Arthropoda; class Insecta; order Hemiptera; family Aradidae; genus Aradus; species Aradus depressus. The sequence goes on from OY759214.1 coordinate 86,768,007, forward strand.
CCAGTCCATGGTACCTCGGTGTTCCTCACTCTCCTTCCAGCCTGTCTTCTTTCTGGGGGTTAAATGTTTTGGTAAACATTTCTCTGTTGAGCGCTTTTGAAGATGTTCCTGGGTCTGGATTCCAGTGTGAGTTAGCGGATGAGATCCTGAACCATAAAAGGAGCGAGCTTTGGCGATTGACAGGAATCCTCACAGGACACAGTCCCTTCAACAGACACCAACAAACTATAGGACTCAAGTACAGTCCCACCTGTAATAGAGGTAAAGAAGACGATGAAACGGCAGCTCACTTTCTGGTGTGATCATGGATTTTAGAGGGTCGGACCTCCGGAGTATTCTTAAATTTGTTAAGGAAACTGGAAGACTAGGTCTTTTGTGAAAGACTTGGTGTATTCATATCTAGATAAGGCAAGAGGACAACGTAAAGAGGAACAAAGTTCTGTATACGGTGGATGTAGCCCAACTAGTGGGATGACGGCGGGGGTGGCTGGTATCTACCGTACCTCAGAGAAGCTATCGATAATAACAAAGATAATAAATAGAGATAATGTGAACGTGGGCTTCAAAATTAGGACTTTCCTTAAAGGGGATGGAAAGATGTTCCCTTTGGATTTCCCTGACAAATCCGGTATGTTTAAAGTTGTACAAATTGTAATTGTTTTTATCTTGGACAAACCGGAAGGTGAAAACGATACTGGGAAGAACATTTGAGGAGGGGCGACTCTGAATTTTTCTTACACCTCCAAAGTGAAGGACGTGAGGCCGGCTACACAATATCCATAAGTAGAAAGATGTTGAAAGAAAGGGGATAAGTGGTCTGCCCTCACGCACTCTACGCTACCAGTTGTGACTCAGATGGGGAACGGCAATAACGTTTCTGTTCTCCATTATCATTATTTTTATGTTTTTAATGAATATTTTATCAGTTATGTTAACTCTAGAAACTTTTTATTTAATTTTATTTATTGAATTTATTAATTGAAATTTATATGAATATTTTATTTTAGCGCATAGTCAATATTCTTTATTCATTTATTTTAGCCATTCGAATTGTTATACCTTTTGTAAATTGTTTACTCAATAATGGGTTTTTCGTAGACTTCCTGATGAGGAGGGCAGCAACCCCGGAAGCCGGCTACCACATAATAATAAAATCTGTGAGACATTTTTATTTTGCAACATGTGAAACAATGGAACTTGTTTACTAAGTTTGCAAAGGGTAATATATTCGAATCGCCTTCATACAAAATGTAGAGTTGTTACATATAATTTAACGAGCTATTTGAGAATAAGGTGGCAACCAGAAGATTTAAAGCACATATTTCCTTCGTCGTTAGTGTTAACAGTTACAACTTTGAGGGTGAAAAAAAGAAAGATCGTTTAAAGGTTCTGCTATCTCAGAATGACACAAACGATCGACTTTCTAACACAAACATGTCTTTCTGCATACCCGATTTGCCAATTAAAAAAAAAAAAAAATACATAACTGTTTTCAAGTCATTATCATATTTTTTAAAGCCGGTTTTGTTATAAAAACAAACAGTTTAATCATTCATTAATAAGGACACCGTTAACTTAATATAAAATTTAAAATACATTTTTTAAGATAGCAGAAATATGTAAATACCTGTATATGCAAAAAAAAAAATTCTAGATTACAGGATGCCAGACATTACGTTACTCATTTGTAATACAGAAAATCTTCATAAAACGTTCAGCGAAGTTTTTAAAATATTTAGAATTTAATGGTCTGTTAAATACATATTTATCATCATGAAGCAATACTTTTAACAATAAATCATTGTTTAGCTTGCTTTTGTATTAACTATTTAGTTACCTGGCGTTGGCCGGTTAGTTAACCTTATGCAGGATAGTAACGTTATCTTCCCGGTAACTGTAAGCTGAATGATTTTAGTAATATGATCACATTTTCGTGAGGTTCAAAGAATGAAAAGCTTCTAAGGATATTACATGTAAAATTTCATGAAAATCTGATCATTAAACAGCAGGCTTTGTTTTATATTTCACCTCCCTCCTTCCTATTCGAAATGTTAAGATTCCATGTAACCTATGTTTGAACTGGACATGTAGGGCTGCTCCAGTTGAAATTCCATGAATATCCGATCAACGGTTAAAGAGTTATTTCTAAAACATTCAAATAACCTGCTTCGGTCGTTTTGTGATTAAAAGTAATTTTCCTTACGTTTTTTTTTTTTTTTTGGGGCCTTATGTACGATGCATATTAGCCTTGTCACTGTGTTATCTAGGTTAGGTTAGGTTTTATGACTCATACCCGGGCTTTAACTACGAGGTCATATCGCCTACTACCAGAGCGCTCTTTCGTCACTCTGGTGGACATGAGCCCGACTCTACTTGGGAGTCCTAAATTTTGCCTACCCTAAATTTTTATTCATCTAGGGTAGGGGTCTTTAACGAGTACCTGACATCGTACAGGCTCGGGACCATCGCTTAACGTCCCATCCGAAGGACGGCGTGCTTAAGTTTATTTTACCTCTCAGATAAAATAAACTAAGGGCCTCGGTCGGGTTACGAACCCACGTTCTTGAGCTCAGAAGTCAAGCACGCAAACACAATCATTTATTTAATTTAGCATGATGTACTACCAAGTGGTACGCCATCCAAAAAAGGTTGGGAAACGCTGGACTATAAGATAAAATAAAATCCCTGGATCGAGTTATTTAGTTATTGCGACTCAAGCTTTAAATCCGAGGCCATATCGCCTGTTACTGTTGTGACATTAATGTAAATTGGAACATCTGTATTATTATTATGATTTTTTTTTTTTTCTTTTTTTTTTTTTCTTTTGGCTTTATGAACGGTGCATATTAGCCATGCCAATGTGTTATGTATAATTATTTAAGATTTCCATGGTCCCGGGAGGGAGTTCTATCTACGAAATAAAACTCACTCCCGACGGGATTCGAACCCGCAAACCATAGTGAGATACTATGCGACCAAAGCCCTACGCTCTAGTCCGCACGGCCACCATGGCTCCCTTCCTTATGTTTTAAAATGAATTAACAATATATTACCAAAGCATCAATTCTTCCATTTTTTTTTTTGTTCCTTAGGTTAACTATTCCCATTGTTAATCAGAATCACCCTTTTATTGAACATTATAGTGTCGTCTACCATCATCACCTTGTCAAGGTACATACACAGAGATATTGGTATGGTTAACATAAATTTTTTGTGCTCTCCAATATTTTTGTTACAAAAGTATTTTGTGTGAAGTTTATAGTTTAAAATATTTACTTATTTGTTGTTTAAAGGGTTCATTTATATATTATTATTGTGTTCCACCAAGTTCGTGAGTACAAATCAATTTATTACATAAATACAAAGCAACAAAATGAGCATACCGCCGGATAAACGGCCCAAACGTGGGAGAATAAAATCTCCAGTAGAACCGTTGTCTGTCAATATACAGCTCCCGAAGTTCCTAATAATATCTCGTCAAGACGAGGGCAATCTTAGCAACATCTCTCCTTTCTTAGTAAATAAATCTATAATAAGTGTTGCAGGCGATGTGAAAAGCATTAAAAAACTTAGAGACGGAACCATTCTAATTGAAACTCTCAATAGCAATCAATCGAGGAAATTACTGAAAGTTGAAGAACTATTCAATAAAATAAAAGTAAAAGTCGAACCTCACAAAAAACTTAATTATAGTAAGGGTGTAGTCCGTTGCCGCGATTTCGATTTCCTGGAGCCAGAAGAAATTTTATTAGAATTGAAAAGCGAAAATGTAATAGAAATAAAGAGAATCATCGTGAAGCGGGACAACACAGAAACAAAAACAGACGACTATATTGTCACCTTTTGTACCCCAACAATCCCATCTCGCCTAAGAGTTGGTTATTACAATATTCCGGTTAGACAGTTTTTCTCCAATCCCTTGAGATGCTATACTTGTCTGTCATTTGGGCACCCATCCTTCTCTTGTAAACGTGAAGCACTTTGTGCCAAATGTGGGGAAAAAAAACACGAGGAATCCGAATGTAACATACCTGTTAAATGTGTTAACTGTAAGGGGCCACATAATGCCTTCTACAAACAATGCCCAACTTTCATTTACGAAAAGGAAATTAAAAAAATTCAAGATAGTGAAAAAATCCCTTATGGTTTGGCCAAGAAAATGTATAATGAACGTCAAAGTAGTATTACTTTTGGAAAATCATTTGCATGCATAACCAAAGAAGTCAATGTTAGAGCAAATACGAAAGAAATTAGTGTTCAAGTAGACCCTTCTGAATTGGAGGCAATGTCTAGACCAAAACTGATTAGAGATAAAGCCATGGGGACCCAGGTCCCTTCTCCCACCCCTCCTGCTTCACGGCCTCCAGTAGTACCTCCTGTTACCTCCGTTCCGCCAGCGGTACATGCTACTGTTACCTCCGTCCCGCCAGCAGTACCTGTTACTGGTACCTCTCAAACTCCGCAGCCTCCTCCCCCCTCTACCCAGAGTGGGAGTGCAGAAATCCCCTCCATCCCTCCCCCCAAAATTGTTTTAAGAAAAAATGAAAAAGATAAACAATACAAAATAGTAACGGATGCATCGAGGAAAAAAGTACCTCAAGAGATGGAGACAGATAATTATTGTTAATTAGTTTATATTTATCAAATTACATGGCCATACTGCAATGGAATTTAAATGGACTCAAATGCCAATTTGAAGAACTTAAGATACTACTGGAAGAATACCATCCGTGTATTTTTTGCGTTCAGGAATCCCACTTAAAAACCAGCGACAAAATAAACATCAAGGACTACAACCTCTTCAGGAAGGACAAATTAAATATGACCCGTGCCTGTGGTGGGGTCTTAACTGGTGTTTACAAAAATTATCAGGCAGAAGAACTGAACATGAACACATCCCTACAAGCCGTCGTCATCAGGTTCTATGGAACATTCCCACTGACCGTGTGCAACGTTTATCTACCACCAACAGAAATCATAAATGAAGCAGAGATGACTCACCTTGTCAGAGGGCTACCCCAACCCTACATCATACTGGGTGACATGAACGCCTCCCATAGCTGGTGGGGCTCTTCGAGCTCAAACAGCCGTGGAAACACCATCAAACGCATATTTGATAACTCCGACTCGATTTTGTTGAACACAGGAAGGGCAACCTACATCAGTCCAGCCTACGGCACTGCCTCAGTTCTGGACCTGGCCTTCTCCTCTCCCAACCTCTCCCTCCAGCTTGAGTGGACCGTATCGGAAGACCTGCATAACAGCGACCACTATCCAATTAGAATAGTACTCCGGGGGTTAGACAGTCAATTCGAGAGGAACCCCAGCTGGATTATTGACAGAGGTAACTGGGAGGAGTTCAGAGCCTTGGTGCACATTCATGAGAAGGACATCACTGATAATGTGAATGAGACGAATGAGTTCATCACCAACTGCATCGTGAAAGCTGCCGAGGAGACCATCCCCAAAACCAAGCAGTATTATAGTAAAAACTACACACCCTGGTTCGACAGCCAATGTCGACAGGCCAGGAAAGAAAGAAGGCAAGCTCTCCGTATGTTCAGGAACAATCCAACCACACAAAACCTCATCCTTTATAAAAAAACCCGAGCTTTTTGTAGGAGACTTTACAAGGGGAAAAAGAAGCAAACATGGAAAAATTATGTCGCAACAATCAACCATAACACCCCAACTAAAGCGGTATGGCGGAAGATAAGAAGCATTTCTGGTAATAACCTCCATGTCCAACCATCACTCAAAGTGAATAACAACGTTATATACGAACAATCCGAAGTAAGTAACCTGTTTGTAGAATATTATTCTTCCCAGTACCCTCATGCAGAGATTAGTCTGGACACAGAGTATCGCAACAAGTTTGAAGATGGGAACATCAATCTGACGTACAACTCGGAGTTCACGGAATGGGAGCTGGACTCTGCCATAGGAGAAGCCAAAAATACAGCATGCGGTCCTGATGAAATACATAATATCATGTTAAAACATTTGACCCCGGGAAACAGGAGAGCGCTCTTGGTGTTCTTCAATAAGAGTTGGACAGAAGGATCCTTCCCTGATGCTTGGAGAGAATCGATCATCCTCCCACTACTGAAGCAAGGAAAGGACGAACTACTACCGGCCAGTTATAGACCAGTCGCACTGACGAGTTGTCTCTGCAAAATTTTCGAAAAAATGGTGAATCGACGGCTACTCTGGATACTCGAGACTAACAGCCTCTTAAAGAATATCCAATGCGGGTCCCGGAAAGGTAGGTCGACGCTTGATCATTTGGTGGCTCTGGAGGCAGAACTGCTCAATACCTTTATCAACAAAGAGGAGAGTATAGGAGTTTTCTTTGATATCGAAAAAGCATACGATACTGTTAGGAGGACCACAATCCTGCAACAACTGTTTGAGTGGGGAGTTCGTGGAAACTTGCCCATATTTATAACCAATTTTCTATCAAACAGACAGATAAGAGTGAGAATTGGGAACTCGTTATCTGCAAGAAGGCAAATGACCAATGGTATCCCACAGGGAAGCGTCCTTAGTTGCACAATGTTTGCAATAGCGATCGATAGTGTAGTATCTGTTATACCTAAAGGAATGAAAGCTTTCCTCTTTGTTGATGACCTCACTGTTCTGTGCAGATACCGCAATACACGCAAGGTTCAAAATGACTTACAAAGGCTACTCCACAACCTTCACGATTGGTCTGAAAAAACCGGTCTAGGATTTTCAAAAGACAAAACTTGCTGTGTACACTTCTCTCGCAAGAGGCGTCCTAGCCCCGACCCAGTACTCGCTCTAGAAGGAGAACCACTAACTTTTAAAGATGAAACCAAATTTCTTGGATTGATTGTGGACAAAAAACTTAACTGGTCCAGCCATATTAAATATTTGAAGAAAGAGTGCAACAAGCGACTCAATTTATTAAAGATTTTGGCCAATACACAATGGGGAGCGGATAGGACATCTCTCCTAAGAGTATACCAAAGTGTTGTGCGCTCCAAATTGGACTACGCTAGTTTTATATATGGTTCAGCTCCAAAGCGTTACCTGAGCAGTTTGGATCCCGTACACCATGCTGGACTTCGACTTGCCACCGGGGCCTTTAGGACGAGTCCCGTCGTCAGCCTTTGTGCCGAAACTGGGATACCCCCTCTTCTGTATCGCCGCCTTTGGTTAGCCTCCAGTTACATTGCGTCTTTATCACTGAACGAAACCAACCCTGCCTACAACTATGTTTTCAAACCGAAGTACCGCAGATTATATGAAGGAGCGCCGAATGCGTCAGCTCCTCTGGGAATGAGGACAAGGCAATCCATATTAGATCTCATAGAAGTGCAGCCACGAAGTGACCCTCCGGAGGAGCCACCTTGGACACATAGAAAACCCTTACTCCAACTAAATCTGCATCGGCTAAAGAAGTCGGAAACTAACAGTTACATCTATAAAACCGAATTTAATAAAATCCGGAGCCGACATCACAAATTTGAATTCTTGTACACTGATGGGTCTAAGAGTGGTGGAAACACTGGATTTGCTGTGGTTGCTAAAGGCGCTACGATAAAGCACAAATTACCATCATGGAGCAGTAGCTTCACTGCAGAACTGTGCGCTCTCTCTGCTGCACTCCATCATGTGATGACCATGGATGGACAATCATTCATCGTCTGTTCAGACTCAATGGCAGCACTACAAGCAACCCAAGTATTGTATACTGATAATCCTCTCGTGAGTAGAATACATAGATACACAGATTATATCTTATCTGAGGGCAAGTCAGTCATATTTATGTGGGTTCCATCACATGTAGGCATAGAAGGAAATGAACAAGCAGACCTTGCTGCGAAAGAAGCCTCAACTTCAGCTGCTGAATGTAATGAAATTTCTACAAAATCGGATCTCAAACAGATACTACATAGTAAGGTTCAACTGGGTTGGACCAACATGTGGAACGAAGTTGACGGCCGCAACAAATTAAAAAACATCAAAAAAGGGGTGGAACCATGGAAAACGTCCATCAGGGATAACCGACGAGAAGAAGTGGCAGTGATGAGGCTACGAGTGGGTCACAGTCGGCTGAGCCACGGCCACCTGATAAGAAGAGAGCAAGCCAGGAAGTGCGAACTGTGTGAGGAGGAGCTGTCGGTGCGGCACATCCTGGAGGAGTGTCCACTCTATCAGGAAGAGCTGGCCAGGAGAGGCATCACCAGAGCACTGCCAGCAGCCCTGGGCAACCACCGAGAGGCACTCCAGAGAACAATAGACTTTTTTAGTGACACGAAACTAATGGACGAGCTATAATAATACGTAAAAAAAAAAAAAAAAAAAAAAAAAAAAAATTTGTATATATATGTATATGGATGTATGTCTGTATATGTGTATATATATGTATTGATGTGTATATATATATGTATTGATGTGTGTGTATGTGCATATGTATGGATATGCATCTGTCTCCATCCCTAAGTATTTAGATGCTTATGACCTTGATGTTGAGCATCTATAACCCTAATCCTAATCCTAATCCTAAGGAGCACATATATAATGTTCATTGATGATTATGCATTGTTGATAAGGTTAATGGCCGAAACGTTTTTATTTACAATTTTTTGAGAAGACAAAAATAACTAGGAGAATTGATGGTGTGTGTTGTACATAAATCACATGTCTCCTCACACAACCTAAAAAAAAAGTTATTTTAATGTTGTTATTAGTCGTAAAAGATTCATAGAATGTGCTAGACTTAAGAAATTCAACATATGTAGGGTAAGAGAGATTGAATAAGTCAATCAGCTGTTTCAAGAATTGTGTTACAGATATAGGATAGTGTACAGTTAGTTACGATATAAATAGTTGCTTTCACTGTTTATTCGATCTAGTTTCTAGTATTTGGTTGCAAATTAAATATTTAAAATGGTGATTCTTGTTAGTTATATAGACAGTTATGTTTTTTCTTAATTCATTTGAGTTTGTCAAGTTTTCTTTTGGATTGGCCGTGTTATTAAGCGTGTACTATTATACTACTATTTGTATTACAAATATACTCGGAAGTTGAAAGTCTGTAACAATATTAAACCAAAAAAAAATGTATCCATATACAGTAGATTTATACATTGATTACAAAGTGCATTTGAAATTCTAAAATAGGCACAACATATATCCGCTGGGGAAAGGCTGACCCCAAGTCTTTCATGGAAAGGTCATTCATCGCTTTCTATATGACCCAAGATAGACTTGGGTCCAGCCGCGCCCACACATATGGGTAGAGTGTTATTTCTGTGACGATCCACATGGTGGATTGATAAAAGTTAGAAGGTTTTGTATAATTTGTTTGTGTCTAAGCGACTGTAAAATGTGCCACTCCAAGCCGGAATATGTAATTCACACGAATATTTCATAATCACTGTTGAGTAAACAAGAACAACAAACTTTGTGAACAAATATCGTGTGTTTATGGCCATTGATCAGTAGTTTGTTGATTTCTCAACAAAAGTCTCTATTTACCGAGTAATGTACAAACACTTACTTACTAAGCCCAAGAAATCAATGGATGAGCTCCCAGAGGCTGGCCAACTACTGTAAGTGAGAGGATGTGCAGATAGTGATGCAGCTGGATGATGAATGAGAGGTTTGCCAAGGCCGTGAACACTTACTAGGCCTAGAGATGAATGGATCTGCTCCCGAGCCTTGATTCATTGAGGCTGGCCAACTACTGTAAGTGAGAGGATGTGCAGATAGTGATGCAGCTGGATGATGAATGAGAGGTTTGCCAAGGCCGTGAACACTTACTAGGCCTAGAGATGAATGGATCTGCTCCCGAGCCTTGATTCATTGAGGCTGGCCAACTACTGTAAGTGAGAGGATGTGCAGATATGGTGATGCAGCTGGATGATGAATGAGAGGTTTGCCAAGGCCGTGAACACTTACTAGGCCTAGAGATGAATGGATCTGCTCCCGAGCCTTGATTCATTGAGGCTGGCCAACTACTGTAAGTGAGAGGATGTGCAGATAGTGATGCAGCTGGATGATGAATGAGAGGTTTGCCAAGGCCGTGAACACTTACTAGGCCTAGAGATGAATGGATCTGCTCCCGAGCCTTGATTCATTGAGGCTGGCCAACTACTGTAAGTGAGAGGATGTGCAGATATGGTGATGCAGCTGGATGATGAATGAGAGGTTTGCCAAGGCCGTGAACACTTACTAGGCCTAGAGATGAATGGATCTGCTCCCGGGCCTTGAATCATTGAGGCTCCCACTCATGGCTCTGCCTTACCGTTATAAACAGACTCTTCCAGGTTATTCAAGTTTTTTATAAGGCCGTCCCGACAGCTTTAAAAATAAATACCATCTTGGGAAAAGGTCATCGTCTCTTATACACATTAATAAAAAGTAATAATAATAAATAATGGAAGTTCCGATTGAATTCCTGGTGTAATAAAAAAAATACAACAAAATACAAAAAAAAACAATTATTCCATGTCATTCTTATAAATCAAGCTTTACAGCTCTCAAGAAGGACGGAAACACAATATTTATTTGGACCAGCAAAATACATGATGCTATGCACAAATATTTAAAAGAAATGGTTCAAAATAGGAAGTCCTGGTACAATCTCTGAGTTGCTTCACAATGAACAATGTCTTCGAGGTGATTTTTAACAACGAGAGCTGCAAATAGAGGAACTCTCAGTTCTCTGTGGGTTTTGTGATTACTGACAAATCAGGGGGAGGATAGAATAGAATCGTTGGAGAATAGTTAAAATATATTAATTTGTACAGAAATCAAAATACCATTTTCTTTGTTAATATAATCAGCTGGGAAGCGACATAAAGTCTAAACTACTTTACTTCTTATACGGTTTCCTGGGGAACTTATTGCTTTATTTTCTTATAAGAAAATATAGTTAGGGGAAAATGGATAAATGTAATCGCTCAAGAGAAGTATCTCGACTCAAAAACTTGAATAACTGATGTAATAAATGTGATAATAAGTATGAGGATTCAGAAGCTCCTCGGTAAGTAAGTCTATTGATTTTTAGCCCAAACTGTCGATTCGTGTTGTAGGGAGAGCGAAAACTTAATTGATTAATTCATACCGGGGAAGTACATTGTCGGTGATTCACCGATGACTTTTTCTTCTTTATTTTTCTACCTCGGTCATTTTTTGAGGGAATCACATAAACATAACTCAATCGCTAAATATGGGTGGCTGGGGAGTCTCTCTGTATTTAAAGACAGACCAGTCAGTTCACCCGGCGCACGGTGTGAAATTTATGAGTTTTGATTTTCAAAATTCGAGCCCCCGCTCGTATATATGTATATATATATATATAAGTATATATATACATGAGTCACAATAACTAACTAAACATTTACCTGTGGCAGCTCCCCCTAAGGCTCATGATAGATTATATATATATATATATATATATATATATATATATATATATATATATATATCATGAGCCTTAGGGGGAGCTGCCACAGGTAAATAGTTAGTTATTGTGACTCATGTATATATATACTTATATATATATATATATATATATATATATATTATATAATATATACATATATATACACAAAGGTGTAAGAGGGAGGCAGGGATGGGATAGAGGGAGGTGAGGGGAGGTCGTTGCTCCTGTTCCTCCGGCCTCTCCTGGGTGGGACCAGTTTACAAATCTTTATTTTTAATCTAATTTACCTCTCTGTCCAAATGAAAACGAAAACATAAAACAGAAACCACTCCCCACAGTTTGTCTTATTTGGTTATATAGCCAAAACCCTGGAGAAAAAAAAAAAAAAAAAAAAAACGGTTAAGACACGCAGGGTTTAATAGGGTTTTGTTACCGCTGGAAGATGTCATCTAGCATTAATGCTAATTAGTGATGGTAAATTTGCCCCATCGTACTGGAACCATAAAGGCATATGGTAACTGTAAGATTATTCTATAATCTCTACCATTAACGATGGTATACTTCTAATGAAAAGATATTTTCAATATTTGTATTTCCAACAATCACCACGATTTTTTTATGATTCCCACTGAAAGAAAAAATAACGTGAATAAGAAAATTCCGCTGAAAACTCAACACTGACCGATTACATAACTTCCCCTATACTTCATATAGCTGTGGAAATAAAAGGCAAAAGAAAAAGATGGTCCCGAGCCTGTACGATATCAGGTACTCGTTAAAGACCCCTGCCCTAGATGAATAAAAATTTAGGGTAGACAAAATTTAAGACTCCCACATTAGAGTCGGGCTCATGTCCATCAAAGTGACAAAAAAGCGCTTTGGTAGTAGGCGATATGACCTTGCAGTTAAAGCCCGGGCATGAGTCATAATAACTAATTAACTAACTCTAACTGATAAAAATTCCTGTTAAAAATAATTATTATAATGAGAGTTATTTTATAGCAATGCAGATGTACCCGAACATACCCGGTTCGTGAGAGGCAGTATAATGCATAAAGAGCTGGAGATAGCTCCCATGGACATCGTCCTGCGATCTCTGACTGAGACGTTCCTTCAGAACCTGCCCCTCAGCCCTGGAGCTGTCCACTTCAATATTGGACAGCCCACCGCACATCGAAGACTGCGACCCAGACTCCCACAGCACATTTTAGCTTAGATTACAGCTTTATTTATCATTATTATTATTATTATTTTATTTTTTATTTTTTGTATTTTATTTTGTAACTATTGTGAAAGGCACTAGAATGCCGGGCCAAATAAATTACTTTCTTCTTCTTCTTCTCTTCTGAAGCTCTCTCTCTTAATATCAGCTGTCATTTTTTAATAAAATTTCATGGTGTTGGCCCAGTATGTGGAGCTGACAGAAAGAAACGTTTTCTTCCTTCTGAATCATTACATCAGAGTGTAAGTAATGTTGTAGACAAGTTGAAACGCCTATGGACGAAATCAAGAGATTGTAGGTTTGGACATCAGTGACAAATTGGACAAAATCGGACGTATCCTTCATTATCATGTCGTCCCACTCTTGGTGACGACGTTCTGTAGTGATTTATTCAGACATGAATGCAGGCCCAGTATGATGACGAATTGAAATAAAAAAAGTAACCATATTATGTTTCAACATCTGTTTATCCTATAGATTGTATTTTTCCTGTTTTTTTATTCAAATTTTTTATTTTATTTTTATTTTTTAGAGATGAAACCAGTTTTCTCCCCCTTTTTTTATGACACTTACCTCCTAGCCGGTTGTCAAGATTTTTTTGTTGAAAAAGATAGTCCGTAGCTAAACATCTTTACATTTAAATGAACCAAAAAATATTAAAGGAACAAAGGCAAAAAAAAAAGTAGGTAACAGCCAAGGGAACTTATGGAAACAGAACTGAAACGTTTTATGTATTAATTTCCCAACGACAACAGTCGCGTTATTATCAATTACGCGGCTAAAGAAAATTGAGAGAATTTTGCAGTTTTTTTATTTATTTATTTTTGTTATTCTCAAATATATAGAGGAAGATTTTAGACGGTTAGACCTGGATAGGACTCTTAAATTTGCTCAGGAAAACAAGGAAGAGGATCGCCTGGCCAAGAAAGTTTCAAGTAAGTCCGTCATGGGGCCAGACCAGTAATCGAAATATCCAGGGAGACAGACCAAACCCGGATAAAAAAAATGGACTAGAGACCTTTTAGAGAAGTGATGAAAAGAAATAACCATATGCAGATAGTCGAAGATGTTACTGGGCTCATGCCCTCCAGAGCGACGAAAGAGCGCTCTGGTAGTAGGCGATATGACCTCGTAGTTAAATCCCGGGCATGAGTCAAAATAACTAAATAATTTAAATTCCTGCCTATCCACAAAAAACTTCCGATTCCCTTCAGGAACATCTTTCATCCCTTGAGACATGGTTGCGCAGATGGAGGATCAAGGTCAACCGATAAGAAATGTACACACATCACCTTCACCCTGCATCGTGCAACATGTCACTCTTTATAACACAATCCTTCAAGTTGCGAATCGGGTCCGCCTTGGGTTATATATTTATAGAAGCCTGACATGGAATCCTCATTCTAGACTTAAAAGACAAGAACTAAATCGACGATACAAACTCTTATTACGACTTTTAGACAACAGATCGAAACTTACATCAAGTAATAAAAGACTCATTTACAACCAATTACTGAAGCCAATATGGGCGGCATGGAGCTGAACTCTGGGGCTCAAATAAACCTTCGAATTCTTAAAGAATCCAAACCCTACAATCCCGTTTCCTTCGTAAAATCACAAACGCTCCATTCTACGTCTCTATTACTATCCTTCACAATGACCTGCAGATTCCCTTTGTAAGGGATGTAATTAAATTCCGCTACAGAAAATTCTATTCTACCCTTTCCTTTCACCCTAATCCTTTAGTCCGCAGACTTGCGACAATAATCCTTCCTAATCTTCATGTTCGGACTTTATCATTTATCCATTTTTTTTTTTTTATAAATATTTTAATTTCTATCTTTCTCATCTCGATTATTACAAGATAATGGAGTGTCATTAATGAATAATTTCTCTTTCTATGTCCAAGATATTTTATTTATTTATATATCACATTTGTTTGTTATATATTGTATATATTTAGTTGTAAATACAAAATAAAAAAAATCTGTGATTGGTAAGATTATATATTAGTTATAATTATAATTTTCATTTTGCAACCTGCGAAATAATAATTTCTCAATAAGTCAGCCATTATTCATTGTTATCACGAATGTTCCACGTACTAAAACATAATTGAGTGGGGGAGTAAGAGTAAGGCGAGTAAGTGCAGAGTTGGTTTCTCATTGGTGTCCGGATGAGGTCCCCTGAAGAAGTGGTTTCTGCCTCGATAAGAAACTCGACCGGGAGGCTAAGACTGTACTTTTATGGAGCAGGCGCTCCGAGGGGGGGGACTGGTCGTGGCTATTTTTTAAAACTAACTCGCGGGCCCTTTTTAATTTCCGATAAAACAGGTTCCGTTAGAGAAACAGGTTTTTATTTTTATCTGTTCCAAGCTCCCAGTTGAACCGGGCAGGTAGCCAGGCTAATTTAAAAAATCTCTTAATAACACCAAACCCTCTTGTAAATAAATTTAATATTAATGTTTAAAAAAATATTTTATCGTGACATTTGTAATTGATAAATTTAACGAGAAGCATTTTATGTAACGGTTTTTTTTTGGTAGAAAAAACCGGTCATGTGCGGGTGGGGCCTCCCGCGATAAGGGTCCCGTACTCTCAAATATTTTCCCGTGCTATTTGTTTGTCTGATCTACAGGGGCCCTGAAGCTTTTCTTTTGAAGGAGTCCCCCCTCCAGATTTTTGTTGAGGAAAGAATTTTGGGCACATGGGGTAGATAGAGCAAGAATTAAATTAATATTAAAAAGTATTTATTAGAACTCATCCTATATCGTACTCATCTGTATATTAATTGGCTTTTTGTATTTATAACGACAATAAAGTAATAATTGACTTATTTATACAATCCTAGATCCTAGTTTGTTAACTGGAGGAAAAAACATCATGTCAGTTGTAAATGTATAAACAAATAAATTATTACACTATTGTAAAAAATAATAATAATCTGAGTTTCTTAGGCTTCTCTGGCATGAATGTTGGTTACATTTCCGGAATTTCTTCTTAAGGGTCTTCATCTTGGTTTGACACTATTTCGACACTTTAAAAAAAAATAGTTGAATATTTACTTTTTAAAACTATTTTTCAGATTTGAAAAAGGACTAAACTCAGAAAAATAGTAATATCTGATAGTTGACTGAACTACGATTTGTAGTTATCAATACCGATATTTTAACTAATATTTCATAATAAATTCATTTACTATTTATTAATAGTATGATTTCTACTATTTAATCATAATACAGTAAAATATTTACTATTTTTGTGTAGTAATAATTATAATTTTTCAACTGTAAATCGTAGTAAATGTTACTAATTCCTTTCATTAACTGATAATATTTCCATAAGTAAGATGTAACATTACAATTACATATTGATAGCTGTAAGAACTATGTAACAATAGTTAAATTTACTTTTTTTATTTTAATTATTACTACTCTTTACTTTATACCCTTGTTATTGATTACTATATAATATTTGTAAATTATAAGTAAAGTTAACTAATATTCCATAAAGGAAGGTCCCGGGACACTTCCACATCCCTCTTCGGGTCACAATAAATCATGTAGGTATCTAGTAGAAACGTTCTCGGCAAATTGATCAAAGCGCCTCTACCGGCACTTCCTTGAAGGTCCATTATCGAATCGATAAGAAGGAAATCTTATTTTAAACATTTAAAAAGTGAAACAGAGTTACACTTAATGAAACAAGAGGCGCCTGTGTAAAATGTCCGTACTTCGTAAGGAGAGCCCCATTGACTTTGAGGGCCTCATACTTAAACTTGCCTCATTAAAAGCCTCATTGTAGAATCGTCACAGATATAATTGAAGGGAAACCAAAATCATATCCGTTAATTTCTATTTACGTCAAATTTTACAGAAATTCGAAGTAGGAATAAATACCAGATTGAGCTACTAGTGACCAGCTTTCAGCAATGAGTCATATGATATGAAAATTGGTAAGGATAGGAAATGAGACTGAATGGTTACTGTCCTAGTCTCATCTTGACCCTTCCACTATACATAAAGCGTAGTTCGCACCTTAACCTTTTTTGACGAGGTTGGTTCATCCTTCAGTAACATTAGTGGAGAGTGGCCTCTGTAACTGGGATGAAAGGTTGACCACCACCCTCGCTATAGAGATGCAGATGAGGCTGCATCTAGCCGGCCTGGTCCCCCCCTCCCCATGTCACAATATCACACACACATCTCTATCATAGGATAGCAACCCTACCCTACCTCACCACATTAGCAGCCCCACCCCTAGAACCGGATATAATAGTTCTCCAAATAGTAATGTACCCATTGGAAAAACAAAAATTCTAGGCATTACCAGATTTCCTGCCTTCTCTCATAGCTGCATAACATACTCATTTATATTTTTTTATTTATTCATGTAGACTTTTTTATTTATTAATTTATAATTGATTAATATATATATATTTAAAAAATATATATATATTGTTATAATTACATTGTTTTCTTTTTCTTTTCTATATCTCGCACATTGGGACCTGATGAAGGAACGTAAGAATGTCCCGAAACATCGTTGGGATAAACACTTCCAAAGATTTTTTGAAAAATGGGTATCTTAATTTTTATTAAATTGAAAAATGTGTCTACTTATTATAAATGTATCTATGTATTAATTTTTTTTATACTCATTTATTTTTAAGTATTTATTTATTCAGTTTTTATTAATTTAATTTTACTTTTTTTAATAGTTTTGTTATTACTGCTAATCATACGTGTGTTAAACTCAAGTAGTTATAAATCTATTTTATAAGCTATCTTAATGTATAAATTATTTTGACGTATTCTATTACCATGTATTGGTTTAACGAAAATACAATTATTATTATTATTATTATTAAGACTTTAGGAAAGTCGTCTCCAAAGACGGACAGAATGTAAACAAAACATCAAGTTAGAGATAATTGGATACATAATTGTTTCGAGATTATGAATTCAGTTCATAGAATCATAAAAGACGTGGTGAAATTTTTTTAAACTTTATTTTCAATTACCCTCAGTTGTCTCTGTTTTCTAAAAGTGTCAACATGACGTGTAAAAGAAAATCTTTGACCATCGAAGAAAAAGCGAACATCATTTGGCGGGTGGAAGAGGGTGAGTCAAATTCTACTTTATCAAAAGAATTCGGTGTCCTACAATTTCTACTCTGTGAGCCAATAAAGAAAAAACAATTAATTACAGATTTTTTTAAACAATGAGTTTCTTTATGTACGCATGTATTTATGCATATAAATATGTAATTATGTATGTATTTCACAACATTTTTTAAAACTTTTTTCTAACTCTTTAATGTAAATAAGTGATATTTTTTTGAATAAATATCTATTGTTTTTAAGAAATTGAGTTTTTTAAACCTTTATTCCATTGTTATTTTGACCTTTCATTTGTTATTGATGAGATTGGGAGAAAAAAAAAGATTTTCCTATCCCCCAGGTGGTTATAGACGATTTTGACTATACATCAAAATATAAGAAAAATTAAAACTTGTTAGGATCTTGAGTGTAATCAAAAAATGTTTGAATTCAAATGACCTTTTTTATTTTGTTTCCCAGTTATGTAAAGTAAAACGTTGTTTTAACTGGAAGTTTCAACATGGAAGACAGCTCGGACAGAGTGACGTTGCAAAACTCTGAATATTAGGAGGTTCATAATGAGGCGCCCTTGAAAGGTCGGATGACTGTGGACCGGGGACCGGGAATGCTTCCCTTCACCAGAATGGGCCGCAGGCTGGTGGAGCTATCTTCTATCTCGCCTATCTCTGGGGCCTAAGGTTCGCTGGTCTTCTTCCTCGGGCGCACATTGTAGCGAATGTCAGTTTTCTCCGCTGGCTGCTCTTTAAGGCGGTACTCATCACAGCTTCTGGGAGATGTTACGAGGGTAGTCCCTTAAGTACCCGACCTGACGTATAGATGGCGGTTGTGGTTTGAAAAAAATTACTATGGTGCAAAGTACGAACCTTCTAAAGCTTAAGTTTGAAGTTTGAAGACGCTACGTTGTTTAGTATTTGTTTGGCAGCCATCAATAGTGAACGCTCTCAGTGAATTTGTAAACAGGGAAAAAATTGGTCATCTTTATGTGATACAATACTTTCATTTGAAAGGTCTCAGTCCAACCAATATCAAAGCCGAGCTAGATTCTAATCTGGGAGAGTCTGCTCCTTCGTTTACAACAGTAAAATATTGGGTGGCAGAATTTAAACGAGCTGCCAAGACGAACATCGCAGTGGTCGACCAAATGAGGTGACCACGCCAGAAATGGTGAAGAAAATCCACAAAATGGTATTGGATGACCGTCAACTGAAAGTGCGCGAGCTAGCAGACATGGTAGGCATTTCAAAAAGTGCTGGAGATTGCATATTGAATGAAAATATGAACATGAGAAAGCTGTGCGCAAGATGGGTGTCGCGTTTGCTTACAATGGAACAAAAACAGCGTCGTGAGAATGTTGCAATCGAGGGTTTGGCGTTGTTTCACAGCAATAAAGCTGAGTTTTTGCATCGATTCATAACCATGGATGAAACATGGGTCCATCACTTCACAGCTGAGACGAAGGAACAGTCAAAACAATGGACTGAAAGGGGAGTAGCGGCTCCAAAGAAGGCGAAGACAGTTCCATCTGCAGGCAAGGTCATGGCGTTAGTTTTTTGGGATGCGCGTGGGATAATTTTCATTGATTATCTTCAAAAAGGAAAAACAATCAACGGTGAGTATTATGCGAACTTATTGCAGCGTTTGAGTAATGAAATCAAGAAAAAACAGCAGCATTTGGAGAAAAAGAAAGAGTTGTCTCATCAAGACAATGCACCAACCAGTTCACACATCCGTTATCGCGGTGGCCAAAATCAATGAGTTAAAGTTCAAATTGCTTCCTCACGCATCCTATTCGCCAGATTTAGCCCCCTCGGTTTATTTTCTCTTTCCAAACTTGAAAAAATGGCTCGGTGGTAAAAGATTTGCCAACAATGAAGAGGTGGAAATTGCGGTTGATGGCTATTTTGAGGAGCTCGATGGTTCTCACTATAAATAGGGTATCGAAGCTACTGAACATCGCTGGAAAAGTGTATCGAGCTAAAAGGAGACTATGTTGAGAAATAAAGATAATTTTTCTTAAATTTTTTGTGATTCCTTCGTTAGGTCGGATACTTCTGGGACTACTCTCGTAACTGGTCGGATGCTCTTAAGGGCTCTTTGGCGTACTCCAGTCCTGCCAGAAGACGTAGTAACACCCCTAACATTATAACAACATTTGATTGTTATTTCGGATGTCTTGACGCGAGCTGTATACATTTTAAAATATTGAAAAAAGTTCCCATCAAGTATTTTCAGAACTCTTCAATTTGATATCCTACTCATGATTTTTATGAAATAGTCATCAATTTAATAAATGTAGGTTTTGCGAATAAAAAAAAAAAAAAAAAAAGGGAGATGCGCTGAAAAATAAGTAAATAATGAACTCATTAATCTCAGTAAAATAACCGTCTCGAAAGCAAGTCTCTCTGCTTAGTACATTATTACTAAAAAGCAACGTTAATCAAAAATTTACTCTGCTCTGATCCTTGTTCTTTTTAATTTTAAAAAAATTATCAGTCTTTTCTGAACACAATAATTTTCTGTTAGATAAATGATCTTAAAAGAAACAATTTATAAAAATTATCAACAGGAAACAAATCAAAGTTAATATGGTCCTTCCTCAGGTAAATTACAGACTGCCCCAAGGCGTCACTTGAGAATTTTACATAAATCAGTTTCTCCTAATACTATGCATTATGACCAACTATGCTAATAATAATAATAATAGACTTGAAAATTATAGGAACTAGATGTTGTGCGATAATTGTGCCATCGTTTACCATCATGGCAGGACCTGAAGTTCAATATCTGTCGAATATTGACCATATTTGAAGAAAAAAAAAATGGACAAATAATTTTTTTTTCAATTTTAGAATCAAGGGGTGTAAAAACAAGAAATCCCGGTGAAAATTCAACATCGAACACAACAACATCTTACAGCTGGGAAAGTAAAATACAAAACAAAAATTAAAATAATACAATTTTATTTATTTATTATTATTTTTTATTTTAATTTTTTTAATTTAATTTTTTGTTTCTGTTCGTCCATGTATGCCAAAAATGTGTAATTTTCAGTAAGTTCTTGTAGAGAAAAAATGGATTAAAATATCTATAATAATCTCTAATAACTTCATCGGTAAATCTAAATATAAGTTTTTGCTTTTTCTCCAAAATCAATCGACCGTTTGGGCTCAAACTCAATAGTTGAATAATTCAACTACAGTAGAGTCCCGCTAATCCGGACGGGATTAAAAAAAAAAAACTAATTAAGACTTAGTAAACAAAAATTTAATTTGGCGAGCGGTAAGTACGAAAATATTTCAAAGAGGGGTTTGACTATTAACCTTGAGGCGCCTATAAGATCGAACGGCAAAACGACGTAGGTCTTCTTTAAAGCAAAAAAAAAACATTAAGGCCTTTTTTCAGTGAGTCTAAAATTATTATTCTTGTTTTCATTACGTACTGTACATTGTTCTATTTTATAGTCCTGTTCAGAATTTAACGTTTACATATTTCGTTTTTAAAATTCTTAATTTTTACATTATAACATTAATGTACCGTGGTTTGTTTTTTACAGTAGTACTTTACAATAAATAAATTTTGAGTTTTAATCACAAAGATTTTTCGTTTTGTTAACCCTAACTCAGTTCGAGGTCGAAAACTTCGATCTTCATACGTATACATTATGAAGTATTGAAAATAAAATTAAGCTGCAGGAAAAAGTGTATTTATGAGAAAAAAAAGTCGTTAAAATATTTATCATGTGCATTTTACAGGAAATTCCGTTTAATCAGGACGGGGTCCGGTCCCATCTAGTCCGGATCAGCTGGACTCTAGTGTATGTAATTATTACATATGGATTCTAAATACTAAATTTTGGGTCGATACATTCATTATATTGGCAGTTGATAGGGATCTTAAGACTCCCCCCCCCCCCCCCCCCCCCCCCCTCTAATCTCGCCCTTCCCTTTGGCAAATTTTGCGGAAAAACGGCGCTGTATTTATGAGGTTTCGATTATAAGTACAAACTTTCATGTCGATATATTCATTACATCGACATTGGGTTTTTTGAGTTGAGCCCTTCTCTGATCCATCCCGTCTCTTCGGCCGTGTTCGCTCAAAATTAATAGGTGTCGTCCTTGTAGGGATATTGAATTTACATATGAAATTTTGTGTCAATACATTCATTATAACGTCAGTTATTAGAGATTTTGTGTCAATACATTCATTCTAACGTCAGTTATTAGAGATTTTGTGTCAATACATTCATTATAACGTCAGTTATTAGAGATTTTGTGTCGATACGTTCTTTCTATCGGGAGTTATTGTGTTCACAGACACACAGATAGTCAGACCTTTTTTTCATTTTTGGAGTCAGGAGGTCGGAAAACATGAAATTCCGTTAAAAACATCCACATCAAATTTTTAACAGATTATGTAACTTTTCCTATACTTCGTATAGCTGGGGAAGTAAAATGTACGGTCCGGATAAGTGATCGACCCCGTAAAAATGTACGGTCCGGATAAGTGATGTACCCCGTAAAAATGTACGGACTGGATAAGTGATGGGCCCCGTAAAAAAATATGTAAAACCCTTTCAGAACCAAACATTGTTTCGCGGCACACGTGACAAATACTGCACAACACTTCCTCAATGGTCGACTGTTATTTTTTTCAGTATTGTTTTGAGTCCGTTGAGTTGAATACAAAAGATACAGTTGTCAAAAGTTGATGTGCAATTTGGACGTTTTTTCATTCACATTATTTTGGCGTACTTTGAAAACTTCCCCTATTTCATTATGAACAATTCTGCAGACTGAGGGGAGAAGTTCCAAAAGAGCAGACAGACAAGCAGACTGAAGGATTGTGAATGGGAACGAATGAAGGGTTGGGCATGTTGTGACACGGTCCATGATTTTTGCGGACGGCAGATGACCATGGTTCCAGACCTCTGCATCGAACTAGGGCCCCACATTTTGCTGTTCCTAAACTATAAATCCCTCTAATTCAGTTTATATCTAAATATTTACTAAAGGAGAAACTAAGGTAGGTACTTTATATTTTATACATTCTATATTATTTTTTAGTTATAGCGCCCCAAGCATTGTTCAATAAATTACCATAGAAACTATTACAAAGCTATATTTAAATTCTAACTAGAAAGTTCTAACTGAAAGTTCTTTTCATTTGGGTTCCTGGCCATAGCGGAATTGCAGGCAATGAGAAAGCGGATAAAGCGGCGAAAGAAGCACACAATCTTTTAGAAGTTTCGTCAAGTAGTCTGACTGCAGCAGAAATAGTATCTCCCCACCTATACAGAATCGCTGAGAATTGGCAGCGCCTGTGGAATGATGTTAGGGAAAACAAACTGCGAATGGTCAAGAGGGGCGTCCCGACCTGGACATCGTCCGATCGAGGAGCAAGGAGAGAAGAAGTGCTCATCACAAGGCTGAGGATAGGTCACTCCCGCCTCACTCATGGCTTCCTATTTGACAGACAGGACCCGCCGGAGTGTGCTGCCTGTGGAGTGGTTCTAACCGTCCGCCACATCATCGAAGAGTGCCGGTCATATACGGACCTCATGGAGCAGCACAGAATTTCAAGGAATTTGTTTGAAGCTCTGGGTGAGGACGGTGGTGCCATAGATCGGCTGGTCGCCTTCCTCAAGGCATCTCATCTATTTCATAAGCTGTAGAGTTCATGGAGAGTGTACTTTAGCTTTCATTTTACTTCATTGTTTTTCTTCATTTTCTCCTTTATTGTTTATTTTGTCTTATATCTGTGTAAGTTTTTTTTTTTTTTTTTTTGTTAGATTAATTAATTAGTTTTTTGTTAGGGCGATGATAACCATGACAGTTTTTCGCCCTAAAACCACAATAAATAATAATAATAAATTCTAACTCAAGACAACGAATACTGAGCATACTGTGCTCAAGATCGCGGGTTCAAAACCCCGGCCGAGGTTCCAAAGTTTAAAGGGTGTGTTACTTATGGACTTCTGAATCTTCATTTCAAATTGATATGTTAAATCCATCAAAAGTTATTGGGAATTTTGAAGTTAACCTTACACAACTTTGGCCGACTTAGCTGAAACTTAATAAATGACTTTTTAATGAATTTCCCAATCATTATATAAAATTTCATGACAATATATTCATTCTTATGGGTGTTATTAGAATTTTGGAGTCAAGCCATCGCCTCCCTCCTCTCGTTGGCCGTTTTGACCGAAAATCAACGTTTTCGGAGAACTGACACCACCTATTAAATTTCTTGACGATATATTCATTCTTGTCAGGACTTATCGTGTCTACAGACACAAATTTGTTTTCAATTTTTGAATCCAGAAAATATGAAATTCTTGTGAAATCTCAACATTGAATTTTTGACATATTGCATAACTTCCTCTATACTAAATGTAGGTGGGGAAATAAAACAACAATGTAGACGAAGAACAAACAAGGTCGGAGAGATAGTTAAGGGTTTAGGCCAACTGGGAGGTGAAAAAAACCTTGAGAACGCCGTCCTTTGGAGGGACGTTAAAGGAAGGTCCCGAGCCTGTGCGATGTCAAAGACCCCTTACCCTAGGTGAATAAACTTAAGTAGGTAAAATTTAGGATTACCATAGAATCAGGCTTATGTCTACTAAAGCGAGAAAAGAGCACTCTGGTAGTAGGCGTTATGAACTCGTAGTTAAAGCTCGAACATATAACTAATGACAACAAATTTTTTAATAAATTTTGCGATAATTACATCTTGTATCAATTATATAGTAGTTATCAAATATTTTGAATTAATTCTTTATTGTACCAAAACATTGAATATCCATCTTATTACGTCTTTAAGTAGTATGGAGCCTGTGCGATGTCAGTACTCGTTAAAGACCCCTAACCTAGGTAACAAAACTTGATTAGGCAAAATAATTCTCACAGTGGAGTCGGACTCACGTTCAGAGCTACGAAAGACAGCTCTGGTAATAGGCTATATGACCTCGTAGTATATATAATATTTCCAGGTATTCCATGCCGTTCAACTGGGTGGCTCAACTTGGGGGCTACCTTACTAGGATTGGGGCGGAAGACGTGTGGGCTATTCAGGATGTAGTCTCCGAGAATCACAACAGACTAACGACGGGTTTTCGGAACTACCTGATCAGTAAATACGTTGAAGCAGTGTTGAACTCGAAGTTTAATTTTTATTACCGGGATGTCAGCAGTCCGGGGATCATAGAACCACATACCCGCCTTCATAGCCACATAAACAAGCTAAGAGTGCTTGTCCAGCTTCGGTTAGCAGGGAAAAAGGGAACACGGATTTATATAAGAAACGAAAAACGTGAGTTCTTTCCTGAGATTAGTTGTGGGTTGTGTTCTCTGGGGGAGAGGGATGACGTGGCCCATTTTCTGATAGACACCCCATCTATGCCATGATTAGAGACAAATACCTGGCTAGCTATTTGGCAGATGTTCCGGTAGATGTCTCTCGGCAGAGGGTACATCTCCACAACTTACTATTAGTTTCAGATGAACAGAAGCTTCATCATATTTATTTGTTCATGCTTGAAGTTAAGAAACATTCTAAAAGACTAATGTTACCTGTGGCTTTACCTTTATTATTATTATTATTTTAATTTAACCTCTTTATTAATATAAGTATTGTTTTATTTATTTATTTTGTGTGTTCTTTTTGTTATCAGTTATTGAATCTATCTATTTATAATTATGTATCGAACTCCTTGCTGTAAGATAATTCATTATAAGCAATAAAGGTATTCATTCATATATCACATTTCGAAATCTATTTTTTTTTTCTACGTTTGTTTGATTTGTTCATATTGTTTTGAATATTTACATTAAAAATAAACCAGCCGAAAATGGTACGTTTCATTCAGAATATTTGGCATATTATGTACAGGAGGCCTATTGAATTGTTGACAATCCCTTGTCCCCTAAGGTAGGGTCGAGGGGTCCGAGTACGATTTTTGCATTGCGGACCACGCAGATAACAGCTTTGTGGCGGGGCGGGGGCAGATGAGAAGGGACCCCTGTATAATGACACGGGAGGCAGGGACCGGTCCGGCAGCTGCCCCCCTACACCAGGCCCTGTGGGGGTGGCCCCAACATCCACCACACACACACACACACACCTTTTTGAGCTCTTCATTTGTCATTTCAAAATCCAGCCCCCTGACATAACAGTCCCCCCTTTGAAAGTAATGATTCTTAATATTTCTTCACACATAACTATGCTAATAGTTTCGTACAGCTTACGATAAATCAAACAACACATAAATTAAACTAAAGATAAAATAAAAATAGAAGGTAGATGTGGAATTTATCAACTTGAATGCGAATCGCGTAGTTAGGTTTATATAGGACAACCCGGTCGTAAATATAGTGAAAGGGCCTAAAGGACACATCTGATATAAGGAAAAAAGGGGATAAATCCACATTCGGTAAATGCATCAACAATATGGGTCTCATGTTCAACGAAGCAAAGGAACTATGCCTCCATCTTTGTGAAAAAGGTAGACAGCTTGACTCCGGAACGGCTGGAAATTAATAGAGCTATAAAAAATGGTAGTTGTTTGAACGACCAAACTCACTTCAAATTCACATCCCTGATATATTAATGTAATATATTGCGTATTTTTATTATAATTAGTATGGGTTCATCTGGGTTGAAGAAGCCGTATACCTAGGACAATAACTTTCATTTAAGAATGGCCTAAAAATGGAAGTAAATAAAGAATGTAAGAAATATTGGTCCTACAAATATTTCTTCAAAAGCAAAATGGCCATGAACCTGTAAAAAAAAGGTGTTGTTCGACTGCTGCATCACTCCCTGTTTTGCGTACGGCTCCCAAACCTGGGCTCTCTCTCAAGATGTGCTGAGGAGCTTAGAGGTCACTCAAAGAGCAATGGAGAGAAGCATGCTGGGAATTAAGAAGAAGGATAGAGTACACAACTCCGAAATAAGAAGTAAGACAGGAGTACGGGACGTGAAGGATGTGGTAATGCAACAAAAGGGGAAATGGGCAGGGCATGTGGCGAGGATGGAAGAAGGAAGATGAGCCAAGAGGACGACAGAGTGGTACCCGATTTACCTGAAGAGAAGGAGAGGAAGACAACTGGTGCGGTGGCGGGACGATCTGGACAGGTTAGCAGGGAGTCTCTGGCACAGGTCGGCCTGGCACAGGGGTGTATGGACTAAAATGGGAGAGGCCTATGCCTAAAGATGGGCCTACTTTTCAATTTGTATAGATGTATAGGGTTAAGGTTAGGGTTTATGACTCATGCCCGGGCTTCAACTACGAGGTCATATCGCCTACTACCAGAGCGCTCTTTCGTCACTCTGGTGGACATGAGCCCGACTCTACTGTGTTGAAATTTTGCCTACCCTAAATTTTTTATTCACCTAGGGTAGGGGTCTTTAACGAGTACCAGACATCGTACAGGCTCGGGACCATCGCTTAACGTCCCATCCGAAGGACGGCGTGCTTAAGTTTATTTTACCTCTCAGATAAAATAAACTAAGGGCCTCGGTCGGGTTACGAACCCACGTTCTTGAGCTCAGAAGTCAAGCACGCATACCATTGAGCTACCGGCGCCCTCTATAGATGTATATTTATTGCTATTATTACTGTGAACCTTAAGGAAGCAAATAAAAAGGCTATTATTATTATTATGTGTTCATCTATTTGTTTTATTTTCTTCTTGTACTCCGATACTATGTCATATAGCCATTATTTCACTTATTTTTTATGTGTACTATCTACTTCACTATGAACCCTATTCATTAGTTTCTAAAAGTTCTTACTATTATATTTTCTCAGTTTAGTCTCAAATAATTTTAATTGTCTGAATGTTCCGTTAAAGCAGGACTGTCTGTGCGATGTCAGATACTTTTAAAACCTACTGAAATTAAAATACTCCCAAGTAATCTTCAAGACTCCCACAAGGGATAAGAGCATTGAATGCTTAGGTCCCTAGGTTCACCATCGTACAAGTGACATCATGTCAAATTTCAAGTTCTTGCTAAAATTGTATCTGAGTTCAACCGTTGAGGAAATAATCAAGACGTGTTCAGAGGATTTTGAAAAGTGAAATTCGAAAACTTTATGTTGGATTTTTGAACGATTACAATACTCGGGGCAGTAAAGGTACAAGAAAGTAACAAAAGTACATTGAGTGTAAATTTCCATCCTTAGAGATTTAAGTCCAAGTGTTTTTTTGACTAATAAAATCAAAACTATTTATGAACATGAAGAAATCGCTAAAATTCAAAATATTTGAATCATTACTGATAAATAAGTGATTATGTAGAGTTCAGTAAATCTGACTGTATTCTTCCACGATGAGATCAACAAAGAGTTCAGAATAAATTGGAATCATCTGTTTTTTGGAATCTACATCAAAAGCGTGGGTTTACAGCACTAAAGTAACGTTACTCAGAAATCTTAAAAAATTTAAAACTTATTCATAAACTGTCCTTAACCAAAGTGAGTGTAGGCGGGTCACTTTTAAGAACTGTGGGTGGCTATTGAAGCCCTTTAGCAGCGTCTGTATATAGTTTATTTTATTATTTCTTGTATTCAAAAAAATAATTTATATGTATATATAAAACAAAATTGATCGCAAGTTCGAGGCATTCAGTTTTTTTTATCTCAGGGGTGAAAATAGCTTGAGCACGCAGTCCTTCGGATGGAACGTTAAGCGATGGTTCCGAGCCTGTACGATGACAGGTACTCGCTAAAGACACCTATCCTGGGTGAATAAAAATGGCTCATGTTCACCAGAGCCACGAAAAAGCAATATGTCTTTTTAGTTAAAGCCCGGGCATGAGTCACAATAACTAACTAAAATAAAATTGTTGTTTATACATTGTCGTAATGATCAGAAATCCGTTTGATATTACATAAAGGCCTTAGAGATCATCCCTTCAATTTATCTCTATATGTTAGTATGTATGCTACAAGGGACATGAAATTCCGTTCTAATTTTTCGTATAGTTTTCGTCGTATAACTGGGGAAATAAAATTATTATCTATCTATTATTCAGTAGACACCCAATACAATTTCAAGGCATAATAAAGAAACAAAGAATTATTAATAGTCTGGGGTATTGGATAACTGATCCTTTGTGCGGTCGTTTTGAAGTTGAACAATTAACTTAAAACATGGCGCCTACAAACCAAAAGGAGAGAGGCCACCCAGTGAAAATTGGTTAAACGCCCTGCTAGCATAAAGTGCAATACAATATGGATAATGATGGGCTGACTTAGCCAATATGGTCATCTCTAGAGTTTCCATTTACAGTAGGTTATATCAGTATTGTATAAGTATATATAATTTACCATTGGATACAAACTTATTTATACCAACTGTAGTTAGTAAGTATAGTTTGTTATAGGTTTCGAGGAGGGAAACAGGTTTTGAAACACAATAAACAACATTTTATACGGAAAATTAACATTTGAGAACATACCAGACCTCTCTAGGCAGTTGACCTCCAGTGTATCTTTTGTAGATTGTATTCTAGAACAGAGATTCTCAACTGTTCTAGGTTTGCGGCACCCTTGTGAAGAGGATGTTTGGATTTTAGATTCTTGTTAAAAGTTTCGTAAGCGTTAGGTTTTTCACTCTTTTGCTTCTCCAGCAGAACAAAACATTTTTGTATGTATGTGTGCCTGTGAACATGGTAACTCCAGATAAAATGAATGTATCGTCACGTAATTTTATATGTGCATTCAATATCGACAACACCTATAGATGTCAGCCAATTCCGCTCAAGGGAAAGGGTGGATTAAGAGGGGAGGGTCTCAATACAAATACTCAAATAAATGCCGATGTAATTAATGTATTCTTCGTCTTCTTCCTGCGGCGCTACGGTCCTAAAAGAACCCGGGCCTCCGTCACAATCCTCCTCCATTCGTCTCGATCCAAAACTTTCTTCCTCCATCCTCTGATGCCCAACACTCGGAGGTCCGCCTCGACGTCATCCAGCCAACGGAGTCTCGGTCTTCCTCTTCTCCTGGCACCGCCTGGCCTACCTTAGAGGGCTTGTTTAGGGAGTCTTCCTCCTTCCATTCTCTCCAAGTGGCCCAACCAACGTAATCTCGCCTGCTTGATCACGGATACCAGGTCGGAATCCCCGTAGAGGTCTCTCAATTCTCTGTTCTTCCGGATACGCCATCTGCCGTTCTCGGAAACTGGTCCATTAATCTTGCTAAGTACTTTCCGTTCCCACAGTAGCAGAGTCTCTTCATTTTCTTTTGTCAATGCCCAAGTTTCACCAGTGTAAGTTACAATTGGACGGACAATGGTTTTATAGTCAATTAGCTTGGTCCTCCATGTTAATGTGCGGAGCTTGAGAATTCTTTGGATAGAAAATAGATATCTGTTCCCTGCAGCAATGCGTGCTCTTATTTCGTGGCTAACGCCATTATCTTCTGTGATCAGAGCCCCGAGATATTTGAATTCCCTGACTACTGGACATTAGTACTCATTGATAGAAATTACTTCAGGAGCGTCTTGCACAGGGTTCCGTGAGGTCTTCATGTACACGGTCTTATCTACATTCAAATGAAGACCCCGTTTCTCTTCTTCTCCTCCGAATTCCTGTAGAGCCCCGGCCAATGCTGCTATTGTGCGTGCTGTGACCACCATGTCATCAGCATACCCCATATGCTGCGTCAGGCGGTTATAAATAGTTCCTCCCGGATTTGTCCGGATTTGAACAGCTCTTTCTTGAGTCAGGTTGAATGTATTAACAACAATTAATGTGTTGAAACGTGTTCAAAACCGAAACATGAAATCCTGTTGAAAACACGATCTTTCCCACGATTACAATACTTCGTTATACTAAAGGTATAATTTGTAATGTATTTATATATTTCAATTAAATCAATAAGGGAGCAAGTAGAAATGTTTCTACTTCCTTATACTAAAGGTATAATTTGTAATGTATTTATATCCTTCAATTAAATCAATAAGGGAGCAAGTAGAAATGTTTCTACTTCCTTATACTAAAGGTATAATTTGTAATGTATTTATATCCTTCAATTAAATAAATAAGGGAGCAAGTAGAAACGTTTCTACTTCCTTATACTAAAGGTATAATTTGTAATGTATTTATATCTTTCAATTAAATCAATAAAGGAACAAGTAGAAATGTTTCTGCTTCCTTATACTAAAGGTATAATTTGTAATGTATTTATATCTTTCAATGACATCAATAAGGGAGTAAGTAGAAATATTTTAATATAGCAAGGTCATGTGTTTCTAGTTTCAACAAAACTCCATTTGAAGAATCTTTTGAAAATTGGTAGCACTTTGAGTAGCAGACAGTAGGAAGGAAGGGTTTTCAACAATTTCAATTTGAATATGGAGAACCAAATCATGTACAAGTGGTCTGCATACTATTACAGACCCAATAACCATGTACAAAAACACCACATAAAAAAAAACAAAAAAAAAAAAAAACAGAGAATTGTGGGTAGTTGTAGGGAGTGACTATGGTGTGTCTATTTCACGGGCTAGTGCCGACCCCTGGCACGCTCTATCCAAAGTTACACTATACTAGGTGTAAATAGATACATTGTGTAAATGCAAATTAATATAGATCATACCACAGATCAGTATCACCGGCTATGTACTTCCCCAGCAAGAAATCATCTATTATGTTTTCGCTCTCCCTCCAAAGGCAATGAACCGTTTGGGCTAAAACTCATTTGACTTACATAGTCGCTTCTAAATAGATTCATTATATCAATGTAATCAATTCATTACATTGGCAGTTATTAGGATGGAGCCCCTTTTTTCTGATCCCCCTTCCCTTCTGTCCATTTGGCGGAAAATTATTAGGTGCCACTTTTTAAGACATTTTGATTTAAATATGAAATTTCACGTCGATACATTCATTACATGTCTATGTAACTGTCTAGTTATTGGGATTTTTGAGTTGAGCCCCTCTGATTTCCCCCTCCCTTTTGTCTGATTCCGCTGAAAATTAATAGGTGTCGTCCTTATTCTGTTGTAAATTGACAATAAAGCAATTTATTAATTTAATTTCAGTTCTCTTAAAATTAAGATTGTGAATTTTCAAATGAGTATATATGAATTTTTTAAAAATATTCACTTCCCGATCAGCAGCTATACGAAGGTAGTATAGACGAAGTTATGTAATCGGTCTACATGCATGTGTCTCAATTGAATACGATAAATGCTGTATATATCGTCTCGAAATTTTATGTCGATCCGCAACTCCATAAAGACTCCACACACACACACACACACATACAGACAGACAGGATATATTTTTTTTTGTGGAATTAGAGGGTCGGAAAAAATGAAATTCCCGTGATAACTTAACATCGAATTTTTGATCGATTACATTACTTCCCCTATACTCCGAACAGCTGGGAAGAATTTTAAGGAATTATTGCTGAATTCAAGAGGAGGTGGAGGGCGGGTAGGAACTACTGTGTCCAATTAAGCCAAGACCTCTCACAAGGTTCTCACAGAGCTAGATCTAGAGCCACTCAGGTGACCAGCTCTTCTAACGAGTCAATCAGGTTTTTATAGACTTTCTTAATTAACTGCCTTATTTTCATTTATTAAAAACTATTATAACCCAGGAGAAATAAATATTGTTCAGTGGAACTCAAAGGTTCACCTAAAGCAGTGGTTCCCAACCTTTCTTAGCTCACCACCCACTAAAATAGCAATCAATAAACCGACCCATGACATGAATGTAAACTTTTTTTAGTCTATTTCTATGACTCTATTTGTTTTAATAATACCATCGGTTGCAAAACAGGTGGTATTGCGGGCGCTTTATTAAAATCCGATCCATCACTGGTCAATATATTTTTATAAACTACCTATAGTAATCGCAATATTTAAAAAACTGTGACTAGAACTAATTGTAACTAGGACTAGAACACATCCAACTACAGCGATAACATATTTTGGAGGTAAGAGGAGAGCTAGCAGCATTAAATGAATTCCGCTTGGAGCGCCTCGGATGCAAGACTTAGAGGTGATTCTAATATAAAATATAATATTATAATATGGATTGAAGATTATTAAAAAAATAATTAAATAGGTATAATTAAAAAATAAATAAAGAAACAAAAGTGTCATGGCTCTATTTGATAAAAACGTGGGTCGCGACCCGAATTTAAAAAAAAATCCGTGACCCACTCGACATCGCGACCTATAGGTTCAGAACCACTGACTAAAGGGTTCCTTCCTCTCTTTTGCTTTCTCAGTTAAATCTAGTTTAATGAAAGAAATAGTATGCTAGTTTGTTTTTACGACTCATGCCCGGACTTTAATTAAATACAGGTCACATTGCCTACTACCAGAGCGCTTTTTCGTCGCTCTTGTGGGCTCGACTTGTGAAGTCCAATTTTGCCTTCTAGATATCGTTTACCTAGGATGGGGTCTTTAACGAGTACCTGACGTCGCTTACGTCCCATCCCTAGGGTTGCTTGCTGAAGGTTTTCTTAACACCCAGATGTAAAAGTCGAAAATGGATCACCAGAATAGTACTTATCCAGAAAAAATAATCAATTAACTTACCGCGTCCCCTCCAAAACCAGTCGACCTTTTGGGATATAGTTGACTTAATTCTAAATCTTCATACTAAATTTTGATTCCATAAATTCATTACATCGGCAGTTATTAGGTTCAGCAGTTTTTTAGTTGAGCCCCATAATCCTCCTCTTCTCTTTGACCGATTAGTCTGTAAATAAATAGATGTAGTCCTTATGGCGTTCTGGATATAGATATGAAATTTCATGTTGGTACATTAATTCTATCAAGAGTTCGCAGACAGACAGAACATTTTATTTTCATTTTTGAAATCAGGGGTGGGAAAATATGAAATTTCGGTTCAAAATGAACATCCAATTTCGGACAGATCCAATTTCCCCTCTAATTCGTAGAGCTGGGGAAGTAAAAACGTGAGTGAGTTTGTGTACCAATTATTAAATGTAAAATGTAAATATTTGTGAATAGTAGCTTTTAAGTATTTGGTTGTGAATTGACTTAATTTAAAGCGTAAGTAATGTTGATTCTTTTGGACTAGAGTGATTTTTATCGGTTATATTTTTTTTTTACAAATAGCTATTTACAACTGTATAAATATATATACAACAAGCAAATGTGCTAATAGAGAGATCGAATTACTAACATAAGGACTTATTGTTAATGAAAGTGAAGAGAAAAAAAGTTGCCGATAATGCTTCTTCTCTAGTCTTGCGACACAAAAAAGATAATCATGAAAAATTCCATGGCCTCCTCCTCTCCCTCCAAAAAGTTTTGAATTGTGAATTTTTTTAGACTTTTAAGAACTTATTAAGGAAACATTTATTTCATACTTTAGTTACCATAAGCCACTCGTGTCATTTGTTGAAATTAAAAACATGGAGTTTGAATAATAAAATATAAAGTAATTTTTAAACTTGGTACCAATATTATAATAAATAAACCCTATAATTATCCCACTCCTGATACTGCATTCGTCTCATTCTCTCGCAGTTTCGTTTTCTGAAGGTTTCACTTCTACCGCGTGTGAACTGCACACATGTTTTTTTTTTTTTTACAAATAGCTATTTACAACTGTATAAATATATAAAACAAGCAAATGTGCTAATAAAGAGATAATGGCAATGACAAAATGTC
The DNA here is from genome assembly GCA_963662175.1 of Aradus depressus. Lineage (NCBI taxonomy): Eukaryota > Metazoa > Arthropoda > Insecta > Hemiptera > Aradidae > Aradus > Aradus depressus. Next base: position 86,802,436 of record OY759214.1, read on the forward strand.
AAGAGGGGAGAAATAACCCAGTGGTGACACTCGCTAGTCACTGATTTCACCTCATTTGTAACTAATCACTGTCACTGTCACTGCTGCTGCTGAGGAGGTCTTTAGCCGTCGTTGGGGAAGTGTTGTAGAATGGAGGGCACGGACTAGAGGATTATTGTGGGAACTAAGAAAGGAAAATAATTTTTTATATTTGGATTTAGCGACTTTGGTGACAAAAGGTAGATTAAGATCAGTGTGAAGAGTTTTGTTGGAGACGTAGTAAGGAGCATTGGCTATTTTACGAAGGATTTTGGATTGAAAGGATTGGATGCGCTGAAGATTGGAAGCCTTGGCAGAACCCCAGAGTTCAAGTCCGTAAGTCCACATAGGTTAGAGTACTGCGTTGTATATAAGTCGTTTTGTTTTCAAACTCGATCGGTTATACGAGTATAAAGTCAATTCTATATTTTCCCCTCCTATTTTGAGTTAGTCAAGTTTTATTTTGAACTAGCCTTTCATTTAGAGTGTACTATTTGAAAATAGTTAATGAAGAGTTAATTACTGTGGTGTGGATTATTTATAATCACTAGTGGACTCAGAAATAAATAAGTCTGTAACAATAATATTATGTAATGGGCGTCCCTCTAGTACGTAATATGTAAAACATTTGATTTGCAGTTTTCATCTAAATTTCGGGGTTTTGAATTCACATATATTTTTTGTCGATTACAACGCCAGTTATTATTATTTGTGCTACGCCTCATCTCCAATCCACCTCTGTTTTTTGGCAGATTTGATTGAAAATCAATAGGTGTGATCTGGATACGCTCTTGGCCAATTTAGTTTTCGCTAGTCCCACCCACAATTTGCTGGCACTAAGAAGAGACATGAAGTCAATGCATGCCTATATAAGTATAATGCAGAAACAAGATTGGTTTCTCTCCTTGGGAAGTAGGGACACCCTAGCTGGGATCTAGGACATGGTCCACTTGGTTCTGCATTCAAACAGCCACCCCCTCCGTTGCAACCCTACTGCACTCTTTTTGCAACTACTGCAATGGGGGAATTCTTTTGTTGTAAGTGCATGTTGGCAAACTAGTTCCAATCTTTGCATTGCCGGTTCTTGAGATGACAGTTGCTAGTTTTCCTACTTTTTGTTAGTCTATAACGATCAAAATTTGAATGAAACTGTACCTATACAGATTTTGGAAGGTACCGCTTATATTTTCGATCTAATCAAGAAGCTTATCAGATAAAAGTTGTAGAGAAAACTGAGAGGCACATTTTACATATAATACGCTTTTCCAAAAGATGTCTGTTTGAGAGTATGTACTAAAAAACTGTCTTAAAATGACGTCTTGAAACACTTTTTTTTAGACGTTTGTTCGGTTTACGGGAAAACTGTTAGTCCTATCAAAACATTAGCAGTCATTACCAAAACGTTTCCTTATTAAATTTCCAACCAACGGTATGTCCTTAAATTTGTGGTAGGTTCAATACGATCAAAGTTATACCGCCCTAAACAATATACAATACATTTCTGTAGTACACTAAGTAATAGTAACAAATTTTAAAATATATTTTTATTACTGGTAGTTTTTTTATTAGAATCTATAAAAAAAAAATTATGTGAAGTGGTCATGACAGGACTTTTTTATACCAATCACTTTTATACAGATAACTCTCCTTCCTCCTCCCCCCCCCATTCAAATTCATTCATACTGGCAAGTGACTCAGAAAAACGCTGAAACAATGAAAACAGTCAACGCTAACACATTAACATTAGTATGTTGATGATCCACTAAGTTAGCGTGCTTGCCTACCTTGCTTACTGAGGTCAGGTTTGCGGGTTCTAAACTCGGTAGAAGGCCTTAGGTTTTTTTATTTGGGAAGTAGCAACTTGGAAACATTTTAAGATCTTCTTTTGTCATCTATTCCTCCATGGAACTTTGACTATCGACAATGCGGTAGTTCTCGCCAAGATGAGTTTCCTTTCCGAAATGCTCCCTGTTGAAGATTCGGGTCCAATAAGGTCCTCTTCCGTTACTGTACGAGCCTGTTTGTCGGCTTGTTCATTTCCTTCCACTCCCCTATGTCTTAGCACCCAAAGAAGGCGGATGTTCTTGGGACAAATACAGGCTAATATATTTGCTACGTTTTCTGTGCGAATGCATATTGCTCCGGTGTTTCTGAGATGTAGGCTGGCTTTACTTTCATTCCTGTGGAGTCAGATGGTCAGCCAAGATGAAAGTGAACTCACAACGTGTTGGCGCAGTGTCCTCAAAGATACCATCAGCAATCTATACAACTTCCTATTCTCACCTAGGATAATAGTTGAATCCTTATACTGGATTTTGTGTCAATACATTCATTACAACGGGCAGTTATTAGGGATTTTCAGTCGAGCCACCTCCTCTGTTTATTCATTACAATGTAGCTCTTAGGGTTTTGTGTTAATCCCTTACTTAAGTATAAAATTTCGTGTCGATACATTTTTTCTATTGGGAGTTATCGTGTTCACAGACACACACACACAAACACGCAGGACTTCTCCATCTACATGAAGTATACAGTTATGTATTCGGTCAGAAATTCTCCATGTTAATCGACCTCCTGACTCCAAAAAATGAAAAAAGCTATTTATCTGTGTCTGTGCGTCTACGATAACTCCTAAAAGAATGATGTATCATAAGAAATTTTATATATCTAGAACCCTCTAAGGACGACACCTATTAATTTTCAGCCAACTCAGTCAATAGGAAGTTGATTAGGAGGAGGTTTAATACAAAAACTCTAATATCTGCCGTTGTAATGAATGTATTGACATGAAATTTGGTATGTATATTCAAAACCCTATAAGAACATCACATATTCATTTTTAGCGGGAATCAGCTGAAAGAGATGGGAGATCAGAGGAGGAGTAAATGTATCGCCCTGAAATTTTATATTTAAATTCAGAGCCCATAAGGATAACACCGAACGATTTTCTGTGAAATTGGTTGAAAAGAAGGGGGACCAGAGAAGGGGGCTCGTCACAAATACTTAAATAACTCCTGATGTAATGAATATATCGACACAAAATTTAGTTTGAGGATTCATAAGCCACTATGTAAGTCAAATATTGCGTTTTAACCCAAACTGTCGATTGGCTTCGGACGGAAAACGAAAACGTAATTGATTAATTCGTGCTGGGGAAGTACATAGCCGGTGATTCACCAACAACTTTTTTTTCTCATACTTGAAATCTATGGGTCGGAAAACATTAAATTCCGGCGAAAATTCTGACGAGTTACATAACTTCTCCAATACTTCATAGAGGTGAGGAAGTAAAACCAAAGAAGGCGACTGAATTAGTCATTCCTGTTTGAGAAGGAATTGAAATGTTGCTCCAAGAGAAACGCAGATCTAAGCTACTAACCCTGACATTTTTATTCAGTTACGTAAACAGTCACATTTTTTTCTCTCCTTCCTACATGTTATTTTTCTGTCATTTATTAATTCAACTTCTTCAATATAACTCAATAAAAAATATATACAGAAGATTAGTTCATGTATTCCTGCATACATGTTTGCATATATAAAACATAAATAGGTAGACATGTGTTTGTGTGGTTGTGTATTCTCTTTATGTAATCTTTATATTTAAAAAAAACAAAATGTATGTTCAATGATTAAATGCGTTTTGTGCATATATGTGTTCTCATTTTCCCTACAACTTCAATATCTTTTTTCGACAAAAAAAGTCAAGAAATGTTTAATACGTATTTATATGATAAAATAATCCTTCTAAGGAAACATAATTTTTATCTAGAAGGTTTTATAGTTTTAGTATGTTGATCATCCACCAGGAGGGCGCCGGTCAGAGTTAGCGTGCTTGCCTACCTTGCTTACTGAGCTCAGGTTTGTGGGTTCTAAACTCGGTCGAAGGCCTACTGGTAGCAAAACACCTTGAGCACGCAGTCCTTCGGATGGGGCGCTAAGCGATGGCCCTGAGCATGTACGATGGGTACTCGTTAAAGACCCCTTACCCTAAATAACTAAACCTGGGTAGGCAAAATTTAGGACTGCACAGTAGAGTTAGGCTCATGTCCACCAGAGCAACAAAAAAGCGCTTTGGTAGTAGGCAATATGACCTTGTAGTTAAAAACCCGGGTATGAGTCATAATAACTAACTCTTAAATAAAACTGTGTTATGCTCTTTACATAAAATATTAAACATTAAATACGCATTGAATTTAATACTAGTAGCATTTCCAACCTACTTAATTTTTTTTAAATTTATTAATTTTTTACTTTCTCCTTTTTGAAATGTATTTATTTAGAGGCAGTGAATGTCTCTAGATAAACAGTTAATGTATCTAACACGACCACATTTCAACGCAGTAATTGCCCATAGAAAGTGGAAAAAAATTATAAATATTACACTTATAAAAAAAAAAAAAAATTTTTATACTATTAGAAACAAACAAAAATTATAATTTGAAGAAGAAATTATTTATAATAAATAAATAATAAAACATACTGTTATGTAATATGATTCAATTCGTACAGAGAGATTTCCTAGTTAAATAAAAATATGTTATTTGATATGTTTATATTTTCTTAACAAAAGTAGAATAGGTAAGGTGACGTAACCCTGGCTTTCTACAGGTAGCCACCCTGTTTTCATGTCTATAGTAGCCAGTAGGGATATTATTTACTTCTAGATAGCTACCAGGACCTCTCCTGATTGTGTAAGGTCACACGAGCAGTTCTTCACTTCCTGGTATGTATGGGTTCTATGAAAAAAAAAAAAAAAAAAAAAAAAAAAAAAAAGGTCGTCGATATGAATCACCGGCAAAGTACATCTCCTGCACGAATTAGTCAATTAAGTTTTCGCTCTCCCTTCAAAATCATTCGACGGTTTATGTGTCGATAGATTCATTACGCCGGCAGTTATTAGGGTTTTTGAGTCGACCCCCCCTCCCCCCTCTGATTCCCTTTCCCATTTTACGGGAACTTAATAAGTTTCATCCTTATAGGGTTTTGAATTTAATGTCAAATTTCATGTCGATGAATTCATTACATCGATAGTTATAGAGGTCTTTGAGTTGAGCCCCTCTGATCCCTCCTTCCCTTCGGTCGTTTTTTTTTTTTTTTTTTTTTTTTTTTTTTTCATTTCTGAAATCAAGTGGTTGAAAACTCAGCATCGAATTTCTGACCGATTATATAACTTCCCCTATACTTCATATAGATGGTGAGTAATATGTTGAATAAATTAAAGAAATATAATCGGTAGTGGATCTTAATGCCTCCGGTGGAGATGAGCACACAGGAAGCTTAAATCAAAATAAACAGATAATGAAGATAAAATGAAATTTCTCGTGTACTCACGGCGTCCAGGGAGGAGAATCCCATATCCTTGTCGACACGATGAGAGGACGAGCGGTAACTAGAGAAACAGAGCTGGAGTCTGGAGAACAAGTCCCGCCCCTCGGCTCCCACCTCCTGGGAGGCAGCCAATCAGAGAGCTGGAGGGCGGGGCTTCACTGCGCCACCTCACCTCACCAAATCATGTATTTATATACAGCTTAGCCAAAATTTACACCGGCAAGAACTGCAACGCACTTGGCGCCAGAGGGCCAAGTCCAACTAAAACCATAGTAACTGATCACAATTCACTACCATACGCGTTGAGGACGCCTGTAGCTCAGTGTTATGCGTGCTTGTCTTCTGAGCTCAAGAACGTGGGTTCGAAACCCGACCGAGGCCTTTAGTTTATTTATCTGGGAGGTAAAATAAACTTAAGCCCGCCGTCCTTTGGATGGGACGTTAAGCGATGGTCCCGAGCCTGTACGATGTCAGGTACTCGTTAAAGACCCCTACCCTAGGTGAATAAAAATTTAGGGTAGGCAAAATTTAGGACTCCCACAGTAGAGTCGGGTTCATGTCCACCAGAGTGACGAAAGAGCGCTCTGATAGTAGGCGATATGACCTCGTAGTTAAAGCCCGGGCCTGAGTCATAAAACCTAGCCTAACTACCATACGCATCCAGTTAGGTCCCTCAAGAAGAAAATAATAGTAGTTCAAGATCGCCGTTTCGAAACCCGGCCGAGGCTCCTTAGTTTATTTTATCTGGGAAGTAATGGTTCCGAGCCTGTACGATGTCAGGTACTCGTTAAAGACCCTAGTTAAAGATTCTAGGTAAATAAAAATTTAGGACAGGCAACATTTAGGACTCCTATAGTAGAGTCGGCTTCATGTCCATCAGAGAGACGAAAGAGCCCTCTGGTAGTAGGCGATATAACCAGGGCCATGCAAGAGTATTTGGCGCCCGTGTGCAAATAACGATAACGCCGCCCCTTACCACAATCAAAGTACCCGAATGTTTTCATGTTTTTCCTCTTTACATTTTGAATAAGTTAATGATTTTTATTTTCCAAATAAATACTTGAGCAAGGAAATTAATAATATGAGTAACGACAACAATATTTTATTTTCAAACAATATATTATGAACTACTATTAAACATAATTATTACTTTTGTACATAATAATGATAGATAATAAAATTTACATATATGAAGATATAAAATTTACTTTATATAATAAACTTTGATATAGGTAATATTAAAAAACATAATAATAGATTTTTTTTAAGAACACAACTTTTAGTTTAAAAAAGTAGTTTTTAAGAAACACAAGTCAATTTTTTTTCAAATAAAACTTGAAACATTTATCACAAATAGTAATTTATTAAATAAAAGTACCTTATTTTATGAATTAGAGGGGAAAAATAGAAATTTCGGTGAAAACTCAACATCAAACTTCTGATCGAATACATAACTTCCCCTATACTTCATTAAGCTGGGGAAGATCAAATATTAAATGTCTCACATTGTTTTTAAATTATTTATAACTTTATTCCGAATACTACCGCTCAATAGGAAACATTGTATTAGTGAACTCCGAACGATGTCAAACAATTTTCTTCCATAGCGCCAAATACACTCCTTAATGGGATTCTGCGAAAATACGAAGTAGATCAAGTAGAGTTAATAAAGCGAAGTCATGTTTGTTTAAAAAAGAAAGCTGAAACTTTCATTAATAAAAGTTCACTTAAAAATAATTTTGGGGGATATAGCTACCAATTTTTTCAAATATGGGCATGTAAGTTTAGAAGTTTATGCAAAAAATAAAGCCCAGTGCAACCGCGCGGAGAATTCAAATGCATTCAAACTTTTATTTTCAATGACTGAAAAAATAAAATCTAACTACATTAAACTATAATTCCTAAAAAAACCATAATTTACCTCCTGGTATAAATGATATACATTCCATTTCGAGTTGAATAAACAATAAATACAATTTTCTTCAAAAATAGGTTTTTTAAATACAAAAGGTGAGGAGACGATATATCTAAAAAATATCTGATGTCAACTAACATCAGATTTGATGAGGAGCCCAGCTTAGAGAAATTAATCCCACATGTTTACAACTTCCAAGATGGGAAACGGGGACATATTGTAGAAACTTATAATAAATAAATAATACAAACTTCGTTTTTGTAATATTGTTTATTCCAAAAAAAAAAAAAAAATTATAGATAAACTACCGGTTTCGCACGGAGAAAACTATATTCTTGCAAAATTGTCTTGCGGCAAAAAAGTTTAATTCTGTATTTTGTATCGGTGATAGGATATAGTAGACACCACCAGGTGATTCTCTCGTTGAAAATAGAGTTTTACTACCCAAGCTATACAAACTATGAATGTTTTTTAATTTAATTCTGAAAAAAAAAAGATAATGTCAAGAAGATATCTTCTTGCCGCAAGAATATAGTTTTCTCCGTGCGGCATTACACCATCCTCAGGTTTACAAGTTTGCTGAATGCGAACCGTTCTTATAAGTAAGAAAGAAGTCGGAATTTCAACAAGGAAATCCTGTGGTATTACAGTTGTAAAACTACAATAAGTATTATAGAATTCTTACAAGATATATTAATTTATTAATCCCTTCGTGTTTGCTAAGTTGAGAAAAGCGGACATATCTGGTGACTTGTAATAACTAGGTAACTTCTTTTTTTAAATATAATTTCGCATTCAGAAAACTTGTCTTTGTTTATAACTAAACCTGAAGATGGTGTAATACTGAAACCGGTAATTTTATGTATCCGTTTTTTTATGGAATGGACAATATTTCAAAAAATAATTTTAATTTATCAATTCCATTATGTTTATACAATTAAACTTGCAACTCCTAATATCAGAGTTTCTTCCCAAAGTTTAAGTAAACTCTAATGAATATATGTGATGTGACAACATGACTTTTTTTATATCAACTACATTTTTACGTCACCCCGCCCCCCATCCCCTCCTCTCTCATTTGAAATATGCATTACTAGGTATATGAAAGTTATATGCATGTCGTGGCATCTGCAGGTTTCTATGTTTCAATGCAATTTCAGCGAAATTCTGAGACCTCTTTATAGCCTTTATTATTGCTCTTTATTGTGTCGGCTGCACCTTGCTGTGCAGCATTATCGTCGTGTCTGTAGAGGGAAGTCGGGAGCTGACTAGTGCTTAATGTGAAGTTATGGTGGGCCGGTGGCGACCAACGTGTGGCGATCGGTGGTCGCCCCAACCCGTCATACCACTATTTTTTGCTGCCGCCAGGAGCCAAATATGAAATTACTGCATAGTGATAATTATCAAATACAGGTCTAATTATTTTCTCTATAAATAATAAAAAATTTCTGGTACCAAACCAGGTCGAGGTCAACTTTTTATCCGGGAGATGAAGAAAAGTCCTTCGGATGGGTTAAGCGAAGCCAAGCCTGCGCGATGTCAGGTACATCCGAAGGACGGCGTGTTTAAGGTTTTTTCCCCTTCCAGGTAAAATATATAACGGCTGTGTTACGAAGCCGCGATGGGACCCGAACAATTGATATATTTATTTAAAGGTTTTAAACCATTCAAAAGTAATATTTGAAGATGATCCAGCCTTGGGCTGAAGGGTCAGGCGGTGGGTCTGTTTGCCAATAGACAGACCGGTACTGGGGAGGGAGAGGCAACAAGGATGAGTTTAGTGGGAGGGGAGGGGATCGTTTTGGCAAAAAACTCACCTCACCCCTATCTGACGGGGGAGGGTTGGCAACTTTATGGCCGGTCCAGGATACACAGACTCGATTTGTCCAAAAAAACTAGTCCCAGTTGTGCTAGGACCAGTGTCAGCTCAGCTGGGCTCTTATACCGTCCCACCCCTTCTACTTTTTGCTTCTTTCTAATCATGCGTTGAAATATAACAATAATAAATCCTAAATAATATAATACGAAGTATAGGGGAAGTTATGTAATCTGTCTGAAATTCGACCTCGAATTTTAATGTTCTGTTTCTTTCCTTCGTTTTTCCAACCCCTAATTTCAAACATGGAAAAAAAATTATCTGTGAACACAGTAACTCCTGATAGAATGATTGTACACAGAAAAAACTATATTTTTGCGGCAAGAAGATATCTTCTTGACATTATCTTCATACAGAATTAAATTAAAAAACATTCCTCATACTGTGTATAGCTTGGGTAAAACTCCATTCTCATCGAGAGAATCACCTAGTGGTGACTACTATACCCTATCACCAACACTAGAGGTGTCTACTATATCCTATCACCTACACTAGTGGTGTCTAATATACCCTATCACCTACACTAGTGGTGCCTACTATACTCTATCACCTACACAAAATACAGAATAAAAATATTTTGTTGCAAGAAGAAATTTGCTTTGCCGCTAGAACATTTTTTCTTGCCACAAGAGTATATTTTTCTCCGTACATCTATACAATAATAACATTTATTAAAAATTATAATGTGAAGCTTCCCTTTCTTCATAGGCCAAGTTTATTGTAATTTTAATTAAAGCTAAACAAATCTCAAGGCTCTCAAGGAAGATGAAAGAAGTCAGCGTTATGCGGCCCGGATTCTAGGGTTGCCTGAGACGAAATTCTGGAGGCTTATACAGAGGTTGACTGAACTCCGAATGAGAAGAACAGAATGATGTCGGTCGAGAGCGACAACCCCAACAGACGACCGGTTTATCCATATGCAAACTCTCTGGAATTAACGGTTCCATGATTCCGTATGGTCCGAAATATGGATGAAAGTGCTGAGACAGTACGGAAAAGATACGTTGAACTGAATTTACAATCCAGGAAAGCAGCCACCATTGTTCCTCATCACTAGAGCCTGGATTCCCATGAAGTAAATTGACAAGTAGTTTGCCAAAAAGACTAGGTTCCGGACTATAGAGGCTGTCATCCAAGCAAGCCATAATTTTATAAGAAAAAAAAAATATATTTTTTTTTCACTTTGGTGGATTTGATGGAGCCCGACTCTACTGAGTTTTCAACACAATTTCATGTTTCCCAACCCTTGATTCCAAAAATATTTAAAAAAATGTCTGTCTGTGAACACGATAACTCCCGATAGAAAGACGTGTATTGACACGAAAATTTATATGTGTATCCAAAACTCCATATGGATGACATCTTGATTTTCAACCTAATCGACCAAAGGACAGAAAGGGATTAGTAAGGAGGCTTATCACAAAAACTCTGATAACTGCCCATGTAAATTCAAATCCCCATAAGGAGGTCATCTATTAATTTTTTATTAATATTTCATGTTTTCCGACCCCCTAATGTGAGGTTGGAAACGTAAAATGGCGCATCGGCAATGTGGCGTACTATAATGGATTGAATTGACTGTAGACGTATGTTTGATTTTTTGGCTGATCCCCATGTCTCGATGCCGTCGGGATGGGTTTTAGTATAATGTTGTTTATGTGAAGTTTGTTTTCAAGGGATAATCCAATTTTCAAAGTGCGCCACATTTTTTGTGGAGCGCTATAGATGAGGGATATGGATTGATTAACTCATACATGTTGGTGAGCTCCAATCTAGGAGCCTCTCCACTGATAGGAAGGGGAGCGCTAAGGAGGGCTAGGAAGTGGCCCAGGTGATCTGGTTCCCATAGCAGATACAGAGAACAGGTTTCTTCCACTCCTCTTTATCTCCGGGACAACACACCCCATCTTCTCATGGTCCATACACAAATTTCGTTTCATACTTTTTCGTTTTGGTTTTTTTTGGTAGCCTGGCTACTCCTGTTCAAGTGTTGCTAAGTATAAAATATTTTTTCCTTCTAACGGACATCGTTTCAACAAAGAGCTTTCGGACGTGGTACCAGACAAACATCTTGAGTAACAGTGTAGTATTTCATTTTTTAAATTTGTTTCAAAAATAAAAGCCTCCCCTATTTTATTATTTTGTTCACAAAGTAAAAGTCCCGCTACTGGATGTCCTTCTTCTCCTTTCGAGGAGGCAACACGGGCTCCTATGTAACGGACATTACTCAATCCTAAGATGTACGTGATTTTTGTCTCGCTGCCTACTACCTGTATACGCACATGAGTACTATTTGCCATATAGATCTCGGTTAAATTTTTAGTATTTTTGAAAAACAACAAAAAAATGATGGAGTCCTGTCGCTTCCCCAGCAAGAATTAATCAACTAAGTCCCTCCAAAAGCAATCTACCGTTTGGTCTATAAAACGATAGATGACTTACATATGGCTTCCGATTCCTCTTAATTAACATTGTGTCGATACATACAGTACATCGGCAGTTTTCAGAGTTTATAAGTTGAGTCCCCCTCCCCTGATCTTCCTCTTCTCTTCAGCCGATTTCACAGAAAATAGATGACTTAATAGATCTCGTCTTTACGAGGTTTTGAATCTAAACATAAAATTTCATGCGGGCCCCGGTAACTCAGTGGTAAATGAGCTTGCTTACTGCGCTGATTCCTTCGGATCGGACGTTAAGCGATGGTTCTAAGCCTGCATGATTTCAGGTATTGAAATTCCGGTGAAAACTCAACATCGAATTTCTCACCGAGGTAATCGCCGCTATTTTATAGGCACTTCTTATAGCTAGGGAAGTAAAAAAGACAAAGAGGCTGATAACCGCTGTTGAGCGAGACAAAAATATAAAATAAAAACATGGATTCAGTCAATTACTTCTATCACTACATGTTCACTACTTTGAATAAGTCGAGTTCAAGCAAAAGTCATCACGTTGATAATGTTCAAATTGATGTTTCATTTTCTAAACATCATGGTTAGCCATCACTATAGTACACTAGAACTATAATTTACTTACGGTTACTTATTACGACAGGGTCGGTCCGTGTAAAGTTATTTAAAAATACTGACATAATTCTCACATTCAGCTAGTGATCTGGGGCTGTTATGACAACTAACATAGCGACATTAAAATATTTTCTTAAAATTTTTTTTAGATGGCAAACATATCTCTTTCTACTTATATTAAATAATTAATGTTGGGAAGAAAAGAAAGTATACAAATATTTGATGCTTGGGCTATGTAAAGCAGGCTTGGTCACCGTTCATACTATTATAATAAAATACAATTATAATTATATTTGTATCAAACGTGCCTCCCATAGATAAACAACAGAACACTTCATAACGATCTCATGATACACACAGTACCCGAGACAATACAAACTACTTTTATACGGTCTTTTAGAAAACTTTAGACACATATAAACCCAGAAATAGGTACTTTATCTTCATAACACTTGCCACAAAACCCCCCACGAAGGTTGAAGAGGAGGTGGAACCGCGACTTACTGCCACTTTGAATCATATTCGTTCTAAAATGTTTTTTTTTTTTTTACATCATTTTCCTTTACTTTTATCATCTCTCTTACCCATCCATCATAATTGTCTTTCATTTCCTTTTTATTTATTTATTTAATTTAATTTATTTATGTTTTTATTTATTTTATTTATTTATTTTTATTAATTTTTTTTTCTGTTCTTGTCCTAATAATTAAGATAAATTTTCGTCCCGAGGACCTACCACTGGGTGGCCTTCCTCTCACATACCCTTCACGCCAGCATATCATAGATGTTGGTTGTTGCACCCTAGCAATAGTTGTATCTTTATAAATAAGAGACAAGAAAAAAAAAAAAAAAATGTGTATCAATATTATCTGACAATTAATTTCTTTCGTCATGACATAGTTGGGAGAAAATGTATTGGTTTTGTTCGAGTGCACAATTTCCAAGAGAAAAACTGGAACTTCATCAGTTTATTATGGCTAGACCATGAGGACATATGCCGACAGTGGGCTTCCAAGAGACACTTGTATGTAAAACTCCTTCCATCAACTGTGTTGGTTAGACCATGTTGTACATACAAATACCCCTTCGAATAATGTAGTCGACTTGACCAGCACTTCATAATACAATAACATACCCTACGTTTATCTATTAGACTTAAAATATTAGGGGTCAATGTGACTAAAAAGCTGATGAAAATGTACATTAACTATATAAAAAATACATTACAGAAAAACATGATGGGTTCCGTACTAATAAATATACCGTGACATGAATATATAAAAAATAATAATGTATCAATCAAATAATTTAATTATTAATATATTTTTATTGTAAAGTTTTCATTAAAAACATGTTGTCTACGTTTGGCCTATTCAAAAAATGTCCACAGATTCAATTTATAATGTATCCAAAATTTATGTTTCTCCCACTTTTTTCACGTTCAATGTTTAAGAAGTGTTTACAAAATATAATTCTTGATAAATAAAAAATATGTGAGAACATTATTATACCTCCAACACAAAGTAAATAAAAGTTAGAAATTTTCGCAAATATAATGAGATTACATTAATGGAAAAACATTAAAATTTGAAAAAACATTTAAAAGGGGGGGAAGTCTGAAGGAAGAAGTGGTCTGGCATCACCTTCAGGTGGAATCCATTACTTTTAAATACATAGTAATTTTTTTATAAATATTTTATACTATTCATATATATTTCCTTTTCCCTTAGTAAACCTGCAGAGATCATTTATTGCTACATGCTCCGCCCGACATGCTAAATGTGTTTATAGATAAAATGTTTAATGGATACCTATTGTATACATTTTTGAAAATAATTAATTAAAGTAAGAGAGAGAAGAAAAAAATAAAATTGAAATAACTATAAAACAAAAACAATACTAAAAGAAAATAAATAAATAAAATAATTTGAAATATTGAAAAAAATATGTGTAAATAATGGAACTGTTCCTAAAAATTTATAACTAATAATCTCACATAATAAATGTGCGTTGAAAAGCTATGTCATATCTCATAATATTATTAATAAAAACTGTTGGAACCCAGGATGTCTTCCAACGGAAAACAAGAAAACAACAGATAACAAACATATGTTTTTAAAAAAATATTGTCTATTTCACAAATAATATATAATATGGGAGTACTTTCGGTATTGCTACCATCTTCAGCCACGACTTAACAAATACTGACATATATTTTTTTTAAAACATACGTTTTCTTCATTTTTATCAAGTGTTTCACAATATCTCTGCAAAAATGTTAAGTATCAGATAACAAACAGAATGTACTTTTTTTTTTGTTAATTTAAATTAGCTAAATATATACAGATATACTTTCTTAACTATAATAAATAGGCTGCGTCGCAAAGCAGGCAGAACAAAAACATGAAATGTGCTCTGCTAGACTTCCTTCTTAACTATAATAAATAGGCTGCGTCGCAAAGCAGGCAGAACAAAAACATGAAATGTGCTCTGCTAGACTTCCTTCTTAACTATAATAAATAGGCTGCGTCGCAAAGCAGGCAGAACAAAAACATGAAATGTGCTCTGCTAGACTTCCTTCTTAACTATAATAAATAGGCTGCGTCGCAAAGCAGGCAGAACAAAAACATGAAATGTGCTCTGCTAGACTTCCTTCTTAACTATAATAAATAGGCTGCGTCGCAAAGCAGGCAGAACAAAAACATGAAATGTGCTCTGCTAGACTTCCTTCTTAACTATAATAAATAGGCTGCGTCGCAAAGCAGGCAGAACAAAAACATGAAATGTGCTCTGCTAGACTTCCTTCTTAACTATAATAAATAGGCTGCGTCGCAAAGCAGGCAGAACAAAAACATGAAATGTGCTCTGCTAGACTTCCTTCTTAACTATAATAAATAGGCTGCGTCGCAAAGCAGGCAGAACAAAAACATGAAATGTGCTCTGCTAGACTTCCTTCTTAACTATAATAAATAGGCTGCGTCGCAAAGCAGGCAGAACAAAAACATGAAATGTGCTCTGCTAGACTTCCTTCTTAACTATAATAAATAGGCTGCGTCGCAAAGCAGGCAGAACAAAAACATGAAATGTGCTCTGCTAGACTTCCTTCTTAACAAAAAAAGTTATAACTTATAAATATCTTAAACTAGGTAAACAATTTTTGTTGTATAATTTCCACAAAACATCGAATTTCGATCGGGCGTGATTGCTTTGATACCTACTTTAATGGTATCGATACATAAGGATCTATATTTCGTTTCGATACTGGTAAAAAAATTGGTTGTAGAACCTGGCCCCAACATCGGATGGAGCGAAGAAAAAAAAATTAAAATAACTAAGAAATAAAAACAATTAACATAAACTAATAGAAAATAGCTATAATAAATAAAATATTTTGAAGTATAATTTAATACGTGTAAAGTCTTTATAAATAAGATTGAAATTATGTCAAGCGAAAACGGCGTATTCACGGCGTATTCGAAGGTTGGTCAGGCTTAGATTTTAGATCGTGTGGCATTTAAAAATTTTGCCCAGGAGGAGGGGTTGTGCATGGGGCAACACATAAAATGAGAGCAAGTTCTTAGAACGGTTGATGGATTTTTCATCAAATTTCACCTGTTCACCATCCTTATAAGCCCTTTTCAAACATAGACCAAGTGGCATCTGGAAATTTTTTAACGGGACTGGTGCTTATGGGGGTAACATTAAATTATATTATACAGTGGAACTTCTGTACGACAGACACCGATGGGGAATGTAAAAACGTCCGCTGTTCAGAAAAATGTTTACGAAGCTATAAAAACCAGATTTGGGTAAGAAAATGTTTTAATTCTTTGAACAAAAGTAATCATTATTTCAAATTATTCAAATTGTTTTCCACATTTTACGAAATTATCTATTTAAACTTTATAACTGCAATCATTTCTGCGTTAGACTGCTCACAAAGTTCCAATCACGTACAAACACAGACAGACATAATGTTGAAATAGATAAAAAAAAACATGGTGAGGGGACCCTTTTCGTATGATTACAATACTTCCCTATACATAAGAAAGTAAAAAGGTTGAGAACCTACGGCCTTAGTACACGGAAGTAGGTCGTAAAAAAAATAGAGATCGAATGTACAACAGAATTATACGTTTTTCTCTTAGGGAACACATTTGAGTATAGGAAAAATGGCGGCACACAGAGGGTTTTTTAAATGAGCCTACTGATATTTAATAAATGTTAATTTTATTACTTAGTATTAATACAGACATGAACAATAAGACAAATAAATGGTATTATAATCGTAGAATCTAATAAATAGGTAATAAATAAATATATTTATTTATAAATAATGGGAAATGTGTGCCTCATGTTTTTATATTATTTAATTTATATTTGGTGGTAAAAAGAACAATACAACTCTCAGTTCATGTTCCACCATTACCAGCTCTGATCTTTACAGTTGAATAGAAGGGTACAATATTTACATTGGTTTTATATGTAAATTTTCAATTTTTGACCAGTCCTCAATTTGGCTGCACACTAACAAACCTTTCCTTCGTGCCAGTGGTTGAGGATCACTCTCCTATGATATAAGAAGAAAATAAAAAACATTTTATTCATAATTTTATTTATGCTCATTGTTATCCATAACAGGTGACAGGTTTTCCTTTCAATAACAATCAACCGGGCTAAAATTATTTAAATGACTTATAGATCTTCTAAGTGCTCATACTAAAATTTGTATCGATACATTCATTTCATTGGCAGTTATTAGGGTTTTTGAATGTACCCCTTGCTCTTCTGATCCCTCCTTCCCTTTGGACTATTTCCCTTAAAATATCACATAAGGCCCGTCGTCCATATGAGTTTTTTAATTATAACATGAAATTTCATGTAGATACATCGACAGTTATCTGAGTTTTTCTGTTAAGCCCCCATTTTTTCCTGCCACATAACACTAGGCGTCGTTATTTTGAGGTTTTGAATTTAAATATAAAATTACATTTCGATACATTCATTACTGCCGATTTATTGAGTTTTTTGAGTTGAAGCCCCTCTGATATATATCTATATATATTTTTTTTTTAATTTTTGGTATCAGAGGGTTGGAAATCATGAAATTCTGTCGAAAAATCAACATCGAATTTCAGGAATATCGGCATATATCTGGAGAAGTAAATTGACAAAAGAGAGTATTAGGTATTCATTGGTTCGGTACGTATTGCCGGTGGAGTATCCGAAGGTAGTGGAGCCAAGTTGCCGACAGATAGCACCAATGTGGCCGAGGTTCTGAGGGGGAATGCCAGACCCTGTTCCGCTCTTCACTTTCACAATCCTATCAGTTCCTCTTCCATTCCCTACAGGTACGGATTCGCTGTTCAGTTTCGCTCGTACGTCGAAAACCCTTCCGTCCACTCGCTCCGCCCTTTCACCACCTCTGGTACCTCCACTGTAAGTTCAAAGCAATATACATTTGTACATATTTCATCATAATTCCCTTACATTCATTTATAAATATCAAAAATGTTGACAAATTGATTGAATCGTTAATTGATATATTTAAAATTGAATAGAGTGTACATTATGAGTTAATTTTTCTATGAATCGTAGATGAATGAATGACAAAATTTGCAAACTGCGCTAGAAACCTTAAAATGTTGTGGCGAACAAGCTCTTAAACAAATATGTGATTCGCAGTAGTTTTTTAAAGAATTATGCACAAGTTTCAGTTTCCAAAAATATTTTTACAATGACAGCATCTTATCAGTAATCAATAAAAAAAAATTATAAAAAATGATTATTTACGTGGCTCAAGTGAATAAATTACTTAACGACAGGTTTAATGTCAACATGATAAATAACTACGAAATTCGTTGTTTTATACTTATTTTTGTTTTTAGTGTATTATCTTTATTTGGATGTTTTCACATTTCTATAAAGCATATATGTATATGAATAAATAGGGCTGGGAAGTAGGTAGTATATAATAATAATATTTGGATGTTTTCCCTTTTCAATAAAGCATAGATATGAATAAATAGGGCTAGGAAGTAGATAGATAATAATAATATTTGGATGTTTTCCATTTTCAATAAAGCATAGATATGAATAAATAGGGCTAAGAAGTAGGTAGTGTATAATAATAATATTTGGATGTTTTCACTTTTCTATAAAGCATAGATATGAATAAACAGGGCTAGGAAGTAGATAGATAATAATAATATTTGGATGTTTTCACTTTTCTATAAAGCAAGGGCTAAGAAGTAGGTAAGTAGATAATAATAATATTTGGATGTTATCACTTTTCTATAAAGCATAGATATGAATAAATAGAGCTAAGAAGTAGGTAGTAGATAATAATAATATTTGGATGTTATCCTTTTCTATAAAGCATAGATATGAATAAATAGGGCTAAGAAGTAGGTAGTAGATAATAATAATATTTGGATGTTATCACTTTTCTATGAAGCAAAGATAGTGATAAATAGGGCTAAGAAGTAGGTAGTAGATAATAATAGAATTTATTTCCGTTATACCAGGACATGGTAATTGAATATGTCATACAATTTTGTTCATCAAAATGACTTATAAATTTTGTAAATCAACCTGTATTAAATCTTACAATAAGAACACATATGAGATGAATAACAGTTATATATATATATATATATATATATATATATATATATATATATTACTTAAAGAAAATAATAATATAATATAAAATTTCTAATACAATAGATTATGTGTATATTTTTAATTATAAATATTTTATTTTTGTAAGATAAATCGTCTTTCAGGACGATCTTTCGATTTTTCACGGGCTCCCTTCAGGTCAGATCGAAATATAGAAAAATAAAATAAAAAAGAGAGCGAAGTATAAAAAAAATTAACATTTTAATTGATAAAATAAATTAAGAAATATCTGTAGAGGAAATAGTACATAACTAAAAAAATAATGATAATAAAAATATTAAACAAATGCAATTACGATAGAAATGATATAATATTGGTGGAGGACCTCTGCCAAGGAGATAAAAATGTAGCTAGAATTAAAGCTTTTATATGCGAAAGACGACTTTTAAGTGGTGGTTATTTTTTTGCTTCGATCAATGAGAAAAACTTATATATATTTTTTATTTTATCTATTGCTTTTAAAAAAGGGCATTGAAAAAGTTGAGATTCCTTTATGAGTTATACTTCTTTAAAAAGAGAGGAAAATTTCTTGTTTATGATTGAGATTATTTTTAAGTTCCTTCTCACATCGATATTTCGTTGTAACTTATATTGCAATTTCATTGCATTACTCAGTCAGTATAATTCACAAATATATTTGTTTAAACATTCACTTTTTGAGGGAGCGCAATCTTAGGATCAGCATGCCATGAATTTTATAATAAGTATAATAAATTATTTGATTATAATAAGTACTAAAATAAGTACTTAATTGAGGTGGTGGCCGGCGATGTCTCAGAAATTCACCTCGAATTACAGCAGGGAGAAAAAAATACAAATCATTCCGAGATCTTTTGATGTTTGCCCATACCCCATCCGAAATTGAACAAAAATCAATATACAGAAATTTCATAAAGTTGAGATGATTTTTATTTATTTTATTATGATTGGATAGGACTGTTTTTCAGTTCTCAGAAGAGAAAGTAGCTTGCATTTCTATATTTATCTATTCGAAGCTCTTTGGTACATTTTATCACATCTAAATTTACATTATTCCTACTTTGGTTTAAGAAAAAAAAAAACTCATTTTGGGAGGAATATACTTTTCATGTAGGAGTTATCACATAAAAAGAAAAAAATCCACAAAAAAATTGTATAGTCCTATTTTTAAAGCCATTTCCTTTCAAAAAGGCTTCAAAATTCTACAGTATTTCTAAATTATACATATATTATGAAGTTAATGTTGCAAGTTTCTTTAAAATTGGTTCAACCATTCTTGAGATATTAGCAGTATGTTATTTGGAAAGGTCTCAGTTCGTCTTATCTGTGGACCGAAACTTTCACTGATGTCAGTCTCTTGTAAATGGAAATCTATTAATTTATGGATACCAATACGAGTCAAGGAATTTGTTACGGGAGAATGTTTATGTGGTAGGTATCAGTCACGCCCACATATTTCAGAAATTACCTTAGAACAGTTGTACGACGTAACGGTAAACTTAAGGTTATTGGACCTGCTAAAAGATGATCGTTTAAATTTATATGTGCTAATTCTAATCAAGTAGAATTCTGAGATATAAATCAGAAGTCTAAACACGACTTTGGGAAGTAGTGGAAGATCGTAATGAATATTCGTTAATTTTTAATAGTTTTGAGTCGGTACTTAAAAGTAAAAGTGGATCTTTGAATTTTCAAAACTTTTCCGCCGTTTTATTTTATTAAAAAATAATCTGCGTTGCTTATCTATTTGTTATGCACTTATAATTCCCTCGGTCTCCTTGAATGTTCTCAATAAAATAAATATAAAATTGACTAAACTGTTTTTTCACTGGAAAATATTTACTGTAAAAACCAGACTTATTTGTTCAGAAAGTCAATATTACTTACTTGGCGTGAAAAGTCCTTTTTGAAATATATTCCTTTTTAATTTCTGTATTTCAGTTAAGTAGGCCTAGAACATGTTCTTCTGGTCATTTTTATGTTGTACTAAGAACAATTTCAACTTTAATTAATATACGATTGTTGCTATGAATTTGAAATTTGGCATAGAGAGGACACATGTGCTAACTTAGATCTGATTAAATTTTGCCCGAAATCGTATGAAAATTCACTTTATTCCGGAGTCTAAGTAAGATATCGATTATGTCTATGACCTAATAAATAATGTTTACGAGTAATAATTGTACAGATAATTAAAATACATATTTTATATGAAATACGATTTTTTGCAGGTGCGAAAACCATCTTGAAATGTAGTTTTGAAACATATATTTTTAGACGTTTCCTTGATTTCCCCGAAAATGGTTAGTCCTATGAAAAAAGTGTTTCTTACCACAAATGTCCCTTATTAAATTTCCAATGGCTAATATGTCCTCAGAAGTGAGATAGGACGACAACGCTTATTGTATTTCCCCCTCCCCTTCTCAAAATGATATTATTTTGTCTCTTCGTACAGCGTTATCCTGAGAGAGTAGACATTCTTTTACACAGTAATGCCAGTATGAAATAATTTTGAGAAAGGGGCGGGCCGAGAGAGTGATCTGTAGGCGCTGTTGGTATAAGAAAGTAATGGCCACATCATATTTTTTTTTTTATTTAACAATTGTCCTTTTTATTCTAAAAATGACATTTAAATCCTTAGATTCAATGTAAATAACTATTTCAATATAATTAAACTTTTTTTTTTGTTTATATCAAATTACACACATTTGTAAATCCAATATTCCTAAGGCATATTGTAAACTTCCTGATTAGGGTTTCTAATTTTCAAGGCTTCCTGGCTGGACCCAGGGACCGAGAGGAAATTAAACTGAGACTTTTTTAAGATTCAAACTAGTTTTTATTATCATACGAGTGAAAAACAAAACAATATAAAATATCCCATTTCACGTGAAAATAATTTTAAAATAATGTCAATATTAGCATAGTGTTTACTCATGTTATAAAGTCTTTACGTAACATGCTTTCTCGCATTTTTTGTGGTTTTATTTGAAGTGTCTAGCCGTTCTTCATTGTCTTTTTTAGAAAATTGAAAAATTCAACGCAACTTTCAGAAATTAACTTTGATTTTCAGTTTTCAAGTTAGAATTCCGGTTTATTTTCCTTGAACATTAGGTTACAGAACCGTTAAACCTATAAAAATATTCTGGATTCCAGGCTATGACCAATAAAAAAAGTTAATTCATTACATCGGCATTTATTAGAGTTTTTGTGTTAAGCCTCCCCCTTTAATATCCCCCTCCCCTTGGCCGATTTGGCTGAAATTCGATAGGTGATATCCTTATGGAGTTCTGGTCGCACATACAAAATTTCGTATGGATACATTCATTCTATCGGGAGTTATCGTGTTCATAGACTCACAGACGAATATACACACATTTTTGACCGATTACGTAACTTTCTCTATACTTTTTATGGGGAAGAAATATTGAGTAACTAAGCAAACCTTTAGGCATTTAGGAAGAAAGAAAAAATACATTTCTATTATTTAGTTGATTTCCGCATTTTGCCGTATAATTACCAATTTCATACTGAGTATATTCTTGAACAATATATATAAAATCATGAGAAGGGCTTGTCTAATTTTATAATTGACAACAAACCTAGAATATGACCTTAAAATAGTTTTCAATTTTAACCTTGAGGTGCCCTTAGTGTTCGAAATCATCTCATATTTCTGATTTACAATAACTAAAATTGATTGGAGTGATTTAGGCTATATTTGATGAGATGGTTTGTGCGTCAGTCAAACATAAACGAATAGAATGTCTCACACTTGACTAAACAGCTTCATGACATACTGCCATTGAGTTCGATTTATAGCGATATAAACTTTTAACAAATACGTACCTATGTTTGTTGTATTTAAATTTGACAAATATCTGCCGGTTATGTGGGCCTTGAATCTCTAAATAGAGGACTGGTTCACTTTTGTAATTGTACGTTCTTTAGTGGTAAAGTTGAAGTTAGAAAGGATTGAACTTAATATATGGGCGTAACGCCCTATGATCGCTTATTATTAACTATATTATAGACTTTAGTTGACGATCATAGGTATGAAGGGCAGGGAAAATAAAATTTAAATTAAAATTTCTATATGTAATCTATGTTTATTTTAGTTCATTGAGAGACTTTATTTTCTAATGAATTAGTTATTGTGACATGCCCGGGCTTTAACTACAAGGTCATATCGCCTACTACCAGAGCGCTCTTTTGTCACTCTGGTGGACATGAGCCCGACTCCATTATGAGAGTCCTAAATTTTTCCTACGCTAAATTTTTACTCAGGTGACATTAATATGATGCTGGCTGATGTAGTGAGAAGTGATTATTTCACAAGGTTGTAAAATGAAATATAGTCTGACCTCTCACAGATTTTAATTTTTGCTAGCCGGCTTTTGAGGTTGCCCTCATCATCGGCTAGCAAAAATTAATAAAAGTTGTGCGAGGTCAGACTATATTTTATTTTACAACCTGTATAATCAATTAAGTTTTCGCTCTCCCATCAAAACCAATAGATCGTTTCGATTAAAAATCAATAGTTTACTTAGATTCTAAATTTTTCGTATGAAATTTCGATAGTATCTTGTAAAATGTGCTTAGTTATGCCCTAAAGTAAAATGGTGGTAATTTTCGATTTCGGTCAACATATAATTCGATCTAAGTTAGGGTTTATGGGGGGACCCAATTCAAAAACTCTAATATTAGAAATTCCAAATGTATCAACAATAAATTTATTATGATTCCAGAGGAAGAGTGAAAACATAGTTCATTAATTCGCTTTCGGGAAGTACATTGTCAATGATTCACCGACGACTTTTTTTATAGTAAATTTTAAATATTTTAGTTGTTGGGTTTTATTTAGGGAACTGAAATATTAGCAACTTCCTTTCGCTCACGACTCGAGTCTTGGAATTGGATGTGGATGTGGACCTGGAAGCCCATTCAAGATAACAACAATATATATGTATTGACTATAGCGGGGGGTGGAGACAGGAGAGAGGTTGGTCGGTGTACCGAACTAACTGAACTGGTCGACAAGACTACTAGAGAAAGGTGGCTTTCTAGAGCTTTCCCTTCTCAACGTCCATTTTTCTATTTGGGATACTATCTATGGCTAGAGTATGATGGGAATCGTTTGGAGCTCTCAGATCAAACAGTTTTTTTTTTTTTTTAACAACTTTATTTACAATTTGTGCAATATATAAGGTACAATAGACAAAGATTATGATTATAATAAAAATAATAAAATAAAAATATCATTCGATGAGAGAAGTCAGCCAGATTAGATAGTTTTATTGTCACATCACGGAAGGAGATCCCGAAGCCACCTTCTCTTCAGACGACGAGGAGGGTTATTTGAATGAGCATGGGAGGATAGGACTTATGCAGATGGGTTGAAAGTTTATCATGATAAGTTGAAAATTGGGATTGGATTAGTTCTTGGACGGTGGGTATATGGAGCATCTTGTTGGTGATATAGAAAGGAGCATTTATAATTCGACGGAGGACTTTGAACTGAAAAGTTTGGATGCGGTTTATATTGGATGTTATTGCTGTACCCCATACTTCAAGTCCATAGCAGTGGAAAGTTTAGGCTTTGTTCCAAGTAGTCTACGTAGTAGTCCGTAACGTCGATTCAGGTAGGATTTAGGTAGAACCCGATAGCGGATTAACATTGTTAATGGTAACCTGAGGTCAGGTTTGGCGACAAAGTGTAAATGTGACCTGTACGCATTTCTATTCATTTAATTTACTTCGCCAAAGGTTACTCCATTTCTCTATTTCATCGAGGTGCTCTTGTAGAACAAGATAGGCTTCAGCGGGATTTGGATTAGTTGAGTGGATAGCAATGTCGTCTGTCGTAAGTCGTGGCCAAACAGTAGAAAGACTATTTGAAAAATAAAATAAGATACCTACTGATTTTCAGCCAAATCGGTGGATTGGTTTTAGAGGGAGAGCAAAAACTTACTTGAGTAATTCGATATGGGGAAGTACATTTCTGATGACTCACCGTCGACTTTTTTTTTCTTGGCATGGACTGTTTTCTTTCTCTTTATTCGATAAAATGTGGGTTGCAAATTTCAGTAATTAACCATTGTTCTTATAATAAATAAAAAAATCACCTATTTTGTGATTTGCTAGCAACTAAAGTGTTGTAGTAGTTATGATTTGTGAGGAGACACTCGTCAGAGCCACCTTATCTCTTATCAATATGGTTGCTCTTGCTGAAAAATTGCTGATTTTTGAAATTTTACTATCTTTCTTCTGAGTTTCATTGATCAATTCTTGTTCTCATTGGCAATTTTTTGCACAACGATTACTCAATAATTTTTAGTTGCTTGTGATAAAGAAAAATAAAAAAGGGGGGAAAAAAAATCAATTTGATGGTAATTAACTTTAAATTTAGGATATCTAGTTAATTATTGTGACTCATGCCCGAGCTTTAACTACGAGGTCATATCGCCTACTGCCAGAGCGCTCTTTTGTCCTACAGTACTACTGCCTGCTTATCAAGTTTTATTCAACAAGATTTATTCAACTCCCAGACAAAAAACCTAATGACCCCGGCCGGGTTTCGAACCCCGCGATCTTGAGCTCAGTAGACAAGTACGCTACATTTGAAAAATAAGTGATGTTGCCATAACAGGACTTTCTTATACTAACGGATCACTCTTTCCCTCTTAAATTAATTTCATACTGGTGATGGCATTAGCTGTTTCTTTTTTTAATTGAGGGTAAAACTGAGTTTGACTTTTATACCCAATAATGCCAGTATGAAATTAATTTGTGAATTATTTTCTACAAATTGTATTTATTTTCTGTCTTTTTCCCTCTATTCTTTTATTTATTTTTTGAATAAAACTTATTGTTGTTATTAGTATTATTTTCTTTTATTTTTATATATTTATACATTTTTCTAATAAAATCTGTCTTATTCATTCATTTCTTATTGTAATAAATTTATAAATATGTGTATGTTGATAAGAATTAAAGCTTTTATTTTCTGTTTATTAATTATATTATATTATTATTATTTCTTGTCTGTTCATGCTGATTTATACAGTCTTACTTATAGTTTCAAACTGGAATTCGACTTAACAAATAAGTTCTGTAATATAAAGAACATAAATTATAGATACTGATGAAGCTTCCCGAAATATCTGTAATTGCTAGGGTAAAATCCAAAAAATAAATGGGAGAAATGTAGGGCTGTGATAAATATATTATATATAAATTCAGAATCTCCACACAACCCAAAAGGCTTCTATTATTGTTATTCTTCCACAGAGATAATGTATTTGTTTGTTTCGTTTATAAACTTATTCAAAAAAGTATACTTAACAAATTGTATACTGGGCCAGGTCCTTCTTTCAAGATTATTATTGTTGTTATTTAGTGTAAGATGAGCACAAATAGAAGAGACGAGGACATCAATCTGAAAGAAACAACTGTATAGGACATATCTGATGCATGAAACGGAGTCGCACAATAATTAAAGTTTCTAAAAAATAAGAATTATTTCATACAATTATAATTATTGTTGTTATTAGTATTATTTAATTTTCTATTTATTTATTTATATATATTTTTACTTTCTTATACCTATAGTATAAGGAAGTATTGTAATCGTGCGAAAATCCGAGATCGAGGTTTCAACGGATTATCACATTTCAAGATCCCCTGAATATATTTTGACCATTTTCATGATGATGTCTCTCTGTGCGTGTATGTGTATGTGATTGCAAAATTGTGAGCTCTCTCTCTACCTCAAGAACGATTGTAGCTATGAACTTGAAATTTGGAATAAAGGGATTTCAAGCGCTAACTTAGATCTGATTAGATTTGGGCCGAAATCGGGCGAAAATTAAGACCACTTTAGTTCGAGGCCTAAGTACATTTTATGAAATAATGCTTACGTTTCAACCTAATCGAAAATCTTTTTAATTAAAAGTTGTAGAAATGACTGAAATAGATATTTTATATGTAATATAATTTTTGTAGGTCGTCCGATTTTTGAGATACATTTCGAAAACCGTCCTGGTTGATTCTTACCGTAAATGTTCCTTATTCATCAGAAAAACGGGAATAACAGATAATAGCGATCTATTAGCTAGCTAACAAACGGTCTATTTGCATTAGTATGGAAACTGGGGTCGTAATACCCACCCAAAAGCCGGGCAAACCTGGGGACGAACTGGCATATCTATCATACACGAAGCCACCCTGGGGAAAATATTTGGGTTGATCGAGATTAGTATAAGATCTTTCGCCATTGAAATTGGATGTATTCCGTTCGGATTCCCAAATTATCAATCCACAATTCATCAACTGAAGAGAATAATAGATAACATAATTGACGGATTCGAGATAAAGGAACACACCTTAATATTGTTTCTGGACATGAGGCAAGAGTTAGGCAAGGTTTGGCATCCTGGCCTTTTATGCAAGACTGGCAGGTTAGTTAGTAACTTTAAAGAGGTTAGTAACTTTAAGCAGGTTAGTAACGTTATCTGTCCGGTTAATAATTTTTCAAGTTACATGATTTTAGAAATACGTTTAAACGAATGCTCAATTCAAAAGTCGAAACCTATATTAGCAGCGCCTCCCCCCCCCCCCCCCCCCCCCCCCCCCCCCCCAGTTTTATTATGTAAAAAAAAGTTATCGGTGAATTTTCAATCTTTCATAGGGACTTTTGAATCATCATAATAAATTTAGTTTTGATAAATTCTGTACATCGGCTGTTATCGCTCACCACCAGAGCGCTCTTTCGTCACTCTGGTGGACATGAGCCTGACTCTACTATTGGAGTCCTAAATATTGCCTACCCAGGTATATTCACCTAGGGTAGGGGTCTTTAACGAGTACCTGACATCGTACTGGCATGAGATCATCGCTTAACGTCCCATACGAAGGACGACGTGCTTAAGCTATTTTCACCCCTGAGTTTAAAAAAAACCTGAATCCCTCGAACTTGCGATCAATTTTGTTTTATATATACATATAGATTATTTATTTTGAATGCAAGAAATATAAACTAACTACTGTAAATACTAGTTCTTAAAAGTGACCCGCCTATATTCACTTTAGTTGAGGACACTTTATGAATAAATTTTAAATTTTTTAAGATTTCTGAGTAACGTTACTTTAGAGGATTAAACCCACGCTCTTGACGTAGATTCCAAAAAACAGATGATTACAATTTATTCTGATACATATATAATATTTCGTATCAATTTATTCACTCTATCGGGTGTTATCGTCTTCAAAGGCACACAGGTGAGATTTTTTTTTTTTTTCATTTTGGCATCAGGGGTCAGAAAACGTACAATTAAAGTTAAAAACACCATCGAATTTCTGACGAATTCCATAACTTCCCCTATACTTTGTATAGGTAGGAATGTAGTATGAATAGGGGTTTATAGTTATTGAGATTCATGTACGGGCTATAACTAAAAGGTCATATCGCCTACTACCAGTTCTCAATCTCTTCCGAAGGACAGCGTGCTCTAGATTTTTTCACTTCCTAGATAAAAAAAAAATTTAAGGGCTTCGCCCGGGTTTTGATCCCGCGATCTTAAGCTCAGATTGCAAATTTTCATTCATACAGGATATTTAAAACGGAAAGTTCCCCTTTTCACTTCTGCATAATTATAATTATACCTTCGTGGAGGAAGTTGGAGTTTTGTGAGGTAGTTGGATTGTCTAGTCTGGTTCTCAGAAACCATTCAACTCTGCGGTCTCCCAGATGAAAGTCTCCTAGCAGTCTGAGGCAGACACTCATTGTAACTGTCCCATCATTCATCACTCCCTCCCTTCCTCCGTTTCAATGAAACCAATTCATTCTTTCATTCATCCTCACATATAAACAATCCTTTTATTATTTCAAATACCGTTATATGGATTTTTTTTTAAATTCCACACAAGTACCAAAATATCAATATCTAAATATATTTACTCATGAAGTAATCACTAGCAATGTACTTCCCCAGCACATATTAATTAAGTTTTTTCTCTTCCTCTAAAAAAATCGACCATTTTGGCTAAATATCAGTTGCCTTATCAGATACTTCTTTCTCCTCATACTAAATTTCGTGTCCATACATTCATTATTAGTCTTTTGAACTCTCTCTCCTCTGAGCCTTTCTTTCGATCGATTTCATGGAAAATTAATAGGTGCTGTTCTAATTTGATCCTTTTGAATTTATATATAAAATTTCATGTTGATTCGTTACTTCGGCAGCTATTTAGACCATATCTGATCACATTTTCCCTGCGGCCGATTTCGTGGACAGCTGTCAATCTTATGAAGTTTTGAATTTACATATTAAATATCGTATCCTTTTGACAGATTTGGCTGAAAATATGTATAAAATATTCTGGATATACATTCAAAATTGTGTGTCGAAATTCATTCTATGAGTTATCATGTTCATAGAAACATAAACTTTTTTTTTTTTTTTATTATTGGAATCAAGGAGTTGGAAAACAAGAAATTCCACTTCCTGCACTTCATATAGCTCTGGAAGTAAAATAGAAAATCAAAATGATTCACAAAAACTCACACCATATTTCCAGTTTCGTTGGATCATTAAGTTTTATCAAACACTAACCATCAGAAAAACAAATAATTTTTTTTTTTTTTTTTCAATGAGATGATAAATATTTTAACAAGGGAATATTTTTCTATACAATTTTAAATTAACTTTTTATAGGCCATAGTCAATACTTTTAGAGATGTTCAACATCAAATTTAAAGAGTTTATTCCCCACAGGTTTCTTCAAACAATATTTTTATTGCTTGGCATTTTACAGTTAGTTATGGGTTTTGAAACCAATTTAGCTAGAAAGACTTGAGAAAGGACACAATTTGTACTTTATTATACCTTTAGTATAAGCAAGTATTGTAATTATGCTAATACAATTATATTAATATATTATAAATGTAGGAAAATCCAAGATGGAGTTTTCAATAGATTTTCTCGTTTCAAGGTACCCTAAATACATGTTGATCTTTCTCGCGATGGTGTTTTTTGGTGACTTTATGAGTGCTCAAACTCTGAAAATATTGTATATATAAACTTGAAATTCATTATGAAGAAGTTACAGCTAAGTTCAATTAGATTTTAGTTGATATCAGATGAAAATTGAGACCACTTCTGAGCTTTAGTACATTTTACAAAATACCGCTTATATTTATGACCTAATCAAATGTATTTTCAAATGAAAGTTGTAGAGAAAACAAAAAGGCACATTTTATATACAATATGATTTTTAGAAGGCCGCCCAGTTTGAAAGATAGATGCCAAAAATCGTCCTGAAATCTCGTTTTAAAACCCAGTTTTTTAGATTTTCTCGATTTACGTGAAAACTGTTAGTCCTATTAAATATACAAAAAATGTTCATACAAAAAATGTTCCTTATAAAATTTCCAATAGCTTATGTGTCCTCAAATTTTCAAACTCAAGATATAGCGCTTCGAAAAATTACCCATGAATTTGCTTAGGAACAATTTTTAAGTAAAATCTTCAAATTAAGACACTTAGAATATATACTATTCTATATAAAAAAAATATATATATGATGTGGTCATTACAGAACTTTCTGATATATATATATATATATAAATAAATATATATATATATTTATATATATATTTATATATAGAATATTATATATTCTAAGCGTCTCAATTTGAACATTACTTGAAAATATTTCCTAAGCAAATTCATGGGTAATTCTTCGAAGCGCTATATCTTGAGTTTGAAAATTTGAGGCTACATAAGCGATTGGAAATTTAATAAGGAACATTTTTTGTATGAACCAATTTTTTAATAGGATTAACAGT
Source organism: Aradus depressus (assembly GCA_963662175.1). Lineage (NCBI taxonomy): Eukaryota > Metazoa > Arthropoda > Insecta > Hemiptera > Aradidae > Aradus > Aradus depressus. The sequence continues at coordinate 86,833,110 of OY759214.1, forward strand.
TTTCACATAAATCTAGAAAATGTCTAAACAACTGGGTTTCAAAACGAGATTTCAGGACGATTTTTGGCATATATCTTTCAAACTGGATATATTATATATACCTCTTTTGTACAGATCACTCTCCATACCAATCCCCCTCATAATTTCATTTCGTAAGGGCATTGTTGGTAGAAGAGTCACTTTTAGAATAGGTAACGCTATACGATTAAAAAAAAAAAAAATCTGACACCAAAGCATTATTTTTTGATGTCTTGTAATGTCAGTATGAAATCAATTTTTTTTGTACCGATGGATAGTAGGCTGACTAGTTGTTTCTGAGCTCTTGTCTTGTAGACATCGACTTTTTGGAGAACCCATTGATTTATAGTGGCGGTTTAGATATATTTCTATTATATATATATGCATATATTTTATTTATATGTTTATGCTGAGATCTCCAGATACAGATCCGGTTGGGCAGGGAGCGGGAGAGGGCAGGTATGCGAGAGGTTGCCGTTCTTACTGCCGCTATAGTAGCCTTGCGTCACCAGCTATCCAGGTCACCGGGTCTCCACCCCCCCCACCCCATATAGTTCTTATCCATACATTATCTACATCTACTATTATCTATTTTACTTCTTAAGCTATACGAAGTACATGAGATATTATTTAATCGGTCAAAAATCAAGTTTTCCGACTTCCAGATCCCAAATCTTATATTGAAAAGAAAAATCTGTCTCTCTGTGAGTACAACTCCTGACAGAATGAATGTATTTTACGAAAATTTATATGTGAATCCAGAACCCTCTAACAACTCCCTATTGATTTTCAACACAAAAACTCTAATAATCACCGTTATAATGAATGTATCGACAAAAAATTACAAACGCGAATACAAAACTCGACAAGAACGACACATATCAATTTTCAGAGGAATCGGCAGAAGGAAAGGAGATGTTTAGGGAAGGGGGCTCAATTCAAAAAAAACCCAGAGACATGAAATAATTTACATCAAAAACCAATGAGGACATAAACTGTCAAATTTTAGCGACATCGGCCGAAGGGAGGAGAGGTTTAGAGGAGGGGGCTCAATTCAAAAAACCCCCAGAGACATGAAATAATTGACATCAAAAACCAATGAGGACATAACCTGTCAAATTTTAGCGACATCGGCCGAAGGGAAGGAGAGGTTTAGGGGAGGGGGCTCAATTCAAAAACCCTAATAACTGCCGATGTAATGAATTTATCGACACAAAATTTAGTATGAAGTTTATGAAGCCCCTTCGTAAATCAACTATTGAATATTAGCGCAAATCGTCGTCTGGCTTCGGAGGAAGAGTAAAAAGTTAATTGACTAATTCGTTCTGGGGACATAGATAGCCGGTGAATCCAAATTTCACACTTTGTGACATGTGAAATGGGCGCAATCGCCCCGAAATATTGCCCTGAAGAAGATTTATCTGTTCACACACAGATTTTTTTTTTTGAATCAGGGGGTCGGAAAACATGAATTGCGGTGAAAACTCAACATCGAATTTCTGGCTGGTTACATAACTTCCCCTATATGTCGGCCTGCATGTGCATTTATGAATGTTATATAACATTTTTCTTTAATTTATTATTTAATTGTAATATAAACGAACAGAGTAATCAACTAACCGCTGGTTTGGACCGGAAAATGTTGACTGATAAAAATATATAAAATCCACATCCGGTCAAAATAACCACGGATCTGTATCACTGACATTGAAGAAGGGCATTATGATGAATATATATTGTGATAAGTAGCCAGATCTGGGACAATATCACGAGGCAACGGGACCGCTGATACTTAACCAGTAAATTATTGTGTCTCATGCCCGGGCTTTAACTACGAGGTCATGGTCACTGTGGAAATTCTAAATTTAGTTTAAATTTTCAAACCAGACGAGGCTTGACTAACCTGGTTGTTGTAAATGTGATAATCAAAAAAGGTATAGGTACCTAATTAAATTGGCAACGGAATGCTAAGTTAAGTAAAAAAAAAAAGTCGTTGGTAAATTACCGGCAATGTACTTCCCCAGAACGAATGTATCAATTGACTTTCCGCTCTCCCCCCTCTCCCTAATATTCAACAGTGGACTTACATAGGGGCCCTTAAATCCTCATACCAAGATTTGCATCGATAAATTGACAGGGTTAGAATCAGAATGGTCCAAGTGACATTTTTGAAAATGTTTCGATAAATGCATATTCGGGTACAAAAATGATAGTTCTGTTCAGGAAAAAAGTTGTACAAGGGAAATCCTAGCCAGTGCTGAGATCTAGTGGCAAATCACTTATACCATTTTCGTGACATGGAACAAGTAACTTAAACATATCAATAGCGACCTTGAAATTAAGATTTTTCTTCAATATTATGGTTTGCTAACAGCAACTTTCACCACAAAAGCAGAAGACAAAATATTTCCGGTTTCGATAAATCAGTTAAGAATTTAATGCACAGTTTGTTCAAAGTTTTAAAAATGTCACTTAGACCACTTTGATTCTAACCCCGTCAATTCATTACATCGACAACTATGAGGGCTTTTGGATTCAGCCCCCTCCCCTCAGATCCTCCCTTCCCTTCTGTTGATTCCGCTGAAAATTAATAGGTGTCGTCTTTATGATATTTAGAATTCACGTATGACTATGTCAATACATTCATTCGAACGGCAGTTATTCCAGTTTTTTTATTTTAACGCTCCCCCTTAATCCCCCTTTTCCCTTCGGTCGATTTGACTGAAAATAAATATGTGTCGTCGTTAGAGGGTTCTGGATTCATTTATACAATTTCGTGCCAATACATTCATTCTATGAGGGGGGAGTTCTCGTGTTTACAGATTTTTTAAAAATATTTGGAATCATGAAATTCTGTTGAAAACTTCGCATCGAATTTTAGTCCGATTACATAACGTCGTATAGCTGGGGAAGTAAAAATTAGGAAAGCGTTATATATGTGGTCGACACCTATTGATTTTCAGCCAAATCGACCAACATGGATTACGGGGAGGGGAGGGGGGGGGGGGGGGGGGGGCTGAACACAAAAACTTCAATAACTGCCGATGTAATGAACGTGTTGACATTAAATTCCATATTTGAAATCAAAACCCAATGAGGACATAACCTGTCAATTTTCAGGAATATTGGCTGAAGAGGAGGGTTTCAGGGGAGGGGGCCCAATTCAAAAAGCCTAATAACTGCCGATGTAATGAATTTATCTACACACAATTTAGTATGAGGATTTAGGAGCCTCTATGTTTGTCAACTATGGTTGATTCACTTTTTAAGGGAGAGCGAAAAGTTAATTGAGTAATTCGTTTGAGGGAACTTTTTTTTTGTCAAGTTGATTGATTTAGTGAGTACCGTGATTATCTCTATTAAAGGAGGAATAATTATTGTACTAATTAGCTTTCTGTTATTGTCAAACAATAGGGATATCGGTATAATATATGTATCATTGTGTGTGTGAGAGAGAGAGAGGCGTGTATGTATAAAGAACTGTTCTGAAGTGAGGGAACAATGCGGTCTGTACGATAACAGGCGATAGGAGCGACTTCTATCGGTCCCTAGTTCGTCAACGCTTCCCACTAACAATAACGTTTTGTATCTTAAGACGAGACTACAACAAAATAATATTTTGTCCGGAAATTAATCCAAATTTTAAACCTTTCACTTTAACAATCCGAAAAATTCAGCTTAATAAAATTATCTTTATTGATGGAAAAAATATATGTGATGTGATCATTACAGGTTCTTATACCAACCACGCTTACAGATAACTCTCTCTCCATCTGCCCCTTCTCAAAATCATTTATTACTGGGTATATGAAGGTACTGAGGCGTCAGCAGTATTTCATTGAACAGCGAAATTCTCATAGTGACGTTCTTATACCCAGTAGTGCAGATATGAATGATTTTGAGAAGGGGAGGTGGAGGGAGAGTGATCTGTAAGCGTGGTCTGTAATGGCCTCAACATATATATTTTATTTTTTTCTACATTTTTATTATTTTTCATAAAAATTACTATTAATAAAACATATTTTATAATTCATTGCTAGAACTTTTTTCGTATGGATCCTATCTCACATCTAAGGACTTATTAGCGGTAAGAACCAAGTTTCCGATAGGACTAACCGTTTTCGGTTACATTTGAGGGTGGTTTTCGGCACATATCTCAAAAACCGGTCTACCTACAAAAAAGTATATTTCATCTAAAATATGTATTTTAATTTTCTGTACAACGTTTCTTGAAAAGATTTTTGAATAGGTCATAAACTGTAAGCAATATCTTCTAAAATGTACCTAAGTCCCGAACTAAAGTGGTCTGAATTTTCTTACGATTTCGGCCAAAATCTAATCAGATCTAAGTTAGCACATGTGACTTCTAGATTCCAAATTTCAAGTTCTTAACTTAATTAGTTTTAGCTGTAGAACGCTCACAGCTTTCCAGTCAAATATATACACGCACAGGCATCATCGCGAAAATGCTCCAAATGTATTCAGGGGACATTGAAACGTGAAAATCCGTTGAAACTTCGATCTCGGATTTTCACAAGATTACAATACTTCTTTATACTATAGGAATAACAAAGTGATAAAAACCATTAAAATAGACACATTTATATTTACTAACGAGAAACAAGTTTATTTATTCCGGAGGATTATTTTATAGAATTCTGGATTCTTCGAAGGCGTTTTCTGTAGCTATTTGGTTCTTGAACTTGAAACAGTCACCTTAACTTTATTTAGATGCATCTTTGGTTTTGTGAAGACAGAATTCACTTTTCACTAGACGTTACAGATGAAGAAATGGAGCAGACATTTTAAAGGCAATATTTCTGCCAAAGTAATGTATTTTCGTCACGAAATGTTTAATATTTAAATTCATTACCCGTCATTAATCGGGCACATTTCCACCAAAGCGGCGTTAAGCCCTCTGGTAGTAGGCAGTATGACCTTTTAGTTAAAGCCCAGTTAAGTTAAAGCCTAGGTTAGTTATTGTGACTTGGGCTATAATCTACGAGGCCTACTTACCGGAGCATATGTTTCGTCTTTCTGGTGGACTGCATGCTCAACTTTTTTTCATCTCCCTGATTAAAAACTAAGCGCCTTAGCGAGGTTTCGAACCTGCGATCTTGAGCTCAGAGCTACCGGCGCCTAATATGTATGTTTATATATACATTTTTAAATATTGTAAAGATAGGCTTCCTACCTATTATCGTGAGACTCGTGGCTGTGGAGCTCTTGTTTAATGCTGTTCTCCTGGTCGGCGGAGTCAGAGAGCGGCTGCTTGGCCGGACTGTTGCTATGGCGACTCTACTCCACTCTCACACACTCACCTCCTACCATCTCCTGTATTCCTCATACTCTTCTGGACTGTTCTACCTGTTACTGTCCTCTCCTCCTCTCTCGCAAGTGAGTGATGGAGTCGTCAGTCAGTCTACTTTTTTTCTATATCTCTTGCCTCTCTCCTCCGTCCACGTTCTTTCTTCCTTAAAAAAAAAAGTAAAATAATAAAAAATGAAAAAATGAATCCTTCATTCCTATGAAGAGAGAGGGGGGGGGGGGGGGGGGGGGCGGCAGGCAGGCACCTCGAGAAGTTAAAAGAACCAACACACCAAATATCAGTGACCAACATTACCTAGTAAAATATCACACCTACATATCTAATATTTCTTTTTATAAGAAAAGTTAAAGAAAATAATGTTTTTATGTTCTTTAATTTTTGAGGGCGCCGGTAGCTCAGTGGTATGCGTGCTTGACTTCTGAGCTCAAGAACGTGGGTTCGTAACCCGACCGAGGCCCTTAGTTTATTTTATCTGGGAGGTAAAATAAACTTAAGCACGCCGTCTTTCGGAGGGGACGTTAAGCGATGGTCCCGAGCCTGTTCGATGTCAGGTACTCGTTAAAGACCCCTACTCTAGGTGAATAAAAATTTAGGGTAGGCAAAATTTAGGACTCCCACAGTAGAGTCGGGCTCATGTCCACCAGAGTGACGAAAGTGCGCTCTGGTAGTAGGCGATATGACCTCGTAGTTAAAGCCCGGGCATGTGTCATAAAACCTAACCTAACCTAACCTGTTCTTTAATTTTGATTCCAACACTTACAATATTCTTACGAGCAACAAACAGATTATGAACTATTTACAAAACAATACAATGAAAAAATATTTATTTTAGGGAAAACAAATATGTAATAAAAATCACCATCGCACTAAATACATATATAGGGGGAGGGGGGGGGGGGGGGGGGGGGGGGGTTTAGAATAAATTTGGTCATTCATACAAATATTGTTTTTCGTGGCTTTATTTATTTCCAATTATTCTGAACTCTCAAGTAACCTGCTTTTTGATGTCTTACTAAACCTGACGATGATGTAATATCGAAACCGGTAGTACACGTATACACTTTTTGTGGAATGAAAAACAATATTTAAAAAATATAAAGTTTATTTTCTTGTTCCAAACTATCCACGGATAGTGGGCAGAATCTCAAATTTGCATTCACATTAATAATATCCTGTAAATATACCTTAGGGCGCCGGTAGCTCAGGGGTAGTGTGCTTGTATACTCAGCTCAAGATCGCGGGTTCGAAATCCGGCCGAGGCCCTTAGGCTCATTATCTGGGAGGTGAAAAAACGTTGAGCACGCCGTCCTTCGGATGGGACGTTAAGCTATGTACGATGTCAGGTACTCGTTAAAGACCTGTACCCTAGGTGAATAAAACCTGAGTAGGAAAAATTTAGGACTTTCACTGTAGAGTTGGGCTCCTGTCCACCAGAGTGACGAAAGAGCACTCTGGTAGTAGGCGATATGACCTCGTAGTTACTATAGTAATCTGGTACACGCTCAGGTTTTAAATCGAAAAGTTGTTTAGCAAGATGATTCGTATCAATTCAACTGAATACAACAAACAATCTATCATCTGGTTGACATAAGGAGCGCAACGCCAGCATGATCTGCGACATGTGTATCGTAGCAAACAGACCCGCATATAGTTGGGAGTCACCAACCTTGTTGAGAATGAGCTGAGGGCTCTGACATGGTGACAGAATGGAGCTCATTTGAACCAGGTCGATGTCACCATTAGCACAGGTTCTGTAGGATCCCAGTCGGGGGCGGTACTCCCCTCCACCGCCTCATTACTTAAAACTTAATAAAAATGTGACCGACATTGTACTTCCCCATCATGAATCATTCAGTTACGTTATCGCTCTCCCTCTAAATCGATCGACCGTTTGGCCTAAAACTCAATATTTTACATATAGTGGCTTCTGAATCCTCATAATAAATGTCATGTCAATGATATTTATTAAAGTATTTGTGTCGAGACCCTCTTCTCTCATTCCTCCCTTCGATTCGGCCATTTTGGCGGAAAAATTATAGGTCCCGAATTTAAATATATACATTCATTACATCGGCATTTTGGAGATTTTTGAGTTGAGCCTCCCTTCACTCTGGCTAATTCGAGGGTTCGGGATACACACACGCGTGTACAATTTCGTGTCGCTACTTTCATTCTATGGGAGTTATCATACTCACACAGCAACAAGCATTTTTTTTTTTCAATTTTGGAATCAGGTTGTTGAAAAACCCTAAAATACCGTAAAAACGTAACATCGAATTTCTGATGGATTAGTACACTTCGTATAGATGTAAAATACAGTCTGACCTCTCACAGATTTTATCATTATATGCTAGAAGGGTTTCGAGATTGCCCTCTTCAACAGGCAGTCTACAAAAATTCATAATTTAGTAAAAAAGTTATAAAATTCTCAATAGTACCTCACATAGAGTGAAAGTACATAGAAATATTGGTTATATGCGCTAAGATGAATAAATATAAATAAAGTGATATGTAAATTTAAAAAAATTAACATAACATACATAAAACAATTTAGAAAACATTATTATTTTGCAACCTGTCAGATTTATTTATCTTCTCGACCACAATACTTCCCCAGCTTTTTCGAAGTATAAGGTAGCTTATGTCATTGTACATAAATTCGATGTACAATTTTCACCTAAATTTCATGTTTTCCGACCTCCTGATTCCAAAAATAAATAAATGAAAGAGAGAGAGAAAAAAAAAGTAACCCAAACAACGTTCCAGCTCTATACTGGACACAAACTCTCAACACCTTCACCATTGGCCAAATATTGAGTTTTCATTCACATGACAGAACCTCGAATTCCTTCTACACAGAGAACTGATATTTCCCACCCTCCTTTATACGGGTCTTGGTCCCCGAAGATTCCAAAAATGTTTATTTATAAAAGCCGTTTTCTTCAAAGTTTTTTTTCATTTTATGTTTTGCACATGTACCTTTAAATTATCAAATTTATTTCATAATATATAGGGCAAAATTATACAAGGCATAATACAGAAAGATAAACTAGAATTATCCAATTAAAATATTTATATACTATTGTTTAAAATAATCGTTAATGGACAATTCGCTTTCTTATTGTCTTTCCAGATAATTATATCGCTAGTCCACTGAATTACAAGTTAATTGTGTACCTCTGTCCTAATAAAATGTTGTCTCGTATAAATTTGATATTATAGTCATTTTTAAATATTTAAATTTTGAAGTCATAGGGATGACATTTTTCACCGGCAATGTATTTCATAAGAACGAATTAATTGGCGCCGGTAGCTCAGTGGTATGCGTGCTTGCTTACTGAGCTCAAGACAAGGCCGAGGCACTTAGTTTATTTTATCTCGGAGTTGAAGAAGCTTATGCACCCCATCCTTCGCGATGATGTCTACCTTCTTGAGTATTTGTTTAAAACTTTTTGAGCGCTCTAACTGAAAAACGTTAGTAATAATGAACTTGAAATTTGAGTTTCACATGTAGCTAACTTAGATCTGGTTAGATTTTGACTGAAATCAGACGTAAATTGAGAACCTTTTACTTCGCGGGCTAAGTACTTTTACAATGTACCGCTTATATTATGACTTCAAATACAAATCTCTGCAAATAAAAGTTACAGAGGAAACTAAAATGCAAAATATAAGTATAATGTGCTTTGTACTTAGCTCCGAAGTTAAGTAATCTTAACTTTCGTCTGATTTCGGTCAAAATCCAAAACGCAATTTTTCGCGAAAATGGTTAAAACCTGTTTGAAAAGTAAAATTAATTTTTTTGCACGATTACAATATTTTTTTATAACATTAGTTCTTTATATTTTCGTATCTGGATTCGCTTCATAGATGCACTATGTTCATTATTGCATTTTATATTCAAATTTTGAGAATCTTACTATATATTTTTTTTCCCAGGAAAGACAAGTTATGCGTGAAGCTCGGATCAACTGCTGAACAGGGTTCAGGTATGTACAAATAATTATTTTAGAAATTTACTAATAAATAAAGCACGAGAAAATAATTATCCATTTCTTCAATTTATTCCCCTATTTAAATTCATATTAATTTCATTTACTTATTTTAAACTTTCAATTTTTATATTAAGTTTTGTATCGATATATCAAATTGATTGAATTGTTTATTTTATATAGTCATTACCGTTCAGTTGAACAATCTCTGATTAATTTGTAATTGTAATGGTGACACAATTGCAAATGGTCGACTGGTTTTGGAGGGGGAGCGAGAAGTTAATTGATTAATTCGTTCTGGGGAAGTACATTGCTAGTGATTCACCGCAACGTTTCTCACTTCCCACTATTAGGATTGCAATCCCAGGATCCCGGCATTTTTCACTTTTTACAAACTCGGCATTGAAATTTTTTGAAATTAATTTGCGTTGAGGAAGTACATATGTAGATTCACGAAAGACTTTTTTTGGAAAACATACTAACCCCCCCTTCTCCCCAAAAGTCGGACTCCCGGGAAATTTAAAATTGAACATAACACCAGATTAAAGTGACATTTGACATAAAATTTCAAAATTTTCTAGCGCAAGGCGAATCAGCAACAAATTATATTTTTCCATTATTTTTATGTATTCATTTTTCTTCCCCATTTATTCTTTCGTATTCGCTTTCTCAATCGATAGGGTCAGAAATACTGTGAAATCGGTGTAATCGATTATATAAGGGGGTCGAAAAATCGAGGTTTCGAAATCTTATAGTAAGAAAAAAAGACCTGCATAAAAAAAAGTTAAAGTAATATCCATAGACAAAACTTTTTAATATGAAAGTATACTTTCTTTATTATTCTAAGTCTTTGAAGTTATGTCAACATTTACATTTTCGCCAGGCCCTGTGGTATCCTGAAAGTTGGTTGGAGGACCGGGAGGGCCTCTTTTAAAGAAAAAATGCCGATTTTGTTTACGCTATACGAAGTGTAGGGGAAGTTATGTAATCGGTCGATGAAGAAATTCGATGTTGGGTTTTCACTAGAATTTGATGTTTTCCGACTTCCTGATTCCAAAAATGAAAAAAAAAAAAGTTGTCTATCTGCATGTCTGTGAACACGATAATAATAATAAATTTATTTCCGTTAAATCAATACATGGTAATAGGATACGTCAAAATAAATCATACATTAAGATAGCTTATAAATTTGATTTATAACTACTTGAGTCTAACACACGTATGATTAGTAGTAATAAAAAAACTATTAAAAAAAGTAAAATGAAATTAATCAAAACTGAATAAATAAATACTTAAAAATATATGAGTATAAAAAAATATTAATACATAGATACATTTATAATAAGTAGGGACATTTTTCAATGTAATAGAAATTAAGATAACTATTTTTCAAAAAACTCTTCGGAAGTGTCTTTATCCCAAAGATTTTCGGGACGTACGTACGTCCCTTCATCAGGTCCCAATGTACGAGATATAGAAAAGAAAGAAAACAACTAACAAACAAGTAACTATAACAATATATGAAAAATAATATATAGGTATATATATTAATCAATTATAAATGAATAAATAAAAAAGTTTTTTTTTTTTTTTTTTTTTTTTTTTGCATTGGAGGGGGAAATGCTGTGACGCACATCCAGGGAAGGTAGCCCTGGATAGTGTGGGACTCGAGACGGTTCACCATCACCATACCCACTAAAACCCCCTCCTTGCCGATCCTGATTCCCTTCCGCGGAACTGACGGTCTGTCATTACTTCGCGGAAGGGAGGAAGGGTGGCTGGTAACGCCCCTTCTTCTGTTTTATTACCGCTACTGTTCCTTGTCAGCCCTCTCCTGAAGGGCCAACCCGCCCATGATGAGCGCTGCAAAATCGCAGCCTTCATCCTACGACTCCTGGGAGCGCAGCATAGCGTCCACGTAACTGGTAGCAGTCAGCGGGGCGCCCATGCTGCACTCCAGATTTTTCCTTCCCTCCTCAAATCTGGGGCATTTGAGGAGGACATGCTCCGCCGACTCCGTCTCACCAAGGCACGCGGGGCAGTCTGGTGTTGTTGCTGCCCCGATTTTGTGGAGGTACCCCCGGAACCCACCGTGTCCCGTGAGTACCTGGGTGAGGTGGTAATTCACCTCCCCATGCTTCCTGGTGAGCCAAGGCTCGACTCGAGGGATGAGCCGATGGGTCCACCGTCCCTTTGTGGACTTGTCCCATTCTTCCTGCCACTCCCTAATTGTCCTGGCCCTCTCTGGCTCTGCTGGACCAGGGCTGGCCCCCGCGTCCTGATAGAAGACCCGGTTTCCCCTGTGGTCGAAGCGCTGCACCACCTCTTCCACCTGAACCGGGTCTTGTTTCCTTTTGAAGTGTCGCGTACGTTCCCGTGCCAAGAGGTCAATGGGGGGCAGCCCAGCAATTACATAGGCAGCGTCGCCAGAAACTGTTCGGTAGGCGCATGCGACTCTCAGTGCGCTTCGCCTGTGAGCGGGGGCGATCAGCCTCAGGTATGAGGGAATCCTCGTTGCATCTGCCCATGTCGGGGCCCCGTGCAGAAGGATGGATGTGCTGACTCCTGCCAGCAGTCTTCTCCTGCTCTGCCTAGGGCCAAATAAAAAAGTCTAAATAAAAAAGTAATACCCATAGATATCAGATATAAAGAATATCTTGTCGGACATGCACGCACTCTTTCTTTATCACTATTAACACTTATAATTCGACACAAAACCACCAGATTGCAGCAGAATACAAAACTATTTAACATAAAATTTATTTTTATGAACGAAGTTATAGATTATGAAAAAGGGACCTCTTGTCGGATCAATGTTATTTCTCCTTAACGACAAGAGGTCCCATTTCATAGAACTGACTTGACCCCTTTTAATTAAGTTTTAAAAATATTTCTGAACTTAACTTATTTTTTTAAACAACTTTCACAGGTAAATGAGATAGTAGAGTATTATAATTCATAAAAAACAGAAAATGCCATTTTTTTACGCTAACACCTTATTTTGATTATACTGAACATTTCACTCTCCCGACAAGAGGTCCCTCATCGCTCTCCACATCACATATAAAGACGACACCTAATAATTTTCATAGGAATCAGCCGAACAAGAGGGGGATGAAGTAGTAGCCCGATGTAATGAATGTACCAACGTGAAACTTCATATTTAATTTCAAAACCCCAAAAGGATGACACCTAATCCTGTGAAATCAGTCGACGTGAAGGGAGTAATCTGAGAAGAGAGGCTCGACTACACTAATATCTACCGATGTATGAATTGTAATATCTACAGATATGTGAATTCAGAAGCCACTATTGAAGGCAACTATTTACTTATAACCCAAACGGTCGATTAACTTTCGAGGGACAGAAAAAACGCAATATATTAACTCTTACTGGGGAAGTATATATCTGGTGATTGAGCGATGTTGCACTGATGATCTTATCTATAACCTGTCCACCTACTGTCACATAAAATATGACAACGTATATTATGTCGTAATTTTTTTTATGTCTATTATTCTGAACCATCCGATTGACTGTTGAAAAAAATATATTTTCTACTTTTCAGTGTACATTTGAAGTATAAAGTATATTTTTGAAAAACTTGTTTTTTATATTATTTTATAAATTTATTTTATTTTATGCAGTTGATTTCTTTGATTTGATAATGAGGACTGCCCCATCCAGAGTCTGTATAAATTAATCAACTCTTTTTGAAAGTTACCACCAGGATAAAAATCACTGAGACTAGGCGACCTTCTAAAAACCTGTTTTTAAAGTTGAAGGGGGCGCCCTCTTCTAGAACACCGGCACTTTTTTATTGTTATACTTTTTTGTCATTTATTTAAATCTCGAACTTAAATTTTTAAATGACCCTACCCGCTGAAATAGAAACATTAAATCTAACGCCCACCGCACTCATGCTCTTTATCTTTATGATTTAAAAGTGTCCTGAATAGAAAAATGACTATTATCATTAATTTTATCCGCCTGGGTTCCAACTGATTATATTATAGTTTTTTTTATATTTTTTTTTAATATGTGGGAGAATGTTAATAAACTGCTGGTAGGTCATAATTCTGAACGAGATGTTACAGAAAGAGCGAATTAACCTACTTTCAGTTCCAAACATTTTATGCTAGGTTGGAAGAAAGGTGGAGGGGAGAATAAAGGGGGACGCTATAAGAAATTTTTATGGATATAATTGAGTGGAGTTTCAAAAAGTAATAATTCGAACTGGGGAGGTATTGTAGTAATGAACTTAAAATTTTAAATGATGATGTCAATGTGCTAACTTAGATCTGATTAGATTATAGTTGAAATCAGACGAAAATTGAGACCACTTTACTTCGAGGCCTGACTACATTTTACAAGTTACTGCTTATAGGTTAGGTTAGGTTTTATGACTCATGCCCGGGTTTTAACTACGAGGTCATCGCCTACTACCAGAACGCTCTTTCGTCACTCTGGTGGACATGAGCCCGACTCTATTGTGGGAGTCCTAAATTTTTATTCACCTAGGCCAGGGGTCTTTAACGAGTACCTGATATCGCACAGGCTCGGGACCATCGCATAACATCCCATCCGGACGCCGTCCTTTTATCTGGGAGGTAAAATAAACTAAGGGCATCGGTCCGGTTTTGAACCCACGACCTTGAGCTCAGAAGCCAAGCACGCATACCACTGAGCTACCGGCGCCCTCGATATTGTTTATATTTTTGACTTCGAATAAAAGTTATAGAGAATATTTTATATCTCGGGTGTTTGGGGAAAAGGGCTTAAGTCAGAAAATCTCAATTTTAAGAGAGGAATTTCTGAAGGTTTGAAACACGTTGTTACCATGTTACATGAAATATTATCTCAATAAAAATATTGAATATAAAAAAAATGAGGGCGCCGGTAGCTCAGTGGAAACTAGGAGGTAAAATAAACTTAAGTACTCCGTCCTTCGGATGGGACGTTAAGCGATGGTCCCGAGCCTGTACGATGTCAGGTACTCATTACAGACCCCTATCCTAGGTGAATAAAAATTTAGGGTAGGCAAAATTTAGGACTCCCACAGAAGAGTCGGGCTCATGTCCACCAGAGTGACGAAAGAGCGCTCTGGTAGTAGGCGATATGACCTCGTAGTTAAAGCCCGGGCATGAGTCATAAAATCTAAACCTAATCCTATAAACAAAATAAAATATTCCAACATTCAGTTACACATGGTTAAAATATTTAAATGTACTTGTCCTTTGAATCATAAGACTTATTCTGACTTAAGCCCCAAACACCAGAGATATATAATTGGATTTTTCGAATGTTGCCCGGTTTACGAGATACATGCCAAAAACCGTTTTAAAATGAAGTCTTGAAACACATTTCTTTTAGACGTTCGCTCGATTAAAAGCGAAAATGGTTAGTCTCATCTAAAAATGGAGTGTGGGATCAATGCAAAAAAATGTGCGTTTGTGTAGCTATCTAGTTGCATGCCCGGGCTTTCGCTGACTCTTGCAAATGTTTATGAGTCAGTTTAGAAAAAATTAATTTAAAAAGTTGTTTCTTTAAGATAAAAAAAAAAAAAAAGGTAATACAGTGAAGCACACATTTTTGAGTGAGATCAATAACTAAGGGGTGACGTTGCATGATTCATTGGAAACATGATCGATAATTATTGAAAAACTTTAAATGATTTTGCACCCATGTTAAAAAAATATATAGCACAAGGAATATATATAAACGGATAAACCCATACGTACTATGGGAACACAAGGTCGAGTTCAGTAGGTCAATATACGAAAGAAAAAAAAACACATGAATATTTCTCTGATTAGAAGATAGTGAATAAAAAACAAAAAATAAGAAAAATGCACTTTTTTTTAAAAAAGGGAAGGAAATAACATTTTTGAGAGGCATAGCTGCTATTCAAGGGCGAATAAATGTCTTCCATAGTGGCGACTACAAGGTCAAATCGCCTACTACCGGAGCACTCGTCACTCTGGTGAACATGAGCCCGACGGGGCGGTCTTAAATTTTACCTATCTAAGTTTATTCACTTAGGGGTCTTTAAAGAGTACCTGACCTCGCGCAAACTCGGGACCAATCGAAGGACGGCGTGCTTAAGTTTGTTGTTAATAGTCGATTTTGTTTTTGGTACAAGGAGTCGACGTGTATTTGAGTTCCACGTAAGTCAACTGATATGTAAAACCCAAGATAGCTGCTTAATTTGAATAAAAGAGTAGTTACAGCCCGGAATCACAAAATCATTCAAATAATCCCGAATAATTTCATCATATATTAATAATATTAGTTTTCATACTGACTATAAACATTTTATTGATTTTCTCAATACAAGCAAATAGTAACAAAACGTGTTTTTCTTTTGGTAGAAACCGGAGACGAGTTATGGCAACACTGTGATTCGATTTCACCTTCTGACATTTAATTTTCTTGTTCCAATTTCGACTTGTATGTTAATATTAAACCTGTTATTGTACTTTTCTTCTTTTATTTTTTTAGATAAATGCTTTAAATGAAACTTTCTTTTAAACCCATTTCCGACTAATTATTAAAGAAATATATATATATTTTTTAAATAATGATGAGAATTGCCTGTATAAGTTCTGGATTTTTATTCCAACTTTAATATCGCAATGTGTCAAATATTACTTTAAAATGTACTTATGAAAGTTCTAAAACGTAGTTACTTTCATAACTGTTTCATCTATGGAAGCTAATGGAAGCTACCATAAGTTAGAGGCTCCGAGATTGCCGTTCGAAATAATTTTAATCATCAATATAGTGTTTCTGAGTTCTAAATTTCGTTTTTTGCTTCTCATCAATATGACTTGCCATCAGAGACACGTCTACGTAAGAGCTTTTTTTTTTTTTTTTTTTTTTGCCATAAAAAATTAAAAATTTATATAATTAATTTTTGTTTATATTTTTTCCCGGCCGATAAGAGCCAAGAAAAACCAGAGGGACACACATCTACGTAAGAGTTACAGACCAAGGCGCGAAATTCTAAGATGAAAAAAGTTCCGGAGGAAAAATTTCAAGAGGAAAACTCGGAAGAGAAACCAATTATTGATATTCAAAGAATTTTATTTGTAGGTTCCCAAACTTAGGGCAATAAAATAAAAAGCTCACAGAGCTAAATTACATTTTTTTAAACATACCTTGACAGATGTGTATATTTACAAGTAACGGTAAAAATCATAAGATAATTGTTTCTTGTTAGTTAATTATTGTGACTCATGCCCCGGCTTTAACTACGAGGTCATATCATCGCCTACTAACAGAGCGCTTTTTCCATGAGCCCGACTCTACTGTACGAGTCGTAAATTGCCAACCCAGGTTTATTCACCTAGGGATAGGGGAGTACCTGACATCGTATAGGCTCGGGACTATCGCTTAACGATATAATGAAGGATGGCGAGCTGAAGGTTTGTTATCGTCGTTTCGAATCCACAATCTCTCAGAACATGCCTCGAACGACGGACTCAAGTGAAGGCTTGAGACGGGCAGTGGCTCATCGTGGAAGCCAACTTCGTTTGCCCCTGTATAAGGTGGCCTATTGGGGCTGCCGAAAAAGGAAAGCAAGCGGTTACCAGAGCATCCATACCTACTTTCTGTCGAAGCGCTGAACCTTCAGGCGTAGTGTACACTGCCCATTCAACAAGTAGCGGTAGACATTTAGCGTAGGTACTCAAAAGCCGGCGCTCCATGGTACCGGTCTACTGAAACCTGATTATTGCTTCATTCTTGTGTGTACGTCTTAGGCCACCGTGAGTGACCAGGCACTCGAGGAATAAACTGTGCCACATATTCCGAAAACGCAAACTAGAAAAACAGCGCGTCATTAATGTACACATAAAACCCAGGATTTTCGTTAGCTCGTGCATGAATTGCTGGAATGTTCGCATCGCGTTTCGGAGACCAAACATCAATTCAGGATCCGTAGTTTCCTCAGTTCCCATCCCCTCCTTCCATGATTGCTGTAACATTTACACGACAAAAAAACGTTTCCATGGATTGTCGTTGTTGGTTTTAGTAGATAACCAATAAACCGCTTCTTACATGGTTCCAGATACCCGTTTAAGTACACAAGTGTCTAATGAACGCCTTGTCTTACGTGACTTCGTGTCACTTCAGTTGAAAGCAGCTCGATTTTAAGGTGGTCTTATGTGTGTGTTGTTTATCTCAGAATTGTTCTTAATTGGTTTTAAATCAGATTTCATTTAGTTACAATTATTTATCACTTAATAACACTGCACTCAGATATTATATAACTTTGTAATAAATTCCTGAAGCATCAATATTGGTTCCCTCTTCTTTAGAGAGGTCGCCGGTAGTTCAGAGGTAGCGTGCTAGCCTACTGAGCTCAAGATCGCGGGTTCGAAACCCGGCCAAGGCCCTTAGATTTTTTATCGGAGGGGGGCTGCTCATGTCCATCAGAATGACGAAAGCCTTGGCATGAGCCACAAAAACTAACTACAGAATTAGAAAATTTCACTTTTTGGGAGAAGCCCTTAATAGTTTTATTTGTAAATAAAAACGCTCAGTTTTATGTATACTACAAGAGTTATTATGAGTCATGCCCGGGCTTCAAATACGAGGTCAAATCGCCTACTATCAGAGCACTCTTTCGTTGCTCTGGTGGTCAGTAGCCCGATATTAGGAATCCTAAATTTTACCTGGCCAGGTACCTCGGGTAGGGGTCTGTAGTGAATACATGACAGCGTACAGCCTCGGGAAACACGCTTAAGTCCCATCCAAAGGAGGGTGTGCTCAAGGTTTTTTCACCTTCCAGATAAAAAATAACATCTTGTTAGCTGATGTAATCACTTTTTTGACTTTTCAACTTTAATTAACAGGTTATTCTAACCTATGCAAAATTTTGCGTTCCTACTAGGGCACTGATTATATATTTTATATAAAATATAATATCCAAGGCAGAATTGGTTGGGAGATATGTGAATTAATTATCAAAAATCAACTTCTTTCGTTGGGCTTATAAAATGTAAAATTAATAAATTAATTTACGTATATGTAAAATTAAAAAAAAAAAAAAAATTAAATAAATCACAATCTATATTTCAAAATGTACAGTGGGTAGAAGTGAACATGAGATAAAATAAAATTTACAATTGATGGGAGAAGCCAGCCAGTGCTGACACTCCCTTAGATAGTCCTCGTTATTCACAAAAGATCGTGAAGCCAACGTTGTCTTAGGCGGCATGGAGGGTTGTCGGGATGGAACTGACAAGACGAGAATTGGGATGGGTATTCAGTTTTAATTTTTAAATCAGAATTTAATTTCTTGATCCGAGTAGTCGTCTGCACAGATCTTACATATCGTATGTTGTGTTGAGTCTTGTGTGATGGTTCCACGTTAGTCTGCTGTATAAGTAGAACTCAATGTACCTCCTGATGTTTGAAGTTGGAATGAGAGCATTGTTCTTGGATACAGGTGGACAGTTTTGTTTTCGAAGAGTGCAAATAACTTGTACGCATTTGCCTTCGTTAATGACATTATAAAACTATCTTACTACCCGTATAGTGGGATGTATTTCTATATTGATTATTTAACCATAATAACTAGCGTTATCTATTAATTACTTTGTTCTTATAAATCCATTATCACATATGCTGATGACAGCCTTCCTTGGTCCTGGTCCTGATCCCAATAGCGCGTTCCTAGGTCTCCGAGAGCCTACTAGTCCGTGTTCGGTTAGACACCTCACTATACGGTTGATAAGATAATTTTATTTTGTTACTCTTTACTCTGCCTGGTACTGTAAAGGTTTTGCTTGTTACTTCTCTATATTTATTTCTTTATTATTCATGGATGTGCCACTGATGATGACGCAGTTGCGTTGAAAAATGGTTCTGGTCGAAAATAAAACAGTAGGAAGACAATGTCTTTTATTTCTATGAGAAATGTTGTCCCTGAACATTTTTTTACCACATCTGAATTAATCAATAGTTAATATGGGAAATGTTTTATTATCATACAATAATTAAAATACTAGACGTGACTGACAGATTATAATGAGTAATTATAGTGAAGGATTATAATGCGGATTTCAAAAGAAAATAATAGTAAATCTTAGTTATAGACAGTAAAACTTAGTTTCATAGAGAAGAGAATGAGGAATAAATAAATCCTAGTTACCAAAACTGTAGTTGTTTGTCGTCATGGTTGTAAAATTAAATAAAAACAATAAACAAAAAATAAGTTTTATACAAGATCATGGATTTGTCAAGTACAGTCTGTGCTCTCACATAATGTAGAGCTGTATAATAAATATTCATTTGACAAATAGTCCAGGGAGACATTGTATTGTGAAGGCCTTTGTTTTCAAAAATAATAATTTATTAAATAAAATGTGCAAATATTGCTTTTTAGCGACGAACATTAAGTTGTGTCGCTCTCATTAGTGTAAATTGTATTCTACAAATTTGAACGCGTTGTGAAACACAGTCGAAACTTTCATTGAATTTCTAATGCGCTCTCTCCTTGTATAATATTTTTTTCGCTTTTTTTATAATTGCAAAATAACAATAAAACATTCGCTTGGTAGACTGAAGGCTTTCAATTTCGATGTTTAGTTTTCAACAACGTTTTATGCTTCCAAATCCCTGATTCCTACATTCAACATTTAAAAAAAAATCCTGTCTGTCTATGTGTGTCAACACAATAACTCCCTATATCCGTTTATCCATAAGGACGACACCTATTGATTTTCAGCGAAATCAGCCAATGGGAAGGGGTGAGGAATTCAACTTAAACTTAAAAATTCCAATAACTGCCGATGTATTGAATGTATCGAAACAAAATTAAGTATGAAGGTTCAGAAGTCTCTATGTAAGTCAATAATCGATTTTTGGTCTAAACGGTTGATTGCTTTTGCAGCGAAAACTTAATTACATTGCCGGTGATACATCAACGATTTTTTTTTTCTTTGAGAATCCCCATCGATAATTATTGCACCGATAATAAGGCATTTTTCATATTATAGCGTAAATATATATATAAATTGTAACGGTCTGTATTTGGGGGTACCAGGATAACAGAAAGTACATCAGAATCAATTTTCAAATACCCTAAATAACCAACTGTTACAAATGGCGCCCAACGTTATCCTATAAAAAAACATCAATTTTTACTTGTGCTGTGGTCCGGGCTGTCCTCTTCTTTTCTCTTTTGGCTTGTGGATCACGCCTATCTGGTGTCTTCAAATTCGCCAGGTCCTAAGGTGATTCACGCATCACTTGACCTGGTGTTCTGTGATCTTCATTTATTTTCTTTGATGTCTTCTGGGATTACGTTGATTCGACGGCTGAAGGGGGACATACTTCTAGACTAACGGGAATAAAACAGCTTTCGGGACAGACAGACATGGACACTCCAGGACAGATAGACATGAACCCTCCGGGACAGACAGACAGACATGGACACTCCGGGACAGATAGACATGAACCCTCCGGGACAGACAGACATGGACACTCCGGGACAGGCAGACATGGACACTCCGGGACAGACAGACATGGACACTCCGGAACAGGCAGACATGGACACTCCGGGACAGGCAGACATGGACACTCCGGGACAGGCAGACATGGACACTCCCGGACAGACAGACATGGACACTCCGGGACAGACAGACATGGACACTCCGGGACAGATAGACATGAACCCTCCGGGACAGACAGACATGGACTCTCCGGGACAGGCAGACATGGACACTCCGGGACAGATAGACATGGACACTCCGGGACAGACAGACATGGACACTCCGGGACAGATAGACATGGACACTCCGGGACAGACAGACATGGACACTCCGGGACAGGCAGACATGGACACTCCGGGACAGGCAGACATGGACACTCCGGGACAGATAGACATGAACCCTCCGGGACAGGCAGACATGGACACTCCGGGACAGGCAGACATGGACACTCCGGGACAGATAGACATGAACCCTCCGGGACAGACAGACATGGACACTCTGGGACAGATAGACATGAACCCTCCGGGACAGACAGACATGGACACTCCGGGACAGGCAGACATGGACACTCCGGGACAGATAGACATGGACACTCCGGGACAGACAGACATGGACACTCCGGGACAGATAGACATGGACACTCCGGGACAGATAGACATGAACCCCTAAGCTAGATCAGCTCTCTCCCCTCCCCTCAAATCGAAGCTTTCTCAATTCAAAATTAATTGTTTTATTTTTTATTTTAGCTAACCACAGACCGTTACAATGTATATAAAGCTATTGAGTCGCACTCAATCGAGCAATCTGTATTCTACAAATTTGAGCGCGGCGCAAAACTCACAGTCGAAATGTTCTAATGCTATTCTTTTATAATTGCACATTAACATTAAAACATAGGACCTAGTACTGCTCGGTAGCGTGCGGGATCCGATCCTACCGGATATGTTCTTTCCATCAAATAGGTCTCACAAAAGTGCTTAGCCCTTGGCTAATTCATACCGGGTTACACAGATGCGGGGACCCTTTGAGGGCGAAACCCGGCCGAGGTCCTTGGAATTTTTATCTGGGAGAGGAGAAAGAAACCTTGAGCACGCCGTCCTTCGGATGGAGGGTTAAGTGATGTTCCTGAGCATGTGGGTTGTGAAGTACTCGTTTAAGTCCCCTACCCTAGATGAATAAAGGTAGGCAAAATGTAGGACTCCTACATTAGAGTTGGGCTCATGTCCATCAGAGTGCGAAAAAGCGCTCTGGTAGTAGGCGATATGACCTCGTAGTTAAAAACTTCTAAGTTGAGAAACGCGGACATATTGTGGAAACTTGTAATAAATAAATAAAACAAACTTATTTTTGAAATATTGTCTATTCCACTAAAGATATATATACATATATAACTACCGGTTTCGGCTTTATACCATCGTCAGGTCTAGTTATGAACTGGGCTTTAACTCGTAGTTAAAGCCCAGAGTCAAAATAATAACTAAGGGACTCAGGTCGGCGATGTTACTATGTGCCAGTCAACTCAGTTGAAGGCTTGTCTTCCACAGTTGCCTGTGATCCTCTGCTAATTTGCTCCCTTTAAGACTGTAAGAGTACTGATTCCTACTTAACTGTCGACGAATAGTTCAAGGTTCTGACTCTATCCACCATAGGCACTGAAGGACGGGCACAGAGGTGAAGGGATCCCACCAACTATAGTCTCCCTACTCTTCCAGATGGAATGTCTTCAGGGGTATATTTTAATAAAGTATATTGAATAAGAACATGTACATTATGTAATTTAGATTACTAACTCTACAATACTTTTTAGACAAAAAAAACAAGAATCTACAGTAATTAATGGAAACTTACTGGGTAAAAAAGTCCTTAATTGTTTTTTGTACAATAGTTGACGTACGTTTCTTTGCAGCCATGTCTCTCAGTCTTTTAAGAAGTACGAGTTGTGTCGCCGTCCCCTCAGGTTGCTTCTCTAACCACACGCCTCCCACATCCCACTTGCTCTCACCGCCGAGCCGATCCGGATTTGCGACGTCCGAATTTTCGACGATCTACTGTGCCACTAAAAAACCAAATGCAGTCGAAATATATCATACACTTTTGTATTTCATGAACGAAGAAATGCTCAAAAACCGCTGACTTCATATAGAGAAGTGAGTAGTTGTGTGTGCGCGCTCAACCGTCCGACACACACTCTTATGAATGCACATCAACAAGACTCTGACATACCCCTATCGAGAGCTAACATATTTACACATCATTAAAACAACACTTTTGAAATATTGTCTATTCCACGAAATTTTCTACTACCGACAATACATATACTTCCGGCTTTGGCAGTACAATATCGTCACGTAAAGTAAGAGGCTTTGCCGAGTGCAAACCATGCTTATATATGTATATAAATATCAGGTAAGGAGGGACTTTGAATTTCAAGTAGAAAATTTCCGTGGCTGTACTTTTAGGATTTTGTTTGATATGAAGTGATCGTAAAACCAAAATTAAAGACAAACTTATTAAATTATAACCAGACAAACACTATATGTGATATGCGTGAAGTGATATTTGCAATTAACGAAGTGATTACTGATGACATAAGAATATTTATAGAACTAAATTCAGCGGGTTTTCCTATCTTTGAAATAACAATAAAGATATCAATTGAAATTAAAACAAAACAAATAAAGAAAATGACCAAACAGTGTTAATATGCATTATGTATTTATGGAATAAAAATCACCGTTAAACTAAATATGTACATAGATCTGTGGAAACAGAAACTGGTTCTATTAAAACGGGTAGTACCTAGTTCATTATTTCACTTATATCACATATCAATTAGTTTATATTGTTAGAATTTCATAATATGTATCTTTAGTTTTACTTTTACCACTGTTATTGAAAAAAAGTGAAGAAAGTATTTCAGAACAAACAGATTCCTAAAACAGCCTTGGGGATTTCACAGTTGGAATCCCTCGCATTTCTTTACCTGATATATAAGAATAGTTGTCACTCATCAAACTGTTTTAGGGGGGCCATGGTGGCCGTGCGGGCTAGAGCGTAGGGCTTTGGTCGCATGGTCTCTCCATGGTTTGCGGGTTCGAATCCCGTCCGGGAGTGAGTTTTATTTCGTAGATAGAACTCCCTCCCGGGGCCATGGATGTCTTAAATAATTATATATAACACATTGACATGGCTAATATGCACCGTACATAAAGCCAAAAGAAAAAAAGAAAAAAAGAAAAAAAAAAAAAAAAAAAAAAAAAAAAAAAAAAAAAAAACTGTTTTAGATTATAACTAAACCTGAAGGTGGTGCATTTTAAGTATAAACATATATTTTTTTAAACTGGTACTGGTCTGCTAACCCCACGCATTCATTTTCAATAGCTCATTATCATTTTTCAATATAGATTGTTATATATGTCGATATTTTTATTTTGGAAGGTTATATACACTTTGGGAGGTTATTTTTTGTGTGTTGGTGAAAAAGACCCTTTTTTTGAAATATTAAAAGACATTAAGTCATTTTATTAATATATTATTGAAAATACATGTTAAATATATGAAATAAAGGTTAGGTTAGGTTAGGTTAGGTTAGGTTTTATGACTCATGCCCGGGCTTTAACAACGAGGTCATATCGCCTACTACCAGAGCGCTCTTTCGTCACTCTGGTGGACATGAGCCCGACTCTACTGTGGGAGTCCTAAATTTTGCCTAACTTAAATTTTTATTCATCTAGGGTAGGGGTCTTTAACGAGTACCTGACATCGTACAGGCTCGGGACCATCGCTTGACGTCCCATCCGAAGGACGGCGTGCTTAAGTTTATTTTACCTCCCAGATAAAATAAACTAAGGGCCTCGGTCGGGTTACGAACCCATGACCTTGAGCTCAGAAGTCAAGCACGCATACCACTGAGCTACCGGCGCCCTCGAAATAAAGTATCAAATAGAAAATATTATTCAATAGAAAATATTATGTTTTATTTGAAGCGTAACCTTCCAAAAAATGTAAAAATATCGACATCCGTCAAAATATTGACATATTTAAATATCGATATTGAAGTGTGTGGGGTTAGCAGACCAATACAAAAAAACTTTCTTTTATTTATAAATTTGTGTGTAACAATTTTTGTTCAAATCATCTTCAGTTAAAATGTTCATTACTGAGCCTTTAAAATTCGAAATAGTTATCCTCTGTGTCATGGAATTTTATAAAATGTATTTAACCAAAGCGCTTAATGAAAATTAATAGTATTAACCTTCACGTGTTGTGTACTATTATTAAAAACACTTTATATCATTAATAATAAAAAAAATTATTAATTTGGAAATAGGAAATAAGAGTGTGGTTTGAAAGTAAGCTCCCGAATAGAGTGAGTGGCCTACAACTTTCACTAGCTCTGTCTGGTGGCCGTCTAGGGAAAGCGTATCTGATCTCTCTTCGATTTAGGCGGATTTTTTTATTATTATTTTTTTTTTTTCGTATCCCTTGTCTATAAACTATCTTTCATAACTTATTTTGAATTATATTTTACATATTTAACTTTATCGATAGTAGGGGGAAAAACAACATATTATACAATATTGGCTGTATATGTTTATAAAATATGTAATCATGATATGTATCATCATTATATCAATATTATAGTTTAGTTTAGGCAAGAAGGAGCTACACGCTACTCAGATGAAGCATATACCTACAGTTGGAACGCCATCGAAATTCTTCATATAATATATTATCGAAGAAGCTATATAAAAAAAAAATAATAATTTCTACATATCGAACTATGTACACATGCACGTATGTAATTTCAGAGATGAGGGGCAAAAGTCTAAGATTTGATAAGGTAGAAAAGAAGATAATGTTCGTAAGTTTCTAGAAGACCACAGAGTACTTGCTGTACTAAGTACCTACAGCGGAAAACTTTAACGGATTAAGTTCGCTATAGTATTCAATCCCGTAAATCTCCCTCTCGACTACACAGAGTGGTTACTTTAGGTTTCAGTATTATACTTATCATCAGCTTTACAAGAGCTTTAATACTATGTCGAAATTCAGTTATTATTATAATATAATTATATTTAGTTTGTTATTATGACTCATGCTCGGGCTTTAACTACAAGTTCATATCACCTACTACATGAGCCTGACTCTACTGTGGGAGTCCTAAATGTTGCCTACTCAGGTTTAGTTACCTAAGATAGGGAGGTGTCTTTAACAAGTACCTGACATCGTACAGACTCGGGACCATCGCTTAACTACCCATCCGAAAGAGGGCGATCTTAAGTTTATTTTACATCCCAGATAGTTTATTTTATCTGGGAGGTGAAATAAACTTAAGCACGCCGTCCTTCGGATGGGACGTTAAGTGATGGTCCCGAGCCTGCTCGATGTCAGGTACTCGTTAAAGACCCCTGCCCTAGGTGAATAACAATTTAGGGTAGGCAAAATTTAGGACTCCCACAGTAGAGTCGGGCTCATGCCCACCAGAGTGACGATAGAGCGCTCTGGTAGTAAGCGATATGACCTCGTAGTTAAAGCCCGGGCATGAGTAATAAAACCTAACCTAACCTACAATTAAATGACTTTACCGATATACACTATAAATTAAACTATCTATTTTCTTTCCTTAATATGTCCCTACAAGCCTAAAAAAATCACAAATCCAAACGTCTTGGGGGGAGGCGGGGTGCGATCACCCCCTAGATCCGTGCCTATATGTAATCCTGGCCTCAGACAGGGTGTACAATTTTGGGGATATTTCAATAAGGATGTCTTCCTACTTGACACTTGATTACGTAAGCAATAACCACCATGCAGTTCTGGTCTGGTTGCAACACCTCCAATTGTCCCCCGTCACATATTTTTGGTCCTTCTGAAAGTGCATCCTATTAGATTCGCCAAGCCTGTCTGTCCGAATATAATAATTTAGTTCTTATTAAATGCATTTTTACACATAGTTTGAAGCACTAAGTGTGTAATTTTTCGAAAAACTTTCGACATAATTCAGTTCTTTCTTTAATTATTCGAATAGAAGCTGAGATGACGCCATGGGGACGTTAAGACATGCCTTTGGAAACAGTTACCATGGTTACCTAGGGTAACGGTCTTGTCCTAAAATCCACAGGCATATTTTAACGTCTCCATGGCGTCATCTCGGCTTCTATTGGAATAATTGAAGAAAGAACTGGAATTATGTCGAAAGATTTTCGCAAAATTACACACCGTCACACGTGCAACAAAACATTATATAAAAATACAGAAACGTTTTTTGTTTTCCATTCATCTATTGAATTTAAGTGATTATTTTTTAACGAAATTTTTTAAAAAAGGTCACATCAATTTTTTAAAGTTATTTCTTATCTCTGTGTCTCAGCTTTCTGATATCATAGCGCGATATCTAAACTGAGCCAACAGGCAGATAACCATAGAAAATGAAGCTACGAGAACTATAGATTTTGATGACTTCGCAGCTATAAAAACTAAAGAAAAAAATTGTAATTTTCATTTTACTAAAATTTGTTAAAATAATTGAAAATATAATACTTCTAAAAGAATTTTTGCATTTTATTGTGTTATAATTAAACCTAATCATTTCTAGACTGCCTCGGTTCCGTTATGGCAGACCCGAAGCAGTAAACCTCTGGCTTTCTAGAGTTTAACATTGACTTAGAATATGAACCGGAGTCTCATTTTCCATTCACAGAGCGTTTTTGACGAAGCCAATATTGTGCTGGGTTTTGTTCATATGACAGTGTTCTGTAACAGTTTTAAGGATCATTCTGCTCTTGGCTTCTCTTCATGTTTCCTAGTAAGCCAGTTTTTTTCTTGTCGACCGTTGTTGTCGTGCTCGTAGAGATGCTGCAGAAGGATTCTGTGAACCCCCGGACCTGCCCAATTGATCAGTCCTTTCGTTGCTCTCAATTCTCTGTTGTCCTCGTACACATCTTTACTCTGTTTTGATTCACCAGGAACTCCAGTGTTTGAAGGCAATCCTGAACGATTTTGGAATTTATGTTGACAGCTTGTAGCGCTGGTTGGCTGTCAGACAATATTAGGATCCGCCCTCCGATGTTCCGTCTCTGGATGAGCCAGGCGCCATCAACTTATGGCTCAATCTTCATTTCACCCTGTCTACAAAGTTTATATATAAAGCTTAATAGTTTCCGAGATAAGAGGGTTGGGGCAAATATCAAACACTCGTTAATAAGGTTTTGTATATGTTCTTTGACCCCATAATGTCTAACAAGAAGTAATTTTTGGATAAAGTCGGCTTACTGGAGTTGGGTTCAATGTAGTAAGTGCTACGAAGGACAGTACAAAGAGAAGTAAACAGAAGACCTTGACCACTTTCACAGTAAACATTCCAACTATTTACAGACTAGTTGGTGTGGCCCGACTCACCGTTAGACCCGAGACTGACCACATAACGTGCTACTCTACTTCCGAGTATACTGCTCTCAGACTTATACACTTCCTCTTTAAATCACCAATTCAAATTTCCGAATAGATTTTGGCGATTTGTCTCGATATAACGGAAAGCTAAGAACAATAAGGATTTCACAAAAATATGGGGGAAAAAAAAGGGGATAAATCCACATTCACTAAACATATCAACGATATGGATGTGTCACATGTTCAACGAAGCAACGGGAATTTTCACCTCTTTAACGTCATTAAGTTAATATAATTTATTGTGTATTTTTTATTATAAATAATATGTATTCATCTATTAATTTTATTTTCTACTTGTATATCTTCTTGTCATATAGCCATTATTTCACATATCTTATATATATAACTATGTACACTTCTAAAAACCCCATACTTTAGTTCTTTTTTAAATTTATTACTATTATATTTTCTTGAGGTTTATGTTTGTGTTTAAACTCAAATATTTGTAATATAATGTTCCGTTAAAGCAGAACACTCCCCCCTCCCTTCACATTGACTTTCTTAGGAGACATGGAGACACATAGTCTTATATAATCTCAGGTAACCTAAGGATTGTATAAATATGAGAACCTAGCAAACTTAAGTGTCACTTTTGAACTTTGAGGTAGCGTGCTTGCTTACTGAGCTCAAGATCGTGGCTTCGCAAATCGATAGAGGCTCTTAGATTTTTTATCTGGGAGATGAGCATGCTGTCCTTTGTATGGGACGTTAAGCGATGGTTCCGAGCCTGTAACAATGTCAGGTACTCATTAAAGACCTATACTATAACCTACTATATGTAAATATATTGTGGAGGTTGTAAGTTGGGGGGTACTATGAAATGAATGAAAACTTTATTGCAATGAATTTATTTTTTCATATCATATATTTGTATTTGAATCTATATTTTTTTTCTTTAAAATAATTTAGGAAACATAATTTTTACTTGTTGATAGTTTGATGGGTTGTTGCGGGCTCCTTCTCATAGTATAGTAGTGAAAAGTGGGACATATTCCTTGATCTGCTCATGAAGTGCATTCTTGATCGTGCATCCTCTTCTTTATTTTTTTCTTCAAACTAAGTGCCGTATAACAAAATTGCAGAGATGGGAACTTGACGGACGGAAAAACATCCGGAGCTACACCAGCTTTCCCCCCTCCCCTCATGAAATGAAATGAGATGAAAAATAATCTTTATTCTGGGACATACGTCCCCTAAGAATAATAACATAAAGAATAAACAAGAGTATACAAGTATCAACCAGTAGAGAAGAATAAAAATAAAATAAAAGATGTCTCTAGGAATAAATATTAAATGTTAAAAACAGGCAATGAGTAAAACAATATAATAAACTAGCGAAAAATGATAAAGAGAAATAAAAAAATAAAAATTAGAAAAACAAGTATGAATAATAATGTGAAACATGGTAACAATAATGACTTGTATATGAATGAATTGTAAAAAAGTGGACTGATGAAACAGAAGAGTAACAGTCTGTCCAGTTGGAGTGAGGGACTTATAGGAAGACGAGAACTATCTCATAGGAGCCAGCCTCTACAGGAGAGTAGGAGCATGGCGAATCTGGAGAGGAAGAGAGTTCCAGAGGGAGTTAGCCTGGATAAGGAAGGAGTTGTGGTAGGTTGTTGTCCTGTGGGAAGGGAGGTAAAGATCAGAGGGACGGGATCTAGTGACTTTCTGGTGGATATGGGATTTAAATTGGAGTTAATGTTTTATTTATTTTTTCTTGTTTAAAGGTACCCTAACTTTTCTTATTAGTTAGGTACCCTAACTTCAGACCGTTACAATATATATATATATATATATATATATATATATATATATATATATATATATATATTTTGCGGAATTTGACTATATAAAAGTTTAACGTACTCTTCGTTTTTATTTATGTCTATTCAATTAATGAATGAAGAATATTAACAAAACAATGTATCTACAAAACAAAAATGACATAGAAGTGCAATTAGATTGACATTGTAGGATTCCATAGGTCAGAAAAAACATTAACAGGACAAAAATATTCATAGAGGTTTTTATCGCGGTAGATAGCATTGTGAAGCTGGCGGAAGCGCTGTCACTTGAATTAGTCAAATGTTTTACAGTGCTCTGCTGAACCTTACTTTGAGTTCAAACATAGAGATGCGGTTGGGGCAGGCATGTCGTAAGAAACCTTCGGATTTTGTAGCAGCTAACAAAAACGTCGTCGGTGAATCACCGTTAGTATATTTCCCTACCCTAAATTGAATGAATGAATAACTTACAAATACAACAATTTCTGAATAATAAGGAATAAAATAAAATAAAACAAAGCGGATAATATTAACTAGCAAAACAATGATTTCTTAATACTAAAATAAAATATAATTATATACTAATGAAAAAATTAAATTAAAATAAAGCCACAGCTAACTTTAGTCGTTCAGAATTTTTCTTAATTTCAAGCTTGTTAGGACGAACAAATAAATATGATGAAGTTTCTGTTCATCTGAGACTAATAGTAAGGTGCGGAGATGTGCCTGTTGCTGAGAGACATCTACCGGAACACCTCCCAAATAGCTAGCCAGGTATTTGTCTTTAATCATGGCATAGATGGGGAGCCTCAAAGTTGAACCACCCAGTTGAACGGCATGGAATAACTGTCAGTGGGAAATAGCAACCTGTCGTAGCAGAGCCTGGGGACCGATCCTGGGACATGGCCAGTAGCTTGGTCCACCACCCAACCATCCTCCTAAACTCCTTTACTGGACCCCTATCCTAAATTAAGCTACTAAGTTTTCATTCTCCCTCAAAATCCAATTAACGGATTTGGTAAAAAAGTAATACACTACGTTTTGAACTAGTAAACATAAATAAACTACCAAAATTCATAAGTTATATAAAAGAGACATCTCCCCTCCCTGTAAAAAAGTTGTTTTATCTGTATGAATAATATTATCAACCCGAAAAAAAAGTCTCTTTTATCCGTATAGGTATTACACACCCGAAAAAAAAATCTTTTTATCCGTATAGATAATATTATCCACCCGGAAAAAAATGATCATTTTATCCATATAAATAATATAATGTTCCCCCGCCCCCGAAAAACAAAAATGTATATATTTGTATCCATAAAGATAATATATGTAATATATCCCCTGTCCTCACTTAGCGACTTCTGATTACTTTTACGAAATTTCAAATTTCGTTACCAATTTTTCTGATGTGTCGTCCTTAAGGAGTTATGCAGTCCACGTATACAATTTCATGTCCATAAATTCATTACATCGGGAGTGTTCACAAACACACAGACAAATAGGAAATTTAACTTTCCCAGCTGTATGAAGTATAGGGAAAGTTACTTAATCGGTCAGAAATTCGATGTTGAGTTGTCAACATGTTTTCTGACTCCTTGATTCAAAAATGAAAAAAAAAAATCCTGTCCTGGGGCATATATCAGTTGTTTCAGAGGGAGAGCAAAACCTTAGTTAAATAATTCAGACTGGGGAAGTACATTGCTTTTGATCACCGACAATTTTTCTTATTCAGTTTCGAATTCAAGGGTTCTGAAAACAAGATCTTCCAGTGACAATTCATCGTTGAATTTCTGTCTGACAACTTCCCCTGTTAGGTTAGGGTTTATGACTCATGCCCGGGCTTTAACTACGAGGTTATATCGCCTACTACCAGAGCGCTCTTTCGTCACTCTGGTGGACATGAGACCGACTCTGCTGTGGGAGTCCTAAATTTTGCCTACCCTAAATTTTTATTCACCTAGGGTAGGGGTCTTTAACGAGTACCATCGCTTAACGTCCCATCCGAAGGACGGCGTGCTTAAGTTTATTTTACCTCCCAGATAAAATAAACTAAGGGCCTCGGTCGGGTTTCGAACCCACGTTCTTGAGCTCAGAAGACAAGCACGCATACCACTGGGCTACCGGCGCCCTCTAACTTCACCTGTGATAGAGGAGTAAAAATATTAGATGTTTCCCTGCATAAAATTGGTTTTATACAAAATGTATCTTTCTGCACTCTTGGTAGATTATAAATATTCAACAGTAATTTTGAAAGTATACATATTTCTAAATTAGAACTGCGAAAAAAAAATCCATGTTATTGTTTGTTTTTTTGTTCAATAAAGCCAGAGTTGATGACAATGAAGATAATTTTAGGTGTCACTTGGGTGTGTAACAGTTCTGGTAAGTTAACGTTATGTAACTATATTGCTGAGGGTGACACAGTTTCAAAATTCAGTTCCGCCTTCTCCGTCACACTCCAACAAGGATCATATAATTTATAATAGTTTAGTATTACATATTATTATTATTGTTTATTGTTATATATAAGTATATTTATTATATATATTTAGGGTTGTCTCAGGTCAAATAAAACAACAAAAATACTTTATTGCTTCGGTCGTGTCTGTGGGCAGCCTTTAGTTCTCACACAAAGAATGTGCCCACACTATATAATTGTGGCAGCTATAAACAGAGCAAAATGATCGGTCCCAGAAAAGGTTTAATATAATATTAAATCCATTGTACCACAATATTTTTGTACATACTCGAGTAGGATATCAAAGTTTATGATTTTTTTATCTACATCTTAAAATCAATACGCACACCTGAGAACGTGCTATAATCAGGGGCGTAGCGGGGGGACCGGGGGGGGGGGGGGCGTGCCCCCCCTGGCCAGAGCAAAAAACCAAGATAAATTAAATAAACTAAAAAAATTGTTTTTATTAAAAATGGATTGCTTGCAAGTTATCTATAGGATCTTCAAACCCGTGAGTCTGATTCCTAAATCAGCAATCAGCTGTTTCATAAATGTACATGTAAAGAACAAGTCATATTACATTTATTTAAATATAAATGAATTCGATCATTTCATTTCCTCGCTCAAAATCGTCTTTATGTTATACTTTATACTCTTAAAGCTGATTTTACATGCGCAGTAAAAATACAGAGCGCAGCAGCAGCAAATGCACGCTATTGGATGTGAGTGATTTAATTATAAAAGCACAGAAACCACAGCGTGCATTTGCTGCTGCTGCACTTTGCATTTTCGCTGCTCATGTAAAGTCAACTTAAGTATTACAGTCAGTGGTTACCTCAGGAGCTTCTAGAGGTCCGAGTCTCCCAAATTAGTAACAAAAATTCTGCAACGCTAACCACGGAAACTGCGGGCTGTGCCCCCGGGAGTCTATACCCCCCACCCCCGTAGCCTAATTTTGCCCCCCGCCCCTGCTCAAAATCCTGGCTACGCCCCTGACTATAATCGTTGTTATTAATCTTAAAAATCTTGAATATATTCGAAATTTGTTTTGTGAATTTTTGAACAAATGGAGACCAAGAGAGGAGGGCATGCAAATTTTTTCGATGCTTCAAAATTTTGGTTTTTACTTTGCAGCCCAACTCGCACAGATTTGAATTAGTAAACATAAATAAACTAGCAAAATTCATAAGTTACATCTCCCCTTCCTGTAAAAAAGTTGTTGTTTTATATGTATAAATAATATTACCGACCCGAAAAAAAGTCTCTTTTATCCGTATAGGTATTACCCACCCGAAAAAAAATTATCATTTTATCCATATAAATAATATAATGTTCCCCCGCCCCCGAAAAACAAAAATGTATATATTTTTATCCATAAAGATAATATATAGGTATAATATATCCACTCACCACCATTTTTTTTTACGGTAATTGCAGAGTAGTTCCTCTGATTCTCTTTTCGTCTGAGTAGCGACATATGAACTACATATTTTCAAGAGAAATATGGAACAATGGAGGTTACCTAGGTAATCAATCTAACGTAGCAATACGAATATTGTATAATGAATAAAGATTGGCCGAAATTGATACTGACAGTTAACCCTGTTATTACCATGGCCAGCCCAAGGTTCAAGCAGCACCTCGGGCAAAACAAAAAAAATGGCCCGTGTCATTAGTGAAAAATGTCGAAATCAAACATGTAGGTTAATGTAAGTAGAACGTTAGATATGTCAATATTTTATTTTTTGTGTTATGCCTAATTATCTTTTAAGCACGCTGAAATATCGTACACAATATTAGTTATTGTATTTTTCCGAGATAATTACAGGTTTTCTCTCGATTAAACAAAAATAAAGTTATTAATTAGACAATAATCATATCTTTATTTCAATGAGTCTATTCATGTACATATTGAAATAAAGTGAAATAATGTGAAGAAGGCTAATGTAATGGGAAGTGATTGGATCTCTCTAATTAATCTGGAGTTTGTAAAATTAATTATAACAATTGTAACTGCTTTTATCTTGGACAAACAGGCCGAAAGCTGAGGAATAGAGTTAATTTTTACACCTTCAAAACATGTACATATCAAAAAGTAGGAAGATGGATATCATTGAAAGTATAATGAAAAGTTGGAAAGGAAGAAGGGAGAATCCCCCTCTTCAATTCTAGAGACGGGATTAGTTAGTCTGCCCTCACGCACTTCGTCCTGCCAATTGTGACTCAGAACTGGAGTAATGTTCGATCATATCTGTCCTCCATGAACATTTAAATTGTTAATTTTTTAGTAGTTTTTGTATTATGTTTTATATATCATTTATTCATTTGTTTTTAAATTATGTTCTTTTGAATGTTCGTCAGATCGAATTTATTGATTGGATTATTTGTTTATTTATATTTATTAATTTTAGCGCATGAAGCCTATGTTTTCATGCGCTTGTTTTGGCTGTTAGAATTTGTTAGCTTTTTTACTAAGGTAGCTCAGAGGTAGCGTACTAGCCTAATGAGCTCAAGATTGCGGGTTCGAAACCCTGCCGAAATCCTTAAAAACCTTGAGCTCGCCGTCCTTCGGAACGGACGTTAAGCGATAGTGCCGAGCCTGTGCGATGTGACTTTGTGGTTAAAGCCCGGGCATGAATCACAATAACTAACTAAATGATGGGTTTTGAGTAGACTGCCTGATGATGCCTGTTAACGTAGTCACGATAAACTGACCTTTCTTAACTTTTGAACAAGATAGGACATTCTTCATTGAACCAAGTTACAATATTTGAGCATGACATTTCCAATTTAATATTTTTGATTTTTATCATTGTTTCAAAATGGCACCCATACGAAATAAAATATTGCTCACTTAAAAACATTTACTCACACATATCAAAATTGACAAATTGAGCAAATTCTTCTTGATCTAAAGCCCTTGAAATGAGCTTTCACATGATGCATTATATGTCCATTTTCAGAATATTGAAAGCATGATATTACTAAACTTCCCCAGAAGAATAAAGGAAGTTACGTAATCGATCAGAAATTCAATGATGAGATTTCACCAGAAGTTCATAATTTCTGACCCCTGATTTCCAAAATAAAAAAAATAAAAATCCCTGGATCTCTGTTTGTTTGTGAACGAAATTCAGAATGAGGATTCAGAAATTCCTGTATAAGTAAACTATTGATTTTTAGGCAAAACGTGAAGGGACAGCGAAAAATTAATAGATTAATTCGTGCTGGAGAAGTACATTGGCAGTGATTGACCGACGACTTTTCTATTTAATTTGGCCCGCATAATGTTTGAATGTTCTTATCTGGCCCGCACATAAAAAAGTTTGCACATACCCACTATATAGAACACCGTTAGAAAGCTCTTTCAAAGTCCATTTGTGTATTAATCTCAGAATATCAAAGATATAATAATTTCAAGGACATTTTTGAAATTTTAATAAAATCGGTCACTTGGTCCCATTCTTCTAGACAGTTAACCAGGTTAGCCGGCTCGCTCTACCTACCTGAGAAACAGTTATTCTTCATAACGGTCCCACCTTCTTTTTGGGGTTCAGTTTATCAATGACTTTCTTCTTGTCTTGGGAAAAATTTCAATTTGAAAAATATTTTGCATATGTGTGTGCGGAGATCGGAGATATACGTTGGAGGTCAATACACTGAGAGTGACAGGACATGGAATCAACGGCTTGAATTAACGGGAGTATGACTTGAGGCCGAATACCTTCTCATTTTCTGAATGGGTGTCCAGATAGAATATTGACAATTAGAGGAATAGATATCTTGGAATAAATAGTTTAGAATAGAATAAATCATGAACTATACAGACTTTTACTTTCCCAGCTATACGAAGTATAGGGGAAGTTATGTAATTGGTCAAAAATTCGATGCTGAGTTATCAACGGAATTTCATGTTTTCCAACAAAAAATGCTGTCTGTCTGTGTGCATTTGAGTCTTTCAACACGATAACTCCCAATAAAATGAATGTATCGACTCAAAAATTTATACGCGTGACCAGAACCCCATAAGGACAACACCTATCGATTTTCAGCCAAATCGGGCAAAGGGAAGAGGGGGCTATAATTGCCGATGTATCGACATGAAATTTCAAATTTGAAGTCAAAATGCGGACATAACCAGTCAAATTTCTGTGATACGGCGGGCATACATGTATCGATAAGGTATGAAAGGATTTAGGGACCTCTATCTAAGTCAACTATTGAATATTGCGCAAACAGTCGACTGGTTTTGGAGATGGAGCGAAATGTTAATTGATTAATTCGTCCTGGGGAAGTTAATAGCCGGTGATTCACCGAAGACTTTTTTTATAATATAAATGATTTAGACGAAAGTTGATTTTATCTCTCTGCGTAGGATACTATTCTGTAATAAAAAATATGATGTTCTATTAAAAAATACAAACTTGACCATAAAATGACCTTGAAAAAGTTCACCAAATCCTCTATCTCAAAGGGAAGAGGTACGAGGTTCATTCACACTATAAAATTTACTTACCTCTTTGTTATATAAATATTTAGAGGATGCCGGTAGCTCAGTGGTATGCGTGCTTGCTTACTGAGCTCAAGATCGCTGGTTCATAACCCGGCTGAGACCCTTAGTTTATTTAATCTGGGAGGTGAAGTAGACTTAAGGTCGCCGTCCTTCGGACGGTCTCGAGCCTGTAAGATGTCATGTACTCTTTAAAGACCCCTACCTTAGGTAAATATACCAAGGTAGTCCAAATTTAGAACTCTCATAGTAGAGTCGGTCTCATGCCCACGAAAGAGCGCTATAGACGATAATTGTAGTTAAAGCCCGGACACGGATCACAATAAACAACTAACATATATTTTTAACCCCCGACGCAAAAGGAGGGGTGTTATTTTATAAGGTTATTTTAGGGTATTTAAATAATATAGGGAATTTATGGAATTTTTCAAAAATATTAGACTCCTATTTTAAAAATCATAGACATTATTTTATTTTACATCCATGTTACATTAAGTTTCGGGCCTCTTCAGTCCCCCTTCATACCAAATTTTGGGACGCCATAGGTATATCAAAACTTTATTATTATTGCCCAACATCTTTGACCTCACAAAGATAATATAAGGTAAGAAACTAACATTTTGAAGGCCTTAGATTTGCGTTATTATCCAATCTAGGTCGACTTTTACATATATCTGACACAAAAAATTTTTTTTTCTTGTAGCAGGTTTGGATAATTTATTTTACTAGCTATACGAAGTATAGGGGAAATTATGTAATAGGTCAGAAATTCGATGTTGAGTTTTCACCGAAACTTTATGTTTTCCGACCCTCTGATTACAAAAATGAAAAAAAAAAAGTCTGTCTGTGTGTTTGTGAAGACGATAATTCCGGATATAATGAAAGAAGAGACACGAAATTCTAAATGTTTTTTCAGAATTCTATAAGGACACCTATTGATTTTCTTTCAAATTGATCAATGGGAAGGGAAGAAAGAACAGGAGGAGGAATGACAGAAGAAGTATAATAACTGTCGTTGTATTGACACGAAAGTTTATAAGTAAATTCAAAACCCAATCAATATTCGGCTAAATCGGCTGACGACAAGAAAGGAGCAGAGAGGGGGGGAATCGACACAAAAACCATAATAACTCTCAATGTAATGAACGTATCGACACAAAATTTAGTATGAGAATTAATAAGCCCCTCAATAAGTCAATTATTGATATTTTACTCCAAAGGGTGGATTTGTTTTGGAGAGAGTGCGGAAACTAATTGAATAATTGGTGGGGTACATTGTCGGTGATTCTTCGACGACGTTTTTAAAAATATTATTCGACAAATTTCACTAATATGTATGTAAATAATTGATTCTACTTACACTGAACTTGTAATTATGAGACAGATTCAAGGAAAGGCTGCTCCCGTTCTGCTGGATTCTTAGAGATAATACATAGGCAATTTGCGAAATTTCAAACAATATTTCGTATTCAATATTTATTTTTTGAATATGTAGATTTGACATTTTAAAAAGGATGGGCGCGGCTGGGACCTACCCGCATTTCAGGGGTAAGCATGATCCACTTTCACTCTTATTTCTTTAGCTATACGTGGTATAAGGGAAGTTATCTATTCGTTCAGAAATTCGATGTCGATTTTTAAATGGAATTCCGTGTTTTCTGACGCGATGAATCCAGAAATAAAAAAAAAAAATTCTCAATGAATCACCGGCTATGTACTTCCCAACACAAATTAATCTCTCCAAAGCCAATTGACCATTCGGGGTAAAACTCAACATTTGACTTACATAGTGGCTTTTGAACCCTCTTATTAAATTTTGTGTTTGATACATTCACATTTATATGAACTGTTATATTATATGGACAGTTATTAGGGTATTTGAGTTAAGCCCCCCCCCCCCCCCCCCCCCCTTTTTTTGGCTGAATTAGCTGAAAGTCAATAGTTGAGGGTTCTGGGAAACACATATAAAATTTCATGTCGATACATTCATTCTACTAGGAGTTATCTTCACTGACACAGACTGATTTTTTTTTTTTTGTTTTTGGAATCAGTGAGTCAAAAAACATGAAATTCCGGTGAAAACTCAACATCGAATTTCTGACCGATTACATAACTTCTCTTATACTTCGTATATATGGGGAAGTCAAATTGGGCTTACTCGAATTTGGCATACGCTACTATAGTAGGCCGCTTTCGACTTTTGGAGTTACTGTCCGCGACCCACACTGAACCTGCCTTCGTTAATCGTTCCATCTATCGATGATTGATAACAACTCTCTACTTTAATTAGATTATACAGGTCAGGGATAACCAGGCCACTCTATTATACTTAAGAATTGTATACATTTTATACAATAACTATTAATAATTCTAACAACTTAGAGCTGGCAATTAGTAATAGAACTATTTTCAGTTGTACCGCAGCTCCGTCACTGTTATATATTTTCTCGGAAACAGATTACCAACCCCTATTTCACATAATTGGTTTTCAAATTATTTTTACATTCATATATAATTTGCTTTGGTCTAAAAACTCTTTAAACAAAAAGAGTTAAGAAAATTAAAAATCCTTTTTTTCTTCATTTTTTCAAAAAAATATAGATACGTATACATATTTGCGAAGGTCGTTCGGTTTGATAGATAACTGCAAAAAAACAGACCAAGGTAACGAACGACCTTTGCATACAGTGATTGGAATGTCTACAATTAACTCAAATTTGTTATTTCTCTTTCTTATAAGAGAAATTATCTAGAGCAACCGTTCTCAAATTGGCGTACCACCAAATTAATGGCCTAAAAGATAAGTACCACCTGAACTTTTATTTGAAAATATTGTTAAGTCGTAAATATAAGTAATAATAAGTGAACAGTACTTACGTAGTAAAGTGGACTTAATTTTCGTCTGCAATCGGCAAAAATCTAATCAGATCTAACTTAGCAAGTGTGGCTACTTCATCTCAAATTTTTAATTCATTGCTATAATTGATTCTGAGTTGAAGCGCTCGTAAAGTTCCAAAGAAACCGACATCATCGTGAGTATGTTCAAAACGTGTTCAAGTAACCTTGGAACGTGAAATTTCTTTGAAAACTCAAACTTAGATTTTTAGACGATAACTATACTTTCTTATACCAAAGGATATTCTTAATTATATCATATTTTTCTCTCCGGCACATCATATTTGAGAAAACCTCCAAACGATTACGGAAATAGTTATAGTAATAGAAAAGAGAGAGGAGTAAAAAAAAAAAATTCTGAAGAAAGTTGCTCATTTGAACACGTTATCGTTAGGACCAAATTTGGAAAGTTGAGGGGTCAAACTTTTTAATAGCCAAAAATGTTTCTGATCGGCCTACTCTCACGACGGACAGACAGACAACCTCTCTCTTTTACCTCATCTTTCTCATATTAACATTTAAGAGCTGGTCCTGTTTCTGTTACTCTCACAGAATTTCGAATAACAATGCGTATTTCTCTCCGGTGAACATCGTCTATGTATGTATCTTCAAGCTTTATTGAAGACGAAGCTGAGCAAAAAGACTAAAAGTCGAAGAAGAAACGGTTACCCGTGCGCCATTTATCAATAAAAAAAGTCGTCGGTGAATCACCGGCAATGTACTTCCCCAGAACGAATTAATCAATTGGCTTTTCGCTCTCCCTCCAAAACCAGTCGATAGGTTAGGATAAAATTGAATAAAAAATATAAAGAAAAACGAATGTTTTTCATAATATTGTCTATTTCACAAGAATAAATAAATAAAATATATGGGAGTACTTTCGGTATTGCTACCATCTTCAGCCACGTCGTAATTTGTTAATAACAAAGTCGTAATTTGTTAATCGTGGCTGAAGATGGTAGCAATACCGAAAGTACTCCCATATATTTTATATATCTTGTGAAATAAATTTTTTTTAAAAACATTCTGTTTTCTTCATATTTTTTATTAAGTGTTTCACAATATCTCTGCGAAAATTTTAAGTGTAATATTCAACAGTACAGAGGGGCTCCTAAGTCTTCATACTAAATTTTGTGTTTATAAATTCATTACATCGGCAGTTATTAGGGTTTTTGAGTTGAGCGCCTCCCCCCTGAAACCTCCCATCCCTTTAGCCGGTATCGATGAAATTAAATTAAACTTTGTGAGGTTTTGGTCCCAGATATAAAATTAGGTGTCGATACATTCATTCTATAGGCAGTTATTTAAGTTTTTATGTTAAACCTCCCCCCTAATATCCCCTCCTTCCCTTTGGTCGATTTGGCTGAAAAACAATAAGTGACGTCGGGTCTTGAATTCACATATAAAATTTTGTGTCGATACATTCATTCTATTGGGAGTTATGGTGTTCATAGAAACACAGAAATCCCCGCATTGAATTTTCGACCAATTACATAACTTGCCCCATACTTTGTATAGCTGGGAAAGTTAATTTATACAAAAAAGTTTGTAACAAGTTGGCGCAAAACTTACTGGAGCGATTTTGATGAAATTTCCATTTATTTATAGCATTTTTATATATAGCAGCCTTGCAAGTCCGATTGACTTATAAGCTATGTGGCGTATCCAAATTTGATGGGAAAGGGGTTATGTGTGTGTGTGTGTGGGGGGGGGGGGGGGGGGGGGGGGGGGATAAAAAAGCTTTTTACCTTTGACTTTTTCTTGCTTAATGCATAAAAGCAAGAATTTAATGTTCAATAAACATCATTTTAAAGGTGTTATGTATGACGCAAGACATCAGAATTTGGTACTTTTTAATGCTGCTTGGGGGGGGGCTAGGAGTCATCAACCACCGTCCTCGAAATAACTGTAAATTTCAACTTATTATTAAAATCATGTAACTTAAAGTCAATAACCGGGGAGATAACTAACCCTGTTAGTTATTATTATATGTTTTCCTCCATTATATCATGAAAACAATTCTCCAGTTTCTTCCTATTTCATGATTATATAAATAAACCAATTACTAGTTCATTATCCATAAGAGATCCAAAATAGACATTTCTTAATATTTATTTACTTCTTATCCAACTCCATGTCATAAAAATTTGTTATCCCTGATACAGGTTTTACCCTTCAGATTACTATATCTTCTTCTAATTGTATTAATTTCATAATTTTTATGTATTTTTTACAATGTTACAAATATTTTTCGTTTTATAAAACTGTTTGTATTTTCTTTTTTGTTTTTTTAAGAAGAATCAATTTAATAATTTATAAATATAATTATTTATTTTGGTTGATTAAGTTTATAGTAGGTATCTTTTCAATATTAAAGAATATCAAGGTTCTGTCGTATAAATAAAAAACTC
Source organism: Aradus depressus (assembly GCA_963662175.1). Classification (NCBI taxonomy): domain Eukaryota; kingdom Metazoa; phylum Arthropoda; class Insecta; order Hemiptera; family Aradidae; genus Aradus; species Aradus depressus. The sequence continues at coordinate 86,875,469 of OY759214.1, forward strand.
AGTATTTTCCAACGTTTCGGAAACTATTTATTTCTTTCTTCATGGACTCCAGTTACCTCCTTCACCATACAACGCATCCTTCAATAAAGATTTATTTATTTACAAGTAATCCGATCTGGGGAAGTATATTGTAAATGATTCAGACTTCAAATTTTTGTCTCATTCAAGTCTTAAATTTAGCCTCGCTTTTACCTAAGGTACAAAAAATAAAAAATAATAATAAAATTGAGAATGGATTGCATAATTTTTTTTTTATTACTATCTCCTGCTAGTAATCTTCTGTTTTAATTGCATTCGAGATAACACTAATAATAAGGTGTTGTGTAACTCTCAAATATCGTCAATAGAAAGTAAATGTATCTGAGTCTACTAATGTCACTATAAGATACGAAAATATGTATAATTACAGTAATTATTATTACTTAGATAATATAAAGTAATAAGTATCCCTGCATAATTTTATAGATAATGTATTGTTTAAAAAAATATAATAATTCCTTATCCTTATTCGTCTTTATTTAGTTGGTAATAATATCGGTAAAAATAAACATGGGCAGTGGCGGATTAAGCTTCTGCGGGGCCCTAGGTGATTGCAAGTGTGGGGCCCCCCTATTTTTAACCCTCCCTCCCCCCCCCCCCCCCCCCCGCATAAAAATTTTATTTAAAAAAAAAATCATGCTTAATAGGGGGCCCCTCATACCTTTTATTGGGAAAAATAACTCGGGTCAAATTCCTGAACATGGGCAAACAACGGTCTGCGTAACGATTCGAAAACGTGCTGGACTGTATTTGTTTACGAAGTATAGGGGATTTTACGTAATCGGTCAAAAAATCTATGCGGAATTTTCAATGGACATTTATGTTTTCCGAGCTCTAGATTACTAAATGAAAAACAAAATGTTATCTATCTGTATGTGTGTGTCTGTGAACACGATAACTCCCGATAGAATGAATGTATACATACGAAATTTTATATATACAACCCAAACTAATGATACACCCTCTAATGACGACACATATTGATTTTCAGCCAAATCGACCAAAGAGAAGGGGAGATTAGGGGAGAGGCTTAATGTATCGTCATGAAATTTCATATTTGAATTTCACGTTTCAAGGTCCCCCGAATATGTTTGATCATTTTTACCAAGATGTCTGTCAGTGGGTTTGTCTGTCAATGTGTGTGGATTTGTGTTTGGGAAAGTTGTGAGCGCTGTACCGCAAAAATTATTGTTATTTTTATTATATATAACGACTAAGTACATTTTACAAGATACAGCTTATGTTTATGACCTAATCAAAATTCTTTCCAAGTATTAGTTTTAAGAAAAATTAGAATATATATATTATATGAACATTTTTTGTAAGTCGTCCGGTTTTTGAGATACATACCGAAAACCGTCTTGAAATGTACTTTTGAAACACATATTTTTAGACGTTTCCTTGATTTACCCGAAAACTATTAGTTCTAACAAAAAATTGATTCTTACAATTTTCTTTTTTTTCATTTACAAAAACAATATCAATAAGCAGAAGTGATGACTATAAGAACACATGATAAAATAATAAGTAATACAAAATATTTAAAACATAATAAGAAGGAAAAAAGAAATGAATAATACAAAATAGCAGCAAACATGTACAAAAATAAATTAATAGAATATGTACTAAATCAATGGTGGTACATGAATAAACAGAAACCGTAAAATAAAAGGGATAAAACCAATAAAAAATATAACGAAATAAATACAAATAATTAAAATAAAAATATACAAGAAACTGGACGAGGACACACTGCCATATACCACTCTCCAACTAGTGGAGAGGGGAGGAGGCGGCAGGAGACAAGCGCTGACCCTCCCACCACACTGCCCAACCATCCACTGACCAGCAGTGGAGGAAGACCAGGAGGCGGGGCTTTGAAAGGACAGAGATGCGTCAGGAGAGAATCTGGTCATCACCAGCACTCCCTACCACAAATATTCCTTTTAAAATTTCCAATCGCTCAAAGTTCTCAAATTTGAGATTTAATTAATACGACAAAAGTTATAGCACCTCAAACTATGAAAAATAAATATAGCGGGAGTATAAGAAAGTCCAGTAATGGCCACATTTTCTATGACTACTCTTCTAGATATTTCAAAATGTCCAGACAGTTATATAGATAGATATAGTTGGCCACCCCCAGAGGCAGAGCAGAGGGAGGCAGACTGAGGTGGGGGCGGGTCTGTCGGCTGACTTGGGAAAGTGCCGACCTAGCCAACCCAGCCTCAAATGTCAGGGACGTTGCCAAGGCCGCTCCACTCCACTACCCCCTCCACTCCCAACCAACCGTTCCACCTCACACTTATCACATTTACTTTACAATGTTCTATTTTCACCGGAATTTTCTTATACCAACCACTTCATTACACATCACTCTCCCTCCTTCTAAAATTCATTTCAGAGGCATTACATGGTACCGGTATGAGATTAATGTGTTGGCGTCAGCGGTTTTCTTATAAGGACAGCGTTTCTTTTACTGTGCACAGTGTAAATATTGTTGACACCCAGGGACTGCAGTGCACACTACCCAGTCCCTGGGTGTCAACAACATTTCCTTGTAGTTTTCATGGAAAACAATTATTAATTCATAAAATAAAAATACTATACGAAGCATTGACAAACTTTCTACTGAATCTGTTCCGGGTTTATTAATGGATTTTTGATTGACGAAAAAATAATGTTTTTTTTGGTCTCCACGGTGAAGACTAGGGGACAGAGCGTCGCATTTTTAATGTCAACATTTCTCTGCATATTTATAAGTGATTTTTGGCCAATCGAAAATTATTTTTGCAATATCTTTTGTAGTTAGTTAGATATTCACAACGACACAGAGGAAAGACAATTTGTCCTGGATTGGCTGTTCTAACTCATTAAGACAAAAATTAGTGATACCTCATAAAGGAATTAATTTCTTTAATGCCTTCCCCACTTCTTGAAGATATATACTTCTATACTTCGTTTCAAGTATTATAGTATATACATATAGTATATAGTATTTTTTATACATCACAATGTTCTTCCCCAGCACGAATTGATCAATTTCGTTTTTGCTCTCCATATCGCACCAGTCGACCGTTTTAAACAATAGTTGACTTAAACAGGGAATGCTCATACTACTGACGTTGAGCCCCCCACTCTCATCCTCTCGCCCCTCTGCTTATTTCACGGAAAATGTCGTAAATATTAGATTATTGTATCCGCTTTCCTTTTGGCCGATATGACTAAAAATCAATTGACACCTGTTGTCATACTTCTAGTAAATATATAACTGTTGTCATACCTTTCGGTGGAAATCGTCGTCACTGGCTGTTGGTCGAGTACTGTGGGCGAGCGCTTTCGGTGTGAAGACATCATCTTCAAGCCACTGTTAATGTTATAGTCTAACAGTGGAACTAACCCCTTAGATTATATACCAATGGACACCCCTTTATGAGAATCTGGATACAAATGTTTATTTTATTCTCTTTTCGAATCGGTGAGTTGGTAAACATGAAAGTCCGGTGAAAACTCTACCTCAGATTGCTTACCGATTGCATCTACTTTACTTCTTATAGCTGCGGAACTAAAACTTGGTTAATAATTAACCGTCATATAATTTTAAAATTATTTTAAAATGTAAACATACTGAAATTGGTTAAATGAAATTTTCATTATTTATCTGTAATAACTTCTGAATCAAATGTTGAAATTTATTTCAGATTTAAGTTCCTATAAGTTTGATTTTCTTAAAGTGTTTCTCAATAAATCCTTCAAAAGAAGTATATAAAAAATTGATGGAGAAAATTCTTGTTTTAAAAATTATGTAATTATTTTAATATTGCATAATTGACTATTTTTATGTTATGCCTATTTAGTAATCCTCTGGAGTTCTTTCCAAATGTAAATATTTTCTTTACGAAATTGTTTAAATTCCTTGTTCCTAATATAATTTAAAAGGTTGAGTTTTTCATTCGTCTATTTGATTCGAATGTATACACATACGTATTTGTATAGAATACGTATACAATTGGTATCATTTTTGGGATGAATACAACGAACAATAATTCAAAAATACAAGTGCAATCTTATATAGATGTATTTTGGAAGTAATCGGTCAAAAATTCGATGCGGAATTTTCAACGGAATTTTATGTTATCCGACCTCTAGATTCCAAATAAAAAAAAAAAAGTCTGCTGTCTGTGAGTTTGTGAACACGATAACTCTCGATAGAATAAATGTATCGACACACAATTTTTTATGTGAATCTAGAACTTTCCAACGACGACACCTATTATTTTTCAGACACAGGCTTAACATAATAAGTTTATCGACACAAAATTTTAATGAATGAATGAATAACTTTATTGCTTATAAAGAATTATCTTACAGCAAGGAGTTCGATACATAATTATAAATATATAGATTCAATAACTGATAACAAAAAGAACACACAAAATAAATAAATAAACAATACTTATATTAATAAAGAGGTTAAATTTAAATTTAAATAATAATAATAATAAAGGTAAAGCCACAGGTAACAGTAGTCTTTTAGAATGTTTCTTAACTTCAAGCTTGTTAGGACAAACAAATAAATATGATGAAGCTTCTGTTCATCTGAAACTAATAGTAAGTTGTGGAGATGTGCCTGTTGCTGAGAGACATCCACCGGAACATCTGCCAAATAGCTAGCCAGGTATTTGTCTCTAATCATGGCATAGATGGGGCAGTCCAATCAGAAAATGGGCCAGGGCATCCCTCTCCCCCAGAGAACACAACCCACAACTAATCTCAGGAGAGAACTCATGTTTTTCGTTTCTTATATAAATCCGTGTTCCCTTTTTCCCTGCTAACCGAAGCTGGACAAGCACTCTTACCTTGTTTATATATTTAGTATGAGGACTTAGGAGCAGGTATGAAAGTCAACTGATGATTATTAGTGCAAACGACTGGTTTTGGAGAGGGAGCGAAAAGCCAATTGATTAATTTGTTATGGGGAAGTACATTGCCGGTGATTTACCGACGACTTTTTTTTTTCTTTAAAAAAAGATCAAATTTATTTTCTTTGCTTAAACATATTTGTATCGACTTCGAGCATAGAGAAATATATTTTTAATAATAATTCCAATTATTATAAAGTTATTGTGCTTATTATTAACAAAAATGTTGTTTTTTGTATGTTTCAGGGAGGAGGCAATCTTCATATACCTCACGGGTAAGCACACTGGGAAAGATTACTAACGAATTCAGAAATTCTATGTTGAATTTTCACCGGAATTTTATTATTTTCCAATTCTTTGATTAAAAAAAAGAAAAAAAAAAAAAATTCCGTGTGAGTCTATGAAAACGATAAATCCTGTTAGAATGAATGTATCGACACCTGTTGATTTCAGCCAAATTGATCAGAGGGATGAAAGCGCCCCCATTGTATCTTCTACTTTCCTTCAGTCGATTTGGCTGAATATCAAAACGTGGCATCCTTTTTGGCTTCTGGATATATTCATTCTATTGGCAGTTATCGTGTCCACAGACACACACAAAGAATTTTCTTTTGACATTTTTGGAATACAGGATCGTTCAACATCGAATTTCTGACATTTATTCTATTATTATATTATATTCTACTATTATTATATTAAATAAAAAAATATATTTTTTATAATAGAAATTTTTATTTTTTGTATAATAACTATCAAATTTTATTCGTGAATCTCCTAATTTTTACTGTGCAGATCGTAAAGTTTACGGTTTATATATTTTCCTATCCGCACATTAAAAAGTACGGGTTGATTCCCCGTGATAAGTCTATATTTGACTCTCCCCATCAGTTAGGGATAAGTTTATATAGATTTTTGAGAACAGTAAGAAGTTCGCTCGAGGCTCAGTGGGGGGCATTGCACCCATTGCCCCCCCCCCCCTCTTGTATCTACGGCTGCTTATGACAGAAGATTTTACTTCTAGAGGATTTTAGAAGATTGGACCATGGGAGTATTTTCAGATTCGTTAAGGAAACTAGAGTAAGAAACTAGAAGACTAGCTAGGTAGGGTTACGGAAGGGTACAGGAAAGTGGATAAGAGCTTCAGATGTATCGATGATTCATAAATATCGATAGTTCTATCAACTATCAATATGAATTTTCCTTCATTAAGGGGGATACGTTTTGTAAAAAGTTATTTTAAAACTTTGACTTTAAATTTTATTTATAAAAAAAACTATAAAAAAAAGAAGTTTATCGAAATTTTCGTATATATTATAAAAGTTGCTTGACTTTTCAACCCATGTTAATCAACTTTGATAGGATAGGTTAGGTTTTATGACTCATGCCCGGTCTTTAACAACGAGGTCATATCGCCTACTACCCGAGCGCTCTTTCGTCACTCTGGTGGACATGAGCCCGACTCTACTGTGGGAGTCCTAAATTTTGCCTACCCTAAATTTTTATTCATCTAGGTTAGGGGTCTTTAAGGAGTACCTGACATCGTACAGGCTCGGGACCATCGCTTAACGTCCCATCCGAAGGACGGCGTGCTTAAGTTTATTTTACCTCCCAGATAAAATAAACTAAGAGCCTCGAGCTCAGAAGACAAGCACGCATACCACTGAGCTACCGGCGCCCTCACTTTGATAGGAAACAGATGGTTTTCCTAGAAATATTTGAATATTTTGAATGAACGCTTGCCACTAGTGAGCACAAAACCAATCCAATTCTTAGTATAGAGAGCTACATCTATTATACACTCCATTTAGCAGAAAGATACGTCTATTATGATTCTATGAAGGACCTTCTTCCAAGAAACTCCTTCCCCTTATTATTTTTCTTTTTTACAGTTTCCTTTCTATTGAACTCTATTTCTCAGTTCGAGTTGCTTGGAACTTGGAAATGTGAAGCGTAAAAATAAAAATAAAATAATATTATTATAATATAATATTGGAATTGGAAATTATTTTGCATGAAAAGCGGCAACTTACTGAATTATTGATACTGTTTTCCACCGATAGTATAGAAATATCGATAGTGGCCAACGTCGCCCATCCCTAATTAGATGATTGGTGCACGCACCAATATATAATGACGACGGGGTTCCCCTGAAAGTGTACACTAATTACACCAAGTGAACTATTTTAGAGGAAGGTCATGTCGAAAAGTGATGACTCTGCAACTAACGTAACTGGGCTGCAACTTCTGGTTTCCCAACTACAGTCCTATTCAGGGTTGAGGTTAGTTCGTTTCCTCACAATGCAGTAGAGTCGCTAATTTCATTGACAATTTTCAAATTACAGGAAGTACGACATTTTTTTTGACCTATATAAAACCACGAAATGAACACATCATTGAACTGTGACAAGATCTCACTTCCTTCCCTCCGTCATATAATTCATTTCATGATTGTTCCTGTCATCAGAATGTTTTACTGCACATTATTTTATTTAAACCTTTTCTCTATTTTCGCCATATTTTCTTTCTTCTGATAGACTGAAATGTTTCAAAATGAGGTTTGGATCCGGGTCCCCATTTCGGTTGGCCCTCTCCTGTATCTGATTGGAATAGAGAATGGACCTCTCACTCTCCCGAACTCTCTCTTTCAGTGGGAAAGTTACTGAAATGTGAGCTCAAAGCCCAATCAAACCGAACAACTTAACTAGAAGTCTATTGGAGGTTAAATCGTTTTCAAATTTAAATTGATGAATTGAGGGAAAATGTTGAATTAGGACAAATTGTCATTTTATTTAGTCAGACTGTGTCCGTTGAAATGAGCAATTTTGTTTTCCTGAAAGTTATAATAACAAAACAATGATATTTAACAACTGTTTTAGTTAAAAAGCAGATAGGTACTGCAGCTAACTCATAAAAGAATTAATTTGTTTTTCCCCAGCTATACGAAGTATAGGGGAAGTTATGTAATCGGTCTGAAATTCGATGCTGAGTTTTCAACGAAATTTTATTGAATTATAAAATCATATATAATATAACTATATATAACCATTACGTATTTTTCATTTTGCTGAATTTATTTTTCATGTTTTCTTTGTCCTGTCAAGTTGTTAGAGTTAGTTAGTCTGGAAGTTATGAAGATTGGGCGGTTAAGATGAGCAGGACATGTTGCCAGGATGGAAGCTGAGGAAATGCCGAAGAAGCTGCTAATGGAGCCCATTCATGGAGTAAGACGGCGAGGGAGACCTAAGCTGAGATGGGCAGATGGTGTGGCAGAAGATGCCCGAAACATAATCCACTTCAGGAACTGGATGGCAGCCGCACAGGATCGAGACTATTGGCGGCTGTTGGTGGAGGAGGCTAAGACCGGACTAGGACGTCACTGGGTTGTAGCGCCATGATTGATTGATTGATTTTGGATCTATTACTTTTTTATACCTATATCATAAAGAAATATTGTAATCGTGCGAATATCCAAGATCGAGGTTTCAACTGATTTTCACGTTTCAAGGTCCCCTGAATACGTTTTGACCATTTTCACAATGATGACTGTGTGTATGTGATTGAAAAGCTGTGAGCTCTCTACCGCAAAAATGATTGTAGCTATGAACTTGAGATTTGGAATGAACTTATGTCTAATAAAATTTTGGCCGAAATCAAGCGAAAATTGAGACCTCTTTCCCCCGAGATCTAACTACATTTTACAAAATTCAACTTATGTTTATGATCTAATCAAAAATCTTTTCAAGTAATAGTTGTAGATAATACTAAAATACATAATTTACATGAAACACGATTTTTTACAGGTCGTCCGGTTTTCGAAATACATTCCGAAAACCATCTTGAAATGTAATTTTGAAATACATATTTTTAGACGTTTCCTTGATCTACTCAAAAACGGTTAATCCTATCGAAAAATTGATTCTTACCAAAATTGTTCCTTATAAAATTTCCAATCGCTAATGTGTCCTTAAATTTGAGATAGGACTTTGTCTCTTTGTTCAGCGTTATCTTGAGAGTAGACATTCCTAAACCCAGTATGAAATAATTTTGAGAAGGGGGAGGGAGTGATCTATAAGCGTGGTTGGTATATCTAAGTCCTGTAATGGGCGTATCATATATTTTTTTTAAACATTCAACTCAAGTTAGTTAGTTAATTTAACTCAAAGAAAAACAATTAAATTAATAAGAATTAAAAAAAGTGATATGACCAATGTTTTTTTTTCAAAATTATTTAATTAGTAAATAGCTAGGTACATAAAAAGGTTAAAAATAAAAATTACATTTGAAAAAAAAAATATAAATTATATGTGATAAAATAAAAATATAAATAAGAACCACTTATCTTGTTAATGTGATTTTTTTATTTTTTGACTGAGATAACATTGAGTATCAATAACATCTATCGTAACATCTCACCTGTTATCTTTCATACTTTCAAGATTTTGTACGTAATGCTTTTAACGTCCAGCTATACGAAGTATAGAAGAAGTTATGCAATCGGTCTAAAATTCGATGCGTTTTTTTCAACGGAATTTCATGTTTTCTGATCACCTGATTCCAAAAAAGGAAAAAAAAAACAAATTCTGTCTGTCTTATGAGTAGATAGAATGAATGTATCGACATAAATTTTTATATATGTAATCAGAATCCTCTAAAGACGACACTCATTGATTTTCAGCGATTTAAGGTTCATAACTACGATTGTTTCTGAGTTTGAGCGCTCAAAATGTTATGTGTTTGAAACTGTTTGCACACAGAATAACATTCGCAAAAAATGGTCAAACATAGTCAAGAGATCTTGAAATGGGAAGAGTGGATCTTATATCATGGAATGTGGAATCACCGGCTATGTACTTCCCCAGCAAAAATTAATCAATAACGTTTTCGCTCTCTCTCTGAAGCAAGTGGACCAAATTGGCTAAAACTCAATATTTGACTTACATAGTGGCTTCTGAATCCTCATACTAAATTTTGTGTCAATACATTCATTACATCGGCAGTTATTAGGGTATTTTAGTCGACTCCCTCTTCTCTGGTCCCCTTCCCTTCCATTCGACCGATTTTGCAGAAAACAAATAGGTGTCGTTAATACATTCATTACAACGTCAGTTATTAGACTGTTTACGTTAAGCCTCCACCCTAATCTCCCTCTTTTTTTTAGGCCGATTTGACTGAAACTCAATTGGTATCGTCCTATGGGGTTCTGCATACACACATAACATTTCATATGTGTTAGTAAGATGTCATGGGACAAGATTTCTCATAGAAATAAAAGACGTTGTCTTCCAACTGTTTTATTTTTGACCAGAACCGGTTTTCAACGCCACAACGTCATGATTTGTGTCGATACATTGATCACAACGGAAGTTATTAGAATGTTTGTGTTAAGCCTCCTCCTAATCTCCCTCCACTTTCGCCGATTTGACTGAAAATCAATTAGTGTCGTCCGTAGAGGGTTCTGGATACACATATAAAAATTCGTGTCGATATTCATTCTATCGGGAATTATCCTGTTCATAGACACCGACACCCATAGATAGAAATTTTTTCCCCTTTTTTGGAATCAGGAGGCCCGGAAAAGATGAAATTCTGTTGAAAACTTGAATTTTTGACAGATTACATAACTTCCCCTATATAGGTGGGAATGTAAAACATTCTGGGAATTCGGTGTAATGGTCTTTTGAAGAGCCTACCTCTCGCGAAAGACTTCTCTGAAAAATATTTTCCTGTTAGACTCTTATCTTGAGTAGGTAAATATCGAATAATGTCTCTTAACTAATAATATCTTAAATGTCATTCTGTTATTGCGGCTCAATTTAATTGTGTAGATTTATTCCATATTGTTCTTTGCAAAAATCAAATCCATCAAATTCAAAGTACCGATCTGGGTAGCGGGAGGCAACTACTTTTGTATCTTAAGGAAGAAGGGGGAGCTGGGATAAACATATATTATGACTCATGGCCAGGGCTTCAACTACGAGGTCATATCGCCTACTACCAGAGAGCTCATTCGTCGCTCAGAAGGACATGACCCTACTCTTCTATGGGAGTCCTAAATTTTGCCTACCTAGGTTTATTCACCTAGGATAGGGGTCATTAACAAGTACTTACATCGTACAGACTCGGAACCATCGCTTAACGTCCCATCCGATGGACGGCGTGCTTAAGATTTTTTCACCTACCAGATAAAAATCTAAGGGTCTCGGCCGGGTTACGAACCCGGGATCTTGAGCTCAGTGTATAAAACAGAAGTTTTTTGAAAGCGGTTTCCATGTTTCATATACTGATGTAATGCTAGTATATACACGAAATTTTATATGAGACCTCTAGCCAGCCATATAGGCCGAAAGGATGGAGATGATTGAATGAGGTTAAATAACTACTGATGTAATAATAGTGTATACATGAAATTTTAGATGAGACCTCTAGCCAGCCATATAGGCCGAAAGGATGGAGATGATTGAATGAGGTTAAATAACTACTGATGTAATAATAGTGTATACACGAAATTTTAGATGAGACCTCTAGCCAGCCATATAGGCCGAAAGGATGGAGATGATTGAATGAGGTTAATAACTACTAATGTAATAATAGTGTATACACGAAATTACATATGAGAATAGCAGGTTGAGCTGGCGTAGCACGAGAGTAATTTGGGTCTAATAACTAAATAGATAGTTTTTTGGATGTTGTTCCCATGAACAAAAAACCCCTCCAACATTTTCAGTTGATTTTGCAAACACCTTTCATCAAAATGTTCACAATTGATTCGTTCCGCGTCATGCACTGTTTAGTGAGTGGAGTGTAGATTCACGGTAGGACAAAGTAAAAATTGTCAATATTTGATCAACGGTGAAAATTTTACAATTATCGGTCAACGTTTGTTCATGTTTATAAAACTGCGTAAGGTTGGTGCAGCCGATTTTTTCTTTCTCATTTAAATTGCAACATTATGTACCTCGGGAGTTTTGCCACCCAGGTTTATTTACATAGGGCAGGGGTCTTTTTTTATAGTTATTTGGCCGTTAACGAGTGCCTACCCAACTGCATATTCAAATGTTTTAAAACATTTTACCAAGCAATTTAGTTCGAAATACACAAATGTTTTATATAATCAAAATTTTTCTTTCTCCCGTTCAAATAATCACTCGGTGAATCCCCGACAATGTACTTCCCCAGAACGAATTGTTGCTCTCCCTCCTAAACCAATCGACAGTTGGGGCTAAAGATCAATAGTTGACTTACTTCTGATCATCACAACACATTCATCACAATACATTTTATGTCGATACATTCATTACATCGACAGTTATTAGAGTTTTTGGGGCCATCTTGAGTGCAGTAGGCTATAGCATTTTACTTCTGAGCTACAACTCACGGATTATTAATAATTAATTATTATTACAATTCTTTAAATAAACACGAATATATAAAATATTTTTTAATTTTCTTACATGAAACTATCCTTGAATAATTTGCCATTTATTATTTTATTCTTCATAATTGTCATCAAATTTACTTATGGTTTTATTTATTAATTAAAAAAACTACCAATAAAAAATTTTCAAAAATCTATCGGGAGTTATTGTGTTCACAATCATAGACACCAACTTTATTTTTACATCAAGGGGTCGTAAAATTTGAAATTCCGGTGAAAATTCAACATCGAATTTCAGACCGATTACATAACTTGAGAAGTAATACATCCAATGTTTACCCTTCACACTCATAAGAACTAACAGGAAAACTTTCTCGAAAAAATATATAAAAATGTTGAAACAAACAAAGGTTATGATAAAAATAAATATTGAAAGTTAAGGAGGCGACCAGCCGATGTGGAAAACTAGTAGAACCCCTTTCACTTCGCAGGACTGACCTAAAAACTTAAAGTTTAAAAAATATGTATTTGGTTGCACGTTTATTATTTAAAGTATTATGTATTCTTAGATGAAGTGTGAACTTGGAGAAGTTGATAATGCCAATGCTGTCATGTGGCTCACAAGGGATGCCCTTTTTTGAGGAACAGTTATTTTGTAACTGGTATCATATCTGCCACTAGAACAGTAAGTTATGCTAGTATAGTCCTTTTTGGAACAGGTATTTTGTAACTGGTATCATATCTGCCACTAGAACAGTAAGTTATGCTAGTATAGTCCTTTTTGGAACAGATATTTTGTAACTGGTATCATATCTGTCACTGGAACTATAAGTTGCGCTAGTATGCTCCTTTTTAAAACAGGTATATTTTATGTTTTCGTAAAGGAGCAGTTTTCGACATCCCGATGACCTACTACCAGAGAACTCGCCAACATTTCTTTCTTCACCAGGGGAAGTTTTGTAATCGGTCAGAAATTCGTTGTTCAGTTTTCACAGGAATTTCATGTTTTCCGATCCCTTAATTTCAAAAATAAATAAATAAAAAATTAATTATTTTCTATGAAAACGATAACCCCGAATGAATGAATGTATTGCCATGAAATTTTATATGTGAACCCAGAAACCCATAAAGAGACCTTTTGATTATCAGACAAATCCCCCTAAAAGAAAAAGAGCCTTAGGAAGGGGAGGAGCTGACAAAAAACAGTTACCCCTGAAAACTGTAACCTGTCGATATAACTAATGTATCAAGGTCATATCGCCTACTACCAGAGTGTTTTTTCGTCGCTCTCGAGTGCTAAACGTTGTTTATCCTAAATTGTTATTCACCCAGGTTAGAGGTTTTTAAAGAGTATCTGACATCGTACAGGCTCGGAACTATCGCTTAGCGTCCCATCCAAAGGACGACGTGCTCAAGGTTTTTTCACCTCCTAGATAAGAAACATAAGAGTTTCGAACCCGAAGTTTTGAGCTTAGCAAGCACACTACCTCCGAGCTACCGGCACACTCGATTGTATTGTTTTTGAGTTAGAAAATAATATTAAAATTGTTTAATATTGTCAACCAAAGAAACACTCGAAGAAACGTGAGTTACAAGGTTAATAGATATTGTTTATATCCTGTTATCTTTTTTTAAATATAGCTTAAAGTAAGACATTCATTTTAACTAGGGAAAATATGTCAGAGATAAAAATAATCGCAGTAAAAAGTACGTGAAATTTGTCAATATGTCTCAAACCTAATTATGTTTATGTAATGAGTATACTCGTGTTTATTATAATAATTAATAAATCATATATATAAGTAACAGGTTATCCGGCTTCGACCGGAGTAACTTTAAACAGGTTAGTAACTTCGAAGCAGGATAGGCACTTATGATCGCGGGTTCGAAATCCCCAGTAAAAAAACCTTCAGCAAGTCGTCTTTCGGATGGGACATTATGAGATAACCATGTGCCTGTACAGTCAGGTCCTCTTTAGAGACCCCTACTCTAGCTGAATTAACCGGAGTAAGAAAGAGCGCTCTGGTAGTAGGCGATATAATATCCATAGTTAAAGCCCTAAATAACTAACTTTAAACGGGATAGTAATGTTATATGCCAGGTTAGTAACTTCAAGTTACACGAATCTAGAAATAAGTTGAAATTTACAATGTTTTGAGGTCGGTTGTTTTTGACTCAACCCCTCCCCTTCTCTCAACGTATCTCATTTCTCTCGAGCCTGTACGATGTCAGGTTAAACTCCCACAATAGCGTCGGGCTCATGTCCACCAGAATGAAGAAAGAGCGCTCTGGTAGTGGGCGATATGACCTCGTATTTAAAGCCCGGGCATGAGTCATAATAACTAACTCTTATTTCTCTCTATTTATTCTTTCTCTTCCTTGTTTTTGGAAATGCTTAATCTAACTGGGCAACTCAGGGTTGCCCTGTTGTCGACTCTCGATATAACGAAACTCAAGAGGCATAAGAAAAAAATCGTATTATCAAGTTTTTGCTATAATAAGAGTTCGTATTATCGAGAGGAGTTAAAAGAAAACCATAAGAATTCTATTATACATTTTATTATGTATGTATTATACATTTAATAAATTCTGAGAAAAAATAAAATTAGTAGTTATGCATGTACATAGGTATGTATTTCCAAAAAGATAAAAAAGGAAAAAAAATAGTTTTTGTTTAAAAAATCTGTAATTTTCTGCTGCTGTAAAGTTGCTAAGCGTGCTCGATCCACTGCGTTTTCAATTGTAATGAGGGCGGAAAAAATGCTATCGTCAACTTGTCTGAGCAGATACTGGTGAAGTATTCTCAGACTCGGAGGCAGCTTTCGACGTAGGTGGCACTACTTCCGAGTCTGAGACCTCTTAATCCTAAATGATGTAAACAATGCATTATCATTTTTTGGATTCGTTTAAGCGAGTTTAAACGTTCCTACTTTGTAATACTGCGTGTTTTAAACCAACATAACTTAAAAATCGATTCGTTATAGTGAGTGTACAGAAATGCATTGTTTTTTTTCTCGTTATTTACAGTTTTTTTCAAGGGAACAGGGCTTCATTATGTAATATCGAGTTTTTCGTTATATCGAGAATCGACTGTAATTAATAAAATAAAGATAATAATATACGGATCAATTATTGTGGAGAAGCCTGTCCCAGAGGTGCGGACCTCCTTCTCTGTTCTATACTCCTGATATCTGGTTAGTCGGTCTGTTGGGCGGGGGCTTCATGAAATACCGGGCGGGGGGGTTACTTTCAAGAAATTAGTATCGTACGAAAAGCTCCGTGGCATTGGACGGAACCAGTTCAATGTCGACATAGATCATGCAAATAATAAACTGTCTACATTACTTGCCCCATCTCAACTTTGTCAAAAATGTCGAAATGTTGAATTTTATTTATTAATTTTGACAAGCTTTTCGTGAATTCGTGTTACACACTCGAATTCGTCGTTTTCGAACAGAAAACGTTTCTATGAGTATTTTATTTAATTTGAGCCATTATTCACAAGTTTTTTATTTTAATGCTTTTATCACATTTTTTTTATTTTTATATAATCTTATTTATATATCTATATTATATTTAATAAAAATAAGGTTCCAAAAAGTGTAGGGGAAGTTATGTAGTCGGTGAAAAATTCGATGCGTAGTTTTCAACGGAATTTTATGTTTTCCGATCTCGAGATTCCAAATATGAAAAAAAAAAATCTGGCTGTCTGCGTCCATGAACACGATAACGCCCGATAAATAAATATATCGACACGAAATATTATATGTGAACACAGAACCCTCTAACGACACCTATTGTTTTCAGCCAAATCGACCAAAAGGAAGAGAATGGAGGATTAACATAAAAACTCTAATAACTGCCGATAGAATGAATATATCGACACGAAATGGAGCGGGAGCGAAAAGTAAATAGATTAATTCGTTCTGGGGAAGTACACTGCCGGTGATTCACCGACAACTTTTATGGTTATGTATACAGATAAATGACTTTCCTAGATATATTTATACTTCCACTCTTAAGATTGTTTACATTATTAAAATCAAAATCATATAATAATGCTAGGCTGTGCCAATGCCGGTTCATTTAAATTTTTTGGTTGTTTACTATCTGAACAATGTTGTTTTAACCTAATTTTGAATCTTTTACTTCCTATATATTTCAGCACAATTTTTACATTTAATTTGATAAATTAAATCTTTTATTTTTTTTATTTCTAAATTTTCAGAATACTTCCCGAAAGACTTGTCCAACTTGGTCGCTATCATTAGAATTGTAGAATAGAATAACAGTCATAAAACAAAAATCAAATACTAATCATTTTTATATCCATTTAATCTTTTTTTTTTTTTTTTTTTTTCATTGTATTGTGTACATTTTATGCAACACACGATAAATTCAACACAATAAGTACACTTATACGATGCACAATAAGTAAATTTAAAGCGATGCACACTGCTTTAATTCAAACACAAACGGATAAGAAATACACGTGTGGTGTTAAATCATCAAAAGTGAAAGATTCCCACAAGTATGCACAGTCTGCTAGTGGTGTTAAGAATGTTACGATTTTTCGTTTGTGTTTTGGAGAGGGAAAACGCTGCATCTACCTCAAAACGTCCTGCTATAACTAAGTAACGAAGTTACACTTCAAAAATAAAATCTGACTGATATTCAGAGTGAGTCATTATGCTACTATGTTGTTTTTCCAGCAGGCTGAGCTTGAAAAGTGGAAACGTTTTTTCTCTCGTTATAATCAACTACATTATAAGGATCAAAGAGTAATGAATGGTAACCCTTATTTGGACTGTTCATAAAGTAATCCTAATCCAAAATGGCGGTAGGATCTACAATCCCTCTCTAATATCTCCTGTTATGAGTTTTAAGTTGTTACATTTAAAGTATACAACTTACATAAAGATTAGGCTATCTTGGGTGTTGTTTAATGCTATGAAGCCACAACTTCCGTCGCCATCAGAGGCGTAATAATGTTTTAATTATTATGTACTTTTCAGCACTAAAGATGAAATTATGTGCGTTATGTTCACATTGGATTTTATTTGGAAATTGTACACAATCGATTAAATCTGTCTATGTTTGAATACATTTTAGCAATCTGCGTTGATATAGTAAAAAAGCAAATTAAAAAAACATCGGTGGCAATGTACTTCCCCAGAACGAATTAATCAAGTAACTTTTCGCTTCCCCTCCAAAACCAGTCGACCGTTTGCGCTAATATTCAACATTTCGCACCCCCGCGTCAGAAGTGACACAAATCAAAAATCATGAATGCCTGTAAAACGACACGGAAAAATTACTGTAATATGAAATAACTGTTTTTAAGTAATGAGGGCTCGTACGTTTTTCTTTCTTGTTTCTAATCTATTGGAACCCGAGAAGTGTCGTTTTTCCTGAATAAAGAAATCATTTTTCTTACCTCATTTGCGACATAAACCAAAAATTTATGAATTTTAAGTTCTGTCACTTCTGAAGCGGGGGTGCGATTTGACTTACATAGTGGTTCCTAATACCACATACTAAATGTTGTGTCAATAAATTCATTATATTGGCTGTTATTAGAGTTTTTGAATTGAGCTCCCACACATGAACCCCCTTCCCTTCAGCTGATTCTGCTGAAAATTGATAACTGTCGTCCTTATGGGGTTTTAATTCACATATGAATTTTTCATTACAACGGCAGTTATTAGAACTTTTGAGTTAAGCCTCTCCCCTAAACCTCCTCCTCCCCTATTTGCCGGTTTGGCTGAAAATCGATAGGTTTAGTCCTCAGTGGGTTTTGTTACACATATAAAATTTTGTGTCGATACATTCATTATATCGGGGTTATCGAGTTTATAGACACACAGACAGATTCTTTTTTTCATATTTAGAATCTAGAGGGCGGAAAACATGAAATTATGTTGAAAACTGAGTTCATAGCTACAATCGTTTCTGAGTTAGAGAGATTGAAAAATACACATGAGACGCATATCGTTGCGAAAATGGTAAAAACGTATTCAAGAGGCGTTGAAACGTGAAATGCAGTTGAAAATTCCATCTCGAATTTATTAATATTTATGTATATATTATCGGTATATAATCAATTAGGTAAGGATTGACTAAGGATGGAGGAGAGATGAGGCTTGTGGTCGATAAAAAACAAATAGAATTTCTGCCACGCTTTCGGCACACTCAGTGCCATACGCCTCATCTCTCCTCTTTTCTATAATTAACAATGCAATCATAACTTAGAATAAGTAATTTACCAAAAAAAAAAAAATAGAATTCCTGAACTATAAACTGTTTGTGCCTCCACGAATGGGCAATGTATGTCTATATTTGTTGGGGCAGCTCTAACCATTAATATAAACTACTGGCGAATTCTTTAGACTACCGAATAGAGAATAAACCAGTACATTTAACTGTAATTTCGTTTGGGACAGTAAGATTCCTTAAGTAGTTTTGACAGTACCGGAGGCCTACAAGTGGGGGAATGGTGCCAAATTCACCCTCCGTTTTACCAGGGAAAGCAGACGTCCAACGGATCGTGACTTTAAGACCAGGAAGTCAGACCATCCGTGCCATTTGTTATCCAAGGTAAAGTCACGTAACTCACAATTTTTTTTTGGTTTGGTTCAATGTAACAGTCAATTTCAGCTAAGATAGCTGACCTGGTTTTTTTTCATAGTGCCCTTATTATTTAAACATTTTGTCATTATTTATTATTTACAAATTTGTTTGGATTTTAGCAATACTTGTTGGAGCTCCAAAGAGTATACAGAAAATCATATATTCTGGAATTTTATGAGTTTAATAATAAAAAAAAAAAATTGGTCAGTGAATCACTGACAATGTACTTCCCCACGATATAATTAGTTATATATGTATATATATATTTGTATATTTTTACGGGTGCTCCGGCAAATCACCCGGCCCGATATCGTTGTTGGATTTGTTTACAAAGTTTTTGGCTATGGATGTCTGGGGGCGACAGCCTGTGGTCCCTTGCGGGACAGACTGGCGCTCCCAGACCTCCTAGGGTTGCGGCTGCCTGGTGGCGCCGAGAGAGCTCGAGATCGTGTAGTGGGGTTGCTTCTACTTCGCGGTCGCCGGGGGTAGACTTCGGGCCGTCCCGTCAATCGCCCCCGGCGCCGGGTCAAGAGGGCTTTTTCTCTTCCCGCCAGGAGGTGACAAACTTGCAGAACGCCAGATAGTTAGACTCTGTCGTCAACTCCAGCAGGATCAATCCCAGATACGATCCTGTCGCGCGGATCAACTCCACCCTAGACCTGTCGTACAGCGGGCAATCGAGGACCACATGTTCTGCAGTCTCGATGCCGCCATACGAACAGTTCAGGCTATCCTTCCTCTTAAAGAAGAAGAGTTTGAAGTTGAAGTCGCCGTGACCTGAAAGTACCTGAGATGTCCAGTGATCGGGCTGTACCCAAGTGGTTTCATGCCGATACATTCATTACATCGACATTTATTGGGATTTTTGAGTTGTCCCTCTCTGAACCCTCCCGTGCGAAGTCCACCAGAGCTACCAAAGAGCCCCCCAAAATTGTTGGATCGATATATTCATTACCTTAATAGTTATTAGCATTTTTGAATTTTCTCTCTTTTCCTTTGACCGATTTGGGTGATAACCTATAGGTGTCGTCCTTAAAGGTTTCTGGATATACACAATCTCTATCGGGAGTTAAAGATTCGTCTCAGACAAAATTTTTTTTTTTTTTTTTTTCTTCGCATTTTTAGAATCAGAGGATCGGGAACATAAAATTTCGGTGAAATTTCAACAACGAATATCTGACAAATTACAAAACAACCTTCGTACTCCCAAGTAGTTCTACTTCGACTAAGCCTTTATCTTTGAGAAACCGCTTGTTTTTTTCATGAACAGTTACATAATAATTATTATTATAATATTCCAAATATTTTTTTAAATGATCTGTACAAATAAACAATACCAATCTGAAACAATTAAACGTATTACAACATTTTTATTAGGTAAATTTTTTTAAATTTGAATTAATTTTTTGTAGTGGGGTTTCAGTTTTTTAAACTATTTTTTTTTACAATCATGGCGATCCTTTGCCTAGTTGACAAGCACGCAACCTATGTATATTATTAGTAGGCAGGTTAGGTCTTTTCGTAACGTCTTGTTCTTGACAATCTAGTTTTTGTGTTTGTTCATGCAATAACACGTTCCTGGGGGAGTTACGGTCCCAGCCTTTTCCTTTCTCCAATATCATGTTTATGCAGTAAATTTGATTTGTTATTGCAAACTATTATGTAATTAGTTATATATTATTGTTTTTGTTGTTGTTTAAATGTTTAATGTGTCTTGTAGATGATTAAAAAATCGTAGGTGAATTCCCAGCTATGTACTTCCCCAGCACGAATTAATTAATTACGTTTTCGCTCTCTCCCCAAAGCCAATTAGAGCGCTTTGAATTTACATGTGAAATTTTCTGAGTATAGTAAATATTATGACTCATGCCCGGGCTTTAACTACGAGGTCGTATCGCCTACTATCAGAGCACTCTTTTGTCACTCTGGTGGACATGAGCCCGACTCTACTGTGGGAGTCCTAAATTGTGCCTACCCTAAATTTTTATTCCTAGGGCAGGGGTCTTTAACGAGTATCTGACATCGCACGGGCTCCGGACCATCGCCTAACGTCCCATCCGAAGGACGGCATGCTCAACCTCCCAGGTAAAATAAACTAAGGGCCTCGGCCGGGTTTCGAACCCCCAATCACGCATACCATTGAGCTACCGGCGTCCTCTTTTGTGTAATATATACATCATGGGCTTACAACAGAAAGGCAGTAAGTCATAACATTTTTATCATAATTTTTTTAAATAAAATCTATTTTGTAAAACATGTAAAAAACATACTATTCCCAAGCATAGACTTTTTCACCTAAAGTAATTGGTCACACCAAAATAATTTATAGCAACCTTAAGAAGAGGGTTTGAATATTAAAATTGTCAATAACTCAAGTCCATCTTTTCAGACTTTTTAAGCCCATGATGTATTCATTACAACGGCAGTTAATAAAGTTTTTGTGTTAAACCTCCCCCCTAATCTCCCTCTTCCCTTCGACCGATTTGGCTGAAAATCATTAGGTGTCATCCTTACTCGGTTTTTGATGCACATATAAACTTTCGTGTTGATATATTCATTCTATTGGGAGTTATTATGTCCAGAAGGTCGGAAAACTTGAAATTGCGTTGAAAACTTCGCATCGAATGGCTGAACAATGACATAACTTCCCCTATACGTCGTAAATTTTGTGATATCCAAAGTTGAGGTTGGATGAGCTAGGTGGAGCTGTCCTTGGTCCCAGTTTATAGACATGGTTGGCATTCTCCTTTCCCCATGACATGACCTTTCATTGACGTTGTCGAGATCTTCTTCCTGGAACTTCTTTTCAGCTACCCTGCATCTAGGTCACTTTGCTTATATAACTCCTTTCTATATTAATAAAGCTGAAAGTCTGTTTGATTGGCAATTTAGCATTCAAGAAACTTGCAGGCTATTTTAAGGATGCAGTGGCAAATCTACCACAAAGCTACATTTTCTATTTCATTGTAGAAATATTATTTAAAATTCAACAGTTGACTCACATAGGGGCTCCTAAACCCTCATACTATATATGTGGATAAATTCATTACATTGGCAGTTATTAGGGTTTTTTAATTCTGAATCCCCCTTCCCTTCAGCCGATGTTGCTGGAATTTGACAGGTTTTGTCCTCTTTGAGTTTTAACTCTTAAATATAACATTTCATGTCGATACATTCATTACATCGGCAGTTATTGGGGTTTTAAGTTGGGCACCCTCTGATCTCCCTCTTCATTTCAGCCAATTTGGCTGGAAATCGTCAGGTGTTGTCTTATGAGGTTTTGGTCACAAATATAAAATTTAGTGCCAATATATTCATTCTATCGGGAGTTATTGGAATTTTTATGTTTAAGCCTCCCCCCTAATTCTCCCCTTCCCTCTGGTCGATTGGGCTGAAAAACATTAGGTGTTGTTGTTAGAGGATTCTGGATTCACATATAAAATTTGGTGTCGATATATTGATCTTATCGGGAGTTATAGTTCAGAGACACACACACACAGACAGACACATTTTTTTTTTTTCATTTTTGGAATCAGGGGGTCGGAAAACATGAAATTTTGGTGAAAACTAAACATCGAATTTCCCTCATACTTGGTTTGGCGGGGGAAGTAGAAGTTTGGGGGCTGTTAGTTGGTGAATCCAAGCTTCTTTTTTTGACAACAATATGTGACATCGTTTCTTGGGTCAAAATATCTTCATTTGTCTTGGTACTGATGAGCTACACTATCTAAGGTTGTACAGTATATTGAAAAAAAAAGTGTGGAAAATATTTTGTGGGAACAAATTTTTCGATAGGAATCGTCTTTTTCGCATAAATTAGACAAACGTGGGGAAAAAAAATGAGTAGTACTAAAGAGATTTACATCACTTTCTTGTACACTTTTGTTTTAACTTGTGTTAGTGTTTTGTAGGGTGGGAATTTCGACCCTCTTAGTTAATAATGATGACTTCCCGCTGTACCCTACTGTCTGTATTTTGGTGTAAATCGGATACTTACGAGTATACCAATGCAAAAAACCAATGTTTATCCGAATTAATGTTCTTGTTTTTGGGTACATATATAAAATTTCGCGTCAAAACATTCATTCTATACGAAAATATGAACTTTACATATAAAATTTTATGTCGATACATCCATTACGTGGCCAGTTTTTTTTTGTTATCCCCCCCCCCCCCCCCCCCTTCACAAATCTCCTATTCTCTTACAAAAATATAATTTCCTGTCAGTACATTCATTTTATCAGGAGTTATCAATAAAACAGAAACTGTCAGACAGGAATTTTTTTTTCATTTTTGGAACCCCCTGGTCGAAAAACATGAAAATCCGGTGAAAACTAAACATCGAATTTCTGATCGATAACATATTTTCCCTCGTAGTTCGTTTAGTTGGAGGTGGTAAAAACATGGTATTTGGAAGGTAACAGAACCCTGAGCGCACCGTCCTTCGGAGGGAACGTGAAATGCTTGTCCGACGTTAGGTACTTGTTAAAGACCAATATCCTAATTAAATATGAATAGACAAAATGTAGATCTCTCTCAGTAGAGCTAACAGGGAAGGGATAAGAGCTTTGGATGCTTAGGTCCCTAGGTGTACAGTACAAAAATATATAATTAAAGTACATTTAATGAGAGAAATAGGTAGTGTGTAGGTGTATGTAAGTAGGTGGGTTGGGTGTGTCCTTAACCTTTCTTGAGGACAGGTTGGTCGCCAAGGCCGCGTCATTCCCCGGTCTGTAACGGTGTGTCTCGCCGTAACGGACCTGGTTCGTCCAAACCCATCCCATTCTCTTCTGCCATGACTCTCATTCCAGAGTTTAGTCTGCGTAGCTCGAGGGACTCTCTCCTAGGGACTGCGAACAGGCCACATTTCAATCCCAAAAATCCTCGGAATAAGAATACGAAAATTATGGGATTTTGGGAGTTTTCGCTCTCATCGGCAATTATTAAAGTTTTTGAGTTGACCCTCCTCTAATCCTTCAAATACCTTCAGCAGACTTGGCTGAAAACGTATGGATACTTCCCAGTTCGAATTAATCAAATAAATATTTGCTCTGCCTCAAAAACCAATCGATCGTTTTGGCAAAAGGGACTTCTGACTCCTCATACTAAATTCTATGTCGATACATTCATTACATCGGCAGTTATTAAGATTTTTGAGTTAAGCTACCTACACCCCCTTTTCCCTTCGGCTGATTTGGCCGAAAATCAAAAAAATTTAATTCCGGTTAAAACATTACCGATTACACAACTTCTCTTATACTTCGTGTATCTGGTAAAGTAAAATGTCATGTGTGGTTGTGGATTACCCCCGATGCTATAAATATATCGATATGAAATTTTATATGTTGGGGGCAAATTCAAAAACCCTAATAACTATCGATGTAATGAATATATCGATTAAACATTTTGTAGGGGCTCTTTCGTTGGTCTGGTGACCATCGCTTAACATCCCATTCGAAGGACGGCGTGCTCAAGGTTTTTTCACTTCCCAGATAAAAAAAAATTTTTGAGGGCGCCGGTAGCTTAGTGGTATGCGTGCTTGTCTTCTGAGCTGAAGATCGTGGGTTCGAAACCCGACCGAGGCTTTTAGTTTATTTTATCTGGGAGGTAGAAAAAACTTGAGAACTCCGTCCTTCGTATGGGACGTTAAGTGATGGTCCCGAGCCTGTACGATGTCAGGAACTAGTTAAAAACCTCTAACCTAGGTGATAAAAATTTAGAGTAGGCAAAATTTAGGACTCCCAAAGTCGAATCGGCTCATGTCGACCAGAACGACGAAAGAGCGCTATGGTAGTAGGCGATATGACATAATTAAAGCCCGGGTGTGAGTCTTATTAACTAACTATACAGATATACACGTACATGATATAAAGAACGTAAAACCAAAAGATGCCTGGATTTATATGGTTAAATATACGTACACGTATGTGTGCAGAGGCAGGACTGAGATCCTGTGCAGTTCTGTACTCCTGATACTCTGCTTGGTCAGAAAAGAGGAATAGCAGTACGTACGGTTGTACGCTCCTTCGGGGCTGATAGGGAATTTATTTTACTTCCCCCGTGTGGGCTAGAGGTTTTGGTCACATGGACCCACCTCGGACGTGGGATCGAATCCCGTCTAAGGGAGAGTTTTATTTCATAGATTCTCCCATGGCCATTGATGTTTGTAAATAAGGTCGGTAACGTAGCCCCTGTGGTGCCAAATAAAAATAGGCTACCCCCACATGCTCTTTTAATACAAAAAAAATAAATAAAATAATTAAGTATAGGGAGTTATGTAATCGTCCAGAAATTTGATGTTCAGTTTTGAATGGAATTTCATGTTTTCCGAATTCCAATACAATAAATAAATAAAAAAAGTTGGTGAATCATGGCAATGAATGAACTTCCCCAGAAACAATTAATTAATTAAGTTTCCGCTACATCTCCAAAACTAATCGACTGTTTGGCAAAAGTTGACTTTCACATGGACTTCTGAATCCTCATACTAAATTTTGTGTAGATTTATTTCATTATATTTGCAGTTATTAGGCTTTTCGAGTCTGTTCTCCCAATTCCCTTAGGCCGATTTCGCGGAAAAATAATAAGTGGCATTCTTTTGGGGTTTTGAAATAAAATATAAAATTTTGTGTCGATACATTCAATTGGAGTTTTTATGTTAAGTCTCATTTCCTCTTTCCCTTTGGCCGATTTGGCTAACACCAATTGGTAGTTATCGTGTTCACGAACATACAGTAATTTTTATTTTTTTATTTTTGGAATCAGTAAAATATGAAATTTCGCTGAAATGTCAACATCGAATTTTTGACCGATTACATAAATTTTAAGGGGGAATAATTCCGTTCCGCCAACAACCTGAGCTGAGTTCACTCTAGTGAACTTGAAAGTTGAATTATTTTCTGAAATATCCAAAAATACGATCCAAGGCCACAAAAATGATAAGCTACATCTCCAGAACTGAATGAAGAATTGTCTGTACAAAATTACGATGCTTCGTAAATGGGGCCCTCTTGGGGTAATACACATAAATGTGTATTTTTGTAAGTTGGATTGGAGATGAAGGGGAGAAGAACTAGGTTAGGTACCTATTTGAAAGTGGATCTGAAGAAAGTAGAAGGGTTCGGGTCAGGAAGTGAAAGGGTGGTCCCTGCTCCTGGCACAGCGCAGCACCCCAGGGACAGGCTTGTCGGGCTCCGCATTCAAGCACTCTACCACCCGCCAGCAACCTAAGAGGGACGCCAGGGACAGGCTCTGTAGACACTAGTCTTGTAGGGCTCCGTGGGACGTCCATTTTTCCAAGCACCTTACCACCCGTCAGCAACCTAAGCGGGACGCCAGGGACAGGCTCTGTAGGCACTAGACTTGTCGGGCTCCACGGAACGTCCCGTTTTTCAATCACTCTACCACCCGCCAGCAGATGGACACCAGGGACAGGCTCTGTGGACACTAGTCTTGTCGGGATCCGGAGCGGGGATCAGACTCAAAACTCAAAAAACCCAATAACTGCCGATGTAATGAATGTATCGTTAAGAAATTTCATATTTCAAGTCGAAACCCATTGAGGACAATAGAAGGCTCTAACTGCGCAGTATTTACTATTGAATTTTTAAAAAATATTTAATAATTTTCATAATTTGGATTGTAAAACTGAAGTAGAGAGACAAGAGAGAGGCCATGCTGTGTAACAGGTTTGTCTAGTTCAGTGTGGACTTGTTTACCTGTCCACACAATAACAAACATTCGAAAGTTAAAGATTTAAATAAAGTTATTATAGAGAAGTGGGATCCGATCACACATTGAAGGTCTCGGTAGGTGAATCTAGTTCAGTGTGGACTTGTTTACCTGTCCACACAATAACAAACATTCGAAAGTTAAAGATTTAAATAAAGTTATTATAGAGAAGTGTGATCCGATCACACCTTGAAGGTCTCGGTAGTTGAATAATGCACTAACGTTTATTAGTACATCAATGACATTGGTCTAATAATCAATAGTTGAATTACACAGGTGCTTCTGAAATGTCATACTAAATTTTGTGTCTATAAATTCATTACATCTGCAGTTATTAAGGTTTTTGAGTTGAGTGCCTTTCTCTGAACTCCCCGTTAGTTTCGGCCTATCCCGCTCAAAATAAAAAAAGTTTCTTTCTCATGGGGTTTTGAATTTACATATAACATTTTGTGTCCATACATTCATAACAACAGCAGATTTTAAATTTTTTGTGTTAAGCCTCCCCAAATCCTCTCTTTCCCAAAATTCCGCGTTGGTTCAAAATCAATTGATGTCGTCCTTATAGAGTTTTGGATTTACATACAATTTCGTACCGATACATTCATTCCATCGGGAGTTATCGTGTTCACTAACTTAATATAAAAACTCTTACAACTCCCGATAGGATGAATGTATCAAGACAAAATTTTATATGTGTGACCAAAACCCCATAAGGACAACATCTGTAGATTTTCAGCTAAATCAGCCTAAGGGAAGGGGGTAATTAGGGGAGAGGCTTAACTCAAAAACTCCAATAACTACAGTTCGAAATATTGTCTATTCCACTAAAGATATATATATATATATATATATATATATATATCTTTAGTGGTCTTTCAAAAATAAGTTTGTTTTATTCATTTATTACAAGTTTCCACAATATGTCCGCGTTCCTCAACTTAGAACTACAGTTCGGTCGACACAAACTTTCATATGTGAATTCAAATCTCCATAAGAACAACATTTTTCAGAGGAATCGGCAAAAATGAAGGGGGGATCAAAGGGGGCTCAGGTCATAAACTACAATGACTGCCGATGTAATGAATTCATCGACACAACATTTAGTATGTGGATTTAGGAGCTCTTATGTAAGACAACTGATGGTCGACTGGTTTTGGAGAGGGATCGAAAAGTAAATTGATTAATTCGTTCTGGGGAATTACATTGCAGGTATTCACCAACGACTTTTTAAATTATATTCAATACGATTTTTCGCAGGTTATCCTGTTTTTGAGATATATGCCGAAAACCGTCTTGAGATGTAGTTTTTTCGACGTTTCCTTGATTTACCTAAAAACTGTTAGTCCTATCGAAAAATTGTTTTTAACAAAAATGTTTCTTATTAAATTTTCAATGGCTAATATGTCCTCACATTTGAGATAGAATCAATACGACTAAAGTTATAGCGCCTCAAAGAACCAAAAATAAAATTATATTAAATTGTATCGAATAGCAACAAATTATAAAATAATTTTTTTATCATTGGTAGTTTTTAAGAAAAATTATAAAAATGAAATAGGTTAGGTTTTATGACTCATGCCCGGGCTTTAACTACGAGGTCATATCGCCTACTACCAGAGCGCTCTTTCGTCACTCTGGTGGACATGAGCCCGACTCTACTGTAAAGTCCTAAATTTTGCCTACACTTAAATTTTTATTCACCTAGGGTAGGGGTTTTTAACGAGTACCTGACATTGTACTGGCTCAGGACCATCGCTTAACGTCCCATCCGAAGGACGGCGTGCTTAAGTTTATTTTACCTCCCAGATAAAATAAACTAAGAGCCTCGGTAGGGTTTCGAATCCACGATCTTGAGCTCAGAAGACAAGCACGCATACCACTGAGCTACAGGCGCCCTCCTCAGGTAACTGAGAATTGTACAAATATGTCAAGCTAGCAAACTAAATAACTGTTGAACTTTGTTCTGACGATATCGTAAGCCAAAACAACTCTATTTATATATTTTAGTGAAATTATTCAATGTAATGTTAAACAAATTCTTTGTTTTTAGGAATAAGTCGATGAATAAAGTGTTTTGTTTTTGTGTGTTTTATTATTGTCATCCAAGACTTCATTACTAGACTTGAAATAACCTAACCCAATGCTGAATGCTTAAATAAATAAATATACAAATTCAGTTATAGGAAAAGTATAGATGCAGTTATTTGTTCATGGTCCTCTGTAATAAAGTATAGATGCAGTTATTTGTTCATGGTCCTCTCTAATAAAGTATAGATGCAGTTATTTGTTCATGGTCCTCTCTAATAAAGTATAGATGCAGTTATTTGTTCATGGTCCTCTCTAATAAAGTATAGATGCAGTTATTTGTTCATGGTCCTCTCTAATAAAGTATAGATGCAGTTATTTGTTCATGGTCCTCTGTAATAAACTAATTGTTTTTATTTTTCCTTTAACAAAAATTGATTTAAGCCCCAAAATAACATACTTTCATCTTTATAGTTCAAATAATGAAAGTTGTCCGATGTCAAATGTAAATTTTTACTCGGCTCGGGACCATCGCTTAACGTCCCATCCGAAGGACGGCGTGCATTAGTTTATTTTACCTCCCAGATAAAATAAACTAAGGGCCTCGGTTGGGCTACGAACCCACGACCTTGAGCTCAGAAGTCAAGCACGCATACCACTGAGCTACCGGCGCCCTCAAAAATGAAATATATGTGATGTCGCCATTACAGAATTTTGTTATACCAACCACGCTTACAGATCACTCTCTCTCTCCCATCCATACTGGCGTTACTGGAATATGAAAGTAATGACTTGGCGTCAGCGGTATTTTTTCGTTTGTTTGTACAGCGTAATTCTTAGAGTGAATTTCTTATATTCAGTAACACCAGTGTGGATTTGGGAGTGAAAAGGAGGAGGGAGAACGTGGTTGGTATAATAAAGTCCTGCCACATCATAGACATTTTTCTCTTGTTGAGAGGAAATAGGCAAGATATTAATTAACAAGAGTTTCATTACTTCCTACTAAAAGAAGGTCGACACGATGTTGTGTGAACATTAGCGTGAATGTGAACTGTGTGCACGATCCGTGAATTTGGCACAGACAGACAGACAGTAGGTATCTTTGTCTGCACTTGACACTATTGTACGAAGGTACCCTTCACAGGAGTAGTGTTCAGAAGAAGGCTGTCTCCGAGTTGTGCACTCTAAGCCCATCAATCAACATGACTTGCCAGCCCTCAACCCAGCCACAAAAATGGGCAAATCATTTAAATATGAATTGAATTGACAGACAACTGGAGGTCAATGAAAAAATATCTTTTATTCTTATGTACGAGTAACCGTATGAAAGGTCACAGTTTCGGCGAAGTTAGTAGAGTAACATGAAACTGTGAAGTCAGTTTTGATGTAAGTTGTTAGACTTCTACCTATATTTTCATTGAAAGTTTTAATTTTTGAGATACTCGTTGATGTCGAAAATCAAGTCATTTGATTTATATTTTGTACTTCCTCATCAATAAATGATTTTATAAAGTTTTTGCTCTCCCATCAACGAACCGTTTGGGCTAAAAATCAAAATCTCACTTGCATAGTGGCTTCTGAATCCTTTTACATTCCGAATTTCATTACAATGGCAGTTAGTAAAGTTTTTATAAAGATTTTATGTTGTCTCCCCCTAATCCCTCCCTCCCATTTGTCTGATTTGACTGAAAATCAATATGTGTGTCTTCCTTATGGGGTTTTGGACATATTTAAAATTTCGTGTCGATATGTTCATTCTGTCGGCAGACAAACCATTTTTTACTTCCACAGATATACGAAGTATAAGGGAAGTTATGTAATCGGTCAAAAATTCGATGCGGAGTTTTCAGCGGAATTTCATGTTTTCCGACCTCCAGATTCCAAATATGATAAAAAGAGGTCTATCTGTCTGTGTGTCTGTGAACATGATAACTCCCTGCAGAATGCACCTTTCGACACGATATTTTATATATGTGAATCGAGAACCTTCTAACGACGACACCTAATGATTTTCAGTCAAATCGACCAAAGAGAAGGTGGAGATTAAGGGAGAACCTTAACGCAAAAACTCTAATAACTGCCTTATAATGAATGTATCGACACAAAATTTCATATGTGAATTCAAAACACCATAAGGACAACACTTATTAATTTTAAACAGAATCAGTAGAAAGGAATGGGGGGTGGGGGAGGGGGGGATCAGAGGTGGGTATTCAACTCAAAAACCTCAATAGCTGCCGATGTAATGAATGTATCGGCATGAAACTTCACATTTAAAGTAAAAAAAACCCAATGAGGACAAGCTGTTAAATTTCAACGATATTAGCTGAAGGAAAGGGGCGTTTCAGGGGAGGAGCTTATTCAAACCAAAGCCCTAATAAGGAGCCTCTATGTAAGTCAACTGTTGAATATTAGAGCAAACTGTCAACTGGTTTTGAAAGAGGGAGCGAAAAGTTAATTGATTAATTCGTTATGGGGAAGTACATTGCCGGTGATTCACCGACGACTTTTGTTTTTCATTTTTGGAATCTGGGGGGGTCGGAAAACTCCCTCATATTATACTGGTATTTTGTATAACTGTGAAGGTAAAGAGTCTACGAACCCCTGGTAGATAGGGGCGACCATTGATAACGAGTCACTGACCTGACGATGGCTTGTCAAGTATGTAGTGGAGTGTCTTCAAGGCGATAGTCACATATCGTCATCTCTACCATGGCACATTTTCATATTGTAGCTACCTATCTAACTTCTATTTCGTCGATCAATCACAATCAGTTGTCTCATTATAAAGTGAGCCAAGTCCAGATTATCCAAGATTTGCAGTGAACCTCAATGTTATGTAGTTGCTATAATGTATTAGAATAAAAAAATTTGTGTGTATGCGAAATCATACATGAAAAATCTTTGAGTAGAAAAAAAAAATCTTCGGTGAATCACTGGCAATGTATTATCGTAAGTTTCCACTCTCCCTCCAAAACTATTTGAACTAAAAATCAATAGCTGACTTACACAGTGGCTTCTGAATCCTCATACTAAGGTGTATGAGGTCAAAACATATTCAAGGGACCTTGAAACGCGAAAATCAGTTGGAAACTCGATCTCGGATTTTCGCACTATTTCAGTACTTCCTTATATCATAAAATGTAGAACCGGCTTCCAGCAATAACGTTTTCACTCTCTCTCTAAAGCAAATTGACCGATTTGGCTAAAACTCAATATTTGACTTGCATAGTGGCTTCTGAATCCTCATATTAAATTTTGTGTCGATACATTCATTACATCGGCAGTTAATAGCTTATATAAGTCGATCCCCTCTTCCCTTCGTCCGATTTTGCAGAAAACAAACAGGTGTCGTCCTTATAGGGCTTTGAATTTACATTCGAAATTTTGTGACAATACATTCATTACAACGGCAGTTATTAGAATGTTCACGTTAAGCCTCCTCCTTAATCTCCCACTTTTTTTTAGGCCGATTTGACTGAAACTCAATTGGTACCGTCCTATGGGGTTCTGCATACACACATATGATAGTAAGATGTTGTCTTCCAACTGTTTTATTTTTTGACCAGAACCGGTTTTCAACGCAACAGCATCATCAGTGGTATATCCTATCCACACAGCGCAGCGGTTAAAGGACAATTGGCCAGTGTGGGATGTACCACTGATAATGACGCTGTTGCGTTGAGAACCGGTTCTGGTCAAAAATAAAACAATGGGAAGACAACGTCTTTTATTTCTATGAGACACATAACATTTCGTGTCGAGACATTCTTTCTAACAACGGTTTGTAAAACATAAAATCCTTCTCCAATGTACATATATATCCTTACAAAACTAGCAATTACAAAAATTATTTTGACTAGCAATTTTAATATAAATGTCGACTCAAAACTTTTCATTCCTCCCTTACCTTCAGACGATTTGGCTGAAAACTGTTAGATGTCATTTTGTGTTGAAAAAAAATTTCATGTAAATAAATTCAATACTATGTTCACCGACACATGGACATTTAGGCAATTCATTTTTTACATTTCCGTCGAAAATACAACATCGAATTGTAAGAAGAATAAAAAAAATATTCTGATTGACAGAAGGAATAGTTAACATTAAGAACAGATGGATTATAGATATTGATGATGGGAATACTTCCCGAAACGTCTGTAATTGCTATTTTTAGAAACGGTAAAAAGTATCGTATCGGGGAGAAGTTATGCTGCAATAATATATTATACATGAAATGCCGGTGAGAGCCTCCATAACGTCCCCTATATTTCCTACAGCTAAGGAAGTAAAAACGAAGAAAATAAAAATTCAAGGTCATTGCGACACATAATATTTTTTGGACGAAAGGAAGTTTTGCTGGGTTAATCTAGAAGACTAAATACTACTTTTTAAATACTATAAAACAGACATACAACTTTGGTTTTTTGTTCACTTCACAAAATATTTGACCGAGAGTAACAGGTGTCATGTATACGGTCGATTTGGGTTGTACGATCCGCATTCGACGGCCCAGTCGACGAGTGCCGAAGGAGATTCCATTCTTCTTGCCTATTACAGCCGATTCAAACCGAAGCTATCCGTTGTAACGATCGTCCTTGTCGAACATTTCGATATTCTTAGTTTTCCACTTTCCAAATACTTTTACAGTTTTTCCAAGGCTTCTCTCTCTCTTTAGTCATTTTTCGTCTGATTCATTTTCTTTTTAAGTCCACAGAAATGCAACTACGCTCCTTAGAAAGCGTAAAATATTTTCTCACTTTACTAATGTTTCTTAACACTCCATCTTAACTGAAAAGATAATTGTTAAGAATTTGACATTTCCGCAACATCATTCTTAAAAAGTCGTCAATAATGATAATAATTTTATTTCCTTTAAACCAATACATGGTAAATAAATAAATTTTTCATTTGGATTTCTTCTAAAACTAAAGAGATATCTTGTTTTTCTAAATTTGCAAAAATGTTCAATCTAATCCAAAGGTATAAATTATCTTATTGGGTTAACAGGGAAAATGAATAGCATGGAATAAGAGAACAAATATTGGGTTTATTTACCTAAACCTACATTATTAATTGCATAACTAAGATTGGTAATAAAAAAAATGAAATTATTTTACAAAAATAAATCTTACAAACTAAGACTTAATAATATATCAGTTTTCTATCTGTTTTATTATTGGTCACTATTTATAATTATTTTACATTTTGTGCATATACAGGGTGGCCCAGATAAGCGGCCGCAAGTGAAATAACTTCAAAACGGTTAGAGATATCATAATTGTGCATAGGACTAAAGTTGTAGCACTCGCCGAGAACTATAATATGGCGTCCTCAAAAAGACATAAATGACCCTTTTAATGGCTCAAACAGCCCTTCGAAGGGTAGGGTTCCCTTTTAACCCTTAAGTTTCATTACATTTTATTAAAGTACTAAAGAAACAAGGAAGAACTGTGCAAACAGATTTTCAATACGTCAAGTAGTTCTCGGAAAAAAAACGTTTAA
This sequence comes from Aradus depressus, assembly GCA_963662175.1. Taxonomy (NCBI): domain Eukaryota; kingdom Metazoa; phylum Arthropoda; class Insecta; order Hemiptera; family Aradidae; genus Aradus; species Aradus depressus. Next base: position 86,909,696 of record OY759214.1, read on the forward strand.
AGTTGCACGTTTTTCTTATCATCATCATATATATAAAGCTGAAAATGTCTGTGCGTTGTACCGCTATAACTCACGAACGGCTTGATGGATTTGATTAATTTTTTTTTAAATTTGTTCGTCATCGTCTGTGGAAGGTTATAGGCGTATTAGTACCTCAATATCTGGTCCATCCCAGCATCCACCCACGCAATCTTTGTAACTCAAAAACCACTGCAATGATTAATGAGGAATCTTTTTGAATAGATAAGTTTTATCTACCGGAAGGTTAAGGTCTATTTTTTAATCAACCCCTGGTCCATCTCAGCATCCACTCACGCAATCTTTGTAACTCGAAAACCATTGCAACGATTAATGAGAAATCTTTTTGAATAAATTAGTTTTAGCTCCAAAGCTAGCGTTACTACAGTTGAAGGACTATAAGCCTTATTCCGTATGAATAATTGAAAATTATAACATCATGAATGTACTGTCGAGGAACTGAATAGCCTTATAGGAGATATTGGGAGAAAAGTCAAAGTTCCCCGGGCAACGCCGTGTATTACTGCTAGTTCTGAATAATTCCAACTAACTTCAGAATAAGAAAAACGTACGTAGCACAACTTTAAACGTTTTTGTTCCGAGAACTACTTGACGTATCAAAAATCTGTTTGCACAGTTCTTCCTTGTTTCTTTAGTACTTTAATAAAATGTAATGAAACTTGAGGGTCAAAAGGTAACCCCGCCCTTCGAAGGGCTGATTGAGCCATTAAAAGGGTCATTTTTTTTCTTTTCGATGACGCAATACTATAGCTCTCGGCGAGTGCTACAACTTTAGCTCTATGCACATTTTGATATCTCTAACCGTTTAGGAGTTATTTCACTTGTGGCACGCTTATCTGGGCCACCCTGTATATGTACATATAAATAAAAAGTACCTTTTCTCTTCTACGTATTTCCAATGTTATAATTTACCTCCTCTACATCTTCTCTCACTCAGACTGGTTCAATACCTGGACCCTAAAAACACTTCTCTCTCTAGACTGTCCACCTCCACATCTCTCCTTAGACTGTTTCTCGTTAAGTATTTGAAACAGCGTCGTCATTCATTGGTTGTTCACATTTCGTTTCAAAACAAAGTGCGACTAGTCCATCTTTGTATATTTATTCACTATTTAAGTTACTTCACTCCTAAAGCGGTTTTTATACAAATAATAATAATTGATTTTGTAATATACCTATTAATAATCTTAATGTTTGTAAAATTTTTACATCACAAACGAGTAGAGCGAAAAATTAATTGATTAATTCGTACTGGGGAATTACATTGCTGGTGAATCAATTACAACTTTTTTTCTAACATATGAAAATAAGAAAAATAGATCTAACTATATTAAATTCCGCGTTGGAAAGGTCATATTGTTTGCAAAAGACCAATTAGTAAATAATAATTAGGAAATGAAATTGAATAATTGTTGGGGAGTTAAACAGTTTAAATAATGTATTTAGGTATAAAAAGGTTAGGACAGGTTTTGTTAACAGGTTCGGGGAACTAGTCACCTTTTGGAAAGGACAACCCAAATATGTCAGTGTTCAGTTATGTGTAGAGTTAATAATACTCATAATATGTCATATGTTGGAGGGTCTGTCACTATCATAGCAGATATAGATATATAGGTCAATATCACTTTAAATTAGAACTTTAATGTATTTAAATAATGAAAAGAGAATAAATAATCGTCGGCAGTGTGCTTCCCCATAACGAATTAAACAATTGAATGTACGGTCCCTCTTCAAAAATAAATCAAAAGTTGACTTATATACGGCCTCCTAAATCCTTATACTAAATTTTTTGTCAATAAATTCATTATTTTGGTAGTTATTCGGGTTTTTGAATTGAGCCCCCTCGCTGAACCCCCTCTTCCCTTCAGCCGATTTCCCTGATTTTTGACAGATTATGTCCATGTTATGAAATATCATGTCAATACATTGATTACATTGGCAGTTATTGGGGTTTTTGAGTTAAGTCGCCCCCCTCTCCTCTAATCATTTTTTTCCCATTTGCCTGAAAATCAATAAGTGTCGTCATTATGGAGTTCTGGATACACATATAAAATTTCTTGTCGATATATTCATTCTATTGGGAGCTATCGTACACATGGACACACATAGAGGTTTAATTTTTGGGAAAAAAGGTCGAAAAAAATGTAATTTACGACCCCCCCCCCCCCCCCCCCCTACTACTATTTACGTATAAGTCAAGTTTCCAAAGCTGATTACATGTATTATTAAAACTGTTATTAGTAATTCTTATATTATACTTATTATCAGTATTATTCTACTTGTCACTATTATAACCTAATGTATGTATATATTTTTTTTTCCTTCTTATTTTGACTTTAGCATTGAGCCAATAGCCACTTCAAAAAACAATTTTACATATGAATGGTCTCTAAAAAGTGAAACTTAAAAATTCACGCCTATCTCCTGGAAAAATGAATATAAATTATCGGAATTGAAGAGTCACAGCCTCAGGTAAAGGCCCCCATCCACGTACGACCAAATCGTCAGATATGTCAAAAAATATTCCGATCGTCAGATAAATCGACTGTGTGTGGCATGATTGTTTGCGATTTTAATTATCTTCAGATCATAAAATGATTGTTGACATTTTCAAGAGATCATCAGATGCGATCTATCGATTGTCCGATACATCGCAAGTGTAGGTCGATATCGTCAGATCTGATAAGCAGTTGAACTGAAACCATAACTGCATGGTTTAGTGAATTTTTTAGTAAAAGTACTAGTGTGCTCTGTGTTTTTCTTTAAAACTTGAAATAGTTTATGGTGTCTTTTAAAATGACAAATTGGTCAAAAGATTTCATGCTACAATTTATAAACTTATTTCGTCAACATGAATGCCTTTGGAAAATAAAATCTAAAGAACACTCTAACCGGCAGAAGCGGGATGCAGCGTATGACATTCTCATAGACTTGGTAAAAACCGTTGATTCCGATGTTGATAAAAATGCAATAAAAAACAAAATTAATAATATCAGAACGGTTTTTCGAAAAGAATATAAAAAAGTTATTAATTCAGAGAAGTCAGGCGCAGGAACGGATGAAGTTTATGAACCAAAGCTATGGTATTACCATCATCTTTTGTTCCTGAGAGATCAAGAGGGTACTTTGGAAGGAAACAGTTCAATAAATTTGGTAAGAAAATAAATAACTATTTATTTTTTATTAATACAAAATAACTGAAATTAGATACTTAATTGTATATGTATTTGTTTGCCTTCAACTTTAATATATGAATTGTTCTTGCCATGCAACACTGCCAACCCCATTGAAGTAGGTCAAAAATTGTTCCCTCACAGCTTTTGCACTGTTTGTCGGCATAGTTCTAGTTACTTGAAGTCCTGTGAGTTCAGACCTCAACCCTTCAGTGATTGAGCCACTTTCAAAGTCTTCCATATCCATGGCATCAGCAGGAGTATATGTGTCTGGGCTGTTACGTCTTAAAAAATTATGTAAGGCACAACATGCAAGCACAATAACTTCTATATTTTCTAAGCATAAATTTATAGGTGTTTTTAGGACTCGGAATCTGTTGACTAGTATTCCAAACACATTCTCTATTATTCTTCTTGCTCGACTTACTCGGTAATTGTATATCTTTTTCTCCTTAGGAACGTTATAACCACTGTATGGTTTTATGAAATCATTTCTCAAGCAAAACGCATCGTCCCCAATAAATACATGTGGTAATTTATGGCCTTTGATATTTGAGGGTGGAGGTATATTTAAAGTTCCACTTTCCAACAAACGATAGAAATCTGTATTTTGTATTACTCCTCCATCAGAGACTCTGCCATTTGTTCCGAAATGAAAATAAATAAATTCGTAGTTAGCATTGGCGATCCCTAAAAGTACTTGACTATGAAACTTTTTATAATTAAAAAAGTACGATCCAGCACCGGGTGGAGGGGTAATAGCAATATGTTTTCCGTCAACCGCTCCTAGGCAATTAGGGAAGTTCCACCTTACTTCAAACACTTTGGCAATGCCCCTCCACTCTTCTTCAGTTGTAGGAAACTAAAACAATAAAGAAAATAAATGATTAAGTATAATTGTTGTTAACTATAAAGTAAATTATTATTACCATTATGAATAATATATCATTAATTATCATGTTTTATTTTAGGGGTCCGAAGATAGTGAACAATCAGGTCATTCCCAAGATTACAATGAGGAAAGAACCGAAATAATGGATGAAACAACATCGGAATCGGAAGTTACACCCGATAGGGAACCTGCATTTAAGGTCCCTAAAAATTTTAAAAGGAAAAATAGTGCTACAGTCGAATCTTCTTTAACAGCTATAACAGAAAAACTGACACAATCAAGACCAGAAGATGAATTTGACGTGCTTGGGAAATCGGTCGCGTTTAAGCTACGTTCATTGACAAGGGAGCAGCGTATTTTTACCGAAAAACTTATAAATGATACCTTTTATCATGCACAACTAGGCACTTTATGCCGAGAGTGTTGCATTTCTTGCCAGCAGCCAGAGCAAATTTATTATGCTGTCGAAAATGGTAATGCTTCGACTGATTGAGTAAATAAATATCAGTTTTTATAAGTCTGATTGAGTAAATAAATATTAATTTTTATAATAAGTTCATATATATGTTGTTTAATTATATTACCTACCTTTACATAATCCTTTAAAGCTTGCACTAAAGCTTTGCAAGTTTCGGGAATTATTTTGCCAAGTGTTTGTGGTGCAATAATGGTTGAAAATTTAAGATCTTCATATGATCTGCCTGTTGCTAGAAACCGAAGTGACGCCGTCAAACGTTCATGAGGTGAAATTGCTTTTCTCATTGCAGTATCCTTTCTAGCAATAGCTGGAGCAACTTTACTTAGCAATTCGAAATACGTGTCTTCTGTCATCCTTAAATAGTTGTGCCAATCCTTTGGATGAAATTTTAATTCATTCAGTAAATTTATGTGCGAATATTTAATCCTCTTAGTCAACCAGTCTTTTGTCCAAATTTGTCTTTTCCTTTTTTTCTTTTTAAGAGCAATAATAGCCACAGCAGCAGCAGAATAGAGTAGGACTTCATCTTCAGCTATCATTCTTTAAATTCTACTAATAAAATTGTAAACAAATAAATACTTTTATAAACTTGTGTGTTACTAGTAGCAGTGTGCAAACACGGAATCGTAAAAGACGTAAAATGAAAATACTTTTATACTTATTCAAAACTAATTTAAACACCTGTAAAATTTTAATTAAAAAAGACACCGACAAACACAAATGACAACTATAAATCGAACGATTTTTTCAGGCCGTGTATGTGCTATCGACATCGTCAGATATTTACTTACAATCCGTCTGACGATATATCTGACGATTTGGTCGTACGTGGATGGGGGCCTTAACTTGGGTTAGGTTTTACGACTCATGCCCGGGCTTTAACTACGAGGTCATATTTATTATTCATTAATTACAGGGGATTTCCCATAATCGGATAATCGGTGCCTTCCGTATACTATTAACTAGTAGCATATCCAGAAATCAGAGTAGCTTTAATAGTTGTAGATAAGATAGTAACATACATTTAGTATATTGTAAGTAGTTTAGTATAGTTAGTTTTGTGACTCATTCCTGGGTTTTAACTGCAAGGTCATATCGCCTACTACCAGAGCGCTCTTTCGTCACTCTGGTGGACATGAGCCCGACTCTACTGTAAAGTCCTAAATTTTGCCTATACTTAAATTTTTATTCACCTAGGGTAGGGGTTTTTAACGAGTACCTGACATTGTACTGGCTCGGGACCATCGCTTAACGTCCCATCCGAAGGACGGCGTGCTTAAGTTTATTTTACCTCCCAGATAAAATAAACTAAGAGCCTCGGTAGGGTTTCGAATCCACGATCTTGAGCTCAGAAGACAAGCACGCATACCACTGAGCTACCGGCGCCCTCCTCAGGTAACTGAGAATTGTACAAATATGTCAAGCTAGCAAACTAAATAACTGTTGAACTTTGTTCTGACGATATCGTAAGCCAAAACAACTCTATTTATATATTTTAGTGAAATTATTCAATGTAATGTTAAACAAATTCTTTGTTTTTAGGAATAAGTCGATGAATAAAGTGTTTTGTTTTTTTGTGTGTTTTATTATTGTCATCCAAGCCTTCATTACTAGACTTGAAATAACCTAACCCAATGCTGAATGCTTAAATAAATAAATATACAAATTCAGTTATAGGAAAAGTATAGATGCAGTTATTTGTTCATGGTCCTCTCTAATAAAGTAATTGTTTTTATTTTTCCTTTAACAAAAATTGATTTAAGCCCCAAAATAACATACTTTCATCTTTATAGTTCAAATAATGAAAGTTGTCCGATGTCAAATGTAAATTTTTACTTCTTATTACTTTGATTAAAATTCTTTTCTTTTTTTTTCATATGAGAGTTAGAGAGTTATAGAAAAATTTTTAATAACCAATCGAATAAAGATTCTAAAACTTTAAGGGTGGGAAAGGGGCGCCAAACTGAGATCTCGCTCTACCCTGGAAATATAGACTGGGCAGTGGATTTAATAGATGTTTTTACTTGCTAACCCAATATTTAACTGAGGAATCATTATCATACTACTACTGACTGATAAGAAAGAAAGGTTGGTTGGTTGGGGGCCTCCTCTAGGGAGCGGGCAGACGCAGACAGGTGGCCCCGAACTGTCCGCCCTCAAGCAGGAGATCAGGAGGTGGGAGGAGCTAGTGGTGTATCAACAGAGAGACAGTCAGCCCGCTCCCTCCCTAGTCTATAGGATCAGCCTTATGTTCGTTAGTCTTCAACACATTTATTTTTATTTATTATTTATATAGTTAGTTATTATGACTCATGCCCGGGCTTTAACTGCGAGGTCATATCGTCTACTATCAGAGCTCTCTTTCGTGACACTGGTGGACATGAGTCCGACTCTAATTTTGACTACCCAGCTTTATGGTAGGGTCTTTAACTAGTTCCTGAGGCTCGGGATCATCTTTTAACGCCCCAGCCAAAGGACGGCGTGCTTAAGCTTTTTTTTACCTCCCATATAATATATACTGAGGGCCCGCGATCTTGAGCTCAGTAATCCAGCACGCCACCTCTGGCCTGACGGCGCTCTCTATTATTATTATATTTATTTTTATATTAAATTTAATGTGGTTATAGGTCGGCAGCCATTGGTGATTATCTCCATATCAATAATTTTATTTATTTTTTAATTTATCTATTATACGTAGTATAAGGAAGTACTGTAATCTTGCGAAAAATACGAGATCGACTCTATACACACTTTTGTACACATTTTGATCACTATCGCGATGATGTCACTCTCTGCGTACATCATTAAAACTTTGTGAGCGCTCTAATACGGTAACGATTATAGTAATTAACTTTACACAGTCTGGGGACCATCACTTAACGTCCCATCCGAAGGACGGCGTGTTTAAGTTTATTTTACCTCCTAGTTAAAACCCTACAATCCCATATCCTTTGTAAAATCACAAACGCTCCATTCTACATCTCAAATGCTTCCTTTAGTCCGCAGACTTGCCACAAGAACCCTTCCTAATGTTCTTGTTTGGAGACTGAGGCGGCAATGGCCTCGAGACCTACTAGTGGATTGAAGACTAATCATCTACAAACGTTCATGTTTCTTTATCATTTAACTATTTTTTTTTATTTATGTATATATTAATTTCTCTTTCTCATCCGTAATAACAAGATAATGGAGTGTTATTATTAAATGATTTCTCTTTCAACATCCAAGACATTTATTTATTATGTATCACATTTGCTTATTATATATTGTATATATATAGTTGTAAATAAAAAAAAATAAAAAAATAAATAGTTAAAATAAACTAAGAGCCTCAGCCGGGTTTCGAACTCGCGATATTGAGCTCAGTAAGCGAAGTATTTGGAAGTAAACCAAATAGCTTACTACAAAATATAAATAACTAAATAAATGAATACTTAATAATAATTTATTATATCTAAAAATATTAAGAATTAGTTAAATCGAATAAATGATAGAAAAACACCAATAAAATAATTATATATTTAAAAAAATATAATTCAGTATTCTTAAACTAAACATTTTAAACTAAAAATTGTTAACAAAATTTGACGGAAATGTGAAGTGACCTTTTCAAATAAAAATTAAGGGTAGGCAAAATTTAGGACTCCCATACTAGAGTCTGTCTCATGTCCACCAGAGCGAAGAAAGAACGCTATGAGTTAAAGACCGGGCATGAATCATAATAGCTAACTGTATATATTTTTGTGAAATTAGGCAATATAAAAATGTAATAATTTCTTTGTTTATATTAACTTTCTCAGCTATTAACTAGTTGGGTTCTGTTTGAAGAAAGTCTACGCTCCTGGATCATTGTCCTCGTCCCTTCTGGTCAAGGCCGTTCACTCCTATAAAATGTCATTTAAAAAATGAGGAAAAAAAAAGCTTTATTAAATCACTTTAAAAGTACTCTCTCAAGGCAATCTGCTAACGTTTTTGTGTTGGAAGTATTTTTTTCATACATTCTTTTTTTCTTCATACTGCAACGTTGTAGGTAATAAAACAAAATCATAACCTGGTAGTTATTGCATCCGTATGTATGTTACGGTAAATGAGTGGACCCGCTAATTCTTTTTTTTTTTTTTTTTGACAGAGTTTCTGCACAAGTTTTAAGGTCTGTCGAATCTACGTTTTGTTTAATCATTATTTTTACTTTCCCAGTTACACGAAGTATAGGGGAAGTTATGTAATCGGTCAAAAATTCGATGAGGAGTTTTCAACGGAATTTCATGTTTTCCGATCTCTAGATTACAAATATGAAAAAAAAATCAGTATGTCCGTGTGTATATGAACACGGTAACTCCCAATAGAATGAATGTATCGACACGAAATTTTATATGTGAATCCAGAACCCTCTAAGGACAACACCTATTGTTTTTCAGCCAAATCGGTCAAAGGGGAGGGGAGGATTAGAGGTGAGGCTTAACTCAAAAACTTTAATAACTGGCGTTATAATGAATGTATCGACATGAAATTTCATATTTAAAGTCAAAACCCTACGAGGACATAACCTGTCAAATTTCAAAGATGAAAGGAAGAGGGGATCAGAGGGGGGCTCAATTCAAAAACCCCAATAACTGGCGATGTAATGAATTTATCAACACAAAATTAATTATGAGAATTTGGGAGCACCTATGTAAGTCAAGTGCTGAATATCAGCGCAAACGATAGAGTGGTTTTGGAGAGGGAGCGAAAAGTTAATTGATTAATTCTTCTGGGGAAGTACATTGCAGGTGATTCACCAATGACTTTTCAACCTTCCCAGATTGTTATTTATTGTTTCACATACCCGGGCTTCAACTATGAAATCATATCACCTACTACCAGAGCGCTGTTTCGACCGACTCTACTCAGGGATTCCTAAATGTTGCCCTCCTTGGTTTATTCACCTAAGGGATATTTAACGAGTATCTGACAACCTGCAGGCTCAGAACTATCGCTTAACGTCCCATCCGAAGGACAGCGTGCTCAAGGTTTTTCTCATCTCCCAGAGAAAAAACCTAATAGCTTCAGCTCAGTTTAGAACCCTCGATTTTGAGCTCAGGAGGCAAGCTCGCTACCTCAATATGAAGAAGAAATAACAATGTCGGAAAAATCGAAACTAATAAAAAATCAAATAATATAGTGCAGTTATTTTCACCATAATAAATTCTCAAAAAATAAAATAAATAAATAAAAAATAAAATATGATACAAAGTTATTGTTCATAGCCTTGACTTTTTATATATATTTTTTTATAAATATAAATTCCGGTTAAAGTTGTCAGACTAGTTGCTCCTATATAATAATTATTCACACTTTTCTACTATTTTCCCCGGTTACATATTCATATATATTCTGATATGTACACTGTTGGACACATGCCAAGGGTGAAATAACTGTACGCTTAAGGTCTCCTTCCGTTTTTTGTTCATGAGTTTTTTTTTCAAATATTGATATTATTGATAATAAATAAGAATTAATGGTGATCAATTATATTTTTTTCTTTTCCATATAAAATATATATTTGTCTTACAATTAGTGTATTAAAAAATTGGAGGGGAGGGTTTTTGTATTGCATAGATCGGCAGAAAAGTCTTATATGAAAATATCATAATACTATATTATATTACTAAAAAAAAATAGATCGTCAATGTACTTCCCCAATGCGAATTAATAAACTAAGTTGTTTCCCTCTGAAACTAATTTGGTTAAAAATCAATAGGTGTATTTTATTTTATTTTTTTCACCGAGGGCTGATAGTGTCATTGCGGCCAGAATAGGCCTATTGTGCGTCCTGTGTGTTTTGGTCCATACAGCAGCCCTGCATCTTTAATAAAGTCCAGGATTCTGCTGCAGGTTCCTTCCATTACCTGCGTTCGGTTCCGTTATGACAGATCCGAAGCAGTAAAATCTTCTGCTTTCTAGTGCCCCGCATTAGCTTAGAATATGAACCGGAGTCTCATTTTCCTCGCCACATTTCCTGCACAGAGGGCTTCTAGCGATGCCCATATTGTGTAGGTGTTTGTTCATATGACCGTGTCCTGTGATCAGTCCTGTCATAGCTCTTCATAGCAATAGACTCGAAGCAGTAAAATCCCCTGCTGTCTAGTGCCTTACTCTGACTTAGAATATGAACCGGAGTCTCATTTCTGTACAAAGGGCTTCTAGCGATGCCCATATTGTGTAGGTATTTGTTCATATGACAGTGTCCTGTGATCAGCCCTGTCATAGTTCTTAGATCCATTCTGCTCATATTCAGGAGCTCTCGGCTCCTTTTCTCTGAGGGTTCCGCAACAAAGAGTTTTGACTGTCTTTGCTTTGGGACCCCTCTCCAGAACTGGATGTTTCCTGGTCAGCCAACCTTTTATTGCCGCCCTTGCGGTGCTCTTAAAGATCCCGCAGAAGGGTTCCGCTCCTATAGGTGCTCTGTCAGCTCCTGACCTGGCTATGAGATCCATTCTGCTCATATTCAGGAGCTCTCGGCTCCTTTTCTCAGAGGGTTCCTCAACAAAGAGTTTTGACTGTCTGCTTTGGGACCCCTCTCCAGAACTGGATGTGTTTCCTGTCAGGCAACCTTTTATTGCCGATAGGAGTATTTACTGGGACTTCTGATATATCGACAATTATTAGGGTTTTTGATTTGGGCTCTCATCTCTGATCCAACATTACCTTTGGTTGCTTTGACTGAAAATTGAATTGTGTCGTACTTATGGGGTTTTGTATTAACATATGAAATTGTGTGTCTATATATTTATTACATTGGCAGTTATTAGAGTTTTGTTAAGTTCTCCCTAAACCATCCCTTCCCTTCGGCCATTTTGAATCAATAGATGTCATTCTTATAGGGTTCTGGATACACTTACAATTTCATATCAATTCATTCATTCTATTGGTAGCTATCGTGTTCAGACACATGCAAAAAAGATTTTTTCTTTTCATTTATAGAATTAGGGGAGTCGGAAAAGATGAAATACCTGTGAAAACTCAACATTGAATCCTCTATATCGCACATTTACCATATTTTTACTAGAAAAAGGACCTAATGTAAAATACTGAATATTGTTCATAAAAAAAATATATGTCTATGTTTATTTTTGGAAAGCATTAATTTTCTTGCGGAAACAGAGACCTAAGCTCAATAGGCCACTGTTAGGAGATAGGTCACGGTAAAGATGCGATATATAACGGGCTCATGTCCACCAGAGTGACGAAAGAGCGCTCTAGTAATCTGATAGTTTACATAATTATACTTCGTTTAGCTGGGGAAGTAATTACCTGATTTGATTAAAAAAGAAATAATAATAATAATTTTGTTGAATAGTGTCATTATTATTGTTTTTGTGACTCATACCCGGTCTTTAAGGAGGTCATATTTCCTACTTCCAGAGCGCTCTTTGGTCGCTCTGGTGGACATAAGCTCTTGACCAGTACTCAAATATCCCGCTATTTAACATCGCCTCCGAAGGACGGTATGCTCAAGGTTTACCTCCCGGATAAGAAAAAAAAAGCTAAGGGCCTTGAGCTGACTAGGCACGCTACCCCTGAGCTACTGGTGCCCTCAGATCATTTACATACTAGCCTTTCAGTCTCCCTTTTGTAGTTCCTTTAATGAAATACTACACAATAATGTACACACTATATGGACTGTTCAAATAACTATTTGTTCTGTTTTCAGAATGAGGTCGGTGGAGTACAGCGGGGGTAGTGATGGAGGCTGTGAAGGATGGCCGATGTCTGAAGATGAAGAGTACACACCGCCTCACAGGAACAAACAGGGTAACTAACTACCCCATATATATAACTAGCAGTAATACCCGGCGTTGCCCGAGGAACTTTGACTTTTCTCCCAATATCTCCTATAAGGCTATTCAGTTCCTCGACAGTACATTCATGATGTTATAATTTTCAATTATTCATACGGAATAAGGCTTATAGTCCTTCAACTGTAGTAACGCTAGCTTTGGAGCTAAAACTAATTTATTCAAAAAGATTTCTCATTAATCGTTGCAATGGTTTTCGAGTTACAAAGATTGCGTGAGTGGATGCTGGGATGGACCAGGGGTTGATTAAAAAATAGACCTTAACCTTCCGGTAGATAAAACTTATCTATTCAAAACGATTCCTCATTAATCATTGCAGTGGTTTTTGAGTTACAAAGATTGCGTGGGTGGATGCTGGGATGGACCAGATATTGAGGTACTAATACGCCTATAACCTTCCACAGACGATGACGAACAAATTAAAAAAAAAAATTAATCAAATCCATCAAGCCGTTCGTGAGTTATAGCGGTACAACGCACAGACATTTTCAGCTTTATATATATGATTAGTTATTGTGTTATACCCATGCCCGGGCTTTTAACTTCCTCCGGTCATTTTGCCAACTACCAACTCTTTCGTCACTTTGGTGTACATAAGCCCGATTCTACTGTGGGAGCCCTATATTTTGTCTACCCTACATTTTTATTCACCTAGGGTAGGGGTCTTTAACGAGTACCTGAAATCGTACGGGCTCGAGACCATCGCTTAATGTCCCAACCGAAGAACGGCGTGCTCAAACGGTATCCCGGACTCAGCCGAGTTTCGAAACCACGATCTTGTCATTTCACGTAACGTCGGCATATATTCAAATGAATTTAAAAAAAGTTGTTGGTGAAACACCGCCAATGTATGTCCCCAGCATGAATTAATCAATTAAATTTTCGCTCACACTAGAAATAAATAAAATAGAGGCATTTGAATTTTCATACAAAATTTTGAGTCTAGCCTCCTCTGATTTTTAATTAATAGTTGTGTTCCTTTTGGGGCTTTGAATTTAAATATAAAATTTCATAATGATAAATTCATTACGTTGGCAGTTTTTGGGGTGTTTGAGTTGAACTTCCCATCTAATCCCCTTCCATTTGGCCGATTTGGCTGAAAATACAAAGGTATCGTCCTTATGGGGTTTTGGATACATGTATAAAATTTCTTATCGATACATTCATTCTATTGGGAGTTATCGTGTTCACAGTTTTTTTATTTTCATTTTTGGAGGTCGGAAAACATGAAACTTTGTGAATATTCAAAACGAGTGACTGACCGATTACATAACTTCCCCTATACTTTGTATAGCTATTTAATCCATCGGGATTCTGAAAGAATAATACATTTCAGAGAAAATGAAAATGTTGGTAGCCCCTCATGGAAGTTTCAAACAACGTCTCCTATACCCCCAAACAACACGACCCTCTGCCAACTGCTGATCTCCTAGTCCCCAGCTCATCTTTTCAACATTATTATTCATCTTTTTTCTGCCCGCCTATTAATTTAATTATAATAATTGAGTTATTAAATAAATGGGGGGGTCCCAGGGTTGACATGTTGGGGTGGTTACGCCCCATCATTATTCATACCACACGACTGAAGGGCTCCGTGTCCCTCCCTCCTTCCAAGGGCATGTCTACCCTGATACAACTCCTTAGGAGCTCCCTTTTTCTTCATCTCTTCTTCAAAAGACAGCCACGTTCTATTAATCACGTGCAATGTACTTCCCCAGAGCGAAATAATCAACTGAGTTTTCGCTCTTCCTCTGAAACCAATCTAAATATTTGGCTGAAAATCAGTAGATTCTTATTCAGGGATTTATAAATCCTCATACAAAATTTCGCGTTTACACATTCATTATAGTTTATAATAAAGGTTTTAGTGTATGTGTGTATTGCATGATGTCTTTGTGTATCTGTGAACACAATAACGCCCAATAGAATGCATCAACACGAAATTTTATATCAGAAGCCGTAAGGACGACACCGACTTTCAGGGGGAGGGGAACTCAATTTCAATTTATAATCATGTCATTTAATATGCAAATTCAAAACTGTCAGAGAGCGCCGGTAGTTCAGAGGTAGCTACTGAACTCAACATCGAGGTGAAAAAACCATGAGTATAGCGTCCTTCGGATAGGACGTTCCCTAGGTGAATAAGGAATTTAGGACCCTCACAATAGAGTCTTAGTTAAAGCCGGGACATGAGTCACAATAACTAACCTGATAACTATCAATGAAACGAATATATCGACATGAAATTCCATATGATTACTTAGAAGTCCTTGAGGAAGACATCTATTAATTTTCAACTAAATCGGTAAATTGGTTACAGAGGGAGAGTGAAAACAGATTGATTTATTCACGCTGGGGAAGTACATTAACGGTGATTCACATATATTCTTGGAATCAGTCAGGGACTCAGAAAACATGAAATTTCTGACTGGTTGCATAACTTCCCCTATACTTCATACAGCTGGGAGTGTAAAATATCTGGTCCAGATAACGTGCTTGGTTACTGAGCTCAAGATTGCGGGTTCGAAACCCGGCCGAGGCCCATAGTTTGTTTAATCCAACCGTCCGACAAACACACACTCACGCATCCACATCAATGAGACTTACGGTCTGACATAGTCCCTACCGAGAGCTAAGATCACACATCAATAAATGGTTGATGTTTTTAACATCTACATTATCAAAAAACTCCACAATTAACTCTTTGTCGCTTTGTAAAATATTTGAGAAGAAATATTTTCCTGGAGATGCTCTTGAGGTATATATATATATACTAAATGTATGTTACTATCTTATCTACAACTATTAAAGCTAGTCTGATTTCTGGATATGCTACTAGTTAACAGTATAAGGAAGACACCGATTATCCGATTATGGGAAATCCCCTGTAATTAATGAATAATAAATATTTTTTTGTGAATAACACATTAGTTTTGTGAATAGCTATCATAAGTCGAATTTATAGCAGGGGAATCACAGAATTATATGATATCTGTATTATATAATTGAGTGGAAGTATTGTTATAATGTAATAATTCATAATGAGAGATAGAAGAGCGGAAGAGTTTTCACCGGAATTGCGTGTTTTCCGACCCTCTGATACCAAAAATGTAAAAAAAGAAGTTCGTCAGTAAATCACCGACAATGTACTTCCCCAGAATAAAGTAATCAATTAACCTAAAACCAGTCGACCATTTGCGCTAATATTCAATAGTTGACTTACATAGAGGCTCCTAAATCCTCATACTAAATTTTATGTCGATATATTCATTACATCGGCAGTTATTAGGATTTTTGAATTGATCACCTACCCCTAAACCCCCCTTCGTTTCAGCCGATATCGCTGAAATTTGACAGGCTATGTCCTCATTAGGTTTTGAATTAAAATATGTAATTTCATTTCGACACATTCATTACATCGGTAGTTTTTGAATTGGTCGATTTGGCTGAAAAACAATATGTGTTGACGTTAGAGGGTTTTAGATTCACAAATAAAATTTTGAGTTGATACATACATATTATCAGGAGTTATCGTGTTCACAGACACACACATAGACACCATTTTTTTTTCATATTTGGAATCTAGAATTCATTTAAAATTCCGCATCGAATTTTTTATTGATTATATACCTTCATACTTCGTATAGCTGGGGAAGTAAACAAATTTTTTAACATTCAAAAAATTAGTTTGCATTCTAAATTTATAATAAAATTTCCCAATAATCCGAGATTTTCGATGATCCAAGGGGGTGCCGGGTCCCATCCAACTCGGATTATCGAGACCCTACTGAACTTTACTGTTGTTCAAGGTAACTTTCACTTAGAGACACCAAAATATCATTAATATTTGTCATGTTTAGGGCGAGGTCAGTGTTGGTAGGAAGACGAGGCGTGTCCTGATCCTGGATGCGATATCCTCAACAGGCCGCTATATGTGATCTATCCCCATGTCTGATTCTGTTCACATCTACATCAATCAAATCATGTATTCTACAATCATTACTCTACACTAAAAATTAGGGACACTCCCAAGTATTTGTGTCTTAATGTCAGACTACAAAAGGGGAATATTGAGTGTTGTGAGTAGCTATCAGAAGACACATTGGATGTATTGTCATAATGAGAGATTGAAGAGCAGTAGTGTCTCGGTAAACTGAGCCTCGAGAATCTCACTCAATTCTTATCTATTTCCTCAGCAATACGAAATATAGCAGAAGTGAGGGCGCCGGTAGCTCAGTGGTATGCGTGCTTGTCTTCAGAGTTCAGGATCGTGGGTTCGAAACCCGACCGAGGCCCTTAGTTTATTTTATCTGAAAGGTAAAATAAACTTGAGCACGCCGCCCTTCGGATGGGACGTTAAGCGATGGTCCCGAGCCTGTACGATGTCAGGTACTCGTTAAAGGCCCCTACCCTAGGTGAATAAAAATTGAGGGTAGGCAAAATTTAGGACTCCCGAAGTAGAGTCGCGCTCATGTCCACCAGAGTGACGAAAGAGCGCTCTAGTAGTAGGCGATATGACCTCGTAGTTAAAGCCCGGGCATTAGTCATAAAACCTAATCTGACCTAACCTATAGGGGAAGTTTTTTAATCGGTCAGAAATTCGATGTTGAGTTTTCACCGGAATTAATTAATCAATTAACTCAAAAACAGTCGACTGTTTGCGCCAATACTCAACAGTTGACTTACATAGAGGATCCTAAATACATATACTAAATTTTGTGTCTATAAATTCATTACATCGGCAGTTATTAGAGTTTTTGAATTGACGGCAGCCGCAATGGGCCTACGAATAAATGAGTCCAAGACTAAATATATGTACACAGGTGTAGACGCGAACCCCCATAGCCGAAGCATATCGATTGGCCCATATTCTTTCGAAAGGGTCAAAGAATTTACGTACTTGGGCTCTCAAATCACCACCAGGAACGAGACATCAGCCGAAATTAAGAAAAGACTTACGGCAGCGAATCGATGCTATTTTGGATAGCTGAGGCATATGCGAAGCTCTCTACTGAGCAGGCATACCAAACTCCGGCTCTATAAGACCCTGATCCGTCCAGTCCTTATCTACGCCAGTCAAACATGGACCCTATCCAAGTCTGACGAGAAGGACCTGTTGATATTTGAAAGGAAAATTCTTCGAAGGGTTTTCGGCCCTGTGAAGGACGGACTGGTTTGGAGAATTCGCAAGAATAGGGAAATCTACGAGCTGTTTGGTGAGGCTGATGTAGTGAGGGTGGTAAAGTTGGGAAGGTTGAGTTGGGCAGGCCATGTAGCCCGAACGGAAGAGGGCGAAGTGCCAAGAACAGTCCTTGAGGAGCCTTTGTACCGATCAAGAAGAGCAGGCAGACCGAGGCTAAGATGGGTGGATGGTGTGGCAGCTGACGCGAGAGAGCTTCTTGGGCAGCGAAATTGGAAAGCAGCTGCACAGGACAGAGCCGAATGGCGGAGGCTCATTGAGGAGGCCAGGACCCACTAGGGTTGTAGCGCCAGAGAGATAGATAGATGTCCCCATTGGTATATGGAATTTCATTTCGATACATTCATTACGTCATTACTAGAAGAATATTTGCGCTACGCGGCTTAAAAAGATGAATCATCGCCTATGTACTTCCCCAGCATGAGTTAATCAATTAAGTTTTTGCTCTCCCTCCAAAGCCAATCGACCGTTTGGGCTAAAACTCAATATTTGTCATAGAAAGTGGCTTATGAATCCTCATAATAAATGTAGAGTCGATAAATTCATTACATGGGCAGTTATTATGGTATTTGAGTGAAGACCCCCTTCTCTGGCCCCCCCTTCCCTTCGACCGATTTCACCCGATTAATGTTGTCTGTCTTCGTGTTTGTCTGTGGGCCTCTCCGTCTGTGAGAACATTGTGAGTGCAACATGAAATTTGAAATGAAGATGTCATTTGTATTAACCTAGACCTGATTAAATTTTGGTCGAATTCAGACGAAAATGAAGACCATTTTATTTCGTAAGTACATTTCACGTTACTTATTTATTGCTTATATTTATGACTAATGAAACATATTACTTTCTTGTATTATGCCAGAATATTACTTTCTAATAGCCAGTAATGCAAGAGTAGAAAACCGTAAAAACGAGATTGGTATAAAGTCCTGTTACGGCTACATACAACATTTTTTGTCTTGTATTTTTTAAAAACTGTTATTATTACTACAAAGATATTTTTACTTAATTTTCAATAAATTTTGTCTAAATAATAATAATTATAGAGATAACAATCAGTTTTTGTGAAATGTTGTTTTTGATTCGTCTAAATGGATGGGATGGCTGAGGGCTATTAAAGTGGTGTTAGTTAACCTGAGACAAGGGGAAAGTTGTTTGGCACAGAAAATGATATATTTGAAATGTTAACGATCAGAGGGCGTTAACGGTATTGACCAACGAAAACAGTCCGGTTATCTGATAGGCAAATACCTGCATATCGTACGTATGTAGTCATATCAGTCAGATTACATGACCTACATACGTCAGACAAACAGCAAGTCTAATCCGGCTTGCGATTACATATATATATGGGCACGTCCATCTCAAACGTACATGGAGAAATTTTTTTATTCTCCAAACTTTGTGCGAATGTTCCCATCTTAAGCACGCCGTCCATCGGATGGGACGTCAAGCGATGGTCCCGAGCCTGTACGATGTCAGGTACTCGTTAACGACTCCTACCTTAGGGGAATAAAAATTTAGGGTAGGCAACATTTAGGACTCCCATAGTAGAGTCGGGCTCAGGTCCACCAGAGTGACGAAAGAGCGCTCTGGTAGTAGGCGATATGACCTCGTAGTTAAAGCCCGAGCATGAGTCATAATAACTATTTTTTTTTTAATAACTTTATATATAGGTAACTTTTTATATTTTTACCAATCCAAATACTTTGGGAGGAGAGAGTCGGCATTTAGACTGTAGTTAGTTAGTTATTATGACTCATGCCCGGGCTATAACTACGAGGTCATATCGCCTAGCCCAGACCTCTCTTTCGTCACTCTGGTGGACATGAGCCCGATTCTACTGTGGGAGTTCTAAATATTGCCTACGCTAAATTGTTATTCACCTAGGGGAAGAAGGGTCTTTAACGAATACCTTACGTACAGGCTCGGGACCATCGCTTAACGTGCCATTCGAAGGACGGCGTGCTTATGTTTATTTTTACCTCCCAGATAAAATAAACCTAAGGGCCTCGGTCGGGTTTTGAATCCACGACCTTGAGCTCAGAAGGCAAGCACGCATACCACTGAGCTACCGGCGCTCTCTTTTTTAGACTATGTATGAATGAAACAATAACTTAATTGCCCATAAACAATTATCTTACAGCAAGGAGTTTCGGTACATAAACATAAATACGATTTCATAATAATAAGGTCTAAACTAAAATAAAACAAAGCAGTTAACATTAACTAACAAAACAATAGGAGTGATTTCTTCATACTAAAATAAATAATATAAAAACTTGATTCTAAAAACAAAGAACAAACAAATACAATACAGATCTATAAACAAAATAAAATACTAGATTAATTAAAAGTTATATAAAATAAAACAATATACGGGTAAACATTAGTCTTTTAGACTAGATCCTTAAATCCAAACTTGTCAGGACAAACAAATAAATATCATGAAGCTTCTGTTCTTCTGAATACAGTCTGTATGTAAAATATTATTGTTTTTTTTTAGGTTTGAAGAGTAATGTTCCTTTCTTGATGTTTTCCATCAGTATAAACTGATAGACATATAGGAATGTAATTACCTACCGTTCGTAATGAGTTGTGCTCAGTGTAATTACGTAACTATCAGAAAACCAAGTAAACAACAGTGTTTTGTGTGTTTATTTGATACTGTTCAGTAATCAACAAAAAATAGGTTGAAATCATCCTTCCTGTTAGATCACAATTCTTGATGAATGGTTATGAGACAAATTATAGTAAAGACATGAAATTGTATTCCCCCCCCCTAGCTATATGAAGTATAGAGGAAGTTATGTAATCGGGAAGAAATGCTATGTTGATTTTTCAACGGAATTTCATGTTTTCCGACATTCTGATTCTTAAAATGAAAAAAAAAAAAATGGTATGTTTTTCTGTGAACACGATAACTCCCGATAATAATAATAATAATAATAAATTTATTTCCGTTAAACCAATACATGGTAATAGGATACGTCAAAAGAATTTAAACATTAAGATAGCTTATAAATTAGATTTATAACTACTTGAGTTTAACACATCTATGATTAGTAGTAATAACAAAACTACTAAAAAAAGTAAAATGAAATTAATAAAAACTGAACAAAAAAATACTTAAAAATATATGAGTTCATAAACAAAATTAATACAAGATATGTTTATAATAAGTAGACACATTTTTCAATTTAATAAAAACTAAGATAACTATTTTTCAAAAAAAACTCGTGTCTTTATCCCAACGATGTTTCGGGATGTTCTTACGTCCCATCATTAGGTCCCAATGTGCGAGATATAGAAAAGAAAAAAAACAATGTAACTATAACAATATACGAAAAATAATATATATATTATATCTATATCTATATCTATATCTATCTATATATATATATATATATATATATATATATATATATATATATATATATATATATATATATATATATATATATATTTAGATTAATCAATTATAAATGAATATATAAAAAAGTTTAAATAAATAAAAATTAAAAATTAATAAATAAAACAATAACGTACATTGGACTGACCTGTAAGGTGTGGAGGAACTCAGTCCAAAAAATAAAAATGAAAGCTTTGTATCAAATAGTGTTTTTGGATATGAAACACGATTCTTTATTGTGATTATATTATTCTTTTTGAACAGTGAGAATAAAATGCCGTTTCCATGTATTGGGTTTCCTCTAACTAGAGATAGAATGAATGTATCAACACGAACCATTCTTTATATGTGTATCCAATATATAACACCCCCTCTCCCTTCAACGCGTTACGTAATTTATGGACGGAACAAATAAATAAAGAATGAAGTTTACAAAAGTGTTTAAAGTAACTAAAAATAGCGTTTAACCCTGGGTTAAAGGGGCTGACTTACTATCCTACGAGGCGCCTTGATGGTGAAGTTGTTAAATTGACTGACTTTGAACCTGTGAGGGGCCTCGGACTATGGTGGTTGAGTGTTTAGAGTTACTATCGGTGGCTTGTGGATCAAATGATCAGTTCCTATTTTGGTACTAAATTTTGTGTTGACACCTTCATTACTTCGGCATTATTAAGGTTTCTCAGTTGAATCCCCCTCCCCTGATCTTCTAACCATTTTGTCAATTTCGTTGGAAATTGATAGGTATATATAGGTTATTGAATTCGAATATAAAATTTCGCGTTGATACAATCATTACCTATATCGGCAGTTATTGGGATTTTTGAGTTGAGCCACTCTTTGATCCTCATTTGTGTTTGGGCAATTTCATTGAAAATTCATAGGTGTCATACTTATAGTTTTGAATTTACATTATATTTTTTACAACGGCAGTTATTACAGTTTTGTGTCAAGCCTCCCCTCCCTGCCCTCCCCCCCCCCCCCCCCCCACCAATCCCTCCTTTCCCTTTGTCCGACTTGACTGAAAATTAGCTTTAAAAATATATGAATGGACCCTTACAGAGTTACCTACTATTGTCAAGTATTAGATTAATAATTAAACTTGCATCTAAGCTGTATAGCTTAGATAGGTGTATACCTATAGGTGTATACCTATCAATAGTAGGTGTAATAGGTATCAGTAATAGGTGTATACCTATCAATCAATATACCTCCGAAGATATGAACATTGTATGCCCAATGTGTTACAGCCCCTTAAAGAATATCTATATCACTTCCTCATTACCTGCCCCAAATATGATGATTTAAAACATAAAATATTTAAAAACAACATAGATACTTCATTTATGTTGGAATTATTAAATGGTTTAGCAACTACTGGTAAATTACTGCAAAAAGGCTTACGATTTCAGAAACTGTGAATTAAATAAATAAATAAATAGGAACAAAGATATATTTATTATTTGTATTTTAGAAAGAAAATGTTGTTAATAAGTTTATAAGAAATGAGATTATAAGTTAAGATAATATTATTTATGTAAATCTAGACTCCTCAAGACGGCTTAGGCCATTGAGTTTGTCTTCATAAAAGGTCACATTATTGTATATAATATTATGTTTTGTATTTAATTTTCTATTAAGTTAATTGAATAAAGACTTTACCACTATACAATTTCGTGTCGATACATTCATTCTATCGGGAGTTATCGTGTTCACAGACAGACACAGATTTGGTTCGGAAAACGTGCAATTCCGGTGAAAACTTAACTTCGTATATTTGGGGAAGTAGGTAATAAATAGAGTAGGTAGGTGTATAAGGAAGGTTTGTTTTGTTTCTTGTCTCCAATTGTTCCGTTGTTCCGTACAAACATTTGTTCACTTCTGATGACAGCACATTTTCAAGGTCTGTTTACAAGTTGAAAGACTACTACTACTATTGTTATTTCAACTCAACAACTCCTCTTTTTATATTTCTCTTTAAACTAAATATTTCCTGAATGGCTACCGCCAGTGGTAAAACGTTTCGTTCATGCGATGGTTTTCTTCCCTCTGTCAAGTAAGTATTTTTCTATTCGAACTCCCTACCTCCTTGACCTGATTTACACTGAAATCAGATCTTCTCCTTACGATATACGATACTTCAGCACTCTTGGGATGTGTATCTTTTTGTCTCATTACAGTTATCAAGTTCTCACAATGGCGTATAGTCCCGTTTTTAGCGGATTGAATTCTTTCGGTGCATTGCGCCTCGATTGATACTTAAGAACTACAATAAATAAATAATAAATTCTTCTTGAAATATTTTCTAATGCACAAAAATTGTATTCCGATTTTTGCATTACATCATAAACTAGGTTCATTTTGTAGAATGGACAATATTTCAAAACGTTAGTTTTACTAGTAGTAGTTATTAACCACTCGCTAGCATAGGGTAGAAACCATTTAATGAGGAAGACGGTAGGACAGAGGTTGAGTTCTTGCCTACTCAAAATCGCGGGTTCGATAGGCTCTTTTTTTTTTTTTTTTTTTTAGCTCGGATGTAAAAACCTTGAGTACGCCATCCTTCAGATGGGACGTTAAGCTTTGATCACGAGCCTGTGCGATGTCGGTATTCGTTAAAGACCCCTACCCTAGTAAGGATCCCCATATTAGAGTCGGGAGCATGTGGAACAGAGCGTTCTCGTAGTAGGCGATATGCTCCCCGTAGTTACAGCCCAGGCATATGACTTCACAAAAACTAACAAATTTAACAATTGTGTCGTCTCTCAGAATAAGAAGCTTCCCTTCCCCCCCCCCCCCCAAAAAAAAAAAAATCAACCCCTAGAAAACAAAAAATAGACTGAAATGATCCTAATTTTTGATCGACGATTATGAGAAAAAGTGAGTGGGGGGCGACTTCACACAAAAACTCTTATAAATGCCGTTGTATCGAAATTTCATATATAAATTCAAAACCCCATAAAGATAACATCTACTAATTTTTAGCATAATTGGCCGAAGGGATGTCGCTTATCAGAGGAAGGGCTCAACTTAAAAACCCCAATAACGGCGAATTAAATGAATGTATCGACACAAAATTTGGTATGGGAATTCAAAAACCTCTATTAAGATAACTATCGATTTTTAGCCCAAACGTTAAACTAATTTGGAGGGAGAGCGGAAACTTCACCGATGATTTTTTTTTCTTTTATATGTTGTAAAAATGATTAAATCTACAATTTAACTGATTATATTAGACAAGGTTGCCTGAGCGGATTGCAGTAGTAACGATGGGTCAAGAGGGGTTAGACTTACCGAGAACAGTTGTGTGGGTGGCTTCGAGGAATGTTCGGGTCGACCTGGCACCGGCTCTGTGACGGATTGGTTTAGGAACAGCCTTACACTGTCCCACATTGTCATCTACATCCGTACTTATTTCCTTACCCTTACCACTACATTACAAGTTAATCTTTACCAATCACACATTATTTAATCATTGAGACATTACACATTATTCTAAAACATTCAATTTTGTGAAAATTTGGAAATAGATAAATTTTTTCTTGACATGTTATTCCAAAATAGGCCACAGCATGTACAAATATCCTTAGGATCTCGTTTTCATACGAGTATGAAAAAAATTAAATATCAAACAATGAAAAATAAATAATAATAATTAAAAATATTTCAATTTGTGACTTTATTCGAATTCCATCAAAAAGTTGTAGAAATTAATTAAAACTAAAAAAAAAAAAAAACGACACGAAAATAAACCTTTAAAAATGAAATGGGGGGGGGGGGGGCTATTTTAATTCGGGTTGGGGGGGCTATTTTAATTCGGGTAGGGGAGGCTCAGGTATCGATTTTCCCTCGAGCTACCTCCACCTCGATGAGTCTCAGTCTCAGATCAGACAGACAATAAACCTTTAACCCTCTAGTGCATAATTTTTTTAATTTCAACGAAATTTTTTTTTTTTGATTAATCTTATTACTAGAAAAATGCTAAAAAAAACCATAGCTGCCTAAAAACTGATTAATTAACTAAAAACTATTGTGTTGCACATATGCAACATCATGCATGTTTGATATATTTTGCTGAATCCATTATTCCTTAGAGTCTAGTTTGTTTGTGGTAATGGATCGGAAATAAAGAGACAAAACTGACATATTTAATATTACTTTATTAAAATACATATATACAATGCATATTGTGTAAAATAAATTATATATGTCAACGGTTTCATTGTTGATGATTTAAAAAAAAAACAATTGTGCGTCTTGTTGAGGCACAGATTCAACATACACTTGGAGCACTTGATAAATGTGTAACCTTTACAGTTACCATTCTTACATCTGTTCCGATTATCCTGCCACTCCGGCCAGTGATCCATACCTACCATCTTTTCTGACGTCGTTGGTAGGTCTCGGCGCTGTCGACTTTTTTGGTTTTATTCTTTCTGGTTGTGAGGAAGATGGACGGCCCCTTTTTAGCGTTTCGAATCTGCCGATAGTGCAAAGTGTTCTTGCAACTTCCTTTCTAAATTTTTTTTGTGTCATGCCGACATGCCCTTTGATTTGGGCGACTCTGCAGAAGGTAATCCAGCTATTTATGATGGCAAGATCTACCAAGTGGTAGAAGAGCCTCAGACCACCTTCTTCTCACATTCATATTCCCAACATGGCTGTCAAGTAAATCAACACCGCCCATGGGTTTGTTATAGGCCTTAATAATTTTAGGGCAATCAACTCCGTCACGTCTTCTTTCCTTGTTGAACCGCTTTACTGTCGTGTTTGGCTCAGCACCGTACAAAATGGATATCAGATGAACTGATTTCTTGTCTTTCCAAACAACAGAAGACACTAAAGAACCACCTATATCAGTACAATATTCTACTGTAAATGCTCTCTCTTTCTTATTTAGAATTGTTTCTGATAGATGTTTACAGCCCGGAAGCCTGTTTCTTTGTACAGTACCAAGGCTGTATATGCCTCTGCTTTTCAAATAGGCCAAGAGTGGGATTGACGTAAAATAATTATCCACAATATACGTTATAGTTCTGATTTTGTGGCACCTCTCACCTCTCTTGTTAGTCTGGTAACGATGTTACTTGAGGCTCCTAAATCTGGTTCATTCAATTGTTGTTTATTTTCTTGCCCTGTAAAAATTTCGAATTTATATCCAAAGCCGAAACTGTCACAGAGGACGAATAATTTGAAGCCCCACTTGTTCGGTTTCTTGGGCATGTACTGACGTAGGTGATGCCTAGTTTTTGTCTTACACATTTGTTCATCCACACTCAAACACTCTCCCATAGGGATGGATAGAAACTTACTGTTCATATATTCTATTATTGGTCTAAGTTTGAAAAGTTTGTTGTAGTTTGGGTTTGTTGGAGGTATTGCTTCAGCATTATCGTTGAAGTGCCAAGTACTTCTTATCTTTTTGAAATTATGAACTGACATCGTGGACTTGATAAGGTCATATCCTAGTACAGGATCCAACAAATCCCTCATTGGGCAATTGAGAACAGAGGAAAGAATACAAATACCGAGGTACCTTTGCAGTAGAGTTTTTGAAAAAATCAATGGGTCTTTTTGCGCACTATAAAATACGGTTTGTTCGACTATGTGGCTGTAAAAGTTATCATCCAAAAAATAGGATAAAAACTGATATGGCGTTTCCAATGAAAGAACTTCACTAGGTAGGTCAGAATTTCCCAAAAATTTGGATTCATCTTCACTAATGTTCAATGATTTTTTCTCCCATACGTAAGTGGGTTTCTTCGTTTTCTTCCCCTGAGGTTTAGCTCTTACCACTGGAATAGATTCTTCATCTTGAACGGCACAGGAAGTAGAAGGTTGGAGGACGAGTTCATCTGCTTCTGCTTGTTGTGCCTCCAGGTCTGTCACTTCTTCAATATTATCAAGATTACATTCATCCAAAACATTTTCTAATCTTTCCAATAGGATATCTTCTGGCATAATAATGCCCCCAACTTCCTCATCGCTAGAAGACAAGGCCTCATCTTCACTGCTTAGTGGCATAGCAATCATGTTTTGAATATCTTTGGCAGATATAACTTTCTTCCTCCCTCGATCAATCAATATAAATTCGTCACTCATCTAAAATTTAATAAAATACAATTATTATTTAAAAAATAATAACTAATACAGCATAAATATTGCAAAAATGTAACTAGGTGCTTCTAGTAAGGTTAGACCAAAAAAGTACAATAACATCATGATGTTGCACATGAACAACACAAATAAAATTACGTCTAAATAGACAATAAAAGTATAATTGCAGTAAAATAACATTTACATACCTTCGCAACGTATGAAATATTTTTTTGGTTGAATAAAACTTCATAAAATCACCAATACAAGAATGTAAAACACAGTAAGCACGGACATCAAGCAACACGTGTCTTTCACAACTAACAAGCTGTTATCAGTTGTAGTTGAGACGATACGCCAAACGAAGGTGGCATTTTAAGGAACTGTGCATTATATTGTACAATGTATGTCATATGAAACACATTTTAGTACCTACAGAACTCAAGAGATGCCTCTGGGGAGAATATAAAGATTACGTTGCAAATGTGCAACACTATGCACTAGAGGGTTAAATAACATCTTATTACCAACCCAAC
Organism: Aradus depressus; assembly: GCA_963662175.1. NCBI lineage: Eukaryota > Metazoa > Arthropoda > Insecta > Hemiptera > Aradidae > Aradus > Aradus depressus. The sequence continues at coordinate 86,937,354 of OY759214.1, forward strand.
CTTCACAATGATTTCATGAATACTAATATATTTAGGCTTCCGGACTCCCAAATACAAACGAAACCCTGCTCAAGGAGTTTTGTTAATTATTAAATGGTAACTAGTAATAATAATAATGGGTAAAATATGTAATTTGACCGAAATTAATCATATAAGAAAAAAGTTAAATTAAAAAAAAAAAAAAAAAACCACGTAATACAATTTTGGGGGCGGGACGAAGACGACACACTCCCTGCAATAATTCTGATTTTATTTATTTGAATAATAAAAAAAAAGTCCGGTCTTTGGTGTTTTGATTAAAAGTCAATTTACTTGTGGTGGGGAGGTTTTTTTTTTGGGGGGGTGGGTGGGGGGGGGCTTGGCTTTATAAATATTTGAGCTCAAACTTCAATTCTTTATATGTAATAGAGCCCGAGTTCCCTACACAGGCTCTGATGAAACCTGAAGATCTTGCAAACGGCATATCCGATTTCCACCAAACATGGCTAAGAACCATCTCGAAAATACCAGCTTTTGAAACAAAAAAACAGCTTTGAAATCGGTTCAGCCGTCTTGAAGCTACAGACTAGCAGACACACACAGACAAAGGATTCAAACTCATAACACCAATCCTTTTGCGTCAGGTTTAATAAAACAAACATCTTCAGGTATAGGGGCTTAGTTTATAACTAAACCTGAATGGTGTAATGCTGAAACGAAGTTTACTTCTGGAAAGCTTGCATCCTGTTTACATTGGATTGTTTCGCTGAATCCCATAATTCGAGGCCGTAGGTTCATATTGGGCGTATTATAGTCTTGTAAATTATCAGTTTGTTTGCAATAGAAAGTTTTAATTGTAGTCCAAGTAGTCTACGTAGTAGTCCGTAACGTCGATTCAACTCTTGTCGTTGAAGTCGTGGTGTTTCATGTCAGTCGGTGTCCAGTAGAACTCGAGGTAACGTTCCTGGTTGGAGGAATAAACCAGAACATTGTTGATAGTTAGTTATCGTGACTCATGCGCGGGCTTTAACTACGTCTGGAGGCCATGAGCCTGACTCTACTATGTGAGTCCTAAATTTTGCTTACCCAGTTTTTTTCGACTGAGGTAAAGGTTTTTAACGAGTACTTGAAATCGCACAGGCTCAGGACTATCGCTTAACGTTCCACCCGAAGGACGACGTGCTCAAGGTTTTTTCACCTCCTAGATGAAAATCTGAGGGCCGATCTTGAGTTCGGTAGGCTAGCACACTACCCCTGACCTACCGGCGCCATTATTGATGACTGGAGGGCAAGTTTGGTAACGAATAAGGGTTAAGGTATATTTATTTTAGAAATTATTGGTTGTGATAACCTTATCATTGTTTGCAACGTCCAAGTTGAGAAACGCGGACATATTGTGGAAACTTATAATAAATAAATAAAACAAACTTCGTTTTTCTCTAATATTGTCTATTCCATAAGAAATGTGTACATAAACTACCTGTTTCAGCACTACACCATCTTCAGGTTAAGAGCCCAGTTTATAACCTGTTAACCGGTTCGGAGAGTGTAAGGGAGGTTATCAAACCTGATATGTTTTATCGATGGTATGCTGCAGAAGTAAAGTGCATGAAGGAGGAATATTGTGAGATTAAGTCTGCAAAATAATTAATTAAAATGAGATTGTTAATTGATAATATTAGTTATATTGTTTTTATTTAAACAATGGACTTAACTAGTGAGATAAAGCAGTTTTTGATAATATTTCAGTTTTGTTAGCTTACCTACGTAAGATCATTAACTCCTTGATTTTGTGAACAGAAGTTCTTCGTTTCAAATTGCCAATTTGACTAATTTGAACTTATAATACAGAAAAATTAATTATTGAAAAAACTTATTTATAAGTTACAGTTGTGACAGGTCTGGTTTTCATTTATGACTAAACAGTACAGTTTGCAATAGTAAAATCCGCCAGTATATGGCAGTATGCTAATATAGTGTGTGTATGTTGCAGATACAGACTCAGAGTCAGAGGAGAGCGGTCGGCGGCGTGGCAAACGGCGGCCTCCCAGCTGCGGACCTCGCCGAAGACGACAAGGGCTGTCGGCCAGAGAACGGAACCTTCGTCGTCTGGAGTCCAACGAGAGGGAACGGATGAGGATGCACTCCCTTAACGACGCCTTCGAGGTATATATCATATTTATGTGTTCGTAAACAATATATCGCACCCCCAGTTCAAGACTATCGTAACTCAAAAAAATTCATTTTTGAGTTACATACATATTAAGATTCTTCATTGTAAACTCTATACGGTGTATAGTATTGCAACTCAAAATGTAATATTTCACTATTATTATTTACAAAAAATAGTATTACATTAATAAATTTCTCTTAAATAGTTTAGTGCAATAGTATCGGATTTTGACTTACGCTAGTCTTGAATTTATGTATCACATGAATGAAGAGCAAGACTATCGGTGAAACACCGAGAAGGTGACGTCACGTGAAGAGAAAAGGAGATATAGAAAAAGAGAGAAGAAATAAAAATCTTAAATCTTGTTTTCCCACAAACTAGCTTTTTTGAGTTACGATAGTCTTGACCTGGGGGTGCGATATATAGAAATAAAACAAACTTCGTTTTTAGAAATATAAGATGTCAGAAATAAAAACCTGACATTGGTGTATTGCGGAAACGGTTAACTTATGTTTAAATTTCTAAGGTAGGTAAGAAAAGGGTTACCTACCTGATGTACCCATCTACGAGTATATGATTCGCACTTGACTCAATTTATAACTAAATCTGACGATGGTGTAGTGCCGAAACCGTTAGTTTATGTTTAAATTTCTTGTGGAATAGACAATAAACAACTTTCAATAAATCACAGGTTGTAAAATAAAATATAGTCTGACTTCTCACAGATTTTATTGATATTAGCTAGCCGCCTTTCGACGTGCCCTCATCATCAGGCAGTCTGATCAAGTAATTTTGAAAATAATATAATTAAAATGTTTTAATAAATAAAATTAAAATAAACGTGCATAAAAAACTAACAAGTTTAACAATTTAAAATTTCATGGATGGGGACAGATATCTTATTCCGGTCCTCCATCTCAGTCACAACTGCAGTGTTTTCAAAATTACTTTATCAGACTGCCTGGTCATGAGGGCAACCTCGAAAGGTGGCTAGCAAATATAAATAAAATCTGTGAGAGGTCAGACTATATTTTATTTTACAACCTGTGAAATAATCACTTCTCACTATATCAGCCATCTTCACATTTACTTTCTTTCAATAAACCAAGTTTGTTTTATTTATTATATTTTTTCACAATATGTCCGCGTTTTTTAATTTACAAGTTGCTATATGTACATAAACATGTTTATAAATCTAAGGCGTACAAACAAGGTACACACTCGGGTGTTCCTCAAGATAGCAATTTGGGACCGTTCAAGTTCAGTTAAGACTTAACATTTGCCTAATATTTAAAAATTTACAAATATATAAAAAATCTCCTGTTCAATCTTGAATTGCAAAGAGTTTTAAATATATTGAATACTCTTTGATTGATGTTAACTTAACAAACTACTTGTTAACATTGGTAAATGTCCATCTTTAACCATCTCCAGAAATAAAATAAATATTAGTTTCACTCATCCCAGTTCAAAATACCACTTGTCCAGCTGCGAGAAAGATCTGACAGGTGTAATATTTGATTATTTAAGTTTAATAAACATACAGAAATTATTTGCTGTTCAACTTTTTCTACTCTAGTTTTTATTATAAGAGAATGTAAGGACTTCTTGAAGTATAATTCGTTTTCCATAGTCCATCACATGTATACAAAGCATTGAACGCAAATAGCAATGATTTTTACGTTTTATTTTAAAATTAATCATTGTTATTCTCATTTCACATTTTACACTTCTTTAATAACATACTGTAATTTTTCATTTAATTAGGGAAACCGTTGTAAACTGCCCTAGATGTATCTCATTCTTAAAGTAGTCAATAATAAAATAAATGATTGCTCCATCTTCGCACGTTTATCGTTTAAAACTGCAAGGTTTAAAGCGAGAAATAGAGAGATATTCTGTCCAAAAAAATACAATACGAATTATGCAAGCCACACACTAATCAATTTATTAATGAAACTGTGCAATGCAATCTATTCTGAATAATATTGACTAGATTCTTGCAGATTTTACAAAATAGAATAGAAAATCTATAAACGTTAATAGTGACACTTTCATTTTCTTGAGTCTGAGATCATATACAGCAACTTTTTATTTGTAGTTTATTTATACATTTTTATTTTATATATCTTAGTAATTATTATTATCCTTCATGACGTTTTATTTTTATTTTGTTACAGCTGTAATTTTATTTTAATAATTTTTTTATGTAAGCATATAATGTAATTTGAGCTATTTATTATTATGTTTTGTACCTGTTGGTGGTTTGAGGTAAATGAATAAATATCATCTAATACTGTTGTTTCTAAGGTTTACAAATTAAAATTCAGGAGCCACTATGTAAATCAACTATTGAGTTTTAGCCCTAACGTTGGAATGGTATGGAAGGAGAGACATAATTGATTAATTCGTGCTCTAATTTGCAGTTAGTACCTTATAGCTAGAATTTTCTGGGTTACCTCTCTTATGCCATTTTTGTTATTTATTTTTTAACATATTCGCTTATTTTTTATATACTATACTAGTGCAATTAGAAAATAAAAAAATCATTGCTAATTTTGTGGGGTGCGGTGTGTGTACTTTAAATAAATTCTCTTTATTATTTGCCATCTTATAACATGCTAAACAATTATCTTTCAAATGCCACCCATTTACAATGCCTTCTATTTATTTTATTTGTTTGTTTGTTACTTAGCGCAATTATCTATTTTTAATTATGTTTTATCTTGAGAAAAAAAAGTATTAAATAACTATTTAATTTAACAAAAATACTGATTTCAATGAAGTGTTTGCGAGATCTCTAATATTTAGATAAACTACAAACGCTTGATTAAAACATCACGTTCTTGATACTTAATTTTTTTTTTACATTTTAAAAAGAATATAAAAAAAACGTATTAAAAAAAAAATATTGTCTTTTTCCATATTCTGAATTGAAATACCTTTCTAGAGAAGAGGTCAAGGGACACGTTCGACTTATATAAAAATGTATGGGAGTACTTTAGGTATTGCTACCATCTTCAGCCACGACTTAACAAATACTGTATCTAGTTAACAAAGATTGAGTATTTGTTAAGTCATGGCTGAAGATGGTAGCAACAGCGAAATTATTCCTATTTTTATATATTTTGTGAAATAGACAATTTTTTTTTTAAATATATGTTTTTCTTTATATTTTTATATCCACGTTTGTTGACCAAGTGAATATTTTATAGTGACTTTCCATGTTTTTATCAAGCCATTTAAACAATTCATTTTATATTTTATATTATGTCTAAATACAGAAAAATCACAGCACATCACATTTACACTTCGACGAGAAACATGCCCCACCGTTTTCATCTACGACAAGCCCCTCCCTCAAACTAATACTGTACGATACCTAGGACTGACATTGGATCGAAGACTGACATGGAATCCTCACACACGTCTCACACGAAACACGCTGAACCGTCGACTCAAAATACTCTACGGACTTCTAAATAGACGATCAAAATTAGACATGACACAAAAACGGAACTTAAACGGTTCAGCAAAAACATCCAACATCAAACGAATTCAGGCATTTCAGTCAAAAACCCTCAGACTGATAACACAATGCCCCCCATACATAAACAACAGAACACTTCATAACGATCTAATGATACACACAGTACCCGACACAATACAAACTATTTACATACGTTTTTTTAGAAAACTTTACACACATACAAATCCAGAAATACGTACTTTATCTTCACAACACTTACCACAAAACCCCCCACGAAGGTTGAAGAGGAGGTGGAACCGCGACTTACTGCCACCTTAATTCCTATTCGTTCTTAATATTTTTATTTTTTTTTATTCTTTTACATTATTTCCCTTTACTTTTACCATCTCTCTCACCCATTCCATCAAAGTTGTCTTTCAATTCCTTTTTATTTATTTATTTATTTTTTTTAATTATTATTATTATTATTATTTTATTTTTATTTTTTTTTTTTCCCCTTGTCCTTATAATTAATATAAATTTTCGTCCCGAGGACCTACCACTGGGTGGCCTTCCTCTCACATGCCATTCACGCCAACGTCTCCATACCTACCAACATAGATGCTGGTTGTTGCCCCCTAGCAACAGTTGCATCTTTATGAATAAAAGCCAAAAAAAAAAAAATATTATGTTTAAATATAAATAATGTATATTTTAGTTAGTTATTGTGACCATACCTAGTTTAACTACAGAACTCTGGTGGACATGAGCCCGACTCTACTATGAGATGACTAAAAGTTGCCTTCCCTAAATTTTTATTCATTTAGGGGCGGTCTCTTAAACTGACATCGTACAGGCTCGAGACCATTAGCTTAACGTCCCATCCGAAGGATAGCGTGCTCAAGGTTTTTTTAACCACTTTAAGGGTCTAAGCTAACGAGACCCTAAGTATTATTTTGTTTGATATGATATAGTTACTTTCATATTGAACTGTAATTATTTTTGTTTTAATTAATTTTTAAAAAAATCCACTTCGGCGTGTTGAAATGAAAATAAATATATAGTTATCTTGTTCTCTGACACATGGACAGAATTTATTTTTTTCTGTTTTGGAATCAAGGGAACGGAAAGCATGGAAACTCCCTTCGTCTTTCTGACCGATTACCTAAATGCAATACTTCAATAATGTTACTTCCCCAGTAACAGTACAATGTATCACATTGATAAATAGCCTTACTTGAAAACGTCCAACTCACAGATTGCATAATTATAGCACAAATAAACGGTTATTAACCTTTCATGTCAGCAGCAGGGAGAAACGACAAAAAAACTTAAAGATAAAGCTGTTTATTATTGCTCTGATGATGATTTTAAAATATATATATTTTTTTAAATCAATTGCACACAGTAGACCCCACTGTAGAAGTTATTCACCTCTATAAGCTTAGCGGGACAATTAGAATCTAACCCATTTGATAAACATCCAAGAGCTTCTTGAAATATATATATTTTTTTCCTTAGATAAAAAGTTAATTAAAACGTAACTATGTGTTTGACTAGTGGAAAGAACAAACAAAAAAAAAAAAAACTACATATAATTAATTTGTTTATCCGTTTCGAAATTGATTGGTAAATAACAGCTTAAATAGCTGCTTCGTGGTATGACAGTTCCCGGAAACGAATGGCCAGTTCTTTTTTTAATTTTATTTGTTGAATGAAAAATAAATAAATTAAGGGAAAACTGTGGCTGCAGTAGAGTTTAGTAATGTTTAGTAACCTGTAGACAGCTCGTTCTTTCTGCCCAAGTTGAGAGTATACACAAGGGAGGTAAACCAAGAACTTTTATGTTTATTTAAATGGGACCTTGTCCTCCAGACGATAGATCTGATATGGTCCTAGGAGTGCTGATAGTGACAAGCCTCTTCCCTCATTGTCGCCTCTCTTCAGCTCTCCTGTTCCTCTCGGTCTGCCTCCATTGCTAGACAAAGGCTAGACAGATCCGGGGGGTATGGGGGACCACCGCGCCCCCGTGACTTCCTCTACCGCTATTTAGTTGTAGGAATGAAGTTAGTATCATGCGGAAGTGTTCTGGGGTGTCTTGAAGCTGAATAGTTGTTTTTCTTATGATTTGTCATATTATTTTGTTTTATTCATGATTTCTTTATGTACTTTACTTTTTTCACTGTCATTTATTTTATTTATTTAGCCTTACTTTAATTTTTCATTATTGTTTTTATTTTGAGTATACTTTTTATTATTATTCTTGTTTTCCTTTCTTATTAAAAATTAAGATCAAAGGCTTTATGGTTATGCATAGCTATATATATGCCCACCTAAGTTACTTGACACTATCTGACTGATTTTGTTAAATGAGCAGAAGCCAATAGAAGTAAGTCACAAGTAACATTTCACTACAGTTGGCTTTGTGCCATTCTCATAAATTTATTTCACAAATTCAATCTGATATTGTAATTCAAGGTAACTTTGGTGAGGATCTGGTGAATGCATGCCTTCTAGTGGTGAGTTCCTATTTAGCAAACTGTTATTTTCTTTCAAAAGTAACAGACTGCTACTTAAATTAAATAACAGATTTTGAATATTACAACATATAAAACTAGAGAGGGAGCTAAATTAAGACATGATTGAGAGAAAAAAAAAGTTAAATAAAACAGATAGATACTCTTCATGAAAGTTAAAATATAATAGAAAGTATACAAAAATAATATTATTGATAATTATCAATAACATTTCCTTAGTTTATTTGAGGTTCTTACTATTTTTTTTAAGTTTATGTTTAAACCTAAATATTTTCGGTTAGAATTTTCCGTTAAGACAGTAGGACATCACTCCTTCTGAGGCTTCTCTTGGAGAAGGGAAGTCACAACCTCAGGTAGCCTCAGAATTGTATAAATATGCCAACTTAGGAAACTTAAATGTTACTGTTGAACTTTATGCCGAAAACAATTCACTACATGTATATATTTTGTGTCTAATTTGTATTTAATATTGTTTGTTTCAGCAACTTCGAGAAGTCATACCCCATGTAAAGATGGAAAGAAAATTATCCAAAATTGAAACGCTAACCTTAGCCAAAAACTACATAATGGCCCTTACCAACGTTATATGCGAGATGAGGGGAGACGAGAAACCTTACACGTAAGAAACTTGAACTTTAAAAAGATATAAGTCTACCTTTGGATAAACGTATTAATGTAGCTGATCTTAGGTATATATATAGTCAATATGAGTCGTGCAGCTGCAAAAGTGGACATCTCCAAAAAAGAAAGTTTTTGGAAAAAGCTCATTTTCTGTCACTCAGAGCCAAATTCAGATATTTTAAAAAACTGCATTGCATTCGAAGCGTTTCATCAGTGTGTTTCAGTATGCGATTTATGGAGGCGAAGTATTGAGAGAGGGGGGGGGGGGGGGGGGGGAGTTATTTTATTTTTTGTTTTGGGGATGCCCAGTTTTACAGCTCGTTTTGAATTTGGCCGGTTTTGCAACTATCTGAACTCGAAATAGAAACAAAATAAATTACACAAAATAGTATTGGAAATAGGAGGTATAATAATTTACGCAAAATTGTATTGAAAATAAGAGGTATATATTTTTAAATTGAATAAAAAAGAATCGAACATAAGAAAAAAAAAAGAGTTTCTAATGGCCACATCTTCTTGTGGTGAATTTTCTTCCCTCCCTTCTCGTCCTTGAGCTCGTAAAACGTTTTTGTAGAAAATCAATTTGTCGTCACTCTCCCAATTTGGGCCAAAGTGCTTCTCAGTTAATGATGTTGATGCAATTATAGAGAATAGAAATTGGTGCAATTATGACAAAAATATGAAAATAAATGGTAATGAATAAATGATTGAATTTGTTGTGCAGAATACTGATTATTATTAATAGAACCTATCGTTGTCGTTTTGCCTCCTCTCGCTTCCACCCGGACGGATATCTTTTACTCTTCCGTGCCTGTTGAGGAAGAACTACTTCAACATTTTTCTCCATCTCGTTAAAAATTAAGCACTAATATTCAACAAAACATTGCACTTACACTATGAAAACAAACATCGAACTTATCGCAATCACGGAGCTACCGCTGCGCTATCTGACGGAGGTGGCCGATTTCGAATGTACATCTTCATTTTCATGCGCATTTTAAGCTTGGATCTGGCCAGTTTTGAAATGTTTTCGTGTTTCCAAGTGGTAGGAGAGATCAAGTGGACTCAGAATCTTTGAGAAAAATCATTTGTGAAAAAAACTGGAGATGGCCACTTTTGCAGCTAATCGACTCATATCTACGGTCAAGTTCTAAAACCCCGAATATTTCAAATAATCAGGATTTCGCGCCAAATATATAATAATACATATTAGCTCTCATATACTAAAAAAAGTATAGAGCGTGTAGAAGTGAGTGAATATGACTCTACATAAAACGCTATTAAAAGAAGACTTTAATATTTTGTATACCTATCATCTCGCAGGGGCGGATCTAGACTTTTGGAGGCTCTGAGGCTTTTCCTTTGAAAGAGACTTCCCCTCCAGTATTTTGTTGAAACTTTTTGGTTGAGATTACGTGGGGTAGAGCAAGAAGCAAATATATATTGAAAAATATGTATTGTAACGGCTCCAAGGAACTTTATTTTACCAACTTCCCCAATCAAACTTACTTGCCAATTTATATTTTAATGTCATTTAAAAAATCCTTTCTTTTAATGTAAATCATTATTTTTATGTAATTAAACTTTTTTCTCTTCATATTAAAGCACTCTCAAATTTCAAATTCGATATTCGTATAAAGCAAATTGTAAATGTCCGAACATTTCTAGCAATTTAACTACTGCTTACTGTCTGATATAGACTGTAGTATTTTCTAAGATATACGAACCTCTTTAGGTGTTTACAGTTTTTATCTTTGCTTTCAAGTTTCTGTCTCTGCTCCATACTTCATATGTAAAGTTCATATGTATTATAATAATTATACAGTTCCACTCTCTAGCGACAGTGTTCTGTCACTATTCAGTTTAAATATGTCATTGTCTTTTTAAATTCCTTTTGTATAATCTTATTGCCTTAAGAAAAATAAACAATACTTGGAAATAATATTAATTTGTATGTTGTAGGTTCCTAGACGCGGACTGCAGCGAAGACAGCGGTGGAAGAGAGGAACTAGAGCAGAACAACAACTCACTCTACCAGGCAAATTTAGAACCAAGCCAGGACTTGGCGGCGTAGCCTTGCGAACGAGGAGGCTCAAGCTCTCTCCTCACAAATAACCCGCTAAACTTTCTTTTATTTTTATTTTGTAAAATAATACCCAGAGTAAAATGAGCGTAATATTATATATTACTCAAGATCTGGTTTGTTTATGTTTTAAAATGTGTATATTATATATTTTTATTACTGAAAGACAAAAAACAAAATATCATTTAAAAGTTAAATGCGTAGAGATTATAAGAAATTATATCAATTATCACATTGTCTAAACCATAGAAAATTAGAAATTTTGTTTACAAATTGTTTTGTCTTATAATGCGGCAAAAGGGTGGGAGTAAACTGCATTCCATAAACGTACATGACATTCCAGGGCTGTTTTAACATTTGATTTTTCTTTACAATGGCCAGTTTTGGCTTTACTATTTGTTTAAAATTGGAAGTATAGCAGATTTTATCTTTCTGACCACTGAATAGTATTTTTTATTTTATTTTTTCCCCATACATGATGGAGACACGACATGTTCAGACATTGTCGTCAATATGTTTGCTCTTTAAAAAATAAAATTACTGTTCTCATTGACAGAAAATAAACACAGATGCTGCTTCCTATAGCACTGTATTAAATTCTGCACCTAAATATTTATGTATCTTTATATTTGATTTTAAAAAATTGGAGCTAATTTTAAGTTGAACACGTTGGCTGCGTCACAGGCCAGTTGACCTATACAGAAAAACATTCCATTTCCATGTGCAATTAAAGTAAAACATCAAAGAATAGATTAAGGTAAAATAAATTCCATTATTCGAGCAATAGATTATTTTAAAATATTAATGTTCTACGAACCATTTCGTTTAGTACATATCCAAGTGTTTTTTTATGTCTTGTTAAGTATGTGTATTTGCAGATTTGACATAAAAGACAAGTTCCAAAATTTATTAAGCGTAGCTTTTTGAGTTATAACGTTATCTGAAATAAAAGGGTTAACACCACATGTTCGGCACTTCTCCTACTGTTAATGGTAGTATTGACAATACTATTCGAAATATAATATCAATTATATTATCAATAATATTGTTAAAACTAGTAACACTATTTCTCATTCACCTGTGGGGTCATGATGAATTATTATTTTATTATTACACTCAATTTCTGTTAATTTCCCCCCTATAATACCGATGAGGGAGATTTATTTTTTACCTGAATGTCCCAAACCTTGTATATTATTTGTATTTTTTTATGCTTGTTTATATATCTTCTTATCCTGTTGGCGAAAATAAATTATTTAACCTGAACGAGAAACGTATATTATATCAAAGGGTGGATATAGTTTACCACTTTAGAGAAATGAATATAGCTATAAAAATAATAACAAAAAAATGTGCAATTTGATAGATGGAGAGATTCCCCCAAAACATATTTCAGTCAATAAATATTATTTTCATAATTATCTTTTTTTTTTGTTTATTATAGGCAGCAAAAATGTATGAATAAATTTCAATTTAGAGTTTTATACTTACGAGAAATATGTATTATGTAATGTACTTATGTTACAGATATCAAATTATTTTATTTCTACTCTAGATTTTTTTTTTTTTTTTTGTACATTATGAATATTGTGATTATTAATTTTATTTAATCTGGGAGGAAATGTTTCTAATTATATTTGTCAGGTTTATAATTAGACCTGACAAATATATATAAAGCTGACCCTATAATATATTAATAAATATTATATAATACTATACAGACACTGAAGAGCTCTGATTCTCAATGACCTAATAGATAAATGCGCTATTATGTAGCCTTCTTGTCCCTTTTTAACAATTAAAAAAAAAAAAAGTAGCGCTATTTGGTGGCGATTTCTCGTGATGAAAAAATTTGAAAAGTACATATAGACTTTTTCCTTGAGTCCATCATACTCTGTTGAAGATAATTTGTATAATACATCTAAATTTTTTATTTAATATTATTAACATATTAAAAAAAAAAAAAAATTGGGTATCCACCTTATGTGACACACAAGAGTGGCATGATTGCCAACTTCAGGCATGAGTGCATCCATGATGTAGGTTGAGATTCTGTGTCGTTTCTGTTTTGTCTATCAATAATTTTATATTAAAAGGCATTGTTGATGTTTGGGTGCCATTTGCTACCCTTAACAAATCCGAGTTACATTTCGCTCCCCCCAGTATCTCCGCACATCTGTGTCTGTAATTATTTATAGTTACATTACATTTCTAAATAGATACATATAGAATGTGTATTCTTCTTTTCTTTTTTCTCCCCTTTGTCAGCTGTCTGTGTTCTTATTAAGTTAATTTTTAGGATAATAAATCCTGCGGGTATGACTTCCAGAAGGAATCTATTTGTGATAAGATAAAATTATATATTTTTGAATAAATTACAATTGTATATTAGTATACAGGATGTCCCATTTTGAATGTTCAAATTGCCAGTATCTCATAGGAGAGACAAAATATGAAAAAAAATTCTAGAGGAAAAATATTTTTTATTGACTTATAGTAATTAATTATGTAATTGCTTTATCAAAAAACCATTGTGCTCTTTTGTATTTTTAAATATTTTTATTTAAATAAAGCTCCCCCCAATTACGCCTTATCGAGAAAAAGTAAATAACTGTTCCTCTTCCAAGAGACCTTGAAAGGATCTTTTAAACATGTACCTCCGGGGAAGTACTCCTCTCCTGAAAATGGGGTACTTTCAAGATGGGATTTATCAAAAATACACCATAATAATGGGGTAATGTAGCAGCTCATTTTGAAGGCTATAATTAACCGAACCATTTTGCTTTGGAAACGTTTCTTACAGCTCTCAGGGTTTAAAAAAAAGCGGTACAGAATGTAATTTTTTTGACAGTTTTTAAGGAAATATTGTACTCAGCCTTTAAGGAATCCAACTAAAAGAAATATTGTTGTGCATCAAACAATTGTCATTTCGTAAGCTTTACAACGGTGTGCCACATGTCGGTTATTGCCCTTTGCTCATCTTCCATAATAAGGAAAGGGACGCTAGTATGACGAGCCAACAACTTTCCTGATAATGCCACCCATATGCCTCCTCAACTTCAACACACCATTGGATTGCCAATGAAGTAAATATCATTCTAGTAATAATAATGCTTGAACCCAAATGTGATTTTTTCAAGCGAAGCCCACTTCGAAGCCTAAGAAATTGCATAATGCATAAGGAAAAGTATTTACTTTTTATCTTTATGCAATTTGTTTTGCACTCTAAAGCCAAGATTTATTTTTAATAGTTCATATTTGTTATTTGCACTGTTAAAATTGTTTAATTTTATTTTACAATTTAATAGAATTCTATATTTATAGAATTTAATAATTATTTTATTTGCAATAAATATCAGTATCCAGCATCAGAAATTCAACTTTAAACTTCAATAATTTGTTTTTATTTGACATAAATGAAAACAGCTTTCATGGCTGTTCTTCACTTTTAATGTTATTTTATTTTCATGGCTGAAGTTTTAATGTTATTTTGTAAATAAAACAGTAGACCATTGCCAACATGTTCTTCACGGACCCCTCGAAACGCAATACGTTTTTGATAAACCTGTCGCACATTTCGAAAGCAGAGACCAATAGAACATTTTTTTTCTCTAGACTTTTTCTGTTTTGCCTCTCTTAGAAGATATTGGCAATTTTTACATTTAAAGTTGGACACGCTGCATAAATATGTATATTAGACGACTGTGCTATGAAAATTATTATTAAGATGAGAGTATTATATTATTATCTAAAAAAATATATACCTATATTATTATGTATAAATTGTGAAAACTACTTTTACTGTTTTTTTTTTTGTTTTCTTTATTTTCACATTTTGTGTGAGGTCTAGTTATTGTACTTGGTAAGCGCATATCACTAGGATGTAATAATTTTTCTTTTAGTAATACTGTTGTTATTTTAAATTTTAAAAAACTGACTAAAATGTTTTGTTTTTTTATTTTTCATGAAAAAAATTAGAAACTTTTTAGTCTGTTTTCGTTATAATGTACCAATATTTGCATTTAAAGTTTATTTTATTAGAGTAGCTAAATGCATTTCATTTAGTATAACTTCGAATAAGTTATTGTAATCAAGGCTACATTGATTAGTATTTTGAAAGTTGGTTTGTAATAATTCCTGTTATTCTAATGTAATATTTTAGGACACACTAAGACGGTTTTGTTTTCTACAATAATTGTACATATTTATATCATATAAACGTCAACCAGCTATAAAATACCCTTCTGTATTGGTAATCAATAGTAATAATAACGAATATTTTTTTATTGTATAGGATACTTTTGCTCACAATTATCTTAAGATTACATAAAAACAATGGTGGAAATAAATAAATTTATGAGTTAAACGAAAGGAAGATCGGTCATGAAAGGCCGCATCCCGGGCATGTATACTGTGTGTTGGAACCTCGATATTTGGGGATCTTATGAGAAATTTATTTCTGAACAAAAAGTTTAAAATAACAAGGGTCCAGAAAAGCTTACATAAAAAATTAGAGCCTAAAAACCCATTAAAATTACTTTGTTTAAAACATGTTTGCAAATATTTTCGGAAAGTATTTTAAAAAAAGTTTAAAAAAAAAAAACACTCAAATAGAAGTAACCAGCCTAAAAAATATGAATTATGTTGTATTTGTGCAAGCATTACTTCTCCAATTTACATATTTTTTGATCTTTTTAAAAAATTACCGAATACCTACTCCAGTAGTATCTATAATACTTAAGTTCTTTATGTTAATTATTCCTTCTGTCAATAAGAATCTTCATTTTATAGAACATAATTATTGAGTTGATACCAAGTCAAAAGAGTTTTTTAATATATGACCTATACTCAATAAATATGTTCTATAAAATGAAGATTTTTATTGACAGAAGGAATGTTAACCTAAAGAAAATATACATTGTAGATACTGATGATGGGAGTATTTCCCGTCTATAGTTAATGCTGTGATGAATGTATTATATATGAATTCAGAATCTCCTTACACACCCCAAAAATAATAAATATGAAGAGTTTTTTCGGCTATTGATTCATATATGTAGTTATGATCTTAGCTTTTTTTTTTTTTTCTAAGGTGTATCTTGCCCGTTGCACTTTTCTATTCTGCATTGTTTAAAGAAACTATACCATAGGAAGATGAAAGGAAAAAAGGAATAATGAACAATTTCGTTAAATTCTATTAAATAAAAAATAACACATATTTTTTTTTAAAAATGTGATACTTAAAAATATTTTCAGTAAAAACTTACGTCGGTTTAAAAGAATTACTCAAATAGCCCTAGAGGTTTTTGGGTTCTACTTTTTTTCTGAAAGCTTTTTCAAACCCATGCTTATAGGAATGTTTCTCTTGAGAATACAATTTCTTATAAGATCGCCAAGTATCGACGTTTCAACTTGTTACACCCTGTACATCTAGTTTATGTTAACACGTTAGTTGCGCTAGAAGCCCCTGGGGATATTTAATGCTAATTGAATCAGCTGTTGTACGAATGTTAGGAACATGTTGTTATTATTTATACTATAGTCAAAGTACATCTATGCTTCAGTTTTTCAAATAATAGCGAATTTGAATACAAATCACCAAGGATAAGTAAAGCATGTCGCAAGATGCTCGTTCTTTCACGTTTCCACTTGTCAGTCATATGAAACTATTCAAACGAATCAGTTCATCTCTTAGCTTGTCTCCCTTGTGTATATAAAATTGTTTTTTTATGAATCCTAATCCCTTCTAATTATTGGAACTTTCTGAAATCTGGAATCAGATTGGGCCATAGATGAACAACCGGTACAAGGATAGCGCTAATATCAAAGAATGAACACAACCCCCCTGGGGAAATTTAACGCATTCCAGGCGAAACCTCCAACGAGCTCAAGATCATGGGTCCAAAACTCGGCCGAGGCTTTTAACATTTTTATCTGGGAGGTGAAAAAACCTTGAGCACGCCGTCCTTCGGATGTGACGTTAAGCGATAGTCCAAAGCCTATGCAATGTCAGGTACTCGTTAAAGACCTCTAGGACACAGTGGCACATTTATATTTAGAAATTTTTCTGCTTAAATGTTTCTTACATTTTCGAAATTGCAGAGTACAACTTTTGAAAGATATACTGAGAATTAATAAATATGTGGCGAGTGTGCTATCGTAACTTCCTTACTTATCAACTCAAAATAAGTCGCCTTTTATCCATGTCCGAAGGATGGTTATACAAAATCGTGCGTCGTTGTTAATTTTCTTTATGTTTCCACCAATGTAAAAGTAACTATTATAAGATGGTCTTCTCAAACTTGCTACTAATTCAAAATACACAACTTCCGCTGTACTTGGTATAGCTAAGGAAGTAATATTGTAGAACACGAGTTGTTAGTCTGTCCTCTTTGTTACGATTCCTTGTTTTAGATTAACCATTATTGTAAATGGATCAAATGAGAATGTAATTGTTGTTTTTATATTTAAATGTATTAAAAGGGGACTGTTACCAATAAGTTAATGCATGACATAGATGCATTTCAACAAGTGTGTACATTTACACAATAAACAGAGAAAGTGAAGGAGGAAATAAAAAAATGTTTTTCTATTTTCTTTCATTTATATTTATATCTTTCCTTCTCATTTTTTATTTTTATTTGGTTATATATTTCTTTTCACAATTTATCTTGGTTTGGTTTTACTATGAAGAGGAATTAATGAATGTTTGCATACATGTCTATGCCATAGAGACGCACGCTTATTTCCTTCATAGAGAGGACAATGAACTTCGTGACAGGCCTCAATAAGGGTGTTGTAAGGTCCTTGCACTCTTTCTTTCCAAATTAAAAATCTTTTTTAAAATTTGTTGTTTGGCTGCTACCACTGAAACAGACATTATTTTCATGAGCCACAATTATAGTTTATTTTTATCGAATCTTCCCTTTGTATACTAAAGGCTGTATAATATATATACAAATAAAATAAATAAATGCAAAGAAAATCGTTGCGAGGAGACTGATAAGGCGATAAATTCCGATCTCCCCCTTTACTGAAATATAAAAAGTAATAAACAGCTCATTTTAATTACTTCCTTTCTATCCGTTGAAAAATATATACTTTACTACGTTATTGTTTTCGAATGCTCCTTGCTTGTGAGCAACCTCACGCTCCGGATCTGAGTAGTGCTTAGCAAGGCTACGGCGGGCCGGGGTCGACCATCGGCCAACTAGCGTCTGGCGATCGGTGGTCGCCCCAGCCCGTCGCATCCACTTATTTCTGCTCTCACCAGGTGCTGATAAACCGGCTGAACACAGCAAGCCGGTCTCCGTCACCAGCTGCCACAGATCTAGTCCCAGGTATGATCCTCTCTGTACATGGAGGAATATTTTTGTTTGTTCAAAAATCCGTTTTATGTTATATAGAAGCCTATGAGAGCAACAGTTCAATTTTTTGTCTGTCTGTTCACTGTCTGTACGAGTATGTTCATTTGAGCTGAGAAATCGGCTGAACGTATATACACAAAATTCGCAGCGCCTTTCAAGGATCGTCCGAGGGTGGCGGATTCGAAACCCGTCCTTCGGATGGGACGTTAAGCGATGGTCCCGAGCCAATTCAATGTCAGGTATTCGTTAAAGACCTCTGGCCTAAATAACTAAAACTAAGTTGGTAAAATTTATGACTCCCACATAGAGTTGGGCTCATGTCTACCAGACCGACGAAATGGTTGATTGCATATTTAGGAACTTGCAGGGTATTCCAAAGATGGCACAACTCAGGATCTAGGCAATGCGGAAACCCAAAATTGTGAACGAGAGAGGGGGCATAATATTATTAATAGCTCTTCAATGGTTTTTGAATCAATTATCATAAAATTTCAAACAGCCTATTGTTGACTTATTAACCGGACAGATAACATTACTAACATTCTGCGAAAAAAAAAAAAAAATTGATCTAATTTGTAACTTAAATATTATGTTTCAGCATAAAATTGGGTAGAGTTTAGGAATATATCTATTTTAAAAAAAAGCCTGAAGGAATTTATTTATACAAAATATTTACTGAATACATAATTTTTTTTACCTCCATGTTTTAATTACGAAATCATATAGGTATGCATAAAATTTTGATAAAAAAAATACTAGAGATATGTAAGATACAAAACAGTTCACCACATTACTCGAGGCAGAGAATTTGACATCAATTTAATTGATATATATTATACTTAAGGATTTGATACGTTAAAATTTACCACTAAACACATTTCAAAATTCCTGTCTGTAAAACTTTGCCGCCTGACGCCAGACTAGGACTAGGACTAGGAAAACGATGTCTCGACGCTGGCGCTTGTGATGGGGCATTTTTTGTAGCTGTTGTAGATCCAATCCAATATCTTTCTCAAAACTGTTGTAAATTTATTGATTAACAAATGTATACATTTTCAATTTAACTTACAAATAAATTTTATAAAATATGCAATTTTGTGCAAAATAAAATTTATGTATATTAATCAAGATGCATTCATTCTTAAAAATAAATTGTTATTGAGTGATTTCAAGCAAGCGAAAAAAAATTGCAATTGCACGAGAATTCGGGCTCTAGTTATGAGAGTAACTATACTTAATTTTGATTGATATCGACAAGTATTGAATCGATTTTACCTTCCTCTGTGTTATAAAACCTTCCACGTGATTTCATTTTCCATTCCGGTTATTTTCAAAGTAGTTTTTGCATATTTTAGAAACCGCATTTTATTTTATTTTAATATTGGGATATGGGTGCATTTAAAAATGACTTAAAAGAATTATGTGGGAAGTTGTACGATGTAGGTGCAGTAAAATTTGGTAATTTTAAAATGAAAGTTGGAATAAATTCTCCAGTTTACTTTGATTTGCGAATAATGGTGTCGTACCCTCCCATAATGGTAATTATTTAATGTTCATAATATTTCTATTCAATTAAAATATAATGTTTATGTATTGTTGTAATATCAGTTATTTTAATTAACATTTTTTTCTTCATTTTCCTATCATATTTTTTTTCATAACTCCATATTAAGGAAACAAAATGGGAAATCCAAATTTTTTCACTAGTTAATTGACATTTATGTACCTACTCAAAGGAAGAGAATCAATTTATTTTGAAAAAAGATTCCTCGACATTTTCATGTTGACAATTTTATTATTTAAGTACATTTTTAATAAGTGTAGCACAAATCAAATATATATTTTTTTAAAGAATCCTTTCGCACAGGCTATAGTAGCACTAACGATATGACAGACAGCGTATCAGTTTTTTTGTAAACATGTTTTGATTTTTCATGGAACACTTCTATAGCTGTAACTCTCTTCTCAGGAAAAGTTGTCAACTTTGGTGTGGCAGTTGACTGAGGCGGAAAATTTAAAGCCGGCAGTTATCTGTGGAGTTCCCTACACGGCCTTGCCCATCTCTACAATCGTCTCTATCAAGTCGAACATTCCCATGTTGATTCGACGGAAGGAACAGAAGAAGTATGGTACCATGAAGCTGATTGAGGGCAACTACAATAGTGGTGACGAATGTTTAATTATTGAAGATGTTGTCACATCTGGATGTAGTGTTTTGGAAACGGCCAAGGTAATCTTAGTTATAGTTAAGTTGATGATCCAAGAAACTAGGAAGGTTTTTTTTAATAAAGAGAGGTTATATGTTATTGGAAAGTTGTGAGCGCTTTAACGTAGCAACGATTGTCGCTATGGGCTTGAAATTTGGAACGAAGAGGTCACATTTGCTAACTTAAATCTTTTGCTTGACCACTTAACTTCAGGTTTTACAAGATACCGCTTGTATTTTTGACCTAATCGAAAATCTTTTCAAGTAAATGTAGAGAAAACAGAAAGACATATTTTATATGAAATACGATTTGTCGCAGGTTGTACTGTTGTCGTTTGCGAGATATATGCCGAAAACAGTCCTGAAATGTTTTGAAACTTTTTTTTTTTAAATAACTTATTACTATCTGGTGGAGAGTTTGAATGTGAATCTTGTTTTGTTTCAGGATCTTCGACATGACGGTCTTCTGGTGAAGGACGTGGTTGTTATTCTTGACAGAGAACAGGGAGGACAACCTAATTTAGAAAATAACAATATTAGAATGCACAGTCTTCTCACCCTTTCTCAGGTTTGTTCTAGAAATACTCTTCTCAATTGTTTCATATTAAGAATAATATTTCATTACTTTTTAAGATGCAGCATTCAATTTTTTTTTCAAATGAATAGTTCAGTTAAATGATTCTTGGAGATTGAGAGAAAATTGACAGAAATCTATGGGAAATTGTATGCACATTAGAAACTTTCTAATTATTGTTTATTTTTACTTTCTCATATTTATATTATGAGGAAGTATTGTAATCGTGAGGAAATCAGAAATCGAGTTTTCAGCGGATTTTCACGTTTCAACAGTTTAGTTTTAACCATTTTCTCAATGATGTCGGTCTGTGTGTGTATGTGATTGGACAGTTACGTGGGCTCGAAAAAACTGAAAGACACATTTTATACGAAATACGATTTTTTCACAGATCTGGTTTTTGAGATATATGCTAAAAACCTACCTGAAATGTTATTTTTAAACATATATTTTTAAACGTTTCCCGGATTTACCCGAAAACGATTACTCCTGTCGAAAAATTGTTTCTTATTCAATTTCCAAACACACATCCTCAGATTTGAATAGGGCCAATACGATGAAAGATATAGCGCCCCAAACAATGTAAAATAAATTTCCGTAGGAAATATTTCAAAATAATGTTTACATTTTATCGCTTAGCAAGAATTATAAAGTATATTTCTATTACTGGTAGTTTTAAATAAAAAGAAAAAATGAATGAAATATATATATATGAAGTGGTTATAATAGGACTTTCTTATATCAATCACGGTTTACAGATCACTATCTATCCCATAGAGTATTATACATGTTTGAGGATCTGGTGTAGATTTTATTATTCTTTATTTTATTTAGATTTTAGATATTCTGGAAGGTATGGGTAAAATCGACCAAGCGACCACGGAACAGGTTCGAGCCTACATTCGGGACAACCAAATACTACCACATGGGTCTCCCATACCAAAAATTTTACCTGGTAAACAGTTTATTGTTATTATTAGTAGTAATATTATTAATGGTTCTTTATAGTACAGTTTCGATTAATTGTATGTTTTTATCATCGAAAGAAGAAATATAAAACTAATTAACTAAACTCTGGCATCTGTTTTCTGTGTATTGTACAGACAGACTACACTTGGCTTAATATGTTGGTTTCTAATATGTTTAAGCGGATTTCTATGGAAATTAAATTAAAACTACCATATTTTCAAAGTTGCTCCCCTGAAAATGACATGTGGCCGCGGTCAGATTCGTTCAGATGTGTGAAACGCGGAAGGTCATCCGTGGCATATACAATAAGCTCCAGGCTTTTATAAACGAGAAGCACCCTCAACCGATAATAGTGCCCAAAAATTTGAGAATGGAAGTGGGTCAACACATGCTAAGGCAATTCAAAATAGAATATATCTAAGCAAAAACATTGATGGGTGCCATCCTTGTGGGTTTTTGAATTTAAATATAACATTATAAGTCGATACATTCATTACATCGGAAGTTATTGTGATTTTTGAGTTGGGCCCCTCTCTGATCCCGTCTCTCCTTCGGCTGATGATTCCTACGTAAATTAATAGATGATGTCCTTATAGGGCTTTTAGTATACATATGAAAATTCGTGTCAATATATTCATTACAACTTCATTTAAGCCCCCCCCCCCCCCCTCCCCCAATCCCCCTCTTTGGTCGATTTGAGTGAAAATCAATAGGTTTTGTCCTTAAACTGCTCTGCGTAGACATATGCAATTTCATGTCGATAAATGAGTGGTTGACGCGAAAAAAAGGTTCTAAGCGCCACTTTAGTCGAAAATGAGATTTCTCTGGAATCAGGTTCTATAGGTCTCTAGGGACTGTGTAGGGAAGCTTTTTTTGTCGTTACAGCAGCAGTTGGTAGTATTGAGCCCACTTCAGCGTTGAGCCTCATGGAAGAAGGTTCTAACAGCCACCAGTAGTTCTCAACATGGCAGAGGAAGGAAGTGTTATTTTGGCGTTTAGAACCTTTTTCGCGTCAACCACTCAAATGAAGGTATCGACACAAAATTGCATATGTCTACCCAGAACAGTTTAAGGACAGCACCTATTGATTTTCAGCCAAATCTGCCAAAGAAGAGGGGGATGAGATATCGAGTTCTCATGTTCATAGGCACAGACAACAATTTCTTTTTCATTTTTGGAATCAGAATTTTGGAAAACATGAAATTCTGTTGAAAACTTGCATCGAATTTCGTCCGATTACATAACTTCCCCTATATTTCGCATAACTGGAGAAGTAATATGAACAAAACTAAATATGATTGCATATTTTGTTTTAATTTTATTTTAAAATTTTTGCTCACTAATGATATAGGTTAGGTTAGGTTTTATGACTCATGCCCAGCCTTTAACAACGAGGTCATATCGCCTACTACCAGAGCGCTCTTTCGTCACTCTGGTGGACATGAGCCCGACTCTACTGTGGGAGTCCTAAATTTTGCCTACCCTAAATTTTTATTCATTTAGGATAGGGGTCTTTACCGAGTACCTGACATCGTTCCCTGCTCGGGATCATCGCTTAACGCCCCATCCGAAGGACGGCGTGCTTAAGTTTATTTTACCTATAGATATAGATCTTATTCAGTTATATTTGTTTGTGTTTAGATATATTTAATTTCCTTAGTTGGTGGCTGTGTGGGTTAGAGCGTAGGGCTTTGGTCGCATGGTCTCACCATAGTTTGCGGGTTCGAATTCCTTCCTGGTCCATGGATGTTGTAAATAACTAGGATAAAACCATTATAGAAGGCATGGCTAATATGCACCATACATAAGGCCAAAAAAAAAAAAAATTCCCTAGTTTAAATAATTTAATAGTTATATTCGCTTATGATATAGGTTTCATCTGTTTAGTCACATTTAGTTTTTAATGTTATTTCTTCACTTAATTGTAGCGTATATAAACTCATTGATAATGTATAATGTCAATAGAGGCGCTGAAGAAAGCACACCCAGTGCCGAAAGCTTGACAGAAATTTTACTAGTTTGTTTTTATTTGACCACAAGTCTGATCTCTCTTCCCCCTTCCTACATTGTTAGTCAATCCTTCCTAAAACTACTACAACTAAACACAGCTGTCTTCGGTCCTTCTGAAACCCTTCCCCTTCCTGTCTTTACTCTGAGAGAGTCATGATATTGTTTCATTCCTGTCATGCTACAACTAATGGGGACGTTACACTATTTGCAGGGGAGAGACTGCGAATGGCATACGAAGAGAGAGCCAAGTACGCAGACTGTCCACTCTCTCGGCGACTGTTGGAACTAATGTACCGCAAGCAGACCAACTTGTGTGTGGCTGTGGATGTTCCAACCTCAGAGGAACTCCTCTCCATCGTCTTCAAGGCAAGTAGGTCCCAACCTCCTCTTTCATAGTATTCACTTTACATATATTTACAAATTTCATATAATTATGTTTACAGTTTAAGAAAGTCTGGAGAGATATATTCAACTGTTGTACATCTCTTCCCAATTTGTCACTTTTGATGTGAAAAACTCTCAGAATTATGCGATATATATATATATTTTTTAAATTTACGTAATCCGACAATAATTTTTGTCGCCCATTTGCAGAAATGGATATGTTCAAAAAAATATATATTTTTTTGAGGTATGTAGCCATTTTGTTCTTTATTCATAGCTTTAGCAGAAATCGCATAGAATTTGTGACAAAAACTCCAAGAATGTCTC
This sequence comes from Aradus depressus, assembly GCA_963662175.1. Lineage (NCBI taxonomy): Eukaryota > Metazoa > Arthropoda > Insecta > Hemiptera > Aradidae > Aradus > Aradus depressus. The sequence goes on from OY759214.1 coordinate 86,962,053, forward strand.
CCATGTGTGCCTCTCTCTGTGTGCCTTCTCCAGGGCCAGTATTAACATATATTAACAGCAATTAACTTATATAAGGTAATATTAACTACAAATAAAACAATAAAAAAGTAACTGTTAACTAAATTTAGTTATTATGACTCATGGCTGGGCTTTAACTACGAGGTCATATCGTCTACTATCAGAGCGCTCTGGTGGACATGAGCCCGACTCTAGTGTGAGAGTCTTAAATTTTTCTTACCCAGGTTTAGTTACTTATCGTAGGGATCTTTATCGATCGTACAGGCTCGGTGCCATCGCTTAACGTCCCATCCGAAGGACGGCGTGCTTAAGTTTATTTTACTTCCTAAATAAAATCCCTCGGTTTAGTTGAAATTTAGTTTTTATTGTTTTATTTCTAGTTACTTTAAGCTTATATAAGCTAATTGATATTTTTTTATATGTTAATAGAGGCCTTGAAGAAGGCCCACTTAGCTTGGAGAAAATTCTTGTAATTTGTTTTTATCTTTCACAAGCCTGATCTCCCCTTATTATTATTCAGGTGTTGACTACCCAAACTCGGAAAACTTTCTTTAAATATTCATCTGTCACTCGTTTGCAAAAGCGGATATGTCAAAAGAAAAATTTTGAAAATATATTGTACCGTTTTGTTTTTTATTCATACCTGTATCAAAAATAGCATAGAAATACGTCACTATACTAACAAAATCTTGAAACATTTTCCCCTCCTAACAAACATGCATTTTATGCTCCTTAGTATGAAATCCGCTATTATCCGATTATTAAATTGGCATTAACCTAATTACTAAAATGATAATTATACATTGCATCTTTCACAAGTAATTTACAGACTTCTTTCAGTATTAAGAGTCTTTAGATTGAAATAAAACATGTAAACCAGATTTTTTCAAAGCTTTGGTTGTTTAGTGATAGTGCTAAGTGATAGCGAGCGACCAACTAATAATAAGTTAACCCCTGTTGATAGGTAGCAGGCTCAGTGGCCGTCGTGAAGACACACTGTGATGCAGTTTCAGACTGGAGCTCCGAGACAGAACAGCGTCTTACTCAACTCGCACGCACTCACGATTTTATCATCTTAGAAGACAGGTTACTTTTTTGTTGTTATGAACCTTTCCCGAGAAGACTAAAGTAAACTAAATAACAAAATCTTGAAGTAACGGAGAAACCTTAAAGAAGTGATATTTTTATATAATACGAATAATTTGTTTTTGTGACTTAAGCCTGGACAATAACTATGAGGTCATATCGCACGCTACGAGGGAGCTTTTCCTCGCTCTGTTGGACAAGTTGGGTCATACATTTTGCCTAGTCAGATATTATAAGGATAGGGATCTTTAACGTGTAATTGACATCGCGCAGATCCAGGGCCGCCAATAAACGTCCCCTCCGGAAGGAGGCTTGCTCAACGCTTTCTACCACCAAGATAAAAAGCCTAAGGGCCCTAGCGAGGATTGAACTCGCTATCTTTAATTGATCAGAGGGTTCCAACCCTTATTTTGAGATTCCTAAGCTACTCTTTATCCCGTGAGCTAGGAAGCACATCCTAGCTCCCAACTGTACCAAGCCCTCATCTAACAACCATGCCACGATACCCTAGCCCACATTATAAATAATTTTTGATAATTGTTAATACAGGTCATGAAGAAGGCACACTCAGTGCCGAAAGTTTGGCAGAAATTCTACGAGTTTGTTTTTATCGACCACGAGCTCAATATTAATGGTTCGAAACCCGGCCGAGGCCCTTAAGTCTTATCAGGGAGATGAAAAAACATTGAGGATGCCTTACTTCGGATAAGACGTTAAGCGAGCCTGTACGATGTCAGATACTCGTTAAATAAACCTAGGTACAATTTACGTACACCCACCGTAGATTCGGGCTGTGTCCACCAGAGTGACAAAAGGGCGCTCTGGTTGTAGGAGATATGACCTCGTAGTTAAAGCCCGGGCATGAGGTCCTCAACCATGAGCCTGATCTCTCCTCTTATTATTACATTAATGCTTAATTGTTTTGTTATTAAGTATTAATTTTCTCAAAATGATAGACGTTGCTAGATTGCATGTTTAGTGTCAGATCTAACTAATCTTAATGCTTAGTGTGAAGTGAAACTTCTCTTATATAGTTACTAAGATGTGTTTTGTGATGTAGGAAGTTGTGCGACATAGGACACATAGTGGGCCTGCAGACAGGCCGGGTGTCCGGATGGGCTGACTGCGTCACTAGCCATAGTCTGAGTGGGCCAGGATCTCTCAGCTCCTCCCAACTGCCGGTCTTCTTGGTGGCCCAGCTCTCCTGTGAAGGATCCCTCATCACTGACCAATACACTGCAGGTAGCTATACCAATTTGTTTTTGGAAAATAAAAACCTAATCTTGTTGACAGGGGAAAGTTTGTACCTTTTTAGAATTTCGTTGATCCAAAACTGTATTACTAAACCCTATTAACGGATATTCGGCGTATGTCTGTCTACTCCGTAGTGATCTTGTCAACTATTGAAGCTATTATAACGCTTTTATGATATTTAAATCTGACAAAACATGAATATATTGATAAAGAAATATTAATTTTTTTTTTCGTTTTCAGCTACTTGCGAGATGGCGAATTCCTACAAGTCCTTAGTTGTTGGTATGGTTTGTCAAGATAGCACTGTGGTTACCGCTCCAGGCATGCTCCAACTCACTCCTGGAGTCTCCTCCGCTCCCGGTAAAATTTTACTGTATTAATTCAATATCTGTACTAATATGTAAAGAGAGAACGTTTGTTGGTTTGTCAAGATAGCATTGTGGGAAGCTTATTTTTTCCGGTGGGTTGTATACGTTTTATCAAAAAGAAACTGAGTGAAGCTAGTCGGAGGAGTGTTTAATCTGTACGCTGACGAAGTCGATGAAGATATATCAAAATAATGTATGGAGGGATTTTTGGCAATAAAATGTTCTACAAAAGAGTCCCCGACAGCATACACTTATCGAGGTTGATCTATATCTCTCTGTCTCCAGATTTTGAACGGAAGAGTGGTTGTGTGGAGGTGGGAGGAAAGCCCAAACATAAAATAGCTCTTTAACTATTGAATTTTCGAGGTTTATGTATAAAACTAAAAATGTAGCAAATGAAATTTCCAACATTTGAAGATATTGGCGGGAGGGAGAGAAGTCGCTTCTAATGTGGATTTCTAGTTTTGAATTAAAGGTCTTGCATAGGCCGTATCAGAAATTTACATTTGGATGGGGGCGGATGTCACCAACCTCCCTGTCTTAAACTCATTGAAAATTTTAACTTATTTCTAAAATCATGTAACTTGAAGTTACTAATCTGGCAAAAACGTTACTTACATGCTTAAAGTTACTCCGGGCAAATCTGGATAACCTGCTAGTCTGATATAAAATGGCAAGGTAGTAAAGGTAAGCCAAAGGTGGAGGGGGCGCTTCAGCCAAGGGCGATTTTTTTCTCTTAAATAAAACATGTGTAAACATTTTTCTTATCAAAAAGGTTTTGTGAGGTACCATTAGATTTCTCGATTCTGGTGTCAATATTCTCGAGGCGACACTGGCAATATTGCCTATTTAATTTATTCATCATTATTTAAAAAAGGCAATGTAACATTTGTAATCAACTAATATTTCACTCTCTACGTACAAAACATAAGATTTTTCGATATTTTATTGTTTCTCTATTTTCAATAGGGACCATGAAATTCCGATGAATACTCAACGTCAAAGTTTTGACCAAGTTCATAACTTCCCATATATATATATATATATATATATGTATATGTATTACACTATTTCTATTTTTGACAGGTGGTGACGGTAAGGGTCAGCAGTATGTAACTCCAGAGGATGCGGTTCTCATTAAAGGAGGCGATCTAATCGTTGTTGGAAGAGCTATTATCAACAGTTCCACCCCAGAGGTAAAATCAGTTTTAGCATATATATATATTTTTTTTTTAAAAGAAGTTAATGAGAAAAGAAGTTTGACGTCAGTTGTTTTATTGCCCTCATATTCTAAGGGTAAAGTTACTGTGGAAGCATGTTCTAGAGAAGAGCCCTTCGTGCGAATACACCCAGAACATGACATATCATTAGAGAGCAGACAGACAGACAGACGGAAGTATAACACTTGTTACAAGGGTTTATTTTTATAACCTTACTGAGTCCAAAAAAAAAAATTTCCTATTGCCAGAATAAGCAATCTCTGACAAATTGGGGATATTCGTAGGAACAGCTCTTGGTTAGAATATGCTTCCGTTGTAACCTCAGCATTCAATGCTACGATTTGTTGAATTAAATGGATAAACAGCTGGAAAAAGAAGTTAACTCGGATCGCAGAACATCACACCAGGCCTGAAGATGAGTCAAGACATCCAGTGTGGTTATATTTCCTGGTGAAAAAATTCAGTGTTTTGATGTTTGAGGAGATTTCTGACAAAGATGTATTTCTTTTCTCCCGCTTTATTTTTAAAACTTTTTTTTATGTTATAAACATTTTGGGTTGCAGACCCATCTTTAATAACTGTGATACTTAACATTTTTTGCAGAGATATTGTGAAACACGTAATAAAAAATAAAGAAAAGCAAGTTTTTAAAAAACAATTGTATTTGTGGCTGAAGATGATAGCAATACCGAACGTACTAGCAATATTTAGTGAAATAAACATTATTAAAAAAAACAAAAACTTTTTTCTTTATTTTTAGTAACTGTGTTTTGGTCATCTATTTAATTATTTATCTAAGTTATTTCCGCGCCCCTTCCACATTTCTATTACATTCCAACGTTACTTTTTTTTTCCTGAGTCAGATATATCATTAGTTAGACTCGTAACTAAAAATACAACTGATGAGATGTTTGATTAAAAAAAATAAGGTCTCATGGAAAGTTATAGAAATGTGGAAGGGACGAGAAGAAAACTGGAAATAGACGACCAAAAATAGGTCTGCAAACATATATATATACTATATATAGTAAAAATACGTTGTTTTTTTTAAGTAAAGAGGGTGAAAAAAACTGCAAGAAAAAATATACCTTTATCAGAAATCAACAAACATCAAAAACTCTTGTCATATCAGTCTCTTTTTTCACCAGGATCAGACTGGAAGTTTGGTATCAGGCCTGATGTAAAGTTCTGTGATACGCGCAAATTTCTTTTTCCAGCTGTTTGTTCATTTAATTTAATAATTCGTAGCATTGAATATTGTTACAGGATTTAGGTTGAGGTATTACGACATAGATACTGAAGATGGGCTTGCAGCCCGAAACGTGTCTATGATAAAAATAAGTTTTTAAAATAAAATTGTAAAAAAAGAATAATAAAAAGAATAGAGATTTCACAGTATAAACACAAGAATGTTTTGTAAGGGACATTTTTTCATTGAATAAAGTTAGTCATTGTAAATACTGATAAACCATTGAAATACGCAGCTCTAAAGACTAAATATTTGTCCAAAATAAGAGGGAAATTTAAGTTAATCTTCTGAAATTGCCAACCTAAAAATATACTTTTTTTAATCCAACACCTTCCAAAATATGTCTAAAAAACTTCACTAAATTCGGAGTTTATTAATGGATCCCTGATATTGTTTTCTATAATAATTTTGTTTCCGTTTATCATAGTTAACTGTATGAGACATAAGAGTCAGTTATAGCTCACTAGTTACACCCAGATATCCCAATCTGCGAGTGCGCCACCGACCTTCGTTCCTCCTGGAGCAGGAGACGCGAATCTGTATTGAGACCTGAGTGATCATCACAGTTAACTATGATACACCAAAATAAAAGTATTTGAAAGACAGTTTCGTAGACATTCAGGGCTCGATAGATGACAGAAGATGAACTGCAGTTTTAGTCAGATTTTGCAACGCTTTTTCTTTTATAAGGTATATTTTGGCGGAAACTTGTACTTATTTTTTTTGTCCCCATATATTGTCCAGTGTGCTGGTTCCTGACTACATTTTTTGGTAATTTTTAGTCTTGTTCCATAGTTATTTAGTTAATAAATAGAATATTTTGGCGGGCGTTACTTCATATTATTTTGGTCCTACCTATTGACATTCACCGATTTAATAGAAAACATCTGCTTTAAATGAAATTTTGTACATTTAATTCATCCACTTTATTTTAAAAGTTTACTGGAATATCAAAATAGTGTCTTTATTTTAAAAATATTACAATAAAATGAATGTTAATCATAAAATATATTTCAGGTCACAGCCAAAGAGTTTCAAAATAAATTGTGGGCAGCCTATAAGAAGAGATTGGTTCAAGTTAAAACAGCATAAATCAAATATTGTATACCATTCATATTCCGTCTGCCTGCTTTTGAGGTGTTGAAGGATTATGGAAGAGGGAGGAAACTTTTTAGGTTTAGTATTATATTATTACTGTTATCAATGATATACTGTTGTTTACAACACAGTATATATACTGTTGTTTTAATGCACACAAGATTATAAAATCATTTTATTTTAAATTTTATTACAATGAAAAGAAAAATTAATAATTTATGTGTAAATGTTTTTATTTATTAAACCATTTTAAAAAATGTTTATTTGTGGGATATTTTCTAATATTTATATGACATTCTTCCATGAAGAAGTGAACATTTTAGTCAAAAAAACTTTTAAATCGTTTATCAACTTCTAAGGTTCAAGCTGCATCCCCGAAATGCCGCTGTATCTTGTCTTATTTTCTGTATTGACTTACGGTAGTTTCATTGTACAGCACAAATGTTATTGCAAAGCAAAGAAGCGTATATTATTCCACTATATTGCCTGTTTATATATATAATATATTATAATAATATTATTTTATATATATATATATATATATATATATATCATAAATATAATAATTAAAGTAATCATACTTTAATATAATTAGTGTTAAGTGTATTCCCAAGTGCCTTTGTCTTCCTATACATTAGTAAACTGCTTTCGTGTGTGCCTTATTATTTTTGATCGAAATAATATATAAGAATAATGTACAGCATGCAGTCATTTATTACCGAGTCTACAAAAGTTCTCATTTAAAACGTACTATTTTAGTAGTAGTCAAAAAACAGTAGCAATGTTCGAGAATTTTATTACAAATAGTGTTAAGTAGTGAGGAAATCAAAAACAATGAATATTACAAAAACAGTTAGACTGTGTATTCCAAGACACTTAAAACACATTATATTGTGACTTTTTTAGAAACTTGAAAATTCATTGTGTATGTTGACAAAATAATATTTATAAATATTTTAATAAAATTTTACGAATTCTATATTATAAAATGATCAACAATTTTTCCAAGTTTTAATAAATTGAGATTTTGTTTAAATGTAACAAAAAATAAATAAATGGTCCATTATTTTTAATGTATGTAAGTCTTTATTGATTACCTAATACAAATCCATGGTAACTATGTACAATTTTACATTCATATATTTTAAATTCATTTCTTTACTATGAGAAAGAAGAGAAAAAAGCTATAAAACATACATTTATATATATTTTTATTTAAACAGTAAAAATAAAAAAATTAAGGTATAATATTTTGTATCTTTTTCATTTTTTTTTTTTTTTCATAATTATACTTACCTGAGAGCCAAAAAACAAATAAATGAAAATTATATGGTCCCGAAACTACGTTTATCCGAAAATAAAAAATGAGGAACATTACAGAGCTGTGGAGCCACATGATGGAGACTTGAGGATCTTTTATATCCTAGACAATTGAATTGTGAACAATCCTATATCCTATAAAGATAGGCGCTGTGGACGCTTCCCTAGAGAATTATTACATTTTTAAAAATCGATGAATCAACGGCAATGTACTTATGAGTTAAGGACCCCCCCCCCCCCCCCCCCCCCCCCCCCCCTTCTATTTTATTTTACTTTATTGGGTACATCTTGCATATGTGCAACATAACTTTTGGGTCGATCGTTGAGGAAACCTTTCTAACTGCATATACTGTGCAGTTAGAAAGGTTTTGTGACGACAAAAAGTATTTGCACACCCTCTTTTGTAGGAAAAATTGAATAAGTATGTGCGGCTGTGATCATACTAATTTTATTTATTAGCAATTAGTGATTCATGTTATGTTGAAGAAATAGAGAAAACTTCGATGTATTAAAAAAAAAAATAATAAAAAACAGAAAATGGTATCGACAAAAAGTATTTGCACACCTAATAAATGGCTTGGAGTTTATTTATTATTTTTTTTTTATTTTCTAAAAGGAATTAGTGTATGTTTTATTGATAAAGATATGTTTAAAGGAATCAACTCATTCAGTATTAGTCAGTGCTGTGGTTTCGTTGAGATGGGGAAAACAAAAGAAATATCTATGAATCTTCGGCATAGAGTTATCAAGTTGCGTAGGAAAAGTAAAAGCTATCGTCAGATTGCTTCGGCCCTTGATATGAATATGTCAATAGTGAAGTACATCATTAAGAAGTATGAAGACACTGGATCTATTGAAAACAGAACTTCTTCCTTCGAAAGGTCGACCAAGACTTTTAAATGAAAGACAACGTCGAGAAATTGTGAGACAGGTGAGAGCGGCCCCTTTCATAAGTGCTCAAGAAATTGCTAAAGGGTTGCTTCGACTTCTCAGCAGCAGGTGAGTGTGTCTACCTTAAAAAATGTATTGCATGAAGCCAATTATCATGGGCGAAGTAGAAGAAAAAAACCATTTATAAGTGAGAAGAATAGAAAAAGACGACTTGATTTCTCAAAAAAATATATTGAGAAGCCAGAGGAATTTTGGGAAAATGTTTTGTTTACAGATGAGATTAAGTTTAATATGTATAGCAGTGACGGAAGAAGATTTGTTTGGTGAAGACCAAATGAAGAATTTCACCCTCAAAATGTTGTTCCAACTGTAAAGGGAGGAGGTCACTTGATGGTTTGGGGCTGCGTTTCTGCTAAAGGGACCGGAAATCTGGCATTCATTGAAAATACTCTGAATGCCAGAGGTTATGTGGTCATACTGCGGACCAACTTAGGTGCGAGCGTCCAGAAGCTTGGTATAGAAAATTCATTCATCTTTCAACAGGATAATGACCCCAAGCATACTGCCCGAATTACTGAAGAGTCGCTCCTCTATAATGCACCAAGAAGGCTTCACACACCACCCCAGTCACCGGACCTCAACACAATAGAAAATCTGTGGCACTACTTAGAACTAAGAATTGGGAAACAGCACATGACTGGCAGACAACACTTGAAGGAGGTATTACAGGAGGAATGGGGGAAACAGCACATGACTGGCAGACAACACTTGAAGGAGGTATTACAGGAGGAATGGGGGAAACAGCACATGACTGGCAGACAACACGCAGAGGAGTGGGGGAAAATAGACATTAGTGTTATTGAATCTCTTGTGCAGTCAATGTCTTCCAGACTTAGGGCAATTTTAGCGGCCAAAGGTTGTATTACGAAATATTAGGTAACATAAAATCTTGTATCTTTATCATAAATGAAGTGTGCAAATACTTTACGTCGATATAATTTTCTGTTTTTTAAAATTTAATACATCAAAGTTTTCTCTATTTCAAGATAACATGAATCACTAATTGCTAATAAATAAAATTATTATAATCACAGCCGCACATACTTATTCAATTTCATTTGAGGGTGTGCAAATACTTGTTGTCGTCACAGTATAATTGAAATATCTCATATATTTGATTTGAAAATTGTTCGAACGTACCTTAATGGTTGGAAAGTCATGATACAAAAAAGAACAACCAAAAAGAAAAATTTCGCACAATTAATAAGAGCATAAATTTCGTAATGAAAATCATCAAATACATTTTACAAAAATTCATCATTATGCAACAGCATTTAATTAATTATAGAAAAAATACATTTTAAAATCCTGGTCTCGTAATTGCAAACTCCGCCCAGATTAATAAAATCAAGACTCCATCTTCAAAACGTACATAAAATGGTTATAAATCAACAAATTATTTTGTCAAAAAAATTACCATTTTTCTGTTCAAAAATAAAAGTCAATTTTTTTCTATTTTACACTTGAATTTCTAGACTAATTTCCATTCTTCGTTTTATTATTATCTTTTGAATAATAGGTCAGATAAGATAATGTAAGATCATACCTACAAAATATTATTAATACGTAACATAGATAAGACACTTACGAGTAATAACAGAGAAGTTATTTTCAAGATTATAATAACTTATTTTTCTAGTTGTTATAACAATAAATATTATTAATTTTTATTTATATTTTTTGTACAATACATACTAGCAAGAGATCTAGAATATTTTTGAAAAATACAATTCTGAAAAAAACTACACATAGTTATTTATTTATTTAACGAAGATATTGACAAATAGTAAATTATTTAAGTTCTTGATTACAATATCGTATTAGTAGTACAACTGTATGGAATAAATAATTATATTGAGAAAATGACGTTCAAAATTTTCAATAATTTGTAAGTAATAATGTTACATATAATATATTATTACACTATCAGGCACAATTTGGTGTTAAAAAAATAAAAAATTCAGACAAACAGTTGTTACTAACGCATCTGTAACTTATTGCACTTATATACTATTTGTGCTTTTTTAGACATTTTGCATTATATATATATATATTTGCATTGCTAAATATATGCACCGCAGTACGCGAAACCATGGCTAAGTGGGATTTTATTTTGGTGCATTTTGATAGGTAAAAGGATTTAAACGCATAATATTTAGATTTCTAACATTTTTTTCTTTCTTGAACATACGTTTCCATTTAAAATGACCGATTACCGCACTAAATATAATAGTGGAGGAAGGATGTCCTTGATTTGAGACCAGTTGTGTTGTAACTTCGATAGTAAAAGTGGTTCATAAACAAAATATATTTATTTTTTACACATCAGTTAATGTTTCTCTCGGACATATTCTGTAACAAAATACTTATTAAATTGTTATTTATAATATCTAATATAAAATTTATATTTTCCGTTTCATGATAAAAATGTTCTGGCTATAACCATGTAATTGTTTTTTATTCTTTATTGTTTCGGGGGGGCACCTTGCTTGTGTGCAACATCACCCGTTCATCTTTGTAAAGGAAGCTCGGGATCTGATTGGTGCTTAAGTTAGGTTATGGCGAGCCGGTGGCGATCGGTGGTCGCCACAGCCCGTCATACCTCTTTTTTCTGCTCCCGCCAGGAGCCGACAAACTGGCTGCACCGTAGCCGATCTCCACTCTGGCCTGATCATAGAGCGGGTTGTTCCTCCTCCTAAAGAAGAAGTTTGGAGTGAAAAGTCTCCGTGACCTGATAATATCTGGGACTCCAGTGATCAGGCTGTACACACGTCGAGTTGAGGCGTACCTGGACATCCGGAAAGTATGCGTAAGTCGTTCGGCGATCTGGACTTTGTGATCATCGTTGTTGCCATTTCTCCACTATCCATTCCTGGACAATGTCCTTGCAACGCTCTAGTGTGGACTGTCCGCATTTCCCTTCTTCCAGGGCTAGGCGTAAGGCTATTTCGCACTTAAAAGCATATTGCGTCAACAGTAGTACGAGGCAACAGCATAAAACCACGTAACCATTGAAAAAATCTTTTTAATAAATTAAATTGCAATATTTGATTTTTAAGCCATTTTTGTCACATATACAGACATACGGTAGATACGTTTTAGCCAAAAATATTTATCATGAAGACGAAAATATAAATTCTATATTGGATATTATAAAAGATAATATTTGGAAGATAATATCAACCGTCTTTTACTATTGAATTAAACAATTGTATTTTAATTTTCCCAAATTTGAATTGCAATTCTGTCCTAAAAACTAAAGAAACAACTGTATTAAAAAATTATTTTTCAAAAAGAGAATGCACCACTGTGAGTACAATCAATATTTATTAATAATATATATTTTTAGAGGTATTTGTTTGACAATATCCTCGGGATAAATATAATAATCTACATATATACACAATTATGTAATATAAAATAAAGGCACATACAGAAATAACAAATATCAAGAAATTTACTTTCAATAAATAATATAAGAATTACATGCCCCTCAAGAAAATAATGAATTCAGTTCATTTAAATAACAGTTCTCTGAAAATAATTTCGAAATATTATCATTTAAAATATTAAGTTACATCTTCACACTGACAAGCCAGTAGCGCTACCATTGAGAATGCTTATAAATTACAAAGAATCAACTTTACAAATGTTTGATTTCACTATAACCATTTCTTTAACTTTCTATAGTTTGTGTTTTGAATATTATTTTTTTCCCGAACAGGTTTTATATATTTTAATGTTCAAGATTATCGCGCAATCAGATATCTAAAAGAGAGTAAACACTGCCGAACATGGTTGAAAGAAGAAAAAAACTCTAAAATAACAATAGAGTTGATTTATCGATACATCACCTCACAGAATCAATGTAGGTAGTGTATTATAGGTCAGTGGTATGCGTGCTTGTCTTCTGAGCTCAAGATCGTGGGTTCGAGGCCCTTAGTTTATTTTATCTGGGAGGTAAAATTAACTTAAGCACGCCGTCCTTCGGATGGGACGTTAAGCGATGGTGCCGAGCCTGTACGATGTCAGGTACTCGTTAAAGACCCCCTACTCTAGGTGAATAAAAATTTAGGGTAGGCAAAATTTAGTACTCCCACAGTAGAGTCGGGCTCATGTCCACCAGAGTGACGAAAGAGCGCTCTGGTAGTCGGCGATATGACCTCGTAGTTAAAGCCCGGGCATGAGTCATAAAACCTAACCTAACCTCACAGAATCTAATATTGGACTCAGGTGACAGATGATATATTCATTATTCCGCATCGAACTTGTCCTATAATTATGTTAAACAAATAAATGTTTTATTATTATTATAATGCCACAGATTTTTAAGCACTCCCTCGTACGTGCCTTGTTCACTTGAACAATCATTTAGGGCTAAAAATACACATGTTTAATAGAAAAGCAAGTACTTACTCATTATAAAAAATATTATTTTCAACTAATTTAAAAATAAAGAAAAAATTAACTTTATATAAACTATAAAAATTATTAATTCATATAATGACTAAAAGCAAGTAATTTAATATAAAGATAATTATTTATAAGTATTTGTGGAACTAGATTACATTGCACATAAAAGGAAGATAACAATTACTATTCCCAAAAAATATTTCTGAAATAATTTTTTAATAAAAGAAAAAAATTGACTATTAATGAATTTTAAAAAATAATTGAGAGAAAAAATTTAAGGAGCAAAAAATAAATATGAATATATAACAGATAAAATAAGATATTAAAATTTGAAAAAAAGTTTTGAAAACATGGGGTTGTTAAATTTTAAAATAACATAAGAAATTATAAGAAGGAGGAGAGATCATATACAAATTATTAACAAGTTGATGTATGTTAGATTTGAGTAAAGATATGACCTTAAAACTAATTGTGACAATAATTAACATTTAAATTATTTTCACCTAACCTAACCTGAAATATTCTATTTAAACAAAAACGATATAAACTTATTATAAACGTATATAATGAATAAAAACTTAAAAACAAATAGTATGATATCTAAACAAAGACAACATCCTGAGCGAGTAGAAGTTTTAAAACAAATAAAACATATTTTTTAAACACAACACACCAAAATGACATTGTAATGTCACATATAAAATCTACAAAAAAAACTTACAACATTAACGAATCTAGTTGACAAAAATAGAAGTATAAAAATATGGTTAAGGTTTATAATAATATACACTCACTTCATAATAGAGCGTATATTACTATAAACCTTAGGTATTAGAGTGATAGAAGAGAGTAATAGAGTGTATATTACTATAAACCTTAGGTATTAGAGTGATAGAAGAGAGTAATAGAGTGTATATTACTATAAACCTTAGGTATTAGAGTGATAGAAGAGAGTAATAGAGTGTATATTACTATAAACCTTAATCATATTTTACACTTCTATTTTTGTAAACTAGATTCGTGGTTGATATAGGTTGTTTTTTGAAATTCTTTATTTTAATGTGACATCTCATTTCGGTGTATTTTGTTTAAAAAATATTATATATTTTTTATTTTAAAACTTCTGCTCGTTCAGGATGTTGTCTTAGATATCATACTATATATTTGTTTTATTGTTTTTAAATTTTCACTCTTGATATACGTTTATATTGCGTTTATAACTCTTTTTTGTTTAGATATAAAATTGTTTTGGTGTAAATAATTTAAATGTTAACTATTGGTTTAGTCACGATTAGTTTTAAGGTCATATATTTCACTCCAAATCTAACATACATCAACATATGGATGTCAATACAGGCCCTGAAGAAGGCTCACTCAGTGCCGAAAGCTTGTCAGAAATTCCACAAGTTTGTTTTTATCGACCACAAGCCTGATTTCTCCTCCTTCTTATACATCGTTGGTCACTCCCTCCCTAATTGATAAGAAATAATAACAATTTTCAAGACTTTGTAGCTTCTCAGATGCCAAAAGAACAAACAAATTAATAAACAAATAGCAGCTTCCCAGATTAATTTTTTTTTTTAATGACTTCTTTCAGAGAAAAATTATATATTAAAAAACAATCATTAATTGTTCCATTGTTTGTTACAGACAGAAAACAGAGAATTTAAATACTCAGGGCCATTTTGTTGAATTCTAGGATAAAGAAATGAAGTAAATTATGAACTTAAATAGAAAGTAGAGGCTAGCTTGATCTGAAACAGAGCAAATAATGTCTTAACCAATAAATCCCGCTCAGCTATTTTTGAGTCTCTTCGCAAGGCCTCTCGCACTCGCCTCCTAACTTATCTTTGTCAGGTGTTTGGATGTTTTAAAGTCAGGTTTAAATAATTTAATAACAATAATTGTTGTAAAACAATTTTAGAGAAGTTAATACATTACGAATTAATATATAATATATTATTACAGCATCACTTCTTCCGAAAAAATTGCTATTAGCTACATTTTGTGAAGCATACATGGGAGATCATCAGTATCTATATACATTTGTTCTGTTAATCTGAATCTATAGAACATATTTATTGAGTCAACTTCTATATTTAAACAGTTCTGACTTGTTGTTTAAATAAAGAAGTTGACTCAATAAATATGTTCTACAAAAGGAAGATTCTGATTGACAGAAGGAATAGTTAACATAAAGAACACATGTATTATAGATACTGTGATGGGAGTGCTCCCCGGAACGTTTTAGTTGCTATTGTTTGAGAAGGCAAAAAATAAATAGAAGTGAATATATATACATGAATTAACAATCTCCTTACGCAACCCAAAAAGTAATAGCAAATTCATTACATAATGTCATTAATGAGGAACTTTTCATTTATATTTTAAAAATCTGTGAATTCATTTTTTTTCCCTTGATATTGTAATTTTTGCATTTCACTTGTTTTCTACTCCCATTTTCGCCTTTAGTGTAACAGTTCATTATTACTTTAAGAATTTTGTCAATAAAAACAAATATATTATTTTTTTAATTATTAATTCTTTTCAAAATAATAAGGAAAATAAAAACAACCTTTTGAGACTACCCTTAACCACGCTTTCCTTCGGATAGGACGTTAAGCGATGGTTTCGAGCCTGTACAATGTCAGGGATTCATTAAGGACCCTTACCCTGAGTGAATAAACTTGGGTAGGCAAAATTGAAGACTTTTGAGGACACAGTTGAGTCAGGCTCATGCCCACCAGAATGACGAAAGAGCGCCGGTCCACATTAAGTTCATGTTTAGAAGTTTCCATAGAAGTTCCCTGGCCTAGTTTAATAGGGTAACAATTAACCAACAGAACTAGATAACTAAAAATAATAATAATAATAACAAAATAAAAACTGAGCCTCGAAAATAGCTGAGTGGCACACATTGGAGAATATAGATTATTACAAGAAATAAAAAAAACTTAAAGAGAAGAGACGGGGAGTGTGTTGACTAGAATAGGTTGAGAGGGAGCTTGGAGTGATGATGCAGCTTGGAGGAGGAGCGCTGACGATGATGGGAGGGGGGCCGGGTGTAGTAGGTGGCGTTGCGATCGCTAGCTTCACCAGCCCGGTACCGCCGCTCCATCTACCGGACCAACACATGAGGCATTAGGGGCCACCATACCACACACCCTACCACTGTTACCATCCTCAATATAACATGCATTAATATAGCAAAATTTGTTGGGAAACTTGACTTTAAAATAAACATATATATGGCCCCCATATTGCAAGAAGGGCCCATCTATCAATTTTCCCCCTTTCCTTTTAAGTAACAAAAAGGTTTGAACCCAACAATATATTTTATTTTCACCACTACTTTCGGCAATCAACAGTCATCATCAGGTAGTGACTCTGCATATATACAAACATTTTTATTTTTTAAGGTCACTAGAATTCATAAACTATTGAATTTCCAGTCTTATTTTATTTTTACATTAAATAAGTAAAAATCAACAAATTTATTTATCAATTTTTTTTTTCTTTCATAACAATTTACAAAAAGCGGCTCATGGTTTGTATAAAAGAAGAGACAAAAAATAATAATAATAAATACAATAAACCAAAGTAAATAAATGTTTAAATGAAATATTAAAATTTACACTCAAGATTGAGTATCCTGCTTAGTTAAATTGATTTCTTTTTTCCTAACAAGGATGATAACAATTGTTAGGATAAATATGTATAGGCAAAAAAGTAATGAGAAAAAAAAAATTAAAAATAATAATAAATTTAAAAAAAATAATAAAAACACGATAATACACCAAGTATTATATTTGCAAAATACACTGATTTTATATATACTCAGTGACTTTTGCAATAATAACACTTAGCATTTTTCAACTTTTTTCATTTTTACTTATTTATTGTAAAAAATGTTGACTTAATCTTTAATAGTGTATGAATTCTAGTGGTCTTTTCTAAAACTTTTTTATGGTTTATCATCTGATGACTGTCGAAACTAGTTGTGGAGTGAATAATATATATTGTAAATTGATGCCTCATTGTTACTTATCTAATAATTTGGTAAAAAATGGGGTCTTGTATTCCCCAGCTTGTTTCATGTTCCTGTGTGATATTTAGAATAGGGCATCAGTCGCTTTTAGGATAATAAAAGAGTTAATTTATAATGGTAAAAAAAACATTAGCCCCTTCTTGCAAAAATAGGTGCGATATGAATGTAATTTGAAAATAAACATAAAAAGTAATACTTCTAAAATTTACTAATGAAATTTTAGGCTTTTATGACACAAAATAGCGGAAATTCTCTAAAACAAAAACAGAATTTTAGTTTACGTTAAAGCATGCAACAAATACAACTGTAATAAAAAAAAAATCAAATTAAAAATAAAGTTCAAAAAATAATGACTAAAATGTGTAAAAAATTATGTAAATAAAACGTCAGACCAAACTCATCGAATCAGTAAACAAAACATTAACTACATAAATAATAAAAGTGAAACTAGAAAGTAAAAATAAATAAAAAAATGTCCAGTGACATGGGTCTCCAAAGTTGAAATAAGGCTAAGAGTTAGTGTCGGAATACTAATGATTAAAATGCCCTGCAATAATAGGGGATATAAAGAACAATTAATCAGTTATAATGTTAACAATGTCTTTAGGAACATGGCAACAAGAGGGCAGGTTCTAGTTTCCATATGAAGTCAATGGTAGTATAATATCACAGCGAAACTACTGCGGGGCACAAAGTACGTAACATTAGTTAACAGTTAGGATAAAGTGAATAGATAGTGGAACTAATGTGTGGGAGGCCTATAGTATAGTATAGGCTACAGGCGGTGTTCCTACAGGCTAGGCAGACCCCCCCAGGGACTATAGCTAGCTAGATAGTGAAGGGGGGAAGGTGTGGGGGTGGAGGGCTAGCTGTAGGTGGCCCCCAGCCTGAGTCTCCTGGAGAGGTGACCTCGCAGGTGCTTCCTCAGGTGGTCTTTCCTGAAGAACCCCTTCCCGCACTCTCTACACACCTGGCCCTTCTCCCCCGTGTGCACGTTGTAGTGCCGGGTCAGGTGCTCGTTCCTCTTGAAGGCCTTAGGACAGGCGGCGCAAGTGTAGGGCCGCTCCTCCGAATGGGAGAGCTGATGTCGGTCCAGATGCTCCTTACGCTTGAGGCCCGCCCCACAGACCGCGCACACGAACCGTCGTTCTATCTTGTGGGCGGCTAGGTGCGGCTCCAACAGACACTTGTCCGGGTAGGCCATGTGACACTCCGGACAGCAGTATAGCCGGGACCCGTCCGGCGAGGTCACGATCCGCACATCTCCAAGCTTTCTTTTCGACTCCGGAGGATTCGATAACTAAAAAAACAAAAAAAAAAATAGTAAAAGAGAGAGAGAAAATTGTCCATTATTATGAATACAGGCTGATTACATGGGCTAGAGGGACTCTAGAGGTCAAATCATGAAAAAACACACGAACATAGGTGCGCAAGAACAGCCCAAATAACCTAAAAAAACATATTTTTACATTTTATTATATAACTCCATCATTAAGCCAAAAGTTTAGAAAATTAAATTTCGAAAAAAATATGTAAGTTTAACATTTTTTATTTATTTTAACGGTAGGGGAGGAGAGAGGGAGCATTGAACAATTCAGGGACATTAACATACGAGTTAACTATCTATGGCGTCAAAGCAATATTATTATCCCTTCAACGGAATCCATACAAACCCAATTTCTACTATTTTTTGTATCAGAGATTCCGTTACACCATCCATATGCAAGGATTTCAGCAACACATATTTCATGACTCTGGGCAAACATTTAGCGGAGGAGGGATCTATAAGACATTATACAAAGACAATATACAAAAGCCTTGTTAATTTTATAATGAAACAATAAATAAATTGAAAAAATACAAATACCATCTTTTGGAATGTTCAATCTCGACCAGAGAACGAAAAATGGAAGTAATTATATTATAGTTGATAATGATTTTAATTACATAAAGAGTCAACTAATCAAAATTCCCAAGTAGAAATAAAATAAATGAAGTCATTTTGAATTGTATTTCTGGGGAAACATACTAACATTGTACACAACTCTTCAAAAAATACAATAACAAAATGTGTACTAATATATTAGTTATAGCGTGTAAATGTAGAATCCAGTCCATGGAACATCTCCAAAAGTCAAGTTGTCATACATTTATAGAAATAGAGGCAGGCCACGAATGTACGCAGCCTAGTCCTAATGGCACATCAAGAGAACCAATCAACTGCAGGTCTGCTAGTCTCACTGATAAATGGATATCATTCACAAAGAAACAAATTATACAAAAACAATACTGCATACAAATAAAGATAGTACTCTTGGTCTACTGGGCATGAGTGAGGAAGAGAAATTAAATAAATAATTCGTTAATATTATATAAATAATCAATTAAACTAATGAACAAGTAACGAATGGAATTTAAAACCCTTGAACCTTTTAGATTGGCTCCTAAGTCCACCGAAAATTAGTAATTTTTTATCACTTCAACCATGTCTCAATGAAATTTCTCATGAAAAGAGAACAATAAACTGACTTTCATTCTCTAGTAAGGCAGTATTGGTTGTTTCATTTATCATCTTCTGAATAGCAAAGAAAACAAATAAAATAAAAAAGGCAATGTACGTCCCCAGTGCCAACAAATCAACTAAGTTTTTGCTCTCCCTCTGAAACCAATTTACCGATTTGGTTGGAAAAACAATATATTACTAAAGGATTTCCGAATCATCCCACTATATTTTGTGTAGATATATTACTTGCATTGATAGTTATTTGGGTTAATAGAGTCGACAGTATCTTTTCAATGTAGAAGGAATTCGAGGATCTGTCGTGTAAAAGATAATTCAATATTTGGCCAACGTTTCGAAAACAATTTATTTTCCTCTTCAGGGCCTCATAATGACTTGAGTGGGTATGTGTGGTGAAGGTGTTGTCAGCTTCTAAACATACTGGACACAAACTCACAACACCTTCACCGCATACATCCACTCAAGTCATTATAAGGCCCTGAAGAAGAAAATAAATAGTTTTCGAAACGTTGGCCAAATTTTGAATTTTCTTTACACGACAGAACCTCAAATTCCTTCTACATAGTTATTAGGGTTATTGAATTAAGCCTCCATTGTTTCCCCGATCCGACGGCCAGTTTCGTTGGAAATCAATGTCTTTATGTGGTTCTGGATACACAAGTTTAGTGTCGATATATTCAGTATCAGGAGTAATCGTGTTCACAGACACATACGCAAACAGACAGGAATTTGTACTAGATATCTCATTGCCGAAGAACACAGCAGTTCTGCAAACGGCTCATATTATATTATTAAGTACAATCAAAAATCAAAGACTAATCCTTAAAACAAAAAAAAAAGGCATTTTGGCTTCTGAAGAGACGCAAAGAATTGATACATTAAGTGCACTAGAGAACTATCGCTACCCCGCACTGAGTCCATGTTATGTCCTTGTTTATCAAAGGAACGACTTGACAGTGAGGCCACATTAGTTTTAAAACTGCATCATAGAATCGTCTTCAAATATCAGCCATGATAACTGATATCAAACAATAAATTTGATTTGATGTTGCAGCTTAATCCTAAACTGGCACTTATAAAAAATAGATCATCGTTATTCTAAACTTCATAATAAAGAGAAAAAAAATTACTTCCCCCATCAAAATATGTTATAAATCACCTTTAGAAATTGTCTGAGGCTAGTCAGATACTCGGCCACCTTGTTGTTGGGCTGCACGGCAACGTTCTGCCAATTGGCAAACTGGTCTATCTCCTCCAGATCTGTCATTGTAGCCACATCTATCATTATCTTCCCATTACTCCTCGTCGTCGCTGAAGGCTGAGTCTGAGGTTGCTGAGAAGCCCCTTTGTAACACTGGAGACAATCCTTCGAGCTCTGACCACACTGAGGATTGAATTGGTTCTCTTGACTATTTTGGGGTCCACTTGTAGGATTCTCTCTTTCCCCATTTTGTGAGGGTTGCTGTAAATTAAAGTTTCGATCCGTCACTTTTTGTTGATCACTGGCCTTAAGATGTTGCTCAATTGGACGGCTGTTGACAAAGGGTACAATATGATTGTGATACTGAGCCTCTGGATGTCCCATTTGTGACAGAAGAGGGTTTAACCCGGTGGGAGGTCCCGAGAACCTTGCCGGGAAGCCTTGTACAGGACATGCAGTTTGATGGGGAAGAGGACCTCTGTAATGCGGGTTTTGATTCATTTTACTTCCTTAATACTGGTAATATATTAAAAATAATAACTTAACTCATAACTTCTGAATTTTTTCCATAACCTTTCTATGTGGGGTTTATTACATGGTGAATCAAATTTGCAACCTTATAGGGACCAGAATAGTTAAAGTGATCTATTCTAGACTTACGAATGATGAAAATTCAATATTTTAATGATAAAAATCACAACAAACATCTAAAACTCTTTAAGAAAACATATTTATTGCACAAAGGTGGACTATGGTTTCTAGATATTTATGTATAATTACCAGTAATTAAATTCAGTTATTATGTTAATATATAATAATGAATAGTCAATGAGCATAAAGTTGAAGCTAATTGCAAATAAATACTATCAATTATAACAATGGCAACAAAAATTGTCATTCTTGTTATAACAGAAAACAAGCGCTCCTTTCGGCAAAACAGGTAACCACTTTTTATAGATAGAAAAGGGAGGGTTCGTCATAAATTTCTAATAACTGTTTTTCTCTTTACCGAGCAGATTTGACGTTAAAAAGGGTTTTAAGGAGGTTATCCAAATACTTCGCCTGATAAAAATACCATTACGAAATTGTTGTCACAAACAGTTGTTATTCGGTTTGTATCATTATAAATCTTGATCTCAGACACATTTTTGCCCTCCTATATCCTTGTCGCTATATTATCTAAGAAAAATATTGGAATCAAATACGATTATCGCACTAGTGATGTAATATACTCGATAACTAATTAGTAAGTTTCATGAAAACAAGAAACTTAACCTACTTCATTCTGTTGGGAATTATTGTGTTCATAGACATAAACGTAGATAGATAGGAATTTTATTTTTGGAATCTGGGGTTCGGAAAACATAAAACTCTGTTGAAAACTCAACGTCGAATTTCTGAACAATTACATAACTTCCCATAGTTGGTGAAGTAAAAATTCCTTGTTTTTACAAGTTGTGCTTGCCTCACTTAGTTTTTGGATTGTTGCTTCCTCAGCTGTACGAAGAATAGGGGAATAATCCCCATATCATATATACCATCATAATAAATAATCGATGAGAATTTCTATGATGAGTTTTCTCGCTAATTTCATATTTTCCGACTCACTTAATACATAAATATCTGTGAACACTATAATTCCCGATGTATACAAAATGTTATATGTATCGAGAACCCCATCGACGTGAAATTTTGTATGTGGACATATGGATAAGCAAAACACCTATCGAAGTCTAAATAATTACTGCCGATGTATCAAAACGACATTTAGTACAAGAATTCTGAAGTCCCAGAATAATAAATCCATTGTTTTTCAACCAAATCAATGAATTGGTTGCAGTGGGAGAGCGAAAACTTAGTTTATTATTTCGTGCTGAGGAAGTACATTGCCAGTGATTCACCCACTATTTTTATTTTGCTCTCATATATAAGTATCCTACTCATGGACCTTCGAATTCACATATATCTACATTTTCGTGTCGATATGCACATTCTTTCAATCAGGAGTTATCATATCTATCTATGTACAAATTGGCAAATTTCCATATTTTTGCTTCCCTAGTTATAAACATTATAGCAGAAATTATTTAATCGGTGAAAGACTCGATGTTCTATTTTTACAGGAATTTCATGTTTTCCGACTACCTGAACGAAAAAAAAATATTATGTTGATGAGGCCATAACCGGATTTTTTTTTATACCAATCACGTTTTTACATATCACTTTACGTACCTGATCTATACTGGCAATATGAATGTAACGTGTTGACGTCAACGGTTTTCTTGTTTTAATTGTACAGCGTAATTTTGAGATTGATATTCTTATAACCAGTAATGAGAAGGAGATTATTTTTTATTCATATTTATTCTTCTCAATAAAAAAACTACCAATAATAAAAAATATATTATAAAATTCGTTGCTTTGTACTGCAATATAGACATTAAACTTATCTCCTACAGACATTTATTGTGCATTCTTTGAGACGTTATTACTTTGGTCTTATTGGCTCTAATTTATCTCGAATCTGAGAGCAAATCGAAGGTTGGAAATGTAACAAGGAACGTTATCGATTAAGACCAATTTTTTGATAGGACTAACTGTTATCGTGTAAATCGAGCAAACATCTAAATAAATGGGTTTCAAGACGTCATTTTATATATAATGTGTCCTTTAGTTTTCTCTACAACTTTTATTTAAAGACAATTTTGATTAGTTCATAAATATAAACGATATCCTGTAAAATGACTTAGGCCCCTATGAAAAGTGATCTTAATTTTCAACTGATTTCGGCGAAAATTTAATCAGATCATTTCCGAGTTAGAGGGCCCTTAAAGTTCCAATCATCATCAAATTGTCAAAACTTCTTCAGGAGGCCTGGAAACGTGAAATTCCGTAGGAAGATCCATCTTGGATTTCAGCCTGCTTTCAATACTTCCGTATACTGAAGTTATAAGAAAATAAAAATAAAAAATGTAAAGAATTTAGAAAGGACTACACCTATCAATTTTCAGCTAAATGGGTTAAAGGATAGTGGGAGGAAACAACAGAAAACCCCTGATAACTCCCCAATTACTCCCATTATTCCAAATTATTCCTCCTGGGGAAGTACATTGCCGATGAATCAGGTGAGATGACTTTTTATTTATTTATTGGGGGTGGGGGCTATCTTAGTGGATCCACCCCAGACACATGAGTCACTGCCCTGAGTCACTTGAGACACGTCAATACTGTCTGCATTACCCTGGGTCAGCAGCTACGACCTCCATCTCTCCAATGGCCCCGTCCATCTTTAATTATTTAAATACGATATTTACATTTACCTTATGTGTTGTATTCGATGCATATGTATCTAAGTGAGCGTGTAGGCCGAATATCAACGCACAAGAAAATAGTCACATTCAATGCACGAGATCCATTTTGTTCTTTTGGACTCTGAAGTCATAAATCTATTGAAAATTATTGATCTTTAAGGCTTAATTATGCTTTTCCAAGTTCAGTTTTCCTTGTTTTATGAATAAGGTCTCTCAAAGGACATTTGGAAGTATAAAATTGAAAATCTCTTGTTTTGACAAATGTTGTTGCTTCACTCAAAACTTTTATGATTTACTATTTACTCATATTATTAATTTGAGATTAAACTTTTTATCTTAGTCTGTTCCCATCGTCTTTTCCCCATTTCACCTTTTCTTGCCTCAAATATCCTAGAAGGCCTGCAATTTTTTCTTCCACTTTTGTCGAAGTTTAATTTTTTTGCAATTTCTGCGGAAGACATTTTTTAAAATGGTTTCACAGAGGTTGAGGACCATGCATGAAGCCCTATTAATGAAGATCTTGAAAGATATCTAACTAAAACTTTGCTCAAAATTAAAGGATGATATAAATATCCAGCCATAAATTACTGGGGCAAAAATAATGAAGTTAACAGAAATTATTTAATAAAGTAAATAGATTAAGTTGGAGAGAATATAAATGACTTCATGAATAACAAACACATTGTAGGTAAATTTAATAAAATAAAAAACTTCTCTTTTGAAATATTGTGCATTCCACAAAGAAATATATACATAAACTACAGGTTTCAGCGTTATAACATCCTCAGGTTTGGTTATAAACTAAGACAAGTTTTCTGATAGCAAATCGTTCTTATAGGTAAATCAGGTAGGTAAGGAAAAGGTTG
Organism: Aradus depressus; assembly: GCA_963662175.1. NCBI lineage: Eukaryota > Metazoa > Arthropoda > Insecta > Hemiptera > Aradidae > Aradus > Aradus depressus. The sequence continues at coordinate 86,986,977 of OY759214.1, forward strand.
GAATTTCAACTAGGAAATCCCCGCGGCTTTACAGTTATGAATTTGTTTGATCTGAAATTCTTCCCCTTTTTTCAATAACAGTGGTAAAACTAAAATTAAAGATAAAGATATTGAATATATAACTAATTTATAAGTGATATTCGGTAAATAATGTTTGTGTATTGAACAAAATGATGATTGATGACATGAGATTAATAAAATTAAAATCAGAAGCTTTTCCTATTTATACATTTATATTTATCTACATATTACCTATATGCGCTTCCGCAAATTAAAATCTCCCAAGCACTTATTGTTTCTTTGGGACGAAAATTCTAATGTCGATTCAAAATCATTAATTGGGTGAAATACAAATGTGTTCTTTTTTGCCTGGAGCGGAGCAATATTTTTTCCAATCTATCAAATTCAGATAAACCTGAAACTATGTTGAACATTATTCTTTCTTTATCCAATTATTTGTTTATTAATTTATTTTTATTTTTCTCTTCAATAACTTATTTACAGTAGCTACCTTGATTGACTAAATTTGTATGCTCAACATATAAGTACTAATCGGCCTTGTTCCAGCCTCATCCTTTCTGCCCCAAGATGGAGGAGAATATAAGGCCATTGTGCTCCATAAAAACCATAAAAGAATGAAATAATAAAAAAAAAATCAACCTTGTTTAAATCAATTCTGGAGATGTAGTTGAAACGAAGGACGCTAGAGTGCAGACTGTACCCTCGAGGACTCATTGATAACACTTTGTTATCTTATCTATTGGGTTCAATTTATTAATTAAAGTGATAAGTTTGTTTTAGTTAAATATGACATCACCTGTTGTCATGAACGATACTGTCTGTTACCTTTTATGAATTTATATATTCATTTATATTTGAGATTTACAAGAGCTTGTAATTCTTAATCACAACGTCAACACCTTTAAACTGGTACCTACCTTGCTTTTTTCTTTTTAAATTAGTTACTGTCTGACTATTAACTGTCAGTAATTAATTATTTTGGGTTTAGAATATTTTCCCATAACTGACTTGCCTGCAGCTTTAAAGTAAAATAACTATTCTTCTCATTTCAGTTAATATAAAAGAAGATTAAATTAAAAGAGTCGGTGAATCACCGTCAATGTACTTCCCAAGAACGAATTAACTTTTCGCTCCCCTTCCTAAACTAGATTGTTTGGGTTAATAATTACTAGTTGACTTACTTGTGTATCGATTAATTCATTACATTGACAGTTATTAGGGTTTTTGAGTTAAGCTCCCACCTCTGGACCCCCTTCCTTCGGCTGATTTCGCTGAAAATTAACAGGTATTGCCCTCATGGACAAATCGAAGACACCCCGATAACTGCCGATATAATAAATGTATCGACATGAAATTTCATATTTGAAAACTTTCCAATAACAGTTTTCCCTTTTCATTTTCTTTCTCTCTAACTTAAAATTGTCTATTAACTTTAGTTGATTCATTATAGAGTACAAGTTTGTGTAACTTTTCATTTTAATTTAATTTTTTTTTTAATTACAAAAATAGCCATTGCAAATTGTAGTTAGTATTATTATTGTAGGAATGTTGAGGGTCAGTCAAAGATGGAAGAAAACAGGCAACACTATTCAAACGCCAACGTTTCGATATATTTTATACTAGCTGACCCGACAGACGTCGTTCTGTCAAAAGCTATTGGACTGGATTTTTTTTTTTCTTTTTTTTATTCGGAACCACAGCAAGTTCCTACTTAAGAACGCCGGGCACCTTAGGTAGTATGCGCCTTGCAACTCCGTGCAACCAGCTATTAAGTTCTTAGGACCGCTGGGCAACACAGATAGTACGTAGTTAGGAACGCAGGGCACCGCAGCTAGTATGTGCCTTGCAACAGCGGATGCCCTACGTATTTTGTGCTTAAGAACGCTGGTGAGAGCTATTATTTACCGTACAATGGTGCATCTTCAAGGTAATACATGCTTAGGAAACCCACCCTATTAAAATTAGGGCTATTTCCCATCTTTAAGAAAGCTCCATGTGAGATTCATTCAGCATTAATGCACCCCCGCCCCTCCCGTCCAAAAGGGTCACAGCCAATTTTTAAATATTGCTTTTGAAAATACTATTTAGGTATATGCATGCCCTCCCCATACCCCCCTCCCGTTGACAATTTTGAGACGTCACATATCCTTTTTTGTTTTTGTCTTTTAAGAATACTACATGTGAAATTCCATGACAATCCGACCATTAGTTAATGAGCTACAACTATCTTTATGCTATGGCCTACCCACAAAACCCCCTCCCTTTCAAAATGTTGAGATGTCACACACCCTATTTTTCAATTCGGGCTTTAAGAATACTACATGTGAAATTCCATGACAATCCGATCATCTGTAATGACCTATCAGTATCTTTATATTTACGCCTACCCCCACAACCCCCCTCCCTTTTGTGACTTCACACACTTTATATTTCAATTTGACTTTCAAGAATACTACATGTCAAATTCCATGACAACTTCTAAGTTGAGAAACGCGGACATATTGTGGAAACTTGTAATAATGTATGAATAAATTCAATGACATTCCGATCAACCGTTAAAGACCTATCACTATCTTTATATGTAGGCCTACCCCCACAACCCCCCCTCCCGTTCAAAATTTTGAGATGTCACGTAGCGTATTTTTCAATTTGGGCTTTAAGCATACTACATGTCAAATTCCATGACATTCCGATCATCCGTTAAAGACCTATCACTATCTTTATATGTAGGCCTACCCCCACAACCCCCCCTCCCGTTCAAATTTTGAGACTTCACACATCTTATTTTTAAATTTCGCTTTTTAGAATACTACATGTGAAATTCCATGACAATCCGACTATTAGTTAATGAGTTACCGGTATCTTTATACTAAGGCCTACCCCCACAACCCCCCCTCCCGTGCAAAATTTAGCCAATCATTTTTATTATATAGATGTAGATATGTAAAAACTGAATAAAACGAAACAGTAAGTAAATGACAAAGATGACAACCCAACAACCAAAGATAAATCGAGGAACTTGCCAGAAGCGAAGATTTAAAAACAACCAAGAAAATAACTGATAACACGCACTAAAAACTGAATAAAACGTAACAGTAACTGGGTGACAAAGATGACAACCAAACAACCAAAGATAAATCGAGGAACTTGCCAGAAGCGAAGATTTAAAAACAACCAAGAAAAAAACTGATAACATGCACTAAAAACTGAATAAAACAAAACAGTAAGAAAATGACAAAGATGGCAACCAAAGATAAATCGAGGAACTTGCCTAACACGCACTTGCCAGAAGCGAAGATTTAAAAACAATTAAGAAAATAACATGCACTAAAAACTGAATAAAACGAAACGGTAAGTAAATGATTTTAGGGTGTCTGAGATCGATTCACTTGAACGATTCATGGTTCACATCGATCATTACGACCCCAAACATCGATTCTTCGATTAATCTATCTTAGATCGCCATCCCTAGAATTAACAGCTAAGAACTCTTCATAAGAACCTTCCTCGGACTTCAACGAATATTTGAAAAAAAAAAATTAGCCGAATTGGTCCAGCCGTTCTCGAGTTTTGCGCTTAGCAAAATTAGCCAGTCATTTTTATTATATAGATCATCATCAGGGCATACAAACATGGGGGGGGGGGGGGGGGGGGGGGGGGGGAATCAAGATTATTATCAATGTTTATGTTTAGTAATGTATTCATATTTAATTTTAATTTCTATTAGTGTACGTTCATGTTTATGGTTAACAATATATCTATATTTAATTTTAATGTTTAGTAATGTATTCATAGTAAGTCAGGTTCAATTTTTAACTTGTTACAATGTCTATTTTAACGTTCAGTTTATCAACACACTAATTTTTTTAAATTGTGATTCTAATCTTGATTCCCCCCCATGTTTGTAGGCCCTGATGATGATATAAAATATATCGAAACGTTGGCGTTCGAATAGTGTTTTCTTCCATCTTTGACTGACCCTGAATATTCCTACAATTAGAATCTACAGTCACTAATCAACATCTACAGTATTATTATTTATTTTTTACGGTTATTGTTAACGTGTTTCTTTTTTTTTTTTTCTTTTTTTGGCAAAAGTGTGGCCACTTGTTTTGCCAAACTTTCTTTTTGTGTTTCTAAATTGTAAAAAAAGTAAGCTAATTTTCTTATTATTGAGTTGGTGTTGGTGGTAGTATTTTCTACTTGACTAATATAAAGGCTGAGGATGTGAGGTTGACCAGGAGGTGAGTCAGTCATCTGTCCATGTCTGCAATATTAAGTAGGCTGTACACATCCGGTGTTTCATCTCAAATGAATTTGGAATTTTATATCAATATGTCAAATAGACCGGATGTAAGTTTTGATAACTGAGTGCTCTGCTCACTGTTAAACTTGGACTTTACTAACGTACATTACCAAAAAAAATTCTAATGAGAGGCCAAGTTTAATGTAGGCCTTAGTAAGCTAATAGTAAGTAAATTTAACTGAAAAAGTCGTCGGTGAATCTCCGGTTATGTACTTCCCCATCATGAATTAATTAATTACGTTGTTCTCCTTCCAAAGCCAATCGTCCGTTTGTGCTAAAACTCAATATTTAACTTACATAGTGGCTACTGAACCCTCGTATTACATTGTCTGGCGATACATTCATGACATCAGCAGTTATTGGGATTTTTCTGTTGAGCCCTTCCGCTGATCCCCCAACTCTTTCAGCTGATTCCGCTGAAAATGAATAGGGCTTTGCATTTACATATGAAATAAATTACAACAGTAGTTATTAGGGTTTTAGTGTTAAGCCCCCTTTCCTTTTGACGATTTGGCTGAAAATTAATATATGTCGTCCTTAGAGTGTTCTGGATACACATTAAAATTTTGTGTTTCATTCATTCTATCGGGAGTTATCGAGTGATCTGTACAAAAGTGGTTGATGGCCACATCACATTTTATTTTACATAATCACAATTTAAAGTGACACATTTTTCCAAATGCTCTAACCATTTATATTTTCCCGTTCATAACAAAATGTTCTTGATCCTCCTACTTTGCTATCCGATAGGACCGACCCCCCCTACATTATCTACGCTCCTCTGAGATGAACAGACCTTTCAGAGACAAGGTGTTTCCAATTTGTCTTTGAATGGTTTATCTCCTTTCCATCAACCGGTCTATGGCAAACTTCCTTTCACTTCCCTCAGTTCGTAGACAAGTGAATGCTGCCACTTATAACAGGATTTTTTTTTTTACCTGCTAGCAATGAAAAGTTTCAACTAATTAAATATATTTGGAACAAAATTTTACCTGGAGATTGAAAAAGAGATTGCCCATCCCTGGAGCGCAGGAAACGCTCATTAAATACTAGATCGTTCCGTTTTTACTTCCCCAACTGTACAAAGTATAGGGGAAGTTATGTAATATGTGAGAAATTCGATGGATCAACGGACTTTCATGTTTTCCGTCCTCCTGATTCCAATAATACACGACAAACCCCGATAGAACGACTATATCGTCATACAATTTTACCAATAACCCCAATAAATGGCGTAGTAATGAATGTATCGACTCGAAATTATATATGTAAATCCAAAATCCCATGGGGATGGAACATATCAAGTACATTTCAAGGAAAATGACTATTCAGAGAATGGAGGCCAACGAAATTTAGTATGTTGAAGTCCCCGTGTAACCAAATCTGTTTCAGAAGAAAAGTAAAAAGTTGGTTGATTAATTTCGTAGAGAAATACAATACTGTTTTTTGGTTAACATTTATTTTATCAGGATTTCTGGAAAAGATTTTGCATTGGAGTGAGAAAGTGCCAGGGTACCACTACCGAAGTATGGAAACGGCTGATCTAAGCACTGCAGAGGTAGGGAATGTCTGGGTGGATGGCCAAGGAAGGAGCGGACCTGGCATAACCAAACAGACTTGTACCGGGGTGGCCTGCCTCATGGGGACCACCTTATAAGTAGAGAGGCCTTGGGGTACTCTTTTATACCTTATATAGGCCTCCTCAGTCAGCGTAGCAACACTCCCACTCTTTAGTGGCCCTGGAGTAGTCAGGGGAGCCCTGGATTACTGTGGAGTAGTCAGGGGAGCCCTGGATCACTGTGTAGTAGTCAGGGGAGCCCTGATTCACTGTGGAGTAGGCAAGGGGGCTCTGGATCAAAGTGGAGTAGCCAGTGGGGGGAGAGGGGCTGGATCTCTGTGTCGTGGTAAGGGACGAAAAGGATCACTATGGAGTAGTCAGGGAAGCCCTGGATTACTGTGGGGTAGTCAGGGGAGCCCTGGATCACTGTGTAGTAGTCAGGCGAGCCTTGATTCACTGTGGAGTAGGCAAGGGGGCTCTGGATCACAGTGGAGTAGCCAGTGGGGGGAGAGGGGCTGGATCTCTGTGTCGTGGTAAGGGACGAAAAGGATCACTATGGAGTAGTTAGGGAAGCCCTGGATTACTGTGGGGTAGTCAGGGGAGCCCTGGATCACTGTGTAGTAGTCAGGCGAGCCTTGATTCACTGTGGAGTAGCCAAGGGGGCTCTGGATTACTGTGGAGTAGCCAAGGGGGCTCTGGATTACTGTGGAGTAGCCAAGAGGACTCTGGATTACTGTGGAGTAGTCAGGGGAGCCCTGGATCACTGTGGAGTAGTCAGGGGAGCCCTGGATCACTGTGTAGTAGCCAAGGGGGCTCTGGATCACAATGGAGTAGCCGGTGGGGGAAGGGGGGCTGGATATATGTGGCGTGGTCAGGGAAGAAAAGGATCACTATGGTGTAATCAGGGAAGCCTTTTCCCATCCATATTTCTTAGAGTCGTAGGATTATACATTTTTTTTAGTTGTGAATTCTAAAAGGTAACTTAGTATATAGAGGCTTATACTGTTGAAGAAAGTGAGCATAGCATATATTGTATAACGAAAATATGGTTACATCGAAGCCAACCCCATGTGATGAGTTATCTCTAGATGCAGTTTTCTTCTTCCTTAGCAGACATGGTCCTGCGCTCCAGCCAAAGTGCAACTTCATTTATTATCCCATCTTACAATCTCAAAATGGGTCTTCACCATTTTTTCGGTTTTTTTCTCCCTAAATTTTTTTCAAACAGGATTTCCGGTTTTTGTTCAAGGAGAATATGTGCTGTGGGAAATGAACACGAGAACGATAGATTAATCTGTCTGTCCAACTTCTTCAATGGGAGCCATCAGTGACGTAGGTTTGACGTTTCCAGGGCCTCTAGCGTAGATGAGATAACAACCCCGCTAGCATTTTCAGTTAGGTATAACATTTAGGTTATTTTCACGTTCCTGGTGGAGATATTATTATTATTATTTTTACTCCACAGTAAGAGGATGGATGTTAGGTTTGTAAAATGTAAACCAAATGAAGAAGAGAAGCCGATCGACACTCTCGGACAACGTACTTGAACCTCATGTTTTTTACCCCTACGATTCAAGGTGACTTCCTCACAAAAGCCTGCTACTGATCCTGAGTGAGGGGGCTGATGAAGAATCAATGTTCTGTCACACTGTTCTGTTCTGTGACTACCCCCCCTCCCCCCCGCTTTCCCTGCGACCAAAAATTACTATGTGTCGTCCTTAGTTCTAGGCACACATATAAAATTTCGTGTCGATACTTTCATTCTATTGGGAGTTATCATCTTCACAGAAACACACATACAGACGGATTTTTTTTTCCAATTATGGGATAGGGGTCGAAAAGCAATTTTTCCTCTATTATAAACATTTATTATTATGTAGTTAGTTATTATGACTCATGCCCGGGCTTTAACAACAAGGCCATGTAGCCTATTACCAGAGTTTGTGCTTTTTCGTCACCGGTGGACATGAGCCCGACCCTACTATGGGTGTTCTAAATGTTGCCTAGCTTAAATTTTTATTCACCTAGGGTAGTGATCTTTATCGAGTGTCTGACATCGAACCGGCTCGGGATCATCGCTTAACGTACCAACCGAAGGACAGCGTGCTCGAGTTTTTTTTCTCTTAGATAAAATAAACTAAGGGTTAATCTAAAATAGGCTTAAAAAGTTTATAATAATAACAATTCACGTCATTCTACCAGTGTGCTAATTACTCATTACTCAAATAAATATATAGGTTAGGTTTTATGACTCATGCCCGAGCTTTAACTATGAGGTCATATCGCCTACTACCAGAGCTCTCTTTCGTCACTCTGGTGGACATGAGACTACTGTGGGAGTCCTAAATTTTGCCTACCCTAAATTTTTATTCACCTAGGGTAGGGGTCTTTAACGAGTACCTGACATCGTACAGGGCCGGGACCATCGCTTAACCTTCCATCCGAAGGACGGCGTGCTTAAGTTTATTTTACATCACAGATAAAATAAACTAAGGGCCTTGGTCGGGTTTCGAACCCACGATCTTGAGCTCAGAAGACAAGCACGCATAACACTGAGCTGCCGGCGCCCTCAAAAAATGAATATAATATATTTATTTTTTTATATATATTATATATATATATATAAATATATTATTTTAAACCTTTTAAGCTTATTTTAGATTTTATACTTAAATTTTCCTTTTATTTCTATATTTATATGTGACATACATTATTTTGGTTATACGGTTATAATCAGTTTATATTGTTTTCTGTTTAAATATAATATTTCAGTTTGTTTTCATGCTTATTATTTAATGTTAATTATAGGTTTAGTGACATTTATGTTATGTCCTTTATTCATATCTACATACATTAACGCAATGTATTTATATATGTCAATACAGGCCCTGAAGAAGGTACACTCAGTGCCGAAACCTTGGCAGAAATTCTACAAGTTTGTTTTCATCGACCACAAGCCTCATCTCACCTCCTTATTACATCGTTGGTCAATCCGTCCCCAATTAGTAGTTATATATGTTGTTACACTTTTTATTTATTTATTTTTTCCCCTCTACTTTCGGAATGTTAATAACTTGTATATGGGGCTAAATGTAAGGAGGTAAGAAGAGAAAGGTTTGGTTGTTTGGTGTTTATTGAGAGAAAGGTGGATGGATGTATGTGAGAAATGCAGAAGATATGGTGAGGTGAGGTGTGGTGTCAGAAGTGGGTCAGTGGAGCGGGAGGTAGCAGGTTACATTCGCATCATCCTCAATGGTTCTTGCTTCGTCGTCTCTACAGACATCTTGTTCCTATTTTCCTATAATATAATATCAAAAAATAGTTTTTTCAACATCCCCATCTAAATGAGGTATATAGGAAGTTATAAAATCGGTCATAAATTCGATTTTGAATTTTCATCAGGATTTAATATTTTGAAAAATAAGTCGGTGAATCACCGGCAATGTACTTCCCCAACACGAAATAATCAACTAAGTATTTTTTAATGTCCGAATACATTTTTTGCGTTCTGTGTTGATATAGTGGAAATACTAATAAATAAAATAAAATGATAGATAAAACACTTTTTTGAACACTTATATGGTATAATTCCACAAATATATACTTAAATGTGTACCGGTTTCTGCTTACGCCATCTACAGCACAAGGTCCAACAATAATTGAGATATTTGCCAGGCATACATATTTATATTAACCTAAGAGTACCTGAGGGGAAATTCTAATTAGAATATAGACTTCCACCCCCCTGGTTTTACCAGAGGAAGGGGACCCTTTCACCTCAGGTACTCTTAGACCAACCTCACATTAGGCAGTTCCGAAGCGACGCGACTGGTATCTTAGAAGTCACTTCCTATGTTGACTGGTGGGGAGACACAGATGACGTCACTCCCAGGAGACGCGTATCCTACCCGACAATTGCAATCCGACTTTTCCAGCTCTTTAGCACCAATAAATAATCTGCAGTTAACATTCCTTTCGATGTAAGGATGGCGCCATAATCTTCGGATTTTCCTTTTTCTATAATAATAATAATAATAAGCAACAACGACATCTTCATCACTTGAAGAATCTTCACTTGATATGGTGAACAACTCAGCTTCTCGCCACGGCTAGATGGAAACTGAAGAGATCCTAGTCGCTGCACAGTATCCTCAGTGTGAGGAGAAAAGTTGCCTATGGGTATTATACCCACAGGCAACTCAAATTGCTGATACTTGAGTATCAGTCGCGTCGTTTCGGAATTGTCTAATGTGAAGTTGGCCTTAGGTTAATATAAACATGTATGCCTGGAAAATATCTGAATTATTTTTGAACATTGTGCTGACGATGGCGTAAGCCTAAACCGGTACACATTTAAGTATATGTTTGTGGAATTAGACAATATAAGTGTTCAAAAAAGTGTTTTATCTATCATTTTATTTTAAGTATTTTTTCTTTCTCTAACATTAATCGATAGTTTTATCTAAAAATCTATATTTGACTTACACATGAACTTCTGAATCCTCACACTAGATTTCGTGTTGATACATTCATTCCATTGGCAGTTATTTTGGAGTTGAGCCCCCTTTCCTTTGGCCGATTTCTCAGAAAATTAGTATGTCTGCACTTTAACGACGACACCTGTTGATTTTCAGCCAAATCGACAAAAGGGAAGGGGAATTAGGGGGGAAGCTTAACACAAAAACTGTAATAACTGTCGATAGAATGAATGTATCAACACGAAATTTCATATGTGAATTCAAAACCCCATAAGGATGATCTCTATTAATTTTCAGTGAAATCAGCCGAAGGAAACGGGGGGATCAGAGGAGGAGTGCCCCAAAACTGCCGATGTAATGAATGTAACGTCATCAAATTTCATATTTGATATTAGTATACCGGACCAGAAGATTATGATTATTTTGATTTAAATTTTAATGGTCAAAGATATATATTTATTTTGATAAGATCCTTTCTTGTTCGTAAATAAAACTTATTATGTACTTAGGCGAAGGTATAATTTGATTTTTAAACAAGTTGTAATTGTATTTTGTTGTTCTATACTTGAACGCTAAGTAATAGATGTACTTAATTTCTTCTTTATTTGTAAATTATGACGACTACACTTTAATAAAAATAAAAATAAAGACTTAATAAAAAAAAAAAATTATAAAATAAATAAATTTCATATTTCAAATCAAAACTCATCGAGGACATAACCTGTCAACTTTCAGCGATATCGGTCCAAGTTAAGTGGGAAGGAATTTATTTCTTCAAAATTTAGAATGAGGATTTAGGAGCCCCGATGTAAGCCAACTATCGAATATTAGCGTAAACGGTCGATTGGTTTTGGAGGAGAAGCGAAAAGATAATAGATTACTTCATTCTGGGGAAGTACATTGCCGATGATTCACCGACAACTTTTTTTTTAAATTACTTTTTCCACCACATCGACACATCGCAGAAATGTATTCGGACAACATTATGTTGGCGTTAAAATCACAAATTGAAATAGTATCTATCTCGGTTGGTTTGTTTAATTTCATTTCAATATATAATATTTTGTTTGAGTGAACGATGGTGGAGGTAGACTGATGTGTGAGTCAGGCAGGGGCCGGGAGACTGGAGGAAGTGACAAAGGTACCAAGGTCAAACGGAAGTGGGAGCATGGCTGATCTGTTCACAGCCTTCTTAACAAGGATTTAACCTTACAAGAATCTACAAAAAGTCCTATGTGAATCACCGTCAGTGTACTTCCCCACAACGAATTTATCATCGTTTTCTATATACCTCCAAAACCAAAGAACGGTTTGGGTTAAATATTAATAGATGACTTATATTAACGTAGATCAAATATTCTTCTAGTCAGACATATACAGTAGAACCTCTATAAGTCGAACATCAAGGGAGACGCCAAAAAATTCGAGTTATAGAGTTTTCGACTTATGGAGGATTTCTACTTAGGCGGATTTTGATTCGACTTGTAGAGGTTAAGATTCTTTCTAACTAATTCTGAGTTAGAGGTGAAATAAATAAAAATTCAAGTTACAGAGGTAACAAACATATTTATATTTATTATAAATCAACATTATTTCAAAACATCCTTAAAATAAAAAATACGTAGTAGGTATATGTAGGTATTAAAAAAAGTCAGTAATTTTTTTTTGCTTTAGATAATTGGTAATCCTATTTATTGTATATTCCTAAATTGTTTTCTAAGAAACAATGGTGTACATTGTCGGCAAATTCTTAAAGTCGGTAACTCATTTTTCTTCGAGCTATAGAGGTAATAAGTTTCAAATAATGGAATTGTAAAGGTTGTAAAATAAAACATTGCTATGTTCGAGATACAGAGGTCCAATTTATTTTTTCGAGTTATAGAGGGAAAATATGTACCAAAATGGCTTGTAGGGATTCACTGATTATTTCGACTAAGAGAGGGTTGAGATTTCGAGTAATGGAGGTTTTGGGGCTTGAAGGGAAAGGAACAAAACTTTTTTCGAGTTTTGGAGGTTTTCGACTTAACGAGTTTGGACTTAAAGAGGTTCTACTGTAGTAACTATATACTGCACATTCATGTTATGTTATATTGATTTCATAGAACGTTTTATATTTTATAATATTTTGGTTTCTTGTTATTTTTTCATTTTTAAATAAATCAGTAAGGTCAATATCGTTAGAATAGGGATTTCCACCCCCCCAGGGACAATCAACTGTGACATCCTTAGAATCCTATCTCTGACCCCGAGATTAGAATAGTTAAAGAAGTACCGCCCTGAGATGAACCACAGATTATTGGAACCCCCCCTCCCTTTCAACATTTTGAGATTTCATATAGCGGATTTTTCAATTTGGCCTTTAGGAATACTACATGTCAAATTCCATGACAATCCGATCTTCCGTTAATGAGCTATCACTATCTTTATATTTAGGCCTACCCCCACAACCCCCCCTCCCGTTCAAAACCTTGAGATATCTCATAGCGTATTTTTTTGATTTGGCTTTTAATCATATATATAAAGCTGAAAATGTCAGTGCGTTGTTTTGAATAGATAAGTTTTATTTACCGGAAGGTTAAGGTCTATTTTTTAATCAACCCCTGGTCCATCCCAGCATCCACTCACGCAATCTTTGTAACTCGAAAACCATTGCAACGATTAATGAGAAATCTTTTTGAATAAATTAGTTTTAGCTCCAAAGCTAGCGTTACTACAGTTGAAGGACTATAAGCCTTATTCCGTATGAATAATTGAAAATTATAACATCATGAATGGACTGTCGAGGAACTGAATAGCCTTATAGGAGATATTGGGAGAAAAGTCAAAGTTCCCCGGGCAACGCCGGGTATTACTGCTAGTAATACTATATGAGGGGGTTAGAAGCAAAGGGATGTAAGTGACAATTCGGCTAAAATTGAGATATGTGTGTTAACATCTGCCTTGACACCTACCCTGACTACTGGCTAATGATCACAACCCCCCTCTATTTCAAAATTTTGGGACGCCACATCTGAAGTTTCATGAAAATAATTAATAATTATAGCTGCCGTCCTTATTGGGTTCTTAATTAAAATACAAAATATCATGTCGATACATTCATCACATCGGCAGTTATTCGCGCTTTTGAGTTGAGCTTCATCTGATCCCCCCCTTTCCCTTCAGCCGATTTTGCTAAAATTAATAGGCGTCGCCCTAATGGGGTCCTTGATACACATATAAAATTTCGTGCCAATACATTCATTCTATCGGGAGTTATCGAGTTTTATCTATCAGAAAGATTATGGAGTCTACATGTTCAGGAACAAATCATATGAAGCTAATAATATAACATATTATGTATTTTACATATTATGTAATGTATAATATAACATATTTATATAGGTGCGGGTCTGTCCTAAGATCAACTTTTAGCTAAATATAAAATTATATTAAAAGTTCAAACTTCTTACGTGTAAGGTTTCTCATCTCCCCTCATCTCGCATATAACGTTGGTAAGAGCCATTATGTAGTTTTTGGCTAAGGTTAGTGTTTCAATTTTGGATATATTTTCTTTCCATCTTTACATAAGATCTTGAAGTTGCTGAAACAAACAATATTAAATATAAACACAAAGTGATAATAGAAAAGAACTTGTTCAACAATTATACTGTCAAATTGCACGAAAATAAATATATATCTGTATCTTAAAACTATAAATACCAATTTTTCTTCATTTTTTTTTTTATTCAATACTTTTAAATCTTTACAAAATAAGACAAATGATAAATAGGCTACCTCCCAGAAGACGGAGTCTGAGTGTGGGAGGGGGAGCAGTCAGCTAGGACTGTACATCGCTGTTAATAATTAAACATATTGTTACATATTATTCTATCTTTGAATATATCAATAGTATATCAATAGTAATAATATATCAATAGAAAAGCAAATATATATATGCTTAGGTATAATCAACAAAAATAATGAGAATGGACTTGACAATAACTCGATAAATTAATAAAGTAGGTACATAGTAAGATAGAAGAATCCCTAAGAATAAAGGAAACTAATGTAGAGAAGCAAAACAAGAAAAAGAAAGAGAAAAAATAATAATAATAAATAAATAAAAATAGAATCTTTAGTAAAAAGAAAAAATGAGAAAAGAAAAAGTGACTAAAATAAGAAATATTCTCGTAATATAGAAGAAAAATAAAATTAAAATAAATGAATAATAAAGTGGTGATGGAATGAACCTGACAACCCGGTGACCTGGCATTGAATTTTAACCGAGTGAGACATCATTTATTGGTAAGCGGACTTACTTGTTAAATAAATAACACAGAGATATAAGTTGAACAATATATAATGGGAGCCATGGTGGCCGTGCGGGTTAGAGCGTAGGGCTTTGGTCGCATGGTCTGACCATGGTTTGCAAACGGTCTGGTTTTGGAGGGGGAGCGAAAAGTTAATTGATTAAGTACATGATTCACCGAAGACGTATATTAAGCTCAGTGCCGTCAATGAAGATTATTGTTATTATTATCATTAAGAGTAGTTGTTACTGGGCTGGCAATAAGTTAATTAAAATAATTTGTGTAAGGACGAGTAAGGCAGACTGCATGTAAGTAGATGGGAGAAAAGTGAAGACAAAGACTTTAATGCTAGGTGTCTGTTTGGTTTCCTTTCTTTGTCAGTTGTTGCGTGCAAGAAGCTGGTCCTCCACTGCGCCAGTGGCTCATCTCTCTTATTATCTTCTCACGCCTCACTCCCTCAGTGAAAACCAAAATCAACATCTCTTCAGATTTCACGTACATACTTTCTATTGCTATCAACGATTACCCATCGCCGGAAGACGAGAAATGAAATGAAAATACATTTTATTTCGGGACCAATGTCCCCTATGAATAAATATATAGAGTCAAAAATAAAAGGAAGCAATGAAATAAAGTATCAGTATACCAGACAGACAAATAAATAAATGAGTGCTACAGAAGAGAAAAACTAGACAATAATAACTTTTTTTTTAATAGGTTGTAAAATTATATATAGTCTGACCTCTCACAGATTATACTGATATTTGCTAGCCGGCTTTCGAAGTTACCCTCATCATCAGGCAGTCCGAAAAAATAATTTTATGTCAATACAATTACATCGGCAGTTATTGGGGTTTTTCAGTTAAGCCTCCCTCAGACCTTCCATTCCCTTCTCCCGATTCTGCTGGAAAATTATGTGTCGTCCTTATGGGGTTTTAAATTCAAATATGAAATTTTGTGTCGACACATTCATTATAACGACAGTTGTTAAAATTTTTGAGTTAAGCAATTCTCCTAAACTTCCCTTCCCTCTGGCCGTTTTTGCTGAAAATCGATAGGTCGTGTTCTTATAGGATTCAGATCAAACATACACAATTTCGAGTCGATATATTCATTCTATCGGCCGTTATTAGAGTTTTTGGGTTAAACCCCCCTTAATTCCTTTCTTTCCTTTGGTCGATTTGATTTTTCAGTAAACAAGCACACATACCACTGAGCTACCGGCGTCTTCTATTATTATGTAGTTGTACATAAGAAGGAGGAGAGATGAGGCTTGTGGTCGAATAAAAACAACTTGTGGAATTTCTGCCAAACTTTTGGCACTGAGTGTACCTTCTTCAGGGCCTGTATTGACATATATAAATATATTGTGTTAATGTATGTAGATATGAATAAAGGACATTACATAATGTTACAATACCAATAATTAACATTAATTAATTAGAATGAAAACAAAATGAGATATTATATTTAAACAGAAAACATTGTAAACTGATTATAACCGTATAACCAAAATATGATGTCACATATAAAATATAAATGTAAAAATAAATAAAATTTAGAAAGAAATTGTTTTTCTTTTTATTTGGGCCGGTACGTCAGATTTTCATCAACAGGCGTCGTCGTTAGAGAGTTCTGGATTCATATACAGTAGAATCCGCTTATTAGCAATTCGCTTAATAGGAATATCCGCACATTAGCATCAAAACACGCTGGAACGGACCGGATCGGCAAAATACAGTGAGTTTTGTCCGCTTATTAGCAATGAATGTCCGGTTTAAGGGTTCAATTATGAAGGGTTCGATTATGAGGTTTCGAGATAGGAAAATAGGATGTTTCTCGGAAGGTCGGTATTCGGGGAAAAATAACACTTGCTTAAACAGTTTTAGTTTCTGAATATTCTCTGAAAAACGGAAAGGAGTAAAGCCATAATTACATAATTCTCAGAAGACTTTGATTTTTGAACCGAACCCCTGCTGAAGCAATGGGATCCAACGCAACTGTCGACCATACTGATGCTGATGATGAGGCAGAGGGATCTTCCGAAACGCCCGACCCTCCTCCCCCTAGCCACCGGCAAATGTTGGTAGCCCTGGCTTTGCTAAGAAGAGGCGTCCAACATTATGGTCAGACCTTTGCCGATCATTATAGATACGAGGGGTACATTCGAAACATGCTTTCGAACGATCTAAGGCAAAGTAAAATCGACAAATATTTTTCAAAACCTTAACTTTTTACTGTAAATATGTACATAATACATATTATGTTTCTTTATTGACGATTTTTTGACCTACTTTGTTCGTATTATGTACCTCGATTTTTTAAATACTTTTCATGGGAAAATTTTCATGCCTACCTAATTTTTATATTTTTCTTTCTCTCTCTCTCTCCCCCTTCCCCCCCCAATCCGTTTATTAGAATCGTCCGTTTATTAGGTTCAAAGTACGGTGGTCCCGATGTGATTCTAATAAGCGGATTCCACTGTATAAAATTGTGTAGCGATGCATTCATTCTATCGGGAGTTATGTTCACAGATACACAAAATTTGATTTTTCATATTTGGTATCTGGAGGTCGGAAAACATGAAATTCTGTTGAAAACTCCGCATCGACTTCCTGAGCGATTACATAAGTATACTATATACTTAATATAGCTGTATGATATATACTTAGTATAGCTGGGGAAGTTAAAGGACTCTGATTTATTTAAAAAAATGAAAAATATGAGTTTTCTCCTGAGATTAGTTGTGAGTTGTTTTCTTTGGGGAGAGGGATGACCTGGTCCATCTATGTCATGATTAGGGATAAATACCTTGCTAGCTATTTGGGAGATGATCCGGTAGATGTCTCTCCACAACAGACATATCTCCACAATTTCATGTTTTCCGCCCCTCTGATAGATTGTATTATCGGTAGTTATTAAAGTTTTTGAGTTGAGCCCCCTCTTCCGATCCCTCTCTTCTCTTCGGTCGATTCCTGAAGAACGAATGTATCGACACAAAATATCATATATGAATTCAAAACCCCATTAGGACGACACATTAATTTTCAGAGGAATCGGCGGAATGTCAGAGGTGGAAATTTTATATGTATGACCTTTATATAAGGACAACACCTAACGATTTTCAGCCAAATTGGATTAGGGAAGAGGCTTATCTCAAAAATTAATTACTGACGATGTAATGAAAGTACCGAAATGAAATTGTATATATAAATTCAAGACCCGTAAAAATGGCACATATTAATTTAATTTTAGAGGAAGAGAGAAAACTTAGTTAATTCGTGCTGGGGAAGTAACCTTTTTTTTTGATTGTCTGAAGACCGTGTCTTCGATGAGGAAAATGTACCTACTGGGCGGCCTTTTGCCCGTAGACGTTACGTATGGCACCTCTTTCAGGTGGACATTGAACTTGGCACACATTAAACAGCTTATCAGCCACACAGATAACGTCAAGTGTCTTCAGATAACAACTGACGCCTGTTGGAGTGGGTTACGACAGACTCCCAGGAATTTTAATCATTAAAACCAATTTTTAAATTACTTATGGCATGTTTCTACAGTGAGAGATTGATGTAGTGAACCTCCAGTATGGAAGAAGCTTGTCAAAATCTAAAATGTATAGGATTTAATAATTATTTCCGTTAAACCAAAACATGTAAGGTATATTTAAATATATAATCGCAAGGGTCGATGAGCAGCTGTCTGAAATCTTAATTTTTATTAAACCATTCTTACTTTTTGGGAGAGGGCGCCGGTAGCTCAGTGGTATGCGTGCTTGACTTCTGAGCTCAAGAACGTGGGTTCGTAACCCGACCGAGGCCCTTAGTTTATTTTATCTGGGAGGTAAAATAAACTTAAGCACGCCGTCCTTCGGATGGAACGTTAAGCGATGGTTATTTACATTGGCTCATGTCCACCAGAGTGACAAAAGAGCACTCTGGTAGTACGCGATATGATCTCATAGTTAAAGCCCGGGCATAATTCATAAAACCTAACCTTACTTTTTGGGTTGAGTAAGGAGATTCTGAATTCATATGTAATATATTATTACAGCATCACTTCTCTTATTTACTTACCTCAGGTTCGTAGATCACTAAGTCATTTCAAATTATTATTTGAAACTAAACATTTAGGAAAAAATTAATATTCTATAACAGGTTATGTACATTTTAAGCCCTCAATTTTGTATTTTCAGTTATCCGAGTTCAGAATATGAAAGAGGGTGAAAACTTGTATAAGAAAATGACAACTCAAAAAAGAGTTTTTTTGAGTTGTCCCACTTCTGAACCACTGTATCGACATGTCTTCTTTATATTAACGATTCCTTCCGTCAAACAGTATCTTCCTTTTATAGAACATATTTATTGAATCGACTTCTATATTTAAACATCTTGTCAAAACTGTCTTTACATCTTCGAGAAAGTGTATGAGTTTGTACACCTCGGCCCATGGTGAACGGGAAAACGATATGTTACAGCGTTACAGCCTGCGGCATCACATCAGAAGCCGTCTCCTCACAAGGACAACAAAAGGTTTTACAAAACGTGGATCCGTCCCATCCTAAAATATCTGTCCGAGGCTTGGACCATCTCCAAATCAAATGAAGAAAAAACCTTCTGATCTTCGAAAGAATGATCCTTCACCGATAATATTGCCCAATACGCGTTGGAGACGACGGACGAAGCAGGAGGTCTAAACCGTTACACCAGCTTTACGAAACAAGACGCCTCCGGAGGCCGAAGCTAAGGTGAGCAGGATGTTGTGGCGAATGATACGAGTCCAGCACTGTAAGCAGCTGCACAGAACAAACTGGTGGACACTCTTGGAAGAGGCGTCACTAAGTGGGTCGTCGCCATCCTCTGAATTAATGAAGGAATGTATTATAGATTCTGATGATGGGATTACTTCCCGAAAAGTTTCTAATTGCTATTTTTCGAGAAGACAAAAGAATGGGAGAAGTGATGCTGTAATAATATGTTATATATTTAAACAAATATAGATTTATATAGAAGAAGATAATTAGTATTCCAATAGTTAGCTTCTTTGAATAGGTTGAACTAATGAGGTACAAAGGAGCCATTATACTGCTGAGAACTGGTACCTGCGTACTTATATAGCGCCCAATACCAACAATGCTTGACTACCGTTACCTAGGGTTAATTATGTACTTCTAATTAATGAAGTTCTCAACAAGGAGACTGGAGATCATTTGTTGTTAATAAAAAAACAGAAACTACTAGTATGGAAATCTGCGTGCACAGAATTTTTTTCATTTCTTTTTTTAGAATATATAGCAAGCATTTTGAATCTGGAGTACTGCGGCCCGCAATTGAAAACCGTTTGATGTAAAATGATGCCGATGTGCGAAGATGCGTGTCAGAGCTAGTGTTGCCAGATGGGTCGTCAATTTCCACGGGACACATCCCGTTTTTCGAGCACTCATATCATTATATCAAAAGGAATACCTAGTTATTTTGTATATTGTAAGGCATAACTTTCCGCGAAATCGGCTAATGGGAAGGGGGGGATCAGAGGACAAGGGCTTAACTCAAAAACTTTGGTAATTGATTTATTGGTGCTGGGGAAGTACATTGCTGTTGATTCACCGGCAACTTTTCTTTAAACAAGTCCCGATCTTCGGCAAATTACACCTGGAAAGCCTACTGAGAGCGACCCAACCCAGGACTGTTCCCTTCGCCGTGGCAGTGGTCTGCGTCCCCTCTAGAAGGTAGGTATCTAGGGTATAGAAAGGGGACTGGAGGCTGGGCTGCTTTCTCCAGGAGGAGAGGTCGACATCCTCTCCAGCTCGGTCCTTGACTCCAGACAACTTCCACTCCAGGAGCCCAGCCCCAGTCGCTGCTACAGACAAACCCTTCACCCACCACCCACATCCATATCTGATAGAGGCTCTTCAGGCCATGGGAAAATCACACAACTACAGAAAGTTACGACTTCTTGACTCCAACATCGACTTACCTCCATTAAGACAACATGACACCGAAATTGAATATGCACCAATGTAAAAAAAAAGGCGTCGGTGAAACATGGGTAATGTACTTCCCCAGCGCGAATTAATGAACTAAGTTTCCGCTCTCCTCTCAACCCAATTTACCGATTTGATTTTACATCAATATAATATATTGATGTAAAATCAAATCCGTAAATTGGGTTGAGAAATATTGTCTTACTCAGGGGCTTCGGAATCATCATTCTAAATTTGTATTGATACATTCGTTACGTAGACAGTGATTATACTTTTTGAGTTAGGCCCTCTCCTTTGGTCCCCCACTTTCCTTTGGCCGATTTGGCTGAAAATTGAAAGGCCTCGTCCCTATTGGCCATGGGATTCACATATAAAATTTTTTGTGGATGTAAAATCTGTATTCAATGGTTTTTCTTCATGGAAAACACGAATTTTGAATTAGTTTTCATGAAAAAAATTTCCCGACCATTATCTCTTGGAAAAAAATAGTTTTTAAAATTTTTTAATAATTTCACTGCTCAAATCAACGCGAAAATATTTTTTCTGAAATCTGGGTAAAAAACAAAAAAAATGACGTAGAGAACTCCTCATTCGGTAGAACACATGCCGAGAAAAAAAATAACAAAAGATTGTCAAAATGAAATTTTCAAACAATTTTTGCGACCAAACCAAGGCCCATTTGAACGAACGGTGAGACACGTACCTTCTTATTTTCGGCCTAGAACATGCAAAAAAGTTTGATCAAAATCCGTGACCCCGACATCATATCCTCTACTTGTTAGGTAGTTATAGCACGACGTTTTGAGGTAGATGCAGCGTTTTCCCCCTCCAAAACGCAAACGAAAAATCGTAACTCTCTTGATGCCCACTGATCAGACTGCGCATACTTGTACGCACCTTTTACTTTTGATGCTATAACCTTTCACTTGTGATGCTTTAATACAACACGTGTATTTCTTATCCGTTTTTTTTTTTTTTTTTTTTTTTTTTTTTTTTTTTTTTTTTAATCAAGGATCGAAGAACATGAAATTTCATTGAAAACTCATCAAATTTCTGTATAAGATAACCGTCGTCTAGCTAGAGGGACTAAACCCTCTTCTGCATCTCCAAACCTTTGTTTCTAAGCTTTCTAGGAATTATTTTTTTTAATGCCCTTCCTCACATCTTGAAGACAATAGAAATAATAAAAATAAAAAAAATGTTTATGTTCGAGGAAACCCTCTATTCGAAAACTATTTTTTTTCTCATTGTTCAAAAAGAATAAAATAACCATTATATAAAAATCGTGTTTCATATATAAAATCATTATTTGGTACATAGCTTTCATTTTTATTTTCCTGGCTGAGTTCCTCCGTAGGTTTTTCCTCCTATAAGGTCTGTCCAATCTACATTTTCATTACTAATATCATTATTTTTAATGACTCTTATACTAATTTATTTTATTTCTCTTGATTTATTTTTATGTCTTTTAGTTTTTCCCTTGCCTAATGAAGGTAGACCTGGTATCATCTTAAGGTGGAATATGTTCTATATTTCGCACATAGTGTTTTGAGGAAGGGGCGTGAAAAGTATTATATAAGTATTATAAAAAATAGTTATCATAATTTAAATCCATATCTACTATATATACTAGTATTATTATTTTCTAGTATTTATTTATTAATTTCATTTTATTTTCTCTAATTTTGTTATAACTAATCTATATACTCTACTAGCATATCCCTAGATGTGTATCCCACAATGTTCCAAGCTGAAGTTTATGCCATCCTCGGGTGTGCCTGGCTCATCAAGAGACGGAACATCAGGGGAGGGCGAATCTTGAAACTGTCTAACAGCCAAGCAGTGCTGCAAACTGTCATCATAGATTCCAAAATAGTCCTGGAATGCCTTCAAGGACTGGAGTCCCTGACGGACCAAAATAGAGTAGAGTTGACATGGTTGCCAGGGGTTTTGAGGGCAACGAAAGGGCTGATCAGGAGCTGACAGAAACCCTTCTGCGGGATCTATAAAGTACCGCAAAGGTGACAATAAAAGGTTGGCTGACAAGGAAACACAGCCAGTTCTGGAGGGGGGTCCCAAAGCAAAGACATTCAAAACTCTTTTAGCGGAACCCTCAGATGATATCAGCAGAATGGATCTTAGACAGGGCTGATCACAGGACACTGTCGTATGAACAAACACCTACACAATATGGGCATCGCTAGAAACCCTCAGTGCGGAAAATGAGAACGGTTCATATTCTAAGCCAGTGTAAGGCACTAGACAGCAGGAGATTTTACTGCTTCGGATCTGCCATAACGGAACCGAAGTAGGTAATGGAAGGAACCTGCAGTAGAATCCTGGACTTTATTAAAGGTACAGTAGGGACCAACACACACAGGGCACACAAAGGCCTACTCTGGCTAATTTATAATAAGCTATCTTAATGTATACATTATTATGACGTATCATATTACAATATTATAGTTTAACGGAAATAAATATTATTATTATTACTTTCTCAAACCACCTCTTTCTCAAGTAAACCCTTCAGTTGCTGACGCATTTCCTCTATTTTCATATTATTTTGCATAGCTCAAGTGGAACTCTGGTGAGCTCAATATGATACTAAAATGATTGATAGATTCTTTTACAAGATCTATCTTCCGGCTCTCCAGGAACTCCTTTATTTCCAATTGCTATACCGACTTAAATTGGGGATTCCTCTCCAAATATTTCCTAGGAAGCCTTCATTATCCCTATTTTTCCAAAAGCTTCCTAAATCTTACAAATGTTCCAATTTACATCCAGTATCCTTCAGAAAGTCACGTTCCTCTCATCTTTACATTCCTTCAGATTTGTCACGCATTCTACCTTAAATTCCTTTAAGATGTTTAGATTTTAAGCTCAGCAAACCTTTGATATCCAAGGCTAGTAAAGTCTTTTGGCATAATTCTCGTCTTCCCATAAGTATTTTATTATGTTTCCCTTTTCATTTTTTCTTGTACATTTAAGGTCTCTTAAACTTGTTGATATTTAACATTTTTTGCAGAGATATTGTAAAACATTTTATAAAAAATAAAAATAAAAAAACCTAAGATTTTAAAAATATTGTCTATTTCACAAAAGTATGGTCAAATGGACAATATTTTTAAAAAAATAAACGTTTTCTTTACTTTTTTTTTCTTGAACATGTATTGACCATTTCCGCCATGATGTCTGTCTCTGTGTCTGTGTGTGATTGGAACTTCTTGAGCGCTCTAACTAGAAAAAGATTCTAGCAATAAACTTGAATATTTCAAATGTGTTAACTTAGATCTGATTAGATTTTGAGCATACCGGACGAAAAATAAGACCACTTTACTTTGGGACCTAAGTACATTGTACAAGATACCACTATTTATAACCAATCAAAAATCTCTTTAAATAAAAGTTGTCATCATGGAAATCATATTTTACACGAAATACTATTTTGCGAAGATCGCCCAGTTATCATAATTTAAATAAATATCTACTGTATTTACTAGTATTATTATTTTTATACTAATTTATTTTCTAATATTTATTTATTTTACTAAATCATTATATTTTTGACTTTTAAGTAAAAACGTGTAATAAAAATCTATTCAGATAAACAGGAATTACACAGCGAATTTTATTAGTGAACCATTATTTTGAGTAATTATATTACCATTATTTAACAAACTGGTCGGGTTGATTAAAGGAAAACGCAAAATTCGTACTAAAAAAAGATGCATACTTACTTGCTTTGTGAGTTTTTAGATATATATAATTGGGATGAAAAGTATGAAATGAAACCTCTCACTGTTTATTATTATATATACTACCTACTTATATTTATTATAGTTGCAATACCCAAATGTGTACAATAATGCCCGAAAATTAGTTTTTGCCCGTGAAATAAACAGTGGAAGACAACATTTGGTTTCTATTTTATATTTTATACATAACCTTGAGACAGGGACTATCCTTTAACGTGGCTCGTTATTGATTCCTTATAAGCACCTTTCTGTGCAGGAAGTTGTTTGTAGAACATTAACATATCCAGAGAGGACCTCCAACTGGTTCTGGAATTACTTTCCTAAAGACAAAGTACATCTCAAGTATCTGTGAAAATAAAAATAAAAAAGAATCACCGACAGTGTACTTCCCCAGTACGGAAAAATCAGTTTATGATCTCCCTTTAAAATCAAATGGATAGTAATCTATAGTGTGATGTATAAAAAAAAATATACACATTAAAATGATTAAATTATTAATATTAAAAAATTAATTATATTTATTTTTCTGTAAAAAGCTATTTTCTTCTAAAACAAATGTGTAAAAAAACAAAACACGGCCATCAGCTGTTTTTTAGTGTGAGTGAAGATGGAGAGTGGTGTTTAGGCTTAAGTTGTGATGAACTAAATAGAAGTGAATTGACGGTGAAATTGATCCTCAGAGTAGGTACTGTTTGTTTATATGTACAGGATATATGCCCAGAAATATATAACTTAAATTTAAAAAATGGCCAAAATATAAAACAAAAAAATATTGAATTAGTTTTAAGAATTTAGTTTTTAAGATTTTTCCTTCGATTTATGTTTGTTTCAATGTTTTGTTTTTTTAATTTTATAAAGTTGATTTAAGGAAATAAACTCAATATTTGTTCTCGTAAATTCTATCTATTCATTTTCCCTGTTGGCCCATTAAGATAATTTGAAAACCTTTGGATTAGATTTAATATTATTGAAATAAAATTAAAAATGGCATTTTTTTAGAAATCCAAATGAAAAGTTTGTTAATTGAAAATTTTTTTAAAAAATTACATGCCCTTCTTAAAAATTGCACGTCTTTGATATTTTTT
The DNA here is from genome assembly GCA_963662175.1 of Aradus depressus. NCBI lineage: Eukaryota > Metazoa > Arthropoda > Insecta > Hemiptera > Aradidae > Aradus > Aradus depressus. The sequence continues at coordinate 87,012,458 of OY759214.1, forward strand.
AGGGCCCTTTTCGAAAAACTACTGTAGAAATCAAAATTTAGTAAAAGACCAAAGAGATAACATTTCTACAGGAAATGTGGTTATTTATTGTTTATTTAATTATTCTTTTTTGTTTTAATTATTATTTCATTATTATTAGTTTATTTATTTAATTAGTATTCAATTATATTAATTTTACATTAACAATTCCTTTTTTACCACAATAGTTTACTTACATGATGGAAACCTTACTGTTTTAGGACGTTTTCTCGTATATTTTTTTTAATTTTCACTTCATACAAGAAGTTATGTAATTTTCAGAATGGAGATTAGGGTGGAGATAGGAGACTTCGTGCTAAGAGATTAGTCAATAATCTCTGCCCTAGTGAGGGATGTAAAACTGTGGCAGGATGAGCTCGTGTGGTCACGCTATCCACTTCATCTTAACCAAACCATTATCCTCGATATATAGAGAGCGCTCCTCTCCTTGGATCATTCTCATTAGGTTTCGTTGGACAAATGTGATGATTAGAACCCGAATTCCTGTGCAATTCCTTTTTTTTTTTGCTTGAAATCATTAAATAACAATTTATTTTTACGAATTAAGGCATTCTCATTAATATACATAAATTTTATTTTCCATGAAATTGCACGTTTTTAATTTTTTCAAAATTTTTATGACGTATCCTATTACCATGTTACTTAACGGAAATAAAATTATTATTATTATTAACTTCCCAGCATATAGGGACGTTATTGTAATGGATCCGAAAATCGAAATCAAAATTTTCATCATATTTTTATGTTTGAAGGTCATTACAGTATTTTTGGAAAGAAGTGTGTGTGTGTGTACGTACGTACGTACGTATGTACGAGCGTGGTCAATTTTTCCTGCACGATATCTCGCGAATGAAAAATGATATCGACTCAGCTTTGGTGCCAATCGAAGCGTTTCAACGTAAATATGAATAAGACATTTTTTCAAATTCCGTCCATCCGTTTTTTTGTTTGAACAAAAAGACAGCTTAAAAAGTGGATTTTAGGTATTCTTGAAAAGGATTTATCCGATCTAATTTGTTCTGGTGGCAATGTAGCATCTTTTAGAGCCAGATTGAAAAATAGACTAAATGGCGTGAAAATTTTGAACGGGAGGGTGGGTTATGATAGGGGCTAAGCATAAAAATAGTTCTACCTCATTATCGGATTGTCATGAAATTTTACATGTAGTTGTAAAATCAAAATTAAAAAAAAAAAATAGTCTATGCAACATATGTGTAGGTATTTGCATCCCAATTAAAAATCTATGTATAGATTAAATTAAATTAAATGGATAAATAATTCTTTACTGAATAAAATGCCTTCTTTTGTGATATTAATACTATTGATATTTATATCATGCTGAGAAGTTCGCCGTGTGGACCTCAAGGGCCGTACTTAGTCGGAACACGAACCTGCACTCACCCGAGAACCTGCTTGTTATTATTTTAATACTAGCAGTAATACCCGGCGTTGCCCGGGGAACTTTGACTTTTCTACTATTATCTCCTATAAGTCTTTTAAATTCTTCAACAGTACATTCATGATGTTATAATTTTCAATTATTCATACGGAATAAGGCTTATAGTCCTTCAACGTCAAACACCCTAGCTAGTAAGTTTTTAGGACCCCTGGGCATCACAGCTAGTATGCGTCTTTCAACGGCGGAAACCACAGATAGTGAATACTTAGCATCGCTGGACATCCTAGCCAGTGCGTACTTAAGAACGCTATTGACCGCAGCTAGTAAATGCCTTGCAACAGCGGACCCCACAGCGAATACATAATTACTACTACTACATGTGAAATTCATGCCAATCCGCTTACCTTTTAACAGTACATTCATGATGTTATAATTTTCAATTATTCATACGGAATAAGGCTTATAGTCCTTCAACGTCAAACACCCCAGCTAGTAAGTTTTTAGGACCCCTGGGCATCACAGCTAGTATGCGTCTTTCAACGGCGGAAACCACAGATAGTGAATACTTAGCATCGCTGGACATCCTAGCCAGTGCGTACTTAAGAACGCTATTGACCGCAGCTAGTATGTGCCTCGCAAGAGCGGACCCCACAGCTAGTACGAAGTTAGGAACGCTGGGCATCACAGCTAGTAAGTGCCTTGCAACAGCGGACCCCACAGCTAGTACGTAGTTAGACCCACTGGGCATCACAGCTAGTATGTGTTTTGCAACGGCGGACCCCACAGCAAGTACGTAGTTAGAAACGCTGAGCATCACAGCTAGTATGCTTTTGCAACGACGGACCCCACAGCTAGTACCTACGTAGTTAAATACGCTGGGCCACACTGCTAGCGCCTTGCAACAGCAGACCCCACAGCTAGTACGTAATTAGGAACGCTGGGCATCACAGCTAGTAAATGTCTTGTAGGTGCCTTGCAACAGCGAACCCCACAGCCAGTACATAGTTAGGAACGCTGGGGCTGAGCACTACAGTTAGTAAGTGCCTTGCAACAGCGGACCCCACAGCTAGTACGATATTAGGAACGCTGGGCATCACAGCTAGTAAATGTCTTGCAACAGTGAACCCCACAGCGAATACATAGTTACTACTACTACATGTGAAATTCATGACAATCCGATTACCCTTCAATGATTCAGCATTATTTTTATGATTAGCCCCCCTCCCAAATTTTTAAAATGTCACATAGTGTATTTTTTTATTTGACCATCAAGAATACTACATGTGAAATTTCGTGACAATCCGATCATCCGTTAATGACCTATCACTATCTTCAAATTTAGGCCTACCCCCATAACCCCCCTCCCGTTCACAATTTTTTGACGTCACACACCCTATTTTTCTATTTGGCCTTTATGAATACTTCATGTGAAATTTCGTGACAATCCGATCATCCGTTAATGACTTATCACTATACTTATACTTAGGCCCCCATCAACCCACCCTCCCGTTCAAAATTTTGTGACATATACACTCTATATTTCTATTTGGCTTTTAATAATACTACATGTGAAATTCCATGACAATACGACCAACCGTTAATGAGCTAGCACTATATTTATACTTAGGCCCCCCCGCCACAACCCCCCCTCCCGTAAACAATTTTGAGCCGTCACACCGCCTATTTTTCTATTTGGCCTCCAGGAATACTACATGTGAAATTTCGTGACAATCCGATCATCCGTTAATGACTTATCACTATACTTATACTTAGGCCCCCATCAACCCACCCTCCCGTTCAAAATTTTGTGACATATACACCCTATATTTCTATTTGGCTTTTAAGAATACTACATGTGAAATTCCATGACAATACGACCAACCGTTATTGAGCTAGCACCATATTTATACTTAGGTCCCCCCGCCACTACCCCCCCTCCCGTACAAAATTTTGAGCCGTTACACCGCCTATTTTTTTATTTGGTCTTCAGGAATACTACATGTGAAACTTTGTGACAATTCGATCAACCGTTAATGAGCTAGCTCTATATTTATACTTAGGCCCCCCCACAACCCCCCCTCCCGTTCAAAACTTTGGGACGCCACACACCTTATTTTTCTATTTGGCCTTCAGGAATACTCCATGTGAAATTTCGTGACAATCCGACCAACCGTTAAAGAATTAGCTCTATATTTATACTTAGGCCCCCCCACAACCCCCCCTCCCGTTCAAAACTTTGGGACGCCACACACCTTTTTTTCCTATTTGGCTTTTAAAAATACTACGTGAAATTTCATGACGATTCGCCCATTAGTTAATGAGTTAGCCCTATATTTATACTTAGGCCCCCCCAAAATCCCCCCTCCCGTTCAAAACTTTGGGACGCCACACACCTTATTTTTCTATTTGGCCTTCAGGAATACTCCATGTGAAATTTCGTGACAATCCGACCAACCGTTAAAGAATTAGCTCTATATTTATACTTAGGCCCCCCCACAACCCCCCCTCCCGTTCAAAACTTTGGGACGCCACACACCTTTTTTTCCTATTTGGCTTTTAAAAAGACTACGTGTGAAATTTCATGACAATTCGACCATTAGTTAATGTGTTATTACCACTTATTCATTGATTTTAAACAGGCCTATGACCGGGTAAAGAGAGATGAGCTGCTGAATGACCTGATAAGGCTGGGAATTCCAGGGAAGTTAGTTAGACTGGTAAGAATGACTCTGGGGGGCTCAAAGTGTCGGGTGAAGCTGCAAAATAAGACATATGAACAGTTTGAGGTGAGCAATGGACTGAGACAGGGAGACCCAATCTCACCTGTTCTGTTCAACCTGACTCAAGAAAGAGCTGTGAGGGCCATCCGGACGAATCCGGGAGGAACTATCTATAACCGCCTGACGCAGCATATGGGGTATGCTGATGACATGGTGGTCACAGCACGCACAATAGCAGCATTGGCCGGGGCTCTACAGGAATTCGGAGGAGAAGCAGAGAAACGTGGTCTTCATTTGAATGTAGATAAGACCGTGTACATGAAGACCTCACGGAACCCTCTGCAAGACGCTCCTGAGGTGATTTCCATCAATGAGCACCAATTCCCAGTAGTCAAGGAATTCAAATATCTCGGGGCTCTCATCACAGAAGATAATGACGTTAGCCACGAAATAAGAGCACGCATTGCTGCAGGGAACAGATGTCTATTTGCGGTCCAAAGAATACTCAAGTTCCGCACATTAACGTGGAGGGCCAAGCTAATTGTCTATAAAACCATTGTCCGTCCAATTGTAACTTACACTGGTGAAACTTGGGCGTTGACAAAAGAAAATGAAGAGACTCTGCTATTGTGGGAACGCAAAGTACTCAGAAAGATTTATGGACCTGTTTCCGAGAACGGCAGATGGCGTATCCGGAAGAACAGAGAATTGAGAGACCTCTACGGGGATTCCGACCTGGTATCCGTGATCAAGCAGGCGAGATTACGTTGGTTAGGCCACGTAGAGAGAATGGAAGGAGGAAGACTCCCTAAAGAAGCCCTCTACGGTATGCCAGGCGGTGCCAGGAGAAGAGGAAGACCGAGACTCCGTTGGCTGGACGACGTCGAGGCGGACCTCCGAGTGTTGGGCATCAGAGGATGGAGGGAGAAGGTTTTGGATCGAGACGAATGGAGGAGGATTGTGACGGAGGCCCGGGTTCTTTCAGGACCGTAGCGCCACAGGAAGAAGAAGAAGAAGAAGAAGTTAATGTGTTAGCACTATTTATATATTTAGGCCCCCCTCACAACCCCCCCTCCCGATCAAAACTTTGGGACGCCACACACCTTATTTTTCTATTTGGCCTTCAGGAATACTCCATGTGAAATTTCGTGACAATCCGACCAACCGTTAAAGAATTAGCTCTATATTTATACTTAGGCCCCCCCACAACCCTACCTCCCGTTCAAAACTTTGGGACGCCACACACCTTTTTTTCCTGTTTGGCTTTTAAAAAGACTACGTGTGAAATTTCATGACAATTCGACCACTAGTTAATGTGTTAGCACTATTTATATACTTAGGCCCCCCTTACAACCCCCCCTCCCGATCAAAACTTTGGGACGCCACACACCTTTTTTTCCTATTTGGCTTTTAAAAATACTACATGTGAAATTTCATGACGATTCGCCCATTAGTTAATGAGTTAGCTCTTTATTTATACTTAGGCCCCCCCACAACCCCCCCTCCCGTTCAAAACTTTGAGACGCCACACACCTTTTTTTCCTATTTGGCTTTTAATAATACTACATGTGAAATTTCATGACGATTCGCCCATTAGTTAATGAGTTAGCTCTATATTTATACTTAGGCCCCCCACAACCCCCCCTCCCGTTCAAAACTTTGGGACGCCACACACCTTTTTTTCCTGTTTGGCTTTTAAAAAGACTACATGTGAAATTTCATGACGATTCGCCCATTAGTTAATGAGTTAGCTCTATATTTATACTTAGGCCCCCCACAACCCCCCCTCCCGTTCAAAACTTTGAGCCGTCACACCGCCTATTTTTTTATTTGGTCTTCAGGAATACTACATGTGAAACTTCGTGACAATCCGACCAACGGTTAAAGAGTTAGCTCTATATTTATACTTAGGCCCCCCCACAACCCCCCCTCCCGTTCAAAACTTTGGGACGCCACACACCTTTTTTTCCTATTTGGATTTTAAAAATACTACATGTGAAATTTCATGACGATTCGCCCATTAGTTAATGAGCTAGCTCCATATTTATACTTAGGCCCCCCACAACCCCCCCTCCCGTTCAAAACTTTGAGCCGTCACACCGCCTATTTTTTTATTTGGTCTTCAGGAATACTACATGTGAAACTTCGTGACAATCCGACCAACTGTTAAAGAGTTAGCTCTATATTTATACTTAGGCCCCCCCACAACCCCCCCTCCCGTTCAAAACTTTGGGACGCCACACACCTTTTTTTCCTATTTGGATTTTAAAAATACTACATGTGAAATTTCATGACGATTCGCCCATTAGTTAATGAGTTAGCTCTATATTTATACTTAGGCCCCCCCACAACCCCCCCTCCCGTTCAAAACTTTGGGACGCCACACACCTTTTTTTCTTGTTTGGCTTTTAAAAAGACTACGTGTGAAATTTCATGACAATTTGACCATTAGTTAATGACTTAGCACTATTTATATACTTAGGCCTCCCTTACAACCCCCCCTCCCGATCAAAATTTTGGGACGCCACAGCCTATTATTCAATCGGGCTCAAAAGAATGCTACATGGGCAGTTTCATAAAAATCCGTCTAGCGGTTTGGGCGTGATGCTGGAACAAACATACATACATACATACATACATACATACATACATACATACATACATACATACATACAAACAAACAAACAAACAAACAAACCCCGTTTCAGCTTTATTAATATAGATGATACCATGAAGTGGATAATTGTCAATATATACTTGGCCGTGGATAGTGACGTCTCCTGTCTGTGGAATGCCATCTGACTGACTCACCCATTGTCGTCTGTCCTACCTCACCCACTGGACCACACTTCATCTCATCTGTACCTATTTATATTATCATACTGGGGGGCGCTGGTAGCTCAGAGGTAGGCTGCTTGCCTGTTCGAAACCTGGCCGAGGCTCTTAGGTTTTTTATATGTGAAATGAAAAAACGTAGAGCATGCCGTCCTTCGGATGGAATGTAAAGTGATGGTCCTGATCCTGTATAATGTCAAATACTCGTTAAAGACACCTATCCTCGGAAACGAAATCTCGATAGGCAACATTTAGGACTCCCATAGTAGAGTTGGGCTCATGTCCCTCCAGAGCGACGGTATTAGGCGATATGACCTCCGTAGTTAAAGCCCGGGCATGAGTAACAATAATTATTATATTATCACACTACACCTTACGTACGCTATACGAAGTATAGGGGAAGTTGTATAATAGTTTAGAAATGCGATGTTGACTTTTCACCAGAATTTAATGTTTTCGGACCAAAATGATCGAAAAACATGAACTTCCTTTGAAAACGCAACATATACATATTTTTTTAATATTTACAATCGGTATAAACCATGAATAAATTTGATGAATGACAAAACATTAAAATATACATTAAAAGAAAGAGAAAAAAAAATATACCTATATATACATCGAAAGAATATGATTATATACAAAATAATAGTAGAGAAAAAAAAAAAAAAAAAATCCAAATAATATAATATGCACAAAACAAATAGAAAATATTAAATTTAAATAATAATAAACATAAACATAAAAATAAAATAATAATAAAGATAAAATAAAATGAACATAAAAGCCCTTCAACTCGAAACACCGCCGGTTCTCTGCCATCCCCATCCCTGCAACTTAATTGGGGCAGGGGAGGCCGAGAGGGCTCGAAAAACTTAACATAGTAAGTAATTCCTGTCTGTTTAAGGATCGGTGAACACTATAACTCTTGATAAAATGAATGTATCAACACAAAATTTACAGAAACCCTTAAGGACCCCACCTATTAATTTTCAGTTAAAAAGGACAAAGAAAAAAGGGAAATTAGAGGAGGGCTTAACATAGAGACGACAACTATTAATTTTCAGCGGAATCGGCCGAAGGGAAGGGGAGGTTAGAAGGGGCTCAACTCAAAAACTCCAATAACTGCCCATGTAATGAATGTATCGATTCAAAAGTCCATATGTAAGTCAACTATTCATTTTTAGCCCAAATGATTGGTTTTTCGAAGGGAGAGCGAAAACTTAATAGATTAATTCGTGCTGAGGAAGTAGGTACCTATATTAGTGATTCACCGACTTTATTTCGGGACCAGAGGAGTGGGCTTCGTACGGGGAGCGTCTTACAATTATACCAAAATTTGGCTTGTATTTAATACAAGCCCCATCTTTGAAAAAATGGATAAAACGTGTAGTTCTTTTAAAACACTTCGTGATAACAATACTTCCTTGTACTTTTTGAATTAGAAAGTGAAAAATCAAGATAGACGGCGAGAAAGGTCATTCTAATTTAATAATAATAAAAAATAATTGTTTATGGCGAATCGAGGGACATTTTCGTAACACTTCACTGATTTTAAATATCTATTGTAGAAATCAGCGTGGACCGTCATGAATCAAAATCAGTTTAGGACAATATATTTGTGACGAAGAGAAGAAAAGTTTTGGAAAAATAAGTAGTAAAACAACTTACTGGGTTGATTTGTTGTCATAGCTTCATTTTCCACAACAATTTTCCATCTTACTTCTAAATCTTCAATAATTTTTAATACTAGTCATTCAATTAACATAAGAGAAAATTACATAAAAAACATATATACAATAATGTGACCTTTTATGAAGACAAACTTAATGGCCTAAGCCGTCTTGAGGAGTCTAGACTTACATACCTAAATAATATTATCTTATAATCTTATTAACAACAAATTTTTCTTTCTAAAATACAAATAAAAAGAAAATAATAAATATATCTTTGTTTCTATTTATTTATTTATTCAATAGTTTCTGAAATCGTTAGCCTTTTTGCAATAATTTACCAGTAGTTGCCAATCTTTACCATTTAATAATTCCAACATAAATGAAGTATCTATGTTGTTTTTAAATAATTTATTTTTTAAATCATCATATTTGGGGCAGGTAATGAGGAAGTGATATAGATATTCTTTACAGGGGCTGTAACACATTGGGCATACAGTCCATATCTTCGGAAGTATATTGATTGATAGATGTATAGCTTAGATGCAACAGTTCACCTCTAAGTTTAATTATTAATATATTGATATAGCCAAACCAGGACTTTCCAATACCAACCACTTTTTTACATATCACTCTCCCCTCTAAAAATTAATTTCATACTGTCTTTACTCTGTATATGAAAGTAATGTGTTGGTATCCGCGATTTTCATTGTACAGCGTGATTCTGAGAATGAGTTTCATATACCCAGTAATGCCGTCAGAAATGAATTTGAGAGGGAAGGGTGATCTGTAAAAAAGGTGGTTGGTATATGAAAATCCTTGGACTAACCGTTTTCGAGTAAATCAAGTGAACGTCTAAGAAAAAATATTTCAGAACGACATTTTAGGGAAGTTTTCGGTGTGTATTTAGCAAACCGGGAGACCAAAGAAAAAATGTGTTTGGCATAAAATGTACCTTTCAGTATTCTCTACAATTTCTATTTGAGATATATTTCATTAAGTGATGAATATTAGTGGTGGCTGGCATATAGTTTCCCAACCCAAGTTCACCTAGATAGATACGCAGCCCTCGTCTCTTCCGATCATTCTGATTGGGTTTCGTTGGACCAATCTGATGATTTTTGAACCTGAAATATAAATGTCCATTTTTACTTTCTTATACCTTCAGTATAAGGAAGTATTGTAAACGTGCGAAAATCTGAGTTGTTTGAAGTTTTCAACGGATTTTCACGTTTCGGATCTTGAAACTTGGTTTGTTTTTATACCAACCACTTTTTTGAAGTCCCCTAAGAATAAATCCATACAGAGTCAAAGAGAAAAAAACAATAAATTAAAATATCAGTTAGCCCTAAAAAGAAAAACAAACAGAACAAAAAAACTAGTTCTTTTGTGGAGAGTACCGTACAGTAACAAATATACATATAAATAGATAAAAAATAGGTAAATAATTATCTTTTTGTTACATAATTAAATTGACATCATAACTAAATAGATATATAATACAAAAAAGAAAAGGGTATACATTAAAAATAGTAGGGTGAAACTGTGAGTTATTAATCCTTCATTAAACACTGTTCGTACACAAGCCATAATCCAGAGGCATTGACCTAATAAAGTAAACAATACAAATAATATGGAACAACAGATATTACTTATTGGATGACCTTGGATGATGTATAAATGAGTTTGAGTATCTATTTAGCAAGGCTGTAACCTACAAAGCTCAGACTCCATTCCAACAAGTTGTAATTATTTTGAACAACACTTAAAATTTAATTTAATTTTTATTATCCATCTTCCGTTTCTATTTACAGTGGGCTCATTATCCCTCCTGAAACTCTTAAGCGCTCTTCAAACTTATAGGTGACGGGCTCTAAGCCATTGGGCTGAAGACATCTTGTTATCTGAGATTAAGGCTTCAGGGTTTCGTCTATATCACCTTTAACTGTTTAAACCCCAGTTTCTATGGAGAATGTTAATAAAATATATTGTGACTCATGCATAATTGATCAGAAATTCAATAAAGAGTTTTCATGTTTTCCGAGTAGGTATAATTTAGAACTTCCATAGTAGAGTAGGGCTCATGTTGACCAGAGTGACGAAGGAGCGCTCTGGTAGTAGGCGATATGACCTCGTACTTAAAGCCCGGCATGAGTCATAATAGCTAACTAACTTTACTACTCTATATACATCCCATTTACCCCAAATATTTTCAGATATCACCGGATGTTATTGATCAATTCGCCTCCACTTTGAGAAAATGTTTTTTCGTATCGGCTCATTTAATCGTGTGAATGTTGGATCTCTGGGGCTGTTCACTGAAATACGACTTTTCTGAGATATCCTTGTATACTAAATGTTGTAAAAGTGTATGCTAGAGTAGACTCTGAAGTCCCTAAAGTGATCTGTTGAGACGAGGGAACTGAGGGTGGATGACATCATTTCCCTGCTTCGATCTCAATAACCTTTCTTCAGTGGACATTCGTTTAACCTTTATCCTTCCTTCCTTCTCTTCAATATTATCAAGGCACTACCTGATTGTATCCATGGGAGCAGAGGTAGGCAAACAGCAGCCTTCTAGCCAACGGGTGCGGTTTGCAAGGGACCAGTACTTTTTTTTTTAGTTCTTACATCTTTATTAGCGAAAATCCGAGTTCAAATTTTCAACAGAATATCTCGTTTTAAGATCCCATGAACAAGTTTCTAAATAGGATGGGACGTTAAGCGATGGTCCAGATCCTGTGCGATGTAAGGTACTCTTTAAGACCCCTACCTTAGGTGAATAAACCTATGTAGTGTAATTGACACTATTGACTTTGAGCTATTTCGACCCATGACTTGGATACGATCAGCTTCTTTCTTATCTTTTCCGAGGGTTGTTCGGTGTTGTTATAGATGAGTCTCATACTAAATATGTAGTTAGGTATTAAGAGATCATATCGACTAGTAACAGAGCACTTTTTCGTCACTCTGGTGAACATGAGCCTAAATTATGCCTAACCTAAATTTGTATTCATCTAGGGTAGGGGTTTTTACCAAGTACCTGACACTGTACAGGCTCGGGACCATCGCTTTACGTCCCATCTGAAGGACAGCGAGCTCAAGGTTTTTTCACTTCCCAGATAAAATAAACTAAGGGCCTCGGCCGGGTTTCGAACTCTCTGATCTCAGAAATGGAATTCCAGGAGATGAAATGAATCAATTTTTACTTGGTGATACAGAAGTCTATAAGTACGAGGGGTGATCAAAAAGTTCTAGAACTTTTTTAATTGCGCGCTAACTGAGCGTCAGAGAGCGATACGGTTTGCATTAGTTGTTGTGACTCTTCCTGAGCTCAGCTGTTGTTGTAGATTCTCTACAACCTTCTTTGTTGTGAAGTAACAGACATTTTTGTGAAACAAGTTTTTCGTGTTTGGCTATTTTGTGATTTTTGTCAAATTAAGCAAAAAGAAGAGCAACGTATTTGTGTCAGGTTTTGTGTGAAGTTGGGTAAAACGTTTACAGAATCTTTTCAGAAGTTGCCACAGACTTTTGGGGAAAAATGTCCGAGTCGATCACGTTGTCATGAGTGGTACAAGAGGTTCAAAGAAGGCCGGACCACTGAGTTCAGGTTTGTTAGGAACTATTTGAAATGGCAAATGATGAAAATTCGTAAGTCTTGATTTTCTTACAATTAGTTGATTACAAATAATTCGATATGAGGAAGAACACTGTCCGTGATTCACTTACGACTTTCATTCTCTATAACATTAAGGACCAAGTGAATTTTCCCTTTTTGTTTTTGCTAACACCCTCCTCCCAGAAACCCAATCTGACTTCTTTCTTTTGTTCCCTGCGCCTGACACCAACTAATGGAGCCTTTTCATGAACAGACTTCAGGGCAGAAATATTCTGGAGATAACATTTATATAAAGGACAAAAATAATAGTCCTTTCCTTTTTTTTTCTAGAACAAAAAAAAATGTAAGGAAGAGGACGACAGTTATCAGAGAGATAAGTGGGCAGCCCAGTCTCTTATCGGAACGTTAGTAATAGACTTAGTTCATTGAGTCAAGTTTCCGTTCATTCAACATATTTCCTATCACTTTCCTCATCTGATCATAGTTCAAGGAAAGACTATAACAAAAAAAATAATCGTCGGTGAATCACCGGCAAAGTACTTCCCCAGGACGAACTAATCAATTAACTTTTCGCTTTTCCTCCAAAACTAGACGACCGTTTGCGCTAATATTCAATAGTTGACTTACATCGGGACTGCTAAATCCACATACTAAATTTTGAGCCAATAAATGTATTACATTGGCATTTATTAGAGTTTTTGAGTTGAGGCTCTCCCCTTCTACCGATTTCGTTGAAAATTAACCATAATTAATTTTTTTATTTTATTTTTTTTATGATGCATATTTACAATCGGTACAGACAAACCGTTAGTAAATTTGTTGACAATAGGTAATGGAACAATTTATGTACAATGATAACTAAATACAAGAGAGAAAAAAAAAAATAATAAAAAAAAAACAATAATAATAAAAAAAATAATAAAAAAATAAAAAATGTCTCATAGAAATAAAAGACGTTGTCTTCCCACTGTTTTATTTATACCAGAACCGGTTTTCGACGCAACAGCGTCATCATCAGTGGTTCATCTACCAGAATAACAAAAATATACAAATAATAAAAAGTATAAATAATTCCTAAAGCATCAGGGTACAGAGTAAAATTATAAAATAAACTTACCCACCCACACAGCACAGCGGTTGGAAGATAACTGGCATAGCTCTAAGGGGTGGGGGAAGCCAGATTCACTCACTCTCTCAACATGCAAAAACCATTCATTCTAATAAATACATTAAGTCTGTACATAATATAAACATTTTCCATCATACAGCCAAAGAAATTATTTGTTGTCATAAAATATATAAAAAAATAAATACATAAATAAATACATTGTTAAAAATTATTACAGACTTGAAATCACAATAAATATCATTATAAAAACTATATTTACAATACATCTTTCACAGGATAGCTACTTCCCTTAGTTTTGGACCAATCTCTCACACCAGTTAGGTCAGGCAGCAGAAGGGAGTTCTTAACCTCTATTTTTTTGTTAAGACTTTTTGAATCCTCATATAAAGAAAGTCGGATCTCCAAGCCTTCTAGGATATCTGTACGTCTTCCCTTGGTACCCTCGTGCAACAGCGCCACTCTATGGGTACCAGTATGGCCCTCATTTTGACAATGAATAAAGAACTCGGAATCCCTTCTTCGTAGATGTTCCTTAGTCCGTATGTGTAATTTCCTTCCTGTCTGTCCAATATATGTTGCATTACAATCACCACATGTCAGTTTGTAAACACCGGATTTGTCCCTGAAAGGTACTCTGTCCTTCAGACTGGGGAAACAATTCCTTAAAGTGTTGTCATTTCTGTAGGCCACCCTGACTCCGTCTCTAGTAATAGTACGACCCATCCTCTCGGACACAGGCCCTAGGTAAGGGAGTACACACCAATTCTTGTATACATCCTCATTCCTTTTCAGGCCTCGGGGCATAAGCTTATTCTTAACTTTTTTCTTTATCATTCTCTCGACCAACCCCGCGTCATATCCGTTGACTTCTGCGATATGTTTTATGCAATTTTTCTCCTTATCGAAATTATCGCTGGTCAGAGGAACATGAAGCAGTCGGTTGGTGAGAAAATGAAATGCCGCCATTTTGTGTCCATAAGGATGGGAAGAGTCTGCAGGTATAACTGTGTCAGTGGAAGTAGGTTTTCTGTAAATGTCAAATGATATAGTATTGTCTGTTACGTACAAGGTCAAATCTAAAAAGTTTAATTTGTCACCTCCTATTTCCAAAGTAAATTGTATTCTAGGATGGCACATGTTTAAATAGTCCAGGAGTGATTCTAATCTGGAAGGTGGCCCATTAAATACTATAAAAATGTCGTCCACGTATCTCTTCCAGTAGAAGACATCATCGAAGAAGGGGTTCCGTTCATTCAATACACTGGTTCTTTCCAGATGGTCCATAAAGATGTCCGCGCATAAAGGGCTTAAAGGAGATCCCATGGCCAAACCTTCCCCCTGGTTAAAGAATTGGTCCTGGAAGGCAAAATAATTCTGGTCGAGGCAAACGTCAAACAGTGCACAGAGTTCCATGCCGTATATCTGATCTGTTCTCTGTTTAAATACAATATTCCTGATGAGAGTTTTAATCTCATCAGGGGGGACACTGGGAAACAGATTCACAACGTCAAAGGAGGCCAATATGGCTCCATCAGGTATCGACATACCTTCAAGATCTTTTATGAGTTCCCTGCTACTGGTCAACGAGTGCCCCGACCGAAAATCAGTGACATTTTTAAATAACTTCACTATTCTCTTAGAAACTCGTCCTGAAGGGGCTGAGTTAAAGGAAACTATGGGCCTTATAGGGTTGTTATCTTTATGTAATTTAACAAGAGAATACATCCTAGGAGCTTGGGGGTTCATCTCTACAAGTGTCTTCTTTTCGCTGGGTTTAAACAAAACCCCCGTACTGTCCAGGGCATGCTTAATCTGTTGATTAAATTGTTCTGTTGGGTCATTATTTAATCTGTTGCAATTATTTTGTTTTATGAATAGCATAGTTTTATCTATATATTCATGTTTGGTCAATATGACCGTCGACTGACCCTTGTCCGCCCTAGTTACAACTAAATTATTAATCTTAATTTTAGATTTTAAGGTATTAAGGGTTTTTTGTAGGGGGTTGGCTTTGTACTGAGAAATATCTGATTTGGTGGGGATGCTTTGGTTCAAAATAACAGAACATTCCTTTTTAACAGAATTACTTATTGATGGGACACATTCTACAGCAGAAATTAAATTTAAAATAGAATTTTTATCGAGAGTACTGGGGGGGCAAAATTTTAAACCCTTATTCAACAAATTATAATCTTCTTTCTTAAATTGTACATTGGTTAAATTGACAGTACGGGGATACCAGCTATGACAATATTTATTAGGGAGGGAAGGTTGTTTTTGTTTACTCACTAGGGATTGTATTTTCTTGTTTAAATTACTAAGCTTATCCTTTAACTTCTTCTCATTCAAATTATATACAATATTTTCAAACACATCCCATTCTAATGAATGGAGAGTCATTACGAGTTTTGATCGAATTTTATACAAATAAAAACCTAAACTGTCCCTGATGCAATACCATTTTTTGATTTCATCTTTTAGAAGCATTATCTTAAACTTTATTTCTAATTTCTTAGTATAATCTGTATTTTTAGAAAATATATTGTAATTATTATTAATATAATTTGGACAAATTTTGAGATTATAACATTTCTGATTAAAATAAATATTTCGATTAGCTAATCCAAATTTAAACTTCAAGTTACAATACATCTTTTTCAAAACTTGTATATTACTGGTTTCTATGTGATGGACAGATTCCTGGTTTATATCTTTGAAAGATGTCCGACGAGACATGATGTTCATATGTGATAGTAAGATGTTGTGGGACGAGATTTCTAATAGAAATAAAAGACGTTGTCTTCCCACTGTTTTATTTATACCAGAACCGGTTTTCGACGCAACAGCGTCATCATCAGTGGTTCATCTACCAGAATAACAAAAATATACAAATAATAAAAAGTATAAATAATTCCTAAAGCATCAGGGTACAGAGTAAAATTATAAAATAAACTTACCCACCCACACAGCACAGCGGTTGGAAGATAACTGGCATAGCTCTAAGGGGTGGGGGAAGCCAGATTCACTCACTCTCTCAACATGCAAAAACCATTCATTCTAATAAATACATTAAGTCTGTACATAATATAAACATTTTCCATCATACAGCCAAAGAAATTATTTGTTGTCATAAAATATATAAAAAAATAAATACATAAATAAATACATTGTTAAAAATTATTACAGACTTGAAATCACAATAAATATCATTATAAAAACTATATTTACAATACATCTTTCACAGGATAGCTACTTCCCTTAGTTTTGGACCAATCTCTCACACCAGTTAGGTCAGGCAGCAGAAGGGAGTTCTTAACCTCTATTTTTTTGTTAAGACTTTTTGAATCCTCATATAAAGAAAGTCGGATCTCCAAGCCTTCTAGGATATCTGTACGTCTTCCCTTGGTACCCTCGTGCAACAGCGCCACTCTATGGGTACCAGTATGGCCCTCATTTTGACAATGAATAAAGAACTCGGAATCCCTTCTTCGTAGATGTTCCTTAGTCCGTATGTGTAATTTCCTTCCTGTCTGTCCAATATATGTTGCATTACAATCACCACATGTCAGTTTGTAAACACCGGATTTGTCCCTGAAAGGTACTCTGTCCTTCAGACTGGGGAAACAATTCCTTAAAGTGTTGTCATTTCTGTAGGCCACCCTGACTCCGTCTCTAGTAATAGTACGACCCATCCTCTCGGACACAGGCCCTAGGTAAGGGAGTACACACCAATTCTTGTATACATCCTCATTCCTTTTCAGGCCTCGGGGCATAAGCTTATTCTTAACTTTTTTCTTTATCATTCTCTCGACCAACCCCGCGTCATATCCGTTGACTTCTGCGATATGTTTTATGCAATTTTTCTCCTTATCGAAATTATCGCTGGTCAGAGGAACATGAAGCAGTCGGTTGGTGAGAAAATGAAATGCCGCCATTTTGTGTCCATAAGGATGGGAAGAGTCTGCAGGTATAACTGTGTCAGTGGAAGTAGGTTTTCTGTAAATGTCAAATGATATAGTATTGTCTGTTACGTACAAGGTCAAATCTAAAAAGTTTAATTTGTCACCTCCTATTTCCAAAGTAAATTGTATTCTAGGATGGCACATGTTTAAATAGTCCAGGAGTGATTCTAATCTGGAAGGTGGCCCATTAAATACTATAAAAATGTCGTCCACGTATCTCTTCCAGTAGAAGACATCATCGAAGAAGGGGTTCCGTTCATTCAATACACTGGTTCTTTCCAGATGGTCCATAAAGATGTCCGCGCATAAAGGGCTTAAAGGAGATCCCATGGCCAAACCTTCCCCCTGGTTAAAGAATTGGTCCTGGAAGGCAAAATAATTCTGGTCGAGGCAAACGTCAAACAGTGCACAGAGTTCCATGCCGTATATCTGATCTGTTCTCTGTTTAAATACAATATTCCTGATGAGAGTTTTAATCTCATCAGGGGGGACACTGGGAAACAGATTCACAACGTCAAAGGAGGCCAATATGGCTCCATCAGGTATCGACATACCTTCAAGATCTTTTATGAGTTCCCTGCTACTGGTCAACGAGTGCCCCGACCGAAAATCAGTGACATTTTTAAATAACTTCACTATTCTCTTAGAAACTCGTCCTGAAGGGGCTGAGTTAAAGGAAACTATGGGCCTTATAGGGTTGTTATCTTTATGTAATTTAACAAGAGAATACATCCTAGGAGCTTGGGGGTTCATCTCTACAAGTGTCTTCTTTTCGCTGGGTTTAAACAAAACCCCCGTACTGTCCAGGGCATGCTTAATCTGTTGATTAAATTGTTCTGTTGGGTCATTATTTAATCTGTTGCAATTATTTTGTTTTATGAATAGCATAGTTTTATCTATATATTCATGTTTGGTCAATATGACCGTCGACTGACCCTTGTCCGCCCTAGTTACAACTAAATTATTAATCTTAATTTTAGATTTTAAGGTATTAAGGGTTTTTTGTAGGGGGTTGGCTTTGTACTGAGAAATATCTGATTTGGTGGGGATGCTTTGGTTCAAAATAACAGAACATTCCTTTTTAACAGAATTACTTATTGATGGGACACATTCTACAGCAGAAATTAAATTTAAAATAGAATTTTTATCGAGAGTACTGGGGGGGCAAAATTTTAAACCCTTATTCAACAAATTATAATCTTCTTTCTTAAATTGTACATTGGTTAAATTGACAGTACGGGGATACCAGCTATGACAATATTTATTAGGGAGGGAAGGTTGTTTTTGTTTACTCACTAGGGATTGTATTTTCTTGTTTAAATTACTAAGCTTATCCTTTAACTTCTTCTCATTCAAATTATATACAATATTTTCAAACACATCCCATTCTAATGAATGGAGAGTCATTACGAGTTTTGATCGAATTTTATACAAATAAAAACCTAAACTGTCCCTGATGCAATACCATTTTTTGATTTCATCTTTTAGAAGCATTATCTTAAACTTTATTTCTAATTTCTTAGTATAATCTGTATTTTTAGAAAATATATTGTAATTATTATTAATATAATTTGGACAAATTTTGAGATTATAACATTTCTGATTAAAATAAATATTTCGATTAGCTAATCCAAATTTAAACTTCAAGTTACAATACATCTTTTTCAAAACTTGTATATTACTGGTTTCTATGTGATGGACAGATTCCTGGTTTATATCTTTGAAAGATGTCCGACGAGACATGATGTTCATATGTGATAGTAAGATGTTGTGGGACGAGATTTCTAATAGAAATAAAAGACGTTGTCTTCCCACTGTTTTATTTATACCAGAACCGGTTTTCGACGCAACAGCGTCATCATCAGTGGTTCATCTACCAGAATAACAAAAATATACAAATAATAAAAAGTATAAATAATTCCTAAAGCATCAGGGTACAGAGTAAAATTATAAAATAAACTTACCCACCCACACAGCACAGCGGTTGGAAGATAACTGGCATAGCTCTAAGGGGTGGGGGAAGCCAGATTCACTCACTCTCTCAACATGCAAAAACCATTCATTCTAATAAATACATTAAGTCTGTACATAATATAAACATTTTCCATCATACAGCCAAAGAAATTATTTGTTGTCATAAAATATATAAAAAAATAAATACATAAATAAATACATTGTTAAAAATTATTACAGACTTGAAATCACAATAAATATCATTATAAAAACTATATTTACAATACATCTTTCACAGGATAGCTACTTCCCTTAGTTTTGGACCAATCTCTCACACCAGTTAGGTCAGGCAGCAGAAGGGAGTTCTTAACCTCTATTTTTTTGTTAAGACTTTTTGAATCCTCATATAAAGAAAGTCGGATCTCCAAGCCTTCTAGGATATCTGTACGTCTTCCCTTGGTACCCTCGTGCAACAGCGCCACTCTATGGGTACCAGTATGGCCCTCATTTTGACAATGAATAAAGAACTCGGAATCCCTTCTTCGTAGATGTTCCTTAGTCCGTATGTGTAATTTCCTTCCTGTCTGTCCAATATATGTTGCATTACAATCACCACATGTCAGTTTGTAAACACCGGATTTGTCCCTGAAAGGTACTCTGTCCTTCAGACTGGGGAAACAATTCCTTAAAGTGTTGTCATTTCTGTAGGCCACCCTGACTCCGTCTCTAGTAATAGTACGACCCATCCTCTCGGACACAGGCCCTAGGTAAGGGAGTACACACCAATTCTTGTATACATCCTCATTCCTTTTCAGGCCTCGGGGCATAAGCTTATTCTTAACTTTTTTCTTTATCATTCTCTCGACCAACCCCGCGTCATATCCGTTGACTTCTGCGATATGTTTTATGCAATTTTTCTCCTTATCGAAATTATCGCTGGTCAGAGGAACATGAAGCAGTCGGTTGGTGAGAAAATGAAATGCCGCCATTTTGTGTCCATAAGGATGGGAAGAGTCTGCAGGTATAACTGTGTCAGTGGAAGTAGGTTTTCTGTAAATGTCAAATGATATAGTATTGTCTGTTACGTACAAGGTCAAATCTAAAAAGTTTAATTTGTCACCTCCTATTTCCAAAGTAAATTGTATTCTAGGATGGCACATGTTTAAATAGTCCAGGAGTGATTCTAATCTGGAAGGTGGCCCATTAAATACTATAAAAATGTCGTCCACGTATCTCTTCCAGTAGAAGACATCATCGAAGAAGGGGTTCCGTTCATTCAATACACTGGTTCTTTCCAGATGGTCCATAAAGATGTCCGCGCATAAAGGGCTTAAAGGAGATCCCATGGCCAAACCTTCCCCCTGGTTAAAGAATTGGTCCTGGAAGGCAAAATAATTCTGGTCGAGGCAAACGTCAAACAGTGCACAGAGTTCCATGCCGTATATCTGATCTGTTCTCTGTTTAAATACAATATTCCTGATGAGAGTTTTAATCTCATCAGGGGGGACACTGGGAAACAGATTCACAACGTCAAAGGAGGCCAATATGGCTCCATCAGGTATCGACATACCTTCAAGATCTTTTATGAGTTCCCTGCTACTGGTCAACGAGTGCCCCGACCGAAAATCAGTGACATTTTTAAATAACTTCACTATTCTCTTAGAAACTCGTCCTGAAGGGGCTGAGTTAAAGGAAACTATGGGCCTTATAGGGTTGTTATCTTTATGTAATTTAACAAGAGAATACATCCTAGGAGCTTGGGGGTTCATCTCTACAAGTGTCTTCTTTTCGCTGGGTTTAAACAAAACCCCCGTACTGTCCAGGGCATGCTTAATCTGTTGATTAAATTGTTCTGTTGGGTCATTATTTAATCTGTTGCAATTATTTTGTTTTATGAATAGCATAGTTTTATCTATATATTCATGTTTGGTCAATATGACCGTCGACTGACCCTTGTCCGCCCTAGTTACAACTAAATTATTAATCTTAATTTTAGATTTTAAGGTATTAAGGGTTTTTTGTAGGGGGTTGGCTTTGTACTGAGAAATATCTGATTTGGTGGGGATGCTTTGGTTCAAAATAACAGAACATTCCTTTTTAACAGAATTACTTATTGATGGGACACATTCTACAGCAGAAATTAAATTTAAAATAGAATTTTTATCGAGAGTACTGGGGGGGCAAAATTTTAAACCCTTATTCAACAAATTATAATCTTCTTTCTTAAATTGTACATTGGTTAAATTGACAGTACGGGGATACCAGCTATGACAATATTTATTAGGGAGGGAAGGTTGTTTTTGTTTACTCACTAGGGATTGTATTTTCTTGTTTAAATTACTAAGCTTATCCTTTAACTTCTTCTCATTCAAATTATATACAATATTTTCAAACACATCCCATTCTAATGAATGGAGAGTCATTACGAGTTTTGATCGAATTTTATACAAATAAAAACCTAAACTGTCCCTGATGCAATACCATTTTTTGATTTCATCTTTTAGAAGCATTATCTTAAACTTTATTTCTAATTTCTTAGTATAATCTGTATTTTTAGAAAATATATTGTAATTATTATTAATATAATTTGGACAAATTTTGAGATTATAACATTTCTGATTAAAATAAATATTTCGATTAGCTAATCCAAATTTAAACTTCAAGTTACAATACATCTTTTTCAAAACTTGTATATTACTGGTTTCTATGTGATGGACAGATTCCTGGTTTATATCTTTGAAAGATGTCCGACGAGACATGATGTTCATATGTGATAGTAAGATGTTGTGGGACGAGATTTCTAATAGAAATAAAAGACGTTGTCTTCCCACTGTTTTATTTATACCAGAACCGGTTTTCGACGCAACAGCGTCATCATCAGTGGTTCATCTACCAGAATAACAAAAATATACAAATAATAAAAAGTATAAATAATTCCTAAAGCATCAGGGTACAGAGTAAAATTATAAAATAAACTTACCCACCCACACAGCACAGCGGTTGGAAGATAACTGGCATAGCTCTAAGGGGTGGGGGAAGCCAGATTCACTCACTCTCTCAACATGCAAAAACCATTCATTCTAATAAATACATTAAGTCTGTACATAATATAAACATTTTCCATCATACAGCCAAAGAAATTATTTGTTGTCATAAAATATATAAAAAAATAAATACATAAATAAATACATTGTTAAAAATTATTACAGACTTGAAATCACAATAAATATCATTATAAAAACTATATTTACAATACATCTTTCACAGGATAGCTACTTCCCTTAGTTTTGGACCAATCTCTCACACCAGTTAGGTCAGGCAGCAGAAGGGAGTTCTTAACCTCTATTTTTTTGTTAAGACTTTTTGAATCCTCATATAAAGAAAGTCGGATCTCCAAGCCTTCTAGGATATCTGTACGTCTTCCCTTGGTACCCTCGTGCAACAGCGCCACTCTATGGGTACCAGTATGGCCCTCATTTTGACAATGAATAAAGAACTCGGAATCGGAGGAAGATGTATTGTAACTTGAAGTTTAAATTTGGATTAGCTAATCGAAATATTTATTTTAATCAGAAATGTTATAATCTCAAAATTTGTCCAAATTATATTAATAATAATTACAATATATTTTCTAAAAATACAGATTATACTAAGAAATTAGAAATAAAGTTTAAGATAATGCTTCTAAAAGATGAAATCAAAAAATGGTATTGCATCAGGGACAGTTTAGGTTTTTATTTGTATAAAATTCGATCAAAACTCGTAATGACTCTCCATTCATTAGAATGGGATGTGTTTGAAAATATTGTATATAATTTGAATGAGAAGAAGTTAAAGGATAAGCTTAGTAATTTAAACAAGAAAATACAATCCCTAGTGAGTAAACAAAAACAACCTTCCCTCCCTAATAAATATTGTCATAGCTGGTATCCCCGTACTGTCAATTTAACCAATGTACAATTTAAGAAAGAAGATTATAATTTGTTGAATAAGGGTTTAAAATTTTGCCCCCCCAGTACTCTCGATAAAAATTCTATTTTAAATTTAATTTCTGCTGTAGAATGTGTCCCATCAATAAGTAATTCTGTTAAAAAGGAATGTTCTGTTATTTTGAACCAAAGCATCCCCACCAAATCAGATATTTCTCAGTACAAAGCCAACCCCCTACAAAAAACCCTTAATACCTTAAAATCTAAAATTAAGATTAATAATTTAGTTGTAACTAGGGCGGACAAGGGTCAGTCGACGGTCATATTGACCAAACATGAATATATAGATAAAACTATGCTATTCATAAAACAAAATAATTGCAACAGATTAAATAATGACCCAACAGAACAATTTAATCAACAGATTAAGCATGCCCTGGACAGTACGGGGGTTTTGTTTAAACCCAGCGAAAAGAAGACACTTGTAGAGATGAACCCCCAAGCTCCTAGGATGTATTCTCTTGTTAAATTACATAAAGATAACAACCCTATAAGGCCCATAGTTTCCTTTAACTCAGCCCCTTCAGGACGAGTTTCTAAGAGAATAGTGAAGTTATTTAAAAATGTCACTGATTTTCGGTCGGGGCACTCGTTGACCAGTAGCAGGGAACTCATAAAAGATCTTGAAGGTATGTCGATACCTGATGGAGCCATATTGGCCTCCTTTGACGTTGTGAATCTGTTTCCCAGTGTCCCCCCTGATGAGATTAAAACTCTCATCAGGAATATTGTATTTAAACAGAGAACAGATCAGATATACGGCATGGAACTCTGTGCACTGTTTGACGTTTGCCTCGACCAGAATTATTTTGCCTTCCAGGACCAATTCTTTAACCAGGGGGAAGGTTTGGCCATGGGATCTCCTTTAAGCCCTTTATGCGCGGACATCTTTATGGACCATCTGGAAAGAACCAGTGTATTGAATGAACGGAACCCCTTCTTCGATGATGTCTTCTACTGGAAGAGATACGTGGACGACATTTTTATAGTATTTAATGGGCCACCTTCCAGATTAGAATCACTCCTGGACTATTTAAACATGTGCCATCCTAGAATACAATTTACTTTGGAAATAGGAGGTGACAAATTAAACTTTTTAGATTTGACCTTGTACGTAACAGACAATACTATATCATTTGACATTTACAGAAAACCTACTTCCACTGACACAGTTATACCTGCAGACTCTTCCCATCCTTATGGACACAAAATGGCGGCATTTCATTTTCTCACCAACCGACTGCTTCATGTTCCTCTGACCAGCGATAATTTCGATAAGGAGAAAAATTGCATAAAACATATCGCAGAAGTCAACGGATATGACGCGGGGTTGGTCGAGAGAATGATAAAGAAAAAAGTTAAGAATAAGCTTATGCCCCGAGGCCTGAAAAGGAATGAGGATGTATACAAGAATTGGTGTGTACTCCCTTACCTAGGGCCTGTGTCCGAGAGGATGGGTCGTACTATTACTAGAGACGGAGTCAGGGTGGCCTACAGAAATGACAACACTTTAAGGAATTGTTTCCCCAGTCTGAAGGACAGAGTACCTTTCAGGGACAAATCCGGTGTTTACAAACTGACATGTGGTGATTGTAATGCAACATATATTGGACAGACAGGAAGGAAATTACACATACGGACTAAGGAACATCTACGAAGAAGGGATTCCGAGTTCTTTATTCATTGTCAAAATGAGGGCCATACTGGTACCCATAGAGTGGCGCTGTTGCACGAGGGTACCAAGGGAAGACGTACAGATATCCTAGAAGGCTTGGAGATCCGACTTTCTTTATATGAGGATTCAAAAAGTCTTAACAAAAAAATAGAGGTTAAGAACTCCCTTCTGCTGCCTGACCTAACTGGTGTGAGAGATTGGTCCAAAACTAAGGGAAGTAGCTATCCTGTGAAAGATGTATTGTAAATATAGTTTTTATAATGATATTTATTGTGATTTCAAGTCTGTAATAATTTTTAACAATGTATTTATTTATGTATTTATTTTTTTATATATTTTATGACAACAAATAATTTCTTTGGCTGTATGATGGAAAATGTTTATATTATGTACAGACTTAATGTATTTATTAGAATGAATGGTTTTTGCATGTTGAGAGAGTGAGTGAATCTGGCTTCCCCCACCCCTTAGAGCTATGCCAGTTATCTTCCAACCGCTGTGCTGTGTGGGTGGGTAAGTTTATTTTATAATTTTACTCTGTACCCTGATGCTTTAGGAATTATTTATACTTTTTATTATTTGTATATTTTTGTTATTCTGGTAGATGAACCACTGATGATGACGCTGTTGCGTCGAAAACCGGTTCTGGTATAAATAAAACAGTGGGAAGACAACGTCTTTTATTTCTATTAGAAATCTCGTCCCACAACATCTTACTATCACATATGAACATCATGTCTCGTCGGACATCTTTCAAAGATATAAACCAGGAATCTGTCCATCACATAGAAACCAGTAATATACAAGTTTTGAAAAAGATGTATTGTAACTTGAAGTTTAAATTTGGATTAGCTAATCGAAATATTTATTTTAATCAGAAATGTTATAATCTCAAAATTTGTCCAAATTATATTAATAATAATTACAATATATTTTCTAAAAATACAGATTATACTAAGAAATTAGAAATAAAGTTTAAGATAATGCTTCTAAAAGATGAAATCAAAAAATGGTATTGCATCAGGGACAGTTTAGGTTTTTATTTGTATAAAATTCGATCAAAACTCGTAATGACTCTCCATTCATTAGAATGGGATGTGTTTGAAAATATTGTATATAATTTGAATGAGAAGAAGTTAAAGGATAAGCTTAGTAATTTAAACAAGAAAATACAATCCCTAGTGAGTAAACAAAAACAACCTTCCCTCCCTAATAAATATTGTCATAGCTGGTATCCCCGTACTGTCAATTTAACCAATGTACAATTTAAGAAAGAAGATTATAATTTGTTGAATAAGGGTTTAAAATTTTGCCCCCCCAGTACTCTCGATAAAAATTCTATTTTAAATTTAATTTCTGCTGTAGAATGTGTCCCATCAATAAGTAATTCTGTTAAAAAGGAATGTTCTGTTATTTTGAACCAAAGCATCCCCACCAAATCAGATATTTCTCAGTACAAAGCCAACCCCCTACAAAAAACCCTTAATACCTTAAAATCTAAAATTAAGATTAATAATTTAGTTGTAACTAGGGCGGACAAGGGTCAGTCGACGGTCATATTGACCAAACATGAATATATAGATAAAACTATGCTATTCATAAAACAAAATAATTGCAACAGATTAAATAATGACCCAACAGAACAATTTAATCAACAGATTAAGCATGCCCTGGACAGTACGGGGGTTTTGTTTAAACCCAGCGAAAAGAAGACACTTGTAGAGATGAACCCCCAAGCTCCTAGGATGTATTCTCTTGTTAAATTACATAAAGATAACAACCCTATAAGGCCCATAGTTTCCTTTAACTCAGCCCCTTCAGGACGAGTTTCTAAGAGAATAGTGAAGTTATTTAAAAATGTCACTGATTTTCGGTCGGGGCACTCGTTGACCAGTAGCAGGGAACTCATAAAAGATCTTGAAGGTATGTCGATACCTGATGGAGCCATATTGGCCTCCTTTGACGTTGTGAATCTGTTTCCCAGTGTCCCCCCTGATGAGATTAAAACTCTCATCAGGAATATTGTATTTAAACAGAGAACAGATCAGATATACGGCATGGAACTCTGTGCACTGTTTGACGTTTGCCTCGACCAGAATTATTTTGCCTTCCAGGACCAATTCTTTAACCAGGGGGAAGGTTTGGCCATGGGATCTCCTTTAAGCCCTTTATGCGCGGACATCTTTATGGACCATCTGGAAAGAACCAGTGTATTGAATGAACGGAACCCCTTCTTCGATGATGTCTTCTACTGGAAGAGATACGTGGACGACATTTTTATAGTATTTAATGGGCCACCTTCCAGATTAGAATCACTCCTGGACTATTTAAACATGTGCCATCCTAGAATACAATTTACTTTGGAAATAGGAGGTGACAAATTAAACTTTTTAGATTTGACCTTGTACGTAACAGACAATACTATATCATTTGACATTTACAGAAAACCTACTTCCACTGACACAGTTATACCTGCAGACTCTTCCCATCCTTATGGACACAAAATGGCGGCATTTCATTTTCTCACCAACCGACTGCTTCATGTTCCTCTGACCAGCGATAATTTCGATAAGGAGAAAAATTGCATAAAACATATCGCAGAAGTCAACGGATATGACGCGGGGTTGGTCGAGAGAATGATAAAGAAAAAAGTTAAGAATAAGCTTATGCCCCGAGGCCTGAAAAGGAATGAGGATGTATACAAGAATTGGTGTGTACTCCCTTACCTAGGGCCTGTGTCCGAGAGGATGGGTCGTACTATTACTAGAGACGGAGTCAGGGTGGCCTACAGAAATGACAACACTTTAAGGAATTGTTTCCCCAGTCTGAAGGACAGAGTACCTTTCAGGGACAAATCCGGTGTTTACAAACTGACATGTGGTGATTGTAATGCAACATATATTGGACAGACAGGAAGGAAATTACACATACGGACTAAGGAACATCTACGAAGAAGGGATTCCGAGTTCTTTATTCATTGTCAAAATGAGGGCCATACTGGTACCCATAGAGTGGCGCTGTTGCACGAGGGTACCAAGGGAAGACGTACAGATATCCTAGAAGGCTTGGAGATCCGACTTTCTTTATATGAGGATTCAAAAAGTCTTAACAAAAAAATAGAGGTTAAGAACTCCCTTCTGCTGCCTGACCTAACTGGTGTGAGAGATTGGTCCAAAACTAAGGGAAGTAGCTATCCTGTGAAAGATGTATTGTAAATATAGTTTTTATAATGATATTTATTGTGATTTCAAGTCTGTAATAATTTTTAACAATGTATTTATTTATGTATTTATTTTTTTATATATTTTATGACAACAAATAATTTCTTTGGCTGTATGATGGAAAATGTTTATATTATGTACAGACTTAATGTATTTATTAGAATGAATGGTTTTTGCATGTTGAGAGAGTGAGTGAATCTGGCTTCCCCCACCCCTTAGAGCTATGCCAGTTATCTTCCAACCGCTGTGCTGTGTGGGTGGGTAAGTTTATTTTATAATTTTACTCTGTACCCTGATGCTTTAGGAATTATTTATACTTTTTATTATTTGTATATTTTTGTTATTCTGGTAGATGAACCACTGATGATGACGCTGTTGCGTCGAAAACCGGTTCTGGTATAAATAAAACAGTGGGAAGACAACGTCTTTTATTTCTATTAGAAATCTCGTCCCACAACATCTTACTATCACATATGAAAAAAATGTCTCCGTGATGTCATGAAGAATATGTACAAAATAATAACTATGTATACAATAAGAAAACAATTACAACGATAATAATAAAAAATATAAAAATAAAATAAAATAATATAATAATAAATTTAGGCGCCGGTAGCTCAGTGGTATGCGAACTTGGCTTCTGAGCTCAAGATCGTGGGTTCGAAACCTGACCGAGGCCCTTAGTTTATTTCATCTGGGATGTAAGATTAACTTAAGCACGCCGTCCTTCGAATGGGACGTTAAGCGATAGTCCCGAGCCTGTATGATGTCAGGTACTCGTTAAAGACCCCTGCCCTAGGTGAATAAAAATTTAGGGTAGGCAAAATTTAGGACTCCCACAATAGAGTCGGATTCATGTCCACCAGAGTGACGAAAGAGCGCTCTGTTGGTAGGCGATATGACTTCGTAGTTAAAGCTTGGGCATGAGTCATAAAACCTAACCTAATTTTATTTTATTATATTAATTATAATAATATAATAATAAATTTAAAACATATAAAATAATATAATATTTTTGACTTTAAATGTGTTATTTCGTGTCCATTACATCAGCAGTTATTAAGGCTTTTGAGTTGAGCCCACTTCTTCATTTTTAGCATCAGTGTCAGAAAACTCCGGTGAAAATTCAATTTCGAATTTCCTACCGATTACATAACTTGCCCTATACGTCGTATAGCTGGAGAAGTATAATTCCAAGTTGGGGGCACATCCAGCCATGATGAGTCATTGGAGGAAGGAGAGTTACTATCTGATGACTAATAGCAGATATCGGCCGACAAGTTATCAATAGATTTCGACAGGGTATCTACAGAGATGAGCTGTCAGCTGTGGCCTTGTATGAAGACAACCAGAGATCAAATATCACTGACACTATGACGCACGGATGTTAACTGCAGTCGAAGCTTGCTGCAGGCGCCAAACAGCGGCGCCATTGGTAAGAAGAGATGTCAGTTTTCTTCTGAATTTCATTTTTTCCTAACCCTATGACGTCTGTCTAAGGGATAACTCATGACAAAGATGAATTTAGAATTTTGTCACCTTAGATGGATTGTGTTCAAGTAGAATTGAATCAAGAATATTTCAATAGAAGAGAATATTGCAAACAAAATAATATATGTACATCTCGTATATAAATTCTACGCTGTTCTAGAACACGCTTATGCCAACACCAAGGACTCTTTCATAGCTCTGATAGTAGGCGATATGACCTGATGGCAGTTACTGAAGTTTTTGGGTTTACGTCCCACCATAATCCCCCTCTTTCCTTCGGCAGATTTGACAAAAAACTAATAGGTGTTGTCCTTATGGGATTCTGGATACAGATACACAATTTCGTATCGATACATTCATTTTAACGGAAGATACCGTGGTCACAGATAAACATACAGACAGAATTGAAGGGGTGAGTGGATAAAGGGACTATGTGAGATAAAAGCCATTTTGTTAAACACCCTTATTATAATCATATATATAAAGCTGAAAATGTCTGTGCGTTGTACCGCTATAACTCACGAACGGCTTGATGGATTTGATTAATTTTTTTTTAAATTTGTTCGTCATCGTCTGTGGAAGGTTATAGGCGTATTAGTACCTCAATATCTGGTCCATCCCAGCATCCACTCACGCAATCTTTGTAACTCAAAAACCACTGCAATGATTTATGAGGAATGTTTTTGAATAGATAAGTTTTATCTACCGGAAGGATAAGGTCTATTTTTTAATCAACCCCTGGTCCATCCCAGGATCCACTCACGCAATCTTTGTAACTCGAAAACCATTGCAACGATTAATGAGAAATCTTTTTGAATAAATTAGTTTTAGCTCCAAAGCTAGCGTTACTACAGTTGAAGGACTATAAGCCTTATTCCGTATGAATAATTGAAAATTATAACATCATGAATGTACTGTCGAGAAACTGAATAGCCTTATAGGAGATATTGGGAGAAAAGTCAAAGTTCCCCGGGCAACGCCGGGTATTACTGCTAGTATATACTAAAATGAACTTTTCAGGCTCTATTCCTCCAAATAATATCTTATTCACAGATTAAAAGGACTACTTATTGACTACTTTAATTGAAAAACAAAAAATAAATGTACATGACCCCTTTATCCATAAACGGAAAACAGAAAATATATAGATATTGAAGAATGAGCCAATCAATTTATTTATAACGTATGTTATTATTTATTTATTGCTATTATACAAAAAATGATAATAACTGGTACATAATAAATGGTACTTGACTGACGTCTACTTAGTGCGCTTTTTCTTTGGTGGTTTCGGTTCTTCGAGCTTGATTCAGCTAAGAGGTCCTCGTAGAACCAACGATGCTGTTCAGGAACATATTTAATTTGTTGCTTCATATTTTCTAGTTTCTCCCTAGAAATATCTCCTGTGTTGTGTGTGAATCTGTCCAGTTCCACCTTTGTCACTTGTACATGCGATTATATAAATAACAATTATTGTTACCTTCCAGTTATAAGGAAGTATAGGGAAAGTTATGTAATCGATCAAATGTATATGTCAGTCTATAACCCTCTAAAAACACCTATTGTTTTTCAGTCAAATTGACCAAAGGAAAGGGGAATTATAGGGGGAGGCTTAACATAAAAACTAATTGTAGGAATATTGAGGGTCAGTCAAATATTGAAGAAAACAGGCAACACTATTCAAACGCCAAGGTTTCGATATATTTTATATCATCATCAGGGCCTACAAACATGGGGGAGAGTCAAGATTAGAATCACAATTAAACAAAATTAGTGTGTTGATAAACATTACTGAACGTTAAAATAGACATTGTAACGAGTTAAAAATTGAACCTGACTTACTATGAATACATTACTAAACATTAAAATTAAACTTCAAAATTGAGGAACGCGGACATATTGTGGAATTTGTAATAAATAAATAAAACAAACTATTTTTTGAAATATTGTCTATTCCACTAAAGATATTTATAAAATATCTTTAGTGGAAGTTCATAACTAGACCTGACGATGGTGTGAGGCCGAAACCGGTAGTTGTATTTTTATAAATATCTTTAGTGGAATAGACAATATTTCAAAAAATAGTTTGTTTTATTTAATTAAAATTAAGTATAGATACATTGTTGACCAGAAACATGAACGTACACTAATACAAATTAAAATTAAATATGAATACATTACTAAACATAAACATTGATAATAATGGAAATAGACAAATAGGAGGAACATAATAAAGAGTAAAAATTAAACTGACTTACTATGAATAAGCAGGGTTGGGGAGAAGGAATCTGGATGGAGTCTTACATTGCAATGAAATGGCACAATAATACAGGGGTGCTGACGTAAAAACTAATAACTGCCGATAAAATGAATGTATCGACACAAAATTCAGTGTGAGGATTTAGGAACCCCCATGTTGATAGTTGAATATTAGCCCAAACGATCGACTGATTTCGGAGAGGGGACGAAAAATTAATTGATGAATTCGTTCTGAGGAAGTACATTGCCGATGATTCACCGAACATCGAATTTCTGACCGATTACATAAATTCCCTTATACTTCGTTTAGCTGGAGAAGTAAAAAAAAAAAAGAACGAAGATGGAGACAAGTGAGAGTGTTGGAGGCCTGGAGTCTGGTAGCTGGAGGGCCGAGGTGAGCAGAGCAATATCTCCATATACGGTCTCTTCCAACATCTACGGAATGTCCTGCTTTCAGAGTATGGAAGCTTCAACAAGGTGTTACCCTTATATGTAGATCTTATACCAACCCTGTTTAAACATACTCTAAATGGTATTTTGTTTTTTCTCCCGCACTTCGATACTTATACAGTCATATTGTCCGACCCATGGCGCATCATCACCACTTGGAATAATCACATCTTCAGTGGTAATTGTTCGGAATTGGGGCTTCTGGTGCCCAGCCGTTCTACAATTTTTTATGTTAGGAATATAATTGAGATTTGATATCATTAAACAAAAAAGAGGGAGAGCACAAACAAATTATAATTAACTATTTTAAACATTTCATATCAACAAAAAATAATTTTTTTGTAGCATTTTCCCAGTGTCTTAATACCATCAAATATAAATAGGTTCTAAATAAGCAGTGAATGCAATGAAATAACTAGAAATGTAAGCAAAGGCTTCTTATAGGCTAGGTTAGGTTTTATGACATGCCCGGGCTTTAACTACGAGGTCATATCGCCTACTACCAGATCGCTCTTTCGTCACTCTGGTGGACAATTTTGCCTACCCTAAATTTTTATTCACCTAGAGTAGGAATCTTTAATGAGTACCTGATATCGTACAGGCTCGGGACCATTGCTTAATGTCCCATCCGAATGACGGCGTATTTTACCTCCCAGATAAAATAAGCTTAGGGCCTCGGTCGGGTTTCGAACTCACGTTCTTGAGCTCAGAAGGCAAGCACGCATACCACTGAGCTACCGGCGCCCTCGGCTTCTTATATATAGTCAACATTTTATCTTGTTTGTTGAATTACGCTTTTCAAGGTCCCTTGAACGTCTTTTGACATTTTCGCGATGATGACCATCTCTGTGAATGTGATTGCAACTTTGTAAGCGGCCATTGCATTCAACTTGAAATTTGAAATGAAAATGTCATGTTTTAACTTAGATGTGATTAGATATTGGCCAAAAATGTATGACCTGATGATAAAATTAATAAAAATTGTAAGGAAAACTAAAAGAGAGATTTTATATACAATATGATTTTTCGAAAGTCACCCGGTTTGCGAGATACATGACGCGAACTGTCCTTATATGTAGTTTTTGAACATATTTCTTTAAACATTTGCTTCATTTATGCAAAAACGGTTAGTCCTATCAAAAAATTGGTTGTTAAAAAATGTTTCTTATTAAATTTCTAATCGCTTTTGTGTCCCAGATTTGAGAAGGAATTAATATGAACTGAGTTACTCCTCCATCTTGTTTGTTATAATTTTTGCCAACATTTTTGGTTCCGGGGACCCGTTTTTTTCTTGAACCCGAAATACCCGATTCTAGGTCTGAGACGCATGGAACCGAGTCCGGTTCTGGAAACGTAGGCTCGGTCTAGGACTGATTCCAAGGACCCGGGTCCGAGTCAGGAATCCGAAAATTCAAATACCCAGTTCTGCTTCTACCCGCCGAGTTTTCCCTTGAGTTTTGCACTGTCGCATCATGAGAGATATGAGGTTAGACGGTATTAAGAGGCTTTGAGAAGAAGGCTCACTATTAGCTGTTGGATCCAATAGCAGCTCGTGCATCTTCCTCTCTCATTATTACTGTTCACAAAGCTGGAACACGCCCCCCCGGGACTTATCCTCCATTTTCACTCATCTCAGACATATGTTATTTTACATTTAATTAATAAACCATTTAACCTACCATGAAGGCATAATTGGTCACACCTCCCTCACATTTCAATTTCACTTGATTTCTAAACATCTTTCATTTAGAATTCCTTCATAATCACTTATGAGTAAATTGGATTCAGTGATGCGAAAAGAGGAGTTGAGATGTAAATAAGACTAAAATTAAAGAAAAATCGTCAGTAATGTACTTTCCCAGCACGATATAATCAACTAAGTTTTCACTCTCCCCCTAAAACCCTTTTGCCTAAAAATCAATAGTTGACTTACATAGGGACTTCTGAGTCCTCACGATAGCATGACATCTTGAGTTTTTTCAATATTCTTATAGCTCAAAGTACGAGGGCGCCGGTAGCTCAGTGGTATGCATGCTTGCCTTCTGAGTTCAAGGTTGGGGGTTCGAAATTCGGCCGAGGTCCTTAGTTTATTTTATCTGGAAGGTAAAATAAACTTAAGCACGCCGTCCTTAGAATGGGACGTTATGCGATGGTCCAAAGCCTGTGCGATGTCCGGTACCTACTCGTTAAAGACCCCTGCACTAGGTGAATAAAAATTTAGGGTAGGCAAAATTTAGAACTCCCATAGTAGAGTCGGGCTCATGTCGACTAGAGTGACGAAAGAGCGCTCTAGTAGTAGGCGATATGACCTCGTAGTTAAAGCCCGGGCATGAGTCATAATAACTAAATATTAATTGAGCAAGAAAAATAAAGACAAAAGGAGTAAGTTCTACGCTGAATCAGAGCTTAGAAACCGTGCTTCACCTTCGGCCACGTTCTGCTTAGATTCTCAAGCGCAGCGTGCATAGAGAGGTAACCATTCATATTTCCTACACAAAAAGAACATCGCATCACTTGCTTTGCATCGCTAATTATTAGACGTTTTGTGTTAAGTCTCCCCCTTACCCTCCTCTTCCTTTTGACCGATTTTGCTGAAAATCAACAGCTGTCGTATTTATAGCGTTCTGGACGCACATATAAAATGTCGTGTAGATTCATTCTATATATCAACGGGAGTTGTGGTTCACAGATACACAAATAGAAATTTTGCTTTCTCATCTAAACGATGTGTAGGGGAAGTTATTTAATCGTTCAGAAATTCGAATTTTTGAAAAAAGAAAAAAAAAAAAAGGAAAAATTCTGTCTGTGTGTTTGTGAACACAATAACTCCCGATAGAGTGCCTGAATCGACACGATATTCTATATGTGACCGAAACCCCATTAGGACGACATATTTTGTTTTCAAGCCAAATCGGCCATAGGGAGAGAAAGATTGGGGGGGAGGCTTAACACAAAATCTCTAATAACTGCAGTTGTAGTGAATGTATCGACATGAAATTTCATATCGACTGAAGGGAAGGGAGAGTTCAATTCAAAACCCTAATAACTGTCAAAGTAATGAAGAAAGTTTCCTGTGCTTCGCCAACTTTTTTAAATTTTATTTTTGAAGAAAGTTGGGAAATATTAAATTCCGATGAATATCAAATTTCTGACTGATTACATAACTTCCCCTATACTCCGTACAGATGTGGAAGTAAAAATAATAGAGCATTGTTTCGTTGGAAAGCTGATGATATGAGAGATATTAATCTGAGAATAAGTTTCATTTCACATGCATAATTGTATAGTGTTGATGTTACTGTGAAGAACATCTAGTCTAATTGTTGCAATCTAATTACTGTCTAGGTTGCAGCAGAAAATTAATTAGTTGTCCAGTTTGATGCTAAAATGCACCTCAATTAAACATAGGACCAACCTTTTATATCACCAGCCTTATGAAGAATAGAGGAAGTTATGTAATCGATCAAAAATTCGATACGAATCAACAAAATTTCTTGTATTCCGACCTCCTAGTTTCCAAAAATGAAAATATAAATTGCTGTATATGTGTGTGTCTGTGAACACGATAACTACCGATAGAATGAATGTATCGACACGAAATTTTATATGAGTACCGAGAAGCCTCTAAGGACAACATTTACTGATTTTCAGTCAAATCGGCCAAATAGAAGGGGGATTAGGAGGCTTAACATAAAAACTAATAACTGCCGATGTAACGAATGAATTGACACGAAATTTTATATGTAAATTTATATATATATTAGGAATCACTTATTAATTTTCAGGGGAATCTACTAAAGGAGAAAGCGAATCAGAGAGAGGGCACAACTCAACAATCCCAATAACTGCGATGTAGTGAATGTATTAACATGAAATATTATCCACAATTCGTATCAATATATACGATTTTTAGAGACCTTAATTTCATTTAATGTAGGTATTTTAATAATTACAAATATTGGCCCTTTTTGGTCTCATTCTATTTAATTTTTTTTTTTTTCATCATTTAGAAATACAATATTTCATCCATCAGGACATTTTCAAATACAAATTTATAATATCTTCATTTCTTGTTTTGCTATGAAACATTATTTTTTATAACATAGCGTGTCCAAATCTAACATATATTTCCAACATCTTAATTATGCTTCTTTTATTCTCTTCATCGTGGTTTTTGGTTCAAAAAATATATGTTTTTAAAGACAGTTTCTATTTGTATAAACAATTGGAGGTTAATTCCTCCCTCATTCCCTTAACCTCCAATTGTTTATTCAAATAGAAACGGTCTATAAAAACATACATTTTTTGAACCAAAAACCACGATGAAGAGAAAAAAAAGCATAATTAAGATGTTGGAAATATATGTTAGACTTGGACAAGCTATGTTAGGTTAGGTTAGGTTTTATGACTCATGCCCGGGCTTTAACTACGAGGTCATATCACCTGCTACCAGAGCGCTCTTTTGTCACTCTGGTGGACATGAGCCCGACTCTACTGTGGGAGTCCTAAATTTTGCCTACCCTAAATTTTTCATTCACTTAGGGTAGGGGTCTTTAACGAGTACCTGACATCGTACAGGCTCGGGACCATCGCTTAACGTCCCATCCGAAGGACGGCGTGCTTAAGTTTATTTTACCTCCCAGATAGAATAAACTAAGGGTCTCGGTCGGGTTACGAACCCACGTTCTTGAGCTCAGAAGTCAAGCACGCATACCACTGAGCTACCGGCGCCCTCAATAAATAATTAGAACATATTGTATTTCTAAATTATGAAAAAATAAACTGAATAGAATGAGACCAAAAAGGGCCAATATTTGGAATTATTAAAATACCTACATTAAATTAAATATATTTAAATTCAAAACTTCTGATGGCATCTATCAAAAATTGTCTAAGAAAAGGGGGACAACTCAGGGTTCGACCCAAATACCCTTATTATTGCCGATGTAATGAATGTATCTACACAATAATTAGTACGAGGATTCAGAAGCCTCCATGTAAGTCAAATATATTGAGTTTCAGCCCAAACGGTCGATTGCCTCTTCAGGGAGAACTTCCGGCAAGTTTCTCGCAAATGGAGCGACCCTCGAAAAATAGTACATATTTTATGTAAAATGTGCCTTCCGATTTTCTCTTCTACATTTATTTGTAAGGAATTTTGAGTCCTAAATATAAGCGGTAACTTGTAAAATTTACTTAGGCCCCTAAATAAAGTGGTCTCAAGTTTTGATATCGGCCAATAACTAATCAGATATAGGTTAGCACATGTGACTGCTTCATTCCTTTCAAGTTCATAGCAACAATCGTTACTGGGTTAGAGAACTCACAAAGTTCCGATCACAGACACATGATCGCGGAAATCGTCAAAACGGATTCGGGTGATCTTGAAACGTGAAGATCCCTTGAAAAATCGAACTCAGATTGGTAGATCATTTCCAAAAAGACAAGAGGCAGCACATTTCTCAATCTGTTCTAAAAACATGAGCCGCTTTCTTTGTATCACGGAATAATCACAGCCATTTATAGTTCAGAAACCAACGTTTTGAGAGTGGTTAGGATACCCTTCACTGACCTACCTCAAACACTTTCACTTCACATACGTTATGAAGATATTTTCAGATCGTATAAACGAGAGAAACAATTATGTTAAGCCGGATATGTGGTTTTACCATGTTCAACGGTACTTGTACATACTTTTATTTATTTAGAGGGAGAAGACGTGTTTAATTAGCATGTAAGGTGCCGTTTGAGGCGAGGAATGAGCATGTCTTGTTGGAATGTTATCAGGCAGTTTGACTGGAAGGAGGCGGTCGACCTGAGGACTGGTATGTCTGGAGGGACAGAGCTGTCTGTCTGGAGTCTACTGTCAACCAGTGGTAGCCTCCTCCCGTCCAACCTTGTACAGGCTACTGTCATGTGTTTTTTTTTGTGTTTTTTTGGGTGCACCTGATCCCCTGAGGGGGGTCGGTCACATCACCGTTTTGTATCGTCGGAGAATGGGTAACCTTCTCCTGTTTATTTACCATAATTTACAAAACTATACTTGTTGCTGTGGACCGGCTCGATGGCTACGGTCCACAGTCGTCCTTAGATTTCGCGCTCTATGCCGAGTGAGCTCGGGATCTTACGGGGGTTCTGCCTACTTCCCGGAGCCGGGAGCAGCCGCTGCAACGCCTGTCGGCCGTCGGCGGGGCCCCCGGCGCCGGGTGAGAAGGGTTTCTTGATTCTCCTGCAGGAGAAGACGAACCGACCAAAAGCCAGGTAGTCGTCCTCAGTCCCGGCAGGTACGATCCTGTCCGGCGAATCAGCGCCGTCTTGGGCTCGTCGTATAGCGGGCATTCGAGGACTTCTACAGATTACTGTCAACCAATAGTAGCCAACTCTTCCTCCGCCCATTCACGATAACTCCCGATAGAATGAATGTATCAACACGAAATTTGATACGTGTAACTGAAACCCTATAAGGACGAAACCAATAATTGATCAATTATTGATTTTTAGTCAATTGATTTTTCGTCCCAGTGGAAGTGGAAGATTTGGGGGCTTAACATGAAAACTCTAGAAACTGCCATTGTAATTAATGTTTCAACACAAAACTTCATATGTAAATTCAAAACTCCTTAAGGATTACAGCTATTAATTTTCAGGGAAATCGGCCGAGGGGAAGGGGGGAATCAGAGGGGCTTGACTCAAAAACCCCCATAACTGCTAGTGTAATGAATATTTCGACACTTTAGTACGATGAGACTCTAGTAAGACATATTTTATTCACGATATGAATCTTTCCCTTGAACCAGCAATCTACCATAATATCACCTACTATACTATATGTCTCAAAAGATGGTGACAAATCTCTAACATATATTGTTTATGCTACACAAAAAGTTCACTTGTGTGGAGAGATATTTGAGAAGGAAACAATGCAAGTGAGGAGAGAGGTTGGGCCACTGACCTCGGCACACAATGCACCGCCGCTGCATTCCTCCTGAAGCCTGTCTGTCAGTCCGTCTAGTGCATCAGCTTGCCTCAACTCATACCGGCACGAAAACCGTTCAGACATACAACGGATGTTAAGATAACACCTAAAATCGTAAGGTACTTCAAAAAAAATACGCTAAATCCAACTGCTTCAAAATAAAGAGGCTATACTAAGTTACTGGCATTAATTTTCAAATCTTCTAGATAACCTAACAAAACCAATCAAGTAAGTACACTTTCGAAAACTAGAATAAAATCACTGTAATGTTTTCATGTAGTTAATTACTATGATTCATACCCGGGCTTTAACTACGAGGTAATATAGCTTACTATCAGAGCGCTCTTTCATCGCTCGTGGACATGAGCCCTAACTATAGGTATTATTGGATTCCAAAATGTTTTCTACCTGGATTTATTCATCTAGGGTAGGGATCTTCTTGATTTCTTTTGGAGGATTAAATCCGATAAAGCGGCTCCCAATTGTGTAAACAAAATTAATTTGTTTTTGTTTATTTTTATTTTTTATTAATCCCCAAAGAGATTACTTGAAAAGAATGTGGAGAAGTTGTAAAAATAGTTTATTTTTAACTGTAAAACATTTCAAATCATCCAAGTAAAAGAAAATGAATGATATCTTAATTTTTGGGAGTGGTCCACTTCAATTTGTGAGCAGTTTAGTTAGTTATTATGACTCACGCCCGGGCTTTAACTACGAGGCCTACTACCAGAGCGCTCTTTCGTCACTCTGCTGGACATGAGCCCGACTCTACTGCGGGAGTCCTAAATGTTGCCTACCCTAAATTTTTATTCACCTAGGGTAGGGGTCTTTAACGAGTATCTGTCATCGTATAGGCTCGGGTCCACCGCTAAACGTGCCATCCGAAGGACGGCGTGCTTAAGGTTTTTTCACCTTCCAGATAAAAAACCTAAGGGCTTCGGCTGGGTTTTGAGTCCGAAAATATATGTGATGTGGCCATTACAGGACCAACTACGCTTTTACAGATCACTCTCTCTCCCCCTCCCCTTCTCAAAATCACTCATACTGGCATTACTGGGTATAAAGTCACTCTCAGAATTACACTGACTCATTACTTTCATATAAAGAGAGAGAGATCTGTAAGCGTGGTTGGTATAAGAAAGTCCTATAATGGCCACATCACATTTTTTTTTTCATTTTTTAAATTTTTCATGAAAACTATCAATAATAAAAAATATTTTATAGTTCGTTTCAACGCGATACAATTTAACCATTATTTTGAAATATTTCCCTTGGAAATTTATTTTTTGACGCGCTACAACTTTTGTCTTACTGATATATCGGACATGAGCCTGAATATATTATGGGTCTCAAATTTTGGCTGTTCTAAATTTTTATTCTCCTAGGATAGGATTCTTTACACCTGGCATTGTACAGCATCGGGGGCCTCGCTTAACGTCCCATCCGAAGGACGGCGTGCTCAAAGTTTTTTAACCTCCCAAATAAAAAAACTGAAGAGTCTCGGCCAAATTTTGAACCCTCGATCTTGAGTTCAGTAGGCAAGCACGCTAACTCTGAGCTACCGGTGCCCTCCCATATGTTATATAAATGCCGCTGAAAATTATTTGGTGTCGTCCTGATATGCCGTTGAATATACATATGTTTCGTGTCAATACTTTCATTACAACAACAGTTGTTAAAGTTTTTGTGTAAATCCTCCCCCCTTCCCTTAGGCTGAAAATCAATAGGTGTCGTCGTTAAAGGGTTCTGAATACGATATAAGCTTTCGTATCGATACAATTATTCTATCGGGAGTTAATTATTCTATCTTGTTCACAGACACACACAGACAGACATTTTATTTTTGTAAATATGAAGGAGAAGAAGAGTTTATAACAGTCGCATTTACAGAGGTACAATTATACAATAAGGTTCCTTAACCATTACCCTTATACACTAAATACAAATCAAAAATAATCAGTTAAATTAAAAACAATGCTACTGCTTAAGAGTAAATTTAAAAAAACTCTTAAAGAAAAAAAAAAAAAAATACAAAGTAACTGAAATGAATAGAAAATAAATTAATAAACTGAGTAATAATTTAAAATCGTGAACGGATATTTTTGTGTTTCCCTCCCTGAGTTTTCCCTAATTTCTTTACCAAAACGTTTTGATTTGAGTCACACTTAAATAAAAAGTTTTTACTGAAATTTATCATGTAGTCAAGTAGGAGCTCAACAATATTTTTGATTTTTGGAATTAGGGGTTCAAAAACCATGAAATTCCGTTGAAAACTCCGCATCGAATTTCTGACTGGTTACATAACATCCCGTATACCTGGCAGCCAGAGACAAACTAGACTAGATGTTCCTATTCTTTAGATAATGCTATTACACTCGAGAAATATAATGAGGATTGCTATTGTGACTGGTCTGATAGCGCTCTGTGACATGAATTCCAATCTAGTGGGTCATTGTTTAGAGTGACCTTACCTTCACAATGGCCGTCTCTATCTACAGACCCCCAGTTACCTTGCCGTCCCTAAACATCCTCTCATGAAATATCATTACATTTAAATGCATTTTTACTTCTACAGTTATACAGAAGTATAGTATAGTATGAAAAAAAAAACAGTGTGTGTGCAGTTAGTACAGACGTTTGAAGTGTAACTTCCGTACCTAACTCTTCTAGTTTCAGTTTCTCTTTCTGCTAATAGACTATATTTTTATTTTAACTACTTTTAATAACATTGGTACAGGGTAGAAAAGAATTTAATTAAAGAAATTTTTTTAATCATATAATACGTTGGTTACAATTTTTATTTACAGTTAAGGTTACATTAATTTATTAAATTATAGATATTGCCATAAAGATATTATTATAAATATGATATAGATTAACTTATTGATGTAATAGAAACATAATTTTCGTGTGTAACGCATAACACGATGTGCTCATGATAACTAAAGTAAGAAATATAAGGCAGTGTTTGCACGTTATCTAAATATCTTGTAAATACAGCGTCTATGGTACAGTAAGTGGTCGTCGACTCTCGTTTTTGTATATTATCTAAAAGTAAATGCGATTATTGTAAAATCATAAAATTGTTTTTGGAATTGTAGAATAGAACAACGGTTATAAAACAAAAATCAACTACTTAACATTTTTATCTTCATTTTTACTTGTTTTTTTTTTTTTTTTTCATTATATTGGGTATACTTTATGCGATACAAAGTGAATTAAACACTATTGTGTAAAATTTACTTTGTATCGCATAAAGTATACCCAATATAATGAAAAAACAAAAAAAAACAAGTAAAAATGAAGATAAAAATGTTAAGTAGTTGATAGTACCAACCAAAATAGTACTCTTATACGATGCACAATAAGTTAAATTCAAGCGTTGCAAACTCAAAAAAAAAACAGCACTGATTCAAATACAAACGGATAAGAAATGCACGTGTTGTATTAAAGAATCACAAGTGAAAGGTGCGCATAAGTATGCGCAGTCTGCTCAGTGCGCGTCAAGAATGTTACGATTTTTCATCTACTTTACAACGTCCTGCTATAACTAACTAAGTTACACTTCAAAAAAAAAAAAAATCTGTCAAGGTGTGTGTGTT
Organism: Aradus depressus; assembly: GCA_963662175.1. Classification (NCBI taxonomy): domain Eukaryota; kingdom Metazoa; phylum Arthropoda; class Insecta; order Hemiptera; family Aradidae; genus Aradus; species Aradus depressus. Next base: position 87,055,450 of record OY759214.1, read on the forward strand.
TGAGAACACCATAACTCCCGATAGAATGAATTTATTGACACGAAATTTCATATGTGTTTTCAAAACCCTCTAAGGAAGACATCCATTGATTTTCAGCCAAATCAGCCAAAGGAAAGGGGGGTTTAGGGAGGGCTTAACACAAAAACTCCAATAACTGCTTGTAATGAATTTATTGACACGAAATTTCATGTGTGAATTCAAAGCCCTACAAGGACGACACCTATTGATATTCAACCAAATCAGCCAAAATAAAGGGGAGGATTAAGGGAGGACTCAAAAACCCTAATAACCCTATATGTACTGACGAAAAATTATATATAGTCCATATTTATGATCTAATCAAAAATGTCTTCAAATAAAAGTTGTAGAAAATACTAAGAGGCATACTTTATATAAAATACAATTTTTTGTAGGTCGTCCGGTTTTTAAGATACATGCCGAAAACCCTCGTGAAATGTCCTTTTGAAATCATTTTTCTTGTAAATTGGCTGATTTAATCAAAAATGATGAGTCCTATCAAAACATTGGTTGGTACCAAAATTGTTACTTATTAAATTTCCGAAAGCTAATGGGTCCTCAGATTTGATTCTATTTTTATTTATTTATTTATTTTCTTGTTTTGCTTCTCTTCATTGGTTTTCTTTACTCTTAGGGATTCTTCTACCTTATTTGTACTTTATTAATTTATCAAGTTATTGTCGTGTCCACTCGTATTATTATCCTCATTATTATTTCTGATTACATCCACTAAATGTATATATATTTACTTTTTCTTCTTATGGATATATGTCAAAGATAGAATGAATATGTTCAATTATTAACAGTGATTATAGAGTCCTAGCTGACTGCTCCCCCTCCCACACTCAGACTCCGTCTTCTGGGAGGAGGTAGCCTATTTATCATTTGTCTTGTCTCTAGAAGAATAACATTTGGATTTAAAAAAAAAAAAAATAGATAGGAGTACAAACAAGATGATTACAAAACATTAATTTTAGCGGGATAGAGAAAACTTAGTTGATTGATTCGTGATGGGGAAGTATATTACTGTTCATACACCGATTTTTTTTTAAAATCTTGATTCAGCTAAAAAAGTATGAATGAATACGAGAGAGAGGTTTGGAGAAGTAAATTCTGAAATGAGTCAGTCTGTGGAATTTGAGTGACTCATTCAGACCTCGTACGTCGTCTCTACTGTTACGTATCTATCAGTAACTCTCTCATCCCTGTGGGAAATACCTTCCAATATATCTATATTTTGAACAACTATCAGTTTTCTTTTTCATTATAGGTCAGAATAAAAAAGTCGTCAATCACCGGCAATCTCCTTCCCCAGAACGAATTAAATAACTTTTCGCTCCCTCTCCAGCGTTAATGTTAATATTCAATAGTTAACTATAAATTCAATATTTCGGCAGTTATTGGGTTTTTGAATAAAAATAAATTTATTTTATAAATTAGATTTATTACTACTTGAGTCTAACACACGTATGATTAGTAGTAATAACAAAACTATTAAAAATAATAAAATCTGAATAAATGAATACTTAAAAATATATTTTATAGAAAAAAATTAATACATAGATACATTTATAATAAGTAGACACATTTTTCATTGTAATAAAAATTAAGATAGGTAACTATTTTTCAAAAAATCTTGGAAAGTGTCTTTATCCCAACGATGTTTCGGGACGTTCTTACGTCCCTTCATCAGGTCCCAATGTGCGAGATATAGAAAAGAAAAAGAAAACAATGTAACTATAACAATATATAAAAAAAATGAAATAAAATAAATAGGTTAGGTTTTATGACTCATGCCCGGGCTTTTAACTACGAGGTCATATCACCTACTACCAGAGCGCTCTTTTGTCACTCTGGTGGTCATGAGCCCCACTCTATAGTGGGAGTTCTAAATTTTGCCTTCCCTAAATTTTCATTCACCTAGGGCAGGGGTCTTTAACGAGTAGCTGACATCGTACAGGCTCGGGACCATCGCTTAACGTCCCATCCGAAGGACGGCGTGCTTAAGTTTATTTTACCTCCCAGATAAAATAAACTAAAGGCCTCGATCGGGTTTCGAACCCACGTTCTTGAGCTCAGAAGGCAAGCACGCAAACCACTGAGCTACCGGCGCCCTCCCATATAAATATATATATTAATCAATTATAAATGAATAAATAAAAAAATCTAAATATACATATACATTCATTACAATGGCAGTAACTAGAGTTTTTGAGTCAAGACTCCCCCTAATCCCCTTTTCCGTTTGGTCGATTTGGCTGAAAATCAATAGGGGTTGTCGTTGGAGGATTCTGGTTTCACATATACATTTCGTGATGATACATTCATTCAAATACGACACCTATTATTTTTCAGCGGATCCAGGCGAAGTGGAGGAGGGATCAGTGGTGTTCAACTCAAAAATCCCAGTAACTGCTGATATAATGAATGTATTGTCAAAGGATTCAGAAGCCACTAAATAAGCCAAATATTGAGTTTTAGCCCAAATTTCAATTGGAATTGGAAGCAGAGCGAAAACATAATTAATTAATTTGTGCTGAGGAATCTGGTAATTCACTTACGACATTTTTCTTCAGTTTTCGTATTTCAGAAGTAGAGTTTCAAAAAACTTAAGTTCTGAGACCTATTTCGTAAATATCTCTCCGGCTCCACTCAGACAACACTTCGACATGTAATATGTAATCTCAGACTGCTTCCATAACTGCCAGCAGACTATGTATGGCCGGCCATGTAAGACGGTGTGTGGGTGGTCCCTGCAGCCACTCCTATCTCACATTTGAATATGTTCTATGTTTTTGAGCAACTCATTAGGCTCTCTATAATACTATAATACAAAAAAAACAATGTTTTTTTCTAGGTTAGGTTAGGTTAGGTTTTATGACTCATGCCCGGGCTTTAACTACGAGGTCATATCACCTGCTACCAGAGCGCTCTTTTGTCACTCTGGTGGACATGAGCCCGACTCTACTGTGGGAGTCCTAAATTTTGCCTACCCTAAATTTTTCATTCACTTAGGGTAGGGGTCTTTAACGAGTACCTGACATCGTACAGGCTCGGGACCGTCGCTTAACGTCCCATCCGAAGGACGGCGTGCTTAAGTTTATTTTACCTCCCAGATAAAATAAACTAAGGGCCTCGGTCGGGCTACGAACCCACAACCTTGAGCTCAGAAGTCAAGCACGCATACCACTGAGCTACCGGTGCCCTCTGTTTTTTTCTATAATTATTTCCTATTCATAGTCGAAAATAAATAAGGAAGGTTAGATCGAACTAAAGTTTCCCACAGGACTGTGGGAGGGCTCCATTGTGATTAGAAATTAAATTTGAGTTTATTCAATAACTGTTGATCTAATTGGTCATTGATTCAAATAAAAATGTTTGAGTTATTGTCACTCATGCCCGGGCTTTAGCTACGAAGTCGGCAGTTTTTAAATTGAGCCCCACCCCTCAACCTCCCCTTCTCTTTAGTCGATATCGCTGAAATTTGACAGTTAATGTCCTCATTAGGTTTTGACTTCAAATTTGATATTTCATGTCGATACATTCATCACATCGGCAGTTATTGGAGTTTTTGAACTGAGCCCCCCTCTGATACCACTCCCCCCTTCGACTGATTCTACCGAAAATTAATAAGTGTTTTGAATTTACATAGGAAATGTGTCGATACAACGGCAGTTATTACAGATATTGAGTTAAGCCTCTCGTCTAATCCCCCCTCCCCTTCGGCCGATTTGGCTGGAAATCGATAGGTGTTGTCCTTATGGGAGTTTTAGTCGCACATATAAAATTTCGTGTAGACACATTCATTCTAACAGGAGTTATCGTTTTCACAGATAGACTGACAGACATTTTTCTTTTTTCAATTTTGGAATCTAGCTAGAGTTCGAAAAATATGAAATTCCTTTGATAACTAAGCATCGAATTTTTGACCTATTACATAACTTCCCCTATACTTTTTATAGCAAAGGAAGTATACACCATTAGCTCTTACTTTTTTCTTTTTTTTTCTGAAAAATAAAAGTTTCCTTGCTGATAAAAAATTAAATAATAAAATTTATTAAACTTAGCGGGGGCGGTAGAAGTGAGGGCCCATGCAAACAGGGCAGAAAGAGAGGGGGGTCTTAGATGACGTCAGGTTGTCCTAGCAACGTGGAACAAGTGGCTGCGGATAAGTCGTCACCCAGTGGTGCCCAGCTCTGTGTTTGTACCAGAGGCGTATCCAACAATGAAAAAGGACATTGTATAATTGTTAATTATTGGCCCTCTTGCAAAATGTTAAAGTGGAACAGAGAACCGTGTACCCGAAAATTCAAATAGCTGGTACTGCAGGCGCCAATAATCAGTCCTAGTGGATACGGGGGTTCTGGTCGCTACTTTCATTATATCAAGAGATATAATAAATAATAAAGAAACGTGTTTCATATCCAAAAGCATTATTTGATACAAAGCTTTAATTTTTATTTTTAGCTGAGAGTTCCTGCACACCTTAAAGGTCAGTCCAATGTATTGTTTTATTTATTCATTCATAATTGATTAATATATATGTATATTTATTTATTTTTGTTATATATACATATTGTAATAGTTACATTGTTTTCTTTTTATTTTCTATATCTCTCTATTGGAACCTGATGACGTGTGTTGGACTCAAATAGTTATAAATCTAATTTATAAGCTATCTTAATTTATAAATTCTTTTGACGTATCCTATTACCATGTATTGGTTTAACGGAAATACATTTATTATTATTATAGCGATCACAGACACCAACGAACAATAGATTTTATATACGATAAATAGGGTATAGGCGAAGTTGAGGAATCGGTCAGGGTCATCTAATCATTGATTCATTCAAAATTCGAAACGATAATTGAGGGCGTCGGTAGCTCAGAGGTAGCGGTGTGGTTGCTTATTGAGCTCAAGATCGCGGGTTCGAACTCTGATCGAGGCTCTTAGGTTTTTTTTATCTGAGAGGTGAAAAAACTGTGAGCATGCCATCCTTCGGACGGGACGTTATGCGATGGTCCTGAGCCTGTACGATGTCAGGTACCCCTATCCTAGGTGAATAAATCTTGGTAGACAAAATTTATGACTCCCTATGACTTCGTTGTTAAATTGCGGACATGAGTCACAATAAAAGTTTTGTGTTGATACATTCATTCTCTCGGAAGTTATCGTGTTCACGAGACACATACAAACACAAACACAAACAGAATTTTATTTTTCTCATTTTTTGAAGTCAAGAGGACGGAAACTGAACGCCGAATTTCTAACCGATACTTCGTACAGCTTGTTTAGTAAAACCGAAGTAACTTCTGAATAAGAAGTGCGTCTATAAGTTAAGTCATTAGACTCTATACATGACAATGTCCTTTTTTGGCTGGAGACTTCCCCTTAATTCCTGACGAATGTTTGTAAGACAGAATGGAATGCCTGTTTTCCTACAGCTCAGCTCCCCCTTGGTATTCATTAGAGAATGCCCTTTTTTGGCTAAGAACAGGTCTGTTATCGACTTGGTAGCTGTTATTAGTCACTCTGTTATCAAGCTGGGACGGGAACGAAAAGTCATTAATATCCTGGATCTGGGGCAACCTGGCAAAATGAATGACTTCTCTGCACTGTCAACTCACTAAGGAAAATTGATAATTTATTTTTAGGCTTCGGACGAACTCTTTAAATAAAAGTCGTCAATGAATCACCGGCTATGTACTTCCCCAGCACAAATTAATCAACTACGTTTTCGCTCTCCCTCCAAAGCCAATCGTCCGTTTGGGCTAAAACTCAATATTTGACTTACATTCTGGCTTCTCAATCCTCATACTATATTTTGTCAATATATTCATTACATCGGCAGTTATTAGTTATTTTTATTTTTTGGCTTTATGAACGGTTCATATTAGCCATGTCAATGTGTTGTTTATCTAGTTATGTACGACATCCATGGCCCCGGGAGGGAGTTTAATCTACGAAATAAAACTCACTCCCGGACGGGATTCGAACCCGCAAACCATAGTGAGACCATGCGAACAAAGCCCTACGCTCTAGCCCGCATGGCCACCATGGCCCCCATTTTATTTTTTAGTAGTATTAATAATTCTAATCCATGTGTGTTAGACTCTAAGAGTTAATATCTGTTTATGTATCTAATAAGCTATCTTAATGTATACATTCTTAAAAGGTATCCTATTACCATGTTATGGTTTAACGAAAATAAATATTATTATCAGTTAGTTATTATGACTCATGCCCGGGCTTTAACTATGAGGTCATATCGCCTACTACTAGAGCGCTCTTTCGACACTTTGGTGTACATGAGCCCGATTCAATTGTGGTAAGGTCCAAAATTTTGCCTACCCTAAATTTGTATTGACCTGGGCAGGGGTCTTTAACGAGTACCGGACATATTGCTTCCCTAACTAAACGAGTATAGGAGAAGTTATGTAATCGGTGAGAAATTAGTTTTTTAGTTTTCACTAGATATTTGTTAAAGTATATGAGTTGATCCCCCTCTGTCCCCCCCTTTCCTTGATGATTCCGAAGGCCGAGCGCTCTTTCGGACATGAGCCCGACTCTACTTTGGGAGTCCTAAATTTTATCTAACTACGTTTATTCACCTAGAGTAGTATTTAATGAGTACCTGACATCGCACAAGCTAAGAAACATCGCTTAACGTCCAGGTCGTGTTTCGAACCCGCGATCTTGAGCTCAATGAGAAAGCACGCTACCGCTAAGCTACCGGCGCCCTCACAAAATATTTAAACATAAATTTAATTTGAAGCAAGTCGTTTTGGAGTATATTCTACCCAATGACTCCCTCCAAGATATGGCGTCTTCAGATATTCCAGAACAAGTTGCTCCGGATGACGGTGGCTGCCATCAAGAAGACCTTTATCAAGTACCACAGCTCTCTTCTCCTCGTTCCTGAAGCAGTCTTCTACCGTCTTCAGCCATTTGAACCCCGACGCGTCAAACCCAGACTATCTCAGGACATCTTGTTGTGACCTGAATAGTCTGTCTGAAGTGTATGTATCACGAAAAACATTTATTATGATTATTTTTATTAAATTATTTATTATTATTACTTTTATCTATTTATTATTATAGGTTAGGTTAGGTTTTATGACTCATGCCCGGGCTTTAACTACGAGGTCATATCGCCTACTATCAGAGCGCTCTTTCGTCACTCTGGTGGACATGAGCCCGACTCTACTGTGGGAGTCCTAAATTTTGCCTACCATAAATTTTTGTTCACTTAGGGCAAGGGTCTTTAACGAGTACCTGATATCGTACAGGCTCGGGACCATCGCTTAACGTCCCATCCGAAGGACGGCGTGCTTAAGTTTATTTTACCTCCCAGATAAAATAAACTAAGGGCCTCGGTCGGGTTACGAACCCACGCTCTTCAGCTCAGAAGTCAAGCACGCATACCACTGAGCTACCGGCGCCCTCTTTATTATTATATTTTATATGTATATATATATATTTTTTTTTTTATTGTTCATTATATTTTTTCCTAAAACATATTCATTCTAAAAATCATTACTACCATCTTTGTTAAAAAAACATGCAATTTAACTATGCAAACTGAACCAGTGAGTGTTGACTGAAGATAAAATTTAATATTTCATTTGTTTAATGTCATTCATCTTTACTTATGGTTTATACTGATTGTAAATATTCAAAATAAAAAATTTACTAAAAAAAAATAAAAAAAATATTTCATTTAAATGTTAAATTATTTTTCTTTATTTTATTTATTTTTTTTATATATTTTTTTATTTTAATTCTATATACGGTTTGTACATTTTTTGCAAACTATGTGGAACTTTTTGTAAGTTGATCTAGAGAAATAAATGGATTTAAATACCCTAAGTATCCTGATGTTATTGTATTTCTTTTGCTTAAATATTTCATTTTATCCAAATATTTTTGCTGCATCGGTTCTACGGGGTAGAGACAGACTAACGTGCATCATACATTCTTTAAAACGGTTACATTTATAGTCTTTGAGCTACAGACTGCAGCTGCCAATGTTACCGAACTGAGTTCATTAACGCCTCTCCAAACATGTGGGCTCTGATAAGATAAATATATTTTATTTCCTCTTATCAAAGAGCACTTACCTACTGCATGATTTCCACAAATATATATTTTTTTAGGTCAATCTGTCAATGCCAAGATGACTCTTTGAATTCGTTGCATTCTTCAATGTAGAAAATATATTGAAATTTCAACTTTTGAGTGAGGAATATATCTATGGTCACAGGGAATAAATTGTTAAGCCGAAAAATGGCCAAAATGATTCAAGTATACTGTGATGATCTCTCAAGCTATCTGCGCACTGTGAAGAAGTTGGGAGCTCAGGACTCTAATACTTTCGGAATTATAAAAATGTGGGTTTATTAGTATCTTGTAAAATTGTGTATGTTCTCGGGTAAATCAACTTAATCTACTTCTTTGAGGAATCATCCATGAGATAACTGCATTTAACCATTCATTCTCTACGGCAGACTATTCCAAGTGAAAAGGGAGTTTTTGGTTAAATCAACTTTAGAGAGGCATCATTCACGAGTATTTCAAAAAGCATGGTAAATAATTAGGTAAGTGATGGGGAATGATTAGGTAACTAAGGGAAAATCCAAGAAAGGATTAACAATATTCATTTTCATTCACTCCTATAGATTTAGTAGGTATATGATTAATAATGATGAAAACATAATTTATTTATTCCAAAAACTGGATTTACACGATTAATGCAAAAGTAAAAAAGTGCTGCCCTGATAGGTCTTAAATTAAAGTGGTCATAATTTTTGTTTGATATCGGCCAAAAACTAATCAAACTTAAGTTAGCACATGTAACATTTTTCAATTCAAATTTCAAGTTAATTGCTACAATCGTTTTATGAGTTAGAGCGCTCACAAAATTTCAATCAAATTCGTGGAAATGGTCAAAACGTGTCCTCTGAAACGTGAAATTCCTTTAAAAACTCTATTACAATATTTCCTTATACTAAAGGTACAAGAAGTTAAAAATAAAATGAATCTATGAAATCTATTTATCTACTAAATTTTAATCCCCCACTTCTCTTTGATCAATTTGGCTGGAAATCAGTAGGTGTCGTCCTTAGAGGGTTCTGGATAGATATATAAAGTTTCGTGTCGATATGTTCATTTTTCCCGATAAAACGAATAATGAAATTTTATAGGAACGTATACAGAACATCTTTCGATTTTCCTCTTGGTGAAGACGAGAAGGGTTTAAAATGTATACCTCGATCTCTCGACCTCCTCAGTCTTAGACCCTTCCCCCCAAAACAAATGTCTGGATACGCCCCTAGTGCGATCAAGGTAAGATAAATACAGAATATAGAATCACTTGGCTAGATCTGAAGGCCATGTTGCCTGCAAGGACTACCTAAGGTGTCTAAGGTCAGATGATCTAACTGATATTTTTATATAAATAAACAGGTTTTTATTAAACAAAAACAATTTTTAATTTATTTACAACAATGATGGAGGAGGATTTTTGTAGAATGACGTACCTACCCGGGGTTAGCGTGCTTGATTACTGAGCTCAAGATCCTTTAGTTTTTTTCATTTGGGAGCAGAAAAAACCTTGAGCATGCCTTCCTTCGGATGGGACAACTGTTGGTCTCGATGCATATACGATGTCAGATATTCGTTAAAGACCTCTATCCTTGGTGAATAAACCTTGGTAGACAGGCTCTTCATGAGAAGAATTCTCTACGTCTGTGAACACAAATTAAATCCCGATTTAATGAATGTATTGACACGAAATTCGATAGCCATATTCTGAGCCCAATAAGGACATTATCCATCAATTTTCAGCAAAATCAGCCGAAGGGGAGGGGTGGATCAGAGGGAGGCTCAACTCAACAATCTCAATAACTTCCGATGTAATGAGTGTATCCCCTTGAAACTTCGTATTTAAATTCAAAACAGCAGAAGGATGTGGCACCTATGATTTTTTCACAAAATCGAATGAAAGGAAAAACGGGGGGACCAGAGAAGGAAAGTACCCTAATAACTGCCGATGTAATGAAGACTATTAGACGGTTGATGGGTTTTGGAGGGAGAGCAAAAACGTAATTGATTAATTTGTGGCGGTGATTCACCGACGACTTTTTTTTAATATAGATGCTTCTCAATATGAGATGACACCAATCTTATTTTTTTATTGTTCAATGTATGTCTATTCCTATACTTACTAGAGTAGCATGTAATATAGCTGAACTTGTAAAATAAAAGAAATTGGAAAAAACGTCGGTGAATCACCGAAAATGTACTTCCCCTGAACGAATTATTCAATTAATTTTTCTCTCCCCCCTCCAAAACCCGTTATTCAATGGTTGACTTATACAGGGGCTTCTAAATCCTCATATTAAATTTTTACGTTATGGTGGGCGGTCTATGACAGATTATTTCTATTTTATTAAAAGAAACTATCAATTTTATTTGTTTTTAAATAAATTAAAAGTTTGTAGTCCTTATGGAGCTTCGAATTTACATATGAAATGTTGTGTCGTTACATTCATTACAATGGCAGTTATTAGAGTTTTTGTGTTGAACCTTCCCCTATTCCCTCTTTCCCTTTGGTCGATTTGGCTGAAAATGAATACGTGTCATCATTAGGGGGTTCTGGATTAACAAATATAATTTTGTGATGATGCATTCATTCTATCGGGAGTTATCGTGATCACAGAAAACTGACACACTGACCGACAGCCTTTTATTTCATATTTGGAATCCAGAGGTCGGAAAATAAGTAATTCCGCATCGAATTTTCGACACCTATATTGTCTACGGTCAGCAGACCTTCCGTTGTGGTAGGACGTCCTTGGAACTGAAGAGAGACGGCGGAGAAGGGAGCGGAAGGGGGCGGCGCGACCTCCAGTGAAAGTGTGCAAGAGGAAGCCAACCAAGACGATGGCAATTAATGGGGAGGGTTCCGGAGAGATGTGAAGACAGAAAGACACCCTGACAGACATCCAACCAGGACAGAAAGGATAGTTAGGCAGGCCTGTCGGCAGTAGCTACGATATGGTTCTCAAGTCCATTGAGGAAGCCAGAAGGGGCCAGCCATAGTAGCAGTACGATAGGTTATGTTTTGATTCCTCATCTAAAGAAAGTATAGGGGAAGTTATATAATGTTGTTGAATTCATGTTTTGAGGGCGCCGGTAGCTCAGTGGTATGCGTGCTTGCCTTCTGAGCTCAAGGTTGTGAGTTCGAAACCCGACCGAGGCCCTTAGTTTATTTTATCTGGGAGGTAAAATAAACTTAAGCACGCCGTACTTCGGAAGGGACGTTAAGCGATGGTCCCGAGCCTGTACGAGTCAGGTACTCGTTAAAAACCCCTGGCGTAAATGAATAAAAAATTTAGGGTAGGCAAAATTTAGGACTCCCACACCAGAGTGACAAAAAAGCGCTCTGGTAATAGGCGATATGACCTCGTAGTTAAAGCTCGGGCATGAATCATAAAACCTAACCTAACCTTACCTTTATAATGATTAGTTTTAACTTTAACTTTACAAACATCAAGGTACATTCTTGTTTACAATAAACACCACGCGTGCATCTGTAACTGACTTTAACTCTTTCCAATCCTTTATAAGAAGTACACTTTTTCACTGGGATAAAGATTGCAAGAAATCTTCCGCTTATTTCGGACACAAAAATTCTTGTTTCTCAAATTCTTATAATTCACGTTTTTTTTTTTTTTACCTGACAGTATTTTCTGAATCACTGTTCGGACGTGTCTGTACTTCTGATGATGGGAAGGAATTAAAGTCAGTTACAGATGCACACGTGGTGTTTATTGTAAACAGGAATGTACATTGAGGCTTGCAAAGTTAAAGTGCAGACTATCAACTTTTAAAGTTGACTGTTATTGTTTTGAAGTGAATTAATTTTTGTATAGTTATCGTGACAAAGTTGAAATAATATTTTTTAAATGGCAGTTATATTTTTTGCGATAAGTATTTAGTGATTGGACACTTATTGTTAGTGTGAGAAGAAGCCTGGCCAGGATGTAGGGAGAGCGATGACACGTAGAGCCTATAGGATAGGGAGCTTTGTCGGGGCACTATTGTTTGGACGAGGTCGGAGTCCTTACATGGAGTTAATTAGAAGACAGCCTCTAAAGAAAGGTGTTTCTGACCATATTAGGACATCTAACGGCGGCCTCTTTCAAAGTTTAGCATCTTGGTGTGAATTCGGAAGAAGAAAATCAATGGACAACTGCAGACAGGTCACAGAAGGTCGAAGGTCAATTAGCATTTTATTTGATCAAATTATTTGATGGAAAAGTTTATATATTAGAGTTGATGTTGAGCTGTGGAGTAGGAGTTGATGTTGAGCTGTGGAGCAGGAGTTGCGGTTGAGCTGTGGAGTAGGAGTTGATGTTGAGCTGTGGAGTAGGACTTGATGTTGAGCTGTGGAGTAGGAGTTGGTGTTGAACTGTGGAGTAGGAGTTGCGGTTGAGCTGTGGAGTAGGAGTTGATGTTGAGCTGTGGAGTAGGAGTTGATGTTGAGCTGTGGAGCAGGAGTTGCGGTTGAGCTGTGGAGTAGGAGTTGGTGTTGAGCTGTGGAGTAGGAGTTGCTGTTGAGCTGTCGAGTAGGAGTTGCTACATTTTGTTTGGGCTAGAATCTCTTCTTCTCAGACATTTTCTGCTGGACTCTCCAAAAAATCGAAAGTACAATGAGACAAAATGAAATGATTTTGAGAAGAAGAGTGGGAGACAGAGTGATCTGTAAGCATGGTTGGTATAAGAAAGTCCTGTATTGGCCACGTCACATATATTTTTATTAATTTTCCAAAAAAACTTTTGTCTTATTGATCCGGAAAGTTTACAAGGAACAATTTTTCAATAGGACTAACCGTTTATGGGTAAATCAAGGAAACGTCTAAAAATATTTGTTTCAAAACTACATTTCAAGATGATTTTCGGAATGTATCTTGAAAACCAGACGAGCTGTGAAAAATGTTATTTCATATAAATTATGTATTTTAATATTCTCTACAACTATTACTTGAAAAGATTTTTGATTAGGTCAGTAAGCTGTATCTTGTAAAATGTAGTTGGATCGCTGCGGAAAGTGGTCACAAGTATTGTTACATTTCGAAAATCTAATCAGATCAAGTTAGAACATGTGATCCCTTCATTCCAAATTTCAAGTTCATAGCTACAATACGAGGTATGTTCAAAAAATAGGCGGACTGACGTCATAAAACAAAATATACTTTATTTAGAAGTTACATGTCTGGGTCCCCTTCAAAGTACTCTCCTCCCCAACGCACACACTTATCCCAACGGTGTTTTAACTTGTTGAAACAGTCCTGGTACGCTTCTTTTGTAATGTCCTTCAGCTGCTTCGTCGCATTTGCCTTAATCTCGGGAATCGTATCAAATCTTCTTCCTTTCAAGGGTCTTTTGAGTTTGAGACATCTTCAATTTTTCGGTCAAAATCTCGTGACAAGATCCAACTGATATCCCACACTCTTCAGCAAGCTCCCTGACGGTCATGATCCTGTGTGTTGATTTTGTCGACGTGTGGGTCGTCAGTTGATGTGGAAGGACGTCCAGGACGCTCATCGTGAAAAATGCAACACTTCACTAAAAACCGCTTAGCTAATTAACAAATGAAAATATCTGCAAGCGGGAAACAGCGTTATCGGAACTAATCGGAGCAGCGCAATTCAAACCGTCCGCGTATTTTTTGAACAGACCTCGTAGTTTTCGAATAGTTCGCAAAAATGGTCAAAACTTGGGGATCTTGAAACATGAAAATCAGTTGAAACCTCGACCTCGGATTTTCGCACGATTACAATACTTCCTTATACTATAGGTATAATAAAGTAAAAATAAAATATATGTGATGTAGCCATTACAGGACATGTTGAGCCAACCACGCTGCTATTACTGGCATTACTGGGTATAAGAAAGGTACTCTTAGAATCACTCTGTACAAGTAATCGTGGTTGGTATTTACCATATCACATTATTGTCAATATAAATGGTTTCTGGATTAAATATATTGGGAAAGCGTTGACAGGTAAATAGTCTCGTCTCTCGGCTTGATTTGAGAAGTTCTGGTAGAAGGTAGACCAAAGAGAGTGTTGAAGCAACGACGAGGCCGAGGTCCATAGAAGGAGGTAATTAGAAGGAGAGGCTGTAAAGAAAGAGGAGTGATGTTGGGGCCTTATTAGGAGATGCGAGGAGGCCCCCCCTCCGCTCTGGCACCACAGACTAGACAACAACTTTCTTGTAGACGTAGATCAGGGGAGTCGTGTGCAGCAAGTCAAGGGAGACTCAAAGCCTGTTCGGCTCACTGGACACACTTTGCCCACTCACTTGAGCATTCGCCCCGAATGAGCATGAGGTTCGGGGATGGTGAGGCGAACGGTGCGAACAACTAGAGCGCTGGGGGCGACTTGAAGTTCAGTCTTTTTTCGCCAACACAAAGTTATGAAATCGGTCACAAATTCAATGTTAAGTTTTCACCAGAATTTCATGTTTTCTGTCCACTTGATTCCAGAAATTAATCAAAATTTGCTGTCAGTCCATAAACTCGATCTCTCGATTGAATGAATGTATCGATAAACAAATTGTATATGTGTAGATAGATAGATAAACTTTTATTGCACAACCTCTATGGCAATGAGTGTTTTTTTTTCTTGTTTTTTTTTACAAAATAAATATTCTTATAGTTAAGTATATACAAATAAAATAAAAGAAAAAATATCTATGTAAAGAATTGTACATAATAAGCAATATAACAACTAAATAAAAAGATACCAATAATATTGAAATAGTAAAAATGGACATGCTCTTTACTATGAATAGTGAACCAGGATAAAAGAAACAATTGAAAAATTATATAAAACAAGATATGACATGAACATGAATAAATAAAAAATAATAATAATAATAATAAATATTTATAACCATCTTACATGCTTCTAACTTATTTAAAATTTAACTTCTAAATTATTTAAATACACACAAATGTTTCTGAGTAATATTCTGGTCTATTGGTGAGATAATTGTGGAGAAAGGTTTGCCTGGGGATACACAAGGAGGGACAATGGAACAAAAAGTGTATGAGATCGTCCTTTTCGTCTAAGGTACAGAGCCTGCAGACACTTTCAGGACAAAACTCATACCTAAGCCCTCCAAGTAATATTCTAAAATTTCTATTGCTATTGTGGAGACGAATTTGAGCTAGAAGTCGGAGTTTTTCAATATGGCAGTTTAATGAAAGATAGCTTTCCTGAGACACTGAAGCACTGACCAATCGGTAGAGGGAGTTGTATTTCGAATTTAATATTGCATTTATATGCAGAACAGCATAAAGACCATACCTATTGAGTTTAAGCCAAATAGTAGTGTATAAAGGCCGGTTCTGGGGCAAGTGGAGGTGGACTATAACCTCCCCATGTGGTTATCCGTGTCAGGTTATAATAACAATTATGTTTTTAGTTAATATCGATTATAGGGAATCTTATTTTTTAATACTCCCCTCCCTTCCCAGATTTTTTTTTACATTTCAATATCTGTAAATTATAATTTTTATTTAGCCAACTAGCGCTCCCATATATCGACACAAAACTTAATATGTAAATTCAAACAATGATAATTACGACGCCTATAACAAAGAAAACCGCTGATGTCAACACATTACTTTCTTATACCCCAGTATTGCCAGTATGAAATGAATTTTAAAGGGTGATCTGTAATAACATGGTTGGTATATATAGTCCTCTCGCTGGACATGAAGTCAGACTAGCGAGCGAGGCGAGGTCCCCTGTGAAAGTGTGAACCTCAATACACACATCTATTAGACCCTCTACTTTCTAATCCTTCATTATTTAATGCCTCATGTTACTGCCACCATCGCCGGAAGATCTCCTCTTTTTTACTCGTGTTTAGAAATCACTTCCTTTGTATCTCCTCGATCCCTATAATTTCCATCTCATAATGTGTGACTATAGCTTAATTAACTATTCGCTTCACCAAATCATATTTTTCACAACATTCTTAATTTCTCTTGTAAAACTTTTGGCTAAGTTTTCGCTCTGCCTCCAAAACCATTCAACCATTTGGACTAAAAATCAATAGTTGACTTACATAGAGCTTCTGAAACCTCATACTAAATTTTGTGTCGATTTTGTTCATCCTTTCACCGATTTTCATTGATTTTCAATTTATATATGAATTATTATGTCGACACAATAATTACATCGACCGTTGTTAGAGTTTTTGTGTTAAACTGTCCCCCTAATCCCCCACCTTCCCTTCGGCAGATTTGGCTGAAACTCAATAGGTGTCGTTCTTATGGGTTTCTGAATACACATATAAAATTTCGTTTCGATACATTCATTCTAAGGGGAGATATCGTGTTTACAGATGGACACACAAACTGACAAACAAATTTTTTTCAGTGAATTAAAAAAAAAAAAAAATCTAGTGAAAACTAAAAAACGAATTTCTGACAGATTACATAACTTCTCCTATACTCGTTTAGTTAGGGAAGCAATATGCAACCGACATTAGGGTCGTTAAGCGATGGTTCCGAGCCTGTGCAATGTCAGGTACTCGTTAAAGACCCCTGCCCATGTTATCATGTTTTTGAGTTATGTGTTATGAAATTATAAAAAAAAATTGGGGACGAGTTTTTTACATTTATTTTTTTTCAGAATTAAATAAGACTCCGAGATATACTTTGATGTGAAACTTCATTTTGCTTAATAAATGTATGTGTTAATATGTTCTTTAAGCTGTCAATATAAAATTCCCTTTTTTACGATTGTAAAAGATAAACTTGCATCTTTTTTTAGAAATTCGTTTTTTAAAATAGTGCTCCACTATCTAAATGTTATCAAACCCCACAGGTTGATAACTATCAATTTTCAGCCAAATTGGCCAAAGGGAAGTGGGAGTTCAGATGAGGGGGGCCTGGATCAAAAACCGTAATAACTGTCCATGTAATAAATGTATCAACATAAAATGTTTCTTAAGGTATTCAGTCCCTTAGTAAAACACCGACTGATTTTCAAATTAATTGGTTTCTGAGGAACCACTGGGGAAGTACATTACCAATGATTTATCAACGAATTTTTTCTTCTCTCAGCATACCCTCATCCCATGTCCTCCATTCCTCTCTTCGTTTGGACACTGAGGAGACTCCACGAGATGAGTAGTGTTGATATCACCATCGACTAACGGCCATCCCTTCCCAAAAGCAGGCTGAGGTTCATCCTGGAAAGTGTGGAGAACTTCCTGGAGAAAGAAGACACTTTCTTGACTCCCCCCCTTCACCCTGACCTCCAGTAAACCTCCTGTCCATGAGACTGAACACTGATCTTCCTTTGTCCGATCACATCAGCTCCTCACATCAATTAGCCCACTAAGGTCATATACAAGAGGAAAGTAAGGACATGACCTCTATAAAAACGTGGACCTCTTCTCCATAAATCTATCTATACAATTTATGCACATAATATTTTCAATTATGCAGCCATAATTGGGCATCAGTATTAAAACAAAAATATTAATAATAGTGTGCATAATATAAGGTTTTTCGTTCCTGACTGCTCAAGTGAGATGATTCCTGGAACGTTCCTGGATGTACTTAGGAATTGTCGCGAGATGTTTGTAACAGTAAGACAATGACATTTTAAAAGCACTTAACTATCCCAGCTGAAAGTATAGGGAAAGTTATGACCCTCTGATCCCAAAACTGAAAAAAAAAACGTTATGTCCTTGCATCTGTCAACACGATAACTCTAACCAGCTGCAACATTTTATCTGATCCGTAAGCTCCAGTCAATCTGACGCGTTGTATCTTCAATCTAAACCAACTTCTCAGGAGGATATGGAGCAAAGACAACAACAACCTCAGATCTCTAACAACATTTATTGCCTGAATAAACACTTCCGTCAACATCTACAGTAAAAATAAGGGGAGGGCGCCGGTAGCTCATACCACTGGCGTGCTTGCCTGCTGAGCTCAAGGTCGTGAGTTCGAGTGGGCGAGGCCCTTAGTTTATTTTACCTGGGAAGTAAAATAAACTTAAGCACGCCGTCCTTCGGATGAGACGTTAAGCGATGGTCCCGAGCCTGTACGGTGTCAGGTACTCGTTAAAGACCCCTGCCCTAGGTGAATAAAAAATTTAGGACTCCCACAGTAGAGTCGGGCTCATGTCCACCAGAGTGACAAAAGAGCGCTCTGGTAGTAGGCGATGTGACCTCGTAGTTAAAGCCCGGGCATGAGTCATAATAACTAACTGACTCAAAAATTATTTATGTATTATAATTAATGGAAGTAAAACTTCTTTTGTTTGCTTGTATTATCACTTAAATTTACTAAGTTTATTTTTTTCAAAATTGAAAGGTGCATACAGGATGTATCTATCGGTAAAAGGTATAATTCAATGAATTTATAAAATTTAAGAAAGCAATCTTATATTATCAAAGTATGTTTTATGTATTCTATTTACATATTTCGTTATTATAATTTTTTAC
This sequence comes from Aradus depressus, assembly GCA_963662175.1. Classification (NCBI taxonomy): domain Eukaryota; kingdom Metazoa; phylum Arthropoda; class Insecta; order Hemiptera; family Aradidae; genus Aradus; species Aradus depressus. The sequence continues at coordinate 87,074,015 of OY759214.1, forward strand.
ATAATTGTCATTTCGTTCATTATGAGAGCGACGAAAGAGCAGTCTGGTAGTAGGTGATATGCATCATACATAAAGCCCGGGGATGAGTCACAATAACGAACTGTATGAACTACCTATATCTACATTTTTCTATACTGATATAAGACTGATAAAAGAATAGAATCATTTTCAAAAATATGTCAAAGTGATTGAGAAAGTGAAGCTGGAGATGAAGCCAGACAGACTGTCTGAGATGATTCATCTAGGGGACAGCCCACAGAGACAACCATGATTCACTGCACATCTGTTCACTTAGATCAGGGAATATCCAGCGAGTTCCGCCTGAATCAGGGCGCCCTTGCGGTGTTCTTAGAGATCCCGCAGAAGGGTTCCGGTCCTATAGGTCCTCTGCCAGCTCCTGATCAGCCCTTTTGTTGCCCTTTAACCCCTGATGCCCTGGCACTCATCTTGGTCCCTCAGACAGAATTTAAAGAATGTTTTTATTATACAATGCTGAAATATCAAGTATGATATTTTGTATTATCCAGCAAAAAGACTGTTCCATGATAGGAGTTTATTGACTTTCGTTAGGACTGGAGTTTGCTATCTTCCAGCTGTTGAGGTAACACGAAGCCACAACGACAGACAGACAGATGTGACCTCGAGATTGGGAAATAGGAAGCAGGTGGATCGTACCTCCCAACACCTGTCTCATCCTCAGCACTTCTGTAGGTGGCAGGATTCAGAGGATAAACAGCCTGGAAATCATTCAAATTAGGAATCGACCATAGCATCAAAACATAAAACAAACTTAATATTCATATTGTACAATATTCAATCAAATATTACAATGTCTTCATATTCCATGATTATACAAACAAATTAATGCTACAATTAGAACAATTTCATTTTTTTTAATTCCAGAAAATGCCACTACGAATGAGCCAGAGAAAAAACAATGACAATTTCTAAAAAAAATATTGGTGTAAAAAATATGACTACTTTTTCAAGCTTACTTTTTTAATTTTCTATGAGAGATTAATCCAAAAGAATAAGATGTTGACATTTTATTCTTTCAGATACAGATCTGTTGAAAGTTATTGATCTTCATGGGCTGATGATGCTTTTCCGACTGTTAATTTGGTTGTTTTATGAATAAGACATGTCAAAGAATGTGTCTGAAGGCACCTGTGTGTACTTTATCAGAAGTATGAGTACAAAAAATAAAATAAAAAATTACAACAGAAGTTTTTGTTTTTCTTTATGTTAAAGTTATCAAATCTCTGAAAATATTTTGATAAAAAAACATGTTTTATAAGCTCAAATTATTCTCCCGACTCCAATATATATTTTTTTATTCTGTGGAATGTTTGATTGGAGATGTCATGAAATGAGGCGAGGGTTTCGGTAGCTCAGACGTACCATGCTCGTTTACTGAGCTCAAAATCGCGGGTTCGAAACCCGCCCCATAGGATTTTTATGTGAGAGGTGGAAAAACCTTGAGCACGTCGTCCTTCGGATGGGAGTACTAGTTAAAAATCCCCGCCCTAGGGAATAAAAATTTAGGACCCCCATAGTAGAGTCGGACTCATGAGCAACAAAAGAGCGCTGTGGTACCTAGTAGACGATATGACCTCGTTGTTAAAGCCCTGGCCATCGGGACTTCATACTCGACAGAGGACTAACTTGGAATTTTCACACTCAACTGAAAAGACAAGAAATGAACAAACCTTACAAACTTTATTTAGACTACTAGACAAAAGATTTAAATTAACTTTGAAAACAAAACGAACCAAAGCCTACAATCGTCAGCTCATCCAATCCTTTCAATCCAAAATCCTTCGTACAATAGCCAATTCTCTTCACACTGACTTTAACGTACCTTTCGGCACCGAAGTCGCTAAATCCAAATATAAAAAATTATTGTTCTCTCTTACTTCCCACAATAATCCTCTGGTCCGTGCCCTCCATTCTACCACACTTCCTCATTGACGGCTTAAGCGTCAATGGCCTAGAGATCTCCTTAGCTGCAGTAGTGACAATGATTAGTGACAAATGAGAGTTACACTCAATGACTAGGGAGTGTCACTATCGGGTGATTTCTCCCCTCTTGACATTTTGACATTTCCCTTATCTTTCTCTTAGAACATTTCCTTCTTGTATATGTTTTTTAAACAGTTAATTAGTTATTATGACTCATGCCCGGGCTTTACCTACAAAGTCATATCGCCTACTACCAGAGCGCTCTTTCGTCACTCTGGTGGACATGAGCCCGACTCGACTATGGGAGTCATAAATATTGCCTACTCTAGATTTTTATTCACCTAGGGTATGGGTCTTTAAGGATTACCTGACATCGTACAGGCTCGGGACCATCGCTCAACGTCCCATCCTAAAGACAAGGTTTTTTCACTTCCCAGGTAAAATAAACCTAAGAGCCTCGGCGATCTTGAGCTCAGTAGGCCAGCACTCTACCTCTGAGCTACCGGCGTCCTCCTTTTTATACAGTTCTAAATATCTATTTGTAAATTTAAAAAAAGTCTTTAAAGAATCATTTGCACAAATTTTGATTTTACTCTGTATAATTATGAAAAGTATAATTTTTAATAAATCAGATGTGTAGGAGCCTTTGTCCTTGATATGCAAGTAATTCCTTTTAAGATGCACCCACATGTTACTATCCTATCTCGAGTTGTGTTGGATGTAGGTAGTTTAATAGGTGTTAATGTCCATCTTGTTTCCTTCGGGAGGTTCGGATCTGAGGGAGGCGATGTCTGAACTCCTCTTCTTCCAGTTTTGCATCAGGACGTCTGTCCGTCTGTCTGGCCGATGCAATCTTGGAATTTTGCACCAAGTTGTACTTACACTGACCTGTGGAGCTGAAGCAGGCAATGTCTGGTTCTCCTCTCCTTCCAGTTTTGCATCAGAACGTCTGTCCGTCTGTCTGCCCGATGCAATCTTGGAATTTTGCACCAAGTTGTACTTACACTGACCTGTGGAGCTGAAGAAGGTGATGTCTGGTTCTCCTCTCCTTCCAGTTTTGCATCAGAACGTCTGTCCGTCTGTCTGCCCGATGCAATCTTGGAATTTTGCACCAAGTTGTACTTACACTGACCTGTGGAGCTGAAGAAGGCGATGTCTGGGTCTCCTCTCCTTCCAGTTTTGCATCAGAACGTCTGTCCGTCTGTCTGCCCGATGCAATCTTGGAATTTTGCACCAAGTTGTACTTACACTGACCTGTGGAGTTGAAGAAGGCGATGTCTGGTTCTCCTCTCCTTCCAGTTTTGCATCAGAACGTCTGTCCGTCTGTCTGGCCGATGCAATCTTGGAATTTTGCACCAAGTTGTACTTACAATGACCTGTGGAGCTGAAGAAGGCGATGTCTGGTTCTCCTCTCCTTCCAGTTTTGCATCCTATTATGGAAGTGATCTGGCCACGGACGAGTGGTTGACGTCAGATCCTCTGATATGGGTCACCCAAGTAGCCAGCCAGCTCTTTGCCTCCTTTGGTATCCGATCTCTCCCCATATCTGCCATGTTTCCCTTGTTATTTTGCAGATATATGCCCCATAGAAATTCTGTTGCAAAATATCTTATAAGGGAAAAAAGCTAAGCAAGTTAGAAAGATTCCATAATATTCACTACGAATAGATTTCTATAGGTCAAAAATAAGATCTAATTTGTAGACCAGAAACCAATGAAATGGCGATTTTTTAAAATTTTATAAGCACTTTTTTTATTTTATATATTGTATTTCTTCACAATTTCATGAGATTATTGCAGTGCAAAATTCCTTGGCGGGTGCGAGTTATCATCAATTTTAAACAATGTAGTACTTACCAAATCTGGCTGAACGCACTTTTTTCTCTATTCTTTTACTTTTAAAAATATGAATACTTATATACCTCTTGATGTGAGATATCGGGGACCCTTTTAATTTTTGCAAATTATAAATAGATGCGATGCAATAAAATAAGTATTTTTAGTCCGATTATTTCTGATATTATTTAGTCATTTTGATTACACTATGATAAGCATATATTTGGTATCATAGTTGAGTTAACTGCTTCAGATAAGGCTAAGTTAGATAAATTGACAATGAAATCTTTCCAAACAGAGTATCGCGTTGAATTTCTTCCTTTTTTGATAATGTTTTTCTTTGATATCTAGGTATTTTATTTATTATTTTTGTAAGTATAATGATTAATTATCCTTTATCTGGTTCTCTGAGAATTTGTTTTGTTCAAGCAGAAGGAGGTTCCTGGTCCCCAAGGAGAATGCCACTCGGTTGTAGTACCTTGTGCCTCCAGAATCTCTTAATCAATCGATTTATCCTTTCGGCCATCATAAAACCTCCTTGATTCTTGTTGACAAAATTTACCTGTAAAAAGCTCAGCATGCAGGGGTTATCTTGGTAGTTCCAGGAGTGCTGGTAGTACTAGAATCATCAAAAGTCGTTTGATCTTGGTAGCTCCAAATGTTCTGGAAGTGCTGGCTGGAGTCAATAGATGTCAGGTGATCTTGGTAGCACAGGAGTGCTGAAAGTGCTAGAATCATCAAAAGTCGGATGCTTTCAAAGAAACGCGGTCTTTTTGAAGGAAGAAAAGGCCGTGAACATGAAGCCCTGTGCAAGACGCTCCTGAAGTAATTTCTATCAATGAGCACCAATTTCCAGTAGTCAAGGAATTCAAATATCTCGGGGCTCTGATCACAGAAGATAATGACGTTAGCCACGAAATAAGAGCATGCATTGCTGCAGGGAACAGATGTCTATTTGCGGTCCAAAGAATACTCAAGTTCCGCACATTAACGTGGAGGGCCAAGTTAATAGTCTATAAAAATATTGTCCGTCCAATTGTAACTTACACTGGTGAAACTTGGGCGTTGACAAAAGAAAATGAAGAGGCTCTGCTACTGTGGGAACGGAAAGTACTTAGAAAGATTTATCGACCTGTTCCCGAGAACGGCAGATGGCGTATCCGAAAGAACAGAGAATTGAGAGACCTCTCGGGGGATCCCGACCTGGTATCCGTGATCAAGCAGGCGAGGTTACGTTGGTTGGGCCACGTAGAAAGAATGGAAGGAGGAAGACTCCCTAAACAGGCCCTCTACGGTAGGCCAGGCGGTGCCAGGAGAAGAGGAAGACCGAGACTCCGTTGGCTGGACGACGTCGAGGCGGACCTCCGAGTGTTGGCCATCAGAGGATGGAGGGAGAAGGTTTTGGATCGAGACGAATGGAGGAGGATTGTGACGGAGGCCCGGGTTCTTTCAGGACCGTAGCGCCGCAGGAAGAAGAAGATAATTCGAAGAAAATTAAGGAAGTGGAAAAAAAATGATAAGAAGGAAAAGTTAAAAAGAATTTAGAAAGATGACCACTGCATCGCTGAATGTCGCAAGTGAGGCAGAGCATTCCAAGTTCTTGCTCGAGTCACGAAATAGGAAAAATAGTAAGGACTTATGGTTTGTGTGACTGCCGTAAAAGGAAGTCTTTTGTTGGGTGTGAAGAGAAACGAGTTTAAGAGATAAGGGGGCAGTAAGTATTTGTTGGGATGTAATATTTTAAAAACTAGTTTCAAACATGTAAGTTGTAAATGAGTGTATTCGTAAGGTGTATAAGTGAGTGTATATCACAGAACTTAGTAAATCGAGTTGGAACAGCAACTAAAGCCAACTGGTGTTGATCCAGGAAAGTTGACACACCTTTCCCAAATCTTCAAATAACCATGACAGGACAATTTAAAGAAGAAACGGGAAATGTCAGTGTTTCTGCACTTTCTCAGAACGAAAATAACGTCACTTTCATATTCCCCTCATAATAAAGTATAAATCAATATAGAGCATAATGGTGCGTTGGGCAAGGACAACTTGTTCGGGAAATCCCATCGGGTCTTCCCATATTGTATCTTTACCAAAGTAGAGTCCCATCTTGAATCTGAATACTTCTTAGTTTGAAAATATACATACAAGCCATTCACATAACATAGAAAATCACTCCATTTTCACATAGCCTTGAAGAATATCTCAACGAGAACCTTGTATGTACAACAATTGTATTTCACAATCCCCCAATCACCTTCGTTATACAGTTTTTTTTTATAGTCATGACATCCAAAAGTTTTTTTTTGTTTTTTTTTCTATGGATTCAGCAGCATTGGTTATGGCATGTTTTGCTTTCGTGAAAGATGGCAGAAAATCTTTACATGGGCGTGAGGGATGTTAGGGCTCGGGGCCACAGCTATAAAGTACCTACTTGCAGTAAGGCTGGATATAGTAGGTAGTGGGAAGGACAACGTGCTATGCACCAAGCGATGCACATAATAAGTAGTCTGTCGTGCAATGTACTTCACCAACACGAATTAATCAATTACCATTTTGCTCCCCATAACAATTCGACCGTCTGGCCTAAAAATAGTCTATATACAAACTATATACCTAGTTGATATAATAATAATAATTTTATTTCCGTTAAACCAATACTGACGTTTGATTAGTAATAACAAAACTATTAAAAAAAAGTAAAATGAAATTAATAAAAACTGAAGAAATAAATACTTAAAAATATATGAGTACAAAAAAAAAAAATTAACACATAGATACATTTATAATAAGTAGTTATATTTTTCAATTTAATAAATTATTTTTTAAAACTCTTCCGGAAGTGTCTTTATCCCAACGATGTTTCGGAACGTTCTTACCTCTCTTCATGAGGTCCCAATGTGCGAGATATAGAAAAGAAAAAGAAAGCAATGTAACTATAACAATATAAAATATTTAAATATATATATTAATCAATTATAAAAGAATAAATAAAACAGGGACTTTTGAATCCTCATATTAGATTTTGTATCGAAATTATTGATTACATCGGCAGTTGTTAGAGTCGAGCCACCACCTCTAATCCCCTCCACCCCTTCGAACGATTTCTCAGAAAATTAATAAGAGCAGTCCCTATGCGGTTGTGAATTCTCCTGAATCATGGTTTCGAAACCCGACCGAGGCCCTCAGTTTATTTTATCTGGGAGGTAAAATAAACTTAAGCGCGCCGTCCTTCGGGTGGGACGTTAAGCGAGGGTCCCGAGCCTGTATGATGTCCCGATGTTGTTAAAGACCCCTGCCCTAGGTAAAGAAAAATGTAGGGTAGGTAAAATTTAGGATTCCCACAGTAGAGTCGGGCTCATGTCCACCAGAGTGACGAAAGAACGCTCTGGTAGTAGGCGATATGACCTCGTAGTTAAAGCCCGGGCATGAGTCATAATAACTAACTATAAACATTTTATGTAGATATATTCATTAAATCGGCAGTTATTAGAGTTATTGAGTTGAGCCCCCTACTCTGTTCCCCCATTCCCTTCTGCCGATAACGCGGAAAGTTAATAGGTGTCGTCCTTATGGGATTCTGGATCCAGCTATAAAATTTCGTGGCGATACATTCATACAGACGGAAAGCTTTTTTTTTTTCTCATTTTTAGAATCAGGCGGTCAGGAAACGTGGAATTCCGTTGAAAACTCAACATTGAATTTCTGACCAATTACATAACTTCCTTCATACTTTGTAACAATGGCACAGCCCTGTATTACTCGTGTCCTCAGAACAAGATCTTGACTTTAATGTCTTCCTATGAACTCAAGGATATTCTGTACAGTTCCTTCTTTCGCCAGGACAAAATCTCCTTAAATGGTTAACAACTTTCGTTTTGATCTCAGGTTCCTAATTCTTAACCCTGATATAACAAGTAAATCTTGGGCAGTTATGGAAGGCGGCTTATGACAGATTATTTCTACCTTTTTAAAATAAATTATCTATTTTATATGTTATTTGTAAACAAAACCCCGAGTACGAAAAAAAGTCTTTAAACCAAAAAATAGTAAAAAAGCTTATCATTGTACTTTTCAAAAATTATGAAGAAAATCCGTGCCCGGATATCTATCTTTTATGCCGTCTGTAGTATGACGTGGTCGCTCGACGACGATTATTGCAAATTTTTATTATAATTTTTGTACAAATGCATGATTAAGCTTGTGTTGAAGGGCATTGTTCCGATGCATCCTTCTCTCAAATTTGGTGTTTTGTTTCCTTTAGACACCACATGCTATTATAGACTTTTTAATTTTTTATTTTTATTTGTCTTTTTTATGCGCGCTCAAGGTTTTTTCACCTCTGTTCAAAAAACTCAAGGTTTCGAACCCGCAATCTTGAGCTCAGTAAGCAAGCTATCTGCATTTTCTATTTCCTTTGGGTTTCAAATTTTCGTTGATCTAATTTCCACAATGTATGTCTGCCATCAGCTGTAAACTTTTTAAATTGGGATTTTTTCAATACCCTCTCGATTTCTCCCGTTTTCTCCCACGGCTTGTCATAATTTTTGAACAGGTTCATTCATAAAAACTGCCTATACTATCAACTAGTGACGTGATCTTTTGAGTCTCTATTTTTTACTTCACCAGCTATATGATGTATAGGGGAAGTTAAGTGATTAGTCAAAAATTCGAGGGAGAGTTTCATCTTTTCCGACTTCCTGATTCCAAAAATTTAAATATATTTCTATGTGTCTGTGAATCTTCTAAGGACGACACCTATTGATTTTCAGTCAAATCGGTCAGAGAAAAGAAGGTGATTAGGGGTAGGCTTAACACCGAAACTGTAATAACTGCCGTTGTATTGAAAGTATTGACACGAAATTTCATATAAACAGTGTTCGCACAGATTTATAAAAAAATCAATTACTTATTTTCTTTCGCTTTTCCAACTATACAAAATTTATGGGGAGTTTATATATAATCGGTCAGAAATTCGATTTTGAGTTTTCAACGGAATTTCATGTTTTCCAACTTACGTAGAGGCTTCTGAAACTTCATACTAAATGTTGTGTCATTACATCGGCATTTGTTAGGGGTTTTGAGTCGAGCCTACCTTCTCTGACCCTCTTCCCTTTCTTTCGGCCAATTTCTGGTAAAATTATGGGCTCCTTATTGAGTTTTGAATTTAAATATAAAATTTCATGACAATACAGTCACAACTTCGGCAGTTATTATGAGTTATTGTGTGAAGATCTCCCCCCTCACCAATTTGGCTGAAATGTCATAAGGTGTAGTCGTTTCGTGGTTCTGGTCACACATATAATATTTCGTGTAAGTATGACTGAGGAGAAGTGATTATTTCACAGGTTGTAAAAAAAAATATAGTCTGACCTCTCACAGATTTTATTAATTCTTGCTAGCCGACTTTCGAGGTTACCCTCATCATTTGCCTGATCAGACTGCCTGTCTGATGAAATAATTTTGAAAAGAACATCATTTAAAATGATTTAATAAATGAGGTTTAAAAATTAAAATAAACATATATGAAACTATATAAAAACAATTTAAAATTTCATGGATGGGGACAAATATGTTATTCCTGTTCCCCATCGTAGTCCCAACTCTATGTATAGTTGTGGAACAGACATAACATATCTGTCCCCATCCTTATCTTTTCTGGACTCTTTGGCATGGAGAAGGTAAGCACATAGGAGTGTGTACTGGTCATAATCCCATCCCGCTTAATGCTAATCCGCTTTACTTCCTTATATTCCCTGGTTGGCCAATTCAATACAAATTTCTTGTTCTGAGACCAGATCCAAACATCTAATCACGCCCTTACTACAGTTCAATGACCACCTATTTTTCTTGTTTTTTATTATTATCTTCTTTAAGAAAAAAAATAAATAAATAAAATAAAATGAATAAAAATATATATATAGTGATCGATACTGTAAAATACGCTAGATTGGCGCTATGACCCTAGCTGTTGCGTGCCAAACAAAAAACACAAATACTACTACTCTGTCCCCATCCATGAAATTTTAAATTGTTTTTATATAGTTTCGTATATGTTTATTTTAATTTTTAAACATTATTTATTAAATCTTTTAAATTATGTTGTTTTCAAAATTATTTTTTCAAAGCCGGCTAGCAAAAATTAATAACATCTGTGAGAAGTCAGACTATATTTTAATTTAGGTTAGGTTAGGTTTTATGACTCATGCCCGGGCTTTAACAACGAGGTCATATCGCCTACTACCAGAGCGCTCTTTCGTCACTCTGGCGGACATGAGCCCGACTCTACTGTGGGAGTCCTAAATTTTGCCTACCCTAAATTTTTATTCATCTAGGGTAAGGGGTCTTTAACGAGTACCTGACATGGTACAGGCTCGGGACCATCGCTTAACGTCCCATCCGAAGGACGGCGTGCTTAAGTTTATTTTACCTCTCCGATAAATTAAACTAAGGGCCTCGGTCGGGTTACGAACCCACGACCTTGAGCTCAGAAGTCAAGGACGCATACCACTGAGCTACCGGCGCCCTCTTATTTTAATTTACAACCTGTGAAATATTTCGTGTCGTTACATTTATTACTTCGGCAGTTATTAGGAGTTTTTGCGTTCAGCTCCCCTCCCTTTTGCGATTCGCCTCCTTCTATAACATCTACAGACACTATCCTAGTTGATGTGTAATGTTCTGTGGTGAGTTGCCTTGACCTACATGTCCGCTCGCTCCCATAATAGGTTCTATTCAAGTTCACCTCACATCCTCTCTATCTAGGGTCATGTCGTTCCTACTCCCTTATTTGGCCTCTCCAGCCTATATCCCTCATTCACCCCAAAACATATCCTTTGAACCTTGAGCCCTCAAAGTCAATTGGGCCCAGCTTACGAAACACGATCGTTTTACAGGTACGGCTCACTGTATGCTTTGCTTACTGTATAAAGTGTTTAGTGTAACTCATTCAAACATACAATATGAATATAAAAGAATATGAAAATAAACAGGATACCCACCATTCTTTAAATAGTCGCCTGAAGAAGGAACTTGCAAGTGTTCCAATTTTTTTTTTTATGTATGTAATATAATTTTATATATAAGTATATATATAATTTTTTTAACCTAATTTACACTCTTATTCCTATTATTATTTTTATTTTTTATATTATTATCGTGAGGGCGCCGGTATGCGAGCTTGGCATCTGAGCTCAAGGTCGTGGATTCGAAACCCGGCCGAGGCCCTTAGTTTATTTTATCAATAGATAGGCAAAATTTAGGACATCCACAGTAGAGTCGGGCTCATGTCCGCCGACGAAAGAGCGCTCTGGTAATAGGCGATATGACCTCGTAGTTAAAGCCCGGGCATGAGTCATAATAACTACCTATAGTATTATTATTTTGTACATATTCTTCAAGACTTCTTAGAAACTTTTTTTTTTTTTTTTTTTTTTCAATTATTATTATTATTTATTGTTCCATTAACTTTTGTCACCAAATTTACTTATGGACTGTACCGATTTTAAATATACATAATAAAATTCTAAATTTATTCTATTCAAAGAAAATGAAAAAGAAAAAAATGTGTAAGAAGAAACGTCAAACTTAAAACACTTCTCAGAGAAGTCTAAAAAACAAAGAAATTGTATTTATTTATGTTTTAATACTTCCCAAGAAATACGAAGTATGGGGGAAGTTATGTAACCTGTCAACAATTCAATGCGAAGTTTTCAACGGAATTTCATGTTTTCCGACCTCCTGATTCCAAAAATGAAAATAAAATATGTGTATGTCTATGAACATGTAGTGTATCAACATGGAATTATATATGTGTATCCACAATCCTCTAAGGACGACACCTATTGATTTTCAGCCAAATCGGCCAAAGGAAAGAGGAGGATTAGAGGGGGCTTAACACAAAAACTCCATCTTTTCGTATGTAAATTCAAAACCCTGCGAGGATAACACCAATTAATTTTCAGCGGAATCAGCCGAAAGAGAGGGGGAGAACAGAGCGGGTTCAACTCAAGAATCTCAACAACTGCCGATGTAATGAATGTATAAGCAAAAAAATTGTATATGAGGATTCAGAAACTACTATCACGTTTTAGCTCAAACGATCAAGGATTTTGGAGAGAGAGCGAAAACTTAATAGATTAATTCGTGCTGAGGAAGTGCATAGGCGGTGATTCACCGACAACTTTTTGTCTAGATACTTTCTAAAGCTCCTCCCCTCCCCAACCAAAATGGGAAATTGACGTCTATGGGTGAAGGGTGTGGGTACGTGAAGTGGGTTTGGTTAGTGAAGGGTCATAGACATCAACCAGAGAGAATCGATACAGCAGCCCTCAGCTGAGCCACACTCCCACCCACAGCACTGTCTGAGAACATACAGCAGACGGAGGAACAAACAAATGTCATAATGAACTTAAAACAAGAAAAATAAATCTAAAATAATTCGGAATTGTCACAGTATAATATTTCATGTAAATATGGCTGATGAAGTGAGAAGTGATTATTTCACAGGTTGTAAAATAAAATATACTATAAGTTAGATTAGATTTTATGACTCATGCCCGGGCTTTAACTACGAGGTCATATCGCCTACTACCAGAGCGCTCTTTTCTGTCTGTTGGACATGAGCCCAGGGAGTCCTAAATTTTACCTACCCTAAATTTTTATTCACCTTGGGCAGTGGGGTCTTTAACGAGTACCTGACATCGTACAGGCTCGGGACCATCGCTTAACGTCCCATACGAAGGACGGCGTGCTTAAGTTTATTTTACCTCCCAGATAAAATAAACTAAGAGTCTCGGTCGGGTTTCGAACCCACGTTACGAGCTACCGGCGCCCTCTATATAAAACTATATAAAAACATTTATATACATACACACATCCCATCCACACAGCCCTCTACGCGGAAGACAACACTTTTTAGTTCTGTGAATAATCAGATCGTAAGTTAGAATATGTGACATCATCATTTCAAATCTCATGTTCAATGTTAAAATCGATCTCTGATTTTCGCACGATTATGATCAAGTTGTTGGTTCTTAAATTAAAAATACCACGCTCATTTCATCACACGATCATATTTGATATTGGCGTAACGTACGCTATTGTAAAAACGATGACACATCTATCTGTTTAATTAAAGTCAGTAAATCACTTTCCCGGCGCTAATTAATCAATTAATTGTTTGCTCTTCCTTCAAAACCAATCGATCGTTTGGGCTAAACATCAAAAGTTGACTTACATATGGGTTTCTGAATCTGATACTAAATGCTGTGTCGATATATTCATTACATCAGCAGTTATTGGGGTTTTTGTGTTCCCCTCCCCTTCCCTTCAAGCAATCCCGCTGAAAATTAATAGGTGTCGCTCTTCCTTCAAAACCAATCGATCGTTTGGGCTAAACATCAAAAGTTGACTTACATATGGGTTTCTGAATCTGATACTAAATGCTGTGTCGATATATTCATTACATCAGCAGTTATTGGGGTTTTTGTGTTCCCCTCCCCTTCCCTTCAAGCAATCCCGCTGAAAATTAATAGGTGTCGTCCTTATAGGGCTTTGAATTCATATATGAAATTTCGTGTCAGTACATTCATTACGACAGTAATTTAGAGTTCTCCCCTAGTCCCCCCTTCCCTTTAGCCGATTAGACTGAAAATCAATACTTGTCGTCTTTAGAGGGTTCTGGATACACATAGCAGAATAAAGACAGATTTTTTTTTTTTTTCATGGGTTGGAAAACCTGAAATTCCATGGAATTGAAAACAGCATGGAATTTCTGACCGTGGTCACAGGGAATAAATTGTTAAGCCTAAATTCGTAACTTTTCAGGGCAGCACTTTTTTACTTTTGCATTAATCGTATAAATCCAGTTTTTGGAATAAATAAATTATGTTTGCATCATTATTAATCAGATACCTTCTAAATCTAATCCTTTCTTGGATTTTCCCTTAGTTACCTAATCATTCCCCATCACTTAACTAATTATTGACCACACTTACCTAATTGTTATACACTTACCTAACTATTAACCATACATTTTGAAATACTCGTGAATGATGCCTCTCTAAAGTTGATTTAACCGAAAACGCCCTCTTCACTTGGAATAGTCTGCCGTAGTGAATAAATTACAGTTACCTCGTGAATGATTCTCCAGAGAAGTAGATTAAGTTGATTTAACCGAGAACATAAACCATTTTATGAGATACCAAGAAACCAGCATCTTTATAATTCCGAAAGTATTAGAGTTCTGAGCTCCCAACTTCTTCACAGTGCACAGATGGCTTGGGAGATGATCACAGTACGCAACTCATTTTCGCCATTTTACGACTTACAACCTATTCCCTGTAACTGACTATATAACTTCCCCTATACCTCATAATAGTGGGGAAGTAAAATGAAAAATTGTACAATGAGTATTGACAATCGATGTTAGGACGAATTGGTTGATTGATATAGATTAGGAAAGTGGTTATCCGTATTTATCATTTTAATGGCCTCTCTCTTCTCGAACAATGAGCCAGTTCTCATTGGGTGAAATTGTTCCCAAAGATGAGGCACCCTGGGAAATATTCAGAAAACATCCGATAGCTCTTCCATCACTCTTTCTTATCATTTACTAGATAAACAGAAATGCCGACAGGGATTAAAAAAATTTCGGGAGGGCTGTCCTAATATTATCACTCGAGAACGTCGGGAAATCAAAATTTTTAAAAATGTCAAAAACTACTAAAACCAGCCATTAAACCTGTTTGTATAACAATTCTCTGGTGTTTGGGCAAAAGGGCTTAAGTCGGAATAAGTCTTGTAATCCAAAGGACAAGTGCATTTAAATATTTTACCGTATGTAACTGATTGTTGGAATATTTTACTTTGTTACTTGATTTGCAGATATTTTTCAAACCTTCACAAATTCCCCTCTTAAAACTCAGATTTGCTGACTTAAGCCCTTTTGCCCAAACACCCAAGAATTGTTTTATAAATATTGATACGGAAAATAAAACTTAAAAAATGTTGTCGTTGAGTCATCGGCTATGTACTTCCCCAGCAAGAATCAATCGATTACGTTTTAGCTTTCCCCTCCGAAGCTAATCGACCGTTTGGGCTAAAACTCAATATTTGACTTACATAGTGGCTTCAGAATCCTCATACTAAATTTTGTGTCGATACATTCATTACATCGGCAGTTATTAGGGTTTTTGAATCGAGGTTACCCCTTCTCTTCCATCGATTTCACTGAAAATTAATAGGTCTCTTATGAGATTTTGAATTTAAATATAAATCAGAAGCTATATTTCAAATCTGGGGCTCATGTCAACCAGAGTGACGAAAGAGCGCTTCTGGTAGTAGGCGATATGCCCTTGTAGTTAAACCCCGGGCATGAGTCATAATAACCAAACCAAACCTATAGGTATAAGAAAGTAAAAAAACCTACTGACGCATTTCTAAATGTTTAATTTAGCAAAAAAACAACAAATAAAAAATTACGCAAGAGTCATTGATTGAGAAGACGGTAATAAAAAACCTGGTAAAAACCCAAAGTGTGTGGATCAAAAAAGAGAGTTAGTTGGCTGCACTTTTTTTAATATTAAAAACAAAATCTTGAAAATATGCCTAAGTTAAATTTTTTCAGAAGAACAAGGAATAAAAAAAATGAGGACAATAAAATAGTTGCAATTTTATTCAATAACAATGGATTTCCAAAATTAGGTTGGTTATATTTCAGAAATATATAATCATACCTTGTTTAGTACGAACATCAGAAACAGGTGACTCATGTACTGTATCCAGAAAGAAAAATGTTTATCTGATCAGGTAACCAACAGGTTAGTCACTTATTTTCGAAAGTAGGTTTTTTATCAGCACAACTTCGGTGAAAGTTTTTTTGATTTCTATCATTTGTAAAGGTTTTAATAAATTTACTTAATATCATAATATAAAAAATAAATGATATAAGTAGTAATGAAAATTGAGAAGAAAAGCACATGATAATCATACGTTTAATTTTTTTTTTTTTTTTTTTAATTACATATGTATACTAATTTTTCCGAAGTTGTAGAGGATTTATTTTTTTATTTTTGTGAAGAATTGAAACTAAATTTACAGAAGAGAGTTCACTCTTTTAGACGTTACAGCGGGCGGAGTGTTTGTACGAAATGATCATATGTAAATTTATTTAATTAATATTTTATAACAAATTAATATATCTAAAATGGATGTATAAGTTTGGCAAAAGTGACGCCGGTCAGTGAAGGATTTCTGTTGATTCTTGAGCGCGGCTCCCTCGGCCAATCAGATTCCTTCATCCGTTTTATGCCCATATATGGTAAGAGTAGAGGCTCCCTGTGAGGTGGAGGGGATGGACGAGTCCAAGTTGGGACGCGCCCTAACCGGCTTTTGTTTTGTTTACAATTTATATTGCGTTGCCTTTTGTCTTTTCCCCTTTCAAATAAACCAATTCGTATTCTAAGAATATATTTTTGAGGAAATTTTGATTTTGATACATTTTTTATTGGGATTTGAGAATTATAATTTGAAGTGACTCGTTATAGGGACACCCCCCGTGGACGAGTCTATTTCAAGCTTCCAATCCAACGGCTCAATTCCTCCTTCACTCCCGTCATTTGTGTTGTAGTGTACGCATTGCTTCTTGCAGTTTCTCTATATTTTTTGAGGTATGTTACTTTATATTTTTGTGTATTGTTTCCAAAATTACGTTTAAACCATTTAAAGTCTGCATTTGTTATGTTTTGTAAGTATTTTTATTATTGTACATTTAATTGAAATAGGCCGGCCGGTTGTCCCATTCTTTATACGATTGGATTGGCTTGTAATGAGGACTAGGTCGATCTAATGTTAGACTGAGTTAACAGGTTGTTTCTCTATTTTTACTTTTGGAAAAGATTCAAGTGTTAAATTAGATTCCCATTGGGTTAATATTAGAGTGAAGTTCATTGGCCTTTTTGTAAGAGTGTGGAGACGGGAGAAGTTAGAATAGAATCAGTTAACGGCATTGGTTGTCCGGTGGTGGTCCCTGAATTAATGAAAAGGTGTATTTGAAATGTTTTAAGTGCGTTGATCGTGCCGTATAGGGTAGGACGGAGGCGGCGTTCTATGTTACCATATATGGGCAGATCGGGAGCCACATTGGGGGGAAGGGGGGGACAGGGACGGAATGGTGGGGGGGCTCCTATAATACCGTAGCCCACGTCTCTCCTTGTCAGTTAGTTCAAAGCTCTTTACGTGAGCGTCTCGTATTTATTTATTTATTCAAGTAAGTGTTATCTCCTGTGGGTGTGGCTTTACAGTGCAACTGCAGCCTTTGTGAAAGTGTTTAATTAAATTTTAAGTTTTATTGTGCTAGTGCTTTCCTTCAGTTTGATGTCCATTGTGTGCTTTTACTTGGATAGCTGTATTAATTTTCCAAAAAGTATAAATCTTTTTGAATTGGTGATGTGGGAGCTATAGTGTCTTCATTCTTGGATATACCTTTCCGTTTACACTATCCTCGACAAATCGTACTTAATTAATAGAGGTTAGGAAAAGAAGCCTTTTCCACAGTTCTTATATGGAGGATTCTGTTGGTAACAAAAAATTGGGCTTAAGATTTTACCACATTTATATTGACTGATTTTTTCACAATCTAAATTTTAATCTTTACTCTTTTCTGTGGAAATAGCTACTTTGAATATTTGGTCAATTGCAAAGTTATACGATTTTTTTTTTTTTTGTTAGTGGACTGAAGTTTTTAGATTTTAATTTTTGTATAAGCCTAATAGATTTTCAAACTTGCAAATTAATTTTTTTTTTTTTTAACTTGTTAACAGCTCACTAGATTAATCCCCCCTACACAATGTGCGACGAAGAAGTAGCTGCCCTCGTTGTCGACAATGGATCAGGAATGTGCAAGGCGGGTTTCGCCGGAGATGATGCTCCTAGGGCGGTGTTCCCATCTATCGTGGGAAGGCCAAGACATCAGGTAAGCATCTTCATCTATTTAATTTAATTTTTATTTCAATTTGCTTACTCGAATCTGTTTTCACCTTGAATTAAAATTAATTTATCTGCTATTCCTGGAGGACGGACAAGACAGAATGGTGCCCTCTAAATATTATTATTTCAGTATTTTGGTAAATTGAATACTATGGGTTTGAAATAAAGTGTCTTTCCCTTACTAAATAGTCTTAAATTTTAAAGTGATTCGAGGCTTTCACTTTTAAATCAATTGAAGATCGTATTACTCTACTTTTTTTTTTTTTTTTTTTTTTTTTTTCAAGCATTCGTGACATTTTCCTCTGAATCATATTATTACTCTACTTTTTTTTTTTTTAAGCAGTTGGAGTTACTTCGTGACATTTTCCTCTGAATCATATTAATCAGCCTTATTCCTTTCATTAAACTTTTTTTTTTAAATAAATTTTCTTTGCATATCTCCGTACAAAGGTAATAATCTGTACATTTAGTTTAAAAATGTTCATCTACCTAAACTGTCAGGATAAATGTATAGTAGGGGTTACATGTAAACTATCGAGAATATTTCATCCTTTTGCGAAATAGTATGATTTTCTTAAACGTTACATCTGTCTAAATCTGCAATTTTTTGTTTGTTTTAAACCAAAAAGTCATTTATATTGGATAAAAATAGTACTTTTAATGTTTGTTCAGAACATTACGAAGAATATTCAAAGTTACTGAAAATATATTTGTCCCAATATGGAGTTGCTTGTGAGACTATCTATATGATGCCATATTACTTCGAATGTAAAAAACACCCCATTTTTGAGAATATTTTTAGGATGAAAAAAAGTGATCTTCAGAAATAATTAACAAAATAACTTCCAATTATTCCAAGGTGTGTCGTGTCAATCCTTGCCTATGAAAAATTGTGTACGTCATTAATTCGAAGTAATGCTGTTTGTAATCTTATTTCTCCTTGGTTTTTTTTTTCGACACGTCACTTGTTTAATGCTCCTTGACTTTGAGGTTGACATACTGTTTGTGTTTGGGAATGTATCTGTGTCAAAGGAGTTTTTATATTTTAATGCATTTAACTGTACATTGAAATATATAGTATTTATAGTTAGTACTCTGAGATAATTCAGTTCTTGTAAAATTTAATTTGGGCAAAGTAATTAACTGATCATTTCAAAAATAACTTCAATTATTACCAATTATTACTTGGCTAAATTGTCATTGATGGCATGATAGAAACTAGGACCCATTAATTTTGACGGATGGGTGGAAGATGAGACCTAATTAATGTTGAGACCCTGCGATCCTTCTCATTAGACTCACTTCACACATTTCTTGTTAACTATTATTTAATGTAGATATTTAATAATTATTATTAAATAACTCATAATAGTTCATCTCGACCTGCTTGTCGGAATCTTGCAAGTCTTGTCTTCGGACAGACTCCTAAACAAAATGAAACCTCTTCAAATTTTCCCATACTCTCTTTAAATCGGCAGAAGCTTTCCTTACACTATTTGTATATGGGATACATCATAATTTCAATTTTTTAGATAATGTACATATTTATTGAACCTATGGAATGTAGATAAATTAGAAACACCTTCGTACATATGGGAGAACTGTTGAATGAAAATAATAAGAACATAGTATTTATTTCAATTTTCGTTTGACCCATTTGAAAAAGTGCCAGGAAACGGCAGGTCAGGGAAGTGTGGGTGCCAACATTCTATTGGTTCATTGTTTGTCAATTTGGCAATTCCTATGGTTTTTTTATATTTCTTTCATTGAAGTAATTTGATCTTGATTATAGTAAGATATACCTTATTTATTCAGTTGATGATTCAATATAATCATTAGGAATCACATACTGTATCATGGTAATATCATTTTTACTTAAGGTCCCTCCTGTTTACTCTCAATTAAATAAAAAGGCAAGCTCCCCATAGGTTGCTGTCCTTGAATCGACTCTATTGTATCAGTTTTTTTTTTTTTTTTCTAATTTATTTTCAGATTTAATTTTAATATGTTTACATTCCCTTCAATAATCACTTTTTAATTACTCTAGTTGATAATGTTTACATTAACATTGAAATAGAAGGCCAGAGGGCCCATATTCTTGTCCGTTTACATTATAGGTCTCGTATAAGTGTTATTTATATTTTATATTGTCAATTATCCTGCACTTTCTTTTGATTATAACACTGGTCTTGTGTGAAATATTATTGAATGGAGACAGTATGTTAACTGTGACTTGATGTTTTCAGGGAGTGATGGTGGGTATGGGTCAGAAGGACTCGTACGTTGGAGACGAAGCCCAGAGCAAACGAGGTATCCTCACTCTGAAATACCCCATTGAACACGGTATCGTGACCAACTGGGACGATATGGAGAAGATCTGGCATCATACCTTCTACAATGAGCTGCGAGTGGCTCCTGAGGAACATCCCGTCCTCCTTACAGAGGCACCCCTCAACCCCAAGGCTAACCGAGAGAAGATGACTCAGGTAACTAGTTGGCAACACCTCCCAGTCGGTAGGAGATGGGATAATACCGCTTATTGATTATTCAGAATGCACATCACCTTCAACCTAGTTAGAAATGTTCATCAGATAAATATAAGATGAACTAACATAGCCCCCAAAAAAAAAAAGTTTACTCTTGTTGAAGATATTTTATTTAAACTCATCTTTTCGTTGGAATGTTCATATGAATCAATCAAAAGTCCTCATTTTATGCATGGCCCAAGAGAAGTAAACAATAGCTTCTTTATTTTGAAAATTATACGATAATGCGTTCTGTTTATGATTGTTGGTTCAGCAGAAAGAAACTTGTGTTGAAATGCAACCTCATATGCCAAAAGTTTTTTTTTATATACCTACGTCGAAGGAAGTCAGTCGTGCTGAATCTTCTCTCTAAAGTCAAAAATTAGTAGACTAATAAATATACTAAGATTAGAAATTTTCCGTCGATAAATATTTGATAGTTAACTCAAATGTTCCTATGCTATAAGTAAAATGTTAATGTTATAATAATTGTGTATGTTTTCAGATCATGTTTGAGACCTTCAACACCCCCGCTATGTACGTGGCCATCCAGGCTGTGCTCTCGCTGTACGCCTCCGGTCGTACCACCGGTATCGTCCTTGATTCTGGTGACGGTGTCTCCCACACAGTGCCCATCTATGAAGGGTATGCTCTCCCCCACGCCATCCTCAGGCTGGATCTGGCTGGTCGCGATCTCACCGACTACCTCATGAAGATCCTCACCGAGCGAGGATACTCTTTCACCACCACCGCCGAAAGGGAAATCGTCCGAGACATCAAAGAGAAGCTCTGCTACGTGGCTCTTGACTTCGAACAAGAGATGGCCACCGCCGCCTCTTCCTCCTCCCTGGAGAAGTCCTACGAGTTGCCCGACGGTCAGGTAATCACCATTGGCAATGAGAGGTTCCGTTGCCCGGAGGCTTTGTTCCAGCCTTCCTTCCTGGGAATGGAAGCTTGTGGAATTCACGAGACCACCTACAACTCCATCATGAAGTGCGACGTGGACATCCGTAAAGATCTGTACGCCAACACAGTGCTGTCTGGAGGTACCACCATGTACCCTGGCATTGCTGACAGAATGCAGAAGGAGATCACCGCCCTGGCTCCCTCAACCATGAAGATCAAGATTATCGCTCCCCCGGAGAGGAAATACTCCGTATGGATCGGTGGTTCCATCCTGGCTTCCCTGTCCACCTTCCAGCAGATGTGGATCTCCAAGCAGGAGTACGACGAGTCCGGCCCCTCCATCGTCCACAGGAAGTGCTTCTAAACTGTATCGTCTCTTCGAGAACAACACATCTCTTCTCTTGTATTTCCCCTTACCCCCCGCCCAACGACCCGCTTACCTTTTGTATTATATTTGTTTAATATTATTATATTATTATTATTTGGTGAGTTAAATTTTTACGCTTCTCTCAATTCCGCAGAGAGAAGTGTAAATTACTCTTATATTATTTAATTATTTAAAACATTCATTCCCCCCCTACATTCCCATTCATATATAAAACCCTCTTTGTGCCCATTTGTATACAAAAGGGCTTATTTTTTCAACCATTTTTCTATTATACTAGTTATCTATATAAGAAAATATTTTATATATCTATATTTAAAAAGAAAAAAAAGACCTAATTGCATTCCATTTTTGTTTTTCTCCACGTGGCTCAAAATGTGCTTTTTTTTGTCTAAGTTATTTTGTAAGTAATAAATTAGAAAGCGTAGGTTTGTCTTTTTTGTACTTTGATAATGTTCTCTGTTGGTTCCTGTGACGGATGTTTTGAGCCTGTGAATCAGTGACACCTATGCATGCACTAGGCCAAAGTATTATTTATTCCCATCTGCAGTACTGGAATTTTTAGATAATGGGAAATAAATTATAAATTCTAATTGTTGATTGTATTTGTATTTTTTATTATTCCAACCTATCTTCCACATTATTTTGATTGACCTACATTCTCTAGTTGCTGAACTGAGATTAACGACAAGTCTTCAGATTGTAGCCACTTCTCGAAGTGTCCTCTCGGGCTCGTTAGACACGTCTTACCTTCCTTTATTGCACTGAATGTATTATCATTCATGTATAAGACATTCTTACATGATTTACGTAATAGTTGTACACAACAAAGCAGGTATGAGAGTATGTAGAGCAGCTCCACATAAAGTATCGACATGAGTCGAAGGTTTCCTTGGAACGAAATAATTCAAAGCATTAAATTTCAGTTATGTTATTTACGATTTTGTTATGCGTCATCTATTAATACAGCTGTGTTCCAGTTGCCATCTTCCATGTTTTGTGTCCTTATCATTTGACTATCAAACCTATTAGACTTTTATATGTGATGAAATACAAGAACGGCGCGCAGGGCAGCTCAGATGTTTCCGAGAGCTTGGGACAATTCATGTTCCTGGGGCCTTATTGATCCCGAGGGATGTCTGTATTGGGTGTGGTGCCACACGAAGTACATTCCAAGGACGTAGTCTAAAATTAAGGTTTTGCACAAGGTTAATATCTACAAGTAGAACCAAATTATCTATTCTAGTCGTAATTATGCTTTTCATACTTCCGAATTTCCACGACACTTGGTGCCAATACATATCTCCATGGTTATAGTGGTATATCTAAATCAACCTAATAATAAATAACAGGTTTTTCTAAGTTGAACGCGGACATATTGTGGAAACTTGTAATAAATAAATGAAACAAACTTATTTTTAAAAAATATTGTCTGTTCCACTAAATATATATATAACTACCGGTTTCGGCTTTACACCATCGTCAGGTCTAGTTATGAACAGGTTTTTGTAAAGAGATGTATATTTTTATAAAGGAAAATAAGTGAATCTTAGTTTTTTTTAGAAACCAAAAATAAATAACGACGTGGCGTCAGAAATGGACACCATACATGTTTTTCACATTTTAAATAGCTATTATTGAATTAATAATATTACATAAACGAAATGTATGTTTCGCGGATAGGGTACCTACGATGTACGTCAAGAAATGCTAGATCTAATGACTAAGGAAACATTTTTATTTATTTTTTAATTCAAGGTTTGCCGAATACACTAATTTGTTTTTTTTATTTAATTTAATAACATGTGAACCAGAAATTTTCCTTCTGTGCTCAATTGCATATACTGCATTTTTGTTTTTACACAATGCAATTCGTTGCATTTCACTTCTAAAAATGCAGTTTTTCATTGCCATGTAGGGATGTAAACGTTATGGGATCACTGCGTAATTCTCGGTCCCGTGCTGCCTAGATGAGGGGGGGGGGACAATAGACAGACCTAGTCTCGATCCTAGGGGCCCTACTTCTGTTCGATATTTACAATACACTTCAATTTGTAAGAAGTACTAGTTGATTGATAAAGAAAAAGTTCCTTTTATCAGTGCACAACATGTGTGGTTGTTGGTGGAATGTGCTTGTAGTAAATTTCCGACAGAATTATGTTCAACCAACGGAGAAGGCGGAGTAATTCATTTACTCTTGGCTAATATATAGAGTATAGTATACACACTAATATATATATTTTCTATGCTAATATATCAAGAGAGAAAGTTGGTGGTGAGGTGATCTCGAAAATTACTGGACTCATTTGGATAATTTTTTCACCGTTCGGAAGTTTATTCCTTTCCGGTGGACATAGGTTGTACGTACATCTTCAAAGCTTTATCAAAAGGGAGCTGAGCAGTGGTGGTACAAACCGTTCAGGCACCATTTATTGTATACTCTGCCTAAACCGTTGAAGATATATCAAAATGATGTACGGAGAAATTGTTCGCAATAAAAATTTAGAGCAGGGATAGGCTAAAAAATCAGTTTTGATGTTATCAATCTGTAGAATTGAGTTCAGGGGGAAGGGTGAACCAAGTCAAAAATGTTGACTATTCCATAAAAAACGTAACTTTTTAATTGATGCCACTGTTTTTATTATATATTCAGGTTAGTAAATAATTAAAATATTATTGTGCCCCTAGGACCCCAAAACCTGAATTTGTCTCAGACCCCCGGAAACCTTCTTGTATCTCATCTTTTCTTTCCAGTCACAGTCCCACAGATGAAAAAGTCAAATAGCTTTAAGAGTCTAATCAGTATACATAATTTTGTGCTATTATATATATTTGCCCTACATCTATACTAATATATCATCGAAAACTACTGGACTGATTTGGATACTTTTGTCACCGTTGGGAATTTAGTTTCTTTCCGGTGGACAAAGGCTATACATCTTCAAGCTTTATCGACTGTTCAAGCCCCATTTATTGCATACTCTGCCTAAACAGTTGAAAATATATCAAAATGATGTATGGAGAAATTGTTTGAAATAAAAAGTTCTATAAATTGCTACAGAACATACATGACATAGCTTTCAATAAGAGTTTTCGACTATAGATAAATGTTTTGTTTGTCCGTTGCTTGTAACAAGTTGGCGCAAAAACTACTTACTCAGTTTTGATGAAATATAATATCTAGGATCCTTATAACCCCGATTGAACCATAGGCCATGTGGTGTCCCAAATATTTGAACGGGAGGGGGCAAACTATAAAATGAATGCTATCACTTTAATGGTTAATCAGACTTTCATGAAATTTCACAAATTAGCATTTTTATAAGCCCGTTTTAAATGCAGACCATGTGGCATCTCCAAATTTTAAATGGGAGAAAGGACGGAGGGAGGGGATGAAAAGGAAAATAGCTTTTTAACGACTGACTTTTCGAGAATAATGTATAAAACGCAAATTTAAATCATATTTCCCTTATCTGACGAGTCTTGTATGTAGGGAGAGAAACGCTGTTGATATGTATTTATTTTATTTGAACATCGTTCTAAAGGTCTTAGGTACTCCCTGAGGCATAAAAAATATATATTTATGCTGAGAGAAGGGAGGGAGTAACAAACCACCATTCTCAAAATAATTGTAAATGTCAATTTATTTCTAAAATCATGTTACTTTAAAAGCAGATAACTTTACTAAACTGCATTTGTTTTCTAGTTTTTTACTTCTATTTTACTCTGACGAACTAAGCTAACATTTTAAAATTTAATCAGAGAAATATCAAAGAATTTAAAAGACTCGTTTTCATGGATACCCTGCGAGATGAAGGGATTATTGGGAGTTCCTTTCTTTTGATCATTACGTCAAATTTACCATTTATATATATATATATATATTTTTATTCTTTTAAATAGACCCTCATCATCTCCAATTTATTTAATTTTTTATACACTTGTAGAGCTGCTGCCAAGTTGAATAGCATTCGAAAGCGCAACGAATTTTACATGCCACAAATACTTTCTACCCTGTGTACATTAATTTGGCTAATACAACTCGTAATACTCCACACTTCAATTGGTAATAAGTGGGGCTTCAAGGCATAATAATGTGTCGATGGTCATAATGATTTCACATCCCCAAGTATAGAGGATGTTACGGAATCTGCCAGAGTTTAAGTTTCCTGGCCTGTCTGTAAACACGATAACTCCCAATAGAATGAATGTACCGATATGAAAGTACATAATATGTGTATCTAGGACCCAATATAATATGATTGATTTTCAGTCAAATAGGCCGAAAGGAATGGGGAGATCAGGGCAAAGAGCTCAACTCAAGCCCTATAACTGCCGATAAAATTGAGCATGAGGATTCAGAATTACCTACGAGTATAAGTCCACTATTGGTTTTTGAGAGAGAACGAAAGTTTATTTATTACCTACAATTTTTTTTCACTTCCCCAAATATAGTTGTGCGGAGTTTGTGAACACCATAACTCTTGATAGAATAAATGTATCGACACGAAATTTTTACATGTGTAACTCTATAAAAACGACACCTATTGATTTTCAGGCTGATCGGCCAAAGGAGAGGCTTAATCCAAATAACTGCTGATGTAATGAATGTATCGGGAGAGCAATAAAGTAATTGAATAATTCGTTCTGGGGCAGTACTTGATGATTCAAATTACTTGATCATTCTTCAGTGATTCACGAAGACTTTTTCTTTCGCTCTTAAATCCAGGGTTAAATAATAATTACGTCTGCGAATCTTATAATTAAATATTAATGTGACATGTCAGTGTAGATAGTACATCACGCGCTGTCCTTCCAGCTCCCTCATATGCTAGAGAAAATTCCCAACTAGAGAAATCCCAACTCACCGCACGCCTCTCTCGTCTAAACTGGACGGAGAAGGAATCATCGAGGATCATCCTAGGAACCATCGAACTACCAGGATCCTGGATCGAATCAGATAGGAAGATGGCCTCAGAATCAATTCTCATATTCAAGAACTACCACCTTCCAATTTTTGAATATAATTCTAGGCAAAGAAATTTTCTTAAAATCTCCAAAATTTTATGACTCTAATATTTTTAAAAAGTCGTCGGTGAATTACCGGCAGTTTACTTCCCCACAAGCAATTAAATAACGCAATTACGTAACGCAAATGATATAGTATTTCAAATGCTGAATGATTCATTCGTTTTATGATTAGGTTAGGTTTTATGACTCATGCCCGGGCTTTAACTACGAGGTCATATCGCCTACTACCAGAGCGCTCTTTCGTCACTCTGGTGGACATGAGCCCGACTCTACTGTGGGAGTCCTAAATTTTGCCTACCCTAAATTTTTATTCACCTAGGGGTCTAGGTAGGGGTCTTTAACGAGTTCCTGACATCGTACAGGCTCGGGACCATCGCTTAACGTCCCATCCGAAGGACGGCGTGCTTAAGTTTATTTTACCTCCCAGATAAAATAAACTAAGGGCCTCGGTCGGGCTTCGAACCCACGACCTTGAGCTCAGAAGTCAAGCACGCATACCACTGAGCTACCGGCGCCCTCTAAAATATATATATAAAATCTAATAAAGTGAAGCTAACAGTAAAGTGTTGGTATTTATATAGGTATGACTCATAAATTTCACGATTACACTACCTTTTTCATGATTACACTACCTGATTAATGACATGAGGTTTTTTTAATAGAAACAATATATTTTGGATATAGTTGAGTTGTATTTGCATTTATTACAGTTGTTACTATAATACTACAAGAGAGGAGGTCTATTTCATGAACCGCTTGACCCGGATGTGAGGTGCGGGCGGTACCGCTGGGACATCTCCCTGCTCAGGAAGCACCTCCAGGTAGTCAACCCCGCTCCCTCCAAACACTCCTGCGTACTTGATCAGTCCATCTAGCTCCTGAAATAGTGTCAAGGATAAAAACAGAAGTGTGATCAGACGGTTTCCCTAGATCAACAAAACTAATGTAAAAACATAAAAGACAGACAATAACTACTAAGAAAAACGAATGTTTAAAAAAAATATTGTCTATTTCACAAGATATATAAAATATATGGGAGTACTTTCGGTGTTGCTACCATCTTCAGCCATGACAACACTAAATGGAAGTTCATCTGTTTACAATCCAAACGGTACCCTTCCTTCAGCCCCACGGGGTTTTTCCTGTCCCTCCTGTACAGTTAAATCTTTTTTTTTTTTTTTTTTTTTTTTTTTTCTTTTGGCTTTATGAGCGGTGCAGTTATATCTTAAAATATAGAAAACATTAAAAATAAAATTTCGTCTCAAATTGAAATCTTAATAATAAAAGAAAAATTTTGAAACAGTATGTGCTGATTAAAATACAAATATATATGCATATATGAAATAAATCAAAGATGACAATAATAAATATATGAATAAAATTTTTTTTTTTAAATACATAAAATAAAGTTACATAGTTTTTTGAGGAAGTAGCGATTGAACTTGCGTTTAGTATCTGTTAAGTCGTGGCTGAAGATGGTAGCAATACCTAAAGTACTCCCATACATTTTATATACCTTGTGAAATAAACACTATTTTAAAAAAACATTCGTTTTTCTTTAGATTTTTATTATTTCATAGTATCTCTCCGAAAATGTTAATTATCAATACTTATGTAGTTAATAATGTTAGTTATCGTGACTCATGCCCGAGCTGATTAATATGATCATATCGCTTACTACCAGAGCGCTCTTCCGTCGCTCTGATGGCCATGAGCCCGACTCGGCCTTGTTTTGAACCCGCGATTTTGAGCTCAGTGCGCTAGTAAGCTATCTCTGAGCTAACAGCACCCTCTGTATATTTGTTATATTTACCTTTTCTTCTTCTTCAATGGGCTGAGTAGCACTTTCAAGAACTTTGTCAATATTGGAGGCAGCCTCTAAACATTTATATTATTGTTCAGAAATTGTATATTTTAAAAATATGTATACTTACAATATTCGTTTATACAGGTACCATACCTAGAGCTGCCTGAGCGTCATGAACACTCAAATTTTGTACATCACGAACACTGGAATTCAAATATGCTTGACTTCTGGAGAAAACTAACAAGTTAGCTATTGTAGATATCCAAATTGACGCTTGAATTGGAGAAAACATATCTTTGTTTATTCAAATGCAAATGATTTCTTGTTGTAAATACATAAAACATTGTTTTTTCAGACAAATCATAATGACCGAAAGACAAATGAAACAAGCAGACAACACATTGTTGAAAATGTTTTCTATTTAATTAATTAAAAAAATACAACATGATCGCTCATTATATCAAACCCTAAAATCTATATAAAATGTAATCATAATTTAATGATGATTAAAATGTTTACCCTCAAAATACATTTCTACGTTTTTATTTTTTTATTTTATCGTTTATTTCATTCAAAATGCTATAATAATTACTTTTTGATTTTATATCATCTTAATATATTATTTATATTAACCATATGTATATCGTTTTTATTTTTTTATGTTTTGGCCTTATGTTCGATGCATATTAGCCATGTCAGTGTGTTATCTAATATTTACGACATCCATGGCCCCGGGAGGGAGTTCTATCTACGAAATAAAACTCACTCCCGGACGGGATTCGAACCCGCAAACCATGGTGAGACCATGCGACCAAAGCCCTATGCTCTAGCCCACACAGCCACCATGGCTCCCCATATGTATATTGTATATGATTGTTACTTACAGGAAAGACTTCTTTATTTTACCCTTATTTATTTAAATTTATTAAAGGGTGCACATTGCGATAGAGAA